>OX442316.1:2078498-3330658 GCA_949358305.1 Strigamia acuminata
TTTTCGTTCTTTCTTGTTCCATTTTTCAAGTTTAAGAAGTTTTCTTAACTTGAAAACCTTGGGTACAAGCGGTTTCTTTGGCGCATTCCAACTTCCACTGAAAATACTCAAATTTTCTAGTTGGTCTGTCATGATTTTTAAATTCTCATCGACACCACCAGTGGAACTACTCGCTTTCCGACAGACCGGTACTGCTTCGTAAGAAATGACCAATGAGGGTGGTTTATTCTTCGAATCATCAACATAAGGCACTGTGAGGTGGCTAGGTTTATGTCTTATTTTAATTTCTTTTTTATGAAAAAATAAATCATTGGACAATTCCGAGAGAGGAAACAACTCTTTAGGCGGGGGTTGGGCAACTTGAACAACCCCCTGAATCAGTTTTTTGTCTCGTCGGGAGTGACTGAATCAGTGGCTGCTGGTAAATGCTTAATTAACAGGTCAACCATGTTTTTCTGGAAGTCAGTAAATTTGGAGTTTAAAGTTTCTGACGTAACCCAATTTTGTTTGGGTCGTTTAAACTCGGGGTTGGGAGCAGAATGGTTAAATCTTTTATTTGAATTTAACGAGTCTGTTTTCCCTGCTAATTTTTTGGCAAGAGCGGGACATTCTCTTTTAAAATGTCCAGGTTCGTGACAGAAAAAGCATTTGCCAGTAGTCTTTTCATACTGGGCGGCAAATAATCGCTCCATTGAACCATCGTCAGTTGAGTCGTCATTTTCCGACTCGTCTTCATCTTCAACCTCATCTTGCGTTTGTGTTAAACGTAGTGCAGTTTTAGATGGAAAAATCTTAGATTTTTCGTGAAGTTTGGGAGTAGGATGATTCTCTCGATTATCGTACTCCAATTTTGCTGCAAGTTGAGAACTTTCAAACTTAGAGCGATTTGCTCCTACATATTGTAGAATGTCATCTACTGTAAAGTCACCATACATTCCTTGTGTACATAACGCCGTGAAACTTTCTTGAGTTAGATTGTCGAATAATTGCGCACGTCCAGTTTTATCACCTGGCGGCACTTCACCTTGTTCTTGCGTATAACGCAGAAGAAAACTATAAAGTGACTCGTCGGCTCGTTGTTTTACATTAAGAAGTCGCCTTTCTCTTGTAAGTGGAACGAGATCGAAACAATCAAGAAAAGAGGCTTCGAAAGTTCGCCAACTGTTAAAAGTATGGCGTTGCTTATGGAACCAACGTTGTGCATGGCCTAATAGTCGTCCAGGTACAGCAGTGTGTACCATGTCGTCTAAAGGGATGCCTTTTCCGAGTGCGACAGCTTTGACGATTTCAAGGAATCGCGCAACCTCTGTCTGTTTCCCGTCAAAAATAGGAATCTCGATTCCTTTTCCAAAATTCTGACTGGGATTACTCGGGCTTCGAATTTGACCAACTAAACCCTGAATAATTTGTTTTACATTTTCGTCGGACAAATTAGAAGCAGCGTTCGAGTTGGGTGTAGACCGACTTTCTTGGTCTCGGGGTGGCGGATTTGGTTCTCCTCGAAAATTTTGATGTCTATCAGGTGGCGGTGGAGAACGCGAATTATTTCGTCGGTGGAAATTATTGTTATAATTTCCCCCTCCACCAGCGTGAGATTCGTCACTACTCGAGTTAGGATCGGAGTCACGAGGATCACCAGGAGCTCCGGGAAATCGTTGATTTCTCGGCGGAGCTCGTCCACCTTGAGAGCGGGAATTTCTATAATTCCTAAAATCTCCACCAGATTGGGTGTGAGATTGAAAATTTTGATAATTTTCATTTCTCCCCCTTGGTTGGACCGACAGATTAGTTCGAGGCTGTGGAACTCTGAAAGAATCATTCAAATTCCCAGTGGGAGCGGGTAAATTATTATTTACTGCCGTCGCACTTGGCAAAGTTCGGGAAATTGGCGCAGAAATATTTCCTTGTCCGGAATTTCTCATTCTTTCGGCCGAATTCGATCGCCAAGAGCTAGCTGGTAACTGAATCGAAGGTTGAACAGATAGTGAAGAATTTAACTGCCCATTGTTGTCACGAGCAACATTCATTCGCCATCCAGGTAATTGCTGGTAGCGATATGTGGCCGGTGAACGAGGGCCAGTTCGATCTACAGAAACACTTCGTTCGTTGGTTACAACTACATCGGGAGTAATTACACGATTTCTCTCGTGATGATTATTCGCCGTGTATTGTTGAGCTTCACACAAAGAGGAAAACTGCGTCACTTCCAATTGGTAATGGCGACAGTAAACTTCTAAATCATGCGGGACTGATAGTGGATCTGTTCGAGAACTACCTGGGTTGGAAACGTCTCTAGGAACATTTTCTTCCCCCTGGCTTTCTAAATCAGACTCCACAATTCCTCTTGGTGTTTCACACATACCACCCCGTCGTCGTGCTCCACGATTTCCTCGTGTTCCACGAACTCTTACAGGTCTACGGGCCATAATACTCAAAGAAATACACGTACAAAATAAAATTTAACTGAACTAGCGTAAATGTAACACGCTTAAAATTAAACTAAGAAATAATTTGAAAAAATACAACCTTAGCTGCTGAAGCTGAAGTGGCTTCGGGAAAGAACTGTCCTGTTGCGTGGTCAAGAATGGTCCAACGGGCACTGGTCACAAAGGCACAACTGGATGGTCGCACTGTCGAAAAGCAAGTGTGGCTGAATATTGGTTGTCAAACTAGCTTCCGGAAAACCTCCTTTGTCAAGACAGTCTGTTGTGATTGGTGATGTTGAAAAATTCCTGATAATTTCTAATCCGAAACTCTCAACAGTGTCACATCTGGATGACCTACTCCGAGCTGCATCGTGAGTGGCTCTCTTTGGCACATTCTTTACCTTGTCAGGGATTAAGAATCATAATTCTTAACATTGACAAACATAGAAAACATAGAATAGAAAACTGGTCAAGTTTTCAACCAGTAAAATAAAATATTTTAACTTTTTATTTTTAGTCAGCAGAATTTCTAGTCAAATTCGTTTTCTGCTCGAAATTCAAGGTTTCGAAATTTTCCAGAATATAGCCGAATATTCTGGGAAACTCAATAAACTCAAAATAGATTTTTTTTTTTTTTTTTTTTTTTTTTGTAGGAAATTCGAAATTATAATGAGTTTTCAAAATAATCCAAAAATTCGAATTCAGATATTTCCAAAAGATAATGAGAATTTTTTGAAAACAAATGAATAATTCACAGTAAATTTATAGAGAAAAATCGGAAATTTTCTAATTATGATATCTACATAAAATAACCAAAAAATTCATTTTTCAATTTTACACTTGATCACAGAGTTCACTTCAATAAAATGCAACCTATCTCGGTAGAACCTCCACGTGTGACGATTGACTTGGCGAGATACAAATTGCTTAACAATTAGAGTGAGAACTCGTGTGACAGTGTAAAAGTATGGAGGCTGGTGATTTCTCAAATCATGTAACAATTTATTACGAATGGAAGACTTATATAAAACCTATGCCTACAACTGGCTAAATAACTTCATGTTAAATATACAATGGGTTGGCAAAAGCCCTGAAATAATATCACTTGCGGTTTTCAGTCGTGTAATAAGAATGTGTGACTTTCTTATTACAGTGACGTAAAAGATGTCGTCTGAATATGGTTCGGGCTTCCAAATGGTCCGGGGTTGGTTCTAAAATGGTGTGTAATGGTTAGGCTTGGGTGTGTTATATCCGAGAGGTGCGGTTGACTTTGGCACAATCATCACACGTATAATTATTATATTGTTAATAATTATACAGCGCGATCATAAGAATGATGAAACAATCGAAATAAATATTCATGTAAATTCTATTGAATTAAACATGATATTGTATTCTCGATGCTGAATAAATAACTATAAAAATAAGAAATAATTAAAATAGCGCCGAGCTATTTTTGCTCCGAGTGCAATCAACATTTGAGTCAGACTGAAATGTTCCGTCAAACCAACAACGAAATGAATCGAAGTATTTCGCAGGAAAGGTTATCCATTGCCGGGAAATTACTCCACTCGGTTCTGGCTGGCGGGAGAGTAACCGGGAAATTACTCCTCGTCGATTACTCTGATAATGCGTCTGTGGAATATTAAATACTCCACTCTAGATTCTACATTACCAATGCGTCTGTGAATTTTACTCCACTCTAGATTCTGCACTCTACAACGGAATGTTGGCATGAAGCTGGAGGGAGTGCGTCTGTGGGTTGTACCCCACTCTAGATACTACACTTAAATGTGTCTGTGAATTACTCACTCTAGTTACTACATTTCTACAACGGAATGTTGGCATGAAGAGGCGGGAAGTGTGTCTGTGAGTCTTCTACCCACTCTAGATACTTACACTAAATACAAAGTATTTCTACAACGGATTGTCGGAACGCAGAGAAGTATAATATGTGCTCAAGTAATATCAGTATCAAACAAAAACAGAACAAGAGCGAGCTATATCCGTTTTGCAGGGGGATATATACTCGGTGAGGAGAATAGCTGTTCAGTGATCCAATGGGATCACTGGGCAGTCAAATCCATCCAATCCCAGATCATAGGAAGTGGATACTCAGGACATAGTCTTCTACTAGGTCCAAAACCGGAACTGGATACGCAGGACACATTTTGGATTAAGTCCCTTTGACTATAATCCGAAAGGAGTCCAACTCACAGTGGGTGATGAAGGGTGACTTCACCAGGTGTAAAGTTTGCACATAATTTAATAGAATTATGTGACAAATAAATCAACTAGTTTTTAAACATCCAAAAGTATTTAAAAGTGTCTAAAGTCGCAGTGGAATAAAATATAAATAGTAATTTATATTTTATTCACTCAAAAATTGTCGAAATTTGAAATTACCGCTAAAACGTATCAGCGCCATCTATTGGTGAAATAATCGTCCTATACTAACAAAGTGCATGACAGTGTAACCGTCACAATATTAATTCATTGCAATGCATATTTCTAAATGCAATATTCAAAGTTTGCTTAAATGACTAAAAATATGTGTGAAATAAAGTAAATACTGGCAAATAACTTTCAGCAAATTTTCGTAAACAAACTTGAACGCATCCTATTGAAATGGTGTTTCTTTAGTTTTCACTTAGGACCTGAGCGAGTACTTGTTTTGTCATCATTCAAGCTAATCAAAGAAGCTTTCATTAAACAGGGCAATTGTTTTGAAGAAAGACCAAAAAGTATTGCAGAGCTAGTCACTTGTGATTCACAAACAGGTATAATTAATTTTGTATAAATGTTAAATTCCATGGGTTTGATAACAAATTTTAATACTTCCTGCTTTTGGGAGAAAAAAATTGAGCTAAATTGACAAATAAAGCAAATTTTATAGTAATATTCTATCTTCAATTTTAATGATGTTCTGCTTTAAATACTTCTTGAGGTTTGACAGCGAGTGTTGGTGCGCCCCGTGTAGAATTACGCCGTTTTATCATATCTGCGCTACGCATCCTTGGAATTGGTAAAGCGAGTATGGAGCCGAAAATTCAGGTCGGTAGTTAATCATTTTGTGTAAACGCGTTGTGGAATATAAAATATATCACCTTTAAGGATGAAGTCGATTGCGTAATTGAAGAAATAAAAAAATTGAAAGGAAAACCAACAGAGTTGCACCAAGTGATAAGAAGGGGTGTAACCAATACAATTTTTGTAATGATTTTTGGAAAAAGAATGAAGTACAGCGACAAGACTTTTCAGCATGTGGTAGTACTAACTGACGCATACCTTGAAGCTGTTGGAGTCAACCAGTGGGCTCGATTTCTGCCACAATTTCTCATCAATTTGTTTGGAATTTCGCAGCCTACGTAATTAAAGACTCATCAGCAATAAAATAATTTTAATCATTATTTACACGATATAATTTGAGGAAATTCTTTTTTCTAACAGAGAATTTAACCACAAGCTCTACAAGCTACTTTTGGCTGAAGTGACCGAATATTATGATAACCAGAAAGATCAACGTAGTGAAGGATGTTTTCTTGATGTTTGGAGAACTGAAGCCGAAAAACCAAATTCAACTTACACTCGTAAGTATTTTCACTAAAAAAGTACCTTAGGGGGGATTAATAAAAAGAGCGACGAAACAAACATACATCCAGCCAATCAGAAGTGATTTCAATCTTACGAAACACGGCGAGAATGAACGAGACTCAAAAAGACACGGGCTGCTATTTTGATGATCCAACAACCGTGGTCTTGCCATTCAATTTTAATTGATTTGTTATTACTTCAACTTCAAACAAATATGAACCTTACTACTACTTTATCTGAGTTTAAGTTTTGGTGGACTTAAAAGTACCCATTCAATTCCGATGTTTAAGGTGACCGTACACCCGGAGCAACTGACAGAACAGTCTGAGCGCCACAACAAGCGGTGCCCGTGCGCGCTTGAATGCCTCCTCTACCATCCATGAAATCGGACGCTAACCAGATAGACCGATTTAGTTCAACCCGACTCATGAACCCCAACAGTCTGCCCGAACAGTTACATTGACCGAAGATGTTCTACGCTCTTCTATGGAATCTTCCCCAAGGAGCCAACCACGATCGGAAAACCGGGGTGCAAAGGATGCCACTAAAGAGCAAATCGACGGCCGGGCGGATGCAATCATACTTTGCAGTCTTTTTGCAATCTGCTTAGGTCAAACGTAAAGCACAGTAACGTCAACGTGCGACGAGGTTCCCGAGATGATGATTAAATCAGGTCGAAAACGCTCATCACCCACAGCGACCTCCTGCTCCTTTGCAACCGAGAATCCTGCCTTCATGGCAGTATTACTCAAAGCGTCCCTAAAGGTATCATGCCTTGCAATTCGCTGGGGCTTAGTGCTACCTTTGCTTACTTTACATCCAAGGGGGAACCCAACTTAGTACTCTCTTATCTGCTTGGGTGGGTTTCTTTGTTCTTGGGACAACTTACAGAACCCCCAACTCTGCTTCTAGAATATCTGTCAAAAATTCCTGGTGCCATCATGTATAAGTTAACAAAGATTGATAGCCACCGTTTAATTTCTACTTTTCAGCGCAGAAGTTATCACAAGTTCTGGTTGAGTTGTTTACTGGTGGTTCTGATACAACAACTGCAACATTAGGATGGGGAATTCTGTATCTAATCAAATATCCAGAGGTCCAAACAAAACTACAACAAGAGATTGACAATGTGATAGGAAAAGAGAGAACTCCATCCATGTCTGATCTAAAACTGATGCCTTACACTGAAGCCACCATCATGGAAATCAACAGGATTGCTTCAATTACACCTTTTGCAATTCCACATAGGTTAGTTGTAAAAAAAACATTTTAAATTAAAACCATCCAGATTTATTTTTATTTCAGAACAACCGAAGATACAACACTGGAAGGTTATTTTATTCCAAAGAACACAACAGTTTTACCCAACTACTGGGCTGTACATAGAAATCCAGAAACGTTTTCTGAACCTGAATGTTTTAAACCAGAACGTTTTCTAACGGAAGACAATAAGATAAAACGTGTTGATGAGTTGAATCCTTTTTCAATGGGTACGTACTAAAGACAAATGGGTAATCCAGTTTTAATGTGTTGATCTTTAGGTAAACGGCAATGCCCCGGCGAGGCGTTGGCTCGAATGCAATTATTTCTGTTTCTCACATCTCTTTTTCAAAACTTCACATTCACCAAGGATGATGATGTGATATTAGATTGTGCTTATTCCATCTCATTGGACCCAACAGCTCAAAAAATAAATGCTATTTTACGCTAATTCAAGCTTTATTGTTTTTGCCGTGTACATTGTATGCCTGAAAATATTGAAATAAATAAATTTCAGTATTCAATTGCAGTTCACATGACAAAATTACAGTAGTCTACAGTCTATGTAACCAAAGCTCATTGAGATAATCTAACTGAAAGCACCTTCAAGTAGCGCCACCTGTTTCTATGCTTAAAAACACTGATTTACGCATGCTAATTTAATTGACGTGCCCCAAACGTTTGTGCCACATTTCCTGCGATGCCATTTTCGCCTGATGTGAAATCAGTTTTTCCAAAGATTTTTGTTTGGAAATAAAACTAACACCTTCTCTTAACGTTTCCAGAATGACTTGATTGTGGTCAGTAATTACTTCTGCAACATTTCTCAAAATAAGGACTTAAAACCAATTATCGACTATTTTTGGTACTGACAATAAGTGCGTCTTAAGCTCTGGAACATGTAACACATCGTTTAGTTTAATCGTTCCATCTCTTGATTCAAATTTGAATTTTCCAGCTAGGCCTATGTTTTGGTTTTCATTATAACAATCATCAAGTAGATCTTGTCGCGACGTGATATCACTCGAAGCGCCAGAATCCAATAACCAATCAAACGAAAAAATCAATTCCTCATTTTCTGGTGTACGTGAAAGATAAATTCATACTTGGGTGCCGTTCTGCCTGCTTTCATCACGTTTTCCTGGACCAAATAAACGATTGTTTGAGCCTAACCACACGTGCCGCGTGTGGTAGCAATAAGAGAGGCATGAATAAAGGCCATAACCCAATAATACAGTCTCTTGTTCACTTCTACTTAACGTGTCGTGCGTCGGATGCTGTTCAGGCATTCCCGTGCCCTAATGGTGGCCATCCACTCTGATAGTGTTATGCGTATGTAAAAACGGTGCAGTCAGCTATAAATTTTGAACCTTGTAAAAAAATTGCCTGCTCAGGAACAACAAATATTCAAGAATAGCCCAACCTTGATCAAGTGGATGTTCAAATCTTTGAAACGGCAGTTTAGGTACAAGAAAGATCTCATTACGGGGAGAAAACGAGCGGATTGACCCCTACATCCCGAGTGCTTTTAAGCGACGCCAGTCTTAGTTTCCACCGACTTGATGTACCTTTTACACTTCTGTAGTGGTTTCATATTATCTTATTTAATACTTCTATTTTCACAGCGTATCACTTCTTAAATTGTGTTTCATAGTTTAATGACATTTAGAATACGCTGTTAGTATTCCATATTTGCCATCTTGATTCTGTTAAACTTGAAGTAAAATAAAAGTTATTCTAAATTTACCAATTAATTTCCAAAGTTCTCTGGATACAAATGATGAATAAGTCGAAATCACGTTGAAATTCAAGATGGCGTTGGGGCAGCAAAGAAAGCACGACCACACAGTTTTATTAAAGCAAAAAGTACACTAGTTTATTCTATTCAAATCATAAAGAAAGGGAGATGCAAATGACGAGTTCGGAGAACCAATCACAAGCGTCCGCAAGGTGGGGGAATGACGTGTCCAGAAAGTAGAGGAATGTATTACAGATTAAAGGATTAACAAGTTAAAATAAGAGAACAGGTCAAAACACCTAAGTGGAAATAAAACACACATTGTAATAAAATGATAAAACATAAATTCAATATCAAAATCACAAATCAAAATGGGGATATAAAAACAACAATATAAATCAAACAATATTAATACAACACAAATTGGTAGTTAAAATTAACAGTTCACGTGTAAAATCACTCGATTTTCACACTGCCGGGCGGGGATCGTTTGACTCCACTTCTAAACGCACAAGACGTTGTATTGGTCGACGCAAATGTTCTCCATTGGCGAGTACCAGTTTGCACGATCTGATCTTGTTGTCTCGACCTCGCTTAACCTCGACCACTCTGCCCATCTTTCATTTTAGACGTGGTTTAAATGGCTCTTCAATTATAACGACGTCGTTTAACTGGAGTTCTTGCACGCTTGATTTGCCCATTTGAATTTTTAAGTCCGTCAAATACTCCCGAGACCAACGATTCCAGAAGGAGAGTAATACACGTTGTTGATAGCGCCATTGTCGAATGAATTCCTTCTGCGTTGGTTCAAGATTGTCTGTTGCTCCCGAGTCAGGTAAGTGAGTCAACATTACGCCGGTCAAGAAGTGTGCGGGTGTAAGCGGCTCAATTTCCTTTGGGTTGTCATAAACGTAAGTGATCGGTCTCCGATTTATAACAGCTTTGGTCTGTGCAAGGAAGGTTCCGAGTTAGTAGAAGTTCAAGTGCGCCGAACCGATAGCTTTTCTTAAACATCTCTTGACCGTTTGCACCATCCTCTCCCAGAACCCGCCCCACCACGGTCCATTCTCGACGATGAATCTCCATTCGATGTCCTTTTGGGCCAAATAGTTACGAAACGTCTCGTCCTTCGTGTGGTTCAGGAGTGAAGCGAGCTCTTTGTGGGCGCGGTGGAATGTGGACCCGTTATCGCTGTACATAATCTTAGGGAGTCCCGTGCGACTGATAAATCGCTCAAAAGCCCCCAAAAAGTCTGTCGTTGCCAACGATAGTACCAATTCCAAGTGAACTGCCCGAATGGTTGCACAGGTAAATACAGCCACATACGATTTGGTTTTCCGTCCTTTTACTATCATCGGCCCCGCAAAATCGACTCCGGTGACAGCAAACGGTTGACTTTTGGACGTCCTGTCGGCTGGGAGGGCTCCTGGCACTTCTCGCATCAGTCGCCCGTTGATTTACTTACAAACGACGCATCGATCCAACATCGTCTTCAAGGTCCTCCTTGCGGATGGTGTCCAGTAATTTTCTCGAAACTTGGATAGCATGGATGTCAGTCCGCAATGGAGGACCTGTAAATGTGAGAATTGCAAAATTAGTTCTGTAAGTTTGTGTTTAGGCGGCAAGATTAAAGGCTGAGTAGCAGTGAACAAATCTCGCGACTCATGCAGTCTATTTCGCAGTTCAATCAGTCCAGTTTCGTTCAGTCGTGGATTCAAATCTCGCAATTTCGACTCTCCATGAACCGATCTGCCATCCCTCATTCTCTTGATTTCCCGGCCATAAACTTCTGCTTGCGCAATTCCAATTAAACCGAACTTCGCACGTCTCAGCTCGGTTGCCTTCAATGGACCTCGATTGCGTTGGCTGGCATCTGCTTGTCGTTTTCTAGCATTGTCAGCAAATCTGAAAACCCATGCCAGCGTTTGGATTGCCTTTGACAGCGATCCAAACCTGGCAAACGGGAAAACATTAATTGATGTCGTCTGCACCGCCTCGACGTGGATTTCCGCAATTTCTTCATCGTCTTGTTCTTCGACTGGCTCTGACAGCATTTTTGGCCATCATTGAATCTCAATTGATGAAATGACATCATTGAATGTCAAATGATAAAATTCAACCTCGATCTTGGAACTACTTTTTACCTAGCAACAGTTGTTTACAATATTCCTCCACAAGCCTAATTACTCCCAAAAGTGTGCTATCACCATAGAAAGAGTCCGTATTTAATGTTTGATTTATTTCTTTCTGCCTGTTCATCGCATAAAAACATTTGGGCAGCTTATTTACCTGTTTGAGGTAAATAAATTCCTCAAAAAGTTTGGTCATGACCGAAGAGTCCTTATTGGTGCACTCCCATTGTCAGTTAAATTTAAACATAATTGTTATGTGTGGGTTCACCCCAGCTCACACGTAACAATATGGTACTTGGATAGGTTATCTTGAGGAAATCCCAGTTACTTCCCACAGTATCTGATTAAGATAGTGTTTCTACAGCACAAACATCTGCCGTCTGCCTCAAACTAGTATTTCTGTTGTTTTCCCAGTCTCGGTGAGAGGTTGGATTAGTGCTAAAATACAAAGCTTGCATGACTTACGACAAGCACTACTTCCTGATTATTGTAAATTAGTTATTTTCCTAAGGATGGTCTATTCATGTTGCAGATAATCTATTTAAACCGTCCTTTATGTTAATTATCTGATGAAATGTTTAAAGATTTTTTTATTGATAGTAACAATGAGTCTGTGCTGATAATATAAAAATTTTAATCTGCTGCATTTATATAAGAAATTATTTTAAATTTGAGCTCCATAACTTAGGCACTATGATGTGGAATGATTCTTTGGTTAATACAGTTGGGCTGCTATTGGTGGCTGCAACTTTGTGGATTATTAACGTCTACTTGAAGACTCCAAAAAATCTACCACCCGGACCCATAGGAGTTCCAATTTTGGGCTATATGCCCTTTTTAGGCAGCAAGCCTCATATCACCCTCACCAAATTAATAAAGAAATATGGAGACTTTTTGGATCTCCATCATTTTAGCGACGCTCATTTTAGCAAAAAAGTCCCATTTTAGCGAACATGTCATTTTAGCGACACAAAAACCTAGGTTTAATTCCTAAGAAGGGCTAACAAGGGGGGGGCTGCGCCCCCTCTTGACCCCCCGCAAACCTAACCTTACTGGTTTTTTGATGAAAACCACTTTTTTATCATGTAGCGTCGCTAAAACCTTGGTTTTTGTGTCGCTAAAATGACATGTTCGCTAAAATGGGACTTTTTCGCTAAAATGAGCGTTGCTAAAATGACGCTAACCGAACTTTTTTACGTGAGTAATTTCAAAGCTACCATATTTTGCATTCAAGACAATTGTGATATTCATTTATTACAATTCATGTTTTTTTAAAGCCATATTTAAAGTTTAACTAAAATGAGGAAAATAAATAATTTAAAGCAAATTTTTGTTAACAAACTTTAACCTATTGAATAGCTCTATTACTTATTTCTTTCTTTAGTTTTCACATCGAAGCTGATCGAGTAGTTGTTTTGTCTTCTTTCAAGCTGATCAAAGAAGCTTTCATTAAACAGGGCAATTTGTTTGAAGAAAGACCAGAAAGCATTAAGGAGCTAGTCACTTGTGATTCACAAACAGGTACAATTAATTATTCTGGAAATGATACATTCCTGGGTTTGATATGAAATCATATGATAGCATTCAGCACACCTACTGAATGACCACAGGCATCTGCAGATAAGGGAAGTCACAAACACACACATTTAGTCCCAGGGAAGGGAACACATGTTTATTCACCTAGTGCAAAACCATAATAATAACATAGAACAAATGCTAACCAGAATAAATCTTCATATGCTACAATAGGAAAAATAGAACGAATTATAATCAGTCACAAAATGGTTATCAGTTCAAAGGGAACAGTCACTACTATGCGGCAACTTAGAACTACTTTGGGAGGCAATGCTTGTTGTGTCCAAGATAACAATTGTTGCAACGGAAATGAAAACCACCCGACTGATGGATTATGCACAGGTGTCAACAACAAGAACAAATCTCAAAACTAAATGAACAAATCATAATGCTAACATAATGTAAAATACAAACAAACATAAAGTGACTTAGATAAGTGATTACATAATTATCCCACTTGAAATATCAGTCAATATTAATCAAATAACTCAAGTGAAAGAAAGTTAAATAATCAAACATCTGGAATCATGCACCGAATATTTCGGGTGACGAATAATTCGAGATCAAATTGTTGTATTTACATGCAGAAAATAATTCGTGATCACTTTCTGTTTTCGTCCAATGGGAAAGTGCCGAAGCGATGCACGCATGCGCAATAAAAATAGTTCGAGTTCACTCGAATTAAACAACCTACTGTAACTGTAAGGGATTATTCACTACTCGAATAATCTTTGTCATCCCTGATTACATGACAGTTGTGCACACGGAATATTTCATCTCACTCATTTCATCTCATTCCTTGTATGTAAAAATAGTATTAGTAAACTTGGTAAATATTGATGGTCTACAGCTATTACTACTTAATAAGGTTTGACGTCGACTGTTGGTGCACCGGGTACGGAATTACGCCGTTTTACCATATCCACGATGCGCAACCTAGGAATTGGTAAAGCGAGTTTAGAACCCAAAATTCAGGTCAGTAGTCAATCATTTCGTGCGAACGAGATTGAAGAACATAAAATGAATCTACTTTCAGGATGAAATCGATTTTGTAATTGAAGAAATAAAAAAATTGAAAGGAAAACTGTTGTTGTAGAATTTACTCCACTGGATCAAGCACCAAATGGGCAATCCATCATTTCTGGCTCAAAATTAGAAGTCTAAGGAAGTGGTGGTTTGAGGGCGGGAGAATGAGGATGTTTAGGTTAGGTTAGGTTAGGTTAGGTTAGGTTTAGATTAGCCAGCGCCATCTATTATCAAAATTGGCAACCAAAACTCCCAAATTTTGCCGGAGAACAAAATGGGCAAAATGGCAGCCGTTTGGTTACGGGTTTGACCAGATGGTCGAATTTCGTTACGATCGGTCCAAAAAAATGGTTGTGTGTATGAACCGGTCACTCGTCATGCCCTCGGGCAATAGCTTCTGTGTTGACACGTGTTGGCGCCATCTACTATCAAAATTGGCTACTAAAAGTCCCAAATTTGGCCCGAGGACAAAATGGACAAAATGGCGGCCGTTTATATACGGGTTTGACCAGATGGTCGAGTTTCATTAGGATCGGTCCAAAAAAAATGGTTGTGTGTTTTTCACCGGTCACGTGACGTGTCTCACAGGCAATGACTCAGATGGATTTCAGGAGCATAAAAAAAATGATGCTTACTCTTCAAATTTTTTTTCACGAGTGAAAAGATATTTAATTGCGTGATGTCATACGGTTAGTAAAATTCACAATAAAACAAGAAAAGACAAGAAAGGACAAGAAAGGACAAGAAAAGACAAGAAAAGACAAGAAAGGACAAGAAAAGACAAGAAAGGACAAGAAAGGACAGAAGACAGAAGACGGCTGACTTAGCTCTGGCATTCAGTTGATGTGTGTTAATTGAGCAGTTGATGATTTGTGGCTGCTGGTTGAATTGTCTGCACCCCCCCCCTCGAGTGGTGTTTGTTTGTTTGTTTGTTTGATCAGTCAGGCTAACAAAGTCGGCCTGTTTATGGCACGGCTGGTTTAGCTCTGGCATCATGCTTAGTGTTTGTTTAATTTATTTTATTTCTTAAATTATTTTTATATAAAAAAATAAAATCCATTTAGATTCGCTCTGTGCTTAAGATGAATAGATACAAAGTCAAGAAATGTGTAGAGTTTTTAAAAGGAAAAAGAGAAAGTGGACATCTATCTAAGGATTTTAAGTTACACATCAAGTTGGAACAACTCTTGGCAAAATGCCGAGAATATGATGATTTTGTGAACATTGAACCTCGGCCGTATTACCTTTTCAAAAATATCTTTGACGGACAAGTGCTTGATTACATTGTCGAATTCGACGAAAGGATTTTTGACATAGAAGATGTGATGAAAGACGCCACTCCAAATATCCGTGCATTGGCAGCAGAAGTTGCAGCCAGCATGAATTCGTGCAAAGTGAGCATTATGATGCTATTGAGATATCGGCATTCCCTGAGGACGACGACTGATCAACATTATTGGTACCGGGCCGATCCGTTCGTGATGCATTCGGACGATGTTGACCACATTCTGGATTCAGCTGCGAAACAACTGGCCATACAAAATGCCGAATTTGTCGAAACTCACGACTATTTATATTACCTTTGTGTGGACGAGATTAAAATTTGTTTTGCTGCTTTACACCAGAAAGGTGGATGGTACAAAGATGTTCCGTCATTTCCGTTGAGTTTGAACAACGATTTGCCAGCCGTCATTTGCAATAAGAAAGCGGTGTTAACATTTAAAATTGAGTTGCAAAAGTCTTTTGTTTGGGCCGTTCTTGCATCTTTACATCCTGTAGCCAATAATGCCGAACGCATAATTAATTATTTGAAGTATGAGCACGAATTGAACTTGCAAGGCTTTGAATTTCCGTTGACTTACAGAAATAAAAATAAAAATAATTATTGCACACATATTTTAGACGACCAAACATTAATTTGGTAAAAAAATGAATAAAATTAATTTAAAAAAAATTTTTTTAATTATTTTTTTATTTTTATTATTTTATTATTTATATTATTTTATTTTTAAATTATTTTTTAAATTATTTTTACTACTGATGCTTAAAACAATCAAAATGAGTGGTTTTGACCTAGTTCAGCATGCATTTCTATGCTGTAGTAGTCTGTCTGTGTAAAGCAGCGCCACCGTGGCGAATCAGGGAACTGACGGAGTGAGACTACTATCCCTTCTTACACTATGGTTTTAAGTTGTCGAAATTCCTTGTTAATAAGTTTAAGGTTTTGTTCGGGGGTCTTGTAGTATCCTTTCCACCCTTTACGCAGTCGCGTAGTGGAATTGTATTTTTGCGTAGGCTTTCTCTGGCCACCGAGTGTCCCGCGGTCCTAGGAGTCCGGTCGGAACTCGGGAGATACTACGTAAAGTTTTGCATCTCACTTAGTGAGATTTGTCCAAGGGAGACTGTATAATTTTTCGCCTAAACCTTTTGGGGGTTTACGCCATTGGTGAAAGCGTAAAAATTGTGTTTTGTGCTTCATTTGGTGCGTGCGACGATTTATTTAGTGATAAAGTGTAATCTTCGTGACGAATCGACCATATATGGCGTCGGAGGAGAAATTCGAAGAACATAAAATGAATCTACTTTCAGGATGAAATCGATTTTGTAATTGAAGAAATAAAAAAATTGAAAGGAAAACTGTTGTTGTAGAATTTACTCCACTGGATCAAGCACCAAATGGGCAATCCATCATTTCTGGCTCAAAATTAGAAGTCTAAGGAAGTGGTGGTTTGAGGGCGGGAGAATGAGGATGTTTAGGTTAGGTTAGGTTAGGTTAGGTTAGGTTTAGATTAGCCAGCGCCATCTATTATCAAAATTGGCAACCAAAACTCCCAAATTTTGCCGGAGAACAAAATGGGCAAAATGGCAGCCGTTTGGTTACGGGTTTGACCAGATGGTCGAATTTCGTTACGATCGGTCCAAAAAAATGGTTGTGTGTATGAACCGGTCACTCGTCATGCCCTCGGGCAATAGCTTCTGTGTTGACACGTGTTGGCGCCATCTACTATCAAAATTGGCTACTAAAAGTCCCAAATTTGGCCCGAGGACAAAATGGACAAAATGGCGGCCGTTTATATACGGGTTTGACCAGATGGTCGAGTTTCATTAGGATCGGTCCAAAAAAAATGGTTGTGTGTTTTTCACCGGTCACGTGACGTGTCTCACAGGCAATGACTCAGATGGATTTCAGGAGCATAAAAAAAATGATGCTTACTCTTCAAATTTTTTTTCACGAGTGAAAAGATATTTAATTGCGTGATGTCATACGGTTAGTAAAATTCACAATAAAACAAGAAAAGACAAGAAAGGACAAGAAAGGACAAGAAAAGACAAGAAAAGACAAGAAAGGACAAGAAAAGACAAGAAAGGACAAGAAAGGACAGAAGACAGAAGACGGCTGACTTAGCTCTGGCATTCAGTTGATGTGTGTTAATTGAGCAGTTGATGATTTGTGGCTGCTGGTTGAATTGTCTGCACCCCCCCCCTCGAGTGGTGTTTGTTTGTTTGTTTGTTTGATCAGTCAGGCTAACAAAGTCGGCCTGTTTATGGCACGGCTGGTTTAGCTCTGGCATCATGCTTAGTGTTTGTTTAATTTATTTTATTTCTTAAATTATTTTTATATAAAAAAATGAAATCCATTTAGATTCGCTCTGTGCTTAAGATGAATAGATACAAAGTCAAGAAATGTGTAGAGTTTTTAAAAGGAAAAAGAGAAAGTGGACATCTATCTAAGGATTTTAAGTTACACATCAAGTTGGAACAACTCTTGGCAAAATGCCGAGAATATGATGATTTTGTGAACATTGAACCTCGGCCGTATTACCTTTTCAAAAATATCTTTGACGGACAAGTGCTTGATTACATTGTCGAATTCGACGAAAGGATTTTTGACATAGAAGATGTGATGAAAGACGCCACTCCAAATATCCGTGCATTGGCAGCAGAAGTTGCAGCCAGCATGAATTCGTGCAAAGTGAGCATTATGATGCTATTGAGATATCGGCATTCCCTGAGGACGACGACTGATCAACATTATTGGTACCGGGCCGATCCGTTCGTGATGCATTCGGACGATGTTGACCACATTCTGGATTCAGCTGCGAAACAACTGGCCATACAAAATGCCGAATTTGTCGAAACTCACGACTATTTATATTACCTTTGTGTGGACGAGATTAAAATTTGTTTTGCTGCTTTACACCAGAAAGGTGGATGGTACAAAGATGTTCCGTCATTTCCGTTGAGTTTGAACAACGATTTGCCAGCCGTCATTTGCAATAAGAAAGCGGTGTTAACATTTAAAATTGAGTTGCAAAAGTCTTTTGTTTGGGCCGTTCTTGCATCTTTACATCCTGTAGCCAATAATGCCGAACGCATAATTAATTATTTGAAGTATGAGCACGAATTGAACTTGCAAGGCTTTGAATTTCCGTTGACTTACAGAAACGTAGAAAAATTCCAGTTGCAGAATCCCGATATCGAAGTGACTATTTATTTTTGGGACAGCAATCATGTGCAAAGATATGTGACCGTACACAGAAACAGGAAACATCACGTCGATCTATTCTTCTATGGAAACAACTGCTACGGACATGTGAGGAATCTAAAACGTTTGCTCGGTTATTTTTGTTGGGAAATGCCCAACTGTTTGAGATTTATTAGTTGCATATTTATGGCTAAATGCAACGTGCATATCTTTACTTTGCTGTGACTTAGTTAAACTAGTTGATCCCGATTTTTACCCTGCTTGTTATGTGCCGCAACTAGTTTATTTACTTGTAAAGATGTGCCTTCTCGTCGTCCGCTCAAATGAGCAATATTCGTTTAGTTTTTCCATTGCTTTTAAGTTGTTTATCAATTATTTGCTCCTCCCTTATTGTTTATCATGTAAAGGACAAATCATTGCTTGTTAACAATGATTTGTTCTATTGTAAGCTTGTATTCATACTTTGAGGGCGGCTAGCCTCAAAGCAGTCGCTTTTACTGTTGTTCGTGACGATTAAAGATGGCGGTCGCGTAATGCGAGTTCCCGCACCCATTAAATCGTGTCTCAGCTCTATTTTCCTGATGTCCGGCGCCTCCAAATCCATCATATGGTAGCAGAGGATGGTTGACGACGCGGCCAACCGTTTGTGATGAATTGGCGGCGATTTTTGTGAAGAAACGGACATCGCGACTTCGTCGGTATCGTTGCAGAGACGTATCGCCGTTTTCGGGAATTTAGCAAAGCGGACGAGCTTTGACAACGTGTGCGGACAATTCGCCAGCGAATTTGGAACAGAACAGTGTGAGAATTGTCGTTTTTCCGTGCGAAATAAGCACATTCGCCGATATAAAGAAGATTTTTCTTCTGCGGCGCCATTTTGGTTTTTTGACTTCATCGCGCACGGCCGTGAAGCCAGCGGAGAATCGTGTGTACGGATCGACACACGCTCTCATCACGATTCAACAAAGAATACGTCGAAACGACGTAATTTTTGGACCGTTTTTCGTTGAAAATCAACACGGAAGTCATCGTGCGAATCGATTTTTCGACGGCGGCCGGATTTTTCGTCAAAGCGGACGAAAAACGACGTGTGAGAATAATTTTCAACGTAAGGACCTGTGTGGGCATAAATTTGCACACAGGCATCAGCTATTTGAGCACCTAGAAGACCAGTTAGCGGGTTAAACATACGCGCTGGCATTTTCCCGAGGTTTTGTGCACGGAGCACATCCTACGAAGGTGCGGACGAGCACGTTGAGTCGACGTGCATCGATTTCACGACGTGGGATCAACGAGGGAATTTTTGCGAAGCAAACCAACCCGCAAAACAACGGAATTTCACCTTGCCAACCATTATTTAGTTTTAAGTTGTCGAAATTCCTTGTTAATAAGTTTAAGGTTTTGTTCGGGGGTCTTGTAGTATCCTTTCCACCCTTTACGCAGTCGCGTAGTGGAATTGTATTTTTGCGTAGGCTTTCTCTGGCCACCGAGTGTCCCGCGGTCCTAGGAGTCCGGTCGGAACTCGGGAGATACTACGTAAAGTTTTGCATCTCACTTAGTGAGATTTGTCCAAGGGAGACTGTATAATTTTTCGCCTAAACCTTTTGGGGGTTTACGCCATTGGTGAAAGCGTAAAAATTGTGTTTTGTGCTTCATTTGGTGCGTGCGACGATTTATTTAGTGATAAAGTGTAATCTTCGTGACGAATCGACCATATATGGCGTCGGAGGAGAAATTCGACGACTACAAGTCGATAAAGAAACTAAATGGGACCAACTATGCACAATGGGCGATTGGTGTGAAATTATTGTTATCCCAGCAAGGCGTGTGGGACCACGTGACGGGCGACGAGACTGCGCCGGGTCCCAACGCCACAGCCAAAGAAAAACGGGATTTTAAAGTGCGTGAAAAGCGAGCATGGTCCACGATATGCCTGAGTTGCGAAGAAGCGCAACAGCTCGTGGCCGTTGCCAAGGATACTTCTAAAGGAGCGTGGGAAGCAATCCGAGATGCTTACCAGCCCACCACACGCGCCCGGAAGGGCAGATTGAGGCGCGAGTTCCTGCAAATGCATCTGATGGACAATGAGGAGATGATGTGTTTCCTAGCTCGTGTCGACAGAAAAGTCGCAGAACTCGCGAACGTCAAAGTTATACCGACGGATGAGGAAATCGCATTTCAATATATGGCAAAAGACAAGAAACGAGTGATATTAGAAGATTGTATACACACCAAGGCTTATGGTTATGTTGAGTAAAATGCTACTTATTAAATAAATTAAAGTGAATATACACTTGATATCTTGGTACTTTTTCACTTTCTTCTGGTTCTATTTCTCCTGTAATTATGAGTTTATCTCCGCATTTAAATTCTATCGGAGGATTGTAAACACTTGTCGTGATTAACTCTGACCAACTGAGGTTAACGTCGACAACCGTAAAGGGATCACTTTCTGCTAGGTTTATCATGTGACCCATTCCATGTTCTCTCTTTGCACCTATGTCGTAAAAACATATATCTATACTTGTAATCTCACATCTTCTAAATGTTCTAAAAGTTGATTCGTTTTCATCAATGAAAAAATTTATTTTTCCTTCCTTGTTGGCTGAATGATAATTTTCAAATTTCACAATATATTTTTCAACTTGTATAACTTGTTTAATGTTTTTTATTTCTGCAACCATTTCAGCCTTATTTGCTTCTAGCATTGCTTTAATTTTCCCATCTTCCTGTAAACTCTGATTAATGCGTTCTATTTCTGCACTCATTTCAGCCTTATATGCATCTAGCATTGCTTTAATTTGCTCATCATCCTGTAAACTCTGCTTGATGCGCTCTATTTCCACAGTCATTTCAGTCTTATATGTATCTAGCATTGCTTTAATTTGCTCATCATTCCGTAAACTCTGTTTGTTGTGCTCTATTTTTGCACTCATTTCAACCTTACATGCTTCTAGTATGTCTTTAATTTGCTCATCATCATCGTGAGCAATCTGATGAATGTGCTCCATTTCCGCAGCTATTTTAGCTTTATATAGATCTAGCATTGCTTTAACTCGCTCGTCGTTCTGTAAACTCTGTTTGATGGATTCTATTTCTGCAGTCATTTCAGCCTTATGTGCATCTATGCTGGCTTTAACTAGCTCATCGTCTTGTAAACTTTGTTTGATGCGCCCTATTTCTGCAGTCATTTCAGCCTTAATTTGTCCATCATCCTTTAAACTTTGTTTGATGTGTTCTATGTCCATATCCATTTCTGCCTTATGTGCATCTATGTTCGCTTTAACTCGTTCATTGTGCTGTAAACTCTGTTCAATATGGTCGTCGACTCGAGATTTTATATCTTCCATAAGCACTGCAGAATCTGCAGCTGCCGGGTCTGGTATTCCAACGTCAAAATCTTTTTTTAGTTGAGCGATATCGTTTCTGTGGCCGAACACCATTCGCCTAATCTGCTCGTGTTCGTCATGAGTTAAATTACTTCCGTCTCGTTTGGCAATTTTGCGTGGGGTCAGTCCAAATCTGTGCACTGGATTTAAGTGGAAGTCGTCTCTCGCCTTATTAACGCTCCCCATTTTTTTAATACAAACAAACACAAATGTCCGCACGTGACTTCGTCAAACGATTGATACTGATAAACGTTATATTTTATATTGTCTCCCAGATAACGGTACAATTCAATAGGAGGGGGAAGATCGCCAAAACTATCAAAGTATAATTTATCTCGCTTATTTTTAGCGTACGCCACCCAATGGCTACCACTTTGCAGATGCTTATTCAAATTAACAATCCCACATTCGAAGGGTCTGGCTTTGACGGGCAACGTGTCTCTGGAGAACACGCCTCTGAAGAATGGAATATTCATTCGTCTAGCCAATTTGCCCAATTGCAGGGAATCCAGCGGTTGAATTATTGCCCCATCTTTCCCGCCGCCGACGAGCCGTACGGTTTCAAGTAGAAACCTTTTCCAGTTTTGCAAATCCGTAATTTTTTTTTTAACGACTGACGTAGACCTTTGCCTTCGGTGGCTAAATTGTGGCGCTTGGCTTCATCGACCATTTCCTTATTTGTTTTTGCCGAGTCTACGGCTTTAGCGATCCCTGCCGCACCTCCAGCCAGTCCACCCAATGCCCCCAATAATGGAAGCAGCAATGGAAAGAATCCACCAGTTTGTCTAACCTGTTTCGTAGGTATGCTTAAAGTCATTCCTTTCTTTTTAGAACCGGCCTTTTTGATCTTATTTATCTGTCTATCAGTAAGAGACAAGCCATGATTGCCATTCAATTGTTTATACTTCAATCTTAAATGTAAGGGTATCCTTTTTTTGATGGATTTGGATACCTTTCGTTGCTGATTGGGGGTTAACGCTACCTTATGTATTGTTACGTGGATTCCGGGCCTGATCAGGTTTCCACGCAACTGTGTTTAATTGGGGTTTTAATGAGTGTGAAAAGGAAGGAATGAGATTCATTTATGCTTTAAATTCAATTCAGATTTATTTGACCGGACAAACAGAGTTTGTTCGATCCCTTTTAAATTCAGTTACATTTATTCTCAAACAGGTCAGAATGTTATTTGGATAAACTATCATTTTACATTTATCAAATGTACAACCTTTATTAATTGGGTTATAAAACAACTGTGTGATAATCTAAATGTAATGCAATCAAATTGGTTTTATAGTCATCAGCCGCGCTCTTTATTGAGGCGACATCAGACTCTCTAGTTCCTGAAAAGCAAAAGTGATTAGAGAGCTGTCTTAGTGCGGGCTCCTTATTTATAGCAAATCTGCCATAAACCCCATAATTGAATTGATCGGTCCATCACATGGCGATGACGGAGTCCAACCGTCAGCGCCATCTGTGGCCGAAATTTAGCAACATTTAACCTAATAATGATTCGAATTACGTGCTACGAATCGCGCATCAATTGGCACGGTTCGTACACGTGACAACTCCCTTTTTTGCTGTGTTTTGGACCCCAAAATACAAATTTCGGTACCAGACAGGTGTCTTTTAAATCGGACATTCTTTAAGGAATGTTCGGCTACTTCTACCCTTCATAAGTTATCACTCAGTTGTTTCATTATTATCACACAAACTTAAATCATTCTGGAGTTAACTTTACTCCCTTTTATTCCAATGTTACTATTCCAATTAAATCATAAAATAATTCAACTTAAACTAACTTAATATCACTAATACAATTTCTGCTTTTCCATTTTTTCATTTTTACATGTTTGAAAAATCCAACAAAAACATAAATCAAAAGAAAAATTTTTGTCAAAGTTAAATTATCAAAATCAAAATTCATATTTTTGCACAATACTCAAAATCATTCACACTACAAACAAGCATTTTCATAATCAATTACAATTCTTAACAATTTTCAAAGTGGGAATAAACAAATTCAAAAAATATTTTTCCAATTTCTCTAATTTTCTTTAAAATTAACAATACCGTTAAAACATCAACACATTTCAATTATTTACAACAATTAACTCTTATTTACATTCAATCAAAATTATGCCGTGAAATATTTACATTAAATTTATCAAAAATTTCATCACAAAATATTTACAGTTTGTCAAAATCAATTCAAATTTATTCATTTTCAACAAAATTCGCAATTATTTATTTTCATCGCATCCTTCGAACACTCGTGTCATTACTATTAATTTTTGATTATTTCTAATTTTTATCCTATTTAATAAACCCAATGAAATTCAGTGCAGATGGCGAAGGTTGCGATGGGTCCTTTCACATTCCCAGCCATTCGCACCATTGTTTATCTTAATTCCTTTCATATTCTAAAATTATTTTATCTCACAACAATATTTTATTAAATTTAATCTTCAACTATTTAAAATTTAGTCTAGAATGTCTTCACCTAATTAATATTTGACACAAGTGAGGAAAATGGCGGTGAATTTTATTTCACGAAATTCGTTCATAAGGACGTTAAAAACATCACACTTCATTTCTAAAATCACCTAAAAACATTCACAACATGCACACAAACCTTTTAACACACAATTTAACACAATTTAACCTTATGGCGCGCATGCGGATTTCTCGGAGTGCGAAAGGGACCCTATTTTTAACATTACGGCGGCCTATACCTTGACCCCCTGTTCGCAGTCTCATGGCTGATTTTGCGGATTTCACTTATTTGTATATTCCGCACGATCGCGCGCGTTTTATCAACCTTGGGAAAGCCGCTTTCTCAAATTTGCAAATTCCACATTGTGTGAACATGCTACAACGCTTCTGTGCGCGTCAATAAAAAAAAAAACCGATTAGAAATGAAATTCAGGGTTTTGTTAAAATAAAAATTATACAATATAATCAGTCTATAATGCTTCTATAATGCTGTTGGTTTAATCAGCACATTGTAATCGTGTGAAAACACGCGCGCTCGCAATAATACATTACCCAATGTACTTGCACTGGCATGGACCCATCAGTGCGCACTTTCCCGTGCGTGCTGCTTGCACTATTTACATCAATTGTTGCTCCACAGGTTGCGCGACCTGCCGGGCAGTTAAGACGTACTAGAATAACCTCAGGATTTGATAAAACCTGATTTTTGGATGACACTAAGTAAATGGCAGTGAATGTGAGATGTGAGATACACGATGAATTTAATAAAATTTATATTTCCTAATCATGGGATTGGTTTCACGTTTCATAATCCAACAATTAAGTAGAATATCATTATTGCAATTGATTAAAACAAATTTTTTTTACAAATTCTTTGGTTTTACATTTTAAATTTATTTTCCAATAGTTGGCACCATCGCAATTGCTGCGAGTTTAAAACACTGCATTCAGCAGAATTTACTGCACTTTCAAATCAAGGCCAGGCATACCTACTGCAAAGTAATGTATAAACCATAAAGAAGCCTTTGATTCGGAATTGCCTGTAGGTAATTCTGCGCTGGTCTCCAATGGAAATGTCCGCGCCGGTCTTCCGTGCACGGGAAGTCCACAGAAAGTCCGTGCATTCCGTGCGCTGGGAGTCCGTGCGTCGTACCGCGTGATCTTGCATTGTTTTTTGTGGGCTTTTCCTGATTAGGATTACTTCCTTTTTAACTCTTGAAGAATTAAGTTTGTTTTTTTTGCTCCAAAACGTCCCAAAACGCCTGAAAATCGCGCAACTCGAGGCAAAACATTACAGTGTGTATTCAAATCAAAACTAGCTACAAATACATGCTGAAATTAGCTAAATTTTCAAATTTTTTGGCTTTCAAGAAGTAATGGAAACATTTGACATAACGTGGATCAGTTGCATTCAAAAACTAAAATATTTTGTGTTTTACTTCAATTTTAAACTAAAAATGATGTCATTTCCTGTTTAAACCCCTGTTAAAGCTTGAAATACATTTTAACTAAAAGAAATAAGTTTGTTTTTTTCTTCGGCAGTGACGTGTACACACGAGCACGCCTGAGAACGCCAAAAAATGCTAAAAAACGCTCAAAAACGCCTGAAAATCGCGCAACTCGAGGCAAAACATTAATTTTTCATCTTTATTTCAACTTTTGTGACGTTTAAAATTGTGTTCTCATGTTTTTTGCCTCAAGTTGCATTGTCATCTGGCGTTTTGGAGTGTTTTTATGTGTTCGCAGGCGTTCGCAGGCGTTTTTTGGCGTTGTCACTCACTCAAGTGGCCATTTTTAGCATTTTCCGTAGTAAAAATGGCCGTTTTTTGTCAAAATGGCCATTTTTAGCCATTTTTCAGAGTAAAAATGTTTTTTTTTCACCGTTTTTATAGTAAAATGGCCATTTTTAGTCGTTTTTTTAATCAAAAATGGCCGTTTTTATCGTTGAAACGTTATTAAAATGTAACGTTTCAATGGCGTTTTGATCTCGCCTCATTTCCGGTTTTGAAAATTAATAAACGCCCCGGCGTTTATTCGAGGCAATACCCAACTTGGGCTTTTATTCGCGTCGCACCGCATCATCATCTCACCTTGCCTCCCGTCTTGAAAATTTATAAACGCCCCGGCGTTTATTCAAGGCAAACCATTGTTTATGTAAGTTTTTCCTGATTAGGGTTACTTCCTTTAGAAGAAACACGTTTATTTCTTCTCGCTTAATCTTGAGTCGTGATCTCGCCTCGTTTCTGGTCTTAAAAATTAATAAACACCCCGGCTTTTATTCAAGGCAATACGGTACGTTTATGAAACCCAACTTGGGCTTTCATTTTAAAAAAAGCGCGTGTTTTTACGTCGAACTAAGAGATACAGGTGAATTAGCAACGCCTAATTTGATTTAATAAATAAAGCAAACAACATCTCGCCTCACTTCTGGCGTTTGTTCGAGGCAAGCCATTGTTTTTGCATTTTTTTTCCTGATTAGGGTTACTTCCTTTTTAACTCTTGAAGAAATAAGTATGTTTTTTTTACTCGGCAGTGACGTGTACGCGCGAGTACGCCTGAGAACGCCAAAAAATACTCCAAAACGCCTGAAAATCGTGCAACTCGAGGCAAAACATTAATTGTTTATTTTTGTTTCAACTTTTGTAACGTTTACAATTGTGTTCTCATGTTTTTTGCCTCAAGTTGCATTGTCATTTTGCGTTTTGGGGCGTTTTTAGGCATTTTTAGGCATTTGCGGGCGTTCTTGGGCGTTTTTTGGCGTTGTCATTCAATCAAATGGCCATTTTTAGCCATTTTTAGCCATTTTTCATAGAAAAATGGTCATTTTTAGCCGTTTTTCATCCAAAATGGCCGTTTTTCATCCAAAAGGGCCGTTTTTCATCCAAAATGGAATAATTGTTGTGTCCGGATTTTATGTCATTTATTGTCTTAATTAAAGTTAACAAAGTGTCTTTAATTTTTGCTTTTCTTGAATTTCAGCTTTTTAGATATTTTTACATATTAAACTTTCATTTTTTGTGATTTATTAAAAGTTACAGTGTTTTCATGAATTTTAGTGTCTATGATATTGATATTATCTTTATTCATTGCTATTTAAAGTTTTATTACTTCTCTGTGTCTTATTTCTTTAATTCTTGCTCATTTTGTGTGATTTTGGATGATTTTTAGTGCATTCGTCGATTTACAGATCACTTGCGTAAGACGCGTGACGTCATATTTCTTAATCTAGTTCGGTTGTGTTCAAACTTCTAACCTTTTGTTTGGACCTTATTCTTGTGTTATGGATAGGTTTTAGAATTGATTTAGACTAATTTGGGGGTGATCTGTCGATTGGTTTGCTTTATTTTTGTCCCGGAACGGTCGTTTTGTCGTTTCGAGCGTTCGTTGTCGGTACGCACTTGTGCGCTGCTGACCGAGTTCATTCCGTTCGGCAAACGATTATTTTCAAGTGTTCTTTTAATAAATAGTGCTTTTGTTGTAGGAAATTACATTTCCTAATGTTATTTTATTCAATACAGTGTGTATTCTTGATTTTATTCTTGTGTTGAAATTCAAATGTCGTGTTTTGCCGCTCTAGCGGATTTGAAGTGGGCGCCATGTTGGATTTCCCCGCTAATTTCTTTATTTATCCATTTCATTTGTCTTTTTGAAAATGAATAAACGCCCCGGCGTTTATGCGAGGCAAGCCATAGTTTTTGTAGGTTCTTTCCTGATTAGGGTTACTTGTGACGTGCACGCGCGAGCTCGCCTGAGGACGCCAAAAAAAGCTCAAAAACGCCCCAAAACGCCTGAAAATCGGGCAACTCGAAGCAAAAAATTACAGTTTGAATTCAAATCAAAACTAACCACAAATACATGCTACAATTAGGTAAATTTTCAAATTTTTTATCAATAAATGATGACTTTCAAGAAGTATGACAACATTTGACAAAATTTAGACCAGTTGCATTTAAAAACTAAAATATTTTGTGTTTTACTTCAATTTTAAACCAAAAATGACGTCATTTTTTGTTTAAACCGGCGTTTATTTGAGGCAAACACGCCGCTGAGAACGCCAAAAAATGCTCAAAAACACTCCAAAAGGCCTGAAAATCGCGCAACTTGAGGCAAAAAATTAATTTTTCATCTTTGTTTCAACTTTTGTGACGTTTAAAATTGTGTTTTCAAGTTTTATGCCTCAAGTTGCATTGTCATCTGGCGTTTTGGGGCGTTTTGGGGCGTTTGCAGGCGTTTGCACGCGTTTTTTGGCGTTGTCACTCACTCAAGTGGCCATTTTTAGCCAATTTTCGAAGTAAAAATGGCCTTTTTTTTATTAAAATGGCCATTTTCAGCCATTTGTCATTGTAAAAATGGCCATTTTCAGCCATTTTTTATAGTAAAAATGGCCATTTTTCATCCAAAATGGCCGTTTTTCATCCAAAATGACCATTTTTATCATTGACACGCTATAAAAATGTAACGTTTCAATGGCGTTTTGACGGAACCGGTAAGTTTTGAAATTTCCCGTGTCCCGTTATTGTGACTCCTCGTCCGGTTTCTCAGAACCGAAACCCTAATACAGGTGAATTAGTGACGCCTAATTTGATTTAATAAATAAAGCAAACAACATCTCGCCTCACTTCTGGCGTTTGTTCGAGGCAAGCCATTGTTTTTGCATTTTTTTTCCTGATTAGGGTTACTTCCTTTTTAACTCTTGAAGAAATAAGTATGTTTTTTTTACTCGGCAGTGACGTGTACGCGCGAGTACGCCTGAGAACGCCAAAAAATACTCCAAAACGCCTGAAAATCGTGCAACTCGAGGCAAAACATTAATTGTTTATTTTTGTTTCAACTTTTGTAACGTTTACAATTGTGTTCTCATGTTTTTTGCCTCAAGTTGCATTGTCATTTTGCGTTTTGGGGCGTTTTTAGGCATTTTTAGGCATTTGCGGGCGTTCTTGGGCGTTTTTTGGCGTTGTCATTCAATCAAATGGCCATTTTTAGCCATTTTTAGCCATTTTTCATAGAAAAATGGTCATTTTTAGCCGTTTTTCATCCAAAATGGCCGTTTTTCATCCAAAAGGGCCGTTTTTCATCCAAAATGGAATAATTGTTGTGTCCGGATTTTATGTCATTTATTGTCTTAATTAAAGTTAACAAAGTGTCTTTAATTTTTGCTTTTCTTGAATTTCAGCTTTTTAGATATTTTTACATATTAAACTTTCATTTTTTGTGATTTATTAAAAGTTACAGTGTTTTCATGAATTTTAGTGTCTATGATATTGATATTATCTTTATTCATTGCTATTTAAAGTTTTATTACTTCTCTGTGTCTTATTTCTTTAATTCTTGCTCATTTTGTGTGATTTTGGATGATTTTTAGTGCATTCGTCGATTTACAGATCACTTGCGTAAGACGCGTGACGTCATATTTCTTAATCTAGTTCGGTTGTGTTCAAACTTCTAACCTTTTGTTTGGACCTTATTCTTGTGTTATGGATAGGTTTTAGAATTGATTTAGACTAATTTGGGGGTGATCTGTCGATTGGTTTGCTTTATTTTTGTCCCGGAACGGTCGTTTTGTCGTTTCGAGCGTTCGTTGTCGGTACGCACTTGTGCGCTGCTGACCGAGTTCATTCCGTTCGGCAAACGATTATTTTCAAGTGTTCTTTTAATAAATAGTGCTTTTGTTGTAGGAAATTACATTTCCTAATGTTATTTTATTCAATACAGTGTGTATTCTTGATTTTATTCTTGTGTTGAAATTCAAATGTCGTGTTTTGCCGCTCTAGCGGATTTGAAGTGGGCGCCATGTTGGATTTCCCCGCTAATTTGTTTATTTATCCATTTCATTTGTCTTTTTGAAAATGAATAAACGCCCCGGCGTTTATGCGAGGCAAGCCATAGTTTTTGTAGGTTCTTTCCTGATTAGGGTTACTTGTGACGTGCACGCGCGAGCTCGCCTGAGGACGCCAAAAAAAGCTCAAAAACGCCCCAAAACGCCTGAAAATCGCGCAACTCGAAGCAAAAAATTACAGTTTGAATTCAAATCAAAACTAACCACAAATACATGCTACAATTAGGTAAATTTTCAAATTTTTTATCAATAAATGATGACTTTCAAGAAGTATGACAACATTTGACAAAATTTAGACCAGTTGCATTTAAAAACTAAAATATTTTGTGTTTTACTTCAATTTTAAACCAAAAATGACGTCATTTTTTGTTTAAACCGGCGTTTATTTGAGGCAAACACGCCGCTGAGAACGCCAAAAAATGCTCAAAAACACTCCAAAAGGCCTGAAAATCGCGCAACTTGAGGCAAAAAATTAATTTTTCATCTTTGTTTCAACTTTTGTGACGTTTAAAATTGTGTTTTCAAGTTTTATGCCTCAAGTTGCATTGTCATCTGGCGTTTTGGGGCGTTTTGGGGCGTTCGCAGGCGTTTGCACGCGTTTTTTGGCGTTGTCACTCACTCAAGTGGCCATTTTTAGCCAATTTTCGAAGTAAAAATGGCCTTTTTTTTATTAAAATGGCCATTTTCAGCCATTTGTCATTGTAAAAATGGCCATTTTCAGCCATTTTTTATAGTAAAAATGGCCATTTTTCATCCAAAATGGCCGTTTTTCATCCAAAATGACCATTTTTATCATTGACACGCTATAAAAATGTAACGTTTCAATGGCGTTTTGACGGAACCGGTAAGTTTTGAAATTTCCCGTGTCCCGTTATTGTGACTCCTCGTCCGGTTTCTCAGAACCGAAACCCTAATACAGGTGAATTAGTGACGCCTAATTTGTTTTAACAAATAAAGCAAACAACATCTCGCCTCACTTCCAGTCTTGAAAATTAGTAAACGCCCCGGCGTTTATTCGAGGCAAGCCATTGTTTTTACAGTAATTTCCTGGTTAGGGTTATTTTTTTTTTAACTCTTGAAGAAATAAGTTTGTTTTTTTCTCGCCTGCACGCGCGAGCTCGCATGAGAATGCTAAAAAATAAGCAAAAACGTTCTAAAACGCCCCAAAACGCTTCAAAATGCTCCAAAAAGCCTGAAAATCGTGCCACTCAAAGCAAAAAATTATGTTCGCATGTTTTTTGCCTCAAGTTGCACGGTTATCTGGCGTTTTGGTGCGTTCTTGGGGCGTTTTGGTGCGTTCTTGGGGCGTTTTCGGGCGTTTTTTTGGCGTTGTCACTCACTCCCGCACTTTGCTGTCTTGTTTATTACAATTTGGTTTAGCTGTTGTATTTATTTTTATTTGTTTTATGGTTATTTAATGTGTTTTTGTAGCATTCAAAATGTTTTGTTGCCTAATTTCTCGTTTTGGCGCCAACTGTTTGTTTGACAACGCCGTGTCAGAATTTAGGGATGATTCTGCTTTGGTTTCTAATTAAAAAAAAAATGTTGTTTTAATTTCAATTGTAACTGCTTATTATAACGTTATTATTAGTATTTTGTAAAGGTTCATTCTTTTTCCATGTTAATAAAAAATGAAGTAACTTTCGGTGAAAAAAAAAACAGTTAAATGCGGATCAAAATTAAACACACACGAGAAGTTTAATAAACGTCCCGGCGTTTATTCGAGGCAATACGGTACATTTGTGAAACCCAACTTGGAACCCGAAAATAACGTGGGGCCGTCTGAACACCTGGATTTGAATTTTCGTCTATGCGCGCGCCGACGCATGGGGAATGCGGGGTGGGGTTCCTTCCCAGTGTTCCGAACGAGTCAATTTCACCCCGAAAATATCCCGAAATTGCTGATACATGCATTTCGAGCCAGAAATATTGATCTTCATGTAAATTTTGATTGTTTAGCTTTTTTTTGAAATTTTACAAATTTTTCTCATCTCCTGCCTTCCTCGCTCATTTAACACCAAAATGGCCTGCATTGAGGATTTTTCCCATAATCCTTTTCACACGTATGGAGCGCAAACAGTCGCAATAAATGAAATCAGCGGAATTCGGCCTTGAGTTTGCGACGCCATCTTGAATACGAGTAACAGCACAGTATGGTGTCAATTATTCGAACTGATCGTAAGGCATGGGACAAAAATTGATTAAAAACGAACAAACATGATTAAAAATCAACAAAAATCGACTGAAATCGGACAATAATCAATTCAGAATGACAAATAACGATTAAAATTGGCAAAAATTGTCACAAATAGAGAAAAACCGATTAAAAATCAGCAAGAAACCAATAGAAATTGATAAAATCAAATAAAAATTAACAAATATCCATTTTGTTTGCTTTTAAACAAATTAAGAACTTTGAAAACACACAACAATTTTAAACAGTAAACACCGGGGTCAAATAAGCGCCGCTACTCGTTTAAACACCGGGGAGGTGTTAGTGAAGTGCCTCGAGTGGAGAAATTAATAAACGCTCGAGGCACCACGGTAGGCTTATTAAACACAAAATATGAAACGCTCGATCTTCAACAGGCGCACACGCCCGAGAACACCTCGGCATGCCTCAGCACTCTCCAAGAAACGAGAAAAACCAAGGCAAAAAAAAAAAATACACCAAAATTAGGACTAAAATCAAACACACATGGGGCCCGGAAGATTGATAACATCCCGGCATATATTCAAGGCAGTACGCCATGTTTTTTCCACCATTTTGTAAGTTTATTTCAATATTCATAAAGTTTATTGCTTTTTGTATCATTAGTAGTATTCCCTTGTGTGATGTGGTTTTATAAATATCACACACAACTGCTTCTGCTGTTTTCTTCACGTTTATGCTTCGTGTATGCACGTGAAGCCCTCGCACATCTTTTGAGCACCTGTACACATTTGGACACGCTCAAGGTGCTACATCGCGCGCTCAAACGCACTAGATCGCGCGCGCAAACGCGCTACATCACGCATATTAGGGATAAGAACGGACCGGGATAGGGACTGGACTGGTAATGTTTGCCCTCATGGCCTATCGCGGCGGCACATTGTGTGGCATAGCGCGGCACGTTGCAATTACGTGACGTGGCACGTTGCTGTTACGTGACGCGATAGCCAGTATTTAAGCAGGGAATTCCATCATCGTTTACACAAATGCGCATTGCAACGTGGAGGCGCATTCGAGTCCTTTTCCCAAGCGAAATCGTATTCGATTCGCTTTCGAATCGAATACGAGTTTTGTCCTTTTTCAACGCGAAATCGTATTCGATTCGCTTTCAAATCGTATACGAGATGGTCGATGATTTTTGTTTCCCGGACTTTGATTCGTATTCGAGTTGTTACGAGTTCGTATTTTGATCGTATTCGTATTCGAATCGAATTCGAATCGTATTCGAATCGAATACGAATCGAATTCGAGTCGTATTCGAGATGGTCGATGATTTCCACTCGCTCGTATACGCGTTGTATACGAGCTCGTATTTTGATCGTAATCGTAAACGAATCGTTTACAAGTCGTATACAAGTTGTATACGACGTGTATACACCTCGTATACGAACGAAGTTTGTGAAAACACAATTTCCAAATAAGACGTATGTGACTACTATGTGTTTTCATGTCGTAGTAAGTATCCGGTGGATTTTCCAAACTTCGTTCGTATACGAGGTGTATACACGTCGTATACAACTTGTATACGACTTGTAAACGATTCGTTTACGATTACGATCAAAATACGAGCTCGTATACAACGCGTATACGAGCGAGTGGAAATCATCGACCATCTCGAATACGACTCGAATTCGATTCGTATTCGATTCGAATACGATTCGAATTCGATTCGAATACGAATACGATCAAAATACGAACTCGTAACAACTCGAATACGAATCAAAGTCCGGGAAACAAAAATCATCGACCATCTCGTATACGATTCGAAAGCGAATCGAATACGATTTCGCGTTGAAAAAGGACAAAACTCGTATTCGATTCGAAAGCGAATCGAATACGATTTCGCTTGGGAAAAGGACTCGAATGCGCCTCCACGTTGCAATGCGCATTTGTGTAAACGATGATGGAATCCCCTGCTTAAATACTGGCTATCGCGTCACGTAACAGCAACGTGCCACGTCACGTAATTGCAACGTGCCGCGCTATGCCACACAATGTGCCGCCGCGATAGGCCATCGAACCCGAATGTGTGTGATGCGAAACGCGCGAGTACACGCGCGGAGAACGCGCGGCAATGCTAGCAACAGGAGCGCAACTGCCCAAGAAATTGCTCAACAATAAAAGGCACGTGGAAGCACGTGCCTGAAACAATAGGCACTTCAAATAAAGTTATTGTTAAAAAACGGGCTTGAAAACCAACAATTACACAATAATTAAGGGGCAAGAAATGAACTTTGCTGCAATGCAAAGTTCTCAAAATACAGAGAAATGAAAGTTACACTTGTATAAAGAATTGACAATGTTTGAAACCAATAAAAACTACAAAAACACACTTGTAAAAAACCCAAAACAACCCCCAGAATGAATTATTTGACTCAAATTAACCCTAAAACAGTCTTGGAGGTCGTGCAGACGACAGAGTCGGATCGGAAGGTTGCTAAAACCTGACGCCAAAACTAGCAATGGGACAGCTAGTTAGAAAACAGGTTTTTCATCAATCATGAACGCTGAAAACCTCACCCAGGGGTAGAAAATGATGGAGAGAACGTTTTCGCCATCTAAAACGGTCTAAAACGGGTCTAAAATGCCTAAACCGGCGCCTGGAACGTGGCGCAGTTGTTGGGTCAAATATTGTCAAAAATCAGTGGAAATTTGTCAAATACTGGCAAAAATCTGCTGAAATTTGTCAAAAATTGCCAAATTTTGGCGCAAGTTACGTGAGGTTTGCGCGCATCCAACTATGACGAAAAATCCATGCGTGTGCACGCGCGATTTACTGGCGCGTTGGAAGCGTTAAAATAAATTTTTCCAATATCTAACACAATTTGCACCGAATTATGGCAATTTTTGACAAATTTACATGGATTTTTGCCAGTATTTGACAAATTTCCACGGATTTTTGACAATATTTGACAAATTCCAGACAAATTTCAGACAAATTTCAATTAATTTTAGAAATTTTATGAGAAATTTCAGCAAATGTTTGAGGATTGAGGAAATCTTCTGAAATTTGTCAAATATAGGCAAAAATCTTCTGAAATTTGTCAAATACAGGCAAAAATCTGCTGAAATTTGTCAAAAATTGCCCAAATTCCGTGCAAGTTTTGCAAGTTTTGCGCGCATCAAATTGTATGCGCGCCTATACTATTGCACGAGCGCATTGACGCGTGATGAACACCGACCACGTTTACGAAGTGAATTCGAGCTACAAAAGTATCGAGTCGCCATTCTATGATGGAAAAAAAAAATTAAGTGTAAACAAACAAAATAAAAACTTTAATATACAAGAAACGTACAATTCCACTCAACTTTGTTTCAAATTTTATTTATTGGATCATTGAAAATAAACAGTAGTGTTGTGCACTGTACGCTTAAGTGTATACCGGCGATGCGTTGTTTTGTGGTGGGGATTTGCCTCGATAATTGATCTTTTCTCTTTGTTTGCAATATTTTTTTGGCCTTTTTTGTTGATTTTTCGGTTTGAAATTGTTTTTTTCCGGTGTAATTTAAGTGGTGGAAGGTTGTTGCGTGTGTTGAGGGTAATTTTGGCGGTTTTTGGGTCGGGATTAGTGTTTTCTGCGATTTTTTATCGGTATTTGGGGTTTGATGCAGCGGATAGCGCATGCGAATCGCCGTCGACCGTAGCATTAGCAATTGCAACGTGCCGCGCTATGCCACACAATGTGCCGCCGCGATAGGCCATCGAATCCGAATGTGTGTGATGCGAAACGCGAGTACGCGCGCGGAGAACGCGCGGCAATGCTAGCAACAGGAGCGCAACTGCCCAAGAAATTGCTCAACAATAAAAGGCACGTGGAAGCACGTGCCTGAAACAATAGGCACTTCAAATAAAGTTATTGTTAAAAAACGGGCTTCAAAACCAACAATTACACAATAATTAAGGGGCAAGAAATGAACTTTGCTGCAATGCAAAGTTCTCAAAATACAGAGAAATGAAAGTTACACTTGTATAAAGAATTGACAATGTTTGAAACCAATAAAAACTACAAAAACACACTTGTAAAAAACCCAAAACAACCCCCAGAATGAATTATTTGACTCAAATTAACCCTAAAACAGTCTTGGAGGTCGTGCAGACGACAGAGTCGGATCGGAAGGTTGCTAAAACCTGACGCCAAAACTAGCAATGGGACAGCTAGTTAGAAAACAGCTTTTTCATCAATCATGAACGCTGAAAACCTCACCCAGGGGTAGAAAATGATGGAGAGAACGTTTTCGCCATCTAAAACGGTCTAAAACGGGTCTAAAATGCCTAAACCGGCGCCTGGAACGTGGCGCAGTTGTTGGGTCAAATATTGTCAAAAATCAGTGGAAATTTGTCAAATATAGGCAAAAATCTGCTGAAATTTGTCAAAAATTGACCAAATTCCGTGCAAGTTTTGCAAGTTTTGTGCGCATCAAGCCATGCGCGCCTATACTATTGCACGAGCGCATTGACGCGTGATGAAAACCGACCACGTTTATATCAGTGAATTCGAGCTACAAAAGTATCGAATCGCCATTCTAGTATGGAACAAAAAAAATTAAAAAATAAAAACTTTAATATACGAGAAACGTACAATTCCACTCAACTTTGTTTCAAATTTTATTTATTGGATCATTAAAAATAAACAGTAGTGTTGTGCACTGTACACTTAAATGTATACCGCAGTACAAGTACCGCGGTCCCGGTACTGCACCGGTACACGTAAAAACGCGAGTTTCTCAAATTTAAAAAGTTGATGTCGGCGGCGATGCGTTGTTTTGTGGTGAGAATTTGCCTCGAGAATTGATCTTATCTCTTTGTTTGCAATATTTTTTTTGGCATTCTTTGTTGATTTTTCGGTTTGAATTTGTTTTTTTCCGGTGTAATTTGAGTGGTGGAAGGTTGTTGGGGTGTGTTGAGGGCAATTTTGGTTATTTGTTGATTTTTAATTGATTTAATCGTTTTCTGTTTGTTTTTGCTGGTTTTTAATCGATTTTTCTGTATTTTTGGTCAATTTTTACCAATTGTAATTGTTATTTGTCATTCTGAATTGATTATTGTCCGATTTTATTCGATTATTGTCAGATTTCAGTCGATTTTTGTCGATTTCTAATCAATGTTTATACATTTCTTATCAAGTTTTGTATATTTTTGTTGATTTTTAATCATATTTGTTCCTTTTTAATCAAAGTCGAAAACGAGTTGTAAATGCGTTCGTATGCGACGCGAACGCGTATTGGAGTCGATTCCAAGTTCGTATTCCATCGCGAACGCGCATTTGAGACGTAAACGAGTTTATCTTTTTCACTCTCGCTTGATCCCCCTTTATCGCGCCTCATTGCTCCTGTGAAAAAAAATATATGAGAATGCACAGAAATGAACCTTCCAATACTTACATGAAAATTGGCAACCTTGACACAAAACAGTCTATCGACACTCCCAACACCACCCCGGACATTTTTCGGAAGAGTTTGGTCCACCCGGAATCCGCAGAATAGTCTCCCCCGAAATGCGGATTTCGCGGACGCCAATCCGCAAAAAGGATAAAAAATTTCCAATGTATAAACTTTATTTCTGTTTTCAGTTTCCTGATATGATTAAAGAAAATCCTAAATATTATTTCCAAACATTTATCAAATTCTTTTCAAAAGCAGTTGTGGAGGCGTCTACTACGAACGAGTCATCGTGGGCGTCAAATTTGAATATTTTTAACTTTCTGCGTTTGCACGAATTCGCAGAATTCGTCCACTGGCATCGTGGCGACGCATGGTCGACATTTTGTATTCATATGTGACGCGCACTCTATTTACTCACGTAGAACACACGAATCGCGCGCGTCAACGCGCACATGTAAATTTAGTTTCACTGAATCGCGTACGAGTTTTTCCCTTTTTCAACGCGAAATCGTATTCGACTCGCTTTCTAGTCGAGTACGAATTTTGCCCTTCTTCAACGCGAAATCGTATTCGACTCGCTTTCTAGTCGAGTACGAATTTTGCCCTTCTTCAACGCGAAATCGTATTCGACTCGTTTTCGAGTCGAGTACGAATTTTGCCCTTCTTCAACGTGAAATCGTATTCGACTCGATTTCGAGTCGAATGCGAATTTTGTCCTTCTTCAACGCGAAATCGTATTCGACTCGTTTTCGAGTCGAGTACGAATTTTGCCCTTCTTCAACGCGAAATCGTATTCGACTCGTTTTCGAGTCGAATGCGAATTTTGCTTTTCTTCAACGCGAAATCGTATTCGACTCGTTTTCGAGTCGAATGCGAATTTTGCCCTTCTTCAACGCGAAATTGTATTCGACTCGTTTTCGAGTCGAGTGCGAATTTTGCCCTTCTTCAACGCGAAATCGTATTCGACTCGTTTTCGAGTCGAGTACGAATTTTGCCCTTCTTCAACGCGAAATCGTATTCGACTCGTTTTCGAGTCGAATGCGAATTTTGCCCTTCTTCAACGCGAAATCGTATTCGACTCGCTTTCGAGTCGAATGCGAATTTTGCCCTTCTTCAACGCGAAATCGTATTCGACTCGTTTTCGAGTCGAATGCGAATTTTGCCCTTCTTCAACGCGAAATCGTATTCGACTCGTTTTCGAGTCGAGTACGAATTTTTCCTTTTCTTTCTCAACGCGAATTCGTATTCGAGTCGCATCCGAATCGAATACGAGATAGTCGATGACCCGTTCCCGGACTTTGACTCGTACGACTCGTATTCGAGATGTATTCGAGATGTATTCGAATCGTATTCGAGTCGCATTCGAGATGGTCGATGATTTCCACTCGCTCGTATACGCGTTGTATACGAGCTCGTATTTTGATCGTAATCGTAAACGAATCGTTTACAAGTCGTATACAAGTTGTATACGACGTGTATACACCTCGTATACGAACGAAGTTTGGAAAATCCACCGGATACTTACTACGACATGAAAACACATAGTAGTCACATACGTCTTATTTGGAAATTGTGTTTTCACAAACTTCGTTCGTATACGAGGTGTATACACGTCGTATACAACTTGTATACGACTTGTAAACGATTCGTTTACGATTACGATCAAAATACGAGCTCGTATACAACGCGTATACGAGCGAGTGGAAATCATCGACCATCTCGAATACGACTCGAATTCGATTCGTATTCGATTCGAATACGATTCGAATTCGATTCGAATACGAATACGATCAAAATACGAACTCGTAACAACTCGAATACGAATCAAAGTCCGGGAAACAAAAATCGACCATCTCGTATACGATTCGAAAGCGAATCGAATACAATTTCGCGTTGAAGAAGGGCAAAATTCGTACTCGACTCGAAAACGAGTCGAATACGATTTCGCGTTGAAGAAGGGCAAAATTCGCATTCGACTCGAAAACGAGTCGAATACGATTTCGCGTTGAAGAAGGGCAAAATTCGCATTCGACTCGAAAACGAGTCGAATACGATTTCGCGTTGAAGAAGGGCAAAATTCGCATTCGACTCGAAAACGAGTCGAATACGATTTCGCGTTGAAGAAGGGCAAAATTCGCATTCGACTCGAAAACGAGTCGAATACGATTTCGCGTTGAAGAAGGGCAAAATTCGTACTCGACTCGAAAACGAGTCGAATACGATTTCGCGTTGAAGAAGGACAAAATTCGCATTCGACTCGAAAACGAGTCGAATACGATTTCGCGTTGAAGAAGGGCAAAATTCGTACTCGACTCGAAAACGAGTCGAATACGATTTCGCGTTGAAGAAGGGCAAAATTCGTACTCGACTCGAAAACGAGTCGAATACGATTTCGCGTTGAAGAAGGGCAAAATTCGTACTCGACTAGAAAGCGAGTCGAATACGAGATCATTTTTTGATCTGGGTCGTGAATGCGTCCGTATGTCACGCGAACGCGTGTTGGAGTCGATTCCGAGTTCGTATTCCATCTTGAACGCGCATTGGAGACGTAAACCAGTTTATTTTACCCACTCTCGCTCGATCCCGCTTCATCGCTCCTTGTCGCTCCTGTGAATAAAAATACATGAGAATGTGCAGAAATGAACCTTCCAATACTCACATGAAAATTGACAACCTTGACACAAAACAGTCTATTGACACTCCCAACACCACCCCGGACATTTTCCGGAAGAGTTTGGTCCACCCGGAATCCCCAGAATAGTCGCCCCCGAAATGCGGATTTCGCGGAAGCCAATCCGCGAAAAGGATATCAACAAATAATCCGTAGAAGACTTTGTTTCGGGTCACGCTATTATCTGCGTTCACCGTTGCAAAGAACTTTAGTAGCAATGACGATAATCTTTTCGTTTCAACGGTCTGAGTCTGCGCGACCGGAAATCATCATTTTTTGTGTTTGCGCCATCTGGTGGCGGATTTTTAAGTTGGTTTTTATCATTTTCGTTCGTGGGCTGTGATTCAAATAGCGATTTCAATGAAATTTGTTCCGTATCATCTATATAACGCTCCTTTGGCTTGATTCTTGTTGTTTTCACTGGTTTTTCTGTGTTTTCAACCACAATTTCACCATTTTTACTGATTTTTTTCACTTTTTCAGCAAATTTTACTTTCTTTTCTGGCATATCTTTCAGAACTTCATCTATTTCTTCTTCAATTCGTTCCTTATATGGCTTTAACCTTTCTACATTCACTATATCACTTTTCTTTCTTGTAGAATTGATGATTTCATAGTCATTAGGTGCAGTTCTTCGCACAATTTCATACGGGCCGGAAAATTGCGGTAAAAGCTTCTCTGACAAGCCAACTTTTCTGTTGATGGTTTTCAGATAAACCAATTCACCTGGTTCAAATTCTTTGTTGACTCTATCTTCATCAAATCTTTTCTTACTTTTTACAGATTGTTTTTCAAGTCTCTCATTTGCAATTTTCCTGGCTGCTCGAATGAATTTTGCTGTCCTTAAGGTAAATTCTTTCTGTGGCAGGTCCAAATTAACATCTACTGTCAAATCCACATCATATCCACGAAGTAAATAGTGTGGTGTATATCCTGTTGTTTCATGAACGGCCGTGTTATACGAAAACAGGAGAAATGGAAGAAATTCGTCCCAGTCAGTGTGTTCTTCATTAACATAACTTTGCAACATTTTTGCGAATGTCGCATTAAATCTCTCAGTTAATCCATTTGTTCTTGGATGGTATCCTGACGTAGTTTTATGCAAACTTTTAAACATATTTGAGACTTCCTCAACCATTTTATTCCTGTATTCGGTTCCCCGGTCGCTTAGGATTTCTCTTGGACTGCCTTCTTTCAGAATAACTTCATAAAGCAATGTTTTTGCTGCTTCTAACGCTGTAGCTGCTGCTGCTGGTCTAGCTATTGCATTTCTAGAAAGGTAATCAGTTACAACAAAAACATGTTTATTTCCAAGACGTGATAATGGAAAAGGTCCAAGTGTATCTATTCCAATTCGCTCAAAGGGCTTTGAGACTGTTGACCATGGCTGCATTAATCCTTTAGCTGGCGTTGTCATTGTTTTTGCTTTTGCGCAATGTTGGCAGGACAAGACGTAATTTCTGACATCTTTGTAGATTCTTGTCCAGAAGAATCGTGTTCTTACCCGTTTCCACGTTTTTGCCAATCCCAAATGAGCTCCTAGTAATCCATCGTGCATTTCATGCAATACATCTTTTTGAAGTTGTTTTGGAACTACTAGTAGTAAATCTTCCATGTTCAGGGAACTGTTAAGTTTTTTCTTCCTGAACAACGTTTTGTTTTGAAGAACGAACTGCTTTAGTGGTCGTCTTCTTCTTCTTGGAAGTTGCTCTTGGTTTTCTAGCGCTGTTATGAGGTCCAGAAGTTTGGGATCCTTCCTCTGTTCAACAGGGAGGTCCAAGTTTTCCAAGAAAAGCGAAGGTAATTTTTCTATTTCTTCTTCACTTAATTCTTCCTGGATCCTACTTAAAGCATCGGCATCTGTATGTTTCTTGCCGCTTTTATGAAATATTTCAAAATCATACTCAGCTAGTTGCAGCGCCCACCTGGCTAGACGTCCATTTGGATTTCGGACTCCTTTCAGCCATTGGAGGGCAGAATGGTCGGTAATAATTTGGAATTTCTGTCCATATAAGTACGGTCTAAACTTTTCAATAGCAAAAATGATTGCTAACATTTCCCTTTCAGTTGCAGTGTAATTCATTTCTGCTGTGCTCATCATACGACTTGCATAAGCGATGACACGCTCTTGATTGTTGACTTTTTGCTTCAAAATAGCTCCTAATCCATAGGCACTTGCATCGCATGAAATCATGAAGGGCTGAGTAAAATCTGGATGTGCTAACACCGGCACTGTTATTAATGCTGTTCGAAGCGTGTGGAATGCTTTCTCATGGGGAGGTCCCCAATCAAACTTTTCATCTTTTTTGGTTAGATTCACCAGAGGTTTGGAAATGTCCGCAAAACTTTTAATAAATTTCCGGTAATACGAGCATAATCCTAGAAAACCACGTAGTTGTTTAACGTTCACAGGAATCGGAAACTTCGCCACAGAATCCAAATTCCTGGGATCCGGTGAAATACCTTCAGCATCAACCACATGTCCGAGATATCGTATGGTGTGTGTCGCAAACGTACATTTACTCAGCTTAACTTTGAGATTCGCTGTTCTAAGCTTTTGGAAAACTGCCTCCAAATCAACGAGGTGCTGATCGAAAGTCTTTGAAAACACTATCAAATCGTCAAGATATGCAATGCATACTTTTCCCAGGAGGTTACCAAGCACTTTGTTCATCAATTTTTGAAAGGCGGCTGGGCTGTTACATAATCCCATTCCAAGGACATTAAACTCATAATGTCCGCTAGACGTGGTAAACGCTGTCTTTTCACGATCTTGTTCGTCTATTTCGACTTGGTGATATCCCTGGATGAGATCCATCATTGAAAAATACTTCGCACCCGCTAATTGATCTAGGGTGTCATCAATACGTGGTAAGGGATAAACCATTTTCTTTGTTACCGCGTTTAACCGTCTCCAATCTACACAAAATCTCCATTTGCCATCTCTCTTCTTGATGAGTAGTACTGGTGCACTCCATGGGCTCTCGGATTCTCTAATGACTCCCTGGTCAAGTAACTTCTTTGTTTCTGCATCCTCGATTTCTTTCTCCTTAATTGATCTTCTATAAGGTTGTAAATGGATTGGAGGAGAATCTCCAGTATCAATTCGATGTTTAATCGCGTGAGCTCTGCCTAAATCATTGTCAGTTTTCGCAAATCTATCAGAATTTTTCTCTAGCAGTTGTCGCATCAGTTCTTGTTGTGATGGCGTCATATTATCATTTGCCATGGCCGTGCTAAAGTCAAATTGATCAACTCTATTTTCATCAAGCACGCCAGACTCAATTACATAAAAAGCTTTTGCTATTGCTGAGTTTTTTCCTAAATAGATTGTCTTTTTAGTTGGATTCGCAACTCGCAGAACTCCTTCAGCTTTTCTGAATTTAGTCAATGTTTTGCAACAAATCACTCCAAAACGATCAATTACTCCACTGAGTGGTTCTATGAATAGTTCATCATCTACTTTCTTTGCAATTTTTATTGGAACTACACATTCATGTAATGCTGGAATTGTTATTGGTTTTAAAACTCGGGCTATGTAATTTACATCAGTATAATTCTTTGACATTGGGAAAACTTCTTGTTGTTCATCTTTTGGGCCTACAAAGATCTTCTGTTGGTCATAGTCGAGTTTACACTTTGCAGATCTTAAGAAATTATCTCCTAGCAGTAAATGTCGTCCAAATCCATTGACAATCAACACTTCGATGGTATGTTGTTGTTGTCCAACATCAATGGTAATCCTGGTTTTTCCTTCTGGGATTATCAATGAGCCATCCACAACTCTCAATCGAACACCTGGGCAGGGTTGATATTTGAGCTGCAGAGTTCTCACCAAATCTTCACTGATGATATTACGAAAACCTCCAGAATCCAAGACACCAGTAATTTCCATACCATTTAATACTACTGGAATCTGCAAAAGTTCATCCATAGCGTGTAACTCGATAATTTCTAATTTCCTTTTTCTTCTTTTCTTTTTGTTATTTCGTCTTTGTGGCCATTCTAGTTTCCCAATGCATTAGGTGGTCCACCACGTGGGGCTCCTCGATTTCCTCGGCCTCGGTAATTTTCAATAAAATTTTTACCTTTATAATTCGGATTTTGTGGATGGCCTTGGTTATTCGGATTCCCCTGTGGTCTTTGTCCTTGTGGTGGATTCCATTGCTGTTGTGGTGGATTCCACTGCTGTTGTGGATTTTGCTGTTGGAATCCTTGACCTGAATCATTCCACTGATTATTCCAATTACCTCTGTTTTGACCTCTATTGTCACTCCATCCTCTTCCTTGGTTCCTATTATTGCCATTCCACCATCCACGTTGTTGTCCAGATCGTCCTCTAAAGTTACCTCTATTGTAGAACTGGGCCTGGTTTGGATGTGGTGTATACCATTGATTTTGATAGAAGACTGGAGTAACCTCTGCATATTGAGCTTCCCCAAACTGCTGCTGTTGTCTTAGCACTTTGACCTCTGCTAACAACTCGTCTTTGGTTTTATTGACGTCGCTCGGTTCAACTAACAAGCTTGGTTTCACCTCGCCTGTTGTATCAACAGCTTTTTGCAGTAGGGTTAGTAAAACTTCTGCAGGGTCCTCACTGAATGCATGAGCTTCCAATAATCCAAGTTGAGATGTTAATTGATCCAATGTCTTTGGAAAATTGACTACCAATTTATCTCTAGTCACCTTTTTAAGTCCTTGAAACACATGAAATATCTTTTGTTCTTCAGTAAATGCTGGTCTCGCAAAAGAACATTCTTTTAATATTTTCTGCATATGTTCCAAAGCTGTCCCATCTTTGTGCTGCATTGCCTGTAATTTCGACAAAATTGTTGTTATTTGTCGTCTGAATTTTGCCTTCAACGCATCTTTCCATTGAATCCATGTTCTAGTCGGATGTTGTGGAAGTTGGTCTAGATACCACGATGATGCGGAGGATTTCAGCACAATTGATAGATGTTTAATTCTCTCGGTGTCATCGGCTATTGTATCTTCATATCCGATCAGCCATGTGTCAATATTTCCTGTCGCCGGATCAAAGTCAACTGGATTTCTTCTATTAACCACTAAATTTTGTAATACCGTCTGTATTGCTACAAGTTCTGGTGAAGCATTTGCCATTTTAATTGGTGATTGTTCTTTATTTATACACAAATATGAAAGTTCTAAATTTGGTTGCTCCTCAACGTCTTGGAAAACGTCCTTCTCGTCTGCGTCGTCCTGATCACCCTGTTCTCGTATCAATAATTCTCCTAATTGCTCCACCTCGTGTGGGAACAATTCAGCTTGAAGATCAGCACTAACAACTCGTATTCGGTGCTGTTGCGGGGTTTCACCTTCCCTTTTTTGAGTTTTAAGTCCCTCTTTGGGTTTTGGCCCCCTATTTCGCTCAGTCACCTTGTCACTCAATGCTGTCTCTTCTTCCAACTCTTCTTCTTTCTTACTACCTGAGAGCAGGTAATCCGTTACGTATTTTGAAAACGCGTAACGTCTAGAGTCCGCAATGATTTATTAATTGTAGAGAAGACACAATCCTTTGACTCGAAGCACTTTTAATTCACTTTTCCAGTTATAAATAACACTATAACTTTTTAGCACACAAAACTCTTTTCACTTTCTGAAAAATAATTCAATAATTAAACACTTCAATTTTTACAGAAATGTTTCAAAACACTAGAACAATTCAATAATTAAACAATTCAATTTTCACGGTCATAATTACAAAAATATCCAAAAAAAAAACGATTCATTTTCACGGTCATAATTACTAAATTTCATCAAAACTATTCAAGGAAAAATTTCTTATTAATAACACTTTACAAAAATGCTCTGGAAAAAAAACAAATTCATTAATAAATATAAACAATATATTCTCTATTATTATCCAATTTTATCTCAACATCACAATTAAATTCCTTATTAACATACAATTTCATCAAATTTTATCAAAATTCAATCAATAATACTATATCAATTCAATTCAAAGTCAAATATCACAGTAAATAACACTCAAATGCAAATTTATCCAATTTAAACACTCAAAACTTCTATTCTATTCTATTTTATTTTTTAGACTTTGCCAATTTTCAATCTAATTGACCTATTTATTCACTAGCAATGACTCATTCTCACTTTCCTATCAGTTTCACAAATGAATCACTCATATTTAAATTAGTTTGGGATTTCTCTAAATTTTATATGATTTTCAAGGCTATTTTTAAGCTAAATTTGCCAATTTTATGTGTTTTTAATTCTAATTTCACTCATTTTGCTCTAAATTTTACGATTTTTGATGATTTAACTCTAATTTTCGGGGTTTTTATTCTAATTTTGGTCTCGGCGAAAGAACCGCATCTCCACCATTTGTTACGTGGATTCCGGGCCTGATCAGGTTTCCACGCAACTGTGTTTAATTGGGGTTTTAATGAGTGTGAAAAGGAAGGAATGAGATTCATTTATGCTTTAAATTCAATTCAGATTTATTTGACCGGACAAACAGAGTTTGTTCGATCCCTTTTAAATTCAGTTACATTTATTCTCAAACAGGTCAGAATGTTATTTGGATAAACTATCATTTTACATTTATCAAATGTACAACCTTTATTAATTGGGTTATAAAACAACTGTGTGATAATCTAAATGTAATGCAATCAAATTGGTTTTATAGTCATCAGCCGCGCTCTTTATTGAGGCGACATCAGACTCTCTAGTTCCTGAAAAGCAAAAGTGATTAGAGAGCTGTCTTAGTGCGGGCTCCTTATTTATAGCAAATCTGCCATAAACCCCATAATTGAATTGATCAGTCCATCACATGGCGATGACGGAGTCCAACCGTCAGCGCCATCTGTGGCCGAAATTTAGCAACATTTAACCTAATAATGATTCGAATTACGTGCTACGAATCGCGCATCAATTGGCACGGTTCGTACACGTGACAGTATTTTATACATCTCTTATTTTTTTATAACTTTAATATAACACTTCGATTTTGCCTTTGTCCAATTTCATATTCATCAATCTGTCACCTATTATCAAAGCGTAGGCTTTAGTATTGGCCGGGACTGCCGTTTCAAATTTCATTTTTATTTGCACGTCAATTATGCCGGTTTTCAGCCTCTCGCTCTGTTTTGAGCAATCGATCACAATCAGCGGGTACAGTTTCGCATAATCCCACGCGTTGAACATTATATCGGATGCGCCGTAATAATCTTTCCTAAATTGGATGCATGATTCCAGAAACCTACTGAAATACTATTTTCAAAGTTCTCATTCGAGTCTAAATAGGGGTACCGCTCGGAGTTCAGGAACGCATGAACTTCGTTGACTTTAACGGTGTCGAATATCGCCGTATTTTTGGTTTGGTCGTTTCTTTTATCGGTCTGAAATCCGACGATGATGTACCGCGGTTTCTCGGAAGTGCTGGTGGTTACCACTCGCCAGGCATGCTCCGTGGTTTGGGGCAAGTCCGACATTTCGAACGACCAATGGCGGAACGCTAATGGAATATTCACGCCTCTATCCATGGCTGCGAGCAGTCGACTCTTTTGCACATCGGATGGAATAACGTGCGGCATCAACCAATATAGTTGTTGGAGAACTATTTTACCTTCGGGTATGGCTTGCGCGGCTCCAGCCACAGTTTTGGTCGCGGCTTTAAAAATGGCATCATCGTTGTGCGTTCTCATCAAAGTTAAAACTTGTTTGGCTCCGTAAATGACTTTGTTATAGTCTTCAAAAAATCCCATCAGATGGGTCAGTGGCACTAACAACGAAAAGGTACCGTGCTTTTTTGGCAGCAAGTTGTATAACCTGCGCCGTTCCTCAAATCCGGGATTGTCGAGATCCACTGATTTGCCGGACTTGTGGTCGAGTAACCAGCCCATATTTTCGATCGCGTTTTGGTTATTATGATACGTCAAAGCGCCTTTCATAGTGGTGGCATAGCCTGGATAATTAATCTCGTCGATTAGTTTGTCACCGATGTGATATTTCAGGTTGCTGAAGAGAAAAGGCATGAAATTATTCACTAGCGTTGCCGCATCATCGGTGTCTTTTCCCTCCGACGCATATTCCGTTCCATCATTCTTTGTCAACTGCCCCGTTACGCATACGTAACTTTTATGGGGATGTGTCCAGATATCTTCGTTCTGTATGATTAGGCGAATTTCAGAGTTCACGTTATTCAAATTTGTCCCAATAATCGGGTGATACTCGTGGTATCTGTACGCATTTACGGATTTGTCAATGACGAACGGTTGTTCGACGTCTAAATAATTTTCGGCGACTTGCATAGTTGCTATTTTTTAATTACGTAATATATATATATATATATTTTTTTAAAAAGAGTTTATGTAATCTCGGTTATCGGCATGAAGCGAAGCTACTTTCATTTCCACATTGCCACCGCATCTCATAGCCTGTTCTATTGTAGGGTTCTCTTTCGTGACGACATAATGCGTCGTAATATTTTTTTTCTTAAATATAATCGGCATCTTATTTTTTTAAACTGACGTTTTTCTTCTCAAATGGAACCGCGCGGTAAAAACTTCCCCTCTGAGATCGATGGGTTTACTATCGTGATCGGTCAACCATATCCTGACTTCGTGAATTTTGGATTGATTTTTTACCGGCAAGTATAGTATGTTATTCGGCATTTCGACTATTTTGAAACCGGCCGGAACGTTCGGAAAAAATGCGTAAATAATCGGAGATGCTTCACCGTTCAAGTACGAATCGGTAATTAAATCGCAGTGCACTAGTATGGTGTTTATGTGGAAAATGTTAACAGGATTGACCGACTCGCTGGTTCCAGCCGTATATTCACGTTTTTCAAATCCAAATAAATGAGCCATGTTATTCTCGTGCGTGAAATCTACGGCATATTCCATTTGACTTATCGTCAACGTTGTGGATAAAGTGTTAATATTCTCTTTTATGTCGATGAACGGTAGGTCACTGTTTTGGTCCCAATGTCCTCTCGCTTTCATCTCGGTATGTAATCGAGCGATAATGTCGACAAGTTCGTAACTACCGGGTGGGAAAGTAATGATTAGCGATGTTTTTGTTTTATCGATCGAATACACGAATACGTTGTTTTCCTCGGTGATATTTGGTATTGAATTAAAAGTCTCCAGACTCACTAATCCCAATTCAAATTCATCCTCGCCCAGTAATAAAGGCGACGAGAATGTGGTGAGAAAATCGGTCTTTGTGCTACTCAATACAATAGACATGTTGTTTTTTTAATTCGCAAGAATTTTCTTACGCATGTTTTCAAACTTGGTTTTATCGAGAACTCTTTCCTCTTTCAGTTCCATAAGTATTTCTACAATTTCGTTGTCGTGGGACTGGTTTCCGGCATCCCGTGATGCATGCAACAATCGCAGCCTGTCTATTAATTCATCCGGGTTGTTGTAATACTTGTAGTCTACGGAGTTCTGCGGACGAAACGTTTTTGTAATGCCTTGGCCCGATTGTAGATATTGTGCTTGATGTTTTTTGTAGTGTTGCCAAATTGGTTTAATCACTTTCAGATACTTCTCTCCTTTAGAAGATTTTGGCCTATTAGTTGCTGGATCATGACGACTAAATAATGCTTTAGTTTTGATTAGAATGTCGGCATAATTATTTAATGCCTTCTGATTCTGATATGGATCCAATGCTGGAATTTTGTTCAAGAGGAAATCCTTTAATTCTTTATCGAATCTATATGTTTTATTTCTTACAGAAATATGACCCTGGATAAATGTAACTTCTTCGACTCCTATTTTAAATTTTAAGTCTTTAGTATCAAATCTGATTCCAAATACACGGTCTATATTACCCGCATTTGCAGAATAATAACTTATAAAAGATTGCAGATACGTGTCTTCCGGATCTGTTTCTTTCTTTTTCCATTCGAGACTTCTACGTACCTCCGTGCGATATTTATCAGAAACATCATCAGCATCAGCATCGTCACCAAGATTTGCTTCTTCTTCTTCCACACTTCGAAGTGATGTATTGTTCGCTTCATCGTGAACAACTAAACTTTGAGGAGTTCCACGATGACTAGAGGACAAGCTTTGGCGTAAGAACTGTCCTTTAATGGATGCATTTTCCCAATTTCTGACGGGTGTCTCTATATCCATTTTTGACATTGTCTTCTTAGGCTCGCTTTTAACGGTAGTGGAAGGTGACGGATTGAAAGACATGGGTTGGGGTGGAGATACTTGCTGCTGCTGCGGCAGGCTATGCAATGCTGTAGTAATCGGTTTGAAGAATGCACCGAGCGCTTCATCTTCGGATCCTCTGTTTAACTTATCTTGCAGAAACTTTTTTTTCAAGCTCTGTTTTAATTTCTCGTAATTTCCATGCTGTTGTTTATTCATGTTCATTTTTTAAAAATGGGGAAAATTTATTTTTATATCTCCCGCTCGACATAGACTTGGTCTTGTCTATCGTGAGAAAGCCAAACGTATCATCGTCCCAACACGACTTACACATGTCTCTGAATCGAACGTACGTCATGTCCGTTCCAACATGGTTGTCAAAAACGTGTTTCATGTTTCTTTCGTCTTGTCTGAACATGATTATTAAATTGGCATTGTCTCTTATCACCTGTTTTGGGATCCGGCTATAAGTCTGACACAAGTAAAAAGAGTCTACGTTACTATGACGGCCCTGGGCAAAATATTTCTCAATATTATGTTGCTTGTCGGTCATCACATCATCAAACACAAAAATAGACTTGTTCACAGTTTTATCAAAAAGTTGTTCGGGAGACGGCACATCTTCGTTGCTCGGGAAGAAATGAGCTACCTGTTCGCCCAATTCCGATTCTAGATCCTCGAACAACTCTCTTAACCGCTCGTATTTTGGTTGAAATAAAGTTTTAGAAAACACCATCAGCTTGTCAAACCGTAACCAGTGTAGGAAGTTTAGCAACAGATTCGTTTTCCCACATTCAGCCGGGCCACACATGATGCATCTTATGTTTTTTGGCAGAATCGACTTATCACATTTATCTAAACGTCCCGTGTCAAAATTTATGACATTCATTTTTTATATTCCCGTAATAAAAAAAGAAGACAAACATGTTTTGCGTTAAATGCAAAAAGTCTACTCCTACCGGCACGTTGGAAATGGGTGTCACTAAGAACAACAGAGCCTACAAAAGAGGCAAATGCTTGGCATGCGGGACCTTGAAATATCAATTCATAAAAAAAAAAAATCTCCAGCAACCGGAAAAGGACTTTTGAATAAACTAATCAATAAATTACCGGTAGAAATGCATATCCCTGGGTACAACTATTGTGGCCCGGGCACAAAATTAGATAAACGTTTAACAAGAGGTGATAAAGGCATAAACCCATTGGATGAAGCGTGCAAACTGCACGACATTGCTTACATAAATGAGAATTTAGAAGCCAGACACGAAGCTGATAGAAATTTGGTCGAAGCGTGCGTTTTAATCATTGCCGATCCAACAATCAGTTTAAGCACAAAATTAGCCGCCAAAGCAATCAAAGCAACGTTCAATACCAAACTTAAACTGGGAATGGGACTAAAAAAAAAAAAAAAAAAAATGCCCGATATAGAGCAACTGGTATCTGAATTACATAAGCCGGCACGTAGGCATTACGTCAGACGTCCGGTCGTATCTTTTGCAATCAACGACTTATGGCAGATCGATTTAGTCGAATTGATACCTTTTTCCCGTGTAAATAAAGGTTATAAATACTTATTAACGGTTATAGATGCGTTCTCTAAATATGCGTATGCGGTTCCCATCAAATCAAAGACTGGCAAAGACATAACCGCTGCATTTGAAAAGGTGCTTGTCAAAGCTGGGAATAAGGGGCCGGTCAACATGGCATCCGATTGGGGGAAAGAATTCTACAATTCCCATTTCAAGGCACTTGTCAAGAAGTTCAACATTAACCATTTTTCCACACACTCACCGCTGAAAGCGAGCATGGTCGAGCGGTTCAACCGTACACTCAAAGAGCGCATGTACAGGCATTTTACTTTGAAAGGTTCAAGGAATTGGATTACTATCTTACCCCAATTGATGACCCGTTATAACTCTTCGGTTCACCGTACGACCAACATGAAACCCAATGATGTGGCTCCCAAACATGAAAAGGCGCTCAGACTAAAATTACTTCCCGAACCAGCAACGTCCAAGCCTAAATTCAAAGTGGGCGACCGAGTGCGTATTTCCAAATCCAAATCCATATTTGACAAAGGGTTTTTGCAAAATTGGACTAATGAAATCTTTACAATTGATAAAGTGGACACGACGTATGAACCTCCAATTTTCAAATTGAAAGACAGTTTGGGAGAATCGATCGAAGGTTCCTTTTACCGTGAAGAACTGCAAAAAACTGAAACCAGGGTAGATGATCCCTACTTGATCGAGAAAGTCATTAGAAAAAAGAAAAACAGCGATGGATCATGGAAGTACCTAGTGAAATGGGTCGGCTACGATCAGAAGCATAATTCATGGGTGGATGATCTCATCGACATTAAAAAATGAATAACGTGGAAATTTACAACTGGGCGAAGAATAAACTACGTATCGCTCACTTCAACAACGTGTTGCCCATCGATTGCTTGAAACCGCTCGCGAATCACCGGGGCAAGAATGAAAGCTTCGTCATCAATTTAGACCCATCGACGGGTGGTGGTACCCATTGGGTGAGCTTGTATCTTTGCAACGACAGAGGCATATACTTTGATAATTTGGGAAACGTTCCACCTAAAGAGATCATTGATTTTGTCGGAAGAGACGTTACCCTAGATTATGCTACAAAAGAAGTGTATTCGTTGACAAAAGAGGATTCTTGCAGGATGTTTTGCCTCTTTGCGCTCTATTTAGCAGCCAATCTTAATCTCAGGCAGAATACAATCATTAAAATCATTCGAGGAATGAATAATCTTGAGTTGTTGTAAAGTAAACCCAATTTCCATTTTTATCAAAAAAATGAAATTATTTAAGAAGTTAAAACGATCCTAATTTGAAATCAACAAAGATTCGCACAAAACCTTGCGGAAAGTCTGCAAACAAGCACGGGCATGTGTTAAAGTCCGTGTCAAATCAAAAATGAAACCGTAACAAAAATTTTCTATATATAAAAAAAAGCATCATTATTATATTCACTTCAATTTGAGAAAGAAAAGAATTAAAATGTATCTCTTTGAACTCCAACAGAACAAAACTACCGATGAAAGGAAAATAATTTTGAAACATTTATCCTTATTTTTATTGGTCAATTATGGTGGCTCAATAGATGAGAGAACCGATTCGTTACTTTTGTGGCGACCGGCATTTCAGATTAAAATCCAAACCCTGCTGGAAAAACTTGGAAGATTTTCCAGTGAGAATATTGAACACGTCAAATACGTACATGACAACGTAACTATAGCAGAAATCCAGGAATTGGCCGAGATAAGCCATTTATTCGGATAGACAAAGAAAGAAAATAAAAAAAAACAAAAAAAAGAACAAAACTTAAAGAAGAAAAAAGCTACATTCATATATTCCATTTTTTGCACACAAACGGCCACCATTTTAGCCATTTGACCCTCAGGCACACAAACACTAAGCATGATGCCAGAGCTAAGCCAGCCGTGCCATAAACAGGCCGACTTTGTTAGCCTGACTGATCAAACAAACAAACAAACAAACACCACTCAAGGGGGGGTGCAGACAATTCAACCAGCAGCCACAAATCATCAACTGCTCAATTAACACACATCAACTGAATGCCAGAGCTAAGTCAGCCGTACCATCAGCTGGCCAACATCATTAGTTCCGTCACTTCAGTCACTTCTGACTCTTGCTTACCTTGAAAATCTTGTCCTATCTTGTCTTTTCTTGTCCCGTCTTGTCCTGTCTTGTCCTATCTGGTCCTATCTTGTCCTGTCTTGTCCTATCTTGCCTTTTCTTGTCCTGTCTTGTCCTATCTTGCCTTTTCTTGTCCTGTCTTGTCCTTAGATCGCTTTGTTGTAAATTTTTCAGTTTTTTTTTTTTTTTTTTTCAAAATTTTTCTAAGTTTTTTTTGAAAATTTTGAAAATTTGGGCATAGGTACCCCACTCCAACAGGGTCCAAAGATGTTGATCAACTGAAAAAATTCTGATTTGTCACTCCTTATATACCCACAGAAGATCATTCTAGAAAAAATCAATTAAAAACTAGTTTGAACCGGTTTGAACCGCTTTGGAACCATGAATTTTCTAGAATGATCTTTTGCGGGTATATAAGGACTGACAAATCAGAATTTTTTCAGTTGATCTTCAACCTTGGACCCTGAAGGAGTGGGGGACCTATGCCCAAATTTTCAAAATTTTCAAAAAAAAAACTTTGAAAAATTTTCATTTTGTCCACGGGCCAAATTTAGAATTTTTGGTTGCCAATTTTGTTAGTATATGGCGCTGACACACGTCTATTCAACCACGAGTTCACTCACCTGGCTTCCACTGCCTCCAGCTATCAGCCGCGCCATTCACTGAAAAAACCTGCTTTGCAAGTGACCGGCCTGTTACGTAACCGTAGTGAGCGCCGTCTGGTGAGTTTTAGATGAATTAAAGGTGTAAACAAAGCAGGAAGAAGCAGTCGGTTAACGGTATGATTCTGTCCTTTCTTGTCCTTTCTTGTCTTTTCTTGTCCTTTCTTGTCTTTTCTTGTCCTTTCTTGTCTTTTCTTGTCTTTTCTTGTCCTTTCTTGTCCTTTCTTGTCTTTTCTTGTTTTATTGTGAATTTTACTAAGTTTTTTTGAAAAAAAATCAAAAATTTGGGCATAGGTACCCCACTCCGACAGGGTCCAAAGTCGTTGATCAACTGAAAAAATTCTGATTTGTCACTCCTTATATACCCACAAAACCGGAAGTGATGAGTCATCACAGAACATTCTAGAAAATTCCAATCAAGGACAATCCAGGAAGAAATAAGAGATAATAAAAATTCTAGAAAATTCCAATCCAGGACAATCCAGGAAGAAATAAGAGATAATAAAAATTCTAGAAAATTCCAATCAAGGACAATCCAGGAAGAAATAAGAGATAATAAAAATTCTAGAAAATTCCAATCAAGGACAATCCAGGAAGAAATAAGAGATAATAAAAATTCACTCCTTATATACCGCAAAACGGGGAATCCCCTCCAAAACCAGTTTGAACCGGTTTGGAACCGTATGACATCACGCAATTAAATATCTTTTCACTCGTGAAAAAAAATTTGAAGAGTAAGCATCATTTTTTTTATGCTCCTGAAATCCATCTGAGTCATTGCCTGTGAGACACGTCACGTGACCGGTGAAAAACACACAACCATTTTTTTTGGACCGATCCTAATGAAACTCGACCATCTGGTCAAACCCGTATATAAACGGCCGCCATTTTGTCCATTTTGTCCTCGGGCCAAATTTGGGACTTTTAGTAGCCAATTTTGATAGTAGATGGCGCCAACACGTGTCAACACAGAAGCTATTGCCCGAGGGCATGACGAGTGACCGGTTCATACACACAACCATTTTTTTGGACCGATCGTAACGAAATTCGACCATCTGGTCAAACCCGTAACCAAACGGCTGCCATTTTGCCCATTTTGTTCTCCGGCAAAATTTGGGAGTTTTGGTTGCCAATTTTGATAATAGATGGCGCTGGCTAATCTAAACCTAACCTAACCTAACCTAACCTAACCTAAACATCCTCATTCTCCCGCCCTCAAACCACCACTTCCTTAGACTTCTAATTTTGAGCCAGAAATGATGGATTGCCCATTTGGTGCTTGATCCAGTGGAGTAAATTCTACAACAACAGAAAACCAACGGACTTACACGAATTGATAAGAAAGGCCACGACTAATACAATTTTTGTAATCATGTTTGGAAAAAAAATGGAGTACAGCGACAATACTTTTAAGCAAGTGATCGAGCTAACTGATGCATTCATTAAAGCTGTTGGAATCAACCAGTGGTCTCGGTTTCTGCCACAATTTCTCGTCAAACTCTTTGGAATTTCACAACCCCAAGTGATTTAAAACTCATTAATCAGCATATCATTATTTACAAGTATTCTTTTCATGTGATGACATTTTTTAACAGAGAAATAGGCTACCAGCTCTACAAGCTACTTTTGGCTGACGTGACAGAATGTTATGAAATTCAGAAAGATAAAAGTGGTGAAGAAAGTTTTCTTAAAACTTGGAGAACTGTAGCTGCAACGCGTAATCCAACATACACGGGTAAGCATAATCATTTTCAAATTTACCATACGAGGAATTAGAAATGAGAAGAAGTGCTGTAATATGAGCCGATACGTTGTCTTATTTCCAACCGTATCACTCGTGTAGCGGAACGAAAAAGTAGCTCAAAACACCAGAATTGTAATCGAACTCCAGAGATAGTGATCGATTACCAACACTTGTTTCATTGTCAAAGGTGATGCTTTGACACAGAACTACTTTTCCACGTAGTAGAGCACACTCCGCAGTTAGGTGTAATACGGCTGGAATTAGGTCAACGTTGTATCGGTTCAGAGTGCTCATTGATCAAAGATTTATGTCCACTGTTTAATTTCTACTTTTCAGCGAAGAAATTAACCCAAGTTCTGGTTGAGTTGTTTACTGGTGGATCCGATACAACAAGTTCAACATTAGGATGGGCTATTCTGTATTTAATTAAATATCCTGAGGTCCAACGAAAACTGCAACAAGAGATTGACGATGTGATAGGAAGAGAGAGAACTCCATCCATGGCTGATCAAAAACTGATGCCTTACACTGAAGCCACCATCATGGAGATTAGCAGAATTGCTTCAATTTCAGCTTCATCAATTCCACATTTGTTAGTTATGAAAAAGAAAATATTTCTCAATTCAAGCCATTTGCATTCATATTTCTTTCAGTACAACCGAAGATACGACAGTGGAAGGTTATTTTATTCCAAAGAACACAACAGTTTTACCCAACTACTGGGCTGTACATAGAAATCCAGAAACATTTCCCGAACCCGAATGTTTCAAACCTGAACGATTTCTAACGGAAGACAATAAGATAAAACGTGTCGAGGAATTGAATCCTTTTTCAATGGGTATGTACCTAAGACAAATGATTTATCCAGTTTTAGTTCTTTTTTTAAATTTTTTTATCCCATATACATCTTGAACAAGGCACTACCGTAGCTTGTATGTTCCTACACCCCCCCCAATCAAAACACCAAAGTATATTGTCACGTGTACGAACCGTGCCAATTAATGCGCGATTCGTAGCACGTAATTCGAATTATTATTAGTCAGATGTTGCTAAATTTCGGCCACAGATGGCGCTGACGGCTGGAATCCGTCATCGCCATGTGATGGACCGGTCAATTCAATTATGGGGTTTATGGCAGATTTGCTATAAATAAGGAGCCCGCACTAAGACAGGTCTCTAATCACTTTGCTTTTCAGAATCTAGAGAGTCTAATATCGCCTCAATAAAGAGAGCGGCTGCCGACTATAAACTGCAACAATTAAACACAAATTAAGTTATCACACAGTTGTTTTATAACCCAATTAATAAAGGTTGTATAATGTAACAAGAATGTAAAAATGATAGTTTATCCAGACAACATTCCAAACTATTTTGAGAATAAATGTATCTGAATTTAAAAGGGATCGAACAAACTTCGTTTGTCCGGTCAAATAAAACTAAATTGAATTTAAGCATAAAACCAAATCTCATTCTTTCCTCTCACACTCACTAAACCCCAAATAAAATAACGTTGCGTGGAAACCTGATCAGGCCCGGAATCCACGTAACAAATGGTGGAGATGCAGGCCAGTGTACAAGCCGCCCGAACAAGCAGGGGCAGCACAACCAGATTCGATGCAGTTATGGAACTGGTACGATCGAACACTGGATCCAAGGAACCCGATGCCGGTGTTAGGCAAACCGATTGATCTCGAGGATTTGGTTTCGTTCGAACGCCCATTTACCAACCGACGGAGGCAACAGGGACCAAAACAACTGGACCCAGCCGATCCGAAATACATTAAAAAACAAAACCGCCAGGAGAGGCGCAAGCGTAATCGAACGATAGTGCGACAAAGCGATGGAGCCGAGAAGAGGAAGCTGACCCCGAGAGGATTAAAAGTAATAAGGGACCAGGCAGACCGATCAGTTCGGAGGAACAATCGTCGTCTGTCTGAGATTACCGACGAGCGGGGAAATTTGACAGCGGCGATTGTTCCACTCCAACCCAAAGGACCAGAGGGAAGGCGTGTTTATGATGCGTATAAAGCAGCATCGCAAAAGCTTTTGCTCGAGGAGGCGAAGTTGAAGAATAGAGTGGCGCGTGCAAAAGAGCTTGGGAGACGTACCCAACTCTACGATCCGAGGATAAATCTTCCGCCACCGCCGAAGGATTACAGAGTCGGCATGCCCTTCGACAAGCAGATGCGAGCGCTAGAGATTTGGTACGCCACTTATGCCAAACAACCAGATGAGCCGTTGTACATCTCAAAAATTCGTCCTCACATTGTCGTACGCCGTCGAGAAATACTATCTCTTGGAGCTTTAATGCCAGGTACAGTGTCCTGGGTACACGACACTGTCATCGATGTGTACCTTGGGATGATAATGGAAAAACATCCTCAGGTTTTTGCGTATCCAGTTTCGGTAGTCGAAAGATTGATGTCAGCCGCAGATAAACCAGATACGTGGCGCTGGTATAAAGATTTGGTGGACAAGCCGAACGACAGCCACACCATTTGGTTTTTCCCAATACCCACTGAATTTCATTGGATGATCTACGTATACGACCGTAGTCGTTTCCCAAATAACGTAGGATTCTATGATTCTTCGTCCGAGCCAACTAAAGAACATTTTCAGTATTGGAGCAATATCAAATTGAATTTGAGAGGCGCGGGATTTGTGTTCCCGAAGTATCAACGATGGTTCCCGCCAAAGGCCCCGCAACTCGATGGAGATAGTTGCGGGCCAATGATTCTCCATTTCGCCCGCCGATATCTCGACGAACGGGATCTGATGAAGTTAGCGGACGGGACAGAGTTAAGAACGAGAATTCTATATGAGATTCATCACGGAGAGTTCGAGCCGTTTGATGAGGTTTAAGGGAAGAGAAGATGAACTTCGATTTTGATGATTTAATTTTGACGAAATTTTTCTTTTAACTTATGTTTTTTTTTGTTAGACTTTTCAAAAATGTAAAAATAAACAATGGAAAAGCAAAAATTGTATTAGTGATATTAAGTTAGTTTAAGTTGAATGATTTTATGATTTGATTGGAATGGTAACATTGGAATAAAAGGGAGTAAAATCAACTCCAGAATGATTTAAGTTTGTGTGATAACTATGAAGCAGCTGAGTGATAACTTATGAAAGGTAGAAATAGCCGAACATTCCTTAAGAATGTCCGATTTAAAAGACACCTGTCTGGTACCGAAATTTGTATTTTGGGGTCCAAAACACAGCAAAAAAGGGAGTTGTCACGTGTACGAACCGTGCCAATTAATGCGCGATTCGTAGCACGTAATTCGAATTATTATTAGTCAGATGTTGCTAAATTTCGGCCACAGATGGCGCTGACGGCTGGAATCCGTCATCGCCATGTGATGGACCGGTCAATTCAATTATGGGGTTTATGGCAGATTTGCTATAAATAAGGAGCCCGCACTAAGACAGGTCTCTAATCACTTTGCTTTTCAGAATCTAGAGAGTCTAATGTCGCCTCAATAAAGAGAGCGGCTGCCGACTATAAACTGCAACAATTAAACACAAATTAAGTTATCACACAGTTGTTTTATAACCCAATTAATAAAGGTTGTATAATGTAACAAGAATGTAAAAATGATAAGTTTATCCAGACAACATTCCAAACTATTTTGAGAATAAATGTATCTGAATTTAAAAGGGATCGAACAAACTTCGTTTGTCCGGTCAAATAAAACTAAATTGAATTTAAGCATAAAACCAAATCTCATTCTTTCCTCTCACACTCACTAAACCCCAAATAAAATAACGTTGCGTGGAAACCTGATCAGGCCCGGAATCCACGTAACAATATTCACCACCAGGGAGAATGTGTAGTAACCCACCTAATCACTTACTCTATACTCCGAACCGATACAACGTGGTCCTAACTGCAATTGGTTGAGCCGTCTTACTGGTGTAGTGGCACGAAAAAGTAGCCCCCAACATCAGAATTGTAATCTGACTAGGCAAAACAACCAATAAAAAACTAAACCTTTGTTTACCTGCCAAAAGAAACCAACAAACTATGCTAACATTGTTTGATTTATTAAAAGAGGGAAAAGCTTATTTTAGCAAATAAAATAAATATTTTATTACCAAATAAAAAATCCATCATTATAATCCCTTTTTACATTGAAATTCATTGAAAATAAACAGAACTACTTTTCCGCATAGTAGAGCCCAGTACACAGTTAGGCGTAATCCGGCTCAACCAATAGGAGCTAGGACTCCGTTTTATCGGTTTGGAATATATAAGGTGCTCACAAAAATATTATCACAGTGTTAAAATTTTCCCAATTTTTGTGTTGGCAATGATAATGACTAGGAATTACAATGAAATCATATTTATTATTAAATAATATTTCCATTTACACTGCTACACAGTAATATTTTACTTAAATATTAAAATTTCTGGCACAAAATTATTATCACTCATTGTGAAAATTGCAGATTTATACATTTTCAATACCCTGTGATACCTCCCTTATGTTCAATTAGTCTATAAATTCCATCTTTCATCCCATCAATTAGTTTTTAAAGAACCATTTGATCAATTTCTTCCCACCAATGTTGCCTTGAATACATGGATGGGAGCATTACCTGTTGAAAGATGGCCTTTTGTCCAGCAATTCTTATCATCCAGAGCTTTAAATGAGAATTAAACACTTCTTAATATGTATCGGAATACATCCTACCAGAAATAAAGGCAAGGGTTGTCTGATTTCATTGTAATTCCTCGTCATTATCATTCTCAACACAACAATTGGGTAAATTTTAACACCTTGATAATATTTTTGTGAGCACCTTATATACTTTGGCAAGCGACTGGGGAAAAGGCCGGTACCATGACCCATCGTGCACCCGAACCACGGCAAGTGTAACTTGTAAGTCCATCAAATCAAGCCATATTGATTTCTCATTGGGGCACCCCCAAACCCATTCTACAGATCAGAACATCCTTAACATTAGAATTGAACATAATGTGTTAATCTTTAGGTAAGCGGCAGTGCCCTGGCGAGGCGTTGGCTAGAATGCAATTATTTCTGTTTCTCACGTCGCTTTTTCAACACTTCACGTTCACCAAGGATGATGATGTCATACTAGATTCTGATTTTGCACTCGTCTTGGGACCAATACGTCAAAAAGTCAATGCTACTGTACGTTAACTCAACTTCTTTGTGATATGAATGAAAATGTTGGAATTAATAAAATTTTACCGGGATGGCCTTCAAATAAAGGAATGGACTCTGCTAATTTACGTCTAACAACTCATCTATGAAATCTATGAAAATCTAAAGGATTTCACACAAATCTTTAAAATCTTCACACAAATCTATAAAATCTTAACAAAAATCTATAAAATCTTCACACAAATCTATAAAATCTTCATACAAATCTATAAAATATTCACACAAATCTATAAAATCTTCACACAAATCTATAAAGATTTGTGTCAAGATTTTATAGATTTGTGTGAATCTTCACAAAAAGCCATGAAAATCTACAGGCATGCATGCAAATCTGAGAAAAACAACAAAAATCTGTGAAAAACATAAGTCGCATGAATGAATCTATGAAATCCCACACAAATGAGCTACAGTAAAAAAGCAGAAAATCTTAAGCAAGTATTAGTAATGCAATACAACGCGGACTTAGTTTTACAATCTATTGCCACTGTCAGAAAGATAAATAAATTAACACACTCACACATATAGGTCTCAGGAACATTTCAATGCACTACGGCAGAAGCAGATCTACATAGGGGCAAATTGGGCTTGAGCCCAGGGCCCCTAAATTCTAGGGGGCCCCCAAGACACTAGGCAATGTACTAAAAAAAAAAGAAAAAAAAAAGAACAGGGCGCTATTAAAAATTTTGATAAAGGGGCCCCGAAAAAACCTCAAGCCCAGGGCCCCCAAAAGGCCAGATCCGCCCCTGCACTACAGACATCCATTATTACATCCACAACACTAAACTCACTGGAAACAATGCAAACACTAGCAGGAACATTGTATTTGACGTTGATAAGTGAAGTTGTCAACGCCGGGAAAGGAACTTGAGACGAAACAGAAATCATTTTGTGCCTGAAACCGCACAAACGCGTCGGCCATGTTTATTCAGGCAAGAACAGGTGAACAAGGGTGATGATATGTACAGGTGTCGAGGCTATTTGCCCTCGATCTAAAAGTAGAACAAATCAACCTGATGGAAAGGTTGATTTATCCTTTACATAACCAAAGTAAAGATAACTTAAAAGCCAGCATTAACACTGGATAATGCACTGGGGGAAAATAATAGATAAACCAAATCATAGCAGACGACAACTCGAAATCCATTGATAAACATGAGCCAACTGTAGTATTCAACACGCATTGCGACAGTCAGACGCAGTTGGCTCTCGATTCCAGTACAGTAAACAATGCGACCCGAATTTCGCCTTTATCGCACTTAACCGGAAAAGGTGCGATGTTAGATACGTGAAATGAAAAACTGCTTTGACCCAACAGTATTGACGGTCTCCAGCAGCGCTAACTGCATCGATGTCGAGGTTTTATCAGTTCCTATGATTTAGCGAAACGGTTTAAACCTCTTTACACGTAGACTGTTATAGTGACGTGCTTCCACGACACCACCGCCAATTCACAACTGCCAATACTATTACCGCCAGGCCACAACCGCCAAACCAATACCGCCAAACCCATTACCGCCAAAACATGATCGCCAACGCCGGTACCGCCAAAATATGACCGCCAACCCCAGAACCGCTAATGGGAACAACAGCCAATGACCGCCAATGATCGCCAAAGACCGGAAATGGCCTAAAATGGCCGAAAACAACAGAAAATTAACTAAATACAGCAGAAAATCAGCAAATCAAAATCTACAATAATTTTTATTGATTAAGGTTAAAGTTGTGGGCAATTTCTACAAGATAATCCAAAATATTTCGGTTTGCATAGTCCGAAACAATGGCAGTGAGTCTTTCCGCACATGTACGATATTTTTTGCGACTTAAAGGAGGGCGTTGCCCAGCTAAATACTGATTAATTCTCAGTTCATTCAGACTTTGCTCTTTCTGCAACCAGGAGATAAATTTCCAAATTGTTAGATGATCTGTCCCAATTAAACTACTGAAACTTCGATGCCAGCCTTCAACGGAGTTGTTTGTTCGAGGCAGGCCGTCCACTACGGCATCATAACAATTCCACAAGCGTATAGCAAATCGGGGCGCACGTCTTCTATAACCCATTTCGAAATCCGTCAAAATTGATTGCGGTTGTAGATTTGGTTTCAAGTTACAAATAGCATTTAAAACTTGAATGTAGGTTTCTCTCCGTCTGTTGGTCATAAGAACAAACACTGATGGGATAACATTGTTAAAACGAACTCCATGAATAGTGAACAGCTGTGTAAATAAAGGTGGTGTCACCATAAATGTCCCATCAGCAAACCAATGGTCACATTCAGCCAATAATTGCAAATTCCTCCAAGTAGAAAAGATCAGCATTCAATTTTCTTCCGGGCCACTATCAAATAGCAAAAATTCAGCATCTGTGGCTGTCACCTGAAACTCACGAGGTATGACCAAATCAAAAACGTTTCGGGGGTCTAAAGGTGCATCATTTTCTTTGGTTCTCTGTCTCTGAATAGACCTTTTGAGCGAATTAACCGAAGGCAACATGGCAGCCGCTGCACCAGAAGTGCCTAGTATGTCTTCAGCAATTTCTTGTTGTGTCGTTGCAACAGGTTGGGCCGCCGTAATTTGTCGAATCTTCGCAGTCGCATCCCTGCACTCAGTGGCGGCAGCGTTGGGCACATGATCGTGCGTGCCGGTACAGCTGCTTACAACGCCAAACACAACTGTTCATTTTCCACGACATTTGGTTTTGTCATATTCGACACAACGCCAATATTCATAATTGCCAGAATTCGAACTCTTTCTGTACGTGAATCCATCATGCATCAATAACAAATTACCATTTTTGCTGGGAACAAAACGGGACATTTCAAGCGGCAAACAAAAATACAAACAAAAATGCAAACAAAAAGGCGAAGACGAGTACGGCGATAACGAAGACGAGTACGACGATAACAAAGACGAGTACGGCGATAACAAAGACGAGTACGGCGATAACAAAGACGAGTGCGGCGATAACAAAGACAAGTGCGGCGATAACAAAGACAAGTGCGGCGACACTGAAGATGGTGAAGACAAGTGCGGTAATGGTGAAGACGAGACACATATATATGACAAAATTCGGCAATGAAACGTACTTAAAACGATACATTTCTATACATTTTTGGTACGTTTTTGGTGGATTTTGTCATTTTCGATTTTTATCCGACTTTCTGTCAATTTCAGTTGTTGGCTGTTGTTCCCATTGGCGGTACTGGGATTGGCGGTACTGGGGTTGGCGGTCATAGTTTGGCGGTCATGTTTTGGCGGTAATGGGTTTGGCGGTACTGGTTTGGCGGTTGTGGCCTGGCGGTAAAAGTATTGGCGGTCGTGGATTGGCGGTGGTGTCGTGCTAGGAGTGACGTCGTTCCAACTATTGTCATTTCCGTTCCAGATTTTGATGCAGGTGTCGATGCAGCTTAGTTAAAAATCAAAACTGTCCTGTATATGCAAATGGATATGCTGATTTTTTGGTGAATCTTTTGGTCAAAACACAATTTTAATTCACTCACCGACCAACAACACTAAGCTTAGCTGCATTCAAAAATAAAAATAAGACTTTTAGTTTATGTGTATTTTAATTTCTAACATGGATTGAAACAGGAAATGATGTCATTTTTGTTTTAAAATTGAAGTAAAACACAAAACATTTTAAACACAACACATTTTAGTTTTTGAATGCAGCTACTGATTCGTTGAAAAACCGATGATTTCCTTGTAAAAATCATTTTTACAAAAAAATCATTACATTTTAAAAAAAATTAATGATTTATGGAAAATCTGCCGGGCCCGAATAAGTGCCGGGTTCAAATAGACGCCGTGTGGGTCGGGTCCAGAAACTAAATAGGCGCCCAGGCAGCAATTTGAAGCTTTACGATAAATAAAACAAGTAGAAATTGACTTGATCTAATTAGTAAACATAAGATGGAAAGAGGCTATACTGTGACTGGTGTGGTCTTCGCCATGGCAGCCTGGGGACTGGTTACAATGGGGTAGGACACATGGGCACGTAAATAAGACAAGGAACTCCAGACTGACATATAATATTGAACTTAAAACTATCACTGGAAAAAAATATGGCTTTACAAATTGTAAATGTTCCAAAAGTTAATGTGAAAATGTAAGCTTTACAGTTTTTGTAAAGTTAATAATATATAATAATAATAAATAGTGTTTATTGGAATTACTACCAGAGTAATCCTGTCCCTCCCAACAGCCTAAGCCTACAGAGAGAGAGACAGGACTTAATTAATACAAAAACAAAACTGCTCACAAAATTGATAAGGAAAACGACCAAAAAAGAAATATAAAAGTTTTTACAACAAAAGTTTCGCAACTGAATAAACAAATAATCAAAACACTAAACAAAAAAATCATACAGTTCACGTTTAAGTTCACTACCCGACAACACAAAAATATCGATATTGGACGGCAAATCGTTGACACGAGTACACAACCGATAAACAGAACTCACCCTGGGGGGGACAAAAACATAATGTAGACGTGTAAAGTAACCAGGCACATGAAATCTGAATTGACTCAACAAACTAAGGGAACACACCTGCCCCCGAATCAAGGCCCCCACAAACAAAACATCACGAATAATAAACATTGATTTGATAGTAGGAATTTTTAAAATTTTCAAAATACTCTCATAATTAAAGACAGAGGAACGAAAGAAACGACGATGGATCAAGTGCGTAAAACGCCGCTGAACACCCTCCAACCTCACAAGCAGATAATTAGAACAATCAACCCAAACACAGGAAGCGAAAACCTGTTTGGAAAATGTAGGCCTGTGGTGAGTCTAGGAAAGCAAGTATCCATTTTTGTGAGTTTGGCTCACATGCCAAACTGTTGGCAGCCATCTTTAATGCATGAAGTTAAAACAGCAATGACACATGTTAGAGAGTATGTACTCTCTGCATTGCAAAACAAAGAACAAATCATAAATACAATTGATAACAAATGAGGAGACTTGTCCTATTAAAAGTCAATAACCAAATACAGGTGAAAATAAACATAACAAATGATAAGCTGCCAATATAAATGATAATAACATAAATTATACAGCAAACTATATAAATATACAAGAGTTGTATATATTTGGCAGTTGTTAAACAACCGAACACCTTACAAATCTCCAACAAAACCAAGCGGGAACGTATCATGGAAAGATACAGCAAACGCAAAGGACCAATAGTACTAAAATCTCCGGCCAACCTCGAAATAATACCCAAAATACGATTACAATTTGAAACCAGCTTCGTCACATGTGAAGTAAACAACAACGATGAGTCAAACACTACCCCCAGATCACGTTGCGTCATAGATCTAGACAGAGTAGAGCCAAACAAACTGTACGGAAACAAAATGCGATTACGCCGACGAGTAAACGACACGACCACAGACTTTGAAGCATTAATCTTCATGCGATTGGCCCTAACCCAATGCTCCACACGTACCAGAACACGTTGAAGAGCCTCACAATCGCAAAGTTCCCCCACAGAACCCCCGATCTTGGTGTCATCAGCGAAAAAAGATCGAAAAAACCCCGACAACAAATCAGACAAATCGTTAATATATATCTTAAACAATATTGGCCCCAGTATCGAGCCCTGCGGAACACCGGCATCGAAAAGGTTGAAAGGAGAACCGAGGGTGCCGTTACAGCGGACCCAACCAGAGCGCCCACCGAGAAAAGAGGCAAACCAATAAACAAAACGGTCACTCAGTCCCTAAAAAGCCAGCTTTCTGAGCAGAATTCGATGATCAACCAGGTCGAACGCCTTAGCGAAGTCTAAATATATCATATCAAATTGCCCACGGGAGAGAAACACCGGAGCAATAGAAGATAATGCTGTCATCAAATTCAACTCCACCGACAAACCCCTAGTAAACCCAAACTGACACGGCGAAACAAACGAATCCACCCAATCCTCAACCGATCCTAAAATTACATATTCCAAAAGCTTGGATGTAGAACAAAGCATCGACACCGGACGGTAACTACCAACATCTAATCGAGAACCCCCCTTGAAAACTGGAGAAACAGTAGAATTCTTCCACATTGAAGGAAAGATACCAGAACTCAAAGAAAAATTAAAAATATGCAGCAACGGTGTACTCAAAATTTCAACACATCCTTTTAAAATGAATGACGGGATACCATCCAGTCCAGATGACTTCTTTGGCCGCACTCTCTTGGCAGCACCAATAAGATCAGAAATAGAAACCAGTGGCCGATCAACACGATCCGAAATGGAACCATACGGAAAACCCTCAAGGGGATCAACCACAGATGGTCTCGGACGACCCACAATTACCGCTGAAAAAAAATCGGCAAACTTATCGCACAGGTTCCACAGGATCAGAAACCAAAACCTCATCGACCAGCAGTGAAATACCAAAATGTGCCTAACGGAATCTTGGTTTAACGAATTTCCAAAAAACTGAGGGGTCAACACGAACTGCTTTGGCTAGATGGCCAAAATAATTGTTGTAAAATCGAAGAAAAATTAGACATTTAACATTGAATTTAATCACTTTGTAAATTTCATGTGTAAATTAGACATTTACATTAAAATTAAGTTGCTTGTACATGATTTGGAAAGTTAAAGTATGAGTTTATCACCAGCTGGCGATATATTTCAAAAATAAAAAATTAAAAAATTTACATTTGTTAAATATGGGGTTGGTTCTATCAATTTTCCTTCCAAATGTCACGGTCCTGACTTTAGACAGTAATAATTTTCAAAATTTTAAGCGCATTTTGCGCCTTTCCCTTAATTTTTCCCCAATTTTATTAAGAAATTGTTCTAGTTTCTCTAAATTATTTTATTTTTTCCAAATCTAAATTTATTATTTTATTTTATATTATTTCCTTTATTTTTATCATTTATCCTTAATCTGACCTGGTTTTAATCACCCTATCCAGACAATTCATGAGAATTCTGCCACAAATTGATATAATCGCGCTCTAAATTTGCATATTTCACCCCGGGAGTTTCCCGGTGGCCCGTGGCCGCTGTGGCCTGTCCCGACTTCATTAATTGTGGCCCGGACACCCAGATTTCCCGGTAATAAATTTATTCCCAGTCGAGCCCTGGAACTGGACCGATATCCATACAGGAAACCGTCCTCAAGCCATTTTACTATCGGGATTGTTTTTCCATATGGATATTGGTCCAGTTCATTAAATTAAGGGTATCATGGACCAATATACTTATAAAAAAGTATTGGAGGACTGTTATGCTATCATTTGCACATGATAAACTGCCTTTGACATGGATATTTCAGCAGAAAAATGATTCTATACTCTGACCCACCATAAGAGACACACCAGTTCCGAGCCTATTCACTGGTGTAGGGCTACATAAAAGTAGGCCAAAATACCAGAAATAGAATGGATGTGTACACTGTTAGAGAGGAGTAAATAGGCTCGGCCAATAGGAACTGGTGTTAGTGGTGTGTCTTTAACGGTGAGCCTGAGTATAAGCATAAAGTCAAGGCAATTGCTCAGTGTTTCACAATGGCATTGCTTGTGATTTGGATGTTTTAATGAAGTGTATGAGTGACTACACATGTGTTTATGGATAAATTTTAATATTTGCCGCATATTTTATAATGGGAATGGCTAATTGTTTGTGTTTAATGGGTATGTTAACTTACTTTTTGCCTCTAATTTTTTACGTCACTTCACAAAAGAATTTTTTTCTCAGAAACTGATGGATAGATGTTGATAAAATTTTAGGTGAATAAAGTAGGATGTTGTACGAGTCTCCAGTTAAAATTTCATAAATTTTCCTCTCTTTTTTTCCCAAGATACTGTTAGGTTGACGTTTTCCTGTTTGTCCTCGCATCCGCGTAGATTATCAGATTGCATATTGTGGATAAATGCAATCAGTGTGTTGCCATGTTGATGTCCCGTATCGCAGTCGGTTGATTCTGATTTTTAATCCCAATGCTGGTTTTGTACCGCAACCGACTCCTATTACGTGACAACACACACAACCTGTCACCTGCTCAAATGAGCAGTTATTGTTTATGTTGTTCTGTTTGTTTTATCCATTAGTTTTGCCTTTTTGTAAAGAACAAGTCACTGTATTGAAACAATGATTTGTTCTATGATTTCATTGTGTTTGAGATCGAGGGCGATTAGCCTCGAACCGGGTTTTATGTTACACACTTACTTTTGTAATAAAAGATGGCGGACGCGTGTCCGATTTATCCGCCCAGCCAAAATGATGTTTCGAGTTATTTAGACAGCACACAGGCCATCACAACTCTTCAGATACAGCCATAAGAATCAACATTATGTGTTTGTTAACTTAGTTTTTGCCCTCACTGTAATTAATAAATGATTTGATAAAAATAATAATATCAACACCTGATAACAATGATAACAATGGTATATTGCACATTGCACGGGGGAATTTTAACTCCATTGCAAAAGGAACAATTTTCCATTCAAACTTGATATGGTACTTGGATAGGTTATCTTGAGGAAATCCCAGTTATTACCCACAGAATCTGATTAAGATACTATTTCTACAGCCCAAACATCTGCCGTCTGCCTCAAACTAGTATTTCTGTTGTTTTCCCAGATGTCAATGCAAAGCTTGCATGACTTACGACAAGCACTACTTCCTGATTGTTGTAAATTAGTTAGTTTCCTAAGGATGGTCTATTCATGTTGCAGATAATCTATTTAAACCGTCCATTGTGTTAATTTTCTGATGAAATGTTTAAAGAATTTTTTGTTGATAGTAACAATCAGTCTGTGCTGATAATAAACAAATTTTAATCTGCTGCATTTATATAAGAAATTATTTTAAATTTGAGCTCCATAACTTAGGCACCATGATGTGGAATGATTCTTTGGTTAATACAGTTGGGCTGCTATTGGTGGCTGCAACTTTGTGGATTATTAACGTCTACTTGAAAACTCCAAAAAATCTACCACCAGGACCCACAGGAGTTCCAATTTTGGGCTATATGCCTTTTTTAGGCAGCAAACCTCATCTCACCATAACCAAATTAAAGGAGAAATATGGAGACTTATTTACGTGAGTAACCTTCAAAGCCATTTTGCATTCGAGACATTTTTCATATTCATTGATTACAATTCATATTTTTTAAGCCTATATTTAAAGTTTGACTAGAAATGAGGAAAATAAATAATTTAAATCAAATTTTTGATACTAACTCGTAAATCAGGGGTCGGCAACTAATTTTAAGTGAGGGTATGGATATTATTGAAAATTTTTATCGAGGTCCAGAAAAGAAACGCTTAAAAACCTTACTAAAAACTTAAGAAAACGAAAAAAAAACTTAAAAACCAAATAAATCCCCAATAAACACACACAACCCCAAAAAAACCAATAGAACCTAAAAAAAAACATATGGATAACAGGAAAAACAAGAAAAAAAACACCGAAAAACCAAAGAAACTGAGGGGAAAACGTCGCTAAAACGTTACCGCAGTCCAAGTCCGCCTGTTGCCGACCGCTGTGCTAAATGATACTACCGGTAAATTAAAATGGTCTATTACTTATTGTTTCTTTAGTTTTCACATTGGACCTGATCGAGTGCTTGTTTTATCATCATTCAAGCTGATCAAAGAAGCTTTCGTTAAACAGGGCAATTATTTTCAAGAAAGACCAGAAAGTATTAAGGAGCTACTCAATTGTGATTCACAAAAAGGTACAATCACCTAATGCAAAAACTTAACAATGACACAGAACAAATCCTAAACAGAACAAATCTTCATATGCTACAATAGAAAAAATAGAACAAATTATAATCGGTCACAAAATGGTTATCAGTTCAAAGAGAACAGTCACTACTATGCGGCAACTTAGAACTATTGGGGTTTACTAAATGTGTAGTGAGTTGGAAAAATGCAGCCATAGTTAAAATGTGCTGACATTGCTGACAAACCGTCGGCAGCCATTTTATTTGACCAAATCATAAAAACAAGTGTCATGACTTGAGATTTGTTCTCCTCAAGTCAAATACATAACAAAAGAGAACAAATCAAAGGATAACCATCATTGATTTGTGCTTTACATAAATAAAGATAAAACCATGTATTATCAAGTGATAACACACCAAAACAGACTAAACAATAAGCTCTTTCGAGCAGACGACTCAACAATCGATCACCGCGCTACATGAGCCGCTTACAATATAGAAACACGCAAGATTAACTGGCTGTGACCATATGTCTGCTCCAAATACCAACATACCCCCTCTGAGCAGCATATGGTCTAAACCGGACAGAAGAATACGCAATAACCCCATCACTGCGCAGTATTTCAAATGCGCCCCGAAAATGCATTTATCTAGGGTTACAAGTTGTTCTCTCCTAACCAAAACGTACTTGATGTTAAAGACTCCAGTTCAATTAACGTACAATCTCATTCCACCTCTAATATTTGGGGTAAATGAAGTTTTCGTCCCACGTGAATCCTAACTTATCAATTATAGTTTGTTTGTCCTGTTCGCTTAGCTCTTCAAATTTCACATCCCCTTCGGTCAGGACATAACTAATACAATCCGGCTCACCAGCCATCAATTCACATTCCATGTCATCCGCTTCCATCAACGTAACATTTTTAGTTGTTTCATTATCCAATATCGGTTCATTAACCGCCAAACGATATTCATCATCCTTTGTTTTCATTAAAACAACATTCTTGGATTTCCTACACCTTTTCTTGCGTCTTTTGGTCTTTCCGCATTCCTCCTCTGTCCTAAAGACTTTATCTTCACCCACACCTATCAGTGTCTCTACCGGTGTTGGGAAAATGTCGTCTTCACGTGATGTCGAAGAAATCTCACAAACTTTCATGGAATTGACCTGTCTAAACTCTTCATCATATGTGGGCTCAAATTCCAAAATAAGCAGTTCCAATTTTTCTTTTCCGTTCACAATACTCTCGGAATTATTCATGACAACCCCATGTATTAACTCTGGAGGATTTCCTACTAGCAATTCATTTTCCTTATCGCTAAAATTTCTTTTAAACTCCCCCTCTGTCTCAATCATTTTACCCTCGCCTGATGATGGGGAAATATCATCTTCCACTGTGTACACTAAAGAGGAAGATTCCTGTTCGCAAGTGAGTTCCTCATAAACCTCTTCATCACTTGTAGCAAGTGTTTCTAATTGTTCCCCCTCGTTTGCAATACTTCCACACTTATTAAAGTCAACTTCTTCACTCAGCGACAATGGGGGATTTTCTGGATTCAACAAGTCTAATGTTGAGGGTACTTCTTGATGAGGGGATATTGGCACCCCAACCTTCGATGGAATTTCAACTCCTTCACTATCTGAAGTTTGATCCACATTAGAGAATTCCAGAGAGGGTTTAACTTCCCCCTCGTGCCAATAACTCCACTCATGTATCTTAACATTATTTGTCTGAAATACTATGTTTCTCTTTGGTTCCCAGACCCGGTATTTTCTTTGTGAATTAGAATATCCAACTAGAGCGCCCATCCATGAACACTTCTGTTCATTTGTAACATGAAAAACCCTAACTTTAGACCCTATGCATCTAAAGTGTCGCACAGAAACACATCTGTCATACAACACATTGTACGGGGATTTCCAGTTCAAATTAATTCTGGGGGCTCTATTCCTTAAATATATTATTGTGTTGGCTAGCTCCAACCACAAATAACCTGGAAATTTATTTTCTACAATCAAATCTTCCACTCTGTTTATGATATCTGTATTAGCCCTCTCGGAGATGGAGTCAGCCATTGGGTTATCAGAATCTACACCATTAATTGTAATTCCAAAATTCTCCATTACTTCCACCCAAGTCGCTAATTCTTCTGTGGAAAATTCCATTCCAGGGCCCAAATTAACTTTATTCACACTTCCTGTTAAGCAGTTGATTTCAGCTAACCAATTCCAAAATTCTACTAAAATGCTGTTTCCCTTTAATGGTCTAAACCACACATATTCAGAGCAATCATTAACTACAGTATAATGATGTATTTCTCCCCAGTTGGGGCCCTCCAGACACTCAAATGTACAACTTCTAAAGCTTTCATGTCATTATTCCTTTGTGTCGGGCAAATATCTGTATTTGAAAAGTTCCCTGTTATAGGGGCGGTCCCCGTGTCTTCTAATCGGACACCAAACACGTTTCTAGACCCATTCATGTTAAGAACACTGTCTTTATCTAAATACCCCATCCGGGTATGCCACAATTCTAATGGGAGGACCCGGTCCTTTTCAAACTTTTCTTTCTGCTTTGTCACATTTCCAGAACTCTTTTTCTGATTTTTAATACCAGAATTCAAGGGACCATTCTGTTTAATCCCTGTCATACTTGACTTTTGGTTTCTCAAAACCCTTTTAGATTTTCCTGAAATCTCTCTTAAAAGATTACTCTTTTATGGATCCCCCTCTCTCTTTCTATTTTGAACCCAGTTCAAAAATTCCATTTTTGCAAATCTATTTGCACTTTTATTGTTTCGACTATTGCCATTAAGGGGGTCACCATCTTTAACCGTGGTTGCACAATCCAATTCTTTATTACTTAAACATTCCTTGTCTAATTCGTTCAATTGCTTGCTCTGTTTTAAAGAAGGGGGATTCCTTTTCCCGGTTTTTACAAAAACCCTTTGTTCTTTCTCTTTACCAGAATCTAAAATGTTAATTTGATTAATCTTGTCCCCCTCGTTCTTCTTAGTCTTTTTATTCCAATTGAGAGGGTTACCACGTTTAATTGTGGTTTTACAATTCAATTTCTTATTTCCATTGCTAGCTTTCATTTGAACCTTGTTCAAAAATTCTAAACTCCCGTTTCTATGTTGGGATTTGATGTTCTGCACATCATCACTGGAAATCATGCTCAAATCATTCAAGTCATCCGAGATCCCATTCGAATCAACCATTTCATTGCCTTGATCTAAATTACTAGTTCCCCGCACTTTGCTATTACCAACCCCATTTGCTTCCCTCACATGCATTTTACTAATCGCTAAAATTAGATCATTAATGGCCCCTGCCAACACTGCAATGTCATGTGTTAATGTGCTCTTATAAATTAAATGGGTTAGTAATTTCACAAGTTTATCCACATCTAAATCAGGATTCAAATTCATATATGCTTTCCCTTTTCCAAGAACATCAATTTCCTTTTCTAATTGTTCATTAAGTGCGTTATGCACTGATTGTCCGCTAACAACATTTTGTTCCTGTTTTTCCATTTTAAATTGTGCCTCACGTGTGTCGACCATTGTCTGTTTGTTGCTGGCATTCACTTTGTCTGTTACAGACCTTCTCGTCGCACAAAACGCTGTGCGCACAAAACTTGAGCCACACAACCACACCACACTCACTAATAAATTTAGTGATGGCACAAAACACATTTCTTCAATTATTTGCAGCACTTTCACAAAATAACACTTTGGCAAAAACACACCAAACCAACAATTTTCCCCAACCAAAATGTAAGGAGAAAAATCACAATCCACCCTGGGACTTATCTCAATAAGTGAGATGTACAACTCCACACAGTATCCCCCGAGTTCCGATCGGACTCCTAGGACCGCGGGACACTCGGTGGCCAGGGAAAGCCTGTGTGGAAATAGGACTTTGCTTGCCTGACTAGGCAAAAGGGCAAAGAACACACTAATTGACCCAAACAAAAACTTATAAATAACAAAGTAATTTCGACCCAAATAAATCAACAATGCAATAAATCGCTGTGAAGATGACTTCAGTGTTGTCTTCAACGCTGAATCGCTGTCCCACGTCGCTAGTACACGGAAATGGGGCTGTCGTGTCTTCCACGTGCACTCATCCGTGCCGACGTGGGAATTATCGCCAAAAACGATGCCACACGCCTCTGTGGCTTCACAAACGTGCGCCGCGGCACTGGTCTGTGGCTCTTCACGGTATTCGCGAGCGACATCTCCAAAACGTTGCGGAAATCAATCCCGATCGCCGCCGCCGAAAAACCTTCGTTCCCGACGAAAAATGCCTCGAATCGATTCCAAACCGATTCCAAACGCTTCCTTGGGTCTGTATGTGGTCCCACGTTGTTATTTCCAGCGCTGGGATCCACTTTCCGGCTCAAAATCAGTCCAAACACGGCCTCAGACTCGTACAGTCGTGGGCGCCGCCATCTTGGAAAATTGAAAATGCGCCGTTCGTTTCCTTCTATTTTCCTGCACAAAATTCGAAATAAATACTTTGTGAATTTAATTCCTACCGTCCCAGGTAAATCCAGTGAATTTATTTCACTTCCTACAACGAGTTTCCTCGTAAATAACGCCGTTTTCGTCCGTCGCTTCTTATCGCCGACGTTCGTCGTTTAATTTCCGTGTCCCGGACACGAAAATCTTCTTCATCCACCGAAATACGTTTCCTAAACGTCTTCGAATCGGTGGGCACGTATCTGAAACGTGCGGTGTGCCTCTAAACGTTGGCGAACTATGTTCGCACCCGTCGCCGCCGAAAAATGCTCGTTTCGGACGTAAACCGGTTTGAAATAACTGCAAACCGTTTCCAATCGATCCAGCTGCTTCTTATGTGGTCCCACGTTGGTATTTCCAGCGTTGTAGGCCACCACACAACTCGAAAACAGGCTAAACACGGCTGCTGGTGCGGATCGAGATGGGCGCCGCCATCTTGGAAATGTCCGTGGATGAAGCACTTGATGTGGTCATTTTACTAAAAATGCACCGTGATAAATTCGACAAACTATATAATTCAGTTCTTACATAACAAAAAAGAACAAATCAAAGGATAACCATCATTGATTTGTCCTTTACATAAAAAAAGATAAAACCATGTATTATCAAGTGATAACACACCAAAACAGACTAAACAATAAGCTCTTTCGAGCAGACGACTCAACAATCGATCACCGCGCTACATGAGCCGCTTACAATATAGAAACACGCAAGATTAACTGGCTGTGACCATATGTCTGCTCCAAATACCAACAAGAACTACTTTGGGAGAGATTGTTTGTTGTGTCCAAGCGGTTAGCGTCATTTTAGCGACGCTCATTTTAGCGAAAAAGTCCCATTTTAGCGAACATGTCATTTTAGCGACACAAAAACCAAGGTTTTAGCGGCGCGACACGATAAAAAAGTGGTTTTCATCAAAAAACCAGTAAGGTTAGGTTCGCGGGGGGTCAAGGGGGGGCCCTTCTTAGGAATTAAACCTAGGTTTTTGTGTCGCTAAAATGACATGTTTGCTAAAATGGGACTTTTTCGCTAAAATGAGCGTCGCTAAAATGATGGAGATCCTGTCCAAGACGACAATTGTTGCAACGAAAATGGAAACCACCCAACTGGTCCCCTGACTGGTTGTAATTGAAATAACAATAAAAGCACAACAAACAACCCACACTCCATGTAGTTCTTGGTTGCGGCACCGAATAAAATATGACCGGTCTTGTCCTTATGACTAAAAAGAATAAGCTGTCAATCAAGGATCTTTAGAGAAAGCTATTCTCAGGACCTTTCATCTGGACTTCAAAGTTCTCTCTCCAAGAACTGGAACCTTAAATAAACTTGATTTAACAATATTGTAAGCATTACACAATTTGCACTTTCTTTTACTGTTTTTTTTTTTTTTTTTTTTTTTTTGACTACGGTAGTCAGTCAACAATGGGCTAATCCTAGCATTCGCTTGTTGGCTCACAAAACTGTTTCTACCATATTTTCTTGGGCATCCGAAGCTGTGGCAGTGTGGCTCGAGGACGACTCTTATTACAATTGTTGACCATGCACTATTTTGATTGAAATTTCAATTTTCCATTGAAATTTTATTTTTTTCATTAAATTTTTTTTTTTATATTATTTTTTTATTATTTTTTTCATTAAATTTTTATTATTTTTTTCATTAAATTTTTATTATTTTTTTCATTAAATTTTTATTATTTTTTTCATTAAATTTTTATTATTTTTTTCATTAAATTTTTATTATTTTTTTCATTAAATTTTTATTATTTTTTTCATTAAATTTTTATTATTTTTTTCATTAAATTTTTATTATTTTTTTCATTAAATTTTTATTATTTTTTTCATTAAATTTTTATTATTTTTTTCATTAAATTTTTATTATTTTTTTCATTAAATTTTTATTATTTTTTTCATTAAATTTTTATTATTTTTTTCATTAAATTTTTTCATTAAATTTTTATTATTTTTTTCATTAAATTTTTATTATTTTTTTCATTAAATTTTTTCATTAAATTTTTATTATTTTTTTCATTAAATTTTTATTATTTTTTTCATTAAACTTTTATTATTTTTTTCATTAAATTTTTATTATTTTTTTAGGTCATGGTTTTCCAGCGTTTATATTTGCAAGCATCTCCGGATTTAGCGTTTTTTTATTAATTTTTTTGTTGTATTTTTTAATAATATTTTGCCAGCTTCTGATGTTGCCAGCGTTCATTGTTGCCAGCGTTTATTGTTTATAAGGTCTAACAAATATAATAAACAAAAAAAAATATTTAATCGTTAAAATTCTTCGTCGAACCGAGCAGTTTGAGGATTGCCGCAACTCATTTACACCAAAATTCGTCAAATTACCGAAGAAATGGGTGCAAAAGAACCTTTATTGGACCGCCACAAATGAGCAAAAATTGAATCAAAAACCATCGTTTTTGTGCAGAAAAGTACGAAAAAGCGCGATTAAAGGAAAGAATGATGTGATTTGGCACTTTTTCGACAATTTGCGAAAATTGAACAATACATTGAACTTATTTTTCGCCAATTTTCGTCCCGAATTTGACCGTACGACGTGTACGAAGCAGCGGACGAGCGCTGATCATTTTTCACTTCATTTCCTTGTTTTCAATTTATTTTAATACACAAATGCACAAATACACAAAAAAGCCATTTTGTTTGTGCCATCTAAAAAATGATTAAACACCAAGTAGAATAGCAAGTAGAGTTCAAACAACTCGGGTAATTATGGAGAACCGAAGCCATTTTTGCTAAAACGAGTTTTTGCTAAAACGGGCTTCGCAAAAATGCACCCAATGTTGCGGTGATGTAATCTCATTTTCGCTAAAATGAGATTGCTAAAATGGGTTTATAAAATTAAAATTCGCTAAAATGAGATTCGCTAATAAGGAGTGATCCGAACTAAAACATTTTATATAAATTTAAAATAGCCTGTCTACAAGACAGACAGTAAGGATCGATCTTATCCTTAATGAAGTTGTCAACACAGGCAGAGCAGAAACTGTGTCCACATGGCACCAAGAAAATGTTTTTCTTATTGGCGATGCAAATAGAACACTGATTAGTTTCACCTATGATGATTACCTACAGGACTTCACATCCGCCATTTTTTTGTACGTAATCTAAGTTGTCCCGTACAAATGCGAAGAAGGAGCAATCTGTCGTTGCATTGTTAAAACTTTTTGCGGGCAAATGGCGGACAATTGACATCCCACATTTACATTTTTGGAGGATGTTATAACATAGTTCAATTTTATTTAACGTTTGATTTAAAAACAATATCTAAAAATATAATAAATAATTTTCAGATATTATTTTTAACTTAAACATAAAATATAAATGTCCTCTTAAAATGCGGGATGTCATGTCAGTTGTCCGCCATTTGCCCGCAAAATGACGTCATTTTGTGCCGTTTCTGCTGAATGGTGCTACAATCACAAGACAGAATCACTTGACGGTCTGACAATTAAATTTTGCTAGATGTGAAATCCTGTAGTAAATCGTCCTAGGTTTCACATTCTGATTCTTCTGCATCTGCACCTTTGACAACTCCCCTCAAGTTGAATCGGTGCTGTACGTGTTCCTCTGTTTGTTGTTTCCACGCATTTCGTCCAAAACCGCGGCTAGCATCGTGTCGTCGTTGTAGTTTTCCTCCAACGCAGCTCTCTTTTGGATCAAATCAGCTTTGAGGTGTTCATAAATGACGGAATCCTCATTGTGGCATAGGTAATGGCGTTCAGTTCGCTGTCGTCTTCGAGGTGGCTCCAAGTCGACTTCCTTCTCAACTTCTGGGCGCGCTCTACGGCGGGGAACAGTTTGACGCTGTGGTGGCTGCTGCGGTGCATCGGGTCGTACTCGTACGTGAACGTGCAACGTAAACGCGACGTGTACAAAACGCGAAAACAAACGCTGGCAAACAGAAACGCTGGCAGAAAAAACGCTGGCACTAGAAACGCTGGCAATAAAAACGCTGGCAAAAAAAAATATATTACACAAATGCTAAAAATGAAAACGCTGGCAGTCTAAAGGTGGGTTCACACTTGTGTTCACACTAGACGCAACGCAAGAAAACTGACGCAACGCAAGCTGCTTGCGTCCAAAAATTCTTGACCTTGACGCCAATTCCTGCTTCAACTCCGAGTTGAAGTAAGCGACGCAACGCAAGGAAAGGTCTTGCGGCCAACCAATCACGATCGACTTCAACTCTCGTCGATTCACGTTTGGTTGGTGAGACTTTACCACATGGAAATTGTTTTTAAAAATGGCGGCGGTTCAAATCAGCATGGCTAGCGGTGAATTTAATCGAATTTAATCGAGTTAGTTCGTGCCAGACCAATAATCTGGCAAACAAATTTGGCTGCTAGCGTGGTTAATTCTTGCAAACAGGCCGGCATTTTCGGATTCTGGAACTAGTTCTAGAACTAGATCCAATTCCAGGTTTCGTTGAAACCATCCGATTGGCCAGACGCAGCATCAATTGTTGCAGCTCTGTTCACACGTGCCTTACAGTGTGAACAGACTCTGCGTTGCGTTTGATTACTTTTTCCTTGCGTTGCGTTGCGTCGCCCCTAGTGTGAACACAAGTGTGAACCCACCTTTAGACGCTGGCAATGCTGTGCACCATTTTTTTCATTAAAATTTTAATTTTTCAGTAAAATTTTATTTTTTTCAGTAAAATTTTATTTTTTTCAGTAAAATTTTTTTTTTTTTAGTAAAATTTTTTTTTCAGTAAAATTTTTTTTTTTCAGTAAAATTTTTTTTTTTTCAGTAAAATTTAAATTTTTTCCATTGAAATTTAAATTTTTTCCATTGAAATTTCACTTTTTTTTAGTAAAATTCTAATTTTTTTCTATTGAAATTTCACTTTTTTCAGTAAAATTTCAATTTTTTCCATTGGAATTTCACTTTTTTCAGTAAAATTTTGATTTTTTTTATTGAAATTTCACTTTTTTTTTTAATTTTCTATCTAAATACCCACCATCATTGACGAATATTTCATTAACTGTTTCCTGTTTGGTTACAAAAGCCCTCGAACAGTAGCCGAAAACGGCTGCAAAACGAGGGCGAATCTTAATCGAGAAAATACGGTATGAAAGCTTGGTAAATATTAATGGTCTACTGCTTTTACTACTTAATAAGGTTTGAACGCGAGTGTTGGTGCACCGCGTACGGAATTACGCCGCTTTACCTTATCCGCGATGCGCAACCTTGGAATCGGTAAAGCGAGTTTAGAACCCAAAATTCAGGTCAGTAGTCAATCATCTCGTTTAAACGAGATTGAGAAATATAAAATGAATCAACTTTCAGGATGAAATCGATTGTGTAATTGAAGAAATAAAAAAATTGAAAGGAAAACCAATAGACTTACACCAAATGCTAAGAAACGGCGTGATCAATACACTTTTCGTAATCATGTTTGGAAAAAGAATGGAGTACAGCGACAAGACTTTTCAGGAGGTGAGCGAGCTAACTGATGACTTACTTCAAGCTGTTGGAATCAACCAGTGGGCTCGACTTCTGCCAGAATTTCTCGTCAAACTCTTTGGAATTTCACACCCCACGTGATTTAAAACTCATTAATCAGCATATCATTATTTGCAAGTATTCTTTTCATGTGATCACATTTCTTAACAGAGAAATAAGCGACAAGCTCTACAAGCTACTTTTGACTCAAGTGACAGAAGGTTATGAAATTCAGAAAAATCAAAAAAGTGGAGAAAGTTTTCTTAATACTTGGAGAACTGAAGCTGCAACACGAAATTCAACCTACACGCGTAAGCATAATCATTTTTAAATACACCATACGGGGAATTAGAGATGAGAAGAAGTATTCACTGTGCAATTACAAAACCAGCGCATGCTCAGAGTGCTCAGTGATCAAAGATTTGTGTCCACTGTTTAATTTCTACTTTTCAGCGAAGAAATTAACCCAAGTCCTGGTTGAGTTGTTTGTTGGTGGATCAGACACATCGAGTACAACGTTAGAATGGAGTATTCTGTATTTAATTAAATATCCAGAGGTCCAAAGAAAACTGCAACAAGAGATTGACAATGTGATAGGAAAAGAGAGAACTCCATCCATGGCTGATCAAAAACTGATGCCTTACACTGAAGCCACCATCATGGAGGTTGGCAGAATTGCTTCAATATCACCTTTATCAGTTCCGCATTGGTTAGTCAGAGAAAAAGAAAACAATTCTAGATTAAAACCACATGCATTTATTTTCCTTTCAGTACAACCGAAGATACGACACTGGTAGGTTATTTCATTCCAAAGGACACAACAGTGTTAGCCAACCTGTGGGCTACACATTTGAATCCAGATACATTTCCCGAACCCGAATGTTTTAAACCAGAACGATTTCTAACAGAAGACAATGAGATAAAACGTGTTGAGGAATTGAATCCCTTTTCAATGGGTATGTACCAAAGACAAATGATTTATCCAGTTTTAATTCAAACCAAGCACACCACAGTAAATTTTGGACCCACTCCCCCCCCCCCCATCAAAACCACAACTAAAATTGCAACTAAAGGCAAATTACATTACAAGAAAAGTATCTTCGCCACCAGGGAGAATGTGCAGTAACCCACCTAATCACTTACTCTATATACGGCGGCAGTGGCAAATATAACAAAACCGGTACCATGACCCATCAAATCAAGCCATATTAATTTCTCATTGGGGCACCCCCAAACCCATTCTACAGATCAGAACATCCTTAACATTAGAATTGTGCATAATGTGTTGATCTTTAGGTAAGCGGCAGTGCCCTGGCGAGGCGTTGGCTCGAATGCAATTATTCCTTTTTCTCACGTCGCTTTGTCAACACTTCACATTCACCAAGGATGATGATGTCATACTAGATGGTGCTTATTCAATCGCCTTGGAACCAAAACGTCAACAAGTCAATGCTATTCTTCGTTAACTAAACTTCTTTGTGATATGTATGAAAATGTTAAAATTAATAAAATGGCCTTCAAATAAAGAAATGGACTTTGCTGATTTTTGTCTTAACAACTCATCAATTAGAATCTATGAAATCTATGAAAATCTAAAGAATTTCACACAAATCTTTAAAATCTTCACACAAATCTATAAAATCTTCACACAAATCTTTAAAATCTTCACACAAATCTATAAAATGTTCACACAAATCTATAAAATGTTCACACAAATCTATAAAATCTTCAAACAAATCTGTAAAATCTCCACACAAATCTATAAAATGTTCACATAAATCTATAAAATCTTCAAACAAATCTGTAAAATCTTCACACAAATCTATAAAATGTTCACACAAATCTATAAAATCTTCAAACAAATCTGTAAAATCTTCACACAAATCTATAAAATGTTCACATAAATCTATAAATTCTTCACATAAAAACGGCAAAAAATCAATGCTATTGTACGTTAATTTAACTTCTTTGTGATATGAATAAAAATGTTGGAATTAATGAAATTTGACCGGGATGGCTTTTGTTGGAATGTTTTATACGTCATCTCGGCATGATGTTTTGTATTGGACCACCCACTGGTCACTCCCTTTCCCCTTCACCCTTCACTTCCTGTCCTACTAGAATAAACGCTAGTCGCAGCACAAGTTGCTCTGCGACCTAAAATATATATATCTACATAAATCTAACTCATCCACCATCAGGTTATGGGTCCAACACCTGCATACACTACGCAACAGTGAGTTACGAACATTTTTCCCGAAAAATCGCAAAAATACATCAAAAATCGAAAAGTCAAGCCGTGAACGAGCGACCACGTGTACACCCGAGCCGAGAAAGTGCATCAAGCCACATCAAGCCGTGTAACCACAAAACGCAATTCAGTGCCAGGCAAATATTTTTGAACTTTTGAAAAACGAAAAATGGAATCTGTTCGAGGTTTTAAAGTAGAAAAACTCGGTGAGGACAATTATGAATCTTGGAAAACTGAGATGAAAAACGTGTTAATTTGCAACAAACTTTGGGCGTACGTGTGCAAACGTACAGTCAAACCGGAGGCCACGGAGGAAGCCCCAAATACCACGGCAGTGAACGAATGGCTAGAGAAAGACGAAATCGCTCTCGCAACCATTGGATTGGGCATAAACCGCACGCACCAAGGCGCCATCAGCTCAGCCACAACGTCCGCCGAGGCTTGGGACAAGTTGGAAGCATTCTTTCAACCGAAGGGCCCGCACCGAAAAATGTTTTTGTTCAAAAAGTTAATCAACATGAGAAAATCCGACGACGAGACGATGAATGCTCATTTGAACAATTTCGATGAAACAGCACAGAATTTAAAACAGACCGGTAGTACGCTCGACGATGATTTGTTGGTGATTTTGCTAATGGACACGCTTCCCGACACGTTCGCATTGTTCCGCTCATCAATTAAAATGAGAGAAACGTTACCCGACCTCGCCGCAGTAAAAATTAAATTGCTGCAAGAAGACGAGGACTTACGTAAAAACGAAAAGGCGCCGCAAAATGCTTTGGCCGCCAAAACTTTTGCCAAAAACAACAACCATCCATTTAAATTTAAAGGAAAATGTAATAAATGCGGTTTGGTGGGACATTTGGCAAAAGACTGCCGTAGGAAGAGGCCAGGCCACGCAGGCAAATCGAACAACACTGACAGGACGGTCGACGCCGTAGCACTTACCGCGACCGTCGTATCAACGTATCAAATCGTAGACGAAAATGTAATGCCGACTGAACGCGACGAAAAAGTGACGCCGACTGAACGTGACGTAACAATCGCAACAACAATTGATCAACCCGAATTAGCAAATTATGCCGTCGCATACCAAAGTAATCATGCAATAAATAATATCGAATGGTGTCTTGACAGCGGCGCATCGCGCCACATGTGCAAAAATCGCGAAATGTTTTCCAGTCTAAATGAAACGATGAAGGGAACAATTCGAACCGCTTCCAAGACGTACGTAAAAAGCGAAGGACTTGGAAAAATACACCTCGATATGGACGATTACGACAAACCAATTGTTTTGTTGGTCTATAAGACCGTGACATGTCTCGATGTGATATAGAATCACATAATGATCTTTCATTTCGGTGTATATTTATACATTTATAATTATCCAGTCTGTTTTGTTAATATTCGATATTTATTATCATTGATTGTATTTATGCATGCAGCACCATGCATTCGTTAGACTTTCTATTCAATTCCCAATGTATTATGTTCTTTTAATGCCATGCATCGCCACCAGAGTGTGTCCCACTCTCTCTTGTTTTCTTCCAACATGGCCGCACACAGTGCTTTGTGCTGTGTGATTTTCTCAACTCCAGAATGGAGCCTATTTGTAAGTTATTTCATTTCCATTAAATGTTTTATTATTTTAGTTGTTAGTGTTCATTATTAGAACACCTTTTAGTCCATCTCCAGCGCATATAAGCGGCCTTAAGCCGCGCGCCCGTCTCGTACGCATTGCCGTTATCGTCGTCGCCTCGTACGTGTGTGAAACACGCCTATCGCTTCCTTTTTCGGTGTGAAAACCGAACTGCGCCGCTTTCCTCTGCTACAAGTGGTAGCAGAGGGTGGTTCCTTGCTAATCCACATTTGTTTTGCTAATTTTTCGACGTAATATTCGCAAAATTTGCGAATTTTGCGCCGGAATTGTTCATTTGTAGGTTTACGACGATTTTCGCCCCGTGTTTCGTATTGGAGACGTTAGATACGCGTCGCCGTCGTTCCACGGCTGCCTACAACGTTTTCTACACGATTCGACGCCTAATTTTGTCGAAAATCACGCGGGATTCGCGGATTTCCAGACAAATTCATTTATTTTTGCAGACGTTTCGTCAATTTTCGCCCAGATTCGTGTCGAGGACGTTTCGAGACGTACTGCCGACATTTATAGACGACCAGTGTTGTCTATTTCATCGTTTTTCCTGCCTAATATCGTCCGAAATTCCGCGGTCTCGCGAATTTCGAGGCGAATTCTTTTATTTTTTTCAGATTTCGCGTCGATTTGTTTCGACAACGTCCCGACGACGATTTATTCCTCGAAACGAGACGATTCTCGCTGTGTTACACCCCGGCGTGTACACAGTATCGCCGAACTCATTAACACGGCGATTTTTCGACGATTTTTGCGTATTTTCGTGAAGAGCCTCGATTTATTCGAGAAGAATTTGGATTTTCGAATCCAAATTGCGTTTTTCAAACGGGTTTTTCGAGAAAACCCGCTCGTGCCTTTATCACGAGCTCGCGTGACGTTACGCGAGAGATTCACCGACCTTTTCGCCTTCCCTGTCGTGAAACTCTGTTAATTATTAAGATAGTTTTAAGATTTTTGGAGAGGGTCCTTATTAGATTCGCAACAGCTCTTCGGACATTCCGTCCACCGCTGTTGTTGTATTCCAAGGCAAGGCTGAGCCCTGCGCCACCTAGCATTCCCGCGGCCCCAGGTGGTCACAAAGGACGCTAGGGGGACACTTGCTTTGGGTTATCAACTGATTATAGCATCAGTTCCCCTTTGTCGGATATCCGCTTTGACAGTGCTTCGCTTCGTGTCACCGAGAGCTTCATTGTGTGCAGTGCTACGACATCGCCGTCGCCATTCTCTGAGCCTTTGCGTTTTGTGCGGTGAGCTGAGTTTACTCCAGCATGCAGAAGTCAGGAGAATCCTCGATGGGAAAAATCCCTATTTTGGGCATTTCGAACTACGAAACGTGGCAGCGCTCGATGCGCATGCTCCTCAAAGCGGAGGGCCTCTGGAGGCACGTAACAGAAGAGAAAGAGGCTGAACATTTATTAACTTTGACCGACAAAGAAAAAGAACGATTCGCGACGAAAAAGGATAAAGCACTCGGCATTATCTACGTCCACGTGAGCGAGGCGAAACGTTCTGTGTTGGATGTCTGTAACACCCCCAAAGAGGCTTGGGAAGCGTTATCCAAAATCTACGCCCCTAGTTCTCTGGCGAGACAGGCAGCCATGCGGTGGCAATTCTTGAGTCTTCACCTCGAGGCGAACGAGGAAATGGTCGATTTCATCGCACGTGTCGACCACCACGTCCGCCAACTTAAGGACATTCAAGAAGACGTATCCGATAAGCATCATGCATACCAGTATTTAAACCGCATACCGCAGGAATACGCCCAAGTGACATTCGCCATCTATCACATGCCTTTGGCGGACTTTACGCCAAGCAAGGTTTCAGAACAGTTGATATCCGAATATTTACGTCTCAAATCGATGGGTTTGGCCCATAATTCTTCTTCAACATCGGTGCACGCGTCCGCCAAAGACCAATCGCGACCTCGGAATGATTCTCGTCGTCGACGACCGCTGTCATCCGTGAAGTGCTTCAACTGCGACCAAATGGGGCACTACGCTAACAAATGTCCCCTTCCTCGGCGCACTGACCCAAATCAGTCTTCGGCTTCGTTCCAACGCTCTAGAAGTAAGAGCAAGAAGCCTAATAAGAATTCTGCGCCGAAAGTTGATGACACGCGTCCCCGAGGCAACTCGCGTCCTGTGCGGAAGACGATTTTCTTCGTGAACGCACCGCAAGTGGTTGAGCGCCCGGTTGCTCACTTTATGCAATCCAACGAGTGGATTGTAGATTGTGGCGCTACAGACCACGTCTCGCATGTACGATCATGGTTCTCCGACTTTACGAACATTGTACCTTTCGACATTGAATTAGGCCAGGGAAAATCCCAAGTTACTGGCAAAGGAACCGTACAATTATTGACACGCGTAGACGATTACGACAGTATTGTGGTCTTGACGAACGTTTTATACGCGCCGAGCTTCGAAGCCAATTTGATCTCGGTGTCCAAGATCGACAAGACCCGTCACCATATCCACATTTATAATGGTGAAGTTAACATCTATGAATCGTCGATTGAGAGTCCCATCCTACGCGCACGGGAGAAGAGTGGCCTTTATTATGTGGACGGGTTGTGCTCTAATCCGGCTGTCTCGACATTGATTTCTCCAATCACTCAACCTGAGCCTGTACAGACTTTCGTAACGACAGAGGTTGAATTCGAGAACATCCCGAAGCCTAAAAAGCAACAGTCAAAGCAACGTGACATTTCGGACTTTAGAATTCAAATGCCACCAATGCCAAACCAGAAGTCAATTCCGGTAGTGACCAATCCATTGCCTATTCCGCAATCCTTACCTCCTATCCACAATGAGCCACCTACCCCATCCTATGCTGATGTAATACAGCAAATCCCTTCCACACCTTTGCCAGTGATCTCCAATCCTTGCAATGTCTCTCCGTCACAAAAAGAGATAATCCCGAAACCTTTTCAATCCCCGAAGAAGGTTATCGCCAATCCTGCTTCAATCAAAGATGCAACTGGTTTGTGGCATAGTCGTCTTGGCCACTTACACACTAATGCGATGCGATTGTTGGCGAACAACGATCATGTGCACGGTCTCGAGCCAGCTGAAGTACGCCAAGAACTGGCTTGCAACCACTGTCGGATTGCAAAATCAACTAGGGCTTCGCACAAACCGGATCCACATCCTTGCACGACACAACCACTAGACCTTCTACACATGGACGTGTGGGGGCCGGCTCCTGTGACCTCTTTTGGTGGTGCTCGTTTTGTCTTTACCGTCATCGACGATGCGACGAGATACACCTGGATAACGCCCCTTGCACAGAAATCACAAGTTTTTGAATGCTTCAAAGACCTCGTTGCCAGACTCGAACGGGTTGCAAATACCCGCATCAAAGCGATTCGGTCTGACAGAGGAGGTGAATTTATGTCCAATGAATTTCTTCAATACCTTAAAGAAAAGGGGATCCAGGGTCAGCGAACAAATCCGTCATCACCACAGATGAACGGAACTGCCGAGAGAATCAACAGGACGATGGCCGACAACTTTCGATCTATACTCGAAGAAACACAACTTCCAGAGGGCCTGTGGGCTGAACTAGCGGTTACATTCGCCTACATCAAAAATCGCAGCCCACATTCACGATTAAAGAATGAAGTGCCATACATCCTCTGGCGTCAACGTGCCCTATCACTTCGACATTTGAGAAAGATCGGATCCAAATGTTGGGTACACTTTACTGCACCAGGCCGAAAGAAACTCGATGCTCGGGCCTGGGAAGGATTTTTGGTTGGATATGCAACGGGAACACGAGGATATCGTGTGTGGAACCCCATAGATAACTCGATAACGGAATCCATTCACGTTAAAATAGACGAGTATCAATCCTACCGAAAATTGCTTAGAAATCGTAATGGTCGCCAAAATCAAACTTTCGACGATCCAGATGCTGACCGACAACAAAGAGTATCATTCGACGACGACGTACATTACGTCGATTGGCCCAAACGGACAGATTCGGATGACGGATCGTCAAATGGTGAATCTGATGATGATGATGACGACGATGGAAATGGATCGGTTTCGAGATCGATATCCATTCCTTGTGTTCACATTCCTCCACTTAATACTCCGGAACGTCAACTTATAGATGCATGTGCATTAGCATTGCCCAGTTCAGCAAGCGTGGGCCGCTCAGCATCATACCCGATTCTTTATCAAGAGGAAGGACAGGACACGGATGAAGATGTTGGACAGATCGTCGAGGAGGCAATTCAACCGGACGCAGCACAATTGCATCAAGTTCGATCCCCTCACATCTCACCAGAAACGTCTCAAGCAAGTTCTCCCGGACTCTCGCCGCCGGGATCACCACTACGTTTTGTCACAACACGTAGAAGAGATGGCCGAAACGTTTTGCAGCAAATGATGCCAATTTTCGATCAAGGTGCTTTATCTCCGTTACCTCCTGGTCCAACTCATGTTGCAGCCCCGTCAGCGGGAAAAACGTCTTTCTTTTGGCGCTATATCGGCGGAGATACAGTCTTTAGACGATGGGTTCGGGAGGAGCATCTTCGGAAAGATCAACGACCCGGCTGCATCGATATCGACGTTTATTATTTCCCGGAACCGAATCTTCGACTGCGTTCGAGACGAGACGTTGAAGAATTCTGTGTTATGAACGATCTCCCCTACGACCCGGAACTGTTCTTTTTCGGCAATATGGAACACACGCTGCCCACGATTCCTGGTCCTCGTCACGTCGCACATCTATGTCGCACGGAACCGTCATCGTATGCCGAAATCCCAAAATTTCATGACGCCCCAAAATGGCGCGAAGCCATCGATGAGGAGTTAGGGACATTCAAAGAAAGAGAAATTTACGTTGAAGTCCCGAGACCGCCCAAAACCACAGTGTTGGGCTGTAAATGGATTTTCAAGTTAAAATCGGACGCGGCCGGCACCATAACTCGTTATCGCGCAAGACTCGTGGCCCAGGGCTTTCGACAAACCCTGGGAGTGGACTACGACGAGGTCTTCAGTCCGGTCGTAAACTTTGTGCTCATCCGACTTTTCTTCTGTCTTCTGGTTGTTTTGAAAGGGTGGAAAGATGCGCACCTCGACGTCAGGTGTGCATACCTGTACGGGGACCTGAAGCACAAGGTGTACATGCGCATCCCGGCAGGTGCAACCTGTACGAATCCCGACAACGTATGGCTGCTTGTTAAATCCCTCTACGGACTTCACCAATCAGGGAGGCAGTGGTACGAAAAGTTGGACGAGTCACTTCGAGCCCTCGGTTTCCGGAAAATGCCCGCCTGCAATTGCGTGTATATCTACGGCAATTGTGCAGTCATGCTGGTGTACGTCGATGACATTGTTCTGTTTTACGCTTCCGACACCGTGTTAAACCGAATTATCCAACTTATCACCTCGAAGTTCGATATCGTCAACCTCGGACCCATCACGAAACTATTAGGAGTCGAGTTCATCCGAGATATGGGGCGCACCTTTATTTCACAACGCGCCTATATTGCCAAACTGGTCAAGAAGTTTGAAGTATTGACGAATCGACTCGTGAAAGTCCCAGTTACACCCGGGACGACACTCGTGAGGGGACCCACCGACAACTTGATTGACTTTCCATATCGATCGCTGATCGGATCGCTTCTGTTTCTGGCTTCGAGGACGCGCCCCGACATCTTATTTTCCGTCATTTCGCTGAGTCAATTCAATACGTGCTACGACAAAACCCACATTCGTGCCCTTTTGCAAGTACTCCAATACGTGGCAAACACCATGGATTATTGCATCGAACTTTCAGGCTGCACGTCCAGTCAGCTCTGGGCGTATACGGATGCGTCGTGGGCAAGCGACTTGGCTACGTCTTTAAGTTTCGGCGGTTTCATAACTTATATCGGAAATGTGCCTATTGGCTGGTCGTGCCGAAAACAATCAACGGTCGCATGTTCAACTATGGAAGCGGAGTTTATCGCCCTAGTTGAATGTGTGAAAGAAACTTACTGGCTCGATCACATTTTCACCGAATTTCCGATCCTCGACCATATCTCGCGACCGATTATTTACTCCGACGCCCTGGCCAGTATTCAATTTACATCGAATGACGTGGAGAATGCTAAAACAAAGCATATCCGCGTCAAATACCATTGGCTCAGGGAGTGGTTCACGGCAGGATGTTTTGATCTTCGTAAAGTGTCCGGTGAACGGAACGTCGCAGACATATTCACCAAATGGCTCAGCTCTGAACGTCTGCGATCACTAATTTCAAACATCTTCCGACTGTGAACTCTTACCGAGACCTTATCGTGACATTCTTTATTTCTTATACCGGATTATGAGGATCATCGAGTTTCTGAGGGAATATTCGGGCTTACGTAGTGTTTTTCAATGATAGTACCCGGCTCGATGATTCGACCTTATTATTTATCTTTTCCCGTAAATTATACTGTAATTCCAGTTTTTGCATAGGCTTTTCCCCTGATTCTATTTCCATCGATAGGGGGAATTGTTGGTCTATAAGACCGTGACATGTCTCGATGTGATATAGAATCACATAATGATCTTTCATTTCGGTGTATATTTATACATTTATAATTATCCAGTCTGTTTTGTTAATATTCGATATTTATTATCATTGATTGTATTTATGCATGCAGCACCATGCATTCGTTAGACTTTCTATTCAATTCCCAATGTATTATGTTCTTTTAATGCCATGCATCGCCACCAGAGTGTGTCCCACTCTCTCTTGTTTTCTTCCAACATGGCCGCACACAGTGCTTTGTGCTGTGTGATTTTCTCAACTCCAGAATGGAGCCTATTTGTAAGTTATTTCATTTCCATTAAATGTTTTATTATTTTAGTTGTTAGTGTTCATTATTAGAACACCTTTTAGTCCATCTCCAGCGCATATAAGCGGCCTTAAGCCGCGCGCCCGTCTCGTACGCATTGCCGTTATCGTCGTCGCCTCGTACGTGTGTGAAACACGCCTATCGCTTCCTTTTTCGGTGTGAAAACCGAACTGCACCGCTTTCCTCTGCTACATGTTTTGGAGGACGTCATGTTTGCACCCGATTTGAGCGGAAATTTGATGTCGGTACCACGCATCACAAGCCAGGGCGCTGAAGTAATTTTTACTGAGAAAACCGCAACAATCAGCAAGAAGGGAAAAACAGTCATGAAGGCGGAGCGACGAGGCGACATGTTCATCGTACGAACGAAACCACTGCAGATTGCAAACGTCGCCACTGGAAAAATCAGCCTAAACTCGAAAACATGGCACCATCGTTTTGGACATTTGAATTTGGGCGCTTTGCAACAACTAAGAAAATACGAAATGGTAAATGGACTGAAATTCGATACTGCAAACGAAACATTTGACTGCGAGATTTGTGCAAAGGGAAAAATTCACCGAAGCTCACACCCATCGTCGTCAACACGCGCGGACGACGTGCTCGACTTGATCCACTCCGACATTTGCGGACCAATGCCGACCACGTCACTTGGAGGGGCCAAATATTTCGCCACGTTCATCGATGACAAATCCCGCTACACCGAAGTCGCAATTTTGAAAGAAAGAGGCGAAATTTTCCGAGCATTTCAAAACTTCAAGCGAAGAGTCGAACTCGAAACCGGACGAAAAATTAAGAAAATTCGCAGCGACAATGCCAAGGAATACGTCAGCGCCACGTTCACCAAATTTTTGGAAGAAGAAGGGATTCGTCGTCAACTCTCGGTCGAGTACACACCAAAACAAAATGGCGTTTCTGAGCGCATGAACCGCACGCTGTGTGAAATGGCAAGATGCATGATGATAGAATCGAATCTGCCGCCACCCCTTTGGGCCGAAATTATTGACAGCGCTGTTTTCATCAGAAATCGATGCCCGACCAAGTCATTAGAAAACCAAACACCATTTGAAGTATGGCACGGCAAGAAGCCATTTATTGGTTTCTTGAGAAGACTGGGCAGCAAAGCCATCGTGTTGCAGCAGGGACCTGGAAAGGGAAAATTTGAGGCCAAAGGAACCGAATTGACATTAATAGGCTATTCAGCTGAATCAAAAGCATACAAACTTTATGATGCTGCCCGACGAAGAGTCGTGAAAAGCTGCCACGTCAAAATTTTCGAGTCAACCGATGCCATCTCAAATAATGGCGAAAAATCATTTGCTGATCCATTTTTTATTTTTCCTAGTTTTGACGAACCCGAAAGCCCGCCGCCTGACGCCATTACTGCGCGCAACAATGACAACGAAGTTGAAACAGAAGGAGAAATCGATGTCGATGAAGCCGACGCGCAAATTCCGATTGAAAATCAACCTGCTGAAACCAAACGAGGCCCGGGACGTCCAAAACTCGTAAGGACCGGAAAACCGGGGCGCCCGTCGAAGCAATACAACTTAATCCGAACACACGACATTGAACCCGCCAACGAAAATCAAGAAACCGCATTCGACCCGAACGAGGATCACGCAAATTTCGTTTGCGGCTCACTCCCATCAGACCCCATCACCGTCGAAGAAGCGATGTCCAGAGACGATCGAAATGAATGGCGCGAAGCCATGCAAAACGAAATCGACGCGCTGAAGGAGATGGGAACGTGGATACTTGTCGACAAACCCAAAAATCGAAAAGTGATTTTTTCACGTTGGGTTTTCCGCATCAAACGGGACAAGCAAGGCAACATAGACCGCTACAAGGGACGATTGGTTGCCAAGGGTTTTATGCAAAAAGAAGGAGTGGACTTCAACGAAACCTACGCCCCTGTGGTTCGATACAACTCCATTCGCACTCTCATCGCGTATGCAGTCGAGAAGGGATGGCTAATCCACCAAATGGACGTCGTTGCCGCCTACATTCAGGGCGAACTCGATGAAGAAATTTTCATGCGGCAACCAGACGGTTTCATTGAAGACGGACAAGAAGAAAAAGTCTGTCTACTTAAAAAGTCACTCTATGGATTAAAACAAGCCGGACGGAACTGGCATAAAAAGTTAAGCCGCCACCTTCGCAAAAAGATGAAATTAAATCGCAGCAACAAAGATCCATGCGTCTTTTACAGACTAGAAGACGGGAAATCCGTAATAATCGCTGTCTACGTGGATGACCTAATCGTAATAACTGAAAACACAGAAACAATGAACAAAGTCAAATCTGACTTAAGCGAAAAATTCAGAATGACAGACATCGGATCATTGAAATACTGCTTAGGAATCGAAGTAAACCAAAATGAGAAAGACCATACCGTCCAAATCACTCAGACCAAATACATCGATGAAATTTTGGAACGCTTCAACATGACAAACTGCAACACCGTCAGCACACCAATTGACCCTGCACTGAAGCTAACCAAAGAAATGTCACCCAAGACAAACGAAGAAAAGGAGAAAATGAAAAACGTGCCATATCGCGAGTTAATTGGCGCATTGATTTACCTGTCGAATTCGACTCGCCCAGATTTGGCCTTCGCAGTGAGCAGCCTCAGTCGTTTCTGCGCAAATCCAGGTGAAACACACTGGAAAGCTGCGAAAAGGGTACTTTCATACTTGAAAGGGACGCGAAAATTAGGCATCACCTACGAGAAGACTGAAGAAAATTTGTACGGATTCGCCGACGCGGATTGGGGTGGCGACATCGACGACAGAAGATCGACCACAGGATATGTGTTCATTTTGGCCGGAAGCCCAATCTCGTGGGCATCCAAGAAGCAACATACCGTTGCACTTTCGACCATGGAGGCTGAGTACATGGCGGTATCGGAGGCAGCAAAGGAACTCCTGCACCTCAGAGGACTTCTAATTGAGTTGGGCTGCCAAACAATGCAACAGGAAGCAACTGACGTCTTTTGTGACAACCAGGCCGCCATTTGCTTCTCACAAGATCATTCGAGCTATCATAATAGCAAGCACATCGATATGCGCTTTCACTTCGCCAAAGAAGTCGTAGAAGATAAGAAAATGAGTCTCCACTACCTGCCAACCACTCAAATGGCAGCAGATGTCTTCACCAAAGGACTCTACCGACCGAAGCATGAAGATTGTTTAAAAATGTTAAACTTATTTTTGAGTTAATTTTTATTGTTTTTTTATGTAACCAACATCATTTGTGATGAGAAGGAGTGTTGGAATGTTTTATACGTCATCTCGGCATGATGTTTTGTATTGGACCACCCACTGGTCACTCCCTTTCCCCTTCACCCTTCACTTCCTGTCCTACTAGAATAAACGCTAGTCGCAGCACAAGTTGCTCTGCGACCTAAAATATATATATCTACATAAATCTAACTCATCCACCATCAGCTTTCAAATACAGGAATGGACTTTGCTAATTTTTGTCTAAAAAACTGATCAATTAGAACGATCGGGTCACGTTTTAAGAACGTAATCAAAACATGCCCATAACGTTGTGTATCATATATGTCAACATTTGTACGAGTTTATAAGCAAAAATTGCAGAGAAGACACTCGTTAATTCAATATCTGCATTCGATAGTATTTAATTTTAGATATTTTGATATTAAGCAATCACAGAAGAGGCAATCAGACAGAAGAACCCAAAACGGCCCTCAAAGCACCGGTTCGAGCAACTGCTGTTGCACAAGGAACAATTTTCTATTCAAACTTGATCATTGAATCTGCTACTTGGATAAGTTATCTAGTGGAAATCCCAGTTATTTCCCACCCTTGTCTGATTAAAATACTGTTTCTACAGCACGAACATCTGCCGTCTGCCTCAAACTAGTATTTTTGTTGTTTTCCCAGGTCTCGGTGTAAATGCAAAGTTGGATTAGTGCTAAAATGCAAAGCTTGCATGACCAAAAGCCCAAGACAAGCACTACTTCCTGATTATTGTAAATTAGTTATTTTCCTGGAGATGGTCTATTTATGCTACAGATAATCTACTTAAACAGTTATTTGTGTTGATTTTCTGATAAAACATTTAAAGAATTTTTCATTGATAGTGACAATCAGTCTGTGCTGATAATATAGAAATTTTAATCTGCTGGATTTTTATAAAATATTATTTTAAATTTGAGCTCGATGACTGACACCATGATGTGGAATGATCCTTTGGTTAACACTGTTGGGCTGCTATTGGTGGCTGCAACTTTGTGGATTATTAACGTCTACTTAAAGACTCCAAAAAATCTACCACCCGGACCAACCGGAGTTCCAATTTTGGGCTACATGCCCTTTTTAGGCAGCAAGCCTCATCTCACCCTAACCAAATTAAAGGAGAAATATGGAGACTTATTTACGTGAGTAATTCCAAAGCCATTTTGCATTCAAGACATTTTTCATATTCATTTATTACAATTCATATTTTTTAAGACTATATTTAAATTTTGACTAAAAATGATAAAAATAAGTGATTTAAAGCAAATTTTTTATACTAAATTTGAACCAATTAAAATGCTCTATTACTTATTTGTTTTTTTAGTTTTTGCATTGGACCTGATCGAGTAGTTGTTTTGTCTTCTTTCAAGCTGATCAAAGAAGCTTTCATTAAACAGGGCAATTGTTTTCAAGAAAGACCAGAAAGTATTAAAGAGCTAGTCAATTGTGATTCACAAACAGGTACAATCACCTAGTGCAAAAACATAATAATAACATAGAACAAATCTTCATATGCTACAATAGAAAAAATAGAACAAATTATAATCAGTCACAAAATGGTTATCAGTTCAAAGGGAACAGTCACTACTATGCGGCAACTTAGAACTACTTTGGGAGAGATTGTTTGTTGTGTCCAAGACAACAATAGTTGCAACGGAAATGGAAACCACCCGACTGGTCCTCAGACTGGTCGTAATTGAAATAACAATAAAAGCACAACAAACAACCCACACTACATGTAGTTCTTGGTTGCTGCACCGAATAAAATATGTCCGGTGGCTAAAAATAATAAGCTGTCCATCAAGGATCTTTAGAGAAAGCTATTCTCAGGACCTTTCATCTGGATTTCAAAGTTCTCTCTACAAGAACTGAAACCTTAACTAAACTTCATTTCACAATATTGTAAGCATTACACAATTTGCACTTTCTTTTACTTTTTTTTTTTTTTTTTTTTTTTTTTTTGACTACGGTAGTCAGTCAACAACGGGCTAATCCTAGCATTCGCTTGTTGGCTCACAAACCTGTTTCCACCATATTTTCTCGGGCATCCGAAGCTGTGGCTCTTAATCGAGGACGACTCTTATTACAATTGTTGACCAAGCACTATTTTGATTGAAATTTCCATTTTTTCATTAAAATTTTATTTTTTTTTATTAAAATTTTATTTTTTTCATTAAAATTTTATTTTTTTCATTAAAATTTTATTTTTTTCATTAAAATTTTATTTTTTTCATTAAAATTTTATTTTTTTCATTAAAATTTTATTTTTTTCAATAAAATTAATTTTTTTCTTTAAAATTTTATTTTTTTCATTAAAATTTCAATTTTTTTCAGTAAAATTTCAATTTTTTTCAGTAAGATTTCAATTTTTTTCAGTAAAATTTCAATTTTTTTCAGTAAAATTTCAATTTTTTTCAGTAAAATTTCAATTTTTTTCAGTAAAATTTCAATTTTTTTCAGTAAAATTTCAATTTTTTTCAGTAAAATTTCAATTTTTTTCAGTAAAATTTCAATTTTTTTCAGTAAAATTTCAATTTTTTTCAGTAAAATTTCAATTTTTTTCAGTAAAATTTCAATTTTTTTCAGTAAAATTTCAATTTTTTTCAGTAAAATTTCAATTTTTTTCAGTAAAATTTCAATTTTTTTCAGTAAAATTTCAATTTTTTTCAGTAAAATTTCAATTTTTTTCAGTAAAATTTCAATTTTTTTCAGTAAAATTTCAATTTTTTTCAGTAAAATTTCAATTTTTTTCAGTAAAATTTCACTTTTTTTTTTAATTTTCTATCTAAATACCCACCATCATTGACGAATGTTTCATTAACTGTTTCCTGTTTGGTTACAAAAGCCATCGAACAGTAGCCAAAAACGGCTGCAAAACGAGGGCGATCTTAATCGAGAAAATACGGTATGAAAACTCGGTAAATATTAATGGTCTACTGCTTTTACTACTTAATAAGGTTTGACATCGAGTGTTGGGGCACCGCGTACGAAATTACGCCGCTTTACCATATCCGCGATGCGCAACCTTGGAATCGGTAAAGCGAGTTTAGAACCCAAAATTCAGGTCAGTAGTCAATCATCTCGTTTAAACGAGATTGAGGAATGTAAAATGAATCTACTTTCAGGATGAAATCGATTGTGTAATTGAAGAAATAAAAAAATGGAAAGGAAAACCGACAGACTTACACGAATTGCTAAGAAAAGGGGTGACCAATACAATTTTCGTAATCATGTTTGGAAAAAGAATGGAGTACAGCGACAAGACTTTTCAGGAAGTGAGCGAGCTAACCGATGCATTATTTCAAGCTGTTGGAATCAACCAGTGGGCTCGATTTCTGCCACAATTTCTCATCAAACTCTTTGGAATTTCACACCCCAAGTGATTTAAAACTCATTAATCAGCATATCTGTCACGGGCATGGTTTTCATTCCATTTATTTTTTCCAAAATTATCCCATTTCTTACCTTTTATTTCATCTATTTTCTCATTTGTTTATCTTATTTCTTTCCACTTCTTAATTCTGTTTAATGTATGCGCAAATGAGCTCAATGCACATTACATTGTTTCTGATTCATCTTTATTTCAACCTCACTCCTTTTTCTCTAACTTTTCAACTCTTCCAACTTCTTATATTATTTTCATTCTATTTTATTCCTATTATTTTCTGCAAGTCATCCTTGATGATATATGCGCGGATTTTTTTCTTGTGCATCTTATTGTTGAGTGACTCATTCTACTTTCCCCTTCCTCTCAGAATTAATATTCACAACAATAGTTTGTCCCTTTGATCACATGATCAGAGGTTACTTCTAGCCTTTCTGACCACTAAAACAGCACTTCTCCTCTTCCATTCAAACTGTGCACTAAGCTTTCTGCTTGTGCACAGTGGAATGAGAATGTCGTTCCCAACCCTGACTTTCTGTCTTGGTTTTCTATGGTTTGGCCTCCTTTAGATTTCCAGGCAGTTTGTCATTTTTCCTTAGTTTCTCAGTGGATTTCTTAACTATATAAATCTTTTCCTTTCTTTTTGCGTCTTAAACAAGCGCATTCCATCCTAAAACTAGCTGGATTATGTTTGTTTCCCGACATTTTACCCATGCTCAGTGTTCATTCTTCACCCTTGTTACCAGGGCCGTTTCGACCTATGAGGCGAAGAGGCGGCCGCCAGGTGGCCATGCCGTGGTATGTAACTTTACCAAAGCATGGCCACCTGGCGGCCGCCTCTTCGCCTCATAGGTCGGAACGGCCCTGCTTGTTACAGTCTGAAATTGAGTCATTTCATTGTTATTGCTTTTTACATTCAATCACGAGCAGAGAAACCCGTCGAATATAAATAGTGTAAGTCACCAGCGAGCTTGGATTTGCTTACCGCCTGATGTCCACATTTGACGGCGGACATTTTAAAGGAAATCCACGAACTTTGCCCACTTATTTGCGCCAAATTATTTTGCGCGAATTTAAGTCAAATTAATTACTACATCTAAAATTAATCGTGACATATCATTATTATTTACAAGTATTCTTTTCATGTGATGACATTTCTTAACAGAGAAATAAGCGACCAGCTCTACAAGCTAGTTTTGGCTCAAGTGACAGAATGTTATGAAATTCAGAAAAATCAAAAAAGTGAAGAAAGTTTTCTTAATACTTGGAGAACTGAAGCTGCAACGCGAAATTCAACCTACACGCGTAAGCATAATCATTTTCAAATACACCATACGGGGAATTAGAGATGAGAAGAAGTATTCACTGTGCAATTACAAAACTAGCGCATGCTCAGAGTGCTCAGTGATCAAAGATTTGTGTCTACTGTTTAATTTCTACTTTTCAGCAAAGAAATTATCACTAGTTCTGGTTGAGTTGTTTACTGGTGGATCAGACACAACGAGTACAACGTTAGAATGGGGTATTCTGTATTTAATTAAATACCCAGAAATCCAAAGAAAACTGCAACAAGAGATTGACAATGTGATAGGAAGAGAGAGAACTCCATCCATGGCTGATCAAAAACTGATGCCTTACACTGAAGCCACCCTAATGGAGATTAGCAGAATTTCTTCAATTTCACCTTTATCAGCTCCGCATTAGTTAGTCATGAAAAAGAAAACAATTCTCGATTAAAACCATTTACATTCATTTTCCTTTCAGTACAACCGAAGATACGACACTGGAAGGTTATTTCATTCCAAAGGACACAACAGTTTTAGCCAACCTGTGGGCTACCCATTGGAATCCAGATACATTTCCCGAACCCGAATGTTTTAAACCAGAACGATTTCTAACAGAAGACAATGAGATAAAACGTGTTGAGGAATTGATTCCCTTTTCAATGGGTATGTACCAAACACAAATGATTTTTCTAGTTTTAATTCAAACCAAGCACACCACAGTAAATTTTGGACCCACTTCCCCCCCATCAAAAGCACAACTAAAATTGCAACTAAAGGCAAATTACATTCCAAGAACCCCCCCCCCCAAACAAAACACGAAAAGTATCTTCGCCACCAGGGAGAATGTGCAGTAACCCACCTAATCACTTACTCTATATACGGCGGCAGTTGCAAATACAGGGTGGTCAGAAAGTCTGGTTCTACGTAAATAATTCCCAAACTGTTCTAGATGTTGATTCAGCAAAATGATTGTAAGAGTAGTATTGTGGGGGAAATCCAATTATGACATTCAATTTGACCTCTGAGGTCATCTTCAAGGTCATCCATATTGTAACTCGAGAACCGTGACAGATAGAGCAAAAAGGTGAATTAGAAAGTTGTAGAGCATCATCCAATTAGTCTAGAACTGTTCTTAAAAAAATTATTTCGTACTGAAAAATTTTGAGAAAAAAGGTCTGAAACATTAGTCTACTCAGCATTGCAACTCAGCTTTGTAACCTAAAACGATTGAGGCACCCAAGCTAATCCTCAATTAGGACACTTTATTTGGTCATACTTATAAGTGGAAGAGAGGAAACACAAAAGAAAAGAAATAATTTATTTTGGAAATACATTCCAACATGATTCTTTTATGTTACAAAGCTGAGTAGACTAACATTTCAAACTCTTTTTTCTCAAAACTTTTCGGTAAGAGATAATTTTTTTAAGAACATCTCTAGACTAATTAGATGGTCCTCTACAACTTTCTAATTCACTTTTTCTATCTATCTGTCACGGTTCTCGAGTTACAATATGGATGACCTTGAAGATAACCTCTGAGGTCAAGTTGGACGTCATAATTGGATTTCCCCCGTCATACTACCCTTACAATAATTTTGCTGAATCAACATCTAGAACAGTTTGAGAATTATTTACATAGAACCAGACTTTCTGACCACCCTGTATAACAAGGCTGGTACCATGACCCATCCAATTAAGCCATATTAATTTCTCATTGGGGCACCCCTAAACCCATTCTACGGATCAGAACATCCTTAACATTAGAATTGTACATAATGTGTTGATCTTTAGGTAAGCGGCAGTGCCCTGGCGAGGCGTTGGCTCGAACGCAATTATTTCTGTTTTTTACATCGCTTTGTCGACACTTCACGTTCACCAAGGATGATGATGTCGTACTAGATTCTGCTTTTGCACTCGTCTTGGAACCAAAACGTCAAAAAATCAATGCTATTGTTCGTTAACTAAACTTCTTTGTAATATGAATAAAAATGTTGGAATTAATAAAATTTGACCGGGATGGCCTTCGTATAAAAGAGTGAACGTTGCTAATTTTTGTCTAAAAAACTGATCAATTAGAAAGATCGGGTCATGTAATCAAAACATATCCATAACGTTGTGTGTACTGTATGTCAACATTTGTACGAGTTTATAAGCAGAACTCGCAGAGAAGACACTCATTAATTCAATATCTGCATTCCATAGTATTTAATTTTAGATATTTCGATATTAAGCAATCACAGAAGAGGCAATCAGACAGAAGAGAAGAACCCAAAGCGGCCCTCAAAGCACCGGTTCGAGCAACTGCTGTTGCACAAGGAACAATTTTTAATTCAAACTTGATCATTGAATCTGGTACTTGGATAGGTTATCTAGTGGAAATCCCAGTTATTTTCGACCCTTGTCTGATTGAGATACTGTTTCTACAGCACGAACGTCTGCCGTTTGCCTCAAACTAGTATTTCTGTTGTTTTCCCAGTCTCGGTGCAAGGTTGGATTAGTGTTAAAATGCAAAGCTTGCATGACCTAAAGCCCAAGACAAGCACTACTTCCTGATTATTGTTGATTAGTTATTTTCCTGGGGATGGTCTATTCATGCTACAGATAACCTACTTAAACAGTCATTTGTGTTGATGTTCTGATAAAATATTTAAAGAATTTTTTATTGATAGTAACAATCAGTCTGTGCTGATAATATAAAAATTTTAATCTGCTGCATATTTATAAGAAATCATTTTAAATTTGAGCTCCATAACAGAGACACCATGATGTGGAATGATCCTTTGGTGAACACTGTTGGGCTGCTATTGGTGGCTGCAACTTTGTGGATTATTAACGTCTACTTGAAGACTCCAAAAAATCTACCACCAGGACCAACCGGAGTACCAATTTTGGGCTACATGCCCTTTTTAGGCAGCAAGCCTCATCTCACCCTCACCAAATTAAAAAAGAAATATGGAGACTTATTTACGTAAGTAACTTCAAAGCCATTTTGCATTCAAGACATTTTTCATATTCATTTATTACAATTCATATTTTTAAGGCTATATTTAAATTTTGACTAAAAATGAAAAAAATAAATGATTTAAAGCAAATTTTTCATACTAAATTTGAACCAATTAAAATGCTCTATTACTTATTTGTTTCTTTAGTTTTTACATTGGACCTGATCGAGTAGTTGTTTTGTCTTCTTTCAAGCTGATCAAAGAAGCTTTCATTAAACAGGGCAATTGTTTTCAAGAAAGACCAGAAAGTATTAAAGAGCTAGTCAATTGTGATTCACAAACAGGTACAATCAGTGGCATATGATAGCATTCAGCACACCTCCTGAATGAATGAGCACAGTCATTTGCAGATAAGGGAAGTCACCCACACACACATTTAGTCCCAGGGAAGAGAACACTTGTTTATGCACCTAGTGCAAAAGCATAATACCGTAATAATAACAGACAAATCCTAAACAGAACAGAACAAATCTTCATATGCTACAGTAGAAAAAATAAAACAAATTATAATCAGTCACAAAATAGTACTGTATCAATGTTATCAGTTCAAAGGAAACAGTCGCTACGCTACTATGCGGCAACATAAAACTACTTTGGGAGGGATTGTTTGTTGTGTCCAAGACGACGATAGACCTTTGGAAAATCATGATGTAATGCCCATTAGCTCCGCCCACAATACTTTGAAATTGCATTGTGCATGGTTATTCTCAGAAAGGGGGGGGGGGGAAGCAACAATTGTTTTAAAATACAAGAAATGCAATTTTGTGTGAAAAATGCAATTTTGTGTGAAAAATGCAATTTTGTGTGAAAAATGCAATTTGTGTGAAAAATGCAATTTTGGATGAAAAAATGCAATTTTTGGGGCAAAAAATGCCTTTTTTGGGGCAAAAAATGCCTTTTTTGGGGCAAAAAATGCCTTTTTTGGGGCAAAAGATGCCTTTTTTGGGGCAAATAATGCTATTTTTGGGGCAAATAATGCTATTTTTGGGACAAAAAAAGCTATTTTTGGGACAAAAAAAGCTATTTTTGGGACAAAAAAAGCTATTTTTGGGGCAAAAAAAGCTGCTTTTGGGGCAAAAATGCTATTTTTGGGGCAAAAATGCTATTTTTGGGGCAAAAATGCTATATTTGGGTCAAAGAGTGCAATTTTTAAGTTAAAAACTCTCAATTTTTGTCAAAATGTAATGTAATTTCCATGCCTCAATGCAATTTTTAACTAAAATATTCAATTCTCACTACACACAATACGTAGTTACCTCAAAAAATTAATTTTACGTTTTTCCGAAGGTTTATTGTTGCAACGGAAATGGAAACCAAAACCTACCGACTAGTTTCCCGACTGGTCGTAATTGAAATAACAATAAAAGCACAACAAACAACCCACACTCCATGTAGTTCTTGGTTGCTGCACCGAATAAAATATGTCTGGTCTTGTCCTTGGGACTAAAAACAATAAGCTGTCAATCAAAGATCTTTAGAGAAAACTATTCTCGGGACCTTTCACCATTGTCCTGGATTTCAAAGTTCTCTCTACAAGAACTGGAACCTTGACTAAATTTGATTTAATATTAATATTGTAAGCATTACACAATTTGCACTTTTCATTACTGTTTTTTTTTTCGACTATCAGTCAACAGCAGGCTAATCCTCGCATTCGCTTGTCGGCTCACAAAACTGTGACTATGTAAACTTGGTAAATATTAATGGTCTACTCCTATTACTACTTAATAAGGTTTGACATCGACTGTTGGTGCACCGCGTACGGAATTACGCCGCTTTACCATATCCGCAATGCGTAACCTTGGAATTGGTAAAGCGAGTTTAGAACCCAAAATTCAGGTTAGTATATTCTGTCCTGATACAACGTTGTCCTATTTCCAAATTGGTTGAGCCGAATTACGCCTAACTGTGGACTGTGCTTTACTACACAGAAAAGTAGTTCTGTTTATTTTCAATGAATTTTAGCGTAAAAAGTGATAAGAAGAATGGATTTTATTTAATTGGTAATAAAATATTCATTTTATTTGCTAAAAAAAGCTTTTTTTTTCCTTTTAATCAATTAAACAATGTTAGCATAGGTTGTTGGTTTCTTTTGGCAGGTGAACAAAGATTTAGATTTTTATTGGTTGTTTGCCTATACTCTGGCCGAGTATAAAAGTGCACTATTTCCTATTGGCCAAGCCTTTTCATTAGTGTAGTGATCCAAAAAAACAGACCAAAATACATGTTGAGTGCTTTCCAGACAATGCAACCGATAAGAAAATTCAAAAACTGCTTGCTTTCCTGACAGAGTAACCAATAAACTCAACAGTCTGAACAAACATGTATTTAAAAACAAAACCAGCATAAAAACAATATTTTATAATTTTAAAAAACATTTTATTGTAGTAAAGAAATAAACTTACATCATTTCAAACATTAAAATAATCATACAAATTAAAAATAGAACAAGACTACTTTTTCTGGTGGATGTACACAGATCACAGTTAAGAGTAATCAAGCTGGGCCAACAGGAAATAGCGCACTCTTATACTTGGCCAGAGTATAGTTAGAAAACAATTCTGATGTTATGGGCTACTTTTTTGTGCCACTACACCAGTAATACGGCTTGAATTAGGACAATGTTGTATCCGGACAGAGTATAGTCAATCATTTCGTGCAAACGAGATTGAGGAATATAAAATAAATCGACTTTCAGGATGAAATCGATTGTGTGATTGAAGAAATAAAAAAATTAAAAGGAATACCAACAGACCTACACCAATTGCTAAGACAAGGGGTGACCAGTATAATTTTCGTAATCATGTTTGGAAAAAGACTGGAACACAACGACAAGACTTTCAAGCATATGATGGAACTATCCGAGGCGTTAGGTACAGCTGTTGGAATCAACCAGTGGGCTCGATTTCTGCCACAACTTCTAATCAAACTCTTTGGAATTTCACACCCCAAGTGATTTAAAACTCATTAATTAGCCATACAAACATAACTTTTATCATCATTTGCAAGTATTCTTTTCATCTGATAACATTTCTGAACAGAGAATTAAGCTACCAGCTCTACAAGCTACTTTTGGATGAAGTGACAGAATGTTATGAAAGTCAGAAGGATCAAAGAAGTGAAGAAAGTTTTCTTAATACTTGGAGAACTGAAGCTGCACCGCGAAATTCAACCTACACGAGTAAGCATAATCATTTTCAAATACACCATACGGGAAATTAGAGATGAGAAGAAGTATTCACTGTGCAATTACATAACTAGCGCATGCTCAGAGTGCTCAGTGATCAAAGATTTGTGTCCACTGTTTAATTTCTACTTTTCAGCGAAGAAATTATCACTGGTTCTGGCTGAGTTGTTTACTGGCGGATCCGATTCAACGAGTATAACATTAGAATGGGCTATTTTGTATTTAATTAAATATCCAGAGGTCCAAAAAAAACTGCAACAAGAGATTGACAATGTGATTGGAAGAGAGAGAACTCCTTCCATGGCTGATCAAAAACTGATGCCTTACACTGAAGCCACCATCATGGAGATCAGCAGAATTTCTTCAATTACACCTTTATCACTTCCGCATTGGTTAGTTATGAAAAATAAAACATTTCTCGATTGAAACCATTTGCATTCATTTTCCTTTCAGTACAACTGAAGATACGACACTAGAAGGTTATTTCATTCCAAAGGACACAACAGTTTTTCCAAACTTTTGGGCTGTTCATATGAATCCAGAGACATTTCCCGAACCCGAATGTTTTAAACCAGAACGATTTCTAACAGAAGACAATGAGTTAAAACGTGTTGAGGAATTGAATCCCTTTTCAATGGGTATGTACCAAAGACAAATGATTTATCCAGTTTTAATTCAAACCGAGCACACCACAATAAATTTTGGACCCACTTCCGCCATCCCCCCACAACAAAACCACAACTAAAATTGCAACTATACTCTAACCAACTTCAACTACGAGCCACTTCACTTGTGTAGTGATACAAAAAATAGACCAATCTACCAGAATTGCATTTGATGAACAGACATTAGGTGCGTTCAATTTCAAATCGAAAAACCGATTCTCTCGATTATTTGATTCTCCCTGGCGGAAATGATGCAAAACGCGTCATATTTTGAGAATCGGATTTTCAAAAAACCGATTCTCATAATCCACGTGTGGGATGAATTCTTTGGATTTTGACTGATTTCAACTCGTTTTTCTGTCAGCCATTTTGAAATCAAATAGATCAGCTGTGAAAGCACATTGTAAAAACGTAAGTTGATTTAAATTATTATTACTATTACTATTCATTTTAGAACGGGGAATCGGCCAAACACAGACCAGATTTGTGCGATCGAATGTTGCCGATGTTCGGCCGATTTTCCCTTCTCAAATAAATAATAATTATAATAATAATTTAAATAAACTTACATTTTTCTGTTCAGAACTAGTTCTGGGATCAAGAGAACTTGATTCCAAAACACTTAAGTCATAACTGCGCATGCTCAAGATAATCAAAAACTTGATTATAGAATCGGTTTTTAACTCGTTCAAAGTTAAAACCAATTTTATAATTAAGTTTTCACTATCAGTTTATCACAATTTGAAATTAAACGCGCCTACGGTATTGTAATCAAAAAAAAAAATTCAACAATTGTTTGCTTTCCTGACAAAGCAACCAATAAACTAAACAAACATGTATGATGAATTAAAAACAGCATAAAACTTAATTTCATGAATGGAAAAAACATTTTATTGTGAAATACAAATAAAATTTCGTCATTTTAATCATTAGAATAATCCAAAAAATAAAAAAGATACTTTTCCTGGTGGCAGTACAGTAGGAGTAATGAGACTCGCCCAATGGGAGAAATAACAACTTGTAGTTGGTTAGAGTATAAAAGCAAATTACATTCCAAGAAACCCTCCCCCCCCCCCCCAAACAAAACACAAAAGTATCTTCACCACCATGTGCAGTAACCCACTTAATCACTTACTCTATATACGCCCAGCAGTGGCAAATATAACAAGCGACTGGGGAAAAGGCTGGTACCATGAACCATCAAACCCATATTAATTTCTCATAGGAAATCCATTGTTATTATTTTTTAGATTTCCTAAAAATCAGACAGGTTAACATTATCCAAAATTTGTTCAAACTAAACTAAACTTTTATATATAACACCAATAAATTTTTAATTTTTTATTGTAATTTATGAAAAAATCTAGATAAATAGTTAAAAATATTGTATTTTCGCACAAAAATCATCACGTATCATTAGAAAATAGCGTACTTTCAGTCCACAGTTAAGAGTAATCAGGCTGGGCAAATGGGAAAGAGCGCCGCAACCTTATACTTGGCCAGAGTATACAGATCAGAACATCCTTAATATTAGAATTAAACATAATGTGTTGATCTTTAGGTAAGCGGCAGTGCCCTGGCGAGGCGTTGGCTCGAATGCAATTATTTCTGTTTCTCACGTCGCTTTTTCAACACTTCACATTCACCAAGGATGATGATGTCATAATAGATTCTGCTTTTGCACTCGTCTTGGAACCAAAACGTCAAAAAATCAATGCTATTGTACGTTAATTCAACTTCTTTGTGACATGAATGAAAATGTTGTAATTAATAAATTTGACCGGGATGGCCTTTAAATAAAAGAATGCACTTTGCTAAGTTTTGTCTTAAAAACTGATCAATTAGAATGATCGGGTCATGTTTTAACAACGTAATCAAAACGTGTCTATATCGTTGTGTATTTGTCATCATTTTAACTATACTCTGTACACATTCAAGAGGATTCCTCGAATCTTTGCTCCCATTGGCCGAGACATTTCACTTGTGTAGTGATACAGAAAAAAGAACCAAAACACCAGAAATGCATTATACAGACATACAGATATAAACAGAAGTACAGACATTGCAATCGATTTCCTATTGTTAGGAAATTGTGTGCTTTCCAGACCAAGCAAACAATAAACTTAACAGACATGCATTTTAAAATTAAAACAACATAAAACTTTATTTTAAAAATGGAAAATACTTTTTATTCTAGAATAACATTAAAATTACATCATTTCAATCATTATTATACTAAAAAAGAATTAAAATCATACGAAACTACTTTTCCTCGTGGTATAACTTCGACTACAGGTCTGAGTAATCAGACTAGACCAATGGGAGCAAAGATTCCAGAGATCCTCTTGAATGCTGTTGGCTACCGATTACCGGTATGTGTTTTTATTTGAGAATTGAGCTTTAACCTGGCAAACATGGGTGATATGCGTGATGCGCAATATTTGAAATCTTCCATTGTTGTTGGGGTTGTGATTAAATTGGAATTTTTTTTTGGAATTTTTGATTAGTGGAAACGTGATCTCCTGGTCCCAATCTATAACCCCTATTTCTGTGTAACATGAATTCTGAGACACCCTGTATATAATAGCAGTCAAGACCGAAGTTAGAGCAAAGTGAAATAAAAAAAAAATGTATATTCCATGAGAAAGGGTTCTGGCGAAAGTAACGAGCGCCAACATACAACCACTTCCAATTGAACAGTCAGTAAAGACACGTTTCAAAAATCTATAGAAATTCAACAAATCTATAAAATCTTCACAAATCTATAAAAACTTCACACAAATCTAGAAAATCTTCACACTAACGTATAAAATCTTCACACAAATCTATAAAATCTGCACACTAATCCATAAAATCTTCACACAAATCTATCAAATCCTCACGCAAATCTATAAAATTCTCACAAAAAGCCATGAAAATCTACGGTCATGCATGCAAATCTTAGAAAAACAACAAAAATCTGTGAAAAACATAAGTCACATGAATACATCTATGAAATCCCACACAATGCCCTGGCGAGGCGTTGGCTAGAATGCAATTATTTCTGTTTTTCAACACTTCACATTCACCAAGAACGATGATGTGATACCGGTACTTTATTCTGCATTTGCACTCTCCTTGGCGCCATTACATCAAAAAATTAATGCTATTGTACGTTAACTCAACTTCTTTGTAGGCACGCATTATTAGGCGCAAGAGTACACGTTGTGCTTAGGCATGTTGTGCCTAGGGCGCATCAGCGATGGTCAGAGACGTCTTGCCCTGCATCATCAGTTCGAATCAGACAGTCATGCACATGCGCAGACTGACTGTCAATCAAAATCCAATTCGCAATATCTTAAATGTTTTATTATAGTTCAAAAATGTGTGACTGCTATGGTCTCGCCAGTGTAGTCAGGGGACTAATAACACTGGGTAGGGACGCATACTTCACGTAAATAACTAAGATTCCCACAATATTGGTTGGTTGGCCTTTATTGCGTTGTCTAGGGGTATGGGGAATCCCGTTACCCGTTGCAGGGGTGCCACGAAGGCACGCCGCACCGGCAACCGACCCGTCACACACTGGGCGTGAGCCCAATGGGTGACGTGGTCGGTTCAACATTACATTCATGTCGTACTTACCTACGACCCGCAGAAGCCACTCATGGAGGCTGCATCGTGGGGTAAACCCAGATACTGAGCGTCTCTGTGGTGAATGGGAAGGAGTGCAGAGTCCTCACAGCCGGGACACGTCTTGTCCCCTCGATACTACAACACCCTGGAACTCTGTCAACACACGACCGTCCTGGTCGGTGTCCGCACTCTCTCTCTGCAACTCCTCCCCACACCACTCAGCTCCCTCCTTCCCCCGGGCTAGATCACCTTGCCCAATCAGGGGGTGATCTTGGGGCCGTATGGTGGTGTGTGGCAGTGACGTAGGTCACCCCAGGTGGCCTGACAATCACAAATGGTTTTTTTATGTGACATTGATAGCAACTAGGATGAAGTCACTGTTTAAAGCATTTTCGCTCAATCTTGTCATTCGAAAACAATCGATTAATTGAGGTCAGACACCTTAGATCCACCCAGATCCAAGAACTGGATCCCGTTCAAATGAACTTTAGAACTGGCTATGTCATACTCCCATCAGGCATTGCTTTTTGTTTCCTACGTTTTTGGATTGTTACTGTAAAATAATTACTGCAACAATTTAATTTTTTTTCCTGTGATTACCGGTATTGGTTTTTTATTACCTATGGGCTTTCAGAAAATGTAAAAATCTCACTCATAATACGCCAAAAAAAAACTATTTTGTTACCACCTAAAAATTTAAAATTATCAACACCGTGCATTTATTTTTACAGTATACAGGTTTACAAAACAAAAGATGTGTACTCTAACTCATTACAAGGTTGGCCGTTCTCCCATTGACCTAGTCTCATTTCTCCTAACTACAGACTGTGTACTACCACCAGGAAAAGTAGTTTTGTTTCTTTTTCATTTTTTTTATCATTATAATGATTAAAATGGTATAATTTTAATTGTATTTTATAATAAAAGGTCTTTTACATTTATAAAATACATTTTTATGCTGTTTTATTTCCACATACCATACATGTTTGTTCAGTTTATTGGTTGCTTTGTCAGGAAAGGACACAATTTGTTAACATTAGACAATAGATTGCAATGTCTGTACATCTAATGGAGTTTTTATTGGACCAACATCGGTCCAACTTTGGCCAATATACCGGTAACAACCTACAACCAATAGTGGTAACATACAATTGGCCAATATTGTCGATCCAACATTGGACCAATATTGACTAAAAATTGGCAAAATGTATCTTGAAGTCATAACAAAGATTTATGCGGGTTTATTTCAACATTCCTGTTTCCTAAGTTTATTGCTTGCTTTTTCCTGGGAAGCCAACAATTTTCAAATTTATGATTGGTTGTTTTGTCTGGACAGCATTCAAAATGTCAGCCATTGTTTTGATGTATGTTTTAGTATCACTGCACCAGTGAAAAGGCTCAGGCAATCGGAAATAGGCCCAAGTTACACTTGGACAGAGTATAACAGCCTTCTCTAGACTTTGCTCTTTTTTTAAGTTGAGCTTCTGACTTGATTTGGGATTTGGACATTTGGACAAAATAATCTGAGGTGGCCTCATCGTTCCCCAGATATCTGTCATGATCAAATATGAAATCTGAGCGTACAACCTTTGATGTTTTGATCTACCTGAGTTTATTGAAAACTTAATAATAAATAATAAATATGGAGACTTATTTGCATGAGTAATCTTCAAAGCCATTCTGCATTCAAGACAATTTTCAGATTACTTTATTACGATGCATATTTTTTTAAAGCGATATTTAAAGTTTGCTTAAATGACCAAAAAAGAGTGGGACCAAAATTACGCATCTCAGATGTGTGTGCGATTTAAAACGCTCCACAATACGCGCGCGCTTAAATCCGCGCCCACCAGAAGTGTAATGATGAAAATAATAATGCCAACAATGATAACAATAGTATATTGCACATTGCACGGGAGAATTTTAACTCCATTGCAAAAGGAACAATTTTCCATTCAAATTTGATCATTGAATATGAAAATCCCAGTTATTTCCCACCCTAGTCTGATTGAACATCTGCCGTCTGCCTCAAACTAGTATTTCTGTTGTTTTCCCAGGTCTCGGTGTAAATGCAACGTTGGATTAGTTCTAAAATGCAAAGCTTGCGTGACCTAAAGCTCAAGACAAGCACTACTTCCTGATTATTGTAAATTAGTTATTTTCCTGGAGATGGTCTATTTATGCTACAGATAACCTACTTAAACAGTCATTTGTGTTGATTTTCTGATAAAATATTTAAAGAATTTTTTATTGATAGTAACAATCAAAGTCTGTGCTGATAATATAAAAATTTTAATCTGCTGAATTTTTATAAGAAATTATTTTAAATTTGAGCTACATAACAGAGACACCATGATGTGGGATGATCCTTTGGTTAACACTGTTGGGCTGCTATTGGTGGCTGCAACTTTGTGGATTATTAACGTCTACTTGAAGACTCCAAAAAATCTACCACCTGGACCCACAGGAGTTCCAATTTTGGGCTACATGCCCTTTTTAGGCAGCAAGCCTCATCTCACCCTCACCAAATTAAAGGAAAAATATGGAGACTTATTTACGTGAGTAATTTCAAAACCATTTTGCATTCAAGACATTTTTCACATTCATTTATTACAATTCATATTTTTTAAGGCTATATTTAAAGTTTGACTAAAAATAAGGAAAATAAATAATTTAAAGCAAATTTTTTGTATTAAATTTGAACCTATTAAAATGCTCTATCACTAATCTATTTCTTTAGTTTTCACATTGGACCTGATCGAGTAGTTGTTTTGTCATCATTCAAGCTGATCAAAGAAGCTTTCATTAAACAGGGCAATTGTTTTCAAGAAAGACCAGAAAGTATTAAGGAGCTACTCAATTGTGATTCACAAACAGGTACATTCAGCTAGTGCAAAAACATAATAATAACATAGAACAAATCCTAAACAGATCTTCATATGCTACAGTAGGAAAAATAGAACAAATTGTAATCAGTCACAAAATAGTACTGTATCAATGTTATCAGTTCAAAGGGAACAGTTGCTACTATGCGGCAACATAAGTTAGAACTACTTTGGGAGGGATTGTTTGTTGTGTCCAAGACGACAATAGATCTTTGGAAAATCATGATGTAATGCTCTTTGGCTCTGCTCACAATAATGTGACGTACTTTGAAATTGCATTGTGCATGGTTTTTCTCAGATGGAAGGGGGGGGGCAACAATTATTTTAAAATACAGGAAAATGCAGAAAAAGTGCAATTTTTGTGTTTAACAATGCAATTTTGTGTGAAAAATGCATTTTTGGGTGAAAAAACGGATTTTTGGGTCAAAAAATGCTATTTTTGGGTCAAAAAATGCTATTTTTGGGTCAAAAATGCAATTTTTGGGTCAAAAAATGCTATTTTTGGGTCAAAAAATGCTATTTTTGGGTCAAAAAATGCTATTTTTGGGTCAAAAAATGCTATTTTTGGGTCAAAAAATGTTTTTTTTGGGTCAAAAAATGCTATTTTTGGGTCAAAAAATGCTATTTTTGTGTCAAAAAATGCTATTTTTGGGTCAAAAAATGCTATTTTTGGGTCAAAGAGTGCAATTTTTGAGTTAAAAACTCGCAATTTTTGTCAAAATGTAATGTAATTTCCATGCCACAATGCAAATTTTAACTAAAATATTCAATTCTCACTTAAAAGTACAATATGTAGTTACCTCAAAAAATTAATTTTAAAAGTATATCGTGTAAATTATCTGTATTTATCTAAAAAATTTCAAATTGTAAATATTAGGTTGTTATTAATATTCCATCCATATTTCCATTTGGAATGAGAAAATCAAAGTTAAAATTAAAATTAAAATTAATTAAATTAAAATTTTCTGAAAACAAATATAAAATTACAAACATAAAAATTACTGCTAAAAATAAATAAAAATAAAAGCAAAAAATTTTTACACACACAACAGGATTTGAACCTGTGTGGAAAGATATCTATACTCTTTCCACATTCAAGAGGAGCCCTGGAAGCTTGGCTCCCATTGGCCTAGTCTGATTATTCAGAACTGCAGTTGAACTAGTGCTACGAGGAAAAGTAGTTCCCTATGATTTTTTGTCTTTTCCAGAATAATATAAATAATAATAATAATAATTATAACAATAATAGAAATAAATAAGTTTTCTATTTTTGGAATAAAGTTTTATGTTGTTTTTAATTAAAATGCAATTTCCAAACACTATGAAACCGATTGCAATGTATGTACTTCTATTTATATCTGTACGTCTGTATAATGCATTTCTGGTGTTTTGGTTCTTTTTTCTGTGTCAATGCACAAGTGAAATGGCTCGGCCAATAGGGGCCAAGCTTCCAGGGCTCCTCTTGAATGTGGAAAGTTTAGTCCATTGCTTTAACCACTGGACCACCACTACAAGCTATTGTTGTCTTCATGAAGACAGTCATGTTGGTGAACAAAGTTCTGATATCATGACATCATTGAATCTCAAATGATGAAATGACATCATTGAATCTCAAATGATGAAATGACATCATTGAATCTCAAATGATGAAATGACATCATTGAATCTCAAATGATGAAATGACATCATTGAATCTCAAATGATGAAATGACATCATTGAATCTCAAATGATGAAATGACATCATTGAATCTCAAATGATGAAATGACATCATTGAATCTCAAATGATGAAATGACATCATTGAATGTCAAATGATAAAATTCAACCTCGATCTTAGAACTATTTTTTACCTAGCAACAGTTGTTTACAATATTCCTCCACAAGCCTAATTACTCCCAAAAGTGTACTATCACCTTGGAAAGTGTCCGAATTTAATGTTTGATTTATTTATTTCTGCCTGTTCATGGCATAAAAACATTTTGGCAGCTTATTTACCTGTTTGAGGTAAATAAATTCCTCAAAAATTTTGGTCATGACCGAAGAGTCTTATTGGTGCACTCCCCTTGTAAGTCTAGAAATAAAATATGTCCGGGTTTGTCCTTGTGGCTAAAAACAATAAGCTGTCAATCAAGGATCTTTGGAGAAAACTATTCTCAGGACCTTTCACCGTTGTCCTGAATTCAAAGTTCTCTCTACAAGAACTTGAATCTTGACTAACAAGGAAACCACATGAATAAGTCATTTTAGATTTTGGCCAAATTTTGGCCAAATGATGTCTAAAGTGAGCTCAATAATTGCCTAAATTTTTAAATCTCCATGGTCAGCTGATTAACCATGGTAATTATCCCAAATCTGTACTCTTTTTGGGCTCTAGTAGACATTTTGAGTGAAAAGGCTGTGTGTAGGGATATGGTAAACAACTGGTTGCTGAGCAACAACTCCAGGAAAATAGTTCTGGAGCACTAATCCAGAACTATTTTTTCTGGAGTTGTTTTCTGGTCACATGGTCACATCCAGGAATTTTATGACTGTCTTCATGAAGACAATAATAGTTTGTAGTGGTGGTCCAGTAGTTAAGGCAATGGACTAGGAATCTTTCCACACAGGTTCAAATCCTCGTATGTGTGTGAAAATTTTTACTTTTATTTTTTAATTTTTTTAGCAGTAATTTTAATGTTTGTAATTTTATGTTTGTTTTTAGAAAACTTTAATTAATTAATTTAACAAACATAAAATTACAAACATTAAAATTACTGCCAAAAAAATTAAAAAATAAAAGTAAAAATTTTCACACACACACCAGGATTTGAACCTGTGTGGAAAGATTCCTACTCCATTGCCTTAACCACTGGACCACCACTACAAACTATTATTGTCTTCATGAAGACAGTCATAAAATTTCTGGATGTGACCATGTGACCAGTGTAGATTCCAATCGCTTTTAGTTGGTCTTCTTAAAGTCTCTGGCTTCTTTGTAATTTAAGTGTATGTTTTGGAAATAAATCTGCAGCTTGCTTCCACCATGAATTTTGTACACTCACTAGGGTTAAACTTTATTGTCTTCAAAAAGATATATACAAAAATGCTCCTATTGGAGCACCACTAATCTGATAATTGGCTTCAGCTGCATTCCTAGAAGGAGAGCTGAAGCCAGGTCATGTGACAATAATCTAACCCTCTTTAAATAAAAGGTTAATGACACTAAATATAAAAGATAAACATGTTAAAATTGAATATAAAATATTAAATTGAGTTTTACAGAATAATAAAACAATGGAACATTAAAGGGAGTATATAAAATCAAATAAATGACATTAAAACACTAGAATAATTGGATAAACCATACAACACTAAATGCAAGGTTAACAAATATAAATGAAATATAAATGAACAAATGACACTGAATATTACATCAAAACAAATAAAAATACACAATGTTAAATGTAGAATCAAAGGAAATAAAAATACAAAAATAACAAATAAAATCAACACATTAAAGGGAATGTGAACCTGGAGTAAAACGCCAGTTTTCACACTCCCCCCGCGCCGATCTCACTTTGAACCTCCAAATGGACCAAACGCTGAATCAGACGCCTCAACTTAGCCCCACCCGAAGTGACAAGCTCACATGATCGGACTTTGCCATCTCTTCCAACGCGCACTTCAGTGATACGGCCCATCTTCCACTGGAGCCGAGGTCGGCCTTGTTCTTCAACTAACACGACATCGCCTACTTTCAATTCGAGGAGTCCCGACTTTCCAGACTGTGTTTTCAAGTCTGTTAGGTATTCTTTTTGCCAACGACTCCAAAAAGAAAGCAGGGTTTTTTGACGATGACGCCATTGTCGGATAAAGGCTGCTTGTGTCGGCTCGATTTGGTTGATGTAACTAGGGTCCGGCAGGAATGTAACTCTTTCTCCCGTCAAGAAATGGGCAGGAGTTAAGCTCTCAGGTTCATCGGGCTTCTCATAAACGTAGGTTAGCGGACGATGATTCAACACAGCTTCCACTTGGGTGAGGAGAGTGTTCAATTGAAAAAAGTTTAATGATGCAGTCCCAATAATTTTCTTCAAGCAGGATTTGACTGTCTTCACCATCCTTTCCCAAAATCCCCCCCACCACGGACTATGTTCAACTATAAACTTCCAATTGATCCCCTTGTTGCATAGGTAATTCTTGAACGACTCATCCTTGGTATTGTTCAATAATGCAGCCAATTCTTTGTTGGTACGGCGAAAAGTTGTCCCGTTGTCGCTATATAACGTCTTTGGTAGTCCACGGCGACTCACAAATCGTTCGAACGCGTCGACAAAATCAGGCGTGTTGAGTGAGGGCACCAATTCGAGATGCACCGCTCGGATGTTAGCACAAGTAAACAGTGCAATATATGCCTTTGTTTTGCGCCCTCTAATGTACAGGGGTCCCGCGAAGTCGACTCCTGTGACCGCAAATGGCTCGCAACGGGTGATTCTGTCAAATGGCAGCAGTCCGGGTGATTCTTGCATCAATTTTCCCTGCACCTTCTTGCACGTGACACATCGACTTAACGTTGACTTTAAGGCTCTCCTTGCGGCTGGTGTCCAGTACGACTCTCTAAATTGGGCGAGCGTTGCTGTCAAGCCGCAGTGGAGAACCTGTGAATGAGAATGCGAAAATATTAATTTGGTCAATTCGCATTTTTGTGGTAACACGATAGGTTGCGTTGCTGTTTGTTCATCTTTGGAGGTTTGTAGTCTGGTCCTCAGTCTCATCATTCCATTTGCATCGATGAACGGGTTAAGCTGTTGGTCTAAAGACCGTGTTTTTATCGATGAATATGTTTATTCTCTATTGATTTCGATGTTACCTTTTATTTAGCGATGTCTCATATGTAATTCCATACTCTTGTCTTGTTCTCATATGATTTATTCTATCACCAAGTGATTTGTTCTCAATTAATGCTAATTTCCGGCACCAGAGTGCCACCACCACTGTTATCTGAATCCAACATGGCGGAACACACAGGTGTGTGTCTTCTAGCTATTTCTCCAATGTGTAATGTATATTTTCGTTTTATTAAAGTGTATATTTTATTTAAGCTTTGTGTTTATGTTTAAGCACCTTCTGTGCAAGTTTTCCAGCGCATATAAGCGGCATTAGGCCGCGCGCTTTCACGAAACGAATCGCGAACGTTCGTGCGCGAAGCACGACGCCATTTTGCGTTGCTTCGCACTTTGCAAACACGCTTCCCGTCAGTTATTCAACTGATTTCGCGCACTCCTCTGCTACATTGGTAGCAGAGGGTGGTTGCTTGCTATTTTCGAATTATTTCCGCTAATTTTCGACGTGAAATTCGCGAAATTTCGCGATTTCCGCGCCGAAATTTTATTTTTGCAGATTTTCGACGATTTCCGGCCGATTTTCGTCCTGTGCACGTTCGCCACGACGCCCGAGACGTTCCATCGACGTTTCAAGCGATCTGCATCGTTGATTTGTTTAATTTTGCCCGATTTTCCGCGTCTTTCGCGATTTTCGAGGCAAATTTTCATTTATTTACAGTTTTTCACACCGGTTTCGTCGTTCGACACTGCTTAGCGAAGAGCGGCAGTTGCAACGAGAAACGAATAGACATTATTCGCGGCTTAGTTCCCCGGAGAACGGTCGTTATACGCCGATCTGATCAAGAGGAAGAAGAGCCTCGAATTTTCGAGAAGAATTCGGACATTAACGTCCGAATTGCGCTTTTTCCGGTTTTTCGAGAAAACCGTGCCGTGCCTTCATTTGCACGAGGACTGCAACCGCAGTTGATTCACCTATTTCTCCTATTTTCGCAATTACCTTTGTTAATTTTAAGAGGGGATTTTGGTGGGTTTATTAGAATCCTTGGCGCCCTACGCTCGATTCCGAGCACCGCGTCATTGTATTCTGTGGTGAGGCTGAGCCCTGCGCCACCTGACATTCCCGTGACCCCAGGTGGTCGTAAAGGACGTCAGGGGGACACTCACCACAGGTTATCAGGCAATTGTAGCATTGCCTCCCAATTCGTGGTTTTCCGCCTTGAAAGTGCTAGTGACGTGCTTCAGTGCAGTGCTCCGATCAAGTGTACCACATCAGTGCCATTCTCTGAGCCTTTGTGTTCTCCGCGTTGTGTTTTGTCTAGCGATTCACGATGCAAAAAGCAGCAGCTTCGAGTGCTCTAGTTCCGGTCCTCGGTGTCGGAAATTACGAGGACTGGCGGATGGCGATGCAGTTCTTGTTAAAATCCGAGGGGCTCTGGAGACACGTGACAGAGGCCAAGGAGGCGGAACACATTGCAACCTTGACGCCCAAGGAACTCGATCGTTACATGATAAAAAAGGACAAAGCATTAGGGCACATTTACATCCACGTGAGCCCCAGCAAGCGCACAGTTCTTGAGACTTGCAACACGCCAAAGGAGGCGTGGGAGACACTCGCTAAGATCTACGCGCCAAGTTCCAGGGCCCGTCAAGCGGCCATGCGCTGGGACTTCTTAAATCTGCAGCTTCAACCCAATGAGGACATGCCAGATTTTATTGCCCGCGTGGACAATTACGTGCGACAATTAAGGGATGTTAATGAAATTATTAGCCCAATTCATCACGCGTATCAATACTTAAAGTGTTTGCCGCCTGAATACGCGCAGGCTACCTTCGCGATCTACCATTGGCCAGATCCCCAGTTTACACCGAAGGATGTCGCCGAACAGTTAATTTCCGAACATATGCGCCTTAAATCAACTGGGCTGCTCGGATCATCTCAATCGTCAGCTCATGCTTCTAAAGGACAATTTCGGCCGCGTAATAAATCTGGTCCACGTGATTTATCAACCGTGAAATGTTTTAATTGTGATCAATTCGGACATTATGCGAACCGATGTCCACGTCCACCTCGACAAAATCAGAATCAACCCACGGTCACGCTGCAACGTAATTCTCGCAGCAAGAGTCGCAGGCGTAACAAAAACGCTGCCGCGAAGGTCAATAATACCAGACCCCGTGAAAACTCTCTTCCACATCGAGAGGGGACATTCTTTGTCAATGCGCCGCAAGTTGTCCAACGTCCAGTAGCCCATTTCATGCAATCCAATGAATGGATACTGGATTGCGGCGCCACAGACCATGTGTCTCACGTGCGTGCAGGATTCACCGAATTCACCGATGTGATCCCATTTGACATTGAGTTAGGACAGGGCAAGTCCCAAGTAACGGGCAAAGGAACGGTTCGACTTCTCCTAGCGATTGACAAGACGCGATGCACCGTTAATTTGACCAATGTCTTATATGCGCCGAATTTCGAGGCAAACTTGATCTCCGTGTCCAAGATTGATAAAGCTCGACATCATATCCACATTTTCAATAGTGAGATTCATGTTTACCAATCGGACATTCGCAGCCCTCTCATCCGTGCAAAGGAGAGAGGTGGTCTTTACTATGTGGACGGTTTATGTTCGAATCCGACATTTGCGACGACGGTCTCTCCTACGACACAACCGACGATTCCCGCGTCGCCAGCGCAAATGTACGTGACAACCGAAGAAGATTTCCCGAACATTCCGAAGCATAGACAGGGAAAAGGGTCGAAACAGCGAGAAATAACGGATTTCCGGATTGAGATGCCAGCTATTGAACATGTAAAGCAAATTTCTGTACAACAAGCTCCTCAAACCAATCCGATTCCTCCTCCCATTCCCACGCAAATCCATAATAACCTGACCACTCCTCCATCCTATGCGGGTGCCTTGCAGTCAATCCCAACGGCAAATCCAACCGCGATTCAGAACGCAAATTCCTTTCCTCCCCTCGGCAATCCGTCTCAATTGAAAAAGAAGGTCATTGCCAATCCAGCTTCCGTCAAGGACGCCACCGGCTTATGGCACAGCCGACTCGGCCACCTTCACACCAAGGGAATGAAGTTGTTGGCCGCAAACGACCAAGTCTACGGAATGCAACCAGGGGAAGTCAACAGGGAATTGGCCTGCAACGATTGTCGGATCGCCAAATCGATTAGAGCCTCTCACAAGCCCGATCCGAACCCCTCGACAACGAAGCCTTTGGACCTCCTCCACATGGATATTTGGGGGCCCGCCCCTATCCCATCGTTTGGAGGAGCGCGTTTCGTCCTTACTGTCATCGACGACGCGACACGCTATTGCTGGATTATACCGCTAGCGCAGAAATCACAAGTTTTCGCAACCTTCAAGGACTTTGTTGCTCGAGTGGAAAGAATTCAAGACTCTCGAGTAAAAGCGATTCGGACGGATCGAGGCGGAGAGTTCATGTCAAACGAATTTCTCCGATATCTTCAGGATAAAGGCATTCAAGGGCAACGGACGAACCCGTCATCGCCACAGATGAATGGCACGGCCGAGCGCATAAACAGGACAATGCTCGACAACGTCCGCGCGATCATTTCGGAAACCAAACTTCCAGATGCGCTCTGGGCCGAGCTCGCAGTTACGTTCGGATACATCAAGAACCGGTGCCCTCATTCTCGACTTAATAATCAGGTCCCATACATCCTTTGGCGACAGAGAGCCCTATCGTTACGACACCTCCGCAAAGTCGGCTCAAAGTGCTGGGTGCACTACACCGCACCAGGCCGGAAGAAGCTGGATCCCCGGGCCTGGGAGGGGTATTTAGTCGGCTACGCCACAGGGACCCGTGGATTCAGAATTTGGAACCCAACTGACAACAAAGTCTACGAGTCGATTCATGTCAAAGTCGATGAACGCCAATCCTATCGGAAATCGATAGGTGTGTGTCTTCTAGCTATTTCTCCAATGTGTAATGTATATTTTCGTTTTATTAAAGTGTATATTTTATTTAAGCTTTGTGTTTATGTTTAAGCACCTTCTGTGCAAGTTTTCCAGCGCATATAAGCGGCATTAGGCCGCGCGCTTTCACGAAACGAATCGCGAACGTTCGTGCGCGAAGCACGACGCCATTTTGCGTTGCTTCGCACTTTGCAAACACGCTTCCCGTCAGTTATTCAACTGATTTCGCGCACTCCTCTGCTACATAAGCAGCTTTAATTTGGATGCTGCCATCAATGGTTTCCCCTCGGTCAGTTGCTTCATTTCTGCGGCGTAGTGTTGCCGTTGTGAAGCGATGATCAATTTTTGCTTTGCCGTCACGAGTTCCTCTGCATTCAAAACCCCTTGTTGACGGTGTCCGCTGTCGGCTTTTTGTTTTGAGTTGTGTGCGAAACGATAGCACCAGGCCCACACTCGACACGTGCGTAAGTACGACCTAGAAATTGGAAATGCAATGTTTTGATTATTTTTTTGTTGAACTGCATTCGCGTGGGTTTCTCCGCTTGGCTCCTCGTGTTCGTCAGCCTCGCTGTCCAATTCGTCTGGGTCTATGGTTAATTCCATCTTATTATTTGGCCAGTTCTCTTGTTCTTCACTTAGCCATTTTGGTCCTTTCCACCACAATTCGTCATTTGTTAGTTCCGCTGCATCAATGCCTCTTGTCAGTCGGTCGGCTGGATTTTCCGGGCCCGCGACGTGTTTCCATGCTTTTACGTGTGACTTTTCTCTAATTTCGATTGTCCGGTTGTTTATAAACGTTGGTGGCCGCTTGGATGTGTTTGTTATCCAATGCAGGCAAATCTGACTGTTGGTCCAGTAATGGTATCGGTTACAGTCCATCACCTCCTTCAATTGGTCTCTGAGGCGTACTGCAAGAAGGGCACCCATTAATTCTAGTTTGGGCAGCGTCAACTGTTTCACCGGGGCTACTCTAGATTTAGAAAATAGAAAATTTGTCGTGATTAGATTTTCTTCTTTTCGGCGCACGTAAGCCACCGCTCCGTAAGCTTTCGGGCTGGCATCGCAAAATATGTGGATTTCATTTTCTTGACGTGGTTTGAACCCAATCCATCTTGGCAGTTGTATTTCTCTCAATTTGGGGACTTGATTCGCCCATTTTTTCCAAGTTTCTTGCATTTCTTCATTTAATTTCTCGTCCCACTTCAGGTTTCTTAGCCACAAGGTTTGGAAAAAAATCTTTGGTAATGGTAAATGGACTTGCGAATCCCAATGGATCGAAAATTTGTGCAGTCATGCGGATGACTTCTCGTTTAGTGATTTGGTTGGTTTTGACGTCGTCTGTAGCTTCAACAGCGAGGCCTATTTGGTCTGTGTTTGGACTCCATCGCAATCCCAAAACTTTGGTTTCGTCATCGTTCATCAGATCGCAGTCGGATGGGACTTCTTGTCGCATTATTGCTCGCAATTTGGTCGAATTTGTCTGCCATTTTACGAACTCCATTCCCGCTGCGGCCATGATGATGCGCGCTTGTCGAAAAATTTCTTCCGCCTTTTTCTCATTGTCCAGTGAGGAAATCAAATCGTCCATATAGAGAAACTGATGTATAAATTCGACAGCTTGTGGAAATTCGTCCTTAAACTTCTCCAGGTGGTGCTTTATGGTCGCACTCAGCAGGAATGGGCTGGGGGCAGCGCCAAACAGCACTCGAGTTTGTCTCATAATCCTGATTATTGCTTGTCCAATTCCGTCCCACATCTCATCAATCCAAAAAAAACGAGTTGCATCGCGATCCCTCATGGCAATCTCTATTTGAAGAAATGCTTTCTTGATATCGGCTATTAATGCAAACTCATGAGTTCGAAACTTCAGCAAAATAAAAATCAAAGATGGGAGTAAATTGGCTCCCTTTGATAAACAGTCATTTAGAGACAATTGGCCCTTTTTATGTGAAGAAGCGTCGAATACTATTCGCAATTTGGTCGTCACTCGCTCTTCCTTGACCACAGGCCTATGTGGCATGTAGTAGACTGGACCAGGAGCTTCGCCCTTTGGCACCTCTTCAACAATGTTTTGCTCGATCTGCTCATCAATGACTTTTTTATATTCGAGATATAAATTGGGCTGCTTACGGAACCGTCGCACCAGGTTGAGAAATCTCTGCTCGGCGATTTGATAATTGTCAGCAAGCTCCTCCGGATTCACGGTCCACGGCAGCTGGACGGAATAATGGCTCCCTGTCCAGTTGATGGTTTGGTTAAATTTTTTGACTATTTCCTCATCTCCCGTGGCGGTCATGGATTCATGCTGCACCCCAATCGATTCGAGCTCCCAAAAATTTCGTAACAAGTCATCTGTGGAAGGGACAATGGTTATTTTGTTGGCCTGTGTCGGCGACGCGACGAGTTGCGTCCCCTGCGTCGTTTGTCCGTGCAATGTCCATCCCAAAATCGTGTTCACAGCAGCCAAATTTTCGTCGATAAATTTGGATTGACCCGTGGTGATTTTGTTGTAATGATCCACGCCAAGCAGAATGTCTACTTCGCTCGAATGCAAGGCGGCCTGTCTGCAGTTCACTTGGATTCCCAAGTCTTTTAATTTGCTGCTTAACTGGGGGGTCGGAATTTCAGTTGGAGTGGTCGTGCTTCGTGGAGTTTTAATTGCGTCGATTAATATGGCTGGAGATGTTCCATTGATCGGTTGTATCTTCACCTGGACTCGGTTTCTCACTTCCATCTTGGGATGCTGACCAAAAGTGGCGAGGTTTATTTTTTCTGTGCCCAATTTCTTCAATTTCAATCTCTGGGCCACGTCGGCGCGAATAAATGTGCGTTGCGCTCCGCCGTCTATGTAGCAGACACCCTTGGTTTGCAGCTTCTCTCCGCTCAAATTCGCCATTTGGATCATCAAAAATTCGACAGCTGGTCGGTTTACGCTGACAACTGCATTTTGTTTAATTTCAGTCACCTCAATTTGTCTGTCGGAATTCGATTCGTTGTTTGCTGTCGATTTCGGCTTGGTGCACAAATACGTGTGGTGCTGTCCCTCGCATCGAAAGCACTTCATTGACGTGCGGCATTCCTTGGTCGGGTGCGGTGTTCGTCCGAGACACCGGAAACAAACGTTTTTTGTTTTTAGTTTTGCCATTCGCTCCTCGGCGTTGAGTGGGCAGACTTTTCGATCATGGCTCTTCGATTCGCAAAATTGGCAGGTATTGACTGCAATCGACATCATCGACGCGGAGCTTTCTTGAACTCTTTTGTCTCTCTTGTCGAATCGCCTCTTTTCCTTCTTGAAACTCGGGGCGTCGGGAGTCACGTTCGATTTTTGATGTGATGCAGTCTGTTTTGATTGGTTCGCCATCATCTCGTATTGTGCTTCTTTCGTCACGAAATCGTGCAGCCAATTCATGAGGCGGGGGACCGATCGTTCTGCAGCGTTCTCTCGATCATACTCTCGCATCAGCGTACGTGGGATTGCTGTGGCCAGTGTGGGAAACAGCGTCCTTTGATACTCCTCGAGGCCCACGTCGATGTTGCTCAAATTCTCGATGTTTATCTCGACGTGACGGTGCAAACGCTGCAGTCCAGCATGATCCTTTTCGTCTTTTACTGCAGGTAAAACGGATAAATTATTTATAAATCGATTTTCAAGCAAAAGTTTATCGCCATATTTCTTTTTTAGGCAATCAACTGCGACCAGGTAATTTGGTACAGTAATTTCTAACGCTTTGATGTCATTCAAAGCGTCCCCGTGCAGATACGTGCGCAGGTGAAGCAATTTATTTATATTGTCCAACTGTGTATCGTCTCCATACTGCACGCTAAATGTTCTCCAGAACCCACTCCAATCTTCTGGCCGCCTACCGTCAAATTTTGGCACTTCCAACGGTTTTTGTTTTATAGAATTGTTAATTGTTGGATTCAATGGTAGCGGTAAATTTTAAGCCACAGCGGGCTGAACTGGATAATTCCGAGCAGTGTACGTCATAATGGCGGCTCTAGTTGATGCAGCGCGGTCCTCTATGGCGTCGATCGCGTTGCTCACCTCGTCCACCTCAAGGTCACTTTTTGCCAAGTCCATGGCCAAATCACTGGCTTTTGTAACGCGGAGCATTTTCCCCGCCAGTTGATCTGTCCAGATGCTGAGCACGTCTTTGGTCACCACCGGCACGCCAGCAAAGGCAGTTGTAATGGCGGCCATTAATGTCTCTGCAGCCTGGATGGCTGTGGTCAAGGCCCTTCTCTTCAATTCAAATTTCGGAGGCATTTTTTTACTTGCAGTTTGGGGTACTCCCGGGTTTCGGCACCAAAATGTAGATTCCAATCGCTTTTAGTTGGTCTTCTTAAAGTCTCTGGCTTCTTTGTAATTTAAGTGTATGTTTTGGAAATAAATCTGCAGCTTGCTTCCACCATGAATTTTGTACACTCACTGGGGTTAAACTTTATTGTCTTCAAAAAGATATATACAAAAATGCTCCAATTGGAGCACCACTAATCTGATAATTGGCTTCAGCTGCATTCCTAGAAGGAGAGCTGAAGCCAGGTCATGTGACAATAATCTAACCCTCTTTAAATAAAAGGTTAATGACACTAAATATAAAAGATAAACATGTTAAAATTGAATATAAAATATTAAATTGAGTTTTACAGAATAACAAAACAATGGAACATTAAAGGGAGTATATAAAATCAAATAAATGACATTAAAACACTAGAATAATTGGATAAACCATACAACACTAAATGCAAGGTTAACAAATATAAATGAAATATAAATGAACAAATGACACTGAATATTACATCAAAACAAATAAAAATACACAATGTTAAATGTAGAATCAAAGGAAATAAAAATACAAAAATAACAAATAAAATCAACACATTAAATGGAATGTGAACCTGGAGTAAAACGCCAGTTTTCACAACCAGAAAACAACTCCAGAAAAAATAGTTCTGGATTAGTGCTCCAGAACTATTTTCCTGGAGTTGTTGCTCAGCAACCAGTTGTTTACCATATCCCTACACACAGCCTTTTCACTCAAAATGTCTACTAGAGCCCAAAAAGAGTACAGATTTGGGATAATTACCATGGTTAATCAGCTGACCATGGAGATTTAAAAATTTAGGCAATTATTAAGCTCACTTTAGACATCATTTGGCCACAATTTGGCCAATATCTAAAATGACTTATTCATGTGGTTCCCTTGTAAATTTGATTTAACAATAGTGTAAGCATTACACAATTTGCACTTCTTTTTACTTTTTTTTTTTATTCGACTAATCAGTCAACAGCAGGCTAATCCTAGCATTCGCTTGTTGGTTCACTAAACTATGACTATGTAAACTTGGTAAATATTAATGGCCTACTGCTATTACTACTTAATAAGGTTTGATATCGACTGTTGGTGCACCGCGTACGGAATTACGCCGCTTTACCATATCCGCAATGCGCAACCTTGGAATCGGTAAAGCGAGTTTAGAACCCAAAATTCAGGTCAATAGTCAATCATTTCGTGTGAACGAGATTAAGGAATATAAAATGAATCGACTTTCAGGATGAAATCGATTGTGTGATTGAAGAAATAAAAAAAATAAAAGGAAAACCAACAGACCTACACCAATTGCTAAGACAAGGGGTGACCAGTATAATTTTCGTAATCATGTTTGGAAAAAGACTGGAACACAGCGACAAGACTTTTAAGCATATGATGGAACTATCCGAGGCATTAGTTACAGCTGTTGGAATCAATCAGTGGGCTCGATTTCTGCCAGAATTTCTCATCAAACTCTTTGGAATTTCACACCCCAAGTGATTTAAAACTCATTAATTAGCCATACAAACATAACTTTTATCATCATTTGCAAGTATTCTTTTCATCTGATAACATTTCTTAACAGAGAATTAAGCGACCAGCTCTACAAGCTACTTTTGGCTCAAGTGACAGAATGTTATGAAAGTCAGAAGGATCAAAGAAGTGAAGAAAGTTTTCTTAATACTTGGAGAACTGAAGCTGCACCGCAAAATTCAACCTACACGCGTAAGCATAATCATTTTCAAATTTACCATACGGGGAATTAGAGATGAGAAGAAGTATTTACTGTGCAATTACCGTATATCTTTGAATTCTCCGCGGGCCTCTAATAGCGCGCGAACCGTGAATTGCGCGCGGGTGTGCCAAAAAAGGATGACAAATAAAACGTTTTGCATACGTTTCGGCAGAAAATGAAACGTAATTATCGAAACGAATGCAAAACGTTCCATTTGTCAGACTTTTTTGGTGTTTTTCGTCGCAGATGCCTTCAAAAAACCAAGCATCGACTAATTGGCCGATGCTGGGTTTAAGTAGTCCGCGGGCCTCTAATAACGCGCGGGTAAAAAATTTTAAATAGCGCACGGGCGCACTATTTACAGATATACGGTACATAACTTGCGCATGCTCAGAATGCTCAGTGATCAAAGATTTGTGTCCACTGTTTAATTTCTACTTTTCAGCGAAGAAATTATCACAAGTTCTGGTTGAGTTGTTTATTGGTGGATCCGATACAACGAGTATAACATTAGAATGGGCTATTCTGTATTTAATTACATATCCTGAGGTCCAAAGAAAACTGCAACAGGAGATTGACAATGTGATAGGAAGAGAGAGAACTCCGTCCATGGCTGATCAAAAACTGATGCCTTACACTGAAGCCACCATCATGGAAATTAGCAGGATTTCTTCAATTGTACCTTTATCACTTCCACATTAGTTAGTTATAAAAAAGAAAACATTCTCAATTAAAAGCATTTACATTCATTTTCCTTTCAGTACAACCGAAGATACGACACTGGAAGGTTATTTCATTCCAAAGGACACAACAGTGTTAGCCAACCTCTGGGCTACACATAAAAATCCAGAGACATTTCCCGAACCCGAATGTTTTAAACCAGAACGATTTCTAACAGAAGACAATGAGATAAAACGTGTTGAGGAATTGAATCCCTTTTCAATGGGTATGTACCAAACACAAATGATTTATCCAGTTTTAATTCAAACCGAGCACACCATAATAAATTTTGAACCCGCTCCCCCCCCCCCCATCCCCCCACACCAAAACGACTAAAATTGCAACTATACTCTAACCAAATACAAGTTGGTCCTTTCTCCCATTGAGCGAGCCATTTCTCTTGTGTAGTGATACAAAAAATAGACCAAACCACCAGAATTGCACTTAATGAACAGACATTGTAATTGAAAAAAAAACTCAAAATTTGTTTGCTTTCCTGACAAAGCAACCAATAAACTAAACAAACATGTATGATGAATTAAAAACAGCATAAAACTTAATTTCATGAATGGAAAAAACATTTTGTTATAAAATACAAATAAAATTTTATCATTTTAATCATTAGAATAATCCAAAAAATGAAAAAAGATACTTTTCCTCGTGGCTGTAGAGTAGGAGTAATGAGACTCGCCCAATGGGAGAAAGGACAACTTGTAGTTGGTTAGAGTATAAAGGCAAATTACATTCCTAGAAGCCCCCCCCCCCCCAAACAAAACACAAAAAGTATCTTCACCGCCATGTGCAGTAACCCACTTAATCATTAACTCTATATATGCCTGGCAGTGGCAAATATAACAAGCGACTAGGAAAAAGGCCGGTACCACGACCCATCGCACACCCGAATCAGGGCAAGTCCATCAAACCCATATTAATTTCTCATAGGGGCAAACCCATTCTATACTCTGGCCACAGTATAGAGAAGAGACAGTAGGGCAATGTGTGTTAATCACTGGCCTGTAGTTGGATCTGCACATGCATATAACGCCCCCTGGTGGCTATGGTCTATAAACCTCAAGCTTTGTATTGTGCACATGCAGTATTTTTATTTTGTGCTTCCAAAAAACATAATAAAAACATTATTTGCAACTTATAATGAAAGTGAAAGGTGGGAAATTGTGTGGAGCACTTAATTGCACTAATAATTCAATAGGAAATCCATTGTTATCAGTTTTTAGATTTTCTAAAAATCCAGACAGGCAATATTATCCAAAATTTGTTCAAACTAAACTAAAGTTTTATACGTATACAGGGTGTTTCGTTTAAGATGCCCAGTCAATTTCCAGAATAAATATATGCTTTTTTTTAAAAACCAAGCAGACTAGCCTATAGCAAAGTAGGGATGACGAATCCAATGGTGTAATCAAATTTCATGCCAGGCATGCAACAATGCACTTTTCATTTGCTAACTCATTAGCTGGTCGAGATAGAGCAAAATTTCCAATTACAAAGTTGTAGAGCATCATCAAATTAGTACTATCCAACTTATCTTAGTCACCTTAAGTTAACTGTTTTTTTTTTAAAGAAAAGGAAAACAAATCAGCAAATTGAAATTTTTTATTCTTAGAAAATAAAATAATTAGGCATTAAAAAAATACAGTTGTTTTTCTTGTTTACTTGCATAATAATGCAAATTTGAATACATTTATTGAAGAAATTCAGTACTTTTGCAGTAAAAATTTAATTTTTTCCACAATGGCTGGCTTTATGTCAGCTGATTTGTTTTGATTTTAAAATGAAAAATTTAACTTAAGGTGACTAAGATAAGTTGGATAGTACTAATTTGATGGTGCTCTACAACTTTGTAATTGGAAATTACAAAATACATGTTGAGTGCTTTCCAGACAATGCAACCGATAAGAAAATTCAAAAACTGATTGCTTCCACAAAGCAAGCAATAAAGTCAACAAACTGAACAAATATGTATTTAGAAATAAGAACAGCATGAAACAGTATTTTATAATTTGAAAAAACTTTTCATTATAGAAAAGAAATAAACTTACATCAAACTTACATCAAACAAATTAAAAACAAAACAAAACTACCTTTCCTGGTAGAAGTACACGGTCCACAGTTAGGAGTAATCAGGCTGGGCCAATGGGAAAGAACGCCGCAACCTTATACTTGGCCAGAGTCTACAGATCAGAACATCCTTAACATTAGAACTGAACATAATGTGTTTATCTTTACTCTTTAGGTAAGCGGCAATGCCCTGGTGAGGCATTGGCTCGAATGCAATTATTTCTGTTTCTCACGTCGCTTTGTCAACACTTCACATTCACCAAGGATGATGATGATGTCATATTAGATTCTGCTTTTGCAATCGTCCTGGAACCAAAGCGTCAAAAAATAAATGCTATTGAACGTTAACTAAACTTCTTTGTGATATGAATGAAAATGTTGGAATTAATAAAATTTGACCGGGATGGCCTTCAAATAAAAGAATGCACTTTGCTAATTTTTGTCTTAACAACTCATCAATTAGAATCTGTGAAATCTATGAAAATCTAAAGAAATTCACTCAAATCTATAAAATCTACACACAAATCTATAAAATCGTCACACAAATCTATAAAATCGTCACAAATCTATAAAATCGTCACACAAATCTACAAAATCTTCACACAAATCTATAAAATCTTCACAAAAAGCCATGAAAATCTACGGGCAGCCATGAAAATCTACGGGCAGGCATGAAAATCTGAGAAAAAGAAGACAAATCTGTGAAAAACATAAGTCACATGAATGAATCTATGAAATCCCACACAAATGAGCTACAGTAAAAAAGCAGAAAATCTTAAACCAAGCTACCACGTATTGGTAATGCAATAGCACGCGGACACAGTTTTACAATCTATTGACACTGTCAGAAAGATAAATAAATTAACACACTCACGGTTTGTAGGTCTCGGGAACACTTCAATGCACTACAGGCATAAATTATTAAATACACATCACTAAACTCACTGGAATCACGAGCAGGAACATTGTATTGATGGTCTCCAGTGTTCCAGCGGCGCTAACTGCATCGATGTATGTCGAGGTTTTATCAGTTCCTAGGGTTAGCGAAACAGTTAAAATCTATCTACACGCAGACTGTTATAGTGACGTCATTCAAACTGTTGTCATTTCCGTTCCAGATTTCGATGCAGCCTGGTTAAAAATGTATATGCAGTCACTGCAAATGGATATGGTGCTTTTTTGGTGAATCTTTTTGGTGAAAACACCAATAAAAAAAATGATTTTTGTAGATAACAGTGATTCGTTGAAAAACTGATGATTTGCTTGTAAAAATCTGTCATTTTCCAAGAAAATCAATGTTTTTTTGAAAATCAGCCGGGCCCGAATAAGTGCTGGGTTAAAATAGACGCCATGGGGATCAAGTCCAAAAACTAAATAAGCGCCTGGGACGTAATTTGAAGCTTTACGATAAATAAAACAAGCAGAAATTGACATGATCTAATTAGTAAACATAAAATTATACTGTAAATAGCAACTAAAGGTAAAATATAAAAAATTGATGCTTAAAATGCATGTATGATGCTAACCAATGGGACTGGAATAAATGTTGTGATCGTTTTGAGGTCATTGAGAATCTTACAGAAATAGAGATGAAGAGGACCAGAGTCAATTTACAAATTTGTAAGCCATCATTTATTTTGATCAACTATTTCATTTTTTGAAGCCAAAATGACTAAAAAATTTGTTTCGATCAAAAAATGTTTGACTTATGTTTACACAGATTTCTGTGTTTTGTAATTCTGATCATCGGGCATTCTCGATCTATCTGAAAAATAAAACATTGCGATATAATGCCAAAAGCCACAAAAATGTCCATCAGGCAATAGGTACCTGCAACTTTGTAGCCTATTCGTATTCAAGATGGAAAGAGGCTATACTGTGACTGGTATGGTCTTCGCCATGGCGGCCTGGGAACCGGTTACAATGGGGTAGGACGCATGCTCACGTAAATAAGACAAGGAACTCCAGACTGACATATAATATTGAACTTAAAACTATATATTTTTATTTTGTGTTCAACCTCTTGATGTGCACAACTAATTATCGTTGAAAACATTACAATGGATGGCAAGTGGTAACAACAATTTACCAAACTTCACAAGGATTTTTTCGACTCATAAAATTATCTTCCGAGCAACGAAAGGTTTTCGCAAACTGCGGAAAGTTCGATAACGGTCCTACCGTTCGATACTCCCTCGGACTTACACGACTGTTCACAATCGACGATTCCATTTCGCTCACCGAACTAGCCGGACAAAAACTCTAAATAAAAAAACACGCAATTAATTATTTGAGGGAATGTCTGCGAGGCCACACAAGTCACGATCTGTGGGACGACTTGGTGGCAGATGGCAATTCTTGGCAATTCACGGACATTACATCATTGAAGTCGTTTTTGGGTCTCATCAATTACTATGGGAAATTTATTGCTAATTTATCGACTCTGCTCGAACCACTCTACCGACTGACCGTGATGATGTCACGTGGAAGTGGACCGCAGAACAGGAGTTGGGCTGGTCAACAGTACCATAAACAGGCGAGGATTGGAAAAAACTGCGATTCCTAGCAAGTCACCCATCCAAGTACTGACCAGGCCCGATGCTGCTTAACATTATGGTACGTGCATACCTTTGCGTAGGAATAAAAAAATAACTCGTCTTCAGAATATTTCGACAGATTACGTTTCTCCACTCTCGCTCTACATCCTCTACATTCTTTTATCGCACTCTGTAATGCCTATTGGATTTTGCATTAATAACGCTGTAAAATCAACTTCCACAGAAATATTTACAGAATAGGAATGTCTCACTGCACCATTGTCAGCTATATTTTCAATCAATGTTCTCTCGCCATTTACCTACAAACAAAAAATTAATTTCTGAAATTCACCAGTATATTCAGAGCCGGATTATGGTTTGTGGCACAAATTAAGCCTATACACAATTATTTATTGCCTAAGATTGAATTTTCTGGTCTGATAATCTATTTTTGGCATAAAATTGACGGCGCCAGGCCCTAGACAATTCTGTCTATGGTATAATCCGCCCCCGAGTGTTCTTCAGGCAGTTGGGTGGACATTTGGGCCCAAAGTTTAGTCACTTCTTCAGAACTCACACAAACGGGGTGAACTTCATGCTTTAATTCTTTCAGTGGACAGAAGTCACTGTATTGTTCTGTAAAACATTTGATTGGATCGGCCTCCACGTGGTGTGTTTCAGAACCACTCTTTTCCCCACCCACAATGGCTGCCGCTTTGTACTTCCCGTCGTCAGCTGGCGTGAAGAAATAAATGCAAACATTCGATCGCTTAACTGCAACTAAAATTGCAATTACAATTGTCGTGCATCATGTGAATCAATTCGTGGGCAACGAGTGTCCCCAGAATTCCATATTGTTCAGGCCTGTTAGAGATTTTTAAAAAAAATTAAATTTATGTATTAATTTATTTAGAAAATTGATCTTACAAGGACCAATCTGAATGGAAAAGTGGTGGCATCAGAGTAGGAAGAGTAATCACTTAAAAGAGAGATCGTGTGAGCAATACTAAATACCTTTTCAAGTGTTTTAATACTCAGAGAGTTGGTGGACTTGGAATAGTTGACGGCAGGGGTAGCAATTGATGGCATCAACGACCTAAAATGTAACAATATACATATTTTAAATGCGGAATTTAGATAGAGGAAAATAAGCCAACTACTCGTCAAATAAATTCCTCATCAATAGTTTGTAAATCTCCTTCTTTTGGTTCCATTTTGAAATTGCCAGCACATTGTTAAGATGGTTAGCGGTAAGCCGAGGATACTGAAATTTGAATAAACAACATTTATAAAGAAGTTATAGTAAAATCAACTTTTTCTTCTCACGTCGTGGAAATATTGCTCATATTCTTTGGGATTTTGTAACCATTCAGGACCAGCCATAACTAATGTCATGTTTATAAACTGTAAAGAAAAAATTGATTTAGTGTCTCAACGACACAAGAATTAAGTGTTTGTGATGCTACAAGTATCCTTCGTTATACAGGTTTTCGCTGTATAACGGCCGGACCGGTCATTTTGACCGGCACATGGATTTACAATGGTGTTTATTTTTACTTTAGCTCATGTATGATGCTTTACATCATAAATCAGCAAACGTGGCATTCTTCTTAAAAAAATAATTTAAAAAAAAGAGAATTAACCTAGAACTAGAACTGCCGAAACCGATCAAGATCGCCGATCGAAATAGCATGAACGATACGTGCACAATACGTGAATCATACATGCATATGTTTTGGTGTGAAACTGAGTTGTTTTAAATTCAGAAACATGCAAAACATGCGAAAAAAATAGTAAAACAAAAATTAATGGATTTTTTAAAACCTGATAAAATTAAAACGGAAATATTAATTTCAGACGTGCAATTTTGGACAGATCTGGTTCCTCGATATACGAATAGATGATTAAACTATATCTAGTCATTCATAAAATGCATGTATTGTATATATATAACTTACATTATTGCACATTAATTTATTATTTAGTCATTATAAATTTTTAAATTATTATTTTCTCAATGGTTCATTATGACCAGTTTTGGCCGTTCTAGGTAGGGGGAAATTCCGGCCGTTTTAGTGTTAATTGGTTTAATTTGTGTCAGCGACTTCTTGATTATTAAGAACAAGATGGTGTTAAAATGTTCACACCAGTTCGTATCGCTAATTACGTATTTAAGTAATTTTGCATTGCTAATGAGTGTCAAGATTTTTTATTTCCAAAATCTGGTCACCCTTACTTTATCCTCGATGTGTTTCTTCGTGTATTTTGATATTTTCTTCTCGACCAGTTTGTTCCACAAAGATCGCATAACATTCTTCACAACAAGTTTCCCCTAGCAGTCATCACTTGTATTATTGCCTTTATCATAATATTACTAAGATAGCGGTACCTGGGATAAGGTTTCGGGTAAATCTGGATTCATCTCTTTCACAACCACCCAGGGCATCAATTTTAGAAGCAAATCAACGCAAAATTGAGGTCTGAAAAATTGACCCCGCTTTAGCAGGATTGGATTTAATTTAGATTGCAATATTCACCTGAGTACTCCCGGCGAGATTGTGTAAATTCCCAAAAGCATTCGCGAAGTTTGTACGAAAGTGTTCATTTCTCGAGCCGTAGAATCCAAGTGTGGTAACAACTGCTGGATAACTGACCACACAGATAAGTCCACTAAACCACTATGGTATAAAACGATAAATTGTGGGACAATTAAGTCATTGGTTATCATGATTTTATAAGCGATGGTCACACCAATTGGTTCTTTAAAATTTCCAGTATTAACGTAGTAGGTACATTCAATCCTCAATAAACGAATTGCCAAATTTGTCTCAAATGACAGGATATGATGTTTTTTCCATCATATCTCTGAGAAGTCAATTTGAAAAAATTAAAATAAGAGGAAGTGACTGCTTGGCCTCCCAAGGGTAACCAGCGTCACTACCACACACTGCCCAATGGCCCAAAGGTGGCCCCTTCTTGCAGAGTGGGATGACCCAGCACGAGAAGGAGAGAGCTGAGTGATGTAGAGAGAGAGAAGAGCGCTGGGTATCAACCGAGACAGACGTGCGAAGTGAAGTCCTAAAGCCAGCAAGAGCAGTCGTGCCATCTGTTGACTCTGCTCTCCTCCATATTTACCAAGGTGACGCTCAGTGGTAAGACGTTGGATCCACCACAGCCTTCATGAGCGGTTGCATGGGCCGTACGGGTAAGTACGACAGAATAGTATGTTTAACCGGCTACGTCATTTATGGGGATCCCTCCCTGTGTGTGACGGGTTGGTTGCCGGTGTGGTGTGCCTTCACGAGACTGCCCACACGCGGGTAGACAGGAGACTCCAACCCCTAGACAACGATTAAAGACCAACAACCCAACAATCTGGAGTCCTTGTCTTATTTCACGTGAGTATGCGTCCCACCCCATGGTAACCAGTCCCCAGGCTGCGATGGATAAGACCATAACCGTCGCAACGATTAAGATTATTGTAAGACGCACTTTTTTACTTTGAAAAGTCATCCAAAAATTGGGGTAGATCTTACAGTCCAAACTACTTATGTGATACGTGGCAAATTGGGAAATCCCATGAAATTAATTTAGGGATTCGCGTGAAAATAAATCGGGGAATTATGAAAATAAAAATTAAAAATGAAACTTAAGAATTTCTCGCAATAAATTTTTTTTTTAAATCGTCTCTTTGTGCGTCGCTTGGTCCGATGTCATACCGTTCAAAACATATTTTCTTTCTAAAAATTGACTGATAAATTTTGGATGCGTCTTATAGTCTGCAGAATATGGTAAGCTAAATTGAAATCACGTCTTGACTAAAAAAAAGTAACTTCTCTCTTCTGCACCTGCTACTGGCTAGCCAGAAGAAAAACGTTCTGCAGAAAATTATTCTGCAGAAAAAATTACCAAATTCTGCAGAATTCTGCAGAAAAAATTACCAAATTCTGCAGAATTCTGCAGAAAAAATTACCAAATTCTGCAAAATTCTGCAGAAAAATGTTTTCTGCAGAATATTTTCGGCTGGCAATTTTTCTGCAGAATATTTTCGGCTGGCAATTTTTCTGCAGAATATTTTCGGCTGGCAATTTTTCTGCAGAATATTTTCGGCTGGCAATTTTTCTGCAGAATTCTGCCGAAAAAAAAAATTTTCTGCAGAATTTTTTCTGCTGGCAAATTGTCTGCAGAATTCTGCAGATTTTTTTTACCTGAAGCAAACTTTTTTCTTGAAGTGATTTGAGGAGAAGACAATTCGTCTTTTGAAGATTGAATGCACCTAATGACTTCATTGTCCACAATTGCAGATAATTCAGATAAACTTGTTCAAACGGAACATCCTCGACATACCTTGGCCCTAAAAAATTTTGCTTTGCAGTTCTTAGGATTTTGATGGTGGTGTGTTCGTCTACAATAACCAGCGGGAAATCTGGCGGAAAATGTCTTCGAAAAACAATAGAGGCAATTTCTACCCAATTAACCTAGAAAATAGATTAATTGACCGGGATTATAGCCCTTGTGCTTAAAACCGAGTTTGGTACCTTGGTTTTTAGTGAAAATGTTTTTAGGGTCGACTTCAGCCGACGTTGGGGATCAAATTCCTTTTGAAACTTTAAACAAAATAAAATAACAAAATACAAATTCAAGTGTCTCGGCATGTAAACTGTCCTACTTCCGCCAGTGCGATTTCCAAATCCACTAGATTCACCACTTGCGAGGCCATTTTGGCATTCACTTGCTTGTTCTTACTGATGTTTTTCAAAATGGTAAAAATCCACTTCATGTATTCCTGTTTGCCTTGTTCGTACTCATCTCTCGGTTGAGAATTCTCCGAAAATTGCATCTCTTCGTTCAGTGTCACCTGTGCGAGATTTGCCAAACTGCATTACGTCATAATTTTCCAATGGTCTATTGGGCCAATTGGGCCTCAGACTGTACTGACCCAAATTGCAGCTATGCTGGTATCGAGTCCTGGTCCAATTTTCAGTGTGAAAAGCCCATTGAAAGGCAATGTACGGCAAACGGTAGCCATAAAGCGAAATGCCTCCGCCATGTTTCCTTGCCAGTTGATGTCGTTGACCAAAGGCCAAAAACGGGTCAGCTGGATCAACGAATCCAAGCCTTGGTTTTCTATTGAATCTGATGTGAACTTGGTTAAATCAAGTTGTGATTGCCACCGACGTTTTACTATAAAATTTACCTGGGTCGATGCAAATTTGGTAAAAAGTTCGCATTTTTTCGCCCATGTTTAAATTCGGTGAGCGGACTTTGACCGATGCAACATCTGGAAATAGAAAAATAAAATTTTTATTGCTTTTCGCAGTTCTCGCAAAGTTTTTCCAATTATTAGGCCTGTACGATATAAACAAATGCAAAATCGCATTCATATTCACTTTGAAAAATAACCGCACAGGCCTATTTTGAATATTTACTTTGACGCACTAAAAATTCCATTTTATGCGATAAAAAAAGAAAAATATTGACAAAAATTCCATTTTAAGAGAAAAAAAAGTAAAAACATGCACTAAAAAAATTTAAATATTCATTTTAGACTTCTAAACCCTATGTTTAGAAAGTCTAATAAAACGGTTCTGTCCGTCTGTCCGCATCAACTCTTCCAAAACGAAAGCAGATAGAGCCAAACGGGCAACTGCAATGAACTCAGTCGGTGCCTAAGGAATTTTCGTATTTCTCCGACTTCCGTTTTTAAAAAAGAAAAAAAATGGTTTTACAAACTGGTACCGGAAATGACATTTTTTTTAAAAATAAATTATACATCAATTTAGACGGACAGACGTATTTCTATATAAAAAAAAAAAAACGTGTAGAAGGGGTTTAGTAAGTCTAAGATGTAATGCTTCCTTGCATTACAGATACAACCGCTAGCGATCTGACCCTGCTTGTTTTTCTATTATTTTATTTTATTATTTGTTTATTTCACACTTCCCCTGATGTCTGTTTTTGGCAAAGTCGTCAATTTGCCGAACGCAAAATCCTACGTACATGAACCGTACACGATACATTTCTTTTATAAAGGCAGAAATCGATAGGTACACGTTACATACCGTAAAAAAAAAGGCACAAATCGCCATTTGGCCATAATGGCGATTTATTTTATGGAATAAAAAATTTTTCTTATGAATTTATGCATTAATCCGGGCTCTAGTAATGATCGTCCGAAAAACTAATTGGAAAAAGTGAAGCCGCATTCAGGAGAAGGGCCCCAAAACCCACCTCTGGGTTTCAATTCAAAATCTTACTTAGGACATTCTTATAAAACGTGTCCTGAGCTTGGGAAACCAAGTCTTTCCCGCTCCTGCCTTCCATTTCCCACATTCTACACGCGTGGTCGTGGAAATTGTTACACCTGTGGTCTTCCCGCTTCACCTTCCGGCTTCCGTAGCCAAGAACAACTGCAATATCAAAAAATAACACATTTTTAGTAAACTCATCAACTGAAGCAGAGCGCTTAGAAAATACAAACCTAGTAATGTTATTACCACCGTGAGTAGAAGAAAGGTGACGCCGATACCAACGATAACCCAGCGAAGTAATTTGTCTGATTTTGTGCTGTTGGGGTCGAAATTTTTATACTTTTTAGACATTTTAGTCAATTTTTGTTGCCATTACATACTTTTGGACTTCTGTTCCATCCACATTTGAATCAGAGACCCCTGAGTCTTGGTAAGTGGCGACATCCAAGGCAAATGACAACTTATCATCTGCACTTCTGGCCATTTTACAAGAACCGGTCAAACAATTGCACATTAGTCTAGCAATTGTTTCATATAGGCTTATTCCCTTCTTTTTGCCATCTATTGGCAATTTATTCTCAACGGTTAAGCCTACTTGTTCTTATGTTGATATTCCCCCATCTAGTGTTGGAGAAATGTTAGATCTGCATTGTTGATGTACCGCAGTGGAGACCTTCCTGTAGCTTTCCCTTAAGGTTCAAAAAGTATATTTTACAATGAATTGCTTTTCACTCAATGCATTGTAAAATGTATAGCACTTTTATGATTTGTACAGTTGTGTTTAAAAAAAATGGACCTTTACTCTATTTTGGCAATTGAAATTGTGAGTAATTTTGTATTTTGACACTAGGTGAAATACCAGACATCAACAAGGGTCCAGTAACCATCTCTAAAAACAAGATATATCGTACAATTGACAAGTCTTAGCATGCAAAACTCACTTTTATTCGTATCTGAGCATCTTTTCCGATGGTATCTTAGAATCGAAGAAATACAATAAATATTTCAGAGTTACAAATTTCGCGCCATGAGTTAGATTGTGTGTCTGACACTAGGCGGAGCTCAAAACTAACGCTCTTATAGTGCTTTAGGCCAGGGGTTCCCAAACTTTTTAGCATCGCGACCCATTTTTAAGCAAGGCGATCTTCCGCGCACCACTTCATCTACCAGTGCATTAAATTTTTTAAAAAGAAAAAGAGAAGGAAAAATAAGAAATTTTGCATAAAATTTTACATAAGTTTGCAAAAAATAATTTTAGTGCACTATTCTAGGAGGGAATGCATCATGTCTACAAGTTAGTTAGATTGTTACAATTATGCCGTTGCGCCCTACCAGTTTCGGAAACTGCTTTAGGCTGTACAATTTTGTTTAATTTCTACCTTTATTAAGTTCTAATTAAAAAAAAATAGAAAAAATTAAATTAAAAATGTTTTTTTCTTTAATTAGAATTAACAATTTTTCCACCTAGTACACCTTTGCTGGACTTACAAACCACTGAAGACTTCCTTCCGCTGTCCGCTGTCATTACTTACAAACCAATGGGGCTTCGTCGATACAACCTAAACTATTCGAAATAAAAGTTGGTTAATATTCAAACTCAATGAACTAAATCAAATCACAGTTTGATTACAAAAAGAATTTATTCCAATTACAAATAAAATCTTAGTTAACCAAGAAAACTACCAATGATGAGATACCACACTCGGGTAGTTGCCTTCTTGTTGTTGATTTTTTTTTGTTTAATTTATATAATTCACTCATGAGAAGTGGGAAAGACACAGGAATGTGAATTATGGATTCTCTTGTATTAACCGGTCCATTTTTCTTTTTTTTTGTTATGTTAAAAAAAATGGTGAACTGTCTTTGTAAATTGCCTTAAAGAATACCATTAGTCAGATATTGAAAACCATCATAGAGTTTGGTGGTGAGGGAATGCATGCTCGATTCCACCATACTGTCCACCAACAACTGCAGTTGTTCTTCGGTCAAATTAACGTGAAAGCGGTCCCGCATTGCTCTTAATGTGCTCGGCCCGCTGCGAAAACACGGCAACTGTGAACCTGAAGTTAGAAAATTGAATGAACGTGAATCGAACCATTTTGAATTTCTAAAAGCTCATTTTCTAATACTCTTAATTTTGGCTTATAAAGGATAAATTTTCTTTTCCATCTAAATGTAAGCGTTTTACACACAAAAATGCATTTGCCACCTGAGAGATGCATTTTTGCATAAAATATTTTCAATTTTATGTATACGTAATGCATGTATAGTATCAAAACTTGGCAATTTAATGCATAAAAATTGCAGTTTTATCATTTTTATCCATAAAGATAGAATTTCTATTATTTTTACGTATAAACATTGCATTTTGTCATTTTTATGCATAAACATTGCATTATTTTCATTTTTATGCATAAACATTGCATTATTTCCATTTTCATGCATAGAAATTACATTTTTCTTCGAAAATATCAAATTTCATGGCATTTTTGCCTTGAATTCAATTTTATGTACAAGAAATACATTTAGTACCTATCATTTTTATGCATAAAAATTGTATTTTTATCATTTTTATGCATAAAAATTGTATTTTTATCTCATTTCTATGCATAAAAATTGCATTTTTATCATTTTTATGCATAATAATTGCCTTACTGTATTATCATTTTGATGCACTTCAAAATATCAAATTTCGAGAACTTTTTGCGTTACCGGAGCGCCTCATATTATAGCCGCGGTTCAGTTAGCCGCCGGTCCCGTTTAAGCGCCGAGCCCGGTAAAACCACCGATTTTTCGCTCATGCACCGGACCCGAATAAGCCCAGGGTTTCAAATAGGCGCCGGGGGGAAGAGGGCGGCTCAACAAAAATTAAACGCCCGGGCTATTAAACTGGACGGTGCAGTAAATGCATTTTTGCATCAAATATACCCAATTTTATGCAAAAAAATGCACGTTTGTATATAAAAAAATCATTTTTGCTTCAAAAATTACAAGTTTTATGCACATAAATTCAACGAGTGCATTTTTACGCCAAATAATGAATTTATTGTTTAATGCAAGTCAATGCATCAGTCTCAGGCCCCCAAAATAACACATAAACCGCATAACTCCACTCCTGCTTCTGTTATTACTAATGCTACCACTACTGATTGTGTCTGTCACGTTTTACCTGTTTGCATAATTTCAATTAAAGAAAGTATTTTCTCATGATGTTTTCTTGCAGCCACAAGTCCTTGTAACATGAGTATTTTAAAGTATTCAAACATGTCGCTTCCGAGACCACCCATCACCTTTAGAAAATTTTAAAAGTTTAAAATTAACGATTACAATCGTGGTTTTATCCGAATCACGATGACTTACGTCGACAAACTCGGGAGTAAGCTTAAACGGAGAACTTTCAAATCCCAAATTCTTTGGCGACGTTGAGAGAATAAATCCAAAGTCGATGTGGATCAGATGACCCTCGGAATCGAGCAGAATATTTCCATTATGCCTGTTTAAAAACAGAAGAAGAATTATTAAAAATGTACTATTAAAAAGAGAAAAAAATAAAAATTAGTCTTTATAAAACTTAGAGGAAAAAATGCAAGGGTGAAAGTAAGCCGGACGCTCCGGCGAGTTGGAAATGGAACGGAACAGAGTTCACCATACAGCATAAAACCACAACAGCACTCTGCTGACAGTACAAACTGTAACAAAAGTTAGTCATTGCAATGTTAAGAAAACTAACATTTTGAACAAAAAAAATATACATTTATGTATTAAAAATTGACATTTTACTTTTTTTGGCCAAAAACGAACGTTTTTAGACAAAAATCGACTTTTCATTGACCAATAATCATCATTACAACATTACATCAGTCTAAAATGTCGATTTTTTGTCTAAAATGACAATTTTTTGTCTAAAATGTCGATTTTTTTGCCTAAAATGTCGATTTTTTTGTCTAAAATGTCGATTTTTTGTCTAAAATGTCGATTTTTTGTCTAAAATGTCAATTTTTGTCACGTTGCTATGACAAAAATACGTTCCGTCATTCATTTGTTGTCTACTTTCACCCCTGGAAAAATTAGATGTCAAATAAATAATTATTTATACATTTCCCTAATTATTATAATAATCATCAAAAAGTAAAAGAATAAATCTTAACCTGTCTTTGACTTGAATCAGATAACAAATTAAACAATAGGCGGCGCAACTCTGCACGAAGTTTCGCTGCGCCGTAAGAAATTCCTCGCTGTTCGGTGCGCCATATTCCCTGAAAAAATACTCCAACAGCGACATCTTGCTGTGTTTTTTGATCTGGTGCAATGACACCGTGTTCAGTATCGGCTCGATCATCCCGCTGTCGTTCGACAGAACGAGGATCCGGTAAGGTTTCACCCACAACGGCACGTGTTCTTGTTCCCAGATTTTCTGTTTTTTAAATAAATTTATAAAATAATTTTGAAAATAAATCTGCAATTTGGGATTTGGAATTTAACGCACTTTTAGCATTGCTAGTAATTGGAAAGCCATGAGTTCTTGGCGTAAATCGTCGCCGCATTTCACTATGACTGCGAGTAAACGCCAATTTGGGAGGTGGCCGTACGGAGATGCTTCTCGCACGCGGCGTAATTTGTCTTCCCAGGGTTCTTTCAGCGCTGCGGCGGACGGATCGTCTGGATCGCGCTGGAAAATTCAAAAAAAAGACATAAAACATGTTTAAAAATTCAAAAACTCAAAGTAAGTCAAAAGAAAAATTATTTCCATCAAAAACATACTTTAAAAGTCGATTTTGGTGCGTGTAAATTCTCGGTCAACCGTCTCCGGATATCTCCCGCCGCTATAAACACGGGTTCTTTGCTATCACCACTTGTTGTGCTATCCAGAGACATTTGCGAGATGGTGTCTCTATCCTTGGCCATTCGAAATGAATACTAAACAAAAAAATTAAATTTCACATTTATTTTTTAATTTTTTTAATTTTTTAAATCTTTTAATTTACTTGTAGCGATATTTCATCGTCTTCTTGCGACCAGCAGTCGCCATGTTCGTGTATCGAACAAGCCAAGTTGAATGCGAGCGCCGTATTCGCGTAGCAATCGGTCAAATTCTCTTCGGATTTAGTGTGGCGTAAAGCGTTTATAATTTTAGTTGGAACGGGTGTTGTTTGGATATCATCTACTTCCAATACTTCGACATAAATAAGATACGGCGCCTGTCAAAATAAATAATTTAACGGATCGTAAATTTGAAAACATCGCAGCGGCCATCTTGGATTTGGGTTAAATAAACGAATTCCTAGCCGGTAATTAAATAAAATCGTAATAAAACACACGATAATGTGGAGTTTGTCGAGTAATTCATCGTTAAATTAGAGAATTTCTATAAAAAAATTGGGTCATTTTGAGGTCGTGATATGAGTAGGGGGATGCGCCCTTACGCCGGCCGGCCGAGGCGCGCCGCGTGCGGCATGGGAAACTACATTTCACCGTACAAATGAAAAATTTAATATTGCGTACCTTGTCTTTGGAATTTAGAACAACGGCGGCCTGTGGTGGGACACGGACGACGTGATGCTTCAACTGGCAAGAATGAATGGGCAGCCAAACACGCGCGGGTAAATTTAAATTGATTAGTGAGAGTTCGGCGAGGAGTCTGGCAGTTTTCATTTCCTTGGATGGTAGGGCTTGTAGCCGTTTACCGATTGATACGAGGGCTTTGATGAATTCGTGCTCAGAGGCAACGCGAGGAGCCTTCGAAAGAAATTTAAGAAATTTTTAAAAATGTCACATTTGTTAAGAAAATTCAAAATAAATTCAAAATAACTTCAAATTTTGAAAGAAAGTTCAAAATAAATTAAAAATAACTTCAAATTTTGAAAGAAAATTCAAAATAACTTCAAATTTTGAAAGAAAATTCAAAATAACTTCAAATTTTGAAAGAAAATTCAAAATAACTTCAAATTTTGAAAGAAAATTCAAAATAACTTCAAATTTTGAAAGAAAGTTCAAAATAAATTAAAAATAACTTCAAATTTTGAAAGAAAATTCAAAATAACTTCAAATTTTGAAAGAAAATTCAAAATAACTTCAAATTTTGAAAGAAAATTCAAAATAACTTCAAATTTTGAAAGAAAATTCAAAATAACTTCAAATTTTGAAAGAAAGTTCAAAATAAATTAAAAATAACTTCAAATTTTGAAAGAAAATTCAAAATAACTTCAAATTTTGAAAGAAAATTCTAAATAACTTCAAATTTTGAAAGAAAATTCAAAATAACTTCAAATTTTGAAAGAAAATTCAAAATAACTTCAAATTTTGAAAGAAAATTCTAAATAACTTCAAATTTTGAAAGAAAATTCAAAATAACTTCAAATTTTGAAAGAAAATTCAAAATAACTTCAAATTTTGAAAGAAAGTTCAAAATAAATTAAAAATAACTTCAAATTTTGACAGAAAATTCAAAATAACTTCAAATTTTGAAAGAAAATTCAAAATAACTTCAAATTTTGAAAGAAAATTCAAAATAACTTCAAATTTTGAAAGAAAGTTCAAAATAAATTAAAAATAACTTCAAATTTTGACAGAAAATTCAAAATAACTTCAAATTTTGAAAGAAAATTCAAAATAACTTCAAATTTTAAAAGAAAATTCAAAATAACTTCAAATTTTGAAAGAAAATTCAAAATCGCTTTAAATGAACTTCATGTTTTGCTAGAAAATCTAAAATGACGAAAAATATTGTAAAAAAAGTTCAAAATTATTTCTAATAAATTCAATTTTGTCAAATATCCGAAAAGAGCTCCACAAATCATCCAAAAAATTTCAACAGCCACCATTTTTGTTAATAAATGGTGTACGTGCGTATAATGCGAGTTAGTAATTGTGTACCTCAACAATGGAAAATGACAAAAGAAAAGTTGATTTATTTAAACAAAAATGTTAGATTGTTTGTTTGGATTGTCGATTGTATGTTAAATTTTTTTTTTTTTTAGTATATTTCGCACTTTACACGAGGATATACGATAAATGCAGAAATGCAAAAGCTTGCCATACCGAACAATGGCACTCCATTTTCTTGCCGATTAAACCATTGTAAACTCCTTCGGAACTATCCAGGCAGAGGCAGCCGTTATCGAACGCATGGCCGGACGTCAAATCCCCGATTCCGTTTTTGTTACCAATATTCCCACGCTTCAATTCCAACTGAAACAAACCTAAAAACAAAATAGAAAATTCCCGTTCATTTCATATCCAATCACGTTTCGAGGTCTAACGAGTCGACTCACCCGTGGCGTCGGAACGAGATCGTTGATGCGTTTTCTTCGACGGCGACAAGACCGGACTAAACGCTAAATGGGGCATCGGGACCGGCATGCCGCATTGGAGTTGGCTGCGGACTCTCACTGGGCGACTGAAAACAATTTATTTTTATTCTTATTTTTATTTTATTTCGTTTCGTTATTCTTTTATCTTTTACCAAAAATCATCGGATAAAATCAGGTTTCGTAATTTTGTTCCCTGGGATTTCTTTCGCGACAAAGCGTTGACGTCCGCGGAATATGCGTCTAAGAGCCAGGCGCATTGGAGACAGAAATCTCCCGATTGTCGGCACCTGCAATGGGGAAAGAGGCGTTTTTAGATGGAAATGATAAGTTTGTTGGATGAGTAGTGTTTGAGATTGCAATTTAAAATAGTTTATCAACAAAAATTTGGGTTTTTGAAAAAAATATTGTTGTCTTCAATTTTTTTAATTAAAATCTGCAATTTTTAAGCAAAAATCTGCAATTTTTAAGCAAAAATCTGCAAATTTTAAGCACAAATCTGCAAATTTTAAGCAAAAATCTGCAATTTTTAAGCAAAAATCTGCAATTTTTAAGCAAAAATCTGCAATTTGTAAGCAAAAATCTGCAATTTTTAAGCAAAGATCTGCAAATTTTAAGCACAAATCTGCAAATTTTAAGCAAAAATCTGCAATTTTTAAGCAAAAATCTGCAATTTTTAAGCAAAAATCTGCAATTTTTAAGCAAAAATCTGCAATTTTTAAGCAAAAATCTGCAATTTTTAAGCAAAAATCTGCAATTTTTAAGCAAAAATCTGCAATTTTTAAGCAAAAATCTGCAAATTTTAAGCAATAAGGTGCAATATTTAATGTAAAAAAATCATATTTTTAATTAATATCCCAATTTTTAATTAAGATCTGCAAGTTTTTATGCATAAATCTTCAGTTTTTATGCATAAATCTTCAGTTTTTATGCATAAATCTTCAGTTTTTATGCATAAATCTTCAGTTTTTATGCATAAATCTTCAGTTTTTATGCATAAATCTTCAGTTTTTATGCATAAATCTTCAGTTTTTATGCATAAATATTCAGTTTTTATGCTAAATATTCAGTTTTTATGCTTAAATCTTCAATTTTTTTCCTACAGCATTCATTTTTCTTCCAAAAATATTTTAAATTTTTCCCAAATATTTTAAATTTCCCCAAAGTATTTATAATTTTCTCAAAAAATTTTCAATTTTTCCCAAATATTTTAAACTTTTTATGGAAGAAAAAATAGTAAACCACCACTAAACCCAAAACAAATAAACAAATAAAAAATAATTTTAAAAAAAAAAAACCCAAACAAACATTCTGCCCCAAAAATAAAAACCACTTCAATAATAATCCAATAAAAAACCAAAAAAAAAAACAATCGCACTTTCCCAACCAAGCCCAAAACACAATAGCAACCAAATACCTAGCGATCAGATATCGATGAATAGCTTCAGCCACATCATTCATATGCACGTACATATTCACGAGTTGCGGAAGATAAAAATCAACCTGCCTATCCTCAAAACTAAACATACGATTCCCTAAAACACAAAAACAACAAAAATTAAAAAAATAAATAAATAAATAAATAAAAATATTAAAAAAAAAAAAAAAAGAAATACCGATATACGCCTGCACTCCAGGCTCCTTCGAATTAAACAAATACGTGATCGCAATCGACATATCGAACAACTTGGACTCAAACAAGCGCAGCAGCCACGACTGTTTCGGCGACTCCACGGCCTCAACCATCCCACTCATTTTCTCTTCTGACGTCACAATTCGCACGTTTCTCGCACCTTCCTTGTCGTATAAATTACAAATCCCGCTATCGTCGGACCCCAAACTCGTCTGGTCATATTTGCCCCGCTCATTATCCACCTGGCTCGACCCGTCCTTCACTTCGCCCACTTCCGGGGGTCGCTGGGCACCCGGAAGTTGGCCGAAAATCGAGTCCAGGCTGTGATTTCGCTGGTGTTTCGAATCCAAGCGGTCCCAGCGCGATTCGAGGTCCAAACTGTGGTTGCGCTGGTGGATGTTGCTCGATCGGTGGACTAATACGTCGAGGGATGCGAATTTCGGAGCTGGCGATATGCAAATTTTCTCGTTTTCGTCCGGCAGTTCATTCACGGTTGGGGTGGTGGACATGGTCATGTGCTAGCATCTCGGTGGCGACATGGTGCATCTGCAAATTGGTGACAATTCGTTAGAAATTGCTTGTTTTGGGGTATTTTTGCGGTATTTTTGGGTTGTTTTGTGAGTTGGCCACGCCTCGGTTTGGATCGACAGTGTGAGGGTTTGGTTTGGTGTGGGGAAGGTGTGGGGAAGCTTACTGGTGGCTCGGGTTGAGTTGTTCGGTGTTTTTTTCAGGGTTTTTGTTGGTTTTTAGTGCGAAAAGTTGGTTTGTTTTGCGTTAACCGAACACGTACAGAGCGGCCATTACGGATTGGGATGTTTGTCAACAGAACAAATCTTTGGGGTTAGGTTCGCGCATGGGCGGAATGCGGGAGGAAAGTTTGTTGAGTAAATTAAAATAAACAAAATAAAATAAAATGTATATATATTATTGAATTTTGACAATATTTTTTAGATGTAAAAAAAAAAACGATAGAATTTACAAACTGTAATTGAATTTATCGAAATAAGACGGTGGCGCCGCCGCCTGGTGACACAAATCGAAAGTTGTTATTGTTGTTTTTAAAATGTCGTAAAATTTTATTGGTTTTTTAAGAACAGAAATAAGAATAGAAATAAAATAAATAAAATAAATAAAATAAATAGCATACATTTTTTAAAATAATAAAATAAAAATTGTCAACGCGATTTTTGGGCCTAACTTAATTCGTATTCTATTGACCCATCTAGATAAGGCAGGAAAGAGAAAATGTGACAATTTAGATATAAGTGAGATTAAAAACATCTCTTCCTTAATTTTAACTTGATCTTTGAAGACCCAGTGCATAAACTACCCCTAATGGTCGAGGGAAACGACCTTTTTTGCTGTAAAGGGCAGAAATAAAAAGAAAACTGTGATAAACAAACAAAATATGAGGAAAATTGACTATCCCAGCTTTTATTTACCAACTACAAATGCACATATTTGCTTGAGTGCAACCTCGAGTGTCCTAGTTTGACTTTTCACTTATGTATAGTACACGTGTAGACACATATTTACTCAAAAAACAAAAGGGAAACCCTAAAAAATTATACTTGGTGACCCTGTAACCCAATTTTGAGTCCCCAACTGTCACAAAAACATCAATAACAACTTAGAAATTCAATTTTGAGTACCCACTATCACCAATGTCACAAAAATACAACAAAACAACAAATGAAATTTAATTTTGAATTAAAAATGCATAAAATCAATTTAAAAAATAAAATTTGAGTCCCTACTATCCCCAATGCCATGAAAACACAACAAAAGCAATAACAAAAATCAATTTTGAGTCTTCAAACCTCTCCAATAGCCACAATGTCACAAAATCACAACAAAATCAATAAAAATCCAATTTTGGGTACCCACTTTTACAAAAACACCAAAAAAAAAAGCATCAAAATCCAATTTTGAGTATTCAATTTTACAAAAACATCAAAATTTAATTTTGAGGCTCCACTTTTACAAAAACATAACAAACAAAAAACATTAAAATTCAAATTATAGGTCCCAGTGTCACAAAAAAACCAAAAACAGCACAAAAATTTAATTTTGAGTCCTCACTGTCACGAAAACAACAACAAAATCCATTTCTGAGACACTACTGTCAAGAAAACTCAACAAATAATAATTTTTCTTCTTTTTTTTTCAATTTTTAATGAATGAAAAAATGGTATGCGAGGAAAGGCATTTGTTTGGTTTTTGTGCCGATGTCGGCTGTGGTTTGTTTGCAGCAGACGACAATAAACGAGAGCGAAGTCCTTGGGAGGATTTCCGGCCCGGTGACCTAAAAAATCACTCTTTTTCCTACCTGTGGAGTGCTCGTCAAAGCCAAAGTGAGTCTAGCTGCTCATCACGTCAGTTTCAATGCAGTTCCGTCCCGTAAAAAGCGGATTCTAGTCACATTTCAAAATGGATTACGGCCGATTATCGGCCGAGTGGACTCGCACTTTCCGTAGCATGTTTTATTTGTGTTCACCATATGAGACTTCTTATGCAACGATTGAAGAAGTCCCGAATTATGTGACTCAAGTAAGTGCATTTTCTGTTTATGTGGATTTTGGGGTTTCTGTAAACAGCAAAATCAGATTATATTTCGCTTTTGCTTTTAATTTAATGTGAATTTTTTTTTTAATTTTACCAAAATTAATTCAATTATGGTTCACTTTTGGACCTAATTTTGCTTTTACTCACTTTTGTGGTAGTGGATACTTCACTTAGATGCATTATAATCACATTTAGAAGTGGCGGCCATCTTGTATTTGGTTTTAAAAGCGAAAACTCAAGATAAATCACCATTTTTGTTTTGCTTTTGTGGTTTTTGGCAATGATTTATGGGTGTCTTGGAGGCCATGGTTTTTCTGTTTTTGTTGTTTTTGATGATGGTTTCTGAGTGTTTTTGGTGGCCATTTTGTTTACATAAACACGAAAATCAGTGAAACCTGAAATTTGTATATTGCAGCCATCTTGAATTTGGTTGTGAAAGCGAAAGTTGGGTGTAAACCACTGGTTTTTCTGATTTTGCGGATTTTGGTGATGGTTTGTGGTTTATGGTTGACTTTGTGGCCATTTTGTTTAGAGGAACAATAAAAGCAGCAAAAATAAAAATTTTGATTTTTTTAAATATTTTGATTTTAGTCTATACCTCTGTTTTTTGTGTTTACCATTCTGGAGCAAGTTGTGTTGTGGTTGCAAGGGAAGCCAACTATAAGAATATGTGATGGTGGAGCTTCAATAGTTGCTGGTTTGTTTCATGAGTTATCAAAGTAAGTTTTTGGTTTTTTTTTTTTTTTTTTTTTTTTTTTTAATATTCAGTTTTCTGTTTTTGTTTTTTAGAATGTTTATTAGGAGTATGGAATTGAGAATGTATATTTGGTTTTGGAATAACTATAGAGTGAGTGAATTGCAGTGGGATTCAGCTTGGACGTGGTGGTTTTGTTTGCTGGGTGTTGATTTGGCTTATTATTGGTTTCATCGGCTGGCACATGGTAAAATGGGTTGTTAGACTAAGGCGAGGAGATTTGCACAACTTTGAATTCAAGTTTTAATGGATAAAATTCAATTTTTACTTCTAAAAATTCAAATTTTTCAATTTTGACTTCAAAAAATTCAAATTTTTCAATTTTGACTTCAAAAAATTCAATTTTTGCTATTTTGAATTCAAAAAAATTCAATTTTTGCAATTTTTACTTCAAAAAATTCAATTTTTGCAATTTTTACTTCAAAAAATTCAAATTTTACAATTTTTACTTCAAAAAAATTGAATTTTTGCAATTTTCACTTCAAAAAATTCAATTTTTGCAATTTTTACTTCAAAAAATTCAAATTTTACAAATTTTACTTAAAATAAATTCAATTTTTGTAATTTTTACTTCAAATAAAATCAATTTTTGCAATTTTGACTTCAAAAAATTGAATTTTTGCAATTTTTACTTCAAAAAAATCAATTTTTGCAATTTTCACTTCAAAAAGTCCAATTTTCACTTCAAAAAGTCCAATTTTCACTTCAAAAATATTCAATTTTTACTTTCCGGTAATAATCTGTTTTATAACCACTACCTCAACCAAACCTCACCACATTTCAGAAATAAACATCTTCTGGGCAGTGCACAGTGTCCACCACAGCTCAGAAGAATACAACATGACAACCGCTCTCCGATTATCCATCCTCCATCCATACATAACATGGGTAATTCCTTCACCAACACCAAAACCACAAATCCACCCAACCAAACCCCCAAACTCTTTCAGATCTTCTACATGCCACTAGCACTGTGCATCCCTCCATCCATATTCATGGTGCACGTCCAATTCAACTTAATCTACCAATTCTGGCTGCACACAACAACCATAGGAAAACTAGGCCTACTCGAATACTTAGTCAACACTCCTGCGCACCACAGAGTCCATCATGGCAAGTTGTCACACAAAATTTAATTGAAAACACCAAAAATTAATTATTTTTTAGGCAGAAACAGATATTGCATTGACAAAAATTTTGGAGGGATTCTCATGATTTGGGACATCATTTTTGGATCGTTTCAAAATGAAGAAGAAGAAGTTGTGTATGGTGTCACAACACCCATAAACACATACAACCCCATAGATATTCAGGTGAAACGCCAATTTGGTTGGTATTTACTCTCTCCAACAGCATGTGAGGTCAGGAAAGGTCTGTGACCTTCAATTAGAGACATCTTGACCTCAAAATAGATTAGTTTCACTATAGTATCAACAGATTTGCTTGTTTTACCCCACCTAGTGTCAATTTCTGGTTGCTTAACTCCACCTAGTGTGATTTTTTGCAATTAGGGTGGCCATGTTGATCAAAAATCAAAACATTGAAGGTTTATTAATATTTTTTAAATTATAGTTTTGTCATTTTCTTCACATTTGGAGGCAGTTTTGGAGTATTGATGGATGGAAACATAAGTTGGGGGTGATTTTTAAAGGTCCAGGTTGGGCTCCTGGCAAACCAAGACTTGGATTGATGGAAGATATTCCAGATGTAATTTTTGTATTTAAGTTTTGGTATAGAAATTAATGAGCTGATTTATTATTTTTTTAATGTGGTTAGGTTCATGCTCCGGTGGAGAAATATAATCCTCACTTACCGGTTTGGTTGCAAGTTTATTACGCTATTCATTTTCTGCTTCTGCTGGCAGTCTACCACGATTTTGCCGAAAAACATCAAGTAAGTCTACACTTTTCACCTTTGGATTTTCCTCTCAGCTAAACCTTGGTTTAGGGTGGTTAAACCACCCTGAGAATTCACTAATTCTCATTGGCTGGCTCAAAATAAATCAATTGTTAGCCGGAGCGCTCTAATGTGATCAGCGTCCTCTTTCGCGAGGAAACAGCAGTAATTTGCCCACTGACCAATGAGAATTAGTGGATTCTAAGGGTGGATTAGCAATTACAGGACCGAATTTGGACCTTTTAAGTGTAACTAAAAAATATTACTTTTCTTCGTTTTCTACGTAGGTTGCGGGAATAGTGAGTTCCAGCTGTGTTGTACTTTTCATATTTTTTACTGTGTATGTTATAGCAGTTAATCAGGAAATGAGGTTAGTTGAGCTTTATATTTGAGTTAATTAATTAATTATTAATTAGAAAAGATAGGAATTATTGTTTGTATTATTATTATTTTGTGGTTTTAGACCGACTGCATCGAATTATGAAGTGTGTCGAGTGGCTGTTTGGTTTTTAGTTAATAAATGGATGGAAATATCTCTTCCTGAATTAATGAAAACGATTTGCCATTCGTATTTCACGTTCTCGGCTGTCATGTGGATGCTTGTGTACGCTAATTCCATGACGCGAGTTTGGATTAAAACTGCTTGATATTAACAGTGCTGTATTGAAAACCAAATAGAAATTAAAAATTATTATGTATTTTAACAAACAAAATGCATTTTTTAGGTTTAAATTACGATTATTTCTCGACGTAAACCCTTAGACATAAAAATAAACTTTGTAGAAGAAAAATGCAGCTTTGGCCATAAAAATGCACTTTTTAGAAGAAAAATGCGTTTTCAAACTTAAATATGCTCTTTCAAGGCATAAAAATGCTCTTTCAAGGCATAAAAATGCTCTTTCAAGGCATAAAAATGCTCTTTCAAGGCATAAAAATGCTCTTTCAAGGCATAAAAATGCTCTTTCAAGGCATAAAAATGCTCTTTCAAGGCATAAAAATGCTCTTTCAAGGCATAAAAATGCTCTTTCAAGGCATAAAAATGCTCTTTCAAGGCATAAAAATGCTCTTTCAAGGCATAAAAATGCTCTTTCAAGGCATAAAAATGCTCTTTCAAGGTATAATAATGCTCTTCTAAGCTAAAATGCATAGAATGCACTTTTTTAAGCGTAAAATGCACTTTTTACGTATGAAATGCAATTTTAAGTTTGAAAACACATGAAAATGCAATTTTTAAGTTTGAAAATACATAAAAATGCACTTTTATGCATGTAAATGCATGTTTCATTTATGTTTTGTGCGTATACATGCACGTTGTAAGCATAAAACTCACTTTGTAGACGCATTACACCCTTTTTCTAATAAAACAAGGCCAACAAGCAATTGGGAAATGTATAATAAGTGCAATGTTTTTTAATCACCATATTTTCCACCGTCGATTACAGAAAACCTTGCAATTAATTTTGACGAAATCCACATACAAAACCTATTTGACTCAAAAGCGACAATTTAGACATCGATACAATACTATTTCCCCTCCATTAAGAAAAAAAATTGGATCAATCAATCAGTCGAATCAATCAATATTCACTAAACCCAATTCGGGCACCGCCACCAACGTCTTGGGGTTCCAATTCGACAAACTCGACAAATTCTCCGCTCTTTTCCTGCATTTCGCCTTTTCGCATCTCAGCTTCGGCTTCTCCTTGCCCTCCTCGTCCTCCCACATGGTGTCGCTCTCCTCCTCGTCGCCCTCGTCGCCGCTGTCGTCCTCGTCGCTCTCCTCGCCCGACTTGTCGATGCGCACGTTGCTGTGGCTCAGTTCGTCCAGCATGTGGTAATAATAGGGCAGGCCCACGATGAACGAGATCGCGATCAACACGGGCACGACTGCGTCGCGGATGTGCTGCGAGGTCGTCGCGGACGGCGGGTTCATCAGGCAGTACACTTTGTCCGGGTGGCCACCATGGTGGGCGCAGTTTTCCGCCGATTCGCCGCCGGTTCCCTTTGGAGATGAAAAATTGTCCCATTCCTGGTTTTTATCAAATTTTTCTTTTTAATAAGTTTAAATTTTATTATTTATTTATTTTTTTTAAAATATTTTTTAGAAATGGGTTTTTTTTTTGGGTGGAAAAGCGTGCGGATTGGTTCTACGGGAAATCGGACTCGGCCTGGCCGCACTAGGTGGGGTGAGGTCGGTAGCGCCGAATGGCATTTCCCGCCAACTCAATTTCGACGGTTTTCGGACAAAATATTTAAAATTTTTAAAAGAAATTATACGTTTTACTCAATACCATTTCGCTGAAATTGTTAGTTTTTAATTAATTTTTTTTTTTAAATAATCAAATCTACGGACAATCTCGTTCGGTCCTGCCGCACTAAATACCATTTCCCGTCAACTCAATTTCGACGCTTTTCAAACCAAAATTTAATTTTTCTTTTTTTAAATAAAACCTTTTTCTCGGTCCAACCACTCTAAAATTATACATCAAACATCTAAACCGAAATTTAACAACAAAAATCACAAAAAAATCAAAACTACGGACCATCGCCTTCGGTCCGGCCGCACTAACCACGCCTTGCACGGCAGCATCGACCGCCACTTACCGTAGCGCAAGACGTGCAGTTGTAGACCAAATCTCGCGTCACATTGTAATCATTCCCGCTAGAAAACACGTAATTGAACACAAACGCAATCGCTAACGGAGTCACTAATACGGTAAAAGCTATGAACAACTCGAAAAACTTTTCTTGAAATTTCTCACAACTATTTTTCTAGAAATAAAAAAAATAAAGAATTTTTAAAAAAAAAAAAAAAATTAGGCCTAACTCGTCGATAATAAATACATACCCAAGATTTAAGGAACAGAATCTCCTCGCGTAAACTGAAGATTTTCGCCTCCAATTCAAACTTGCTGAGCGAATGATCGAGTCTGTCGACTATCAGAAACTCCTCGTTGTCACCCGATGGATCTATTCCAAAATTTAAGCCTAAACGTTATAAACCAATTCCCTCGTTCGTTTTAACCAATTTCCGATTTCGTCGCCATTTTACCTGAATGATTAAATGCAGGTGTGGCCATTGCACATATTATTCAAAAACGGAGGATTGGTGGATTCCTCCCGGTCCCTGCACATTCAAAGATGGATCCGAAGATGGAATTTGGTCCTGTTGCTCAATTTTGAATGCGCTTGCAACAGTGGGCGCGCGGCGCGTGCGCAGTGTGCTGCGCAGACGACGCAACAATGCAATTCCCGCATCTTTTCGGCCGAGAGGGAAGAAGACGAAAAAATCACAAAATGGACATTTGGAGTTATTTCTCCATCCCGATCCTTCCGGTGGACATGTCATGGCCGCTGCCCAACTTCAACCGGTCGCACAGGCTGTGGACCGCGGGCAGCAGAGTGGTCATCCCGGCGGTGGGAGCGGTCACAACTATTTTTCTCAGCTAAACCTCCATTTTTCATTCATTTCGCTCAAAACCTCATTGTTTTCTTCTTCTTTTCCAAATAGATTGGACCAATACATTCAAGGTCCACAACCAGAGGGTTCTTTGGGACGCTTTGGACAACCGACCGGCGGATCAGTCATTGATCACTGTCAGCAATCATTATTCTTGTGGAGATTCGCCTCTGTTGTGCGGTAAAAAATTAAAATTACTCGCTTAATTCTCCAATATTGCCCTTGAAATCGCGATAAATGAGTACTAGCGTTGATTGTCGCTGTAGGGATGGCAGACTTTCCCAGACATTTTTTCAACAGCCGGACCATGGGATGGAACTTGGGAGCACGTGATATTTGCTTCACGAATGAACTTCATTCCCTGTTCTTTAGTTTGGGCCGCACAGTACCAATCGTCAGAGGCAATGGTGTTTATCAGGTAAATTCTGCAGTGATTGTAAAGGGTGTCCCAAAAGTAACGCAAGATTTGAATTAGCCGCCATTTGTGCAGTAAATTGTTGGCGACCCTGAAACAACAACGATTTGACAGTTGAAAGTTTAGGGTTTTATCTGCCGAAATTGGATTATATTAATGTGGCCAATATGTGGTTTCAACAAGACGGTGCCACATGCCATATTGCCATACGACCATGGAAACAATTCAATTACTGCATGAGACATCACCGGTTTCCGTGATCAGAATTGGCCCCTTTTTCTTGCACCGTCTTGTTGAAACCACATATTGGCCACATCAATATAATCCAATTTCGGCAGATAAAACCCTAAACTTTCAGCTGTCAAATCGTTGTTGTTTCAGGGTTGCCAACAATTTACAGCACAAATGGCGGTTAATTCAAATCTTGCGTTATTTTTGGGACACCCTATATTAGTTTGATTTTGATTGCAACGTTCAAATTCTGTCCGCAGAAGGCGATGGATTTTGTTTTGGACCGCTTGAACAAAGGCGACTGGTTGCACGTCTACCCAGAAGGCAAAGTGAACATGGCCAAAGAAATAATTCAGTTCAAATGGGGTAAGAAGTGCACGTCTTGGTTAGTATTTCCACGAGTTAATTATTGGTTTCTAAAGGTATCGGTCGACTTATTGCCGAATGTAAGGTTTGTCCTATTGTCATTCCCTTGTTCCATATGGGCATGGACGATATTTTGCCCAATGAGCCACCATATTACCCGCGGTTTAAGAAGGTATTATCATGAAACAAGGATAGATAACATGGACACGTATCCGTGTGTTATTTCCTATTGGTTTGTTGTTTTCTGCGCTGATTGGATGCCAGCAATCACTTGTCTTGCATTGCTCGTTACCTGTTGTCATCCCAGAATACAGTGCGGCTGTGTGGCAAAACGCACTGAACATGTAGACTATACTTCCAGATCTCAGAGAGTACGAGATCTCGTCTCGGAACCTTCTGATCTCGTCTCTCGAAAACGGCCGAGATTCTGGAAGTACACATGTATACTCTGTCCATGTGTAACTTGGGCCTATTTCCGATTGGCTGAGCCTTTTCACTGGTGTAGTGATACTAAAAAATAGATCAAAACATCAGAATTGCTGGAGTTACTGGTAGAATTTTGTCCAGACAAAACAGCTAATAATAAATTTGAAAATTGTTTCGTTCCCTGGAAGAAGCAAGCAATGAACTAAATCATTATTTTATGACTTCAAGATACATTTTCTTAGAAAATACAAACAACATTACATCATTTCAATGATTAAAATCATCAAACAAATTTAAAAGCACTCTGAACTATTTTTCCTGGTGGCAGCACAGAGTGAGTTATGAGGCTCAGCCAACGGAAATAGGCCCAAGTTACACATGGACAGACTATAGACGCGTGTCTATGTTATCCTTGGTTCATGGTATTATCAAACAATAACTTGATTTCAATTGGTATTCAGAAAGTGACTGTTCTAATTGGGAAGCCCATGATGCAGCTGGAAGAAACGATCAAGGAATTGCAGAGACTCAACAAGTCTGCTGTAATTATCCGAGCTTTCGGCCGGTCTTTCTGCAGTTTCTTAAAAGTTTTTGTCTGATTTTTAGAGAGAACTACGCAGCATACTGGCTCAGTTGATTCAAGAGGAAGTTTGGAAGCTCCATGACGAGGTCCAAGCCCTGCACTTTTCTAAAAACTAGTCGAATCTCTTGCAACAATTTTTGCTTTTTTTAATTTCTATTTTTTGGAATCAATTTTTCTTTTGTTTTACTTAAATTTGTTTGTGGTTTTATATTAAAAATGAACAGAAACAGAAACAATTCCTCGTGTTTTCCTCTATTACTCTCAACACATTTTTATTTCAAAAATTAAAAAAAGAATGTAGAAAAATAAGTGAAATAAAACATGAAATAAGAAATTAAACTAAAATTTACAATGAAAATTCCATCTATAATAAAAATATCTGAAGGAGAAAATAATATCTAGCTTTGATTTGCACTTTTGGCATTTCCTGGGTGTATTTTCCTGCAATGTCTGCAGAAAGATGTAACGATAGACCCGAGTACTCAATCAGAAGGAAGACAAATGTTGCAGGAATTGCCAAAATTCATAGTAAAATAAACTATACTGTATTTCCGAAATTAAGAACTGCTGCTTAGCTGGCTTTTTTCTAAATAGTTGCTCTTTGTCGCCAAGACCAGTGTTTTAAATTCATTCTGCACACACATATTGAGTCAAAGTAAAAATGATTGCAACAATGAACATGAAACTAAAAGTAAAACTAAACTTGCTAATGTACAATCGTGTTCAAATAAACTGGACGTCCACTGTATGATGGTGACTGAAATTGTGAATAATTCTACTAGGTGAAACAAATAAAATTAAGCAAGCAATACCCGTTGTTCCTATTCAAGAGTGACTACAGTCGAAACTGTCTTTAACGAATCGCGATATAACGAATTATCGATATAACAAATACCTAAAATGGCAGGTTTGGTTGGCTGGCCATAGAACACCATGTTAAAAAATTTCGATATAACAAATTCTCGTTACAACGAATCGATATTTCGATATTAGAGTTTGCAGGATGCATTTTTCCCTTATTTTGGTCCACGATACACTATTTTAGTGCCATATCGTTAAGCAAAAAGCCTTTAGTGTATCGTTTTCAACAGAATTGAGAACACTAAACTCTATTCCAAAAAGTATTTGAAATACTCCCATTGGTTGGGAGATTCATAACACCAGTATAAATGCATTGCGAGAAAACAGCAGGTAAAAATATGACATTTAGGGTCAACAAATCATTAAAATAAACAGCATCATATTCAATACACAACTAAACTAGAGACAAAATCTCCAAGTTGCTGGCAACAGTGACGCACCAGGATTGGTTGACTCAGTCATGTGATCGTTGTCATCTGCAATGTGAATCTCCCAACCAATGGGAGTATTTCAAATACTTTTCGGAATAGAGTTTATATTGTTAGCTCCGCCCATTGCAAATGGCGATTATTTTGTTGCAGAAACGAACGTATTCGAATCACGACAGATTATGCACTTTGACGATCGAAGAGACGTTTTCCGAGGTCGATCTTTAAGCGGAAACTCGAGTCAGGATTCGCCAAAGTGTGATCTGCTTTTAAATTCGAATGCGAGATCACCGGAAACCCATTGCCTAGATAAAAACGAATTTGACGGTCATAGTGTAGTGATACACGATTTTTATACCATATAGTCTTTAACTGTAAGGGAAAAATGCATCCCGCAAACTCTCTATTTGCGATTCGTTATAAAGAGTTTCAACTGTATTACAACAAACCACCGCTGTGGATGGCGACTACGATTCAAGGGCTGTTACCAGTCCTTGTTACCAGTGCTGGACTGCCCAGGCAAGATTCCGAGAGTTCCACAGTGGCCCGTTACGTCATGAACTTAATTTCCTTTTATCTTGGCCTGACCTATCCAGATTTCCCAATAAAAATTTGTTCCCACGACACGAGACACGACCTTCAGTATACTGATTTGCCGGTACTAAATTTGTTCCCAGTCCAGCCCTGGCTGTTACTAATCAAGCGTGACTCTGAATCGCGGAAATACGGTGGACAAGTAGATAAGCTAATTTTTTGGAAGCATCTAGCTTGCTTTGGAGAAAACAGGAACTGCCAGATCTTCGTGGTGCCGTAATCCGGCGTAAAAGTGTTCGTAACGGCTTCCCCAAATGAGAACGGTGAACCAAAATGAAAATATTGCACCCAAGCAGGCAACCACGCTGGACACAACAAAGAAGAAATACAATAAAGTGTAGACTTCTTCACATCTCATCTGACCGTATGGAAAAAACCGATCGCCAACATTGGATTCTATCCTGCATAAACACATTACACTTTCACCGCTGGTTTTGGTGGTACAGTCAGTATACGTGTTCATGGTAATCAAATGAGTTGCTTGAAAGGCTGCACTGCACAGACATAGGATGACATTAATTGCCGACAACACAAAACTGATTGCCTGTGAAATAAAATCATTCTAAACTGTTTTGCCAAACACCCCACTGTTTACATACTTTCATGGTGAAAACACCGCAGTTTCCGGGATATTCCCGATGACAGCAGGTAACAAAGATAAAACCAAATAATCCAGTCACACCTAACTGTAAGAATAAAACAGATATGTATGTTTATTTTAATGCACCCCAATTTGACTAAGTAGCTGTAAAGTCACAGAAAAAAAGACTGATTTTAGTTTTCGGGCATTCAAAACCACGTACAGTTGTGTTCAAAAAAACTGGACCCTCACTCTATGCTGGCAATTGAAATTGTGAGTAGTTTTGTGTTTTGCCACTAGGTGAAAGACCAGACATCAACAGGTGATCACACTTGTTTTCACACTAGACGCAACGCAAGGAAAAATTAGTCAAACGCAACGCAGAGTCTGTTCACACTGTAGAGCACCTGAGAACAGAGCTGAAACAATTGATGTTGTGTCTGACCAATGAAATCTTGAATTGAATCTAGTTCTAGAACTAGTTCCAGAATCCGAAAATGGCGGCCTGTTTGCATGAGCAAAGTCTCGTCAACCAGACGTGAATCGACGAGAGTTGGAGTTCGTCTTGATTGGTTGGCCGCAGGAACTTTCATTGCGTTGCATCGCTGACTTCAACTTGGAGTTGAAGCAGGAATTGGCGTCAGAGTCAAGAATTTTTTTGACGCAAGCAGCTTGCGTTCCGTCAGTTTTCTTGCGTTGCGCCTTGTGTGAACACAAGTGTGAACCTATACTCTTGTTGAACTCAAAAAGGTCCCCAAATCCGATTGGTTGAGCCTCATTACTACTAACTCCAGACTGTATACTACCACTAGGAGAAGTAGTTGTGATTTTTATTTATTTTTGTGATTGTTATGACCATTTAATTTAATATAATTTTGATTTTTCTTATTAAAAAATGTTATTTCCATTTATAAAAATGTAAAACTCATGTTTGTTCTGTTTATTGGTTGCTTTGTCTGGAAAGCATATAATTTTGAAATTTTGGCCGTTTCCTAGGCAATCGATTACAATGTCTGTACATTGTAATGCAATTCTGGTGTTTGGGTCTATTTTTTTGGATCACTACACCAGTAAAATGGCTCGACCAATGGGATTTGTGGGCCTTTTTGAGTTCAACAAGAGTATAGCTTTATACTTGTATGCAGACAAGGCTATACAAGTATTATCACCTGTTGATGTCTATACAACATTTTTGCTTCGTAATCATCTGTAAATACGATTTTAAACAGTTAGCAGAGCCGACGGGAGGTTTTGCGGCGTCTCGGAAAAAAGTTGTTAGTGGAACCCCAAAATATTTGCAGAAAAGAATTTTAATCAGATTGAATTTAAATACACCTCTGAAGAAAAGATGTTTACTTACTGGTATCCCGGCCCACGTTGGTATGTCGCGGATTTTCAAATTTGGGGTTAGGAACTGCAAATAGAATCCAATCCCGGTAAGGCCTATCCCGATCGCCAACTGCATGGAAACCAATATCCCAGCCAGTTTGCAGTTATGCATGATTGGCTGCCTGTTACCTAGAAGAAAAGATAGAACTAGAAATTAATTTAAATTATGGCAATAACTCGTGTAGTGTTGGCGGCTCTACCAGAAGCTTCGCTTATAATCCGGCTTCTGCGCAGCCCGTGCCGAGTCGGCACATGGCGTCTTTTTTCTACTAGCACTCCCAGACTTTGTGGGACTGTGGTACTTAGTGCTGTTAGCTGGGAAAGGGATCCGGGTTTGGATGCTAGGACCAAACAAAAACATTTATCAATTAGTTCTACGCGGTTATTTATTTATTTATTTATTTATTTAAACGCACTCCAGGGAAAGTTAAGAGGTTTTTTTGTACATCAAGTGTAAATTTGTGGATGTGCCTGTGCAGGTGATGGCAATGATAAATGCACTTTGTGGCTGACAAGTGAGCAGACAAAGATAGTTGCTCTGATTTCATACGGGAGCTCGTTCCAGTGGGTAGTACAACAATAGGGGAACAGGTGATAGTGGCGTTGGTTTCATTTTTTAAATTCGTCGAAAATCTTTGGAGTTTATCTAAAAGTTCTCAAAGCTACTCTCAAAGTTGATGAAAATTCCTGAACTTTAACTCAAATATCTCAAATTTATCTAAAATGTGTCAAATTAATTTTTAAATTCCTTAAATTCTTCTAAATCTCAAAAATTTATCAGATTTGTCAAAATCTCAAAAATTTATCAGATTTGTCAAAATCTCAAAAATTTATCCGATTTGTCAAAATCTCAAAAATTTATCAGATTTGTCAAAATCTCAAAAATTTATCAGATTTGTCAAAATCTCAAAAATTTATCAGATTTGTCAAAATCTCAAAAATTTATCAGATTTGTCAAAATCTCAAGAATTTCAAAGATTTAACAAAATATTCTCATAAATCAAAAGTTTCCAAGATTCAACAAAATCTTCTCATAATTGTCTAAATTGTCTAAAAATCGTAAAAATTGTCTAAAAATCGTGAAAATTGTCTAAAAATCAAGAAAATTGTCTAAAAATCGAGAAAATTGTCTAACTATCGTAAAAATTGTCTAAAAATCGTGAAAATTGTCTAAAAATCGAGAAAATTGTCCAAATATCGTGAAAATTGTCTAAAAATCGTGAAAATTGTCTAAAAATCGTGAAAATCGTTTAAAAATTGTGAAAATTGTCTAAAAATTGGAAAAATTATCTAAAAATCGTGAAAATTGTCTAAAAATCGTAAAAATTATCTAAAAATCGTGAAAATTGTCTAAAAATCGTATAAATTGTCTAAAAATCGTGAAAATTGTCTTAAAATCGAGATAATTGTCTAAATATCGTACAAATTGTCTAAAAATCGTGAAAATTGTCTAAAAATCGTGAAAATTGTCTAAAAATCGTGAAAATTGTCTAAAAATCGTGAAAATTGTTTAAAAATCGCGAAAATTGTTTAAAAATTGTAAAAAATAACAAACATTTTTACATATTTATCTAAAATTTCGCCAATGTGTCTAAGATATTTAAGATATTTAAATTTCTCAACTGTATCGATAAATGTTCAAATTCAATTGAGAGATTTCTCAAAAATTTCTCAAATAGATGAAAAACACCTCAAACACCTCTAAAAAAGATGTCTCAAACTTGGCGAAAATCCAAACTGTTTTTCCACAATCGCTTCCTTAAAACAAGCCATCGAGGGGCCCCATCCTCTCCAGGGCCCACCGATTACTCAGCAAACGCCAGCATTAGTCAACAATGTTACACAAACCTAAGCACACAGTCTATAATTAATTTTTAATCGCTCGCAAACACATTTAACCTGCACTTTTCTAACCTTGGAACACAACAACATTAGCAGCGCCCCGCAGCCACACCGCACAAAACACCAAACGGCCAATCCGACTCCGAGTGGTCGTGTACGCTTCCGGGACCGGGTCCGCGTGCCGCTGCGTCGAAAACACCGTCCCATCCGGGTGCGCCATGCGATATTCCTTGATCATCTCAGTCGCTTGCATCATCTTGACAATCAAGCGAGAGTTGCCGATTTTGTCACTAGTGCGCGAAAATGGCGGCGACGTGATATATTTAGCACCAACGTGGGAAATTACACAACGGGCGGTTTTTCGTGGCGGAAATAAATTTGTTCAACAGAAAATTAAATTTAAAATGAAATAAATCGAAATAAATATTTTTTGTTCCGTTTTTCTATTTTTTTTTATAATGTTAAACAATTAAATTGTAGTTCCGCAGTTGGCGGCCGCGCAGTGACAGAAATTGGAATTAAAAATTCGAAAAAATGGCCGTTGTGTTTGAAATTTTTAGATTTTTAAGCATTTTTTTCGGTTTTAGGGCCTAAAATAAACGTTGGGGATGGGGATATTCATACAAACCGCACACGTGTTACCCATTTCGGTTGCTCCGGCTTCGGTTCGCCTTTGCGACTGGTTTGAAGTGTCACACGAGTGAGAAAAAAGAAATGCGGGGGAGGACAGGGAAGGAATCATGCGCCAGCAGCCACCAATCGAATTAGCAGTGGATCAATTGTTTTCGCAGCTAAATTGTGTGCCGATATGTGGGACGACACAATTTATGTGCATTTTTAAAGACCTCATTACCGACCGGTCGGATTGTGTGTTTTTTTTTGGGTGAATGGCATTTTTTGGTGGAAATAAATGTGAAAAGGAAGTGGGTTGACAGACCTTGAATTGTGAGGGTTTTTTCCTGTTCCTTTAGGATGGAAAATGTGTTTCATGTTGTGTTGTATTTTTAGATTAGAGAGTTAAAGGTAGATGTGGAATTAGTGTCAATCAGGGAGGTTGTTAAATTTCAGTGGGGTGTTGGTGATTTGCTTGGTTGGGGAGGACGAAATGCATTTTTATGTGCACGGCTGTGGGCCTTTAATAAATGCATTCATATTACACAAACATGCATTTTTGCACATAAAATACATTTTACAAATAAAATATACAATTTTGTATACAAAAAGGCACTTTTGCATATAAAAAGGCATTTTATATGCAAAAATAAAAATGCATGCGATGAGTAAAATTGCATATTACAATAGAAAAATTGCAAATGTTATATGTAAAAATTTTATATTGTTACTCATCTCCGTCACACCTTTGTTTTTGATGCGCTATTTTAATTCATTTAATTCGTGAAACTCTTATTAGAGCGCGCTAGGGTCGATGACACTTCACAATGGATCGTCGGCAAAGTCGATTATCATGGTATCGGCACAAAATTAACGTGGTACCGTGAGAAGACCTATTTTGACTTTCAAAGTCTGATAGAGTTGTATTTAATTATATACGGTATGCCGTATATAATTAAACCGATATTTGTCAAGAAATTACCGAATACCGAATACCGTCTTTAATTCGGTATTGGTACCGGTTTTTTCCGTTAGGTGTCACTGCAATAGTGACATTTTTAACACACTTTAAATGGGATTTTTTTAAGCATTAAAATGCAAAGTTATTGATTTTTTAGGTTAAAAATGTGAATTTATTGATTTTTTATACGTAAAAATTAGGAATTAATTGATTTTTTTTCACATTAAAACAAAAAATTATCGATTTTTTTAACATAAAAATGAAAATTATCGAAGTTTTAACATAAAAATGAAAATTTTCGATTTTTAAAGTTAAAAATGAAAATATATTGATATTTTAACTTCCAAATGAAAATTTATCAAATTTCTTAACTTAAAAAATCTTGTAAACTGAATTTATCAACTTAAATAAAAATAATTCTTAAACCAACAGCTGATAACAAAACAATATCACATTCATCAAACTTCTACAACCTATTGAAAATATTTAAAAAAAATAAACAAAAATTACAATTAAAACATTACAATTAAAATAAAAGTATTTTACATTAGCTATTTTATTTTACTTAATTACCGAAAAATACCGGTTTACCGGTTTTTTGAATATTGAATACCGAAATACCGGTTTTTCCCAAAGTCCCGATTTTGAGAAACCATAAATTGCCGGTAGCGTAAAAAAAAATTAATTTTTGAAGTTGAGTTTGTAAACATGTGCGGTGCTGCAAAACAGTCACTAAATGCACGGCGTAATGAGGTAAAAACTGCAAAATTGAGGGACCTGCGCTTGGGTTCCGATTTTCCTCACCAGAGTAGCGCAAATGGGCTACCAGAACTACGTGGTCGCCATAGCGAAATCCTTAAACTTGTTAGCTTTTACAAACATTTGTCGAATTTAGACAAGATTGTTCCAATTTTATCAAAATATTTAAACCATTTCTCAAATTTTGTTAATATTGTTACGTAATTTGTGGATGGCCCCTCATACCGTTTATGCCGTTTATAAAAACAGCCAAAATAGTCTGCAATCCAAGATCCAGCTTAAACTTGTCAACTGATGACGTCATGCTTTGGATTTTAGACAACTGGTTTTGTCTGTAGAGTATTGCTAATTGTTATTATAGTATCATAACTACCAACAATTAATTTTTAATCAATTAACTTTGGGTTACCTTTGAATATAAATTTAAATTTTATGTTCTAAAAATTTAAGTATAAAATAATGAAGAAAAATTCTACCTCGTATACTGCTCGGTCATTTCCATCACGTGATCTGCAGGTTTCATGGTTGCTGAGAGATGACCAACCACTTGTACATTTAATCTGGAAAGAAAATTGTTGTGTTGAATACATCGATTGGTTAAAATGATGCTCAGAGATTGAGTCGCGATGAATTTTGTGTTTGTTATCCGCCGCATTCCGCCATTAGTCGAAGTTATGACGTCATAACTTTGAGGGCAAATAATTTTATGAATTTCAATAAATAAGGTATTTAATTTTCTAATTTATACATAATTTCAAAAAACTTGTACAGTTTTGTTTCGTGTCGAATATCGTATATCAATAAAGTGTATTTCGTTTATTACAAGGTTAAATTTGATCCCAAAATGGCGTTTGCAAGGCGGCATTTTCAAATTTCATAAATTTGAGAACCGAAATTTAATTTTAATCACACACTTGCGTTTAGTTTTATTATTTTAAGCATAAAAATTGACGTAAAAATCTATTCTGTGCTTATTTGAACCGTCCTTTTAGATTTGAGTTGTAAAGGAGACCGCGTTGTATCGGAATCCTGCGCTCAATTAGAGTATTTACGGTAAGTATTTCTGCAGAATTTCTCATCGGTTGCGTAATACTGACTTCTGAATATTTTATATTCATTTTTAGTTGAATCACATGAATTTATCAAAGTTATAATTTTTTCTAAATTTATCCAAAATTTAATTTTTTGATCTAAAAATGATTTTTTTGATCTAAAGATGATTTTGTGACCGAAAAATGATATTTTTTTGCCTCAAATAGAATAGTTTTGCAAAAAAATTGTAAAAGAGAGCATAAAATGCATATTTTCAACTTCCTACATAAAAATTAAATTTTAGACGACAAAATTATATTTTTATGCTTAAAAATTGCATTTTTGAGCATATAGTTCACATTTTCCTATGAAGAATTGAATTCTCCGACACAAAATACAATCACAATAAACATCCACCTTTGACTTAATACTTTTTCGGTCTAAAAATTGCATTTCAGACTAGAAACTTGCAGCTAATGACATTTTTCCGTTTTATACAATACAAATGCATTATCTGAATCTAAAATGACCTTTTTCCACACAAATACAGCAATTTAGACCATAACAATGCATAATTTGCGTCTAAACTAACATTTTTCCGTTCAATAATAGCACGTTATACAATAAAAATGCATTATCCGTGTCTAAAATGCAATTTTTCGTCTCAAAATTCCTTTTTTCCATACATTATGACTTATCCACTAATCCCACGATCAAAACCTTCTCCAAACACTCATGCACGCCTTCCTTATTCCTCTCCACACTACACAACGCCAAATTATCCACCAACTGCACCCCAAACACGTCCTCGCCCACCAACTGCACCAAAACCGGCTCAATGCACCGCTTATCGTCCGGCAACAACGCCGAAGTCTTCAGCAACGTCACATGCGGCACAAACTCCGCCCGGTCCACAATCACGCACACGCCGGCCGACACTAGCCTCGACACCAGCCGCTCCGTAAACCCCAACAACGCGTCGTCTTCGGTGCACACTTTCGCGAACAGCACCGACTTGTGGAAAACGTCCACACCCGACATGCGCAACTTGATCATCGGCTCGTTGCGCAAACCGGAAGCGAAATCTTTCACAACCTGCGCCGCGTCGACCACAGCGCCGCAGTTATCCAAATTCAACATGGCGATCGTGACGTGTAAGTCGTCGCCGGGTGTGACGTAATTGCTGTAACACGGCTCGTGACGCGTGACGATTTTCTGCGCCGATTTGCATTTGGCGAGCACTTCCGGATCCGTTATGCGAACGGAAACGAAGTGAGTCGGTCTCGAGTCGACGTTCATCAAATCTCGTTTGGTTATCGCGAGATTCTGCATGTCGCACGAGAGGTATTCGTCGGAGGTTTCGGTGTTGGCGTCGATCTCCGCCATTGCTTCGATTATCGTCATCCGGGAACCCGTGGAGCCGAACACGTGATCGAGCCGCTCGTTTTTGTCCCAGATTTTCGTGCTTTTGTACTTGAAATACTGGATGCGGTGCTTCGGGATGGCCAGGTCGGTGACGTCAACTTCCGCCAGGTGGCGCCAACTGAAGGCTTCGAAGGGTTTCTCGAGGATGCCTAAAAAGCGGTCGAGGTAACCGATCGTGAATTTCTCCGGGCTCAGTTTCTCGTCCCATAGGATGCGGTTGATCACGTGACCCGAGGTGGCCATGGCGGGCTTTTTCTCCGGTTCCGCTGGCTGCGGCGCGGGTGTTGATCCGGGTTTTGTTCGGGGGCTCGGTGGGGGTGAGGCGGTTGGGGGGTGCATGTTTCGGCAGTTGGCGGAGAAGCGACATCTTCCGGTTAGGTAGAATTTGCATATTTCGTTGTCGGCGGCCGCCATGGTCTGGAAATAGAGTTGGAATGGTAAGAATCGGGTGTTGGGTTGGGTGAAATGACGGGGATACTTGCATCGGGTTTTATAGTTGTTGTTGGTGCGGCCATTTTGTTGTGTAATGCGGGATTTCATCATACGGTGAAAAGGTGATGTAATGGATTGATATTTGATGATAAGTTCACGTTTGATGTTAAATAAATTAATAGTTCTTATTTATAATGTGTAATTTAATTTTTAGATGAATGTTTGAGTGGTTTGATGTTGAGAAAATGTGTTTTTACAGTTGGGGTGTTGTGGGTCGAACTCTGGGTCTTGCTCCGGTTCCAAAATGGCGTCGTTGAGGCGGGATTTTCGAATTTGAAAATAATACATTTTAAACCGTAATAAAATATTAGGATAAAAAGAAAGACTTTGGCTCCACTTTTGCAACTTTCGGGTTACAGCTGAAAAACACTTAGTGGTGGGTCTGAGGACAGGAAATTTTTGAATGCAGCTAGTGATTCGAGCACTGCTGATATTCCGCTTTTCTTTCTGATTTGAAAACAAAGTGTTTCGTGTCTATTTGATAAATCGTTTTTAATTGTCAATTTTTTTTATTATTGATTGAAACAATGAGGTTTGGTTGGGGAGGGCTAAAAAGGTCTTAAAATACCGATAGGTGATATCCGTTTTAAGCTGCACATCTAAGTTTCTGCTTTTAATAGATCGATTGCATTATTCCTTTATTTCTGTTTAGGTAAAATCATTTACCCTAGACAATCTTGGCCGCTGAGTAGAAGTCCTATACGGCATCTCAACAGTGATTATTTAATATTTATTCTAAATATTAAGTAGTAAAACCCGGATCGCCGCAAAGTATATTTAAAGTTTTAACATGAGCTTAAACAGCAGTAAATAATGGTCATTTTTGTTTTAAAATTAAACCATTTTTATTTTTGAATGCAGCTAGTATTTTGCACACCAAAAATAATTTTAAAATAAATAAATACCCTTTATTTATTATATTAATTTTGTTTACATTGGTGTTTACAACAGTTTTTCCAGACTTTTGACATTTTAGACATCACTTGCAGGAAATTATACAGCAACTGATTGAAATTAAATAATTTTATTTACTGTATGCTAAATAATTTAATGGAAAAATGGACTCCTGAGGGTTAAATTGTATTAGTTTTTTATTATGTCACGAGTCGGTGCTTTTGTTCTTTGTAACGTTTAATGACGTCAGGATGTATTTTGGCGTATTTTCAAATAGAAAGTTAGAAATAAATAGAATTCTGTTTTTAACTTGCTAGAATTTTGAATCTTGCGGTTCATAAACACAATTAAACATATTAGTTCCCATTTGTTTGAGTTTGAGTTTTTTAAAAAAATCATGAGATTTGGTTGGGGAGGCATAAAAAGATGTTAAAATAGGTCATATCCGTTTTAAGCTGCACATTCAAGTTTCTGCTTTTAATACACCTTTCAATTTCAGTGTAATTATCAATCTTATTACAACAAGAGATGTATAACATATTCATTGGATTCCGCACTCCTAATAATTTGTCGATTGAAGCGAAGTGCTAAAATTTTTAGACATTGCAGCGCATTCAATTCAATTAGTTGCGAAAGAAAATCGTCAGAAAGTATTTCCCTTTCCGCAATGCACAAATTTTCTAAACTCTTACATTGTATCAATAATGTTTTCATTTGTTGTTCAGTCATTTGCAATTCGTCACATTCTAAATATAGTTGACGAAGGCTTCTGAATGGAGCATTCGTAATATCATTACTTTCATTCGAAATTGAACAATTAAGTAGCGCTAATTTCTCTAACATTGGCCAAGCGCGATCTATAAGTCTAATATTGACCTGTTCAAATTCAGCCAGACGGAGATTCGTCAATCGTTGCGGCCACGTGAAAATATTCAAATCCAGATGCGGTACTTGGAAGGTGTAAGCTGAAAGATTTAAGCTTTTTAGATTCGGAAAAATGGTCCTCACCAAGGGAAGATCCGAGCTACGCGTCACTCGGATGTGTTGGATGGAATATGTGCGTGATATTTTGTATCTATTCGACTGTTCCGCTAACTCAATCAATAATTCGTTCCATTTGAAATGTTGAAACACTTTTAAAAGGGGCAGGTTGTTGAGAAGGAACAAATACCCTTTAACCGTAGCTAGAGTATATTCAAGCATCAAAAACTCCAGTTTGACACAGCGGCTTAGCGAGCGGAGCCCGACGTCAGTAAAATCACTACTAAGAATTTCGAGATGTCTTATCAGCGGACAATTCTCTCCGATTGCTGCAGCAACTTCATCCGAAAAAGAAGGTTTCGGACATCCAAGGAATAAACGTTGAAGTTTTGGCAAACTTTGAACAAGTTTGACTGCAGACGCAATTGTGCAATCATGACACATTTTTAATTGCACAAGGTTTTCACAAACCTCACTTATTTTATCGCAAAGAGGAGTTGGGCGTAGATCAAACATGTCCAAATGGTGTAGTGACACAGTGCCGGAATTAACGAAAACTTTTGAAGATAAAAATTTTTTTTGGGATGCAGTATCCTTATATGTATATTCCGTATCATCAAATGGTAGACACATTCTTTCAAATACCTTGTTAGTAAATATTGGAGGTTGACCTGCCAGTTGATCTCGCATCTCTTCAAATCGAGTGACTACCACGTCTAAACACAATCCTTCCAGACTCGAAACCGGTTTCGTGCGTGGCATGTCGACTGTGTGGCTCTAGGTGTGAATAATGGAAATCTCCAGCTAATTCTTTATATAGGCAAAACGTACGGCCTGGAAACGACACTTGGACGAGACGCAAGACGCACGATGGACGTTATTCGTCGCGCCTACTGTAGATCAAGCACCCTAACTTAAATTTTACACATATTAGATGTCTGGATTCTAAAATTACAAAGTATGAGTGCCATTTTGTCACTTAGCAATAGACATAGTGCTCAGGTGGACTACTCTCGGCTGGCTTGAATTGCGATAATTCGCCCGTTCCCGAGTTCCAACACAACTAAATTTTTTGTAAAATGAAGACAATCTTGGACTTAGCGAGTTTTCAATACATTTCGCTAGCTCAAACTTCGGTTTTGATCTTCCAAATTGATTGCACGGAAATCGAGCAATGGTTAGTCAACCAAGAAGTAGTTTGTAACCGAGCGCACTCTCTTCTCATTCCAATCCAGTTGAAACCGATGCTCAACGGCACGCCTTAATAAAGCACATCAGAAAACAACTATGGGATTTCTTCCAATTCCTAGAAATCTGCGTGTTCAACGCTCTCAACTTCCTCGACCTAAAATTCCTGACATCCATAATCCAGTCCACGGAATTCTCAGCCCACGGCCAACTGGACGTGAAGAAAACAGCACGAGTTCTCTCTCTCTCTCTTGACTGCAAGACTGGACCATTAAATCCAAATTCGACGTCGGAGCCGTTAATTCACACGACGTGAGTTATTGCGTCTGACTGTGAGTATAGTGTGAATCTACCTTTAGTGGGCAAGCATGACACGTGATTGCAGTAGCGCCTGGCGACAGAAAGGCTCCTCAGCCAGGAGTGACTAATGCTGTTTCTTGGTTTTTCGCGTCTTCTAGGGTTTTTTTCTTTTTTTTTCTAACAACCCCCCCCCCCCCCCCCCGCGAACCTCACCTTAACTGGTTTTTCTAATGTGGTGGAGAAATGGGCACTTATTTAGTGGGGATATGGTATTACGCGTTAGTCATTCCTGGTTTGTGTCTTTAATTTCATTGGTCTCCCGGCTGAGAAGCTTTTCTGTCGTCATCCGCTTCTCGTGATTGCTGTCATCCAATCAGTGCACAGAGCAACGAATCAATAGGAAATAACACAAGAATTACGTGTCCATGTTATCCTACGTTCATGGTAGAACAGCTGTAACTTTTTTTGAATAGAAAGCTCAGGGAGTTGTTTCTGCTAGTTAATTCAAGTGTTATGTATTCATAACAATCATAATCTATTGCTTTTATATACCATTGTACAGCAGGTTGCTAAGCGTGTGTGCTTAGCAACCTCGCTCCCTTTTTTCCATAATAAATTACTTCATATCCGAAATTCTAAGCGTGAAGACTTGGGTCTTGTTTCTGGGGGCTTTCAGCCCTCCAAGTTCACCATGCCATGAAGACTAGCCACGTCCTAGTTCGATAAGTAATAAGCAATATATTACACAAGTTTACGTTCTTCGAAAGTGTTTCAGTTCATTTCTAACTTATTTTACTTCCTACAGTTATAGCGCATCTGTACAAGTTCTTATTAATAAGTGTCAAGCAAAATATTATATCACAATTTGAACATCAAAAGCGACTCTATTTAGGCAAACTGTTCGCTTCCTCTTTCGAACCACTTAGAACAAAATGATACAAAATGGCCGCCGCCGCACCTCCAAGACTAGGTCCAATCCAATAAACCTAAAAACAAAAAAAAAAATTAAATTTTATTAAACTTTTTAAAAAAAAATATCAACACAATTTGACAATACCCAATGGTCATCCCAAAGATTCATAACAACAGCTGGACCAAACGACCGTGCCGGATTCATGCTGGACCCAGTGTAAGGAATCTGGACAAAAGAAATCAAATTAAAGTGCGCGTCAGAGTTGACCGATAACCGGGAGGGTTAAGTTTCAAATAAATCGATTGAAAAATCGACTTACAGCGAATAAATGACAAGTGGCCACTGCAAGACCAATGGCGAGCGGTGCAGAACCCTTGATATCTTCCCGATTCTCATCGCAAACGGCGAAAACCGTCAAAACCAGCACAAACGTTATGAAAAACTCGACGCCAAACGCCTCGACGTCGCTTATGTCATCCGCCACCAAAGTCGCGCCCAGCGCTTTGTGCAGCGATTCCGGCGTGAAAGCTCTCAACAGCGCCGAACCGACGATTGCACCGACACATTGGCTCAAAATGTACAACGCACACCGCACGAGACTCGTCTTCCCCGTCACCAACATCCCGATGGACACGGCGGGGTTGATGTGGCCGCCGCTTACGTGACAAATACACTGCACCATCGTCGCGACCGTCACGCCGAAAGCGAGAGCTATTTGCACCAAATCGGCGTCGTTCCAGGCGACACACGCGCCACAACCGACTAAAACGAGGAAGAAAGTGCCGATGAATTCGGCTAGAAGGGATTTCCAGATGTTGGATTTGGTCACTTCGTCGTGGCCGAGAAATTTCTCGAGAAACGATTTGGATGTCATGGCGGCTTGCGAGTGTGCTCCGCGGGAAAGCGCGAGGAAATGACGGCGCGAGTGGTTTGGTCAGTGATTTATAAGTAAAATAATCGCTGGCCAATGGAATTTAGGGATTGGACATGTGACTTGGGTTGGATTGTTTGTTATTTAGGTTTTTTTTGGTGTGTTTGACCTTTTTTCATTGAGGAATTGCGTTAAATGGTATGGGCGATTTGATTTGGCAGGAAATAAGTGGAATGAAGGACAAATAAATCGGAGAGAATTGCACTGAATGAGTTGTGTAATGTTTTTAAGTAATTGGACACGTGTGGGGAATTTTAGAAAAGATTATTTAATCCTTTGGATTGTTTTTCGTGTTTTTTTTAGGAAATATGTTGGAAATAAGTTGATAAATGTTAATCCGCATCCGGGAACTTTGTGCAGAAGGTCCCAGGAAGCTAAACTGATGACCCTTTGGGCCCTGGCCAAGATTAAAAGAGAAAGAAAGAAAAGTCAGTTTTTTTTTTAGTTTTTAGAACAATCCGATTGCATGAAATGGATTTGAAACGTCATTTTAATGTTTCGTAGAAAATAAAATCAGTTTGTTACATTTTAATGGATGGATTGAGAATTGTGAGTAATGGATCATAACACTTTATATTGCAGACGTCTTGAACTTCGTTTCTTCTTCTTTTGATAGTTGTTCCTCTGATGAAACTGGTTTTGGAGCACTTAAGACGAAGTGATACAAAATGGCTGCTGCGACACCACCGAGGTTAGGTCCAACCCAGTAAACCTGTCCAAATAAGAAATGTATTTTTCAGTTAAGTTGAGTTAAATTTGATAAAATTCTTTAAAACTTCAATCAAGTTTGTTGATATTTCTTTTAAACTTCAATTAAAATCATTAGATTCTTTGAAAAATGAAATAAATTCGTTAAAAATTCACTTAATTTCATCCAAATATTTTAAAATTCATTTAATTGCACTAAAAATCTTTTAAACTTAACTTAATTTCATTAAAAATGTCTAAAATTTCACTTAATTTCATTAAAAATGTCTAAAATTTCACTTAATTTCATTGAAAATGTCTAAAATTTTGCTTAATTTGGTTGAAAATGTGTAAAGTTTTACTTAATTCCATTAAAAACGTCTAAAATTTCACTTAATTCCATTAAAAACGTCTAAAATTTTACTTAATTCCATTAAAAACGTCTAAAATTTCACTTAATTCCATTAAAAACGTCTAAAATTTTACTTAATTCCATTAAAAACGTCTAAAATTTCACTTAATTCCATTAAAAACGTCTAAAATTTTACTTAATTCCATTAAAAACGTCTAAAATTTCACTTAATTCCATTAAAAACGTCTAAAATTTCCTTAATTTTACTAAACATCTTTTAAAATTCCGTTAAATTTAATTATTTTACCCAATGTCCACTCCAAATATTCATGATAACAGCAGGACCAAACGACCTAGCAGGATTCATACTTGATCCAGTATAATTAATCTACAAAAAAAAAAACAAAAAAAACGAATAAACAAAAATCAACCAAAAAACACTCAAAAAACCAAGCAAAAACCAACTCACAGCAAACAAATGACACGTAGCCACAGCCAGCCCAATGGCGAGCGGTGCCGACCCCTTAACATCCGTCCGATTCCCGTCGCAAACGGCGAAAACCGTGAAAACCAGCACAAAAGTGATGAAAAACTCGACACCAAAAGCCTCGATCTCGCTTATTTCACCGCTAACCAACGTCGCACCCAGCGATTTATGCAGCGCACCGGGCGTAAACGCCCTCAACAGCGCCGCACCGACGATCGCACCGGCGCATTGGCACAAAACGTACAAGAAATATCGCACCAGACTCATTTTCCCCGTCACCAACATCCCGATGGACACCGCAGGGTTGATATGACCGCCACTGACGTGGCAAATACACTGCACCATCGTCGCAACCGTCACTCCAAACGCCAACGCGATCTGCACCAGATCGGCGGTCGGCGACCAGCCAATGCAAGCGCCGCAACCGACCAAAACGAGGAAGAAAGTGCCGACGAATTCGGCGACGAGGGACCTCCAAATGTTGGTGTTTTTGACCAATTCGTGGCAGCCGAGGAAGGCGACGAGAGCGGATTTGGTTGGCGAACCCATGGCGATCTGTGAAATGGTCCGGTGGGGCGAAAATCTCCGGTTATAAACTGTTTTTAATCTGGTTTTGCGCGCTGATATGACCAGTGGAATTCAACACGTGGAATTGATTTTAAAATAGAATAATCTGTGGATTTTTGGCTGGTGCTTCCATACCAAGGTGCATTTGTTGTTTGACGTCAGTTGGGTTATTTTGGAGGATCTTGGTTCGATTTTTTTTGTTGGGATTTAATTTAATGTGGATGGGGTTGTTGACCTTTGTGTTGTGAAATTTTAAATGGGACAATGTGGTTTGGAAGTTGTGACGAGTGATGGTGATTAATCAAGTTGGATTTTTGTATTTTTAGATTAGTAGTTGGTGGGATTGGTTGTTATGTAAGAGTTTTTGATGTTTGTTTGGTTTGTGTTATTTAATTTGGGTGTGTTGCGTAAGAATTTGGTGATATTGGTTGGTGTTTGGTATTTATACCAACGAAAAGCATCAAAAGTTGTTTTTAGTTTATTGATTTTTGTGTTTTGAATTGTTTTGAGTGATAGAGGATTTTTTTTGTTAGATAGTAACATCATTTGGAAGGATAAGATTGAATCGTGTTCGTTGGAGATGGTGAGTGGTATTTTTAGAATTTAATCTTTTATCAGATCGGCTTCACTGCATTGTTTTGTGATGAATATTTAAAAAAAAAGATTACTGGTAAGCTAAAAGTGATTACATTTTATTCAATGATAATAAAAAACAATGAAGATTAACAGTTTGGAATAATAAAAGAGAAAATTTGAAATATTAGCGTATAAAACCACATTTTACATTAAACTAGCGCAATAACTTAACAGTTTTTAAATTTTGAATTTGTCGGTTTTAAATTTAAAAAATTAAAAAATTAAAAAATTTATAATTTTATAAATTTAAAAATTTAAAAATTTAAAAATTTAAAAATTTAAAAATTTAAAAATTTAAAAATTTAAAAATTTAAATTTAAAATCTTAAAAAAGTTGTTTTAATCTTGTAAATTTATTACTTAAAACAAAATATTTACATGTAGAAAATAAATTTCATAAAAATAAATCTCATGAAAATAAATCGCAAGAAAATAAATCGCAAGAAAATCCCAAAAATCACAACGTTACTGTTGGTGGAGTGTCCTGCTCCATCGGTCAATCCTGACCAATCGTTATGTTTTGGCGCTTTTAAGAGCAGCGCCACCTATATTGTAATTCGAGAATAAACCAGTCACTTTTAGTTTACTATGGCCGACACGTTGTCTTTCTTGACCATCATTCATCAAATCATAAGAACACAATAATTGGCGACGAGGAGGATCGCAATCGACGACCCACAACCAGATGCAGCTTCGTATCTACTTTTTGTGAGTTTTTTGTGACTTTTGATGAACTTTTTCGCCGTTTTTGACCGTCGCTGACCACGCCGTCCCCGAAGTAGGCCTAGTCGTTCTGTGCTTCGAATTTTCGTGTTTTTCGTGTCATATTCCGTCTCCTTGCCATCAAGATGTCGACGTTGAAAGGCACGCTCCGCGAATACGATTCCAGTGACGATTGGGAACTTTACTGTTTGCGTATGGCGAGTATTTTCGCCTGCAACAAGATTGTTGACGATTTGGAGCAGGTTCACACGCTGCTCGCGTACGTGGGCATGCCGACGTTGAAGTTATTGGTGTCGCTTACAGCACCCAAGAAGCCGGCCGAATTCAAGTACGACGAATTGGTGGCGCTCATGCAGAAGAACGCCCGCCCGAAGCCGCTCGTTTTGGCCGAAATACGCCGATTTCACCGGCGTGATCGCCAAGCAGGGGAGACCGTCACCGAGTACTCGTTGGCTCTCCAAGATCTCGCTCAAAATTGTGACTTTCCTGATAATAAATCGGACGAGCTGCGAAATCGCTTTTTATGTGGCTTGCAAAACGAGCAAGTCCAACATGCGTTAACCCTGAAAACTGATCTGACTTTTGACGACGCCGTTGCTTTTGCGGCTTCCGCTGAGGTGTCATCGAAGGAATTTTCGACTATTGCTGCCCAGAATACTGCCGCCACTCCTGTGCATAAACTCCACGAGTCAAAGCCGCGATACGAGCCGAACAGACGAGGCGGGAAGCGTTTCACGAAGAAAAATGTTGCTTTTCCAACTCCACACCAACCATCCAGTAAAGGAAATGCGTCGGGGTGCTCGGCTTGTGGGAAATCGAACCACTCGCGCGATTCGTGTCGTTTTCGGGACGCCAAGTGCCACGGCTGTGGTAAAACTGGACATATTCGTCCGGTGTGTCGTTCTCGTGTTCCAGCATCGGATTCTACTCATGTTGTTCGTTTTAACGAGGACATGGACTTCTATCGAGTCCACACTGGTCCTGCAACCGCAGTTAATTCCGTGCATTTGCCGCGTGTGAAGCCAGTTATGATTACCATTTGTATCGATGGTGTCAATCTCGATATGGAGATGGACACGGGGGCAGGTGCTTCAATTATTGCTCTTGATTTATATCTAAAACATTTTGCTCATTTTCCATTGCAGACCATCCCGTGCAACATGTACACGTACACAGGCGATCAAATACAGATGGAGGGAGTTATTGAAGTTCCAGTCAGGTTCAAAAATCGAAATTTTTTATTGCCACTCTGTGTCGCACGGGATGGTCCAGTTCCGTTGTTGGGCAGGGGTTGGCTGTGTATGTTTGGCCTTCTTTCAAAAACTGCCGAAGCGGTCGGCGCAAAAATTTATAAGGCCGATTCCGTTGTTCCTGAGCCCGAGGTCCTTGATTCCACTTCAGCCAAAGCTTTGGAAACGTTGTTGCTGAAGCACGAGCACACTTTCCGCGATGAAATAGGTCCACAGTCCACATTAACGTTGATCCAACGGTGCAGCCGATTTTTCTAAAAGCTTATCCAGTCCCCATAGCAGTTAAGCCATTGGTCGAGGCTGAGTTAGCGCGTTTGCAAGCGCTCGGTATTATTTCCCCGGTTGCATCATCACGTTGGGCAACGCCCGTGATGCATGTTAAAAAGTCTGATGGCACCATCAAATTGGCTGGTTGCTATAATCGGACAATTAACAAAGCTATTTTTTCCAACTCATATCCTTTGCCTTTATTTGCAGATGTGACCGCCAAATTGTCGGGAGGGGAAACTTATTCAGTATTAGATATGAATTCAGCCTTTAATCAACTGGAATTAGATGAGGAGAGTAAAATGTCATGTACGATTAACACGCATTTGGGCCTTTTCAGAGTAAATAGGTTGTTTTATGGAATTTCATCCGCTCCCGCTCTATTCCAACAAACGATGGACCAGTTGACCGCCAAGGTGAACAGCGCTCAGCCGTTTATCGATGATTCTGCCGTGACAGGTGTGACTAACACAGTTCACCTGCAAAACTTGGATGTGCTCCTGTCGACATTCGGCGGAGCCGGGCTTACTTTGAATCGCCGGAAGTGTCGCTTTATGCAACGGTCGATCCAGTTCCTAGGTTTGAATATTTCTAAACATGGCATTTCCCCAATAGATTCCAAACTCGCTCCTTTACGAGATGCAACGCGCCCCGGTGATGTAACCTCTTTGAAATCGTTCCTTGGTCTCATCAATTACTACGGTCGCTTTGTTGCAAATTTGTCTACTCTGCTCGAACCGTTATATCGTTTAACACGTGACGATGTCGAGTGGAAGTGGACAGAGGAGCACGAGTCCACCTGGAAAAAGGTTAAGGTTGCTGTATCCACAGAGTCAGCGTTGGTTCACTTTGATCAGTCTAAAAAATTGTTTTTGACAGTCGATGCTTCCCCGGTAGGCGTGGGAGCGTTCTTGTCGCACCTCGATCCAGACGGTACTCACAGGCCAATTGCCTTTGCGAGTTCTCTTTTGTCGGCCGCGCAGAAGAACTACGCACAGATAGAGCGTGAGGGATTCGCCATTATTTATGGCATAAGAAAATTCCACCACTACCTGTTTGGGCGTCGTTTCTTCCTGCGTACGGACCACAAACCCCTTGTTTCTATATTTGGAGAGAAAAAGGGATGTAATCAGATCGTGGCTGCACGACTGCATCGTTGGGCGGTATTTTTATCCGCATATGATTTCATTATTGAACACGTGCCTGCTGTGGACAACGCCATTGCCGATGGCTTGTCTCGTAATCCACAACCGAGTGTGGACAGCAAAGAAGATTTGGAAGTCGGCATTAACAAAATTTATTCTGCTTTCATTTCAGATTTCCCCATGACTGCTACTTCTCTGAAAGCTGCATATGCAGCCGACGAAGTATTGCAAGCTGTTTTGCGACATGTTCGCACCGGATGGGAATCACGCACGCCGGACACCGCTGAATTTTACAAACATCGGGACTCGTTCTCAACCTTTGACGAATATTTATTTCTCTCCAACAGGTTGGTGATTCCGACAGCTGTTCGCCGTTCGGTGTTGGTCGAGCTCCACTCAGGTCATTACGGCATTGTCCGTACCAAATCGTTGGCGCGAGCCACTGTTTGGTGGCCTGGAATCGACGCAGACATCGAGCGCACAGTTAAGAATTGCGATGTATGCCAGCGAAGCTTACCCGATCCACCCAAATCAAACACCGTCAGTTGGCCAGTTTCCGACCAGGTGTGGGGCCGAGTTCATTTGGACTTCGCCGGCCCGTTTCACAACTCGATGTTCCTGTTGGCCGTTGACGCCAAAACCAAGTGGTGCGAAGTGCGCAAGATGTCAACGACGACAGCCGCCGCCACTATCGAGGTTATCAAGTCTTGGTTCGAAAATCACGGTTTGCCATTGCATTTTCATACCGACAACGGACCACAGTTCACCTCGCAGGAATTTCGCCAGTTCTTGGCGATAAACGGAATTCGTCACACTCTCTCACCGCCGTACCATCCAGCTACAAATGGCGCGGTTGAGGGTTTTGTGAAGACTTTTAAAACCCAAGTTGATAAATTTCTAACCTTGAATTTTTCCTTGTCGGATGCCGTCTCCCCTTTCATCGCATCGTATCGCTCAACGCCACACGCTACGACGAAAGTTTCACCAGCTGTCGCCTTCCTTCAGCGTGAGATGCGGACGCGCTTACATCTATTGAATCCACGACTTCTGCCAGATGTCGACCAAATTGACATTCCGCGCCGTTTTGAAGTTGGGGACCTCGTGTTCGCGCGGGATTACCGTGGCACTCCCAAGTGGATACCCGGTATAGTTAAAAAGAAGACTTCTTCGTCTACTTACGATATTGAGGTCGCTTTCGACGTGACGTGGAATCGACACATTGACCAGTTGCGACGTCGCGCAGATCCGAGTTTGTTGCCACAAAATGGGGGGAAAGATTGTAGAAGTTCTCTTCTTCCTTTTGCCATCACTTCTCAACCAACTACACCGCCTGTGCCCGTGCCTGATCCAGTCCTCGCCGTTCCACAAGCTGTCGTTCCACAAAACGTTGCTCCGACACACGCACCGCCGTTGCCAGTCCGCGCGCCATCGCCACCTGCAATCGCCGGCCCGAGTGCTCCAGTTCCTTCAGCGCTTAGCCCTCGACCAGTCCGAAACAGGAAACAAACGGACTTTTATGGTTTCCCACCGAATTGATGTTTGTGTTTGTGTTTTGAAATAATTGATTTCATTTTGTATTTGCTTAAATTTCAACTTTGTTCTTTATTAACTTTTATATACATGTGTTTAATGTTTAATTTGTTTTATCCCTTTCTTGATTGTATAATTGGTGTTTCTCCCAATTAAAGGGGATGTTGGAGTGTCCTACTTAAGCTTGTTAACGGATCGGATCGGTGCGGATCCACGGGTAATCCGCATCCGATCCGAATCTCGCGGATTGCCGAAAAAGCAATCCGATCCGATCCGTGCGGATGAACCGCACAATCCGGATCAATCTTCGTCCAATCCGATCCGATCCGCGGATAGGTCGGATCGATTTGCGGATTTAATTCTTTTTTTGCTTTTATTTTTTCCAGACTTTAATTCAATTCAGATTCACCAAATTTGCCCCGAATTCAATAGTTTTGAATTCGGGGCAAATTTGGTGAAAACGCTTTCTTCGTTTTTAATCAAAACGAAGAAAACGTGCGATGTTTTCTTCACGTATCATGATTCACGAATAATATTCGTGATACGTGAAGAAAACGTCTCACATTTTTTTTTTAAAACCAAGAAAATGTGAGACGTTTTCTTCACGAATCGAATCACGATCATTCATTCGAGTTTGCGGCGATTTGGGTAGAAAGAATCTTGGATACGACACGAACACACGAGACACGACACACGATTGTAAAAAAAAATACAATTAAAACTTATACGATTTAAAACAATCAATAAAGAACAATATAATTTTATTCATTTCATTGCAAAAAATGAAATGGATAAAAATCCTTTTGAATTTTATAACAGTATTAGGAATCCTAAATTCCTAATACTGTTATTTATTGTTATAAAATAAAAGATTCTTGATCTTGTCCCACGTGCAGATTCACCAAATTTGCCCCGAATTCAAAACTATTGAATTCGGGGCAAATTTGGTGAATCTGCAAATTTGGTGAAAACGCTTTCTTCGTTTTTAATCAAAAAACTAAGAAAACGTCCGACGTTTTCTTCACGAATCAACGCTTTCTTCGTTTTTAATCAAAAAACGAAGAAAACGTCGCACGTGCAGATGGCTCGGATCAATCCGCGGATCAGCGGATTCTCATCCGCGGATTGACCGTGCGGATGGACCGCCGAACCGATCCGCAAAAAAATGGCGGCCGGATATTTCGATACGATCCGCATCCGATCCGATCCGATCCGATCCGCGGATTGGCGGATGGGTCGGATCGGATTAACAAGCTTAGTCCTACTCCATCGGTCAATCCTGACCAATCGTTATGTTTTGGCGCTTTTAAGAGCAGCGCCACCTATATTGTAATTCGAGAATAAACCAGTCACTTTTAGTTTACTATGGCCGACACGTTGTCTTTCTTGACCATCATTCATCAAATCATAAGAACACAATAGTTGGATACCGTACTGTCTCGAATAAACGCCGGGTCGTTTAATACTTTTCTCGACTTGTCCCATCCGGCGCTTATTCGGGCCCGGCGCATAACTGAAAAATCGCTACAAAAAAATCGCTATAAATGATGATTTTTCCGTAAAAATCACCTGTTGGAGTCCGATAACGTAATTAATTAACACAATCAAATACCAAAACGAATCCACACAGCAAGATGAAAATATCAAACGGCATTTATTCCATGAGAAAAGAACATAGCGAGAGAAAAACAACAATCACACATAGAGAGAGTGCTCTAGTGAGTAAAAAGTAATTAACAACAAACGAGATTTACAGAGCATTGATGAGAACATCGCTTACACTAGAGAAACTATTAAATACGGAGTACAAAACAAATTCAACACAACATTTGTGGTGAGCAAAGTGGATAAATACTCCCCCCAAGCGGATATTTGCCCTTTGACTCACTGCAATAGACGGGTCGTTCCCCTCGTGTTGGCTCCGCCTCTCCCTGAGCAGGTGTGTGCCCCGAGGGGAGTGAGGTGGCCGTGGCAAGCCCCCATTGGCTGTGCCTGGCCCCTCACACTGACCCATAAAAGGGAGAAATTCCCGCCAAAAGAAAGAACTTACACAAACGACACCAAGAACACAGCAACTACCTCACCGTCAGGCCAACTTCAACTACAAGTTAGGATTGATCGAGGATCGCTGAGTAAAGTGCAAACTGTAACTCTCACGAAGTCACTTGCGAGCTATTCCTGCGAAAGCACGAGAATAGCCCTTGTGAAATCACCCAGAATAATCGCCCAGACGATTATTCGCCGAAGTAAGTGTCCGAGTGCTTTGTAGGGAACCCCAAAGTTCCTAGACGAGGCCTCTGCGACGCTAAACCAAACCCTAGACAACAGGCACGGATAGAAGACTCGAGAGAGCATTCCACCGCGTCCGTGAAGACGAATCCGTGACGAATTAACGACAACTCGAGACGCCGCCTTTGTTCCGCCGACCACGCGGAATCGACGACGCCATCTTGAGAAATCCTTTGTTCGACGCTGACCACGTCGACTCTAGAATTATTACTGAGTGTATTTTAAAGGCATAAAGCCTGGTGAATAAATTACCTGTTTATTTACATACATTTAGTATTCATTTGGGTATTTGCATAATGGATCACAGGTAAAGTATTACACGTTAGCGCTATTTAAACCTATACAAAGTAGGACGCGACACGTGGGGGCCTGGCCGGGATTTAGAAATAAATCTCAAACTGAACTTGTGATCTCTTTTAAAAATAACCAAATGAAAATGTCAGACAAAGATGAACAATCCGCGTCTGAAACCGAGCAACCTATGCTCAAAAAGGGAAACAGAACCTCCGACTATCACCAAAGGTCGGACGGTCCAGTTCCGGAACAATCCGCTAAGGCGAAAGCCCGAGCGAACAAACAAAAAGTGAAGGCGCAGAAAGAGGAGCAAGCTGCCTCGCTCACAGCCCCCCATGGGGCAGAGCGAGAGCGGATTCCCTTGAATACGCAGAAAGAGGAGCAAGCTGCCTCGCTCACAGCCCCCCCTGGGCCAGAGCGAGAGCGGGTTCCCTTAAATACGCAGACCTTCGAAGATACCGATACAGAAGTTCCAGAAAATTGCGAAGAAATTCACGAACAATCAACCGAACGAGTATCGATATTAGTGGCCGAGGAGACACACAAAACTCCGAGGCAAACAAATACCATCAGCACCAACCCATCGCCACCAGTGGATCAAACTCTTGTGCGAGACCAGGGCGGGACCCCGATAACTTCCCAAGTTACGGCGAGGCCTGCCTCGGTTTCCCCTGAAGTGGCCCATTTAATACGGCTAGAACAAACTCCGCGGCGAGGCAGGAGCGGGACCCCGATAACCCCCCAGGTTACGGTGCGACCTGCTTCAGTCTCTCCCGAGATAGCCCACCTGATACGGCTAACACAACAAGCGACCCGACTGAAAGCAGCGATAGACATTCCAGTAGGGACGTCGGTCTGGGAATCGATTACTCTACTCACTGATGCTATCTGTATGGCCCAAGCCGCAACGCCAGTCGCAACACCAGCAGCGGAGACGCCCATGCAACAAGAAACGCCAAGTGAAATAGGCGGTTTTGTACCCGACCCCCAAAAAGCCCTTTACAAAGCCCGCGAAAAGGCTCGAGAAGAAGCGAGATTGGAAACAATAAATCGGCAACGAAAATTGAGCGCAGAAAGAAGACAACTTTGGAGGGAAGAAGAAGAAAAACAACAACGCGACAAAAGGACAGTCGAGCGAACGGAAAGAATAATACAAAGAATGAGAGCTGAACAGGCTAGAGAGAAAAAAGAGCAACAATTAGACGAACAAAAAAAATGGGAAGCCGAAAACTGGGAGAAAGAAGCAAAAAAATTCAGACAAGAAAACCGTGAACTAGCAGTGAATGTGAAAGCCAAAGAGGGAAAAGATTTCGTAACCAATTCCAAGCCGCATGTCCACGAGCAAACGACAAAGGACAACAGAAAGGAAGCATCGAATAGAACTAAAACACTGCTAAGCTGCCTCGAGTCTGAATTTGAAAATTATAAACACAAGCCAAAGAAAAAAGCTCAAGACAGAAAAGCAACGCCCCCTTCATGTCCAAGCCACACCAAAGTAACGAGCAAGGTCAGCCACTTGACCAAGCTGTTAACGAAAGCGTCAGACGGCAAGACTGCACAGAAAGAGAATTTAACAAAAACAGTCTTTTCTTTTTCGGGAAGAATAAACTGCGACCAAAACAAAAATAAAACGGCAAACGATGTACGGGTTTCTACACTGACTCCACTGCCAATCATGAATATTTGTGATGAACATGGACAAACAAATAAAGCAGGGCAAGCAATATTAGAACCAATGGAAAAAATTAAACAATTTGATGAAGGAAACAGTGCGAGAAATACAAGCACCAGCCAAGCACGTCGACGTACGAACATCTCGAACACTGACACTTATTCAACCAGTTTGGATGATATCGTGGATCAGCAAATACAAATTGACGCGAGTCGCACAACAGATGAACGAGAATGTATCGGTATAAACCGAAAGGGAAGGGAAGAAGCGCTGAAGCAAAGAAAGAAGCATTGTCACAAGCAATGGAACAATAAAAAGCCGCCAAACAATTCGAAAAATCAGCCAAATTGGCCACAAGGCGGACGACTACATCATTGTCACCACTCTGAAAATAATGACAATAAAGTTCGCCACAAGAAGGAAAATAAACAACAAGAACGGTCTCAGTCACCATTAATCACCTTAATTCCGTTGCATCCCACGCATAACAAGTTTTATGAAAACAAACATGACATTCAAAAGAAATGCAAAGGAATTCGATGTCAATTATTTCACAATAACCAAGATTTGTTGCCGGAAAATATGAATGACAAACCAGAGCTTTTGCAAGATGACCAATCAAGTCCTCATCAGGAAACTGTCCAACAAAAACAGCCCGACGTAACTCCAGCCCAACCGGAGCAAGCGATTTCGGAGAGGGAGGAAGCAGAAGAAAGCACTTCTGAAAATGATAAAACACATCATCCTCACTGTGCCAAACAGAAATGCGACGAACATCATCCCGAGCGAGAAGACAGACAATGGAATCGATTGTTACCTCCAATGAACAAATATAAAGGCACCCCCTGTCTAAATGAAAGCAAAAAAATAAAAGACTGCATTCAGGAGCCTAACCAATCAAGCACGTTGCATAATCCCAAAGTTGACTGTCAAATTAGGGCCTCTTCACGCAGCCCGATAAAAACCAGAGCAACGGTGAAACAAAAACAGCTAGAAAAAAGGGCTCAACCACCTCCAGTTGGGACGTTACAAACTCCTCAAGTTACTAAACCCATCAGAAAGAAAAACCAAAAAGAGAAACGAAAAAAGACAAGAGAAAAAAGGAACCGACCGGCGCAGAGTCAAGCGGCCAATTGTGAACCATTTGCAATGAAGCGCCGACCGCCCGATCTCACTACGAAGTGCCACAATAAAGAGTTTGTTGCTAACCGCTCCTTCTCAGAGCTCAAGAGAGCAAATCAGTTAGACGAAGACATCTTGGGAGGGGAGGAGATAAAGAAAGCAACAATAATTTTGGAAGAAAATCAAGAAAGGCCAAAAATGAAGAAAGGAGCATTAAAAACAGATTGTGAGCAAGACAAACTATGTCCAAACTTCAAGGACAATTGGAGTGAGCCAGACAGCACTAGAATGATAACAGTGCTGTCAACTCTGAAGAAACAAATTCTCTGTTTGTTACACAAGCTCCCGCTTGCCAGCCATCCAGGCAGGGCACAGACCCATTACCGAGCCAGAAAACTAGTGTGTTGGCCGAAGATGAGAAAAAACACTTCTTTTCTCATTGGACAATATCCCCAAGATGTTGCCACTGGGCGAATTAAGATCGGCGCCCTTGCCAAACGCTTTGCTGAGGAGATCACAGAGAATTTATTCGATGCAGCACTGAAATTCAAATTCAAGAAAAAAGTATTATCAGACAATGACAAACAATTTTTCTTTAAAATATTCAAAGATTTCGGTGGCAAATTAAAGAATATCCCGAGCAAGACATATGGATATGGATGCAAGTGGAATCAAAACCTGATTGCACGAAATTTCGACATACTTGAGAGAATTCACAATTTGGAAACGGATATTCCATTCACGGACTGTGAAGCTAATGACCATGTTTGGAAAGAAATTCACAAACTGCTCAGTGCAGCCAAGGATACGGCTGCCAGTCAGGCAGTTCAAAGAGGCAGTTCCGGCACGAGCGGAGCTGGACAGGGCAGCGATACTTACAAACTGCTGCAAATAATAGACAGCTACAAATCAGAGCCTGTGGATGTGGATCGGCTGACACAATATCTGCCAGAAGTTTCCCCGGAGACATGGTTAGAAACTCAGTCAAAATCAGAACACATTCACCGCTGCATCAAGACTTTAATAACGCTGCCGACAGAAATTGCAAATGAAAAACCAACCACAGTGGGGCCCGGCTGCGCCAAGCACCAGAAACAAAGCAAAGCCGATACAGCCCCCTCAATCGAAAATTCAATGACGGAAGCCCCAATGGATGATGAACGACATCTGGTAGAGTTATCAAACGAGAAGTGGGGCGGTCGATTAACCCCAATTGACCCAGTCATCGTTCAAGCGAGAAATATTCGCCCACGAGTCTGTGAGAAGATAAACCCTATCAACATTAACCAGCAACGTGACAATAATACAAACAGCCGGCAGAATCCCAATTGCAACAATCTCAAGACTTTTCTTCGTGAAATGGAAAACGCCAAAGTCGCCGTCGCCACTTTGTCCAATACGGACTTGGCCCAAGATTGCCATATAAAACAAGCTATGGCTGTTTGGACCACCGTTAATCGAGAGGGTATAAGCATACCTCCATCAATGAGCGACATGTGGAGCCCAGTTGTCCCCTCGACAAGCAACATCCACTATGGTTTGACACACGACAGAGATGGACTGTCTTGGCCAATTACATCAGCTAGCCAACAGCCAACCAGCCCCTGGTGTGTCATTTCACCACTTGCAGTTGGGCCCTCAACAACTTCACCATCAACTGACAATCGCGAGCAACAAAACTCATCACGGAACTCACAGAACCAACCCAGAGTACCGAGAACAACAAAGTCAATTTCGACTCATACGGCTAGCCCATTTGTACTGACCATTGCCATAGAGACATCGGCCACCGACAACGACAGTGGAACTCTTATTGTATTCCTCACATACTGGAGGTGTACACAGACCGAAACGACATACAAACCAAAAAATAAACATGTTTTGTTCTCCATGAATGACCAAAACGACTTACGTTCTATCCTCAGCGGAAACCGATTATTCCCGACACCTCACATCCCGGCATCAGCCTTAAGTTTTGATTATACATTACCACGGGCTGAGAGCTGGAGGAGAGTTAGGGATCGCTTGTGAACACCCCGTGTTCAAAGCTGGGGGAAGGACGTGTGGTGAGCAAAGTGGATAAATACTCCCCCCAAGCGGATATTTGCCCTTTGACTCACTGCAATAGACGGGTCGTTCCCCTCGTGTTGGCTCCGCCTCTCCCTGAGCAGGTGTGTGCCCCGAGGGGAGTGAGGTGGCCGTGGCAAGCCCCCATTGGCTGTGCCTGGCCCCTCACACTGACCCATAAAAGGGAGAAATTCCCGCCAAAAGAAAGAACTTACACAAACGACACCAAGAACACAGCAACTACCTCACCGTCAGGCCAACTTCAACTACAAGTTAGGATTGATCGAGGATCGCTGAGTAAAGTGCAAACTGTAACTCTCACGAAGTCACTTGCGAGCTATTCCTGCGAAAGCACGAGAATAGCCCTTGTGAAATCACCCAGAATAATCGCCCAGACGATTATTCGCCGAAGTAAGTGTCCGAGTGCTTTGTAGGGAACCCCAAAGTTCCTAGACGAGGCCTCTGCGACGCTAAACCAAACCCTAGACAACAGGCACGGATAGAAGACTCGAGAGAGCATTCCACCGCGTCCGTGAAGACGAATCCGTGACGAATTAACGACAACTCGAGACGCCGCCTTTGTTCCGCCGACCACGCGGAATCGACGACGCCATCTTGAGAAATCCTTTGTTCGACGCTGACCACGTCGACTCTAGAATTATTACTGAGTGTATTTTAAAGGCATAAAGCCTGGTGAATAAATTACCTGTTTATTTACATACATTTAGTATTCATTTGGGTATTTGCATAATGGATCACAGGTAAAGTATTACACGTTAGCGCTATTTAAACCTATACAAAGTAGGACGCGACACATTACACAGAGTTTACAATTACTCACGTGAAACCATTTCAACATTACCAATTTTTTTTGCAAAAAATCGGTGATTTTTTGGGACCCGGTGTTTATTCGGGTTATACTTCAAAAGTTTATTGCTCGCGAGCCGCAGGTTGCCGACCCCTGAACTAGGTAAATACTGAGTTCTATTGAATAAATATAAACACAAATTTATTTACGAGATTTTCTGCTTTAATTTGAGTTTGCCGCTAAAATTTACTAGCGCCGTCTATTGACAGTATTGGTACTGTATAAATACGGCTTCTAATTTGTCACATACTTAAACGGAAAACATATGACGCAATAATTCACGTCGTGTGAATTAACGAAACAAGAATTAAGAAACACTTCAAACGCTCAAATCCACGCACATTATGTAAGCGAGACAACAGCAAAACTTCTTGAACACGACCGTCTCGTCGTACGGCGAAAAATTCCTTGGAGTTTTGATCGTCAGTCCTCGCAAATATTTGAACATGGAATGTTTCAAGTTGGAAGCGTCTCATCGATCGAAGCGTTTTTGCAAAATGATGGGAAATTCGTTGGAGATGTTAACGACGACGTCCGCGATGCAACAGACGGCGGCGACGTCGAATTTGGATTTGATGGTCCAGTGCTGTTTTCTTCACGTCCAGTTAGCCGTGGACTGAGATTTCCGTGGACTGGATTATTAGGATTATATAGGATTAGGATTATATAGGAATATTAGGTCGAGGAAGTTGAGAGCGCTGAACACGCGGATTTCTAGGAATTGGAAGAAATCCCATAGTTGTTTTCCGATGTGCTTTATTAAGGCGTGCAGTTGAGCATCGGTTTCAACTGGATTGGAATGAGAAGAGAGTGCGCTCGGTTACAAACTACTTCTTGGCCGACTAACCATTGCTCGATTTCCGTGCAATCAATTTGGAAGATCAAAACCGAAGTTTGAGCTAGCGAAATGTATTCCAGACACGGTAAGTCCAAGATTGTCTATCTTCATTTTACAAAAAATTTAGTTGTGTTGGAACTCGGGAACGGGCGAATTATTGCAATTCAAGCCAGCCGAGAGTAGTCCACCTGAGTACTATGTCTATTGCTAGTGACAAAATGGCACTCATACTTTGTAATTTTACAATAATACAATAACATAATATCCAGTGCATTAAGCCCTGCATTGTGCCTTGCACATAAAGATAGAAAAACATGAATTCTGCTTGATGCAGAGAGCAATACAGTCGAAACTCTTTGTAACGAATCGCAAGGGACCAGAAAAATCGATTCGTTGTAATGAGAATTCGTTATATCGAAAATTTTTAACATGGTGTTCTATGGCCAGCCAACCAAACCGGCCATTTTTAGGTATTCGTTATATCGATAATTCGTTATATCGCGATTCGTTATAAAGAGTTTCGACTGTATATGTTATACATAAACGGAATTCAGATAAACAATTGAAATAAATTAAAATACAAAAAGAGAAATGAGAAATACATCTATGATGGAGCAAAAGACTGGTGTGTCGGATGAAATTTCATCCCACACCAACATGTTCCGCTGTTTCCGCGGCATTATTAATCGCGGGTTTTCCATAAACCCATCGTTTCCGCCAGGTTCCTCTGTTCCTCTGTTCCTCTTTTTGAATAAAATGACATTTCCGTAACAAAACCGAACTTTTCACTAGTGAAATATGTTTTCAGACTCATTCCAACAAATTTGTTGTTTCACTTTCACTTTCAAATATTCATTATTAGTTTGCAACAATAGTCTTGCCTTGCGTATTATTTAATTATTTCAACATCCAGCACCATCTCATGTTCGTTATTGATATTTTTTGCCATCCAAATGTCTATTTATAATATTTTTTTCGCTTGCTTGTGTCTGGTGTAAATTCGTCATCAACTCTACCCATCCATGCGCAGATCACGGAGGAGGAGAGGATGAGGATAATTTTTGTGTTTCATCATGCAACCCGAGGGTCATTGTGGCCTGGAATAATTGTTCAAACTGTTTTCCATAAATAAGATTGGACAACATTGAGTTTTCTCATTTCTATCGACCCTGGAAATAACTATGGCGACCATGGATCGCTGGTTATCATCATTGGTAATTGATTTTCCAAGTTTGTGTAAATTTTCATTCATCTTTTAACAACTTTATATATTTTTAGATGAATTGCGGATGTGGCCATCAACCTTTTAGGTTTTGTTGCTCAGTGCTACCGGACATGAATGAGTCTACATCCACTAGATTGATGTTTACTTTTTTACTATTTGTTGGTGTTATGGTGAAAATTGTTGTACTCACACCAAATGCTCAAGCTGTGTTAGTGGAAAATGTATACGAAATAGTTGGTGCGATGTAATGTGAATTTATGTATTTTTTTTAGTTTCCAGATCTGAATGGAACGTGTTTAAATATTGATATGGAGGCTGATTGCCACCATGTTGTCAGCTACATGGCAGTGCAGAGACTGTCAATGGCTTTGGTAACTTTTTATTTGCTGTTTGCAATGATCAGTTATGGTATTGAGAATAGCCGCAACTGTAGGGCCGGCATCCATAACGGGTAACTAAATTTTTATAATTTATTTACCGTATTTTATCGATTAAGAGCCGCGGAAACAATACGGTACTTTTGCAAAAATACGGTATTCTTGGTGTATCAGCCGCGGCTACTATTCGAGGGCGACTCTTAATCGGTAAAATACGATAATTAAAAATTAAAAATTTATTTCAATTTAAATAAAAATTAAAATAGATAAAAAAAATAAATCTTGTTGATAAATAAAAATAAATCTACTTTTTTATTTATTTATTTATTTATTTTTCTTTTCTTGGTTTATTTTTGTAATAATTTGCTGTTATTTTTATTATTTTTTAAATTTATTTTTAGTTTTTGGCTGGTAAAATTCATCCTTCTTTGTGCCTTGTGTGCAGGAGCTTTAATTATTCCCTCAACACATGCAGATTTGTTTACCGTCGGTGAGAAATTAAAGTTCAGCTTGGAGATGCTATTTAAAAAATGTTTTTTCTTTGTTGCACATTTAGTTTTCTGGCACCAAAATACACTAAAACTAATTTTAACCCCTAGAAGTATTTAGTAGTGGGTGGGTATGGTGAGATTGTCTTAATACCATTAACAGAACCATTCTAACTTCCTGATGGATTAATTTCTCTTTTATTTGTCAGTGTGGCGCCATATCACCTCTGTAGGAGCCATTATATACCTAGTTGTTCAAGTGAACATTTTAATTCACTTCTCTCATTCATGGACTGAAAATTGGTAAAATAAAAACAGAAAATAAAAGTGATGAATAACTCTTTACTCATATTTTTCAGGTTAACAAAAGCACAAAATGGGAATAAAAATTATTGGTTCATAGGTAAGTTTTAGGGTTCACAGAACTTGACACTGTATAAACATTTTGTGTTGTTTAATACTTGCAGCCATGGTCATGTCTGGCATGCTGTTCTTTTCCATTTTCACATGCGGGGTCATTCTCATGTACGCCGAAGCCATCCATCAAAAGAATTGCACTCTCAACCAAATTGTCGTCGGAGTCAATCTGTCGCTGTGTCTTCTCTCCGCCTTCATTTCAGTTTCACCATACGCAGAGAAATGTATTTCCTCACAGTTTACTTTTTATAAATCACACTCTAGTGTCCCCATATGGGTCCAAAATTGAAAATTTTACTTTCATTGCTTCAATTTATTATTATTTTGTTGTGTAAATTGAAAATTTTAAAATTGAAATTGAAAATTACTGAATTTGTATTAAATATCAGCTTTGTTATGTAATTTCCTAGTGGGGGTTTGTGGATTTGCAACGACCTTGTTACAGCAGGAGGGGGTCTAAAAATCCAAAAATGTGCGTTATGTAATTTATGGACGGCCTCCTAGGTGACGCTAAAAGTTGTCACTGAAAATTGCACGTATTTCAAACATAAATAAACAAATTTAAGATCTAAAAATGAATACGGAAATGTACAGTATAACAAGTTTTGGATGGCATAGAGTTAAAAAAACGTACATTTTGTGCCTAATTGTAGGTTTATCTTCGAAATGAATTGTGGGTAAGCCACTCTCGGAAGCTTGTTTTGATCACGTGCGTGGCTTCAACCCCAAAATGTAATTTTCGGCAGTGCCATGTCCCTCTTTATTGGGTCCGTGATTCTACAATATTGTATTACCCCGCGTTAAGCCGCATGAATTTGAACCCAACGCATTTCAAACTACATTGCAATATAATTACAATGTATTTTTGAACTATATGGGCCTACATTGTCATAATTATTTTATATTAAAGATGATGTTGTATCTCCAGATACCGGTGATGCACGTGGAGGATTGCTTCAATCGTCGATCTTATCTTGTTACATTTTGTATTTGTCGTGGTCCGCATTTTTGGATAAACCGTCGAGTAAGTTGTGTTCTTGCTCGACTGTTTTGGTGATTTTCTTTGATTTTTTTTTATTTTCTTTGATGTTCTTTACCCAACAGATTCTACAATCACCAATGTTGCAGTGGAAAAAGCTAATTTATCAAATTACTGCATCGTCGGCTATAATGTTGTTTTCACCTACGTTGGGATCGCCATGGTGTTTCTCATCCTGATCTACTCGAGCACCCGCATAACTCCGCGCAAGGAAACTTCGGCCCCAACTGGACAAACCTTGAATAGCCAATGTCAAAGTTGTTGTCCAGTGCTGCCAAGTCAGTCACTATCTCCTACCTTTTGGCCATTTTTTAATCCTTTCACTGTCATTAGATTTACAGTCTGAAGAAAACGATGGCGGGCAAAGAATCATTAGGAATGAACTGCAGCGGGTGGTGTACAGCTATACTTCGTGGCACGTTCTTCTGTGTTTGGCCGTCATGTACTTCACCATGCAGTTGACCAATTGGGCCAGGTAAACTTCACAGGAAAATATTAAATAAATTTAAATGACGTTGGGAATTATTCCTTTTGCAGACCAGAAGCCATTTTGGAGAACGACGACAAGAAGCACGTGACGGTTTGGATGAAAATCATTTCTTCGTGGTTGTGCCTGGCGGTTTATTTTTGGTTGTTGTTGTCGGCTTGTTACCAACAGGTTTTTAAAAAAGTGGTCGCTAATGCTTTTGACAGTCAGTGTGTCGAAGCTCAGGTGTAACAAAAAATTGTATTATAAAAGTTAATTATAAACTACAAAATTGCGTCTTGTCTAATGTTTGGTAGAAAATACTAAACCGCAAAATGAAAAGCCGGGGTGCATGAAACGTATGAACAGAAACACCTAACACCAGTGTTGTACTTTATTTTATCTCTTGCATACAAGTTTACTACTGTTTAGCTAAAACCTTATCTCACAACATCTGTAGTAGGTGATTATTAGCGTCGGTACGCCATCGTCAGAAATAAGAAAATGAGGTTTGGGTGGGCGGGGATAAAAAGGTCATTGAATAGGACAAGTCCGGTTTAAGCAGCACATTCAAGTTTCTGCTTTTAATATAAGTTTCGATAGCTGGGACGTCAATGTTAATACAACGCCAGATGTATAACGTATTCATTGGATTCCACACTCTCAACAATTTGTGGATTGAAGCGAAAGTAATGTTGGGGCAATACGCAAATGCTAAAATCTTTAGACATTGCAGCGCATTCGATTCAATTAGTTGCGAAAGAAAATCGTCAGAAAGTACTTCCCTTGACACAATGCACAAATTTTCTAAACTTTTACATTGTACCAATAATGTTTTCATTTGTTGTTCACTCATTTGTAATTCGTTACATTTTAAATATACGGTAGTTGACGAAGGCTTCTCAATGGAGCATTTGTAATATCATCACTTTCATTCGAAATTGAACAATTAATTAATGCTAATTTCTCTAACATTGGGCAAGCGCGATCTATAAGTCTAATACTGACCTGTACAAATCCCATCAGTCGGAGATTCGTCAATCGTGAAGGTAATAAAGACATGAAAATATTCAAATCCAGATGAGTTTCTTCACCGACTGTTCTGCTAACTCAATAAATAATTCGTTCCACGTGTCATGTTTAAACACTTTTAAAATGGGCAGGCGGTTGAGAAGGAACAAAAACCCTTCAACCGTAGCACTCGGACTTGTATATCCAAGAATCAAAAATTCCAGTTTGACACAACGGCTTAGTGAACGGAGCCCGACGTCAGTAAAACCACTACCAGTAGTATGAATTTCGAGTTGTCTTATCAGCGGACAATTCTCTCCGATTGCCGCAGCAACTTCATCCGAAAAAGAAGGTTTCGGACATCCAAGGAATAAATGTTGAAGTTTTGGCAAATTTTGAACAAGTTTGACTGCAGACGCAATTGGGCAACCATCGTACATCTTTAATTGCACAAGGTTTTCACAAACCTCGCTTATTTTATCGCAAAGAAGAGTTTTGCACAGATCAAACATGTCCAAATGGTGGAGTGACACGGTGCCGGAATTAACGAAAACGTCCGAAGGAAAACGTTTTTTTGGGTATCTGCGCTTCGAATATTTTTCTTCAAATGGCAGACACAGTCTTTCAAACACGTTGTGAATAACTCTTCGAGGTTGACTTGCCAGTCGGTCTTTCATCTCTTCAAGTCGAGTGACTATCACATCCAAGCACAAGTCTTCCAGACTCGGAACCGGTTTCGTGCGTGGCATGTCGACTGTGTGGCTCCAGCTGCGAATAATGGAATTCTCCAACAAATTCTTTATATAGGCAAAACTTACGGCGTGGAAACGACACTTGGACGAGTCTTGGGTAAAACGCACGATGCACGTTATTCGTCACATCTAGATGAATATTCTTCCTTTTTGTGGCACTCGGGAATAACAACAATCATTCAAATAAAGATTTATTTGACAATTGAAGTCAAAAAATCTCTAAAATCTCTAGAATTTAAATTGGCTACATGGAAATATAGAAACGTAGTGCCCAGGTGCAGTACTGGCTGTAGTTGCAACAATTTGCGCGAACGTGAGTTAAACCCTAACTTAAATTTTATACACATCTGACGTCTGGATTCAATTTAAAATTCTAAAATTATAAAGTATGAGGACCATTTTGGACCTCGATTTTAGAACACATGTCAATATAGTGCTCAGGTGGCTTGTTTGGCAATAATTCGCCCGTTCCTGAGTTCTAAATTCTAAATTCTTTGTAACATGAAGGCAATCTTGCACTTACCGAGTCTGGAACACATTTCGTTAGCTTAAACTTCGGTTTTGCTATGGAAAGCTCATTCGATCCTCCAAATTGATTGCGCGGAAATGGTTAGTCGTCCAACAGGCAGTTTGCAACCGAGCTCACTCTCTTCTCATTCCAATCCAGTTGAAACCGATGCTCAACTCCTTAATCAAGCACATCGGAAAGCAACTATGGGATTTCTTGCAATTCCTCGAATTCCGCGAGTTCAGCGCTCTCAACTTCCTCGACCTATGATGAGAATCTGCTGCAAACAAAAGCGAAAATACGACGTCCGAAAATCGACAAAATCGACGTCTGGCAAATCAGAAGTGAATAAAAAGAGGCGGAAATGTCCACAAATGGTGCCAAGTGCCAAGAACGTGGCGCCAAAGAAATCGAAAGGCAAATCCGTTGTTAAAGCCAGGGGAAAAGAGAAATCTAAAAGTGCAAAAGCCAAACAGATAAAATCAAGATGGCCGAAACGTTGTGAAAGCGGTGAAAGCTCGCAGAGGGCGAGAAGAAGAAGCGATTTCTGTTTCGAAACCTTTTGCCACGTTTGCCTAAGTTATACCAAAATTTGTGGTTTTGTTTTTAAAAAAAAATAATATTAAATGAAATTCTGATGATTTTATTTTTGGTCACAGCAACCAAGCGGCGTGGAAGCAGAACATGATGCATCTCCATCTCTGCCAAGGTCAACTAATGTTTGTTTTATTGTCCACCAGATGGCGACACGGAATTTCGTCTGCCTGGGAGAAAAAAATTTATAGAAAATCCGATAGTTAAAAGAAAAAAATGTTTTTGTATTTTTATTTTTATTTTTATTGTCGAATTACACGATTTTTTTTATTGTTTTTAATTATAAAAATGGTCAGTAGAATTATTCGGATGTATAATGGTGGATTAATCGTTAAATCTGTTTAAAAAAACGCCGTTACTCGTGAATTATATCCACCAAATTATAAGATTTTAATAAAAATACAAGTCTAGATGTTCGTTTTGCTTCTGGGGATTGTCAGTTGCAAAATTGCCACAACATTACACCGTAATTGTTATTTAATGTCTATTTTCAAACGGTTCGTTTTTCACGCCACCTTTTCCCAAAACCCGACCGAACAAAATCCATTTATTCGGTCGTTTAACGTCGTTTTCCATCAAAATAACTAACGAAATTTGTTCAATTCGATTAAATAAACGTATGAAATATAATATAATCATTTTAAATCCATTTATACGGTAAAATTCCATAGCCGAATGGTTTTTTATGCTTCTAAAATCCGCCACCGGTCGTCGCCATTTCATCACACAAGATACGGGAGCGAGATGTTTGGTTGCATTTTTGCTCGCAAACAAGGTGGTTTGACCAGATTTCGCCTTATAAGTAAGTTCCACGCTTAAAATATAGAAAACACAAACATTTCAGCGCATTATTTTTACATTAACACCTTGCTGGCAACGAACCATGTGCTATTTGAGCTCCCAGCAGTCATTTTTCACCGTAACATCTCGCAATCTTGATTACAAATCAATAGAGAAATTCCCACCGCTTTTCCACGCTCTTCATTCCATTTAAAAAATAAACAACTTATCATTCTTTTTACAGATTTATGAAAAGCAATATCAAAAATCCACCTTTTCACAGCCACAATGAGCAGATGAGAGGTTTGTTAAATAAAAAAACTCGCTTTTAAAATCAATTTTTACTTACAAAATCTAAATTTGCAGGTCGGACATGGATCCGGGGTTTAACATGGCGCTACAAGGAACGATCGACGCCGACCAATCCGCCGCAATCTACCACGCCAGCGACTCAAACATGAATGTCAACCAGCACCAGTGGCCGTGCCCCATTTGTTCGATGACATTTCTTACGGTTTTCCACCTGAGGGAACACATGAGGAGCCACCAGAGCCACAACGAGTCGCAAGCGTCGGAGTTGGCGGGCCGGAAACACGATTGTCCCGACTGCAGCAAAGCGCACGCCGCGCCGGCCGAACTCGAAGCGCACTTGCTCGAGCACTCGACTCAAGCTCACTTCGGTAAAATGTGCGGGAAATCGTTCTGGTCGGCGGAATCCGCGGACGTGTGTCCGCACTTGAAGCTGGACGCGAACGGCGCGCCGACTTCGTACAAGTCGGCCAAAAGCCAGACGTGCAACGTTTGCAACAAGACGTTTCGCAACGCGAGTTACTTCCAACTGCACATGCGCATGCACGCGGGCGACAGCACGTATTCGTGCGACATGTGCGACAAAACGTTCAGTTGCTCGTGGAACCTCAAAACCCACCTGGCGGTCCACAAGGACGACAAACCGTTCGCGTGCGCGCTCTGCGGCGTCGGGTTCAAACTCAAAGCCAACATGCAGCGGCACGAACGGTCGCACGTGCTGTCGAAACTGCCGGAAAATGCCCCCGCGCCGGGCGACGTGTTCGCCGAAAAGAAGAACTACGCGTGCTCGACGTGCGGGATGCGCTTCAACGTCAAAGCCAACGTGATGCGCCACGAACGGCTGCACGCGAACCAATCCGAAAAGCCGAAAAGCGCCGAAATGCGGACGGACTTGTCGAAAGCCGACGTGGAACCGGTTTACAAGTGTCTGTCGGCGGTGGTTGCCGACAGACACGCGTGCAAAGTGTGCGGAAAGACGTACAAACAGCGGTGCCATTTGCTGTCGCATTTGCTGTCGCATTCGGACGCCCGGCCGTACGTGTGCGAGATGTGCGGCAAGTCGTTCAGCCTGGCGTGGAACCTGAAGACGCATCTGGCGGTGCACAATCAGGAGAAGCCGTATTCGTGCGCGGTGTGCGGCAGCAATTTTAAGCTGAAGACGGCGCTGCAGAGGCATGAGCGCTCGCACGTGTCGGCCAAGATGCAGGCGAGGCAGGGCGAGGCGGGGTTCAAGGAGTTGCAGTGTCCGGGTTGCGAGAAGAAATATTTGACGTTCAGCGAATTGAGGTCGCATATGGAAGTTCACAGCGATCCCGAGTGTTTTTTGTGCAATCGATGCGGCGTGGATTTCGCGTGTTTGGACGATTTGCGGCGGCATTTGGACGCGTGTAAGTGCGTCGGGAAAGGGTTCGGATGCGGGGTTTGCAATAGGAAGTTTTCCTCGGCTTTGGAGTTGCAGATTCATAGACAGATGCACAGCTGAAGGTCTAAACTGACTGCAGTGTACGGGCGAAGTCTATACATCGATGTATATTCATGTGTTTCGCCGTAATTTATTTTTTAAGTGAAATCGGCGCGAAGTTGCAACCAGGGGGTACGACAATCAGAATCTTCGTGACATAGATTTGAATCTTTGATGGGATTCGGATGGGATTCGGGAAGATTTAGATGATTATTTTAATAAAAAAGTGGAAAATATTTTAACTTTTGTCCAGTTTTCAACAAAAAATTAAATTTTTTTATAAAATGTAAAGATTCGGGGATTTGGAACGGGATTCGAAAGCCCATGTCAGAGATTCGGTTGAATGTCGTACCCCTGGGCCACAACTGTTATACAGAAAGGTGTGACCTTGTTATAATGAAATCGGGCCGTGATATACTTGTATAAGGTCAGTGTTGCAGGGGCATATTATACTCCATGGGGCCCCGTAATCTTCGGGGTCTTCAAATTGCAGAAAAGTTCATCGTCTTTCAGGTATGACATTTGCTAAAAATTATTTTATGTTTGTTTGAATTTTGTGCAAAGTTATGTTAGGGGCCCCAGGAGTGGATTTATTGGTTCTAGCAGGAAAAAGGCCCCACGTAGCCACCTGAATTAAAAAGAGAATATTTTTTTTTTGTGAAATCTATTGATAATTTTTTGAAATTTCTCAATTAGGGTTTTAAAAAATCGAGCTCAGAAGCGCCCCATTAGTCTCGGGGGCCCCAGATTGCTGAAACATAAAAATGAATTTTACCAACCATGTTTAAAATTTAAAAAAAAATGTAATTTATGTTGAAATTTTATGCAATATTATGTTTTGGACCGCAGGAGTGGATTTATTGGTTCTAGCTGGAGAAGGGCTCCCATGTGGCTTTAAGGGCACCAGAATTCAAAATAAAACATTTTTGTTTCTATGAAAAATATTTAACAATTTCGGAAATATTTTCAATTAGGGCCTAAAAAAATGGAGCTCAAATGGGCCCCATAATTTTAGGGGCCCCCGAATTGCAGAAAAATAAAATAAATAGATGTCACCATCCAATTTGGGAAATTTCAAAAAAATTATTTAATTTGTATTGAAATTTTGTGTGAAATTATGTTTGGGGCCCCAAAATTTAAGAATTTTTTTAAAAGACAACTTTTGTATCAATAAATGTCAAAAATTGCTAATATCGTTTAAAAATGATAATGTAAAGAGAAAAAAAAATAGAAATTTGAAATTTGTGTGTGAAAATGAGATTTTGTGATGTCATTATTCGGATCCAAAACCCGGGATCATGCCACCAACACTTGGAGAGAGAAACGATCATCTTGGCCTCCAAGTGGGGCCCACAAGCTAAAAGTAAAGCGTCAGACTCTAAACTTGGACTCAAGTTATACACAACTGTGAGTGAGGAAAAACTACTCACGTGAATATGCTGAAAAAGCGACCATTCCGCCTATCCGTGTCCTAAAAAAAACATGAATCGTCAACATGACGACCGACTCGCACTCGAGCAGACGATGATGGCAGTTCACGGTTGAATGTTCAACTTGTTTTCCGTGTGGATTTAAGGAAACAATCGAGCGCAGAGTCCTACAATAGGAAAGAAAACACTAAGAATTAACAATTGGTGATGTTCAACAGTCAAAACACAGGTGATTGTTACATTTATTAACAATAATGGTTTTTTTTTTATTTTTTAAAATATTTTAAATGATTAATTTTATTTTTTTTGTTAGATAACTGAGAAATAAGACAAGATGGTGGTGTCTAACAATATAACTGGAGATTTGGACTGTTCTGGGCTGCAGCTGAATAACCGGCGACAGAAACTTCGACAACGGTTCGACATTTTACGCAAATTGGGACAGGGGACTTATGGGAAAGTGCAGTTGGCTCTTAACAAAGAGACAGGTGAAGAAGTAAGTATATTTGGGTGTATTAATAGATTCAAATTTTGAGTATTAATAAACAGTAGTGTTGAGTTTTAGTGCCGCTGCGTGTTGGCGAAAAAGCGAACGGTCGACAGAAAGCGAGTCTAATTTTAGATGGGCATGAGACAAACAAGTCAAGTCTCTTTAATTTAATGTGAACAGCTGATAAGAGTAGATTTGAAACAACTTGATAAGAAAAAGAAAAAATTTATTTTTTAAATTTTTTTTTTATTATGAGGAAAATAAGGAAAATTAATGCTTGTGACCTTGATAGTCTAATTGTGCTCCAAACTCATTCACTTCTATTGTTTTTAGAATAGTAGTTGTGAAATATCAATATGATGTTTCGAGTTCTCCGATTTCGAAATGAAAAATTAATTTTTTCGATTAATCGGAAGTTCATCCGAAAAAAATTCTGAACGCATAGTTTCACTGTTAGAATAATTAAATTATAATTATTCAAACTTTTTTTTAAAAATATTTTTAAACTGATTAATATTTTTTAGTCAAAATGGCTTCTTGCCAAATTTCACTTCCTTTTTCATTTATTTTTCTAGGGAGTGTTTAATTACACACAGGTTTATAATTAAAATTAAAATTGTCCTTTAAAAAAATGTTTTTATCCCAAAAAAACCTTGAAATTTGTCTCCATAAGAAAAACCTTGAGGAAAGTCTTATATGGAATGGCAGGAACTAAAGCTTAGTATCTATTTATTTACTTTTTTTTTTTGGGTTTAGAAAATGTCAATTGCTTTCACATTCACTTATATAAATAGTTAAATAGTAAATTCAATTTGGTTTAAAGTAAACTTGTTTCCTTCCATGTTATTTGGCTAAAGAGAGCGAGAATTGCAACGGGGAGATATTTGTCTATTTTTGTTGTGCCAAGTTTGCAGCCCCAATTTAGTTTGTCAGTTCCTCCACCAGACATATCAATGCTCCTATTACTTAAAAAAAATGTCTCAGCCCCATTAGAAAATGATAAGAAATTATTTTTAAAAATAAATTATTCCTGACTATTATATCACATAATTGTCATAATTAAATAGAATTGCCAATGGTGGATGTTATTGTTCATTGATTGATGAATAAACTAGAGAAAACATCAACAATGTAATAAAAATTTACTCATAGGAAGCATAGATCACTCTTTATTTGACAAATTCTTCTTTAAGGAGAGATTATGCCAACAGAGTTCTAAATATACCAAAGCAGTCATGAGTGCTGGATGAGTAGGAAGGGCTGGTTGGTAACTGGATGCCTTCCAGTCTATTGTTTCAAGCTTCAAGGTGTTTTTTTAGTCATTCAAGGAGGGAAAAAGAAGAATTCTACATGTAATTTGACATTAAAAGGTGGGGCCTTGCTTGGGTCCTCATTTCCCTTAATTGTCCAACGTAAAACTAGTTATCGTGTTACCCGGCTTTAAGCGGCATGCCGATATACATGAAGTTACCAACTTTTGGAAATCTCAGTTTTGAAGCTTATATACCACCGGTATAAAAGCTGCTTTTTAGTTTTTTTAATTAAAAACATCCGAATGAATTATGTTGGAATTTGGGCCAGAAATTTAAGTTTTCTAGAAATTTTGAAGGTTTTTATTAAAATTTGTGTAAATTTATAGAAGATTAGGTCATTTATGTATATTTGGACATCTAAAAATGCTTTTTAATCTTGTTTTTCTCATTTCTCATTTTAAAAAATTCATACTCATCTGTGACGACGTGCCTTTAACAGCGGAGTTTACCGGTAATATGATCAAAACCATGCCGCTTTTAATGTATGTTTTATTACATAACAGCATTTGTATGTAACCGGTCAGGTAGGGAAAAATTCCGGCCGTTCTAGTGTTATGTTAAGTGACCACAATTTCCTGGGTCAATTTTGGACAATTTGTAAAGAAGTTCTAGACACCTAAATATATTGATTTATTGGCAGGTGGCTATCAAGACAATAAAGAAGGCAAAAATTGAAACGGAGCAGGATTTAATTCGAATTCAGCGAGAAATTCAGATTATGTCGTCGATCCAGCATCCCTACATCATTCACATTTACGAAGGTGCTTTAATTTCTGACCTTTGTCGCGCTTACTCTCAAACACATGGTTCTGTTGCAGTGTTTGAGAACAAGGAGAAAATTGTGCTGGTGATGGAATATGCGTGCGGCGGGGAAATGTACGACTTCCTTAACTTCAAAAAAACATTAAGCGAATCCGAGGCTCGAAGGATTTTTCGACAAATCTCTTCTGCGGTTTATTATTGTCATAAGGTAGTTTGGCCAGCTGACATTGGGTGTTTTTGTATTCATCGTTATTTTGTCATTTCAGAATAAAATTTGTCATCGGGATTTGAAGCTGGAAAATATTCTTTTGGACGAAAAAGGAAACGCAAAAGTAAAAATTCGAAAAACAGTAATGTCGCAAATACAGTTGTCCCTCGACTTATGCAGGCAGAATGCAGGGCTGAACTAGCCCAGGAGGATATTGTTACGCGTACGAACCGTTCCGCTTATCGGCCGATCCTTTTCGCTCATATTCGAGTAATTAGTTGTTAAATTTCGACGACGTGGAACGGTCCGTACGTGTAACAATATCCAGGGCCAAGGGTTGAATCAACTTAATTTTACAAGACAAAATTAAATAAACAAAAGGTAAATTATAACTAAACATAATTTAACTTCGCACACCAAGGGATTTCTGTATGCGGGCACTGTTTGCTGGTCGTCGTATTCAGTTAACAACAGTGTTCAATGTTTAATTTTATTTCCAGATCGCAGATTTTGGATTATCAAACAACTTTAATGAAAGCAAATTATTGAACACCTTTTGTGGCAGTCCTTTATATGCATCACCAGAGATAGTCAAGGGCAACCCATACTATGGTCCAGAGGTATTTCAATGAAAAAGATGGATCAGTGTGTCAATAATTGTAAAATGAATTGTTTAGGTTGATTGCTGGAGTCTGGGTGTTTTGTTATACACTCTGGTTTATGGAGCGATGCCTTTCGATGGTAGTAATTTCCGAAGATTAGTCAAACAAATTTCTGAAGGGGACTATTATGAGCCTAAGAAACCTTCAGGTTTGTTGACAGATCAGAATTTTGTGACAAATATTTAGTTCTGTTTCATTTAATTAGAAGCTTCTATGCTTATTCGCCGCCTTCTTACTGTGTCGCCGTCAAAGAGAGCAACGATAGAAGACGTGTGCGAAGATTGGTGGGTGAACTTGAGTTACGATGATTCTCTTCTCGCCGTTGCCGAAGAACTAGGCAAGGTGCCACTAATGACGTTTGACTACGTTCATCAGTCGAAATCAAGCGATACGGCTAACGAAGAATCGACAAAGAAGAAGAAGAAGAGTCGTAAAGCGGAGGAAAACAGTTCGCTTAATTCCACATCGGAGAGTAATTTGAGCATTCAAAATGAGCAAAACACGGTTAATGTACAAACTGAACAGTCATCGACAACAGAAACTGAACAGTCATCGACAATAGAAACTGAACAGTCATCGACAACGGAGACTGAAAATGAAGATATTGCTAACCAAAAACTAACCAATTGCAACGATGAAAACCTCATTTCTTCTTTATCGGAGGTCAAAGAAAATGAAAATACTGAAAATACTGAAAATAATGAGAGTCTCGATACGAAACAACCAGAAATTGTCCAAAAAGAAGAAAAACCTGTGATCGAGGAAAATCAGGCGAAAAATATTTCACAAGATGAGAAGACGGAACTCAATGTACCCTGTGATGATCATACTAGTCATTTAGAATCCAATGTGGAAAGTATTGCTGCAGAAAATATCGTTGCCCAAAATAACGAAGTGGGTTCCGAAGTTTTGGCGGAGAAAATAAATATTGAACCCACGGTGACTGCCAAACAAAAGCCATCAAGCGAAAGTTGCGATGAAACAAATGTCGAGATTAAGCCAAAGCTGAAGCAAAGGTCTGCTTCTTTAAAAACAACCTCCTTGAGCACCGGCATCAAAGAGAAGAAATCTTTTGTATTTCCTGGTCTGCGAGTCAGCGAAGCAAAACTGGCTTTTGAAAACAAACAAGCCGACAAGAAAGTCAAAACAACTGTGCCTGGTTTGAAGGTTTCAACGGCTAAAAAGGTACTTGAAACGGCAAATGATGTTTCATGCACGGCGTCTCGACGTGCATCCATGCCTGCCAAGTTGAAAATTATTGAACCAGATAACAAACCAGTCATAAAAGCATCTAAACAATCACCATCAAGAAGCGATGGAGCAGAAATAAAACAAAAAGAAGCTGCAAAGCCTCAGAAGAAAACTGCTGGTTTTCTACCTACGCTTGATGTCACCGTTGCTGTGAAACCTCGAAAAGATCTCGGAAAGCCGCCGCCATTTCCTCGTGTCGATGCATCAACGAGTGGAACGTCTAGTGGAGAAAATACTCCAGATATTGTAATTGCAAATCTTCCATTCAGAAGATCATCATGTCCGAAATCTAATTCATCAACTGCAAGTTGTACTTCCGAAAGAAGTCAAAACACGGAACCCAGGCAGCGGTCTTTGAGCAATGCTTCCGATGTTGTTCTAAGTCTAACGTCCGGTGATAGCAGTTTGAAAAGCTCATCATCTACCCTGACTGGAAATGAAAGTAGTGAGGCATTGGCAGGATCTGCATCACACACAGATGCAAATAGAGTGGAGAATTCTGAAGCAACGGCAGCAGTAGATGATCTAAATACGAGACAAGAAGATGCAAAGAGTTCAAGCAATGTCGATGTTCCGGATAAAGTAACCAAAAGATCAAGTATGGAGATTCAGTTAAGTTCCAACACTTCACAACCAGAAGTTAAATCGGCAATGGCGGAACCACAGTTCATCCTGAGAAAACCTCCCGGAGGTGGAAAGTTTACTCTATTGGGAGTAACGTCAGAAGTTTCTTTTGATGTAGCAGCTGCTCCAGAAGTGGAAATACCGACGGTTGAAGTTAAAGCGAAACCACATAAAATCAGCAGGAATCTATTCATGTCGGTAACACTTCCACCGCCGCCGCCACCAAGTGATTGTGGATCGGATAACGATGAAGCGGCAACTGAATCGAACAAACCCACAATTGAAAGTGCTGTTATTCAACAGAAAGCACACAACACCATAACCAAACAGCAAAAATCAGCTAATCATATGGGCTCACCAAAGCGAAACATTTCTACCCAAAATCACAGCGATCGGTATCTCCGCGACTTGAGTAAAAACCCTGAAACTCTTCTTAGCGGTCGCCAAGGTTACAATGTCTACAGATCAAAGTTTCGTGGGTTGCAAAAGGCTGGTTTGAGCGAACAGAATCGTTGGTCTCGAGATGTTTCCCTCGAAAGAAGTGAAAGTTTTAGTTCTACCGGATCCATCGATGATATGGAAGAGGTGTATGACTGTTTTGCACCTGGTGGTTCGCAAGGCTCTATTGATGAATTGCCTTTGCTATCGAGACAACACTCGTATTCAAAAAAACTTCCCAATTCAGATCTTAAAATGGATACGTCCATAAGATACGAGGACACTTCATCACCAATGTCATCTGGTTTTGGGTCTTCGAGATCGACAAGACCACAAATTTATGACCGCAGTTGCTCAAACTCACGCAGTTCTTGGAGTTCGGTGCATTTCAAGAACTCGGCTTCCTCAAACTCTGTCAAAGATTATGGGTCTGATGCAGAATCTTTGGTCAGTGATTCATCAAGCAGAAATCAATGGAGTGGTCGAAATTCTAGTCAAGATGCGAAAGATAGCAATGATTTGTCGACAAAATCATTGTATCGTTACAAGACCCGGTGCAGCAGTTTGTCGCGTAGTATGTCTGAAGACGAGAGTCCACCGCTAACTGAACATCTAAACAGCAATCAAGATCCAAGTTCATCTTCTTTGTCTGCAAGATATCTTGGAAACTCTTCAACCAACCGTATATCACTCAGCAGTCGATTCAGAAACGAAAAATCCAAAGTCGAAACAACCTCCACTACCTCTCCAATACACAAAGTGCAGAGTAACTCCAATTCAAGTCCTCCAGATTCTGCATCCAAACTCCCATACTATCCATACAACAATAGTTTTACTAGAAGAAGAAGTTCTACAAGAAGCAGTGATGATACCATGTTAAACAATACAACTGAAGGTAGTCAGCCGTCCAATTATAGAAGCGACTCGATTGCTAGAAAAGATTCGTTCGATTATTCGATATACGGAACTACCAGAAGAACGAGAGATTACAACAAATCGGTAACTCAAGATTTGGTCCAGGAAAGCAAAAAAGTTGATATTCAAGAATCTGTGCCTAGAAGAAGACCTAGAAGCCTTATTTTATCTGACAGTGAATGGAGTTCCACCAAACAGGCGCAATCAGACAAAAGGGAAAATCCATTCAGAATTCACCGAGCGGCATCCTCAGGTGAGAAGACTGAAGAATCTAGTGATATTAAAAAAAAGTTGGACAGAGACTTAGAGTCTCAATATACTTCCCCCTCTGTCCAGAAGAACCTAAGGGCATTTTGGAGAGCAGGCAGTCACGGCAGAGAGATAGGAACAGGTTTGAATACTAATAAAAGCATTGATGGCAATAAACCAACGCTTATGCGTAGGGCATCCTTGAGTGAAGATTCAAAGGGCCGATTAAGCAACGAAAATTATGTAAAAAACAGTACTTTGCCAAGTGGGGCTGCAGAGTATTGGGCAAGAAGGTATGGTACAAATTCAAGAATTCATCCGGCAACGGAAAACAAGGTGGAGGAATCGCTAACCGATACAAATAGCCAAAAGAGCGAAAAGAAAATTCCCATCAGAAGAAGGTCAACAGCTGGTCTTGAAAAAGCTTCCGGAAATGAGACCGACGACGAGAGAACCCGTGGATTGCTGCAATACGCCAGATCCATCAGCCATGAATTAAATCAACTGCATAATGACCTCACGACAACTTTTAGAAAGCGGAAAGAAAAGGAATGTGATGTCGAGATAAACATACAGAATGAGGTTGGAAACGTAGTCAATGAATTGAAGAAATTAGAAGACGACTTGATATTGCTCGGTGCATCGCCAAAACGCGAAACCAACAGCGTGAAGAAGGAAGTAGTCAACGAAGTAAAACCCGAGAAAAAACCCCGTGCTGAAGAGTTGGAATGCGGTTCATCCGAAGACGGCACGGCCACACCGACAGACCAAGACGATACGTGCTCACTTTGCAGCGACTACGAAAACCGTTCCGGTGCTAGCAGTGGGCTAGAAGAATCGGTAAGCGAGCGAATTAGAAGAAAAAGTTACTTCGCACGATTTCAAGACAAAAAGAACAAAAGCCGGACCTCAAATCAGTCAAACGGAGAAGCCAGAAGCCACTGCCATCACTGCAGGATCAAAGCGGCATCCGAATCAAACGCCGAGCCGGACAAACCTGAATCCGGACGGCAACAAACTTTTTCCTGTAGCAGACATTCTATGCCTAGAGATGTTCGATACAATAACATAGATGAAGAGACCGTGAACAAATCTGGTGCCGATTGTTCAGATTCCCCTAACAATTATCCAGCTACCGTAGAAGACTCCGACAACGAAGCGACGAGCAATCATATTGCAGATGGTCGTTCTGGAAGAGCTAGCAGCGTTGCTCCGGAATCGCCAAACTCCACTTATTCCAAATCCTTTTACCGTCATCATTCCACATCGGATTTTCTGCGCCCCATATCTCCCGTGTCTCGAAGGCTCTCGATGCTGGACAGCACTTCGTCAAACGGTTACATGAGTTCTGGGTGGTCTAAGTATGACCGCAGGAAAACACGACCATCGACGTCTATTATTTCTTCACTTCCACTGGAAGCAACGGTCCATTCACGGGCAAACTTACGAAGCCGCCACGACTATTTGATCAACAGGGCATTGTCTTCGCTAGATGACAGAAATGCACGTCCTTTGACGCCAAATTCTAGAAGAGTGTCTTTTCGTGACAACTACATGACGGATATGAGACGCTTTTCGGCCATTTTGGACAATTCTAGTCCTAGAGATGTTATACGCAAAGCTTTGGACATTTTGTAATTCAATGCAGTATTAAAGAGAAGGCGTTTGAAATGTGTTGATAATCATATAACCAAGGACGATTAAACACAGGACTTTGCATTTGACATAAATTTGTTAGAATCTAAAGCAATTTTGTCTTCTGGCCGAAACGACTCAAAAATGACATCATTTTGTCTTTTTCTCGCAGAAAGTTGGAATATTGCAAACAGGTGGTGACTGATTCAGTAAAAATGGTAGATGGGAAGTCTGTGTTTAATCGTTCTAGGTTTACAAAGTAATAGTGTAAGTAGTTGCAATAAACTTTCAATAATGAAATTTATATCAAAGAAGTTGCTGCGTGAAATAAACAACGAAAACTATCCATTTTTAATAAAAAGCAATATGTGCATTCAGTCTTTAAAAGATGAATTGACTTATTCATCTCAAATGACTTCCCAAAAGAGGAAACAATGTTTTTTACATCATATCTCTGAGAGGTCAACTTGAAAGAATTCATATTAAAGGATTAAGATAAGTTGAAATTGAAATCACTTGTTTCACTTATAGCGGTGACTTATCTTTTCTGCACCTACTATTGGCTATTGTGACCACATGTTGTAGGTAGCCATCTTTTTAGTTCAGTTCAGGTTTTGTGTGTTCAATCAAGAATTCACTTCTTTGAGACACTTAAAGTGATTTAAGGAAAAGGTAATTCGTCTTTTAAAGATTGAATGCACCTATTATCAACATTTTTATCTCTGCTGCAGTTTGTAAACAAATGAAACAAATAGAACTTCATGTTAATGTAGGGATTATTACTTAAAACTGATATTGAAAATCCATGATTTACAGCACAATTTGCTACCAAATTTATGTTTTTGAAAAGAGAATCGGTTTTGAATCCGGGCCAATGGTACCCAAGACGAGTTGACAAAAAACACTTACAACAAAACTCTTGACAAAGTAGGCTGCAACATAATAGTGCCAGCCGAGTTAGTTTCCGTTTTATCCTGGAAAGATGTTATAATTGAAGGAACGAGAAGAGGAAATTTACAGTAACTATCGTATGTTTTGACTACTGCTGGTAAGAATAAGGGCGGTAATATGACTAAAAAACAAGGCTACAAAAGAAAGAACCTTGTAAAGGTTTCTGAATCCAGTCCTGATGTAGCTTACAGGTAGCTACAACATCTGCACATTCACTAGATGGCGCATGCTATTGAAAAGTTTCATTTCTCTTCTAAATTGAGTGCATATACTCCAAACCGATACAACGTTGTCCAGATTACACTTAACTGTGGACTCTGCTCTGCTATGCGGAAATGTAGTTCTGTTTATTTTCCATGAACTTCAGTGTAATGATGGATTTTATTTAATTGGTAATAAAATGTTTATTTAGTTTGCTAAATCTGCTTTTAATCAATCAAACAATGTTAGCATAGTTTATTGGTTTCTTTTGGCAGGTAAACAAAGGTTTAGTTTTTTATTGGTTGTTTTGCCTAGTCAGATTACAATTTTGGTGTTATGGGCTACTTTTTTGTGCCACTACACCAGTGAGACGATTCAACCAATAGGAGTTTGGACAACTTTGCATCGGTTTAGAGTATAGACAAAGTGGGCTTAGTTACGGTGGCAATTTTGGCCCGTGGTTCCATTTCATCGACTTCAGGTTTATCCCAACAACTATTCCAATAATTACAAGCATTTTTGATTTCGTGTGTTCACCGCCTTATCATTTCCTGGTAGTTTAAAAAATTGGTATCGCAACCACACCTTATCCCTTCACCGAGGAAAATAGTAACAGAATTTATTTTAACAGCTAATTATGTAATTATGAATGAAAACAATTCCCAGAATTTTGAAGTAAATAAAATTCTTTTGTTTCCTCGGAAAAATAATTAATCAGATACAAATTACACGTTATAAAATGTGAAAGGAGAGTGGGAAATTAATCCTTAACTTTTCTACTTTATTTGACGCATTATGATAAAGGGAAAGTTCCTATTGAATACAATATTTTGCATAATAAATGGTTTTTATATTTTTGTAAGGTGGTAAAAAAGATATCAATTAGATTAGAAAAGAATGATTCGTTTACGACCACAAGTTTTCCTTAAGTTACGGTAATCATAGCTCAGTTCATGTGATGCAAAAAGCGATCAGGTCAGTGAGTGGTGGGGAAAACCAGGTTTTGTTTACTTCTTTGTTATTGGCATTCTGAGTTTTTGAAAGTGGGTAGATCATTTGTCGGTAAAAATAAATAATCATATATTTTGAATTTTGATGTTTCTATATATAAATTTGAGTTTTTATTTGTTTTATTTTATATTTTTTTGACATTTGATGTTAGCTGGTATCATCTTGTATTATCTTGAGTACAAGATCATAATTTTGAAGTTATCAAGAGGTTTTGTTATGAAGAATAAACAAATTAGAAAAGTGGGCAGTGACGTTTGTTAAATGCTAAGAATTTGGCATTTTATTTTACTTGCGTATTTTATCAAGGATGTATTCATATGAAAAAAAAATTGTCTAAAATTTATCAAAAGTGTCTAAAAATTAATCTAAATTCGTTTAAAGCTAAGTTTAAAATTTAAACTCAAAGTCTGTAACAATAAGTGGCTAAATTTATTTAAAAATTATTACAACTTGATGAAATTTACTGAAAACAACTATAAATAAGCTCAATTTAATTTACCATTTAAAATGTATACAAATTCAACCAAACGTTTCAAAAGTGTCGAAAACTTGTCTCCAACTTATCAAAAATGTCTAAAATTCCAACGAAATTTGTCAAAAATGTTATAAATTTTTTTTGTCTAAATTCACTAAAATAAAGTGTGCAATCGGCAGAAAATTAATAAATGTCTAAAAATTGGACAAAATGGTTTGTAACTCCTAGTTGTCGTTTGTTCAGTATTCGAGTTTTATTGACCCCTAAATTCAATTTTATAATCCACTTTTAAATAAAATTAATTATCTCCCTAACGCAAATAACCGGCTAGGAATTTCCAACGTCACCTGATAAGCAATTACCAAATTTCACATCCTCCTTCCGAATCCACCCACTCAGGGACGAGGCGTAACACGAGGAACTTATTACAATAAAAACAATACCAATGACATCATGTTTGTTGTCTTTTTTCTCAGAAATATCACGAATAAATGAAGGAAAAAAACGTTAAATATATCAACCAAAATAATTTTAAAATAATTTTAAAATAAAATTAAAAAATAATGAAATTAAATAAAAGATAAATGTTTTTAGAATAGTTAAATATTTTTAAATGTTTTTTAGAAAAATTCAATTTTTTTAATAACATCTACCATATGAAATGGAGTTTGAATACCGTACTGTACTTACCGTATTACTGTCATACAGTTTATACAGGCATGCGGGTATGAATTAAAACGTGCCAGTATACTGTAAGTGAAAAACCTGGTTTTTTGTTTTTTTATTTAAAAGATCCTGGATGAATAATTATGTTGGAATTTGGGCATGAAATTTGAGTTTTCTTATCTGAAGATTATTACTAAAATTTGGGAAAATGTATAGAAATTTAGGCCAATTTTCCACTTTTTGGACATCTAAAAAGGCTTTTTATGCTTGCTCTGCCTCAATTCTGATTGAAAAAAAATCATTTACAACAGCATGCCAGTAAAAATGGGTTTACGGCATGCCGTTAAAACTTGAACAATGATACCATCAGCTTAAATGGGGTGTAATATGGCAAATTCCTCTTCTGCGAAGGAGATGGAACGATACCCTTAGGAACATGTTACATGCTTGGTTTGGAAAAAAAAAGAAATCCATAGATGTTGTAGGTCGTAGTTCGACCAGGACCCGGTGCGATTGTTTTTATGTGCTTTGTTGGTCATTGTTTTCAGTGCTTGTCGGTGTAGTTTGGGCGCCTGGTGTGGTTGCACCGCTCGATCCTATCTTGAGCTGGTCAAGCTCATCACTGTTTGAATTAAGTAATAGAAGATTAATTTCTGAAGATTTGCAAAAGTAAGACCAAAAGTGGTTATGTAATCTAAACATTAAGTTTATTAAGGAATCGTATACATCGGATATATAAATAACTACATCTTGATTAAGCTTAGCCGAAGTAGTGCCCTTAGAAGCTGCGTTTGCCGACATTTATAAAAATATCTTCATGTATCCTTTCGGATTCTTTCAATTCTTGCATAGTTGTAGCGCTTTGTTGCTTCAGTACCCGTTCGAGAACAGCTCTCACATCTGCTGCCATGACTGCATCTCCACAAATATAAATGTGCCCTCCATCTTGAATATGCTTTACAACTTGGTCAGCATCTCTTGACAACAAATGTTGCACGTAAGTCTAATGGGAATAGAACAAAGTTTATGAGAAAAAGGCATGTTATGATTTAAGGCAGTGATTACCTTGTGACTGGTATTCCATCTGGAATAAGCGGTCTCAATCGAAGACAAAACACCTCGCTGGAAAAGGAGTTGAGTTTCATCGTAGAAAAGATGATCAGCGGCTGGATGTCTGCAGCCAAAATACAACTTTATCGCTCCGAAGACTTTGCCAGCGTTCTTCTGCATCTCGAATTGTCGTTGTTGCCAAAACCCGCGGAACGGAGCGAGCCCGGTGCCTGCTCCCACCATCAGCACAGGAGTTGATGGGTTTGTGGGCAAATGGAAATGGGCAGCTTGTCGTACAAAATATGGAATTTTGCTACCCAATGGTATATCGTTCAAGAAATTTGAGCAAAGTCCTGAATTGCTGCAAGTTCCATCTGTTAATAGAAGAAAAGATGATTAGATGGATCCATGAAAACAGTCTATCAAGCTCTAAAGATGTGCATCATTATTGCAAATTATTTATTGTATCTGCTTAAAGTGAAAACTCATTGAGCTGTATCACTACTGGGCATATTATTTCGGGTAAACAGCTTTTGGCAAACAGCTTTTGCCATGTAGCCTTTGGCATACGGCTTTTTGTGAACAGCCTCTGGGATTTGCCTTTTGTTTCTGACATTATCTTATACTAGTCTGTAGATTGTTGCTTTACCTTTGCTGTTGGTGATGACCACACCAACTGTCAAGTGGATTTCGTTGGGTGCGAAAGCGAGGGAATTGCTGATGGAGTAGAGTCGTGGTTGCAAGATTGGAAGCCGTTCCAGAAGGAAGGTACAATCAGGTTTCAAGGACGGAAATTCCTTCAACACATCAAGTACATTTGGAAGTTTTTCGTTTCTCCATTTGTTGTGTTCCTTTTCATCCTGTACACCAGAAGAGCAATAAACATTAGTCGCGTTTCTTATACAGAAAATAAAAATTGTATTACCATAGCCAGGAGCTGCAGTTTCTTCAGATCATTTTCATCATTTGTGAATTTGCTTAATTCATCCAGGAATTGTTGGTCAGGACAACCACTTATGTCCAATAAGTTGGCGAATGCCATTGTTAACGAACAAGCCGGTAGACGGTTTGCCGGTTGCCATCCGTCTTGTACGCGTTTCTGAACTTGAAAGGTTGAGTTTGCATCCTCTAGTACATTAAGCCGAGCCAGTAAATCGCGCACTAATCTTTTGGGATTAGTTGGAAAGATGGCCACATGGTCTCCAGGTTCATGCCTCTGGCTGGAACTGAGTTTTAGGAACGTAGTCTTGCGGCTCGAACGATAAGCTTGCAGATCGTCTCTATCCAGCAGTTCACTGTGATTGATTTGACGATTGTGAGTTTTGGAGAGCGCTAGAATCAGATGGAGATATCTTTGTTAATTTTGCTAAACTGGTGATAAAATCAAATGACTTACCCATAAATACATCCTTGACAGCGGAAGCCGGATTAACAGGGTTTAGGCGTCTGTTTTCGGCTTTCCATTCCAGATCGGATTCTAGACTGCTCGTGAAGGCATCTTTGTCACCAATGTCTATACCGAATGCTGTGCAAGTAGCCTAAAGAGTAAAGAATTGAACAAAATGTTCTCCACAAGGGGTGCAAGAAGGAACTTACTGGAAATAACTTGCGAGTCCATTCTAAGAAGGCTTTGTCTTGGCCTTTGAGTTCGTCGGCAGTTGTCACCGGGAGGATTGCCTCGCTTCCAAGTGCGGCCAGACTGTCGTGACAAAAGTAGCCAAATTGACAGAAGTCGGGGTAGGCGCTTGAACCCAAGGCAAACACCGAAAACCTGTAATGGTAAAGAATTTTAGTCCTGATTTTCCATCGATTTGGATTAACCTCTAATACATACTTGAGATTGCGAATTTCTTTATCGCACATGGAATTGTTGTTATTGGCGTCGAGAGAAGAGCAAACTTTCTTCAGCCGTGAGAAGAATTTCTAATCGGGAAAGAAAATATTAAACATTGCTCCTTGTCTATTGCACCTTCGTTTCTCTTACCTTTCCATTTTCTGGCGAACCACCATTTCCAAAGGTGCTGGTCACTACGAGCAAGAGTTGCTCTTTCTGTCCCAAAAGAGACAAATCATAATCATGCATGCACTTCAACTCTGCTCTGAAAGTAGATCCAAACATAGCGGCTAGTTTCTCGGCAAACGACTCGGATCTTCCTGTTTCCGAAGCGTACAAGACCGTGACGCGGCTTCTTTTCAACATCGGTCTGACTAACCATCGAACGGATCTAGCCACGCTCCTGAAGCTCAGTTTAACTGCTCTTCCATTGGCATCTACAGGCTTGTTTTGCCACTTGTGGGTCTTCCACGCTTCGGCAGACAATCCGAAAGCTGGCGTTAGATTGTAGGTGAGCATTTCTTGGTGATATATCAGAAGAATGCTGCTGCTTATCGTTGGCACGAGTTTTCGCCAGTCTCCTGGACATCCTCCGCGAAGCTTTTGCTCTTTGTTGAAGAAGGCCAAGAAGAGTTCAGAAGCTGAATGGTGGTCTAAAATGGACACTCCGGCTTCCTAACAAAGGAAATATTGCTGGTTAGACAATGCTAAGACAATGCAGGGACTACGCTAAGACAACGCTAATTAGACGGTAAGCAACGTTTTAGCAATAATAACTTACTCGGTAACTGTACAAAATTGCTGCATTAAGTTCAACGAGTGCTTGTTCCTTCCACAGCGTAGAGGCCACTGAAGTATCCAAATTCATCCCTTCTGCCACTTTCTACGGAGGTTAAATATTCACATTATACACTGAATATAGAATATAGACAAATATGACGCATACCTTGAGAAGATTTGCATCGTTGATAAGCATTTGGTCCGCAACTTCCGAAGAGATTTGCAAGTGGCTGAGAGGAGCTGCCGGGAATTGAAGACCGCCGATTTTAAGAAATTGGTCAGCACGAGACGTCCACGCGGGCCATTTGATGTCGAGTTCTTCGAAGCAGGGAAATGTGGGATGTCGCAAAGCCACTTCCAAGACGAGGTCTTGGGGCAGTTCGAACATTTCCGGGTCTCGGCCCGACTCGTTAACAACGACGGGAAGCAAGTCGTTGAAGGAGCCGGTTCCTCTCCAACCCAACCGCTCGCACAACTGCGTCAGGTAGAGGTTGTCCGGATTGCCCACTACCGTGTTGTCTTCTCGGCGATAAGCGGCGTACGACACCAAACTTCGGTTCCACACACGACATCCATCCGAAGGGAAAACACTCACTACGGGTCTTGAAGAAAAAAAGAAAAAATAGCATTAAAATTTAAACCATAAAAGTTTGGTCATGTGATAAGTGTTAGTTACGTAACACAAGTTTAGGTCATGTGACCGATTTTTTGGTTTTGTGAGAAAATTTTGGTGTTTCTGTTACTAAAAATTCTTTATTATTTAGTGGTATTTATTTACCTGATTTTTCCGCCATCGTTGGTTCGTTTTATGTGTTCACAGAGCGCCGTGAACGTTCCTAGAGCGCTGCGGACGTGTCGTTGGTCGAGCACCGCCAGGTTTTCCCAGTCGTAGCGTGCGAGGGAAGTGGGTGCGTTTCGCCAAGCAAGTCGCGCTCCGAATTCCAATTCTTCGGGCGTCAAATCGTAGTCGTTGAAAGTGTTTACACTTTCCAGTACTTTTTGCACACGACCTTCTTCTTCGATTGTGTTTTTCCTGTTTGGGGAAATTGGATTGTTTTAGAGTTTGGTTTTGGTTTGGTTGAGGTGTTGAGTTTGTTTACTTGTTGATTGAGGCGTAGAATTCGTCGAAAAATGATTGAATTTCGTCTTTGTCGATCTGGTCGGTGTCCAATAAGAGCTTTTCTCTGTGCGCGGTAAGGCAGAGACCTTGGTTGCAACAGGGGAGCTAATTTAAATCGGAATTAATTAATTAATTAAAAATTGAATTTAAATTTCATATTCCAATATAAAATTGTGCGCACACAAATTTTCATAGGAAGTTTCAAAAATTGACATAAAATGTCTGGAAGTTCCAAAAAAAAGGTCTAAACTTTCCGAAAAGGTTAAAATATTTTCAAAAAAGTCTGAATAAAGTCTAAAAAAGTCTAAAAAATTTAAAAAGAAGTCTAAAAGATCTCCAAAAAGTCTACCGGTAAAAACCTTTCAAAAAAGTCTAAAAACATCTAAAAAATGTCTAAAAGTTTTCAAAAAATTCTAAAAGTTCTTAAAAAAGTCTAAAAGTTTTCAGATACCGGTATTCTAAATTTCGCCCAAAAATATCCAAAATGTCGATTAGAATCAAAATATACCCTGAATTTAAAAAAATCAATTGCAAAATAAAATGAAGATTGGTCGAACCTTAACGTTGAAGTGTAGCGTATCATCGTGAATCTTCTTAGTCGAAATATTCTTGACTGCAATCGGCGCTTTCCTTTCCACCACCTTCTTCTTCTCCCCCTGCGTTCTTCTTCCACTGCCTTGCTGCATCCTATTCTTCCCTTCGGTAATGACAGTCATGGTGCTAATTAAACTTCTTTACTCTTAACCTGCTCAAACAGATATGAATGAAATCCCCAAGCAGTTCCTTCGTCTTATATACGATGGCAGCTTTAGTCACATCCTGACATCATTACAAAGGGGAAAATTCGAAATCTGACCTGCGTAAAAGCCAATAGGGATCTGAAGACGGAAATCTTTACGGAAACACGTTTCCGATGATGCAGATAATCGAGCACATTTTTATTGATATTGGATTACAAAAAACATAAACAGAAAACAAATAGATAATTAAACTTTTTTTTTTTTATTTTGTTATTTTTAAAATTAAATTTTAAAAAATTAAATTTTTCAGAAAACAATTTTAAAAAATTGAATTTACTTAAAAAAATTTAAATTTTTCTTAAAAAATTTAAACAAAATTAAATTTTTTCTAAAAAATTTAAAAAAAATTGAAATTTTCTTAAAAAATTAAAAAAAAATTGAATTTTTCTTAAAACATTTAACTTTTATTGATTTTTTCTTAAAACATTTAACTTTTATTGATTTTTCCTAAAAACATTTAACTTTTATTGATTTTTTCTAAAAACATTTAACTTTTATTGATTTTTTCTAAAAACATTTAACTTTTATTTAATTTTTCTAAAAACATTTAACTTTTATTTAATTAAATTTAATTTTATAAAATATTTAGGTTGATATTCATAACGTTTTTTTGTCATTTATTCGTGATATTTCTGAGAAAAAAGACAACAAACATGATGTCAGTGGTATTGTTTTTATTGTAATAAAGTTCCTGGTGTTACGCCCTCGTCCCTTAGTGGGTGGATTATAACTTCCAAAAAAAATTACATCATTCTAATAATTAAACATAAACAAAACGACTATTCCTTGTGCTAGTGCACAGGGGTAAAAAGACTCGACCTATGGTAGTTAAGCCAACCTTGTAGTGAACAAACCTTATTTTATCTGACAGTGAATGGAGTTCCAATCAGGCACAATCAGACAAAAGGAAAAATCCATTCAGAATTCACCGAGCGACGTCTTCAGGCGAGAAGACTGAAGACTCTAGTGATATTAAAAAAAAGTTGGACAGAGACTTAAGAGTCTCAATATAGCTTACTTCCCCCTCTGTCCAGAAGAATCTAAGGGCATTTTGGACATGCACATTTACTCCAGGGGGTAGCCAATGCTGGAAATCTCCGACAGGCAAGGATTTTGGATTTCAAAATCCTTGAAATCTCATGAAATCCTGGAAATCCTAGAAATCTTTGAAATCTCATGAAATCCTGGAAATCTTATAAATTATCTTCCAAATTGTCGCAAATTCTAGCAAAATTTTTTAAGAAACCCACATGATATTCTGAGAAACCCTTGTGAAATCCTGAGAAATCCTTGTGAAATCCTGAAACCCTTAGCAAATCCTTGAAATCCTTAGCAAATCCCTGAAATCTTCGAAATCTTTTAAATCTCATGAATTTCTGGAAATCCTGGAAATCTTATAAATTCATGAAAATTGAGTTGGACATCTCGCACAGGCAAAGATTTTTGATTTCAAAATCCTTGAAATCTCATGAAATCTTCAAGGATTTCAAAATGTCGAACGCAATTTTTGCGATTGGCTACTCCCTCGCATTCACTAGATGACACGTGGTATTGAAAAGTTTCATGATGTCACTCACTATGTCAGCCAATGAAATTGTTGCTGCAGACAGAGATGAAACCAATCAGCTTTTAGTTTCATTTCTCTTCTCTAAACCGACAGAACGTTGCCCAAACTCCTATCGGTTGAGCAGGATTACGCCTAACTGTGGACTGTGCTTTACTACGCGGAGAAGTACTGAGAAGTACGGAGAAGTTCTGTTTATTTTCAATGAATTCCAGTGTAAAAAAAGATTAGAATGATTGATTTTATTTAATTGGGAATAAAATGTTTATTAAATTATCTAAATCTGCTTTTTCCTCTTTTAATTAGTCAAAGCAGAGTTTGATGGTTTCTTTTGGCAGGTAAACAAAGGTTTAGTTTTTTATTGGTTGTTTTGTCTAGTTAGATTACAATTCTGGTGTTATGGACTACTTTTTTGTGCCACTACACCAGTGACACGGCTCAACCAATAGGAGTTTGGACAACGTTGGAGTCTCGCCAGAGTGGCAATTTTGGCCCGTGGTTCCATTTCATCGAGTTCAGGTCTATTCCAACAACTATTCCAATTTTTTCAAGCATTTTTGATTCCGTGTGTTCACCGCCTTATCATTTCCTGGTAATTAAGTTTAAAAGATTGGTATCGCAACCACACCTTATCCCTTCATCGAGGAAAATAGTAACAGAATTTATTTTAACAGCTAATTGTGAAATTATGAATGAAAACAATTCCCAGAATTTTGAAGTAAATAAAATTCCTTTGTTTCATCAGAAAAATAATTAACCCAATATAAATTATACGTAATAAAATGTGAAAGGAGAGTGGGAAATTCATCACTAACATTTCTACTTTATTTGACGCATTATGATAAAGGGAAAGTTCCTATCGTACACAATATTTCGCGTAATAAATTGTCAATGCTTTTATGAATCCAGCTACTGTTTGATGGTCCCAGAAAAACATCTAGCAGTCGGCTCCCACTTGTCTTTTAACACTAGAACGGCTAGACCGGTCAAAATGACCAGCACAGCTGTTTAAACCAGCTGTAGCAATAAACCCAATGGGTTTCCAATAGTGTTTTTTTTTTCACTTTAATCAGCATTTTTCTGAAACCAGTGAAAATAACTGGGTATACGTTTACAACACGTGCATACAACGTCTTGTTTTAAAACAAAAATGGATGGGACTTTATAAAACCGGATAAAATTAAAATGGAAATTTTGATATCAGACACATGCAACTTTGGATAGATCTGGTTCCCTGACATAGATGATTAAACTATATCTAGCCATTCACAAAATGCATACCGTACCACCTCGTTTAAACACCCAGGTTCATTATGACGCCGGGCCCGATTTAGCGCCGGGTAGTCATCAGCGATTTACGGAATTGGCGCCGGCCCCGATTAAGCGCCGAGTTCCCAAAAATCATCGATTACTTGCTAATAAATGGTGATTTTTGCAAAAAAATCACTAATTTTTCAGTTATGTGCTGGGCCCGAATAAACGCCGGGGGGGAGTTTGCTCTAAAAACTATTAAAACCAGGCGTTTAAACGAGGTGATACAATATATATATATATATACTAGTATATATTACTGCACATTATGGCACATTAATTTATTATTTAGGCAATAAAACTTAGTAAATTATTATTTTCTCAATGGGTCATTATCACCGGTTTTAGACGTTGTAGATAGAAGGAAATTCCAGCTTCTCTGTAATAAGTGTTAAAATCTAAACTAATTTTTTTCTAGTGCCACTTAACTACTAAACAGTTTTCTGAAGTGGCCGCTCATCCCTAAAAAAGCCTATGGTCGTTGTAACGAAGCGTGACAGCATTGTACAAGTAGTGAAATCGGGTTATTACGTAAGGACAGTGTTATATTAGATCGGCAAAAAATTCTTACTCATCGTAACCTGGAAGCAAAAAGTCATTATTCATTGTTTTCATATTGTCATAAGGTGGTAAAAAAAAGATATCAATTAGATTAGAAAAGAATGATTCGTTTATGACCACAAGTTTTCCTTCAGTTAATCATATAGTTTAGTTCACGTGCAAAAAGCCATCAGGTCAGTGAGCGGTGGGGAAAACCAGGTTTTGTTTACTTCTCTGTTGGCATTCTGAGTTTTTGTTAGTGGGTAGATCATTTGTCGGTAAAAATAAATAATCATATATTTAGAATTTTTATGTTTCTATGTTCTATATTGTTACGAGCGCAGACCTCGCTGTACGACAGCGGGCCTAAACGCTCTGTTTAGAGAATTAATTCTGAAAGCTCTCACTAGGCACACTGGAGTTTCCAAATCCGCTCACCAGTTGTCACTGTGTTAATTATGCACAGGGCAACTGGACTAATCAATCAAGTAGAGCGGGGGTGGACCCAGAGTTTACCTGGTGAGCTAAGTGGGTTTGAGAGAGCAGAAATGTTCTGAGCCTCAAACAGTTAACATGGTAAGTAAAGGCTTCTGTGGACCAGCGCACACAGCGCTTGGTCCCACCCCGCCTTTCCAAATTCATAGAGATATAATTTGATTATCATTCTTGCTTTCTTGCTTTATGTTTATGTAAAATAAAGGATTATGTTTATCATTTGATTTTGTTAAGTTTGTAATAAGTCCCATAGAATAAAAGAGATTTATTTAAATGATAAATCAGTTCTCTCAATCATTTCACCTAAAGGATTTCAAGGTCTTTGCTAAATTAATTAGCATTTGTTATGTGTGTGGATCACCCCAACCCACACGTAACAAAGTGGTGGAGATGCGGAATTAAAAGACCCTGTATAATTGCTTTATTTAAGAGCTAAAATGTTAGTAAAAATCTGGAATTTTGAGTAAAATAGTTGAAAATTTGTCCCTGAAAATGAGTAAGGTTGAGAAAGCAAATTGCCTATAATATTATCAGATTTGAAAGCAAATAAAGAGACTTGTGAAAATCAATTTTAGTGTGAAAATTGAGAATTGGGAATGAATATTTAATTGTTTTGTGTGAAAATGTTGAATATTTAATTATCTTGTGTAAAAGTGTTGAATATTTAAGTGTTTGAGTTGAAACTGAGCATGAATGTTAAATGAGTTTGCATGTTACTGAATATTTAATTAGTTGAAAACAATTAAACAGTATTTTAGAATTAAAGCCTAGTTTTAATGATAAATCATTTTAAGGTTATACATATTTTGAATAATTTTAAGAATTGTAAATAGTTTTAAAACAATTTTAACTCATGCACAGTTATAAGTAATAATATTATGAATTATTTTCTTTTCTCCTTAGCATGGTGAAAGTGTTTTAGTGATTAGTGTTTCACAGGTGAGGTGAATTTGTGTTTTGTGAGTGTGTGCCTTCTATGGTTGGAGTGGATCCATATTGAAGCTGGATCCTTCAAATATAACATTTCGCAAGAAATCATCAAGTATAATTGCGGAAGACAGAGAGCGACACTACACATTAACAACAGAATTCAAGTCTGATGAACATTTGGATAGTGAGATAGAACCAGAGGATAGTGAACCTCTAGAAGAAGTCAAGATGGCGACTAGCTCAACTGCAACGTTGGAAACCCTATTAAAAGGACTAGTAGTGCAAAAGCGCAATCCAGTCAATTATGATACCAGAACGGGGAACATTGACGAATGGATTGTTGGTTATGAAGCGATTGTTGCTACGGATACGGAACGTGCCAAGCATCTGCCGATTGTAATGAAGGAAGATGCGCTCTCCTGGTACGTCGAGCAGCTACAAGCTAACCCTAGCTGGGCTTGGGACGAATGGAAAGCAGCATTGCAGAAAAAATTCCGCCGTAGGCCCGAGCACGTCCTCAATACCCTACACGCCCTTAAGCATGAAGAAGGGACAGCCATTGACTTTATTAAGAAAGTTCTCCACTTGTGTTCATTTGCCAGACCAGCCCTCAGTGAAACCCAGAAAATCAACTATGTCTATCAGGCTATGAAACAGCCGATAAAAGACAGGTTGATGACAGTTTTTCCTACAGCTATGGATGATTTGATGGAAAGAGTTCAGCTTTATGAAGCCCATGGAGTGAAGGAAGATCCGTCGACAGCTTTACTGACCCTTGTACAGAAACTTGTGGCTGACAAGGCGACCGTCGCACCGTCAACTTATTTGACTGGAGTGGCAGAAGCCCCAAAGTCGCTCGCAGAACTTGTAGCAGAAAACAACTTTCTAAAAGAACAGAATATGTTTTTGCAGAATGGCGTATTGCAAGAGACGATCTCTCCAATTTTCCATCAAGGGACTTGGTTTACCCCAGTCAACAATCAGCGTCAAGGAGGAAAATTTTTCCAAGGAACCCAGCAGAAGCAGCAGCAATTCCAGCAAAGTTCTCCGCAGAACTGGCAGAATTTTCAGCAGCAGCAAACTGGACCCGGATGTTTCCATCAGCCCAACTGCACCTGCTGTGCGTCACAAAACAGAGGTGGCGGTGGGAAGAGGCGTGATACTTGGCGTTATAATAATAAGAATAATGAAGAAAATAATAGTAACCAGGGAAATGGTCCTGCTAACAGTAATTCCGGTAGTGGTAATAACCAAGGAAGAAATCCACCTGGGAATCAAAAACAACAGAACCGGGGAAACTAGTAGTGCCACAAAGACAGTTAAAAAGTAGGCGTAGGAGAAGAAGAATGAGAAGGAAGTTGGAAATAGTTGACATTAACACCACTGAAGAAATGCTGACAATACCTGTCGTAGTGAACAATTTAGAAGTCAAAGGTGTATTGGATTCAGGTGGATATAGAAATATTATAAGTGAGGAACTGGCTGATAGATTGCAACTGTCACGTCGGCTTTGCCCTTATATCAAATTGAGGGTAATTGATAACTCCTTAATATCTCCTGAAGGAATTGGGAAAATTACAGTCACTATTGGAAGATTGGACTACAGCATGGAGGTATTAGTAGTGCGGGGATTTGGTCATGAGCTCTTACTAGGTGATCCTTTCCTCAAACAAGCAGGGTGTGTGTTGGACTATGACCGACGGAAGGTCTTTGTGGGGCGAAAAAGTGAAGGATTTAAACCGGAAGTTTTTCCAATGTCAAGAAATTATCTGGAACAAACATTTATTGGCAGACTTACTAAATCAATAAAAATTCCAGCAATGCACGAATGCATGCTTTTCATTGGAGTGAACAATAATAAAACTAATGAAGATTTGTTTGCAGAGCCATTATCCAATTTGACTGATAGATTGGGAGTAATTGGCTGTAAAACTCTAACTACATTTAAGGATGGATCAGGCATAATGCGAGTTGCGAATCCGACGAAGAAGGCGGTTTATCTGCAGAAAGGAACAGCGATTGCCAAGGCATACCACGTCATTGACATTGGTAGTTTTGAGGAGCAGCCACCTAATGGCTTGAACTTTGATTCCGCCGTGTCAAGTGATCTACTGGATACAAACCAAAAGGAGCAGCTGAAGAGCCTACTGCGTAAGAATGAAGATAGATTTGCCACTTCAGATCAGGATTTAGGCAGAGTAAAGGTCTACAAGCATAAAATAGACACAGGTGATGCACAGCCAATTCACCTGCAGCCATATCGCCGATCCATGAAAGAGAAAGAAGTCGAAGCAGAGGAAACCCAGAAACTGCTTGAAATGGATGTAATCAGAGAGTCCGAGAGTCCATGGAGTGCGCCAGTGCTTTTAATTAAGAGACGTGATGGCAAATGGCGGTTTTGTGTTGATTGGAGGCGGCTGAATGCAGTGACTAAGAAGATGGTTTACCCACTCCCCCGAATCGACGACACCTTAGACCAACTGTCAGGTGCGAAGTATTTTTCCATGATGGATTTAATCCAGGGATATTTCCAAGTCGAGATTGATGAGGAGGATAAGGAAAAGACTGCGTTCACAACGTCTTCCGGTCATTACGAATTTAATGTACTGGGCCAGGGCTTGTGTAATAGTCCTGCGGCATTCCAAAAGCTCATGAACAAAGTGCTTGGTAACCTCCTAGGAAAAGTGTGTATAGCCTACTTGGACGATCTGATCATCTTTTCAAAGACATTCGACCAGCATTTGGTTGATTTAGACAACGTCTTTTCGAAATTGCGCACGGCGAATTTAAAGGTCAAATTAAGTAAATGCACTTTTGGAACGGATACCATTAAGTATTTGGGACACGTCATCAATGCAAAAGGAGTTTCACCGGATCCACGTAATTTGGAGTCCGTGGCGAAGTTCCCAAAACCAACAACAGTAAAGCAGTTGCAAGGATTTCTTGGATTATGTTCTTATTATCGCAAATTTATTCGTGGTTTTTCAGACGTGTCCAAGTGCCTTGTAAATCTGACAAAGAAAGAAGAAAAGTATGATTGGGGACCGCCACACGATGAAGCGTTCCAGAAGCTGAAGACGGCCCTAACGACAGTTCCAGTGCTGGCTCATCCAAATTTCAGCGAGCCCTTTATGATCTCTACTGACGCCAGTGCATATGGATTAGGAGTTGTGCTGAAACAAAAGATAAATAAACAAGAACATGTCGTAGCCTACGCTAGCCGACTGCTTAGCAAAGCAGAGCAGAATTATGATACGACAGAACGTGAGTGCCTTGCGATCATCTTTGGCATACAAAAGTTCCGACCTTACTTGTATGGCCAAAAATTCTACGTTATTACGGACCATTCAGCGTTGCAGTGGCTCAAAACTGTGAGAAATCCCAACGGACGACTCACCAGATGGTCACTCCAATTGGTGGACTATGACTATGAGGTCATTCACAAGAGTGGTAAAAAACATCAAGATGCAGATGCGTTAAGTCGTATTCCTGAGGCAGTGGGCGAAGAAGAAATAATTGATTTACCTTTGTTGCTACTGGAAAATCTGGACCTACCTGCCGAGCAGCGAAAGGATCAGAAGCTGAAGGAATACGTTGATGCACTTCGAGATATTGAGCGCCTTTCGAAAAAGAAGAGACGATCTTTACAACAGTTCGTGCTCCAGGATGAAGTTTTGTTCAGAAGGAAGAATTTCCTGGGCAACGAAAGGTTACTGCTGGTTGTGCCAAAACACTTACAGCAAGATGTTCTGCACGAGATGCATGATGGCCTTCCAGGAGCTCATCTGGGCCTGTCGAAAACTTGGAAAAGAATAAGCACCAGATTCCATTGGCCCAGAATTTATGCAGAGGTCAGAGACTACGTCTTGTCCTGCAAGAAGTGCGCTGCAGCAAAAACAGATACCACACCACCAAAAGGATTATTGCAGCCCTGGACAACCGTGACCAGACCATTCCAAAGAGTAGGAATGGACACTTTAGGAAAATTCCCGACTTCAAAGAAAGGGAATAATTATGTGTTTGTTATGACGGACTATCTATCTAGAGCGGTCTGTGCGAGAGCGTCACCAACTTGCACGGCCATTGCAGCAGCGGATGCTTTAGTTTATGAGATAATGGTGAAAGAAGGATCTCCAAGGGAAATTCTGACTGACCGTGGTACAGAATACAGAAATGAATTGATGGAGGAGGTCTCGAGACTCTATAAATCAAAACATAAAACAACTAGCGGATATCATGCCAGGACAAACGGTTTAACGGAGCGTTTTAACGCAACACTTGCGAAAATGCTTCTGAACTACGTAAATGAAGATCATACGGACTGGGATGATTTCCTGCCACACCTGTTATTCTCGTACAACACGTCGGTTCACGAGACAACTGGATATACCCCATACTTTTTATTAAGGGGGTATGAAGCAGATGTTAACGTCGATGTGAATCTGAATCTCCCGAAGAAGGAATTCACTTTGAGAACTGCCAAATTCATCGAGGCAGCAAGGAGAATCTCAAACCAGAGACTGGAGCAGATGTCAGCTAAAAGCAAAGAAAGATTTGATAAGAACAGAAAGGTTGTGGAGTTCGAGCCTGGAGAATACGTTTATTTGAAAAAACCGAACAGAAAGGTTGGACTCAGTGAGAAATTACTGCCACAATATTCTGGTCCTTACGAAATAGTGCGCCGAACTGCACCAAACGATTACCAAATAGTAGATTCAACTGGTAAAAAATCAGACATTGTAAATGTAGAAAGGTTAAAACCTTACAAGCCAAGGAAAGAAGTATCCATAATTATGGATAGGAATAGTGAAACTGAGGTGAAGGCGGAAAATTCTAACAAAACTAAGTTGATGGAAAGTAAAGGAATTGAAGAAGTTAGAATTAACACTAAAAAATCACTAAAACAATCAAAAAAACCATGCACAGAAAGATTCATAAGTGATGAAGATCAGATTTCTTTAAAGTCGTTGTTCGAACCGGAGGAGACGACGGGAAAACGGTTGAAAGAATTGCCGCTGGTCGGCGATAAAGACGAAACGTCGGAGAAACGTTTGACGAAATTGCCACTAGATGGCGATAAAAGAAAAACGTCAGGACAGCGTTCGCGGAAATTGCCACCAGAGGGCGTCGTCGACGAAACACGTGACTTCCGTTTTAAGCATTTAAGACCGCGAGCACGGACGAATTATCGTCAGTTCTACTGAACCCGTCTTACCGTAAACTCGACCTGATCGAGTGATAAAGTGAGATAGGTGAATTAAACTGTTGAATTTTGGATTGAATTTGGACTTAGAAATTGTTTGAATTTTGAGTTGGATTTTAACTTAGAAAATTTTTCAGCAATGGAAAATTTGAAGATTGCGCGTGACTCGGACGAGGATTCAAATGCGTCGCACGAATCGAAGATATTTCATACAGTGTATACCCGACGAGAGAACGAATTTCCCTTGCGTGACGAAGAAATTGAGCAGTTGCCGAGGATTAGGGAAATTGATGATTTAATTGTGTGTGAGCGACCATTTACAGATCGAAACAAAGTTCCGGTTGGTACAGTGGATAAGCGAACAATGATGACGCCACGCCAATTAAAGAAGTACGAACATAAACGAAATTCACGTCATCGACGGCAAGCTTCGAAACGATTGGATGCAAGGACGGAGATCGCTCTTGAGTCGGAGAAGGGATTAAAATTCATGAGAAAAAGGCAAGTCCGAGCGAAACAACAGCAGGAACGCCGATTAGGAGAAGTTCGACAGGAACGAAAAAACATCATGGCGGCAACTAAGGAAAAGAACTTGACCGGAACTCCGGGATGGAGCGGCTACACGGCGTGGTTGCGTGTGGAGACGGATTTGGCGCTGAAGGAGGCAGAAATTCGAAAGAAAAAGCAGCGAGCGGAGGCGCTGATGAGGCGAAAATTCAGGAACGATCCCGATGTTGACTTACCGTCGGCTTTGCGAACTTATCGCGTAGGCTTGACGGTGAGCCAGCAAACGGAAATTCAAGAATGGAGCGCGACATTTGCGGATGTGAATTCGGGGATGGAATGCTTCACGACGCCAAACCGGGAAATCGTGGTGACAGCAGGTGAAATGGCGTCATTGCTGCGATTGATGCCGGGCCGGGATTCATGGGTTTTCGACTCGGTTGTCGATTATTACCTAAACATCGTGACTTCGGATCCGGCCTATCGACGTGTTTTCGCGTTTCCAACTGCTGCCGTGCAGTACATGATCAGACGGCAATATAATGAAGCAAGAGCTGTAATGAACGGATTTTATCCAAGACCGACTCACAAGGTTTGGGTAATCCCGATGGGAATACCCGAACATTGGCAGCTGGCCATCGTCGATTTTACGCGCCCAAGGACGGAGGTGGCCCTGTTCGACCCAAGCGGCCCATTAACGATGAAGGATATAAGATGGCAGGCTGTGTTAAATGGTTTGGCGAGTTTTAACATCCAGCTCAACCAACTCCACCCATTTGAAGCGCCGGCGATTGGCCAACTGGACGGGGACAGTTGTGGCCCAACCATCTTATATTTCGTGCGCCGATATCTAGTTGACCGCGACCTAATGCTTCCAGCGCTCCCTTACGATTTAAGAAGCCGAATTGCGTTGGAGATCATTAAAGATCAACTAATACCTTTCGAGGAGGACGTGACAATTGAAGAAATCGAAGAAGATTAAAAATCGAAATTACAATTGTTATCGGTATAATTTTGTGTAAAATTTTGTTTTAGATTTTCTCTTGTGTATAAATAAACACGAAGAGTTTAATTTTATGTAATTGGCTTTTCCAAGAAAAGTATTGTTAAACTAAGAATTGAGGGATATAAAGGTAATAGAACAATTCTCGTAAATTTTGTTAATAATTTTGTGAAAAGCAAGAATGATGTTGAAAGTTAGAAGTGAAAATGATAATCTCGAAGTAGAAATTTGGGGGGATTTTCATTTGAAATAATTTGAATTTTGGAGACCAAAATTTTTCAAAGGGGGGGGCTGTTACGAGCGCAGACCTCGCTGTACGACAGCGGGCCTAAACGCTCTGTTTAGAGAATTAATTCTGAAAGCTCTCACTAGGCACACTGGAGTTTCCAAATCCGCTCACCAGTTGTCACTGTGTTAATTATGCACAGGGCAACTGGACTAATCAATCAAGTAGAGCGGGGGTGGACCCAGAGTTTACCTGGTGAGCTAAGTGGGTTTGAGAGAGCAGAAATGTTCTGAGCCTCAAACAGTTAACATGGTAAGTAAAGGCTTCTGTGGACCAGCGCACACAGCGCTTGGTCCCACCCCGCCTTTCCAAATTCATAGAGATATAATTTGATTATCATTCTTGCTTTCTTGCTTTATGTTTATGTAAAATAAAGGATTATGTTTATCATTTGATTTTGTTAAGTTTGTAATAAGTCCCATAGAATAAAAGAGATTTATTTAAATGATAAATCAGTTCTCTCAATCATTTCACCTAAAGGATTTCAAGGTCTTTGCTAAATTAATTAGCATTTGTTATGTGTGTGGATCACCCCAACCCACACGTAACAATATATAAATTTGAGTTGTTATTTTATTTTTTTAATTTTTTTTTGACATTTGATGTTGGCTGGTATCATTGTTATTATCTTGAGTACAAGATTATAATTTTGAAGTTATCAAGTGGTTTTGTTATCAAGAATAAACAAATCAGAGAAGTGGGCAGTGACGTTTGTTAAATGCTAAGAATTTGACATTTTATTTTACTTGCATATTTTATAATGGATGTACTAAAATTGTCTAAAATTTATCAAAGGTGTCTAAACATTAGACTAAATTCGTTTAAAGCTAAATTTGAAATTTGAATTTAAAGTCCGTAAGATGTGGCTAAGTTTATTTAAAATTTATTACAACTTGATTAAATTAATTTAAAAAAACTATAAATTGAGCTTAATTTAATTTATCATTAAAAATGTCTAAAAATTGAACAAAATCGCTTTAAAATGTCGTTTGTTCAGTATTCGAGTTTTATTGACCCTTAAATTCCAATTTTATAATCCATGTATAATTAAAATGAATTATCTTCCCATCGCAAATAACCGGCTAGGAATTTCCAGCGCCACCTGATAAGCAATTACCTGATTCTACATCCTCCTTCCGAATCCACCCACTGAGGGACGAGGGCGTAACACGAGGAACTTATTACAATAAAAACAATACCACTGACATCATGTTTGTTGTCTTTTTTCTCAGAAATATCGCGAATAAATGACAAAAAAAAACACGTTAAAAATATCAACCATAATAATTTTAAAAAAGAAAATTTAATTAAATACAATTTCATAAAATCATATTTAAAAAAAAATTAATTAATTTTAATAAAAAAAATTAAAAATAATAAAAGTTAAATCCAATTTTTTTTTAATTTTTTTTAGAAAAATTTAATTTTTTTAAATTTGTTTTCTGAAAAATTCAATTGTTTTTAAATTTAATTAAAAAAAAATTATCTATTTCTTTTTTGTTTCTGTTTTTTTTTTTTTTTAAAAATCCAATATTGATTTAGTGGTCAATAAAAATGTGCTCGATTATCTGCATCATCGGAAACGTGTTTCCGTAGAGATTTCCGTCTTCGGTTCCCTATTGGCTTTTACGCAGGTCAGATTTCGAATTTTCCCCCTTCTGATGATGTCAGGATGTGACTAAAGCTGCCATCGTATATAAGACGAAGGAACTGCTTGGGGATTTCATTCATATCTGTTTGAGCAGGTTAAGAGTAAAGAAGTTTAATTATCACCATGACTGTCATTACCGAAGGGAAGAATAGAATGCAGCAAGGCAGTGGAAGAAGAACGCAGGGGGAGAAGAAGAAGGTGGTGGAAAGGAAAGCGCCGATTGCAGTGAAGAATATTTCGACTAAGAAGATTCACGATGATACGCTGCACTTCAACGTTAAGGTTCGAGTAATTTTCATTTTATTATTTTGCAATTGATTTTTTTAAAATTCAGTCTAAATTTTGATTCTTACAAACATTTTGCAAATTTCTTGGGCGGAATTTAGAATATCTGAAAACTTTTAGACTTTTTAAAAACTTTTTTGAGAACATTTACACTTTAATTGAGAAGTTTTAGACTATTTTGGAAGGAAAATAATACGTTCTTGAAAATATTTTAACCTTTTTTGAAACTTTAAATCTTTTTTTTGGAAGCTGCCAGACATTTATGTCGATTTTTGAAACTTCCTAAAAAATTTCTGCGTGCATATTTTTATATTGAAATTTTAAATTGTTTTCGTGTTAATTCAACTTTTAATTAATTAATTAATTCTAATTTAAATTAGCTCCCTTGTTGCAACCAAGGTCTCTGCCTTACCGCGCACAGAGAAAAGCTCTTATTGGACACCGACCAGATCGACAAAGACGAAATTCAATCATTTTTCAACGAATTCTACGCCTCAATCAACAAGTAAACAAACTCAACACCTCAACCAAACCAAAACCAAACTCTAAAATAAATTTTCCCAAACAGGAAAAACACAATCGAACAAGAAGGTCGTGTGCAAAAAGTACTGGAAAGTGTAAACACTTTCAACGACTACGATTTGACGCCCAAAGAATTGGAATTCGGAGCGCGACTTGCGTGGCGAAACGCACCCACTTCCCTCGCACGCTACGACTGGGAAAACCTGGCGGTGCTCGACCAACAACACGTCCGCAGCGCTCTAGGAACGTTCACGGCGCTCTGTGAACACATAAAACGAACCAACGATGGCGGAAAAATCAGGTAAATAAATAGCACTAAATAATAAAGAATTTTTGCTCACAAAACCACAAAATGGGTCACACGACCTAACTTTTATAGCTTAAATTTTAATGGTATTTTTAATTTTTTTATTCAAGATCCGTAGTGAGTGTTTTCCCTTCGGATGGATGTCGTGTGTGGAACCGAAGTTTGGTGTCGTACGCCGCTTATCGCCGAGAAGACAACACGGTAGTGGGTAATCCGGACAACCTCTACCTGACGCAGTTGTGCGAGCGGTTGGGTTGGCGAGGAACCGGCTCCTTCAACGACTTGCTTCCCGTCGTTGTTAACGAGTCGGGCCGAGACCCGGAAATGTTCGAACTGCCCCAAGACCTCGTCTTGGAAGTGGCTTTGCGACATCCCACATTTCCCTGCTTCGAAGAACTCGACATCAAATGGCCCGCGTGGACGTCTCGTGCTGACCAATTCCTTAAAATCGGCGGTCTTCAATTCCCGGCAGCTCCTCTGAGTCACTTGCAAATCTCTTCGGAAGTTGCGGACCAAATGCTCATCAACGATGCAAATCTTCTCAAGGTATGCGTCATATCTGTCTATATTCTATATTCAGTGTATAATGTGAATATTTAACCTCCGTAGAAAGTGGCAGAAGGGATGAACTTGGATACTTCAGTGGCCTCTACGCTGTGGAAGGAACAAGCACTCGTTGAACTCAATGCAGCGATTTTGTACAGTTACCGAGTAAGTTAATATTGCTAATAAAACATTGCTTACCGTCTAATTAGCGTTGTCTTAGCATTGTCTAACCAGCAATATTTCCTTTGTTAGAAAGCCGGAGTGTCCATTTTAGATCACCATTTGGCTTCTGAACTCTTCTTGGCCTTCTTCAACAAAGAGCAAAAGCTTCGCGGAGGATGTCCAGGAGACTGGCGAAAACTCGTGCCAACGATAAGCAGCAGCATTCTTCTGATATACCACCAAGAAATGCTCACCTACAATCTAACGCCAGCTTTCGGATTGTCTGCCGAAGCGTGGAAAACCCACAAGTGGCAAAACAAGCCGGTAGACGCCAATGGAAGAGCCGTTAAACTGAGCTTCAGGAGTGTGGCTAGATCCGTTCGATGGTTGGTCAAACCGATGTTGAAAAGAAGCCGCGTGACGGTCTTGTACGCTTCGGAAACAGGAAGATCGGAGTCGTTTGCCGAGAAACTGGCCGCTATGTTTGGATCTACTTTCAGAGCAGAGTTGAAGTGCATGCATGATTATGATTTGTCTCTTTTGGGACAGAAAGAGCAACTCTTGCTCGTAGTTACCAGCACCTTTGGAAATGGTGGTTCGCCAGAAAATGGAAAGGTAACAGAAACCAAGGTGCAATAGACAAGGAGCAATGTTTAATATTTTCTTCTCTGATTAGAAATTCTTCTCACGGCTGAAGAAAGTTTGCTCTTCTCTCGACGCCAATAACAACAATTCCATGTGCGGTAAAGAAATTCGCAATCTCAAGTATGTATTAGAGGGTAACCCGAATCGATGGAACATCACGACTAAAATTCTTTACCATTACAGGTTTTCGGTGTTTGCCTTGGGTTCAAGCGCCTACCCCGACTTCTGTCAATTTGGCTACTTTTGTCACGACAGTCTGGCCGCACTTGGAAGCGAGGCAATCCTCCCGGTGACAACTGCCGACGAACTCAAAGGCCAAGACAAAGCCTTCTTAGAATGGACTCGCAAGTTATTTCCAGTAAGTTCCTTCTAACACACCTTGTAAGAACATTTCGTTCAATTCTTTATTCTTTAGGCTACTTGCATAGCATTTGGTATAGACATTGGTGACAAAGATGCCTTCACGAGCAGTCTAGAATCCGATCTGGAATGGAAAGCCGAAAACAGACGCCTAAACCCTGTTAATCCGGCTTCCGCAGTCAAAGATGTTTTCATGGGTAAGTCATTTGATTTAAACACCAGTTTGGCAAAATTAACAAACATATGTGCACTTGATTCCAGCTCTCTCCAAAACTCACAATCGTCAAATCAATCGCAGTGAACTGCTGGATAGAGATGATCTGCAAGCTTATCGATCGAGCCGCAAGACTACGTTTCTAAAACTCAGTTCAAGCCAGAGACATGAACCTGGAGACCATGTGGCCATTTTTCCAACTAATCCCAAAAGATTAGTCCGCGATTTGCTGGCCCGGCTTAATGTACTAGAGGATGCAAACTCAACCTTTCAAGTTCAGAAACGAGTTCAAGACGGATGGCAACCGGCAAACCGTCTACCGGCTTGTTCGTTAACAATGGCTTTCACCAACTTATTGGACATAAGTGGTTGTCCTGACCAACAATTCCTGGATGAATTAAGCAAATTCACAAATGATGAAAATGATCTGAAGAAACTGCAGCTCCTGGCTATGGTAATACAATTTTTTTACTGTATAAGAAACGCGACTGATATTTATTGTTCTTCTGGTGTACAGGATGAAAAGGAACACAACAAATGGAGAAACGAAAAACTTCCAAATTTACTCGACGTGTTGAAGGAATTTCCATCCTTGAAACCTGATTGCACCTTCCTTCTGGAACGACTTCCAATCTTGCAACCACGACTTTACTCCATCAGCAATTCCCTTGCTTTCGCGCCCAACGAAATCCACTTGACAGTTGGTGTGGTCATCACCAACAGCAAAGGTAAAACAACAATCTACAGACTAGTATAAGATAATAGGGGGTTTCATTAATTAAGCAATTTTGTAATTTTGCAACTTTAGCAATTTTGCACTTTTGGATTTGTCACATGATATCAGTTCCACCAATCATGTGCATAATTGCAAAAACACAAAACAGAAAAAATACACAATCACAAAATCAAAGGTAGTTTTGCTATTTTGGCAAAAATGGCAGCAGCCAAACTCAATCCAAGTGGCCATCACAAATTGTGATTAATAATTAGTTTCAAAAACAATCTCATAATTTTGCAATTTTGCAATTATTTAAATAGTCACGTGACTTCCTATCCACCATATTAGGTTATAGTTATATCCAACCAATTTTAAAATGTGATGCAAAAAAACTAGTTCTTATTTGTGTGATGGAACAAAATATTTTTTAATAAGGTGCATTTTAATAAATACTAGCTGTTCACCCACAAAGCCAAAGTCATAGATCAGACAAATGTATACAACCAAAAATAAAATAAATTTTTGCAAAACTAAACCAAACCCATAATAATGCAACCCAAACCCAAACCACACCAAACCAAAACCAATGCCAATCTGGCCAATACCCAAACACAATCAAACCCAAAAGTTAACCTAAACCCAACGTTAATCCAGCCAATTCAATTTTGGCCCAAACCACTGCAACCTGCTATTTTGTCCTCCTTTATTATTCAACCACTTTTTCCAACTTTTTCTTATAAATCAACCCAAAAAAGATCGTTTTTTCCAAAATTTAAAGTCAACGGTTAATCCGATCAAAAAGTTATCTGTACCATCGTTTTCAGCGGGATTTTCTTCTCTGGAAACCTGTTTTAAACATTTCATTCGGTTAATTTTACGAATTTTTGGTTTTGTCATGGTCGAATCTCGAATCCAAATTTTCCCATTCGGTCCCCCGCTAAGATGGCCCGAATCGGCACTTTTCCTCGCCCGAATCAAAAAATAAAAAATACAGGCTTGTGCAGAATTGTCTCCTCTTCAAAATGAGCTTGGTTCCATAATTTTCCGAGCTTATCTTGACATAGAAAACAATAAAAAACGATACGCGACGAACATTTCCGCCTGAATTTCCATTCGGGCACCCGCTAAAATCGCCCTGAATCGCCCTGAATCGGTACTTTTTTTTACCCGAATCGAAGTATTGAGTTTCCTAGCTGTTATACAGTCATGGATGCATCAGCATTTTGATGATATACAAGGATACAAGTTGGCCACTTAGATAGAGCTTGGATGCCTCCATTTTGTTTTGAGTTTCACAAGCCTCAAAATCACTTCTTATCAAAATCACAAAAACTACCTTTTAGATGTTTTTGGGATTTTGTGTTTTCACTCTTTTGTGCTTTAGTGAATGTGAATGTGATTGGTAGAACAGATATCACATGACAATACTCAAAAATCACAAAATTGTCCAGATCACACAATTGCAAAATTGACTGGGTTAATTCAATGTAAACTCATTTTTGGAGGCATCAAAAAATAATGATTTTGTGATTAATGCAAAATCACAAAATTGCAAAATCATTCATATAATGAAACCCTTTCACGCTGAAAACGATGGTACAGATAACTTTTTGATCGGATTAACCGTTGACTTTAAATTTTGGAAAAAACGATCTTTTTTGGGTTGATTTATAAGAAAAAGTTGGAAAAAGTGGTTGAATAATAAAGGAGGACAAAATAGCAGGTTGCAGTGGTTTGGGCCAAAATTGAATTGGCTGGATTAACGTTGGGTTTAGGTTAACTTTTGGGTTTGATTGTGTTTGGGTATTGGCCAGATTGGCATTGGTTTTGGTTTGGTGTGGTTTGGGTTTGGGTTGCATTATTATGGGTTTGGTTTAGTTTTGCAAAAATTTATTTTATTTTTGGTTGTATACATTTGTCTGATCTATGACTTTGGCTTTGTGGGTGAACAGCTAGTATTTATTAAAATGCACCTTATTAAAAAATATTTTGTTCCATCACACAAATAAGAACTAGTTTTTTTGCATCACATTTTAAAATTGGTTGGATATAACTATAACCTAATATGGTGGATAGGAAGTCACGTGACTATTTAAATAATTGCAAAATTGCAAAATTATGAGATTGTTTTTGAAACTAATTATTAATCACAATTTGTGATGGCCACTTGGATTGAGTTTGGCTGCTGCCATTTTTGCCAAAATAGCAAAACTACCTTTGATTTTGTGATTGTGTATTTTTTCTGTTTTGTGTTTTTGCAATTATGCACATGATTGGTGGAACTGATATCATGTGACAAATCCAAAAGTGCAAAATTGCTAAAGTTGCAAAATTACAAAATTGCTTAATTAATGAAACCCCCTAATGTAAACTCATTTTTGGAGGCATCAAAAAATAATGATTTTGTGATTAATGCAAAATCACAAAATTGCAAAATCATTCATATAATGAAACCCCCTATTGTCAGAAACCAAAGGCCGTTCACAAAAAGCTGTTTGCCAAAAACAATATGCCCATTAGTGATCCAGCTCAATGAGTTTTCACTTTAAGCGGATCCAATAAATAATTTGCAATCATCATGCACATCTTTAGAGCTTGATAGACTGTTTTCATGGATCCACCTAATCATCTTTTCTTCTATTAACAGATGGAACTTGCAGCAATTCAGGACTTTGCTCAAATTTCTTGAACGATATACCATTGGGTAGCAAAATTCCATATTTTGTAAGACAAGCTGCCCATTTCCATTTGCCCACAAACCCATCAACTCCTGTGCTGATGGTGGGAGCAGGCACCGGGCTCGCTCCGTTCCGCGGGTTTTGGCAACAACGACAAGTCGAGATGCAGAAGAACGCTGGCAAAGTCTTCGGAGCGATGAAGTTGTATTTTGGCTGCAGACATCCAGCCGCTGATCATCTCTTCTACGATGAAACTCAACTCCTTTTCCAGCGAGGTGTTTTGTCTTCGATTGAGACCGCTTATTCCAGATGGAATACCAGTCACAAGGTAAACACTGTCTTAAATCATAACATGCCTTTTACTCATGAACTTTGTTTAATTCCTATTAGACTTATGTGCAACATTTGTTGTCAAGAGATGCTGACCAAGTTGTACAGCATATTCAAGACGGAGGGCACATCTATATTTGTGGAGACGCGGTCATGGCGGCAGATGTGAGAGCTGTTCTCGAACGGGTACTGAAGCAACGAAGCGCTACAACTATGCAAGAATTGAAGGAATCCGAAAGGATACATGAAGATATTTTTATAAATGTTGGCAAACGCAGCTTCTAAGGGCACTACTTCAGCTAAGCTTTATCAAGATGCAGTTATTTATATATCCTATGTATACGATTCCTCAATAAACTTAATTCTTAGATTACATAACCACTTTTGGTCTTTCTTTTGTCTAATCTACAGAAATTAATCTCATTTTACTTAATTCATACAACCACACCTGGCGCGATGACAAATGGGGCGCATTAATGTGCCCAAACGACACCGACAAGCACTGAAAACAATGACCAACAAAGCATTTAAACTCCAAAGATAGTTTAAATTGATAGTTTAAATTTAGATTGATATAAATTTTTGAAATTATGAAAAAGAAAATTAGTTCCAATATTCTTTTTCTTTTCTTTTCTCTTTTATGGAGAAATTAAAATTTATTTTTGGGATTATGATTGATTTTAATTTGGAAAATCAAATTATCGATTTTGTCTAAGAAAAATTAATTATTACGGAGTAATTTTAATTTTTCTAAATATTTATATTTACAACCAACTGTCTTTTCCTTAGTTTAAGCACTCTTCAGCACTAAAAACTCCTTTTCAGACGATTTTAAATAAGCGCTGAAGCGATTACTCATGTGATTGGTCCGCATAGGTCACGTGATAATCACTTCAGCGCAATAATCGTCACAAACGTCATAATCACTTCAGCGTGGGAACAATTGTTGTGAGCATGTTGCAATTCATTCTCGTAATGTTTTTCCAGTTGGCACAGCAACAGTCACGTGTTCTGCCTTCCATTTCATCCGTTCGTTCTGTTCGTTCTTCTCGGATTTTTGCGTTTTCTGTTCTGTTGGTATTTGTCATTCGTTTTCCATTTGAATTTATCGAGGATGCACAGGCAAGGAAACTGGATCAAGACAGGGTTTTGAGTGATGATTTGATATTTCGTTTCCTTATTTCTTCCCGTCTCAGAAATGTTCGGGTTTGGATTGCATTTTAGGCCTAATGTTAATTTGAATTGAAAAGAATATATTTGTAAGTTTGCTTTGAGTGTACAATGGGCTCAACATTTATATTTATTTTCTCATGTTTGGTGATTTATCTAAAAACAAAGCATCTTGAATTGAATATTGAATATTTGGTGCTAACAAATCCGAGTAGGTCCACTCAGTTTTTCACCTTTTCATCTACCGCCTTTTTGCACTACACGTGTCTGTCATGTTGGATACATGGTTAGCATTTTTTATCATTCCTTATCAATCTGGTGAAAAAGTGATATTAAGTATGTGACGCTTTTCCTTTCCGTTGGCATAGCAACAGTTAGGACTTAGGAGTTTGTGTTCGTTCCATTCCGCCTTCCGCCCGTCGATGTTTCGCTTCAGCATTCCATTCGTTTTTGAATCGTGTTTGTCAAGAATCTTGTCATGCCTGACCACAGAATTGGATCAAGATTGGGTTTTGAATCGAATTTCGTTAATTTCGTTAATTTCTCTCGAAATTGTCGAGGAATTGCCATTAGGGTTAGCATTTACTGTTAGCCTGTTTGATTTAAATTGATAAATTGATGCATTAGAGATATAAAACGAAAAGAAATGCATACTTGTCACTCCAGAATTGAGCTGATGCACTGTAGCATTTAAAATTCGTATCAATTTGAGAAGAGAATTTAATTTCTTATCATTTTGGTTTTTATAATTTGCTATTTTGTTTTTAAATTACTAAAACATTTGGCTTAGGTTGGAAATGTCCTTTCGATCTAGTTCCTTCCATATCTGCTCTTTATCTTGTTTCTCGGCTTGGCTGTAAATTTGTTTGAGATGTCCTTGAATGGAATTGATATTTGATCTATTATTCCCTTACTTTTGGCACTGATGAAACTAGGTCGCCATATCGCTGTCTCTTATTTTCTTTTCTGCCACTGCTATCCCAACACTTTTTTTAGTCTCTTATTGTGCTTTTTTTAGTCATTTTTAAATGTGTATCGAACGACCACAGGGTATCCGTTAAACTAAATATTTGCACATTGTAGGGATCCTGACTCTTATTTCTAAAATTATGCTCTAATAAAATAAAAGCTCAAAATCACTGAGAGATGGCGTACGCTAGGAGCAAAAAAAATCCCAATGTAATGAGCTGCAGCACAAACGACAATATAGACAATATAATATGGCACAGTTGTTAATTAGTTGTTTAACTGCTTCATTTTGTACATTTTGCCATGTAGTTGGGCTGTCTTAGCCTGTGAGCATTGTTGTCGTGTTTAGCTCTGATCCTCTCTGGAATTTCTCTTTGATCCGTTAGACTGGCTGTCATATTTCTCTATATTCCTCATTGCTTAGTTAAAAAGGACATTATTTTTCCACATAAAAGGGCTTTTTAGAAGATTAAAGTTGCTCTTTTCAATTACTAGATTATTTGGCAGCGAATATTCGGTACTTGCTTATTTGGCGTTTTTGGGATTTGGTGCTATTCTATTTATTTGTTAAAAAAAACTAAGCCTTTTACTGCAAGCACTATTCTTATAATCATGTTCTATTCCTCATTTGTCCTTGACTGTCATATGAGCATTCTAATAGTAGTATGTCTGCCGCTGCGTTGGCCTAGAAAAAAACTTCGAGATGGCGTTCGCTAGGAGCAAAAAAATCCCAATGTAATAACTGCAGCACAAACGACAATATAGACAATATAATATACGATATCTTCTTACGGCACAGTTGTTAATTAGTTGTTGAACTGCCTGTATATTGTTACGCGGTGGAAAACACACCGTTAACCGGTTGCTGATGCGAAATGAAATGACAAAAATTCCAAATACAGTTTGATCAGACTTTTATTCGTCATAAATTTTATTACAAACATATTGGCTTTACGCGAAAGCCGTTACGTTCGTAATAAGCTTGTGCGGCTGAGGATAATTAACTTAGTTTTGGGAGTTTTCTGGTGCGAATTAATTCGTCGAGCCTTTCTAGCACAATTTCGGCATCTGCATCACGACATATATCGCTAAACTGAACAAAAAAAAGGTTTTGTATAAATAGACTGTCGCGTCCTACTTGGTATAGGTTTAAATAGCGCTAACGTGTAATACTTTACCTGTGATCAATTATGTAAATACCCAAATGAATACCAAATGTATGTAAATAAACAGGTAATTTATTCACCAGGCTTTATGCCTTTAAAATACACTCAGTAATAATTCTAGAGTCGACGTGGTCAGCGTCGAACAAAGGATTTCTCAAGATGGCGTCGTCGATTCCGCGTGGTCGGCGGAACAAAGGCGGCGTCTCGAGTTGTCGTTAATTCGTCACGGATTCGTCTTCACGGACGCGGTGGAATGCTCTTTCGAGTCTTCTATCCGTGCCTGTTGTCTAGGGTTTGTTTAGCGTCGCAGAGGCCTCGTCTAGGAACTTTGGGGTTCCCTACAAAGCACTCGGACACTTACTTCGGCGAATAATCGTCTGGGCGATTATTCTGGGTGATTTCACAAGGGCTATTCTCGTGCTTTCGCAGGAATAGCTCGCAAGTGACTTCGTGAGAGTTACAGTTTGCACTTTACTCAGCGATCCTCGATCAATCCTAACTTGTAGTTGAAGTTGGCCTGACGGTGAGGTAGTTGCTGTGTTCTTGGTGTCGTTTGTGTAAGTTCTGACTTTAGGCGGGAAACACAGCCTTTTATGCAGTGGGGTGAAGGGCCGGCGATCAACCAATGGGGGCTGACCATCAGCCGCTTCCTCCCCCTCGGGGCACACACCTGCCATGGGGAGGTGGAGCCAACTCGGGGGGGAACGACTCTTCAATCACAGTGACTCAGAGGACAAGCATCCGCCCTGGGGGGACACTTATCCAACTGGGTCACCACACGTCCCTCCTCCAGCTTCGATCTCGGATCGGAGCGATCTCAATTTTATCGCTCTCCTCTGCGAAGAGCCGGCAGCACTCCTCTGCATGGGCGGAGGATCACTGGTGGCACTGCCGGGGGCGGCGGTGGTAAATCCGGGGGCAGAGAGGTTGTCAGATCCGCAGGATTCTGTCGCTCGTTGATGAAGTACTGCGGGTGACCGCCGACCGGCTCGCCAATCAGTCCCGTACGTTCGTGGATCCAAATCCGGGTGGATGCCGGGAATCGGTCGGGAACGAGCCGGATCCTTCGCGACTCGGCGCTCGATCCGGGTTTCCGGTGGGCTCGCAAGATTCGGCGATGGAAGACGGCGTCCATGGTAGATCGGGCCTCTCTGTTCAGCCATTTGAGGACCGACTCGCCGTGATCATCGGAGTCGATGATGCGTTGTCGCGTGAACTCCGACATCTGAAGGAAGGGGTATTCCACTCCCAGCCTCAAATAAAGCTGCGCTGCTGGGGGCGGCGGAGGCGATGGAGGAAGTGGAATCTCCATTGGACTCTCCAACGGTGGCGTAGCCGGCTCTGTTGTAAGAGCGGCCAGCTCTGCCGCTGGTGGCGAAGGAGAGGGCAGCGGAGGAGTTCGCGGTCCTCGGTTGGAGCGCTTCGGAATCAATTTGGGTCGATTCGCATACCGCTTCTCCTTTGGGAATACCGGCTTTGGGGTCGGTATGTATGGTTGGACCGCCGCCTCTGGGGGGGCGGTCTCGATGGCCTGTGGGAGGCTCGCTGTCGTTCCCGGTATCTCCGGAGCCTCCCGAATTGTTCGCAACAAGGAAGGGTGGACTCCGGGGTTCCGGTAGCGGAATGCCAACGAACGCATCTTCGAAAACTGCAGGCCTGGGTTCTCCGTATTCCTGGCCAGGTCGAAGCGCAGCGAGGCGGGCTCAGGAGTCCATCCGGCCCATACCTGGTACAACGCCCGAGGAAGGTGAACTCCCTCACGGTCGACGATTGTCCAGGCCGCCATAGCCTGCCGACTGTCCAAGAAGACGCCCAGGGACAGCAGCTGGGCCATGACGTTCGTCACTGCCAAATTCAAACTGCTCCGATGGCAGGGGTGAGCGCGGTCCGGATTGCCACTGAATTGTTGTGACAGCGTCCGCATCTGTTCGATCGCCCAATTGATGTGGTGGGTTTGGGCGGCGTCGGCCTGTCGTATGGCCAACTCGGCAATCGCGGGGTTCTCGTATTCGGCCAGATATTCTTGTAGCTCGCTGAGTGGGGGATAGGCCGCTTCACGCCGGCATCGAGCGTCCATCTCTCGCTGGGCGCACCATTCGGCGTTGCGATAAGGTCGACACACTCGTGGCGTTGGGGGTGACGGTGGACGGCCCAGCCCGGGTAGATTATCGTATCTGACCCGCTTCGGAGCTGGATCCCCCACCGGAATCATCCGGGGAGGGGTCCAAGCGGTCACGGCTGGGTTTGTACCCTCGAGGAGTGGCGGCCATCGCGATTGCACTTGTGGGGGCACAAGCGCGGTGGGCACAGCCGGTGTTGAGCCCGACGGCCGGTTGGCCGCGTATCCTCGGAAGGCGTTCTTCAATGCTACGGCCAGATCCTGTTTTGTAACCGGCCCATCTTTGTCCGACTCATCTGGGGACATTTGCTCTTCCGTCAACTCTCCCAAATCAATCTCTGCTTGGCGCCTGGACGGTCCAGCCGTGGGTCCGAGACTCTGGGGTTCGGACCGTTTCGCGGCGGCCATCTCTCGCTCCTTCTCTAATCCCTTAGCTATCAGGGATTGTGCTCGCAACTTCTGACGTACTTTGCGCTTTCGATTCCTCCGGGTGCTGGCTGCGACGGATCTTCGTTGGGCCGTCCTCTGGGGGACGTCCGTCGGAGAATTCGGTCTCTGGTGTGATGAGACGGTTCGTCGCGACGAGGATTGATCTGACGACTGTGTGGTAATCGCCATGAACAACGAGGATCTTTTCTTTCCTCGATCTTGGTGTGTCTCGGTCCTCGCAGCCCAGTGGGCGGAAGATTCGACTGTTCGCTCAGCCCGCGCGTCGTCTGGCGAGGCAGGCTCGAGCGTTACTACTCGGCGACACTCCGAGCGCACGACAACTCGAGTTCGGGAACTGGAGCTGCTCGAGCGGCTGCGGTAGTCGCGGCTCGTTGACGGGCCGGCCTCTATTGGGGAGACGGCCTGTCTTCTTCGTGCGGGTCCGCGTGGGGCGGACTCCGCCGGACGCTTCGATCTTCTGTGATGGCGGCGACTTCCCAGGATACCAGCGTGGTATAACTGCCACATCTCAGACTGCGTGGCCGTAAAATTCGCCGGCGGTATCCATCTGGGTGTCAGATGATCTTCTTCGATGTCGCGAAGCCATCCACGGATTTCTTCGGGGGAGAAACCGTTTCTCTCGAGAACTCGGGTTACTCCGTGAGTCTCGGTGCGCTTTAAGCGTTTGATCTCGTCGTCCACTATTCTCTGGCGGGCTGCCAAGGTCGGGGCCTCGCTCCACCTATGGGAGGTGTGCAGCTCGGCCACCGTGCCTGGGTAAGCATCTTCCAGGTACCCGGAGTAAACGGGGCTCGGCGGATCCGCATCGGGTGGGATCCGCGGCCCCACTCGCTCCCTCATCTCCTTCGTCATGCACTTGACCAGCGTTTTTGATCGCTCGAATTTTTCCTCGAGGGTCCTGGAATACATCAATCGGATTTTCCAGGCGCTGGTCTCTGCAGGATAGGCCTGCCGCAGGTAAATCGGCAGGGCTCCGCGAAAGATGTTGTTGGCGGTTGACGCCGTCGGAGGCAGGGCGTCCCACGATTCTAGCGGGTCGACCTGAATAATTTTAGATCACAAGATTAATATAATAAATCCCAGTTAACGATGGGGATCAGAAATATGCTCAAGATCGACGGTGGCAGCAACTCCTTTCTTTTGTTGCGGCCGTCGGTCTTATTTTCTTGTTTCGCAGTTCTGCGATGATCTCCGCCGTCGTAGCGCTGATCCAACACTACTTTTGAACTCAGGTGATCCGCTTTTTTGGAAGGGGTCGCAGGCAAAACCGATCGTTAAATTTTAATTTCTTACGTTAAACTTTTTTATTTTAACTCTAATCGTATTTTAATTTATTACGATGTTTAAATTTAAAAGAAAGAAAAACCTTTAGTTTTGGTTTTGGTTTGCCACGACGCCATTCCGCGAACACTTCCTTTGTTCTAGTTTTTTGGCGGCCTTGACTCCGAGGTGAATCTGGGTCCACTCTCGGGTTTTTAGCCAGCCTTAAATCAACAATAAAACAGAAAGAAATATATCAGTCACAAGTCACGCTCCAATCTGGGTTGGATGCAACAGATTCAAAGAATTATGTGATTTCTCTGGGGAAATCACACTAATTTACCTGCAACGGCGGTTGTTCGTCCCAATTCTCATCTTCTTCTGCATTTACGATTAGGCCGTCGCTCTCGTCTCTCGACGATGCGCTCGGCTCTAATCGTGGGTTGCGTCGATCGGCCATTTCAATTTAGGAAAATGAAGTTTTGTTTGAGAGGTCTTTGTCTTTCTCTTTGGGGGAGAAGCAAAAACACGTCTCGTCGTGTTAAAAACAGTCGGAAACTGGGCCTATCGACGCTGAGAATTGTGGGTCTCGAACGCGTCTCGTATTTTGCGAGATCCGCCGTGCTGGCAATGACGCTACGGGGTCGACCGCGTGGTTTCGTTGTCACGTGGTCGCCCGCTACGTCATAACTTCTCGTCTGTTAGTGGTGACTGCGACAATTCGTTGCGAAGTTTGGACTTAGCCAAATTTTCGCGTCTCAACATGTGCAGCAGCTCTCGTAAGTAAATCTTTTTATTTTACAAGGCCTCCGCTCCATGTTATCACATTTTCTTTTATTTTTAGTTCTTCCCCACGACTTTGCCGTCCCGAATGAACGGATTATTGCTTCGTCGTGGTCGAAGGTTGATTTTCGACGTGCTCGTAGATCGTGACTCTACTTGCTCGTTCATCTCCGATGTGTTGGCATTTTTCTCATTACTAATTTTTTTATTTTCCATTTCAGAAGTACTTTCTTCTGCTTCCTCCCTCTCCGAAATTGCTTGCTCCGGCTGTGCTGGAGCCTCGTCGGCCGGAGATTCGGCGTCGAAGAATTCATCCTCGTCCTCCGCTATATTTTCAGCTTCATTTGTTTTTTGGAACGTGTCGACCACGGTGCCCCCTTGGCCGCTGTGTGTCTGACCTTCCAGCCAGATTTCTTGGGGAAACTCTGGCAGATATGGCCTTAAATCTCGGCCATGTATCGACTGAAAATTTTTGTTGTCCTCTAAGCGGCGTAGTTGGTATGCGTTGCCGCCGTGTTCGGCCACAATTACATAGGGACCGTCCCTCTTGTCGGCTAAACCTGCGGCGATGCCCCTCGCTGCATTGGACAACGTGTGTGCCTCCTTCCACACTAGATCATTCACTTTAAAGTTCGCGAAAGCGAGATCGCCTTCTTTATCTGCGATTCTTTCTCTCATGTTGAAAATATGCGCCATCATATGCTGGTATGTGTCGGATATAGTCTGTTCCAACCGGCACACGTACTCGTGTGGGCTCGATGGGTCTAATACGTTAACAGCTTCGGCAACGCGTGGGTCCCATGGCATCCTTAATTCGCGGGCGAAGTTGAGGTACGCCGGTGAGAATTCGCGTGTTCTTGACACGGTTGAGCGAATGCTGAAAGCGATTTCTCGCAGGTATTCGTCCCATCGATTGTGAATATCGGTGAATACTGTCAGCGCATATTTTATGTCTTTATTTAATCTCTCGACTGGGTTTGTCTGAGGATTATACGTGGAGGTGTTTGATGCATCCATTTTAAATTTTCTACAGAAGTCCTTATATATTCTCGATCGGAATTGGGGGCCGTTATCCGAAATGAGTTTTCTGGGAAACCCAAATCGCATTGCCACGTCGTAAAGGCACTCGACTATGTTTTCAGCCGAGGGCTTCGCGAGGGCGTACAGCTCCGGCCATCGGGTGGCCACGTCCATAATTACGAGAATATACATGTTCTTGTTTCCCGTTGTGGGCTTGGGGCCCATCAAGTCTATGCTTAAGCAGTCAAACGGTGCGTAGGGTCCGAGAGACATGGCGTTTCTGGCCACTTTATCTCGCGGTCTGCACGCTTGGCACCGGGGGCAGTGTCGGATAAATTTCGTTATCTTTTGCCGCGCGCCCGGCCAGAAGAAAAGTTGTTTTACTCGATAAAGGGTCCTCGCCACGCCAGAATGGCTGGCGAGCGGGTGTCCGTGCATCAGCCACAACAGTCGGGTGTGCAGCGATGCCGGCACGACCACTTTAACCGAGTTTCCCGCTCCGCTGAGGTCATCTTGAAACGTCGGGTGGTATTTTACCAGGAGTTCATCATCTATGAGGTAGCTTGTTGCTTCTTTGACGAACTGTTTCCGGCGGTGTGGGTTTGTCATCCCTTCCGGAAATTCGCCGTTCAGCAAATATTGCGTTATAATTTGACATTTTGTGTCTGCTGCCTGGTGTTCGACGAACTCACGTCTCGTGGGTGGAGCGTATTGTGTTTTTTCTTCAATTTTTGCTGTGAAGGCGCGTAGTAGTGTTTTGTGGGTTTCTCCGGGGGGCGGAGATTGAATTTCGGATGTTGAATTGTTTGTCCCAGCTGGCTGGTATGTTCGAGTCCAAAAACCACAAAACGTTCTATCTTCAGGCTCCATCACTGGTAGCTCGTTCGCCTTTCGCAAACGCCATATTCTCCGTGGAGTCGGGCAGTACAAGAGGTGGGTGTCGTCCTCGCCGTCGTCGTCTGGTCCCTGGGGGTCAGAGGCTGGGGCTCTCGAGAGGGCGTCGGCCACATGATTGTACTTCCCGGGGCGGTACGTAATTGTTATATCGCACGCCATTAACTCCAGTTGCCATCGTGCGAGTCGGCCGGAGGGTTCCTTGAGCTTCATCAACCAGCTTAGTGCCTGGTGATCTGTCTGAACCTCGAAGTTCGTGTACTCCAGATAGTCGCGAAATTTCCGAACTGCCCAAATTACGGCTAGGCATTCTAGTTCCGTTGCCGTATAATTTTTCTCCGCGCCCTGTATTTTTCTGCTTATAAACATACAGGGTACTTCTTGCGAGATTCCGTTGTACACGTGGGTCTGCAGAAGGGCTGCACCCAGTCCGATTTTACTCGCGTCGGTGTGCAACACGAACGGTCGGTTTAGGTCCGGCAATGGCATCTTTTCGACGTCAGCCAGCATTTGCTTGATAGTGCTAAATGCGGCCTCGCACTGGACCGTCCACTCAAACTCTTTATCCGTTCGTAAGAGATCCGTTATAGGCGCGGCCACTTCAGCCAGACCAGAGAGTAGTCGGCCGAAGAAATTGACCATGCCCATGAATCTCTGGACACCTTTTATATCTTCGGGGGCGGGGAATCCGTTTATTGCTTTGACTTTTTCGGGGTCAATCGCGATTCCCTCGACTCCTATTCGATATCCTAGGAAGGCAAGCTCTTTCCTGCAAAACTTGCTCTTCCCTGGATGGATGTGGAGTCCTGCCTTGGCTAGGCGAGAGACCACTCTATCGATGTGGTCTATATGTTCTTCGAATGTGTCCGACGTTATTATGATGTCGTCGAGATACGCCCACACGAAGTCGTGCAGCATATCTCCCAACACGCTTTCGATCAGTTTCTGGAACGTGCTCGGGGCGTTTACAAGCCCGAACGGCATCACGTTGAACATTAGTCTTCCTATCGGGGAGTAGAAAGCCGTTTTCAGTTTGTCTTCGGGTTTTAGCTCCACTTGCCAATACCCCTTTGACAGGTCCATGGTGGTTACCCACTTGAACGGGCTCAGTTCCCGGAGGATCGAGTCTATAGACGGCATCTGAATCGGGTCTATAACCGTTATCGCGTTCAGGGGGCGATAATCAATGCATAGTCGAGGTTCCGAGCCTGGACGCATCACCAGGACGATCCGCATGGCGTATTCGCCCAGGGCTTGCGTTACTATGCCCTTGTCGAGCATGTCTTGGCACATTTGCGTCACGATGTCTCTTTTCTGGGGGTTCATCCCCTTGTAAGGCACTCGAATCGGCTTGTCTGTGGTTAAGACTATTTCGTGTGTTGCTTCCGTCGTTCGACCAGGTGTCTTGGTCAGAATTCTTTCATGCTTTCGAAGCACTCGCCTTAGTAGCGATGCCTCGTTAACACGCAGTGCTGCCTCCTCGACCAGGGTGTCCACGACGTTACTCCTCTGTAATTCCAGAGTGAAGGCTGCGAAATCGTAATCTTGGACGAATTTTCGCAATCCTCTTCCGTATTCCTCTTTGTCCTTGGCTTCGTCCAGTAATTTTTGGGGAACTACGGGGACTGACCGTTCTCCCTCGGGACTTATCCAGTTCCATGAACGGGTTATCGGGTTTGGCTGAATTTTCAGTTTCGCCATGATGTCCATCCCTAGGAGGAATACTTTGTCGTGGGATGGCAAGACTATGAAGGGGTGGGACAGGTTCCCCCCCGTCCAGTCGATCATGATGCGAACTACGCCCTTCGGCTTGACGTAGCCGTTGGCGGTGAGCAATTCTACGTTCGCGTTCACTTGTGCCACCTTCTTTCCAATATCCAAGTCTTTTACTATATCTTCGGATATGAATGAACGATCCGCTCCTGAATCCAGTAGACCGAACAATTTTTGGTTTTCTATCTCCACTGGCAGCATACACAGAGTTTCGCAATGTGCTTTCGTGACATTGCAGTGAAATACGCGTAATGTCTGGGGCTCAACCTCCAGATTGAACGGAAGGTCCGTCCAATCCATGTCGACCTCCGGTTTCGTTCTCACTTGCATACTCGTTAACGTCACTTTTTCCTCCTTCTTCGGAACGATCTGTATGCGGTCTTTGATCTGTGCCTCTGCCAAGGCATGACCTGCGGGTCCAGTGTGATATTTCTTCTTTTTAATTTCCGCGGCTGGCGCAGACGAAGCTGAATTTATTTCGGCGACGCCTGCGCTTGGAAGTTTTTTGCCAGATCAGTTCTTAACTCCATCATCATTTTCATCATGGTTTGCATGATGTCCTTTTCTTTGACGGTTTTCTCACATTTATCTGAGTAGTGGCCGTATTCTCCACAGCTGTAACATTTGATGTTACTTTTATCCCCTGTGGGAGTGAATCCCGGTTTTTTCGGGACGAAGGGCGTCGGGAATCGTCTTTTTCCTCCCAATGCTCCTCTCGCTTTTGTTGCTTGCACGTGTGCTCTGAATTGTGTGATTGCCAAGGCCCGGTGTGCATGGTGCAAATAGGGACCTTGATCGTCGCATCCCGTCGATAAGTTTTCGAGGTGCTCATTTAGGGCTTCCTCGTCGCTCGATGCTGGCTCCTCTTCTTTAGCCGTGGCGAGAGGTGTTGTCTCTTCGACTTTCTCCATCTGGGTGGAGTCCGTCGAGGTCACCTGCATCGCCGTCGCTGCCGGTGCTTTCTTTGGGGCAGCTATCGGGTTGGCTGGAAGAATACTGCCTGCTTTAGGCGTCAGCATTCGTCCGAAGGATGCTTCGGTGAGACTCATTATGCCGCTCAAATATTCACTTGGCCTCATTAATTTTTCTGAGGTCTTGTGGCGTTCGGCGCTCGTCTGCAACCGCTTCTCGTGCGCGTCAGCTTCTTCCGGGGGCAGAGTGGCGTAATACCGCTGTTCTATTTCTAACGTGTTTGTTAGAAGATAGTTACTGACATCTTGGTAATCGCCAGTGCGGGGTGCACGCATGTCTAGCAGAATTCTTTGCGAGTGGGCCGATAATCCTCCGTAAAAGATCATCGTAAAACCAGCGGGGTTTATTTCGTACGGCGCTCTTGCAAACAGGAGTTTCGCTCGGGCGTCGTAGTCGGCTAATGTTTCTCCTGGGGCTTGTCGTAGACCACGTAATTTGTTACTGATCTCGTCTGGAGTCTCGCCGTATCGGAGATCGAAACGGACGAGAAAATCGTCCCAGGTTGGGTTTTTTAGTCCCTGGTACCATTCTCGAGCTGACCCCGTAGTTAGCTCCACTAGCCCGTGGGTTAGCATGTCGGCGACGGTGGCTTTTGTCGCTTTCTTGATACGCATTACTTCGTCCAGGAAGCGGTCTCCGGCCTTCCACGAACCGTCAAATCGCGTTTGAATATAGTGTTGCCAGCGGATGTTACCCGTGGCTTCACTGCTTGGTTCGTTTCGTACGCCATATTTGCGCTTAACCCTCTCTCCAGCGCGATTATGTTCGTCGCCTGGATGGCCTAGATCGATTCCTTCTCTTCTGAAAGAGTTCAGCAGGGCTCGGCCTAGCTCAGACATCGTGTAATGTCGGCCAGATGAGTCCTGAAAGTTCCCTTCCTCTGAACGAGGGTTGGAGCTCCGGGAAGAGCGGTCTGAAGCATTCGGCCGGTTCGACCGGTGCCCATCGCTGCCTTCTTGACTCCTTCCTGTAGACGGTCGACTCGGATGGTCGTCGTCCGACGAATCGGAGGGCTCGGAGGGATCTCCTTGGGGGTGAAACCTCGGCCCTCTCGGTGGGGTCTCTCCGCCAGCCTTCTTCTGTTTCGAGCCTTCGGATGGCGGCGGCTCCCCTCCGTCGTTGTTCTCGCAAAAAGAATGCCATCTGTTTTCCTCGCTCTCGGGGCGTTCCCGATTTTTATTTGCGTTTTTCTTTTCGAGTAACGCGTCGATGGCTGCTCCCGTCTCGGATCTTTTTGAGGGGTGACGGTCCTTTGTTTTTGGGACCGATCCGTCTCTCTTTTGAGATTTCCCCCTTTTTGCCGTTTTTGCCGGCTTTGCTGCATCTTCTCCTGTGTCGGTATCAGAGCCGCTTGGGGGTTCTGACTTCCGTTTCGGGTTTTCTTCCCTTTTCTTCCTGCCCGAGACACCTTGTTCGTACTCTTTTTGGAACTTTTCTGTTTCTTTCTCCCAGTTTTCGGCTTCCCATCTTGTTTGCTCATCTATTATGGCTTGTTTCTTTGCTTTGTACTCTTCGGTCCATCTGACTCGGTCCCATTCCTCTTTCTCTTTCAGGAACTGTTCCTTTTCTTTTCTGGCTTCCTCTTCTCTCAACCTCTCGCGATGTTGTTCTTCCCATTTTTGGTGTTGTAAAATGGCTTCTTCTCGCAACATTTGTAGCTTTTCTGCTTTTCTTTGAGCTACGAGCGCTTGAAATTGGTCCTCGTACTCTTGAGCTTCTCGATGTCGCCCTTCCACCGTGGCGTTCCATTCTTTTCGAATTTTAGCTTCTCGTTCCTCCCTCATTTTTTGGACCAGTTTTTCTGTTCTCTCGGTGGTTCTTCTTTCGCGTTGCTCCCTTTCTTCCTCTTCCTTCCAGAGTTCTCGCCGCTCTGCGCTCAGTCTTCGTTGGCGATTAGTCGCTTCTTGTCTGGCTTCTTCGCGGGCCTTCTCTCTGGATTGGTGAAGTGCCCGGTTGGGGTCTGGCGCGAAACCTCCGGTGTCACTGGGCGTTACCTGGGGCATGGGCGTCTCCGCTGCTGGTCTTGCGACCGGCGTCGGGGCTTGTGCCGCGCAGATAGCGTCAGTGAGTAGAGTAATCGATTCCCAGACTGACGTTCCTACTGGAATGTCTATCATCGCTTTCAGTTGGGCAGCTTGCCGTGTCAACCGAATTAGGTGAGATACTTCGAAGGAAACAACCGCAGGACTCGCCGTAACTCGGGGGGTTATCGGGGTCCCGCCGTCGTTTTTTCGTGGGGTTTGCTCCACGGACGTCTGAGCCGTGGGTGGCGATGGGTTCGTGCCGACCGTGACCGTTATTTTCGGAGCTTCATTCGTCTCCTCGGTCATCAATATCGATACTCGTCCTGGCGATACGTCGCGAATTTCTTCTCGATTTTCTATGGCTTCCGGATCGGTATCCTCGAAGGGTTGCATATTCAAGGGAACCCGCTCTCGCTCTGGCCCGTCTAGGGCCGCGAGCGATGCAGCTTGCTCCTCTTTCTGCGCCTTCGCTCTCCTTTTATTCGCTCGGGCTTTCGCCTTTGCGGACATTTCAGGGACGGGACCATCCGATCTCAGGTGGTAGTCGGAGGTCCTTTTTCCCTTCTCGGGCATTCTCTGCTCGGTTTCAGACGTGGATTGCTCGTCTTTGTCTGACATTTTCTTTCGGTAATTCTACGATTTGGGTTATCTTATTTGAGAGATCACAAGTTCAGATTTGAGATTTATTTCTAAATCCCGGACGGGCCCCCACGTGTCGCGTCCTACTTGGTATAGGTTTAAATAGCGCTAACGTGTAATACTTTACCTGTGATCAATTATGTAAATACCCAAATGAATACCAAATGTATGTAAATAAACAGGTAATTTATTCACCAGGCTTTATGCCTTTAAAATACACTCAGTAATAATTCTAGAGTCGACGTGGTCAGCGTCGAACAAAGGATTTCTCAAGATGGCGTCGTCGATTCCGCGTGGTCGGCGGAACAAAGGCGGCGTCTCGAGTTGTCGTTAATTCGTCACGGATTCGTCTTCACGGACGCGGTGGAATGCTCTTTCGAGTCTTCTATCCGTGCCTGTTGTCTAGGGTTTGTTTAGCGTCGCAGAGGCCTCGTCTAGGAACTTTGGGGTTCCCTACAAAGCACTCGGACACTTACTTCGGCGAATAATCGTCTGGGCGATTATTCTGGGTGATTTCACAAGGGCTATTCTCGTGCTTTCGCAGGAATAGCTCGCAAGTGACTTCGTGAGAGTTACAGTTTGCACTTTACTCAGCGATCCTCGATCAATCCTAACTTGTAGTTGAAGTTGGCCTGACGGTGAGGTAGTTGCTGTGTTCTTGGTGTCGTTTGTGTAAGTTCTGACTTTAGGCGGGAAACACAGCCTTTTATGCAGTGGGGTGAAGGGCCGGCGATCAACCAATGGGGGCTGACCATCAGCCGCTTCCTCCCCCTCGGGGCACACACCTGCCATGGGGAGGTGGAGCCAACTCGGGGGGGAACGACTCTTCAATCACAGTGACTCAGAGGACAAGCATCCGCCCTGGGGGGACACTTATCCAACTGGGTCACCACAAGACAATATAATACTAGTATATCTTCTTACTGCCGGGTCGTGAATGAGTCGTTGAACTGCCTCATTTTGGACAACTTCACTCTCTCTTCGATTTTGAAAGTTACATTCTAATATAAACGCATCCGCTTCATCGGTATGCTTCTTTGGACAAATTGGTAGAACTATCTTTTGAAGAATACTGTCGATACTACGTAAACAGCTCCTTTGTCGAAAGGTCTTTGTGGTCATAAATCCACACTAGGAGGACAAAATTTGCGTTATGCTGACGGATCATGGCGGCTGTTGGTCTTTTCTGTTTGGAAGGTGCGGCATTTTCTGCCGCCGGACCTGCCGTAAAAACGTAAAAATTGTTTGTTACTGAAACCGCAGCTCCAATGGGTGCTGGCGAAACTGCAGCTTCAATGAGTGCTGGCGAAATCGCAGCTTCATTTTTTGGCCACAGTAATGCTGCTTTTTTCGTGAAGTAATTCCCGACAAACAAATAGGCGATTGGCGAAACGTAGTTCTTGATAGCTTCGATATATCCCATGGTAGAACTATCTTTTGGAATTAACTAAGTGCTGAAGCCTTGGTACCAGCAATTTCGGATGCTCGACATCGCGAAACTAAACAAAAAAGTTTTTATACAAATAGACAATATAATATCTTATAATTCTTACCTTCAACCTGTAAATAAGTCGTTTGATTTCGCGAGTGAGCGCTGCTGGACAGTCCTTTATTGTCAAAATTACACTGCAGCAGAATGGCATCTGCTTTAATGAAGAAAAAAGCGTCATTATTCCTGCGGTTGCAGATGATAGTTGCGGTCGGAAACCTAGCCAATCGAGCCTGTGTGGTCAGAAACCCCCGTGTGGTCCGAAATTGAGCAGTCGAGGTAGAAAATTGGGCGGTCGAGGTCGAAAATTGAGCAAATTGTGCGGGCGGAAACGCAGCAGTCGGCGGATACCCAGCAGTCGGCGGAGATCGATTCCAGATCTTCGTAAGTAATGACAAAAATAGCCAAACTCCGGCGCACACACTTGCATAGACACCTCCTAACATGCAAGCCGCAATAGAAACTATTGCGGTCGTCGATATCCTTATTCACTCCATGTTCTCTTCTGAAATTCAAATGACTATTAATCTCGTGAATCGTGACTAGGTGGTATTCGAATTTCGAATGTTATATATAATGCTGATGCGAAATGAAATGACAAAAATTCCAAATACAGTTTGTTCAGACTTTTATTCGTCATAAATTTTATTACAAACACATGGCTTTACGCGAAAGCCGTTACGTTCGTAATAACCTTGTGCGGCTGAGGATAATAAACTTAGTTTTGGGAGTTTTTTGGTGCGAATTAATTCGTCCAGCCTTTCTAGCACCATTTCGGCATCTGCACGACATATATCGCTAAACTGAACAAAAAAAAAGTTTTGTATAAATAGACAATATAATACTAGTATATCTTCTTACTGCCGGGTCGTGAATGAGTCGTTGAATTGCCTCATTTTGGGCATCTGCACCCTCTCTTTTATTTTGAAAGTTACATTCTAAGATAAACGCATCCGCTTCATCGGTAAAAAGAAAAAAATTACTGCGGCTGTAGGTGAGCTCGAGTGGTCGAATAATTAGCTGTGGCCATCGAAAATGGTGCCGGGCGAGGGCGAATCGTGACCAGGTGGCATTCAAATCGATATAAAAAACACAAACGATACTAAATGTTGTACCGACGTGATTTGTAAACGAATGTGTAGTCTGACAGTCGCACTCCCCCTGAAGAGGCCCAATCGTCCCTTGATTGGACTTGCTCGTAAAAAGCACTTTATTTTGTGTCGTAATTTCACACATATTCTGATTAATTGAGGCGTAGAGATGGCGTACGCTGAGAGCAAAAAAAATCCCAATGTAATACTGTAGCTGTCGCACAAACGACCAGAATCTCGCTGGTGGGAGGGACCTGATTGGCTGTTAAAACCCACAGCAGATTGGCCGTTAAAACCCACAGCAGATTGGCCTGTTTCTATGCCTCATGATGTTGACGATGAGGAGTGAGCTCATGTGAATGTTTCGAAATAAGTCTGTAGTATTATTCCATCTGCTTCTGGACTAAATAGGGCGGCGTTGTTTGCACTCGCAATTGGTTTAGAAAAGAACTTAGAGATGGCGTTCGCTAGGAGCAAAAAAAATCCCAATGTAACAGCTGTAGCACAAACGACCAAAATCTTGCTGGTGGGAGACCTGCTTCTATGCCTCATGATGTTGACACAAAGTCCAACAATAAACAACTACAACAACAATAATACTTATTCTAACAAACCATGACCTTTCCTTTCCTTTTTGGTTTCTCCAGCTAAAGGGTTTCTCTTAAATTTTTCTCTTTTTGCAGCCGGCTCACCATTGCTGGTGTAAGCATTCCACAGTCTTTCTAATTCATTCATTACTGGTATGTAATGATAATGGTGTTTCTCTAAAACAGCCAGTGCTTTGTACAAATCCAAAACTACTTTTCTATGGTTTTTTGAAAACTAATTCTGGATTCAAAACGATTCTAAGTATTCCTGGATGGTAAGATGACTACAATATAAAGAAAAATTAAATTAAATATACTAAATGGAAAGGTCTCGCCTCTTATTGCTGTCACCTTCTTTTCTGCCACTGCTATCCCATTCTTGCTAAGCAGGTGTCCCAGAAACTCTACCTTGTCGTAACCTTGGTTCCGGTAAATAAACTTAACACAATATCTTACAATAATAACCTTTTATTTCACACTTGTAATATAATACAAATATACTTAACAATGTTGTGGTCTCGGATCCTTGTCGGCGGATACGATTTGTTGCTGCACGGCAGTCTTACACGTGGCTTCTGTTGTCTAGGGTAATGGCGTCTGGCGAAACACGTGTTCGCAAACGCTTCGCTTCGGTAGATATTACTATCGTAGCATGCTACGATAAATATCTGTGACTGTGGTTTATAGATGAATTTGGCAACGGGCATCGATCCTCTATCAATCCGTGGTGTTCGGCCTGAAAGGTGAGGTGGTGATGCTAATGTTGCTCTGGTATCTAAAAAGTGGGGGGTTTCCGGTCAGACACGGGTTTAAATACTGGCTGGACCGGAAATGACGTATTTGCCTAAATTCGGAGAATTATGCAAATTCATGACGTTGTCACGTCCGTCCCGCAGAAACGGTAAAACTAGTATAGCTAGTTTTTCCGTAATGATCTGACAATATTTTATTATGAATACTAAAATCATTATTTATTGAATTATAAATTATTAAAACACTTTTGTGACCTCGTGGTCACCACACGTCCCCTCCTCAGCAATGTTGTTGGGGGATTTACAATAAAACAACAAACATTGCGAAAACTCAAAGTTAGATTTCACTTTACTTCTTCTCAGGTGATCCCTGGGGAACATCCGGAGGCGGAGGTGGAGGTAGTTCTTCAGTTACGGATGGTTCAGCCATCTTCGGAGTTGTGGGTTTACTGATCGGCGGAGTAGAGGTAAGACGGGACGAGCGGTCGCTTGGATCTTCAAATTCTCCGATAAAATATCGATCGTGGCCGCCGACCGGTTCGTATGCGGCGCCGACTCGTTCGTGTATCCAAATACGTGAAAGGAAGGGAGCTAGGCCTTGATTCGTGTGGTGGATCTTCTGGGCCTCGGCTGGAGTCTTTGGGGCACGGTGGGCGCGCAATAGACGTTGGTGTTGAATGAAATCGACGCCCGGACCCGCTTCGAGGGTGCGTTCCATCCACACATAAAGCGAATGACCATGATCGCTTGATTTCTTAATTTTATCCTTCGTTCCCTTGGTCATGGTCAAGCTCGGATAATACGTCTTCAGATGTGCATCGATTGGAGGCAACGGCTTTGGCTCCATCCTTTTCTTGGGCCGCAGGATCTTCGGCTTCGCTTTCGATTTTCGGACGACTGCTTTCACGCCTTCGATCGGGACCAGTCCTTCGGGGAACTTTATCGTCTCCTCTGGAGCGGCTGCCGGGACTGTCTGGTTTGCCGGAGTCTCAGGGAGAGGTTCGTTAATTAATACGACTGGTTTGCTCTGTGGTAAAGCCACAGTTCGGACCGCTTGATATGATTGCTCCGGGTCGACGTCCTCCGCAACTAACTGTGCGCGAACCTGGATACAGGAAGGGACTAACTTTAGCCATCGTTCGATGAGAGCGGGAGGCAACAGAAAGCTTTCATGTGCGACGACTGCCCAGGCTGCCAACGCTACACGGGCGTTTCTAAATGTGGACGCGGCCAATACGAGCGACATCATGTCCGTGAGTACGACCGTTGTGCGCGCTGTCCGTGACGGATGATCTCGTCCAGGGCTCTTGATGAACTCTATGGCCGCACTTTGGATGTTTGTTACCGCAATCCGCATGGTCCTGGCTTGATATTCGTCAACGTCGGACACCATCTCTTTCGCTTGTTCGATCGTGGTTGTGTCGAGAAACGACTGTAAATCGTATGGCGTTGGGTCGAACTGGATCGTGGCTCGAACCTCCGGAGACTGGTTATTGGAAGTTGGTTTTGAAGGCGTTTGGTCGTTCTTATCGGTTTTAGCCACGGCCACTTGCTTTGAATTAATTAAAACTCGTTGAATGTCGGGTTCGGGCTCATCCCAAACAATCGGCGTTCTCGACGTGGAAATTTCGCTTCGCGTTTCTTCCGGTACGGCCGGGAAAATGGGTCCAAAACGATCTTGTCGTCGTTTAAGTTGTTCAAAGGGACTCAGCGATGTTGGGGTTCCGATAATCACAGTCTTTCGGAATGCGCTGGGCAGACTAGAAGGCACGCTACTAACTGGTTTTGTTGGCGCCTTGATGAATGCGCTTGGTACCGATGTTACACTCATCTCGATTGATTTGGTCGGCCGATAGACGGGTTTCGCCTGTTCGTTCTTGACTTTCAGGACGGCTGCTACCATATCGGCTTCGGTGTAAAGTTTTTCTTGTTCGGGTACGATCATCGGCTCTACCGATTGTTCGTGTTCGATCGTTATTGGCACTTCTTGTCGAACTTCCACTTGCAGAGTCTCTACCTCATCGACTTCACGTGATCTCTCAAAGCGTCCCCATGTTTCCGCTCGTGGTCTTGATAACCTGAGGCATCCGCGTTGGTTCGGTCGATTCCTGGAGTAGCGGTAAGTCTCAACCTCTCGTGGTCTCTCGACTCTGGGTTCTCGTCGCGGTGAGGGTTCTCGAGCGTGTCGGTAATAAACTCGAGGATGTGACTGCGATCGATCTTGCGTGTTGTACGACGTGCTTGGCTGATCCAGGCGTCGTCGCTTGTTGTCGTGTGTGTTATTCAACAACTCGCTCGAGAGTCGCTTCTCCGCTTTTTGTCGCTTGCGCCCAAAGATGCCCAGGTAGTGGAGCTGGTGCATTGCTTTCTGTGAGGTGATAAATCCGTGTTCGGGTCGCCAGTTGGGAACGTCTGGTCTTTCTCCTCGAACCTGGCTTAACCAAGTTTTTATCTCATCTGTCGAATACCCTGCTGGTTTCAGTATTTTGAAGAGATCTCGATACGCCGTCCGTCTGACTTCGTTGTAATAGTCTCTGTGTATTTGTCGGCGCTCTTCGTCTGTAGCGGCGTTTTGCCACCTCTCGAGGACAGCCCACTCTTCGGGCTCGCTTGGGTAGTCCTTTTCCAAAAACTTGTTTGGGAGTGGTGCTGGTGCGTCGTCGCGTTCTGGAATTTCAGTCCTCAGTGCGTCGCGCATCTTTTCTGGGAAGTAGTGTATCAGGGTCTCCTGACTTGCCCAAAATCGCGATCGGGCTCGGGATGAAGTGAGCCGAATTTTCCATGGTCCGGTGTCGACGTCGTCCTCTAACGCTCTTCGAAATGGGGTCGGAATTTCGCTTCTCCAGAGTGTACCCGAAGACACGTTTTGCGGATCGATGGGTCCCCACGTAAGTTGGTGTTCCGGCTGAGGAATGAATACATAAAAATTAGATTTTTGTTAAATTCCGAATTTGAATTCAAGATGGCGCCATGGTCGACCATGTGCTTTTTACACGTGTTGAATCTTAAATAATGGCTCGTGTCATTTTTCGTTTGTTGACATAAAGATGTTTTCTTTTATGAATCTTGTTTCACGTATTTTCGTGGTTTAGCCACAAATTAAATTCTTTGTTATTTTTACCTTTTCGTTTCCATCGGGCTTTTCCCGATTTTCTTCCGGTTCAACCTCGTCCCATCTTGCGGGATCGTTCCATTCGTCTTCGCTTGGGTCCCGATCCATTTCTTCCTCTTCGTTGTCGGGTGATTGCTTCCAGTTTCTTCGCATTTTTGATTCAATTTGTTGGTTGCGATTTTTGTCAAGCACCTGTTGTCGTCGTGACAGAACGCGGAGTGCAAAGTTGAAAGGGTAGTCGAGGTTAAGTATCTTGATTGGCTTTCGTATGTAATACGTAGTTGATTGTTGGAGTCTCCTTGTGATTGTTTTTGTCCCTAGGAGGTCGGGGTAATTACGTCATATTGTTTTATCGCTTTTGATTGGTTATGCCAACCATTTTGGATTTTTCTTGCTTTATCATGTCCTCCCGGTGATTTTACCGTCCTTTATAAACGGGTTTGGTGCCTTTTTTCTTGTACTTTGTCGTGAGATGGGTTTCGGTATTTTACTTCTCGATCGTGTGGATCTTTTAGTAATCTCTTTTTCTTTTTCAGGAGTTTTAGGAGTTTCTTCGTTAACTGCTGCTTCCTCCCCTCCTAAATTTCCATCTGGGGCGATAGTTAGTTCGGCGCTGTCTGGAGTTGCGTGAGTCGTACTTTCGTTCAAGTCTGAAACAGTGGCGATGTCGTCGAACATATCTCGTATTGTGGGCGATGGAGATGGCTGCGTTTGGTCCTCGGCCCATTCTTCTTGTGGAAATTCCGGCAAGTAAGGCGTCAGTTCTCGAGCGTGGATTGATCGAAAATTTACATTATCGGCCAAACGTTGCAGAGAAAATGCGTTCCCGCCGTGGGCCTTGGTAATTACGTATGGGCCGTCTCGTTTGTCGGCTAAGCCGGCATGAATCCCTTTATCTGCACTGGATAAAATGTGAGTGTCTTTCCATACGAGATCGTTGATTTTGAAATTACAAAATTGTGTGTTCTTTTCAGACTTTTTCACTCGTTCGCGCATGTCAAACACATGTGACATCATATGTTGGTAGGTTGCCGAAATTGCTTGTTCTAGTTGATGTACGTAAATGTGAGGATTTTTTGGATCGACTTTTCGAATTCCTTCTGGGATGCGTGGATCCCAGGGCACTCGTAGCTCTCGAGCGAAGTTGAGATAAGCCGGGGAAAAGCCGCGGTTTCTCGAAATGGTCGTTCGGATGCTAAATGCTATTTCTTTAAGGAACTCGTCCCACTTGGAATGTACGTCTGTGAAAATAGCAAGCGCATATTTTATGTCGCGGTTGAGTCGCTCCACGGGATTAGCCCGTGGGTTATACGTTGAAGTAAATGATGGTTGAATGTCGAATTGATTGCAGAAATCCTTGTATAACCTTGATGCGAATTGTGGGCCATTATCGGAAATTAATTTCCGCGGGAAGCCAAAATGTAACGCGACTTCGTAGAGGCACTGGATTATTTTCTGCTTAGTCGGGTGGGCCATCGGATACAACTCTGGCCATCCTGTTGCGACATCCATGATCACGAGTATGTATTTGTGGCTATTTGCACTTGTTATCTTAGGACCCATAAGGTCTACGCTCCAACAATCAAAAGGGGCGAACGGTCCAAGTGATAAATTCTCGTAGTTAGCCTTATTCCGAGGCTTGCAGGCTTGGCATCGTGGACAGTGTCGTATGAATCGTACGATGTCCCTTCTCATTTCGGGCCAATAGTACAGTTGACTGGCCCGGTAGAGAGTCCTTGCCACGCCGGCGTGTCCGGCTAGAGGGTGGCCGTGTACCATCCACAGAATTTGTGTTCGAACTTTTCTCGGAATTACGACTTTAATTGAACTCCCTGACTCTGTCAAGTCGTCCCGAAAGTTCGGATGGTACTTTAAAAGTAGGCCATCGTCTATCAGATAAGCGGAAGCTTTAATTTTGAACTCTTCTCTGGATTCTTCGCTGTAGACGTCGCCAGGGAAAGTCTCGTTGGTCAAGTAGTCATAGAACCTTTTACAGAAGGCGGTGTCGTTCTTCTGAGCTTCGACGAGTTCCTCGCGAGTAGGTGGGACACAGTTCGTGCCTTTACTCACGTGTGTAACGAAAGCTCGCACAAATTTATCCGAGACTCTGGGTTCGATGGATAAGTCGTAATTTGGTCTGGCATCTTTTGCCGATTGATATGCCCTCATCCAATATCCGACGTATTTTTCATCGGAAGATTCCAACTTTTCTTTCGGCAGTTCATTCTGTTTTCTGAATTCCCACTTCCTGATCGGGGTGGGACAGTAAGCTATCCGAGAATCGTCGTCGCCGTCGTCGTCTGGCTCGTCGGGTTCTGAGGCGGGAGCTCTAGAGAGCGCGTCGGCGACTGTGTTATACTTCCCTGGCTTGTACTCGATTTGTAAGTCGTAAGCCATGAGCTCTAATTGCCATCGAGCCATCCGGCCCGAAGGTTCTTTCAGGCCCATGAACCACCTTAATGCCTGATGGTCGGTCTGGACGGTAAATTTTGTAAACTCGAGGTAAGGCCTGAATTTACGAACTGCCCATACGATTGCCAAGCATTCGAGCTCTGTCGCTGAGTAATTTTTCTCGGCGGCTTGAATTTTCCGGCTGATAAAGATCGTAGGTACTTCTTGATGTATGCCGTCGATTTCGTGCATTTGCATCAACGCAGCCCCCAATCCGATTTTACTCGCATCCGTATGTAAGATAAATTCGCGATTCAAGTCGGGGAGAGGGATGGTTTTGGTGTCGATTAGCATTTGTTTGATTTTGTCAAACGCTGCTTCGCAATGGCTGGTCCAGTTAAATTTGATTTCGGGGTCTTTCGGCGGGTCCTCCTTTGGATTTATTTTCTGGACAGTCTTTAAAAGATCGGTGATTGGGGCCGCGACTTCCGCTAAATGTGGCAGGAGTCGGCCGAAGAAATTTACCATTCCTAAAAAACGTTGTACCCCTTTCACGTCCGTAGGTGCTGGAAAATCGGTGATTGCTCGTACTTTCTTTGGGTCTATGGATAAGCCATTGACTCCAACTTTGTATCCAAGAAACGCAAGTTCTTTTCGGCAAAACTGGCTCTTTCCGGGGTGTATGTGGAGTCCGGCTTTTGCTAAACGACGTATTACTTCGTCGATATGTCTGATGTGTTCGTCAAAAGTCTGGGAAACAATAATAATATCGTCCAGGTAAGCCCAGGCGTATTTATGTAGCGCGTCGCCCAAAACCTTCTCGATTAATCGTTGAAATGTTGCCGGGGCATTTACTAGGCCAAATGGCATGACATTAAACATTAATCTGCCCATCGGGGACCAGAAAGCGGTTTTTTCTTTGTCTTCGGCACGGAGTTCGACCTGCCAATATCCTTTCGACAGATCCATCGTTGTTACCCAATTAAATGGGGCTAGTTCTCGAAGAATAGCTTCGATTGATGGCATCTGGACGGGGTCGATAACGGTAATGGCGTTTAGAGGTCGATAATCGATACACAGTCTGGGTTCCGATCCTGCACGCATGACGAGCACAATTCTCATCGCATATTCTCCTAATGCCTCGGACACTATCCCCTTGTCCAGTAAGTCTTGACAGATCGTCTTGACGATTTCGCGTTTTTGGGGGTTCATGCCCTTGAATGGAACTCGTACTGGCTTATCCGTACTTAATTCTATTTCGTGTTTTACGTAATTTGTCTTTCCCGGTTCTTTAGTCAGGATTTTTCGATGTTTTTGTAGCATTTCTTCAAGTAATTTAGTCTGGGTTTCTCCTAGGTTCGCGTCCATGGCCAAATTGTGAGCCAAATTTCCTTCTTGGAGTCGGGCGTTAAAAGATTTGAAATCGTAATCTTGTACGAATTGCTTCAAATTTCCGCCTTTCCATTCGTCCTCTTCGTCGTTTGAATCTAGGAGTTCGGTAGGTACTGTCATTAGTCGGGGGTCCTCGCGTTTATCGATATAGTTCCAGGACCTCGTTATGGGGTTGGGCTGGATCTCCATTATGGCCATGATGTCCATACCCAAGAGTAGGACCGTGTCGTAGGTTGGTAAAACGATGAAAGGGTGGGTTATTACGCCTCCCTCCCATATGACTTTTGTTGTCAGTACCCCTACTGGACGCACTTCTCCAGCAGCGGTTTTTACGGCCACATTTTCGCTTATTCCCCGTAGTTTGTCGCGTTGTTTTTTGTCCAACGACTCGTATAGATCTGAAGAGATAAAGGACCGGTCGGCTCCCGAATCCAACAAACCGATGAATTTTTTGTCGTTAAACTTGATTGTTAACATTGCGAGTGAGTCCTTCCGCTCTTTAACCAAATTACAATGTAAAATGCGTTTCTTTCGAGGTGGGGCCTCCTCGTAGGCGTGAGGTAATTCTTGGAATGTTTCGGCTATTTTTTCGCCGTCCGCCGTATTAGTGGTTGGGCCACTATATTCGCGTTTTTCTGTGGTGAAGTAAGCCGTAGTGAAATAAACGACCTTTTTCTGTAATTCTTTTATTTGTTTTTCTAACCAATTGGTGTTTATCCATTTGGCTTTTAATTCGTCTTCCGAACTTGAGTCGCTAATTTCTTTATTATTTGTTTCAATTTCTTTCGATTTTTTCTCTTTTAATTTGAGTTTTAATTTGGCTACTTCTTCCGTAATTACTTCGTTAATTGCCTGGTTAATTGTCGTATTCTTGGTAAATTTTGGGGTTTGGTCTTCCGGGCGTGCAGACAGATTTATTATTTTTTCTCTGTCTGCTTTAACCAGTTTTTTGTCAGTTCTTCGAATTTGGCTGTTAGCTTTTCTAACAATGCGTCGTTTTTGGCGGCTTCCTTCTCTTCCTTCCTCTTCTTTCGTTTTGGGCAATCTCTTCTCCAGTGTCCCACCTCGTTACAGTAATTACAAGGTTTTGTGGTGGAGTTATCTGTTTTCGGGTACGGTCGTCTCACGAACTCTTTTTTCTCGTAGGGTTTTTCGCTTTTTGGGTTGTGGTGCTCCGTTTTATTCGCGGTCTTCATTCGGGGTTGGTAGCTGGGGGCGATTTCTTTCCCCATGTTAGCGTGGAGAGTCTCTTCTTCTTGTTGGCTATCGCTGGTATCCCCTCCTGAGTTTTGCTCGGAGTTATTGTCTTCACTTTCCCTCCCTTCTTCGAGATTAGTTGCGTCGGAGTTTGTACTGGCTTTGTAAGCTTTTGGAGCCGGTATCGGGTTCGAGGTGGCTTTATCGTTCGCCTTTTTCGGAGGTGCGGCCTCGATTTCCCCGTTCAGGAAGCTACGCGACTGGATCAGTCTCCCTGCGTCATGATTTTTCGCATGGATACGCTGTATGCGGAGTTGCGTTTGTGTCCTCTGTTCGGGCGTCAGGGCTTCCGTATAACGATCGTCTACTTCTTCGTGATAGTCATTTACAAATTTTAGCAGCTGTTCGAAACTATCTGCTGTGGGAGCGTTCATATCTCTCAGTACTTTCTTTGAGGTGTCGTTTAACCCCTTTTCGAAAATCACGTTTTGCGCATATTCGTCGAGTGGCGTATCCAACTCGTTGAACAAACTTTTCGCTCGTCGGAAATAGGCTCGTAATTCTTCTCCTGCGGCTTGTAGCATGAGACTGACTCTCTGTCTAATTTCTTTTTGGGTCTCGCCGTACTGACTGTTGAAAGCGACGACAAACTGTTCCCAAGTTTTTAATTTTGCTTCCACATACCAGGCTCTGGCTTCCCCTATTAACATTTCGGGTAGCCCTTTTGTTACCATCTCGTCGGGTTCGGCTCCGAGTCGTGAAATGGTGAGTGCCACTTCGTCTAAGAAGTTATTGCCGGCCCTCCAGGTTCCGTCGAATCTCATCAGTCGCAACTGTGACCATTTTATGTTTCGGTCCTTTTGTTCTAAGGCCCATTGATCGGCGGAATATTTTCGAAGAAGGCTCTCGTTTTGTCTTGGGCGATTTCTCAGATTTCGATTTTGGTTGACCTGGGAGTCGGCGCGTGCTCGTTCCTCGAGTGCTCTCAATCTAGCTTCCATTATGGGATCGGCTTGGTATTGATTCCCACAGTTCGGGGACGTAGCTCCATTTTGGGGCGCAAATCGTTGGAAATTACCGTTGGTTGAGTTCGGGTCGGTCAAGGTCGGTGTTGTCGAGTTTGGCTGCGACTCGGTCAGTTGTGTTCCGGGGGGGAAAATTCCGTTTATGGCTGTTCCATTTAGAACCCCGTTCTTCTGTCCGATCAAAATGGTCGACCCTCTCCCGCCGTAAAGTTGTGTCTTTAGTCTTGCGGCTTCTCGGTCGACTTCGTTGGCGGCTTGTATTTTAATTCTTTCCGCCTCGTTTGCTGCTTCGACGTTGGCTTGTACCGTCTGGATATCTTCGAGGCTTGGCATTGCCAACCTGTTCCGTCCTTGCTGATTTCTGAGGTGGTTTCGCTGATTTATCAGTCTAATCATCTCTGCGTTAGGATCCTTTGGGGTTTGACTGGTGTGGCCAGCTCTCGTAGCAAAGGATTGGGCGATTGCCCACGACTGTTGACCCTTATTATTTCGACGGTCCTGCTGGAAGGCTTCCAGGAATTCGTTCTGGATTTCGACTGGCTCGTCCACTATACTATCCCATCCTTGAACGTTGATTCCTTTCAAGCTGAGGGAATCGGCCTCGCTTTCGTCGTCGGCGTCGGATGTTCGGGTGGAATCATAGGAGTCCGTCGTTTGGTTATTCGTTTTTTGACGTTTTACGTTTTTTCGACCTCTTCTAAGGGCTCGTTTTTCCGCTCGCTCTTTGGCAAGACGAATGATCATGTTCATCTGTGCTAGCGGGTCCCCTTCTTCGTTGTAAGGGATTCCCTCCAGTCGAGCGAGTTCGTACGCTTCTTTACAGCTATCGATCTGGGATTTCTTCGAATTATAACCGTGTGTGATCGTGACACGATTACTCTGGCGATTATCCCGATTGTCGAATAGGTTATACCCGTTCTGACTTTGTCCGGATTCTTCCTCCTCTTCTTCGACTTCTTCTTCGATTCGCTGATTTATCGGCGTTTTATTGGTTGGGTTTTTGCTAGCGGGTACTTTACTAGCCGGCGTTTTTCCGGTCGGCACATTCTCGGGTGGTTTTTCCGCGTGGTTTTCGTTGACTGGTGTCTTTCCAGTCGTCTTTTCCCTCGTCGGCTCCGGTGGCTGCTTTTCTAACGCTGGACTAGCTAATGCTTCGGCCCTTGCCTTGGCGGATTCCATGGCTTTTCTTCGGGCGCTTGCGGTTGAAGGGTTTCGATTTTTCCCGCTTTTCGTCATTTCGATAGTTTGCAAAGTTCAAACCGTAAGATATGTTTATTTAAAATAGTTTGAAAGTTCAAAACTATCCCGGACAGGCCCCCACGTGTCGTAACCTTGGTTCCGGTAAATAAACTTAACACAATATCTTACAATAATAACCTTTTATTTCACACTTGTAATATAATACAAATATACTTAACAATGTTGTGGTCTCGGATCCTTGTCGGCGGATACGATTTGTTGCTGCACGGCAGTCTTACACGTGGCTTCTGTTGTCTAGGGTAATGGCGTCTGGCGAAACACGTGTTCGCAAACGCTTCGCTTCGGTAGATATTACTATCGTAGTATTGCTACGATAAATATCTGTGACTGTGGTTTATAGATGAATTTGGCAACGGGCATCGATCCTCTATCAATCCGTGGTGTTCGGCCTGAAAGGTGAGGTGGTGATGCTAATGTTGCTCTGGTATCTAAAAAGTGGGGGGTTTCCGGTCAGACACGGGTTTAAATACTGGCTGGACCGGAAATGACGTATTTGCCTAAATTCGGAGAATTATGCAAATTCATGACGTTGTCACGTCCGTCCCGCAGAAACGGTAAAACTAGTATAGCTAGTTTTTCCGTAATGATCTGACAATATTTTATTATGAATACTAAAATCATTATTTATTGAATTATAAATTATTAAAACACTTTTGTGACCTCGTGGTCACCACAACCTTGCTTGCTCCAAACATGTACAGTCGTGTTCAAAAAAACTGGACCCTCACTCTGTGCTGGCAATTGAAATTGTGAGTAATTCCGTGTTTTGCCACTAGGTGAAACCCCAGACATCAACAGGTGATAATATAGCCTTGTCTACAGTGATCCTTCATAATTAAGTGGACAGTTTTAAAAAGCTAAATAAATTATTCTCATAGAAACTATAGATTTGAAATATTAAGAAATAAAAATTTAATTTGTTCAGTAATAATAATACTAATAATAATAATAAATGTTTGCCGGCCCTTTTGTTTGCCAGCCGAATATCTGCCGGCCCTTTTGTTTGCCAGTCTTATATTGCCCGCCATTTTGTTTGCCAGCCTTATATCTGCAGGCCCTTTTGTTTGCCAGCCATATATTGCCGGCCCTTTTGTTTGCCAGCCGAATATCTGCCGGCCCTTTTGTTTGCCAGCCTTATATTTGCCGGCCCTTTTGTTTGCCAGTCTTATATTGCCCACCCTTTTGTTTGCCAAAGGGCCGGCAGATATTCGGCTGGCAAACAAAAGGGCCGGCAAACATTTATTATTATTATTAGTATTATTATTACTGAACAAATTAAATTTTTATTTCTTAATATTTCAAATCTATACAGTTTCTATGAGAATAATTTATTTAGCTTTTTAAAACTGTCTACTTAATTATGAAGGATCACTGTAGACAAGGCTATATTATCACCTGTTGATGTCTGGGGTTTCACCTAGTGGCAAAACACGGAATTACTCACAATTTCAATTGCCAGCACAGAGTGAGGGTCCAGTTTTTTTGAACACGACTGTACTTTGTCAAATTTAGTGTTATCCCTTTCTCCTTTAATACTATCAACACTTCTTTTAGTCTCTTATTGTGCTCTCCTCCTGGTTTGCCTTAGATATCTTTAGTCATTTATAAATGTCAACTTGTATTCACAAGTCAACTTTTTGCACTGCTCTCCGGTTTAGTTTTTCGTATTGTGCTGCAGCGCTCTTGTAGTTGGACCATCTAAGTACTAATTATTTGCGTAAATGATACTACCTGTAATACCTTTTGAAAAATCTGTCTCTTTACATTTTTAACTCGTCTATCTCTATATCTGGAAGTTCTCTCATCTTCCATTTCCATGTAACGATGTCTTACAGAACGGGTCTTGTTATCAAAATTTTTATTCCTTTGAAAAAATAAAATTTTAAAAATTGAAATTGTTTCGAATGGCAGTGTTTACGATTACGTGACGTTACACTGAAATGAAAACGAGTCTCTCGGGGATGTTTGTTTCCTTTGGAAGAAGTTGTTGGTCCAGATCTGCACACAGAAAACGGTCAAATCCAACCTCAGAAACAGCTTTTAGTTTCATTTCTCTTCAAAATTTAATGATAGAAGTTTGGAGTATTCCAAACTGATACAACGTTGCCCAAACTTCTATCGGTTGAGCCGGATTACGCCTAACTGTGGACTGTGCTGTACTAAGCAGAAAAATAATTCTGTTTATTTTCAATGGATTTCAGTGTAAAAAGTAATTAGAATGATCGATTTTATTTTATTGGTAATAAAATGTTTATTTAATTTGCTAAATTTGCTGTTTTCCCTTTTAATCAATCACACAATGTCAGCAGAGTTTGATGGTTTCTTTTGGCAGGTAAACAAAGGTTTAGTTTTTTATTGGTTGTTTTGCCTAGTTAGATTACAATTCTGGTATTATGGGCTACTTTTTTGTGCCACTACACCAGTGACACGGCTCAACCAATAGGAGTTTGGACAACGTTGGAGTCTCGCCAGAGTGGCAATTTTGGCCCGTGGTTCCATTTCATCGAGTTCAGGTCTATTCCAACAACTATTCCAATTTTTTCAAGCATTTTTGATTCCGTGTGTTCACCGCCTTATCATTTCCTGGTAATTAAGTTTAAAAGATTGGTATCGCAACCACACCTTATCCCTTCATCGAGGAAAATAGTAACAGAATTTATTTTAACAGCTAATTGTGAAATTATGAATGAAAACAATTCCCAGAATTTTGAAGTAAATAAAATTCCTTTGTTTCATCAGAAAAATAATTAACCCAATATAAATTATACGTAATAAAATGTGAAAGGAGAGTGGGAAATTCATCACTAACATTTCTACTTTATTTGACGCATTATGATAAAGGGAAAGTTCCTATCGTACACAATATTTCGCATAATAAATTGTCAATGCTTTTATGAATCCAGCTACTGTTTGATGGTCCCAGAAAAACATCTAGCAGTCGGCTCCCACTTGTCTTTTAACACTAGAACGGCTAGACCGGTCAAAATGACCAGCACAGCTGTTTAAACCAGCTGTAGCAATAAACCCAATGGGTTTCCAATAGTGTTTTTTTTTTCACTTTAATCAGCATTTTTCTGAAACCAGTGAAAATAACTGGGTATACGTTTACAACACGTGCATACAACGTCTTGTTTTAAAACAAAAATGGATGGGACTTAATAAAACCGGATAAAATTAAAATGGAAATTTTGATATCAGACACATGCAACTTTGGATAGATCTGGTTCCCTGACATAGATGATTAAACTATATCTAGCCATTCACAAAATGCATACCGTACCACCTCGTTTAAACACCCAGGTTCATTATGACGCCGGGCCCGATTTAGCGCCGGGTAGTCATCAGCGATTTACGGAATTGGCGCCGGCCCCGATTAAGCGCCGAGTTCCCAAAAATCATCGATTACTTGCTAATAAATGGTGATTTTTGCAGAAAAATCACTAATTTTTCAGTTATGTGCTGGGCCCGAATAAACGCCGGGGGGGAGTTTGCTCTAAAAACTATTAAAACCAGGCGTTTAAACGAGGTGATACAATATATATATATATACTAGTATATATTACTGCACATTATGGCACATTAATTTATTATTTAGGCAATAAAACTTAGTAAATTATTATTTTCTCAATGGGTCATTATCACCGGTTTTAGACGTTGTAGATAGAAGGAAATTCCAGCTTCTCTGTAATAAGTGTTAAAATCTAAACTAATTTTTTTCTAGTGCCACTTAACTACTAAACAGTTTTCTGAAGTGGCCGCTCATCCCTAAAAAAGCCTATCGTCGTTGTAACGAAGCGTGACAGCATTGTACAAGTAGTGAAATCGGGTTATTACATAAGGACAGTGTTATATTAGATCGGCAAAAAATTCTTACTCATCGTAACCTGGAAGCAAAAAGTCATTATTCATTGTTTTCATATTGTCATAAGGTGGTAAAAAAAAGATATCAATTAGATTAGAAAAGAATGATTCGTTTATGACCACAAGTTTTCCTTCAGTTAATCATATAGTTTAGTTCACGTGCAAAAAGCCATCAGGTCAGTGAGCGGTGGGGAAAACCAGGTTTTGTTTACTTCTCTGTTGGCATTCTGAGTTTTTGTTAGTGGGTAGATCATTTGTCGGTAAAAATAAATAATCATATATTTAGAATTTTTATGTTTCTATGTTCTATATATAAATTTGAGTTTTTATTTTATTTTTTTAATTTTTTTTTGACATTTGATGTTGGCTGGTATCATTGTTATTATCTTGAGTACAAGATTATAATTTTGAAGTTATCAAGTGGTTTTGTTATCAAGAATAAACAAATCAGAGAAGTGGGCAGTGACGTTTGTTAAATGCTAAGAATTTGACATTTTATTTTACTTGCATATTTTATAATGGATGTACTAAAATTGTCTAAAATTTATCAAAGGTGTCTAAACATTAGACTAAATTCGTTTAAAGCTAAATTTGAAATTTGAATTTAAAGTCCGTAAGATGTGGCTAAGTTTATTTAAAATTTATTACAACTTGATTAAATTAATTTAAAAAAACTATAAATTAAGCTTAATTTAATTTATCATTAAAAATGTCTAAAAATTGAACAAAATCGCTTTAAAATGTCGTTTGTTCAGTATTCGAGTTTTATTGACCCTTAAATTCCAATTTTATAATCCATGTATAATTAAAATGAATTATCTTCCCATCGCAAATAACCGGCTAGGAATTTCCAGCGCCACCTGATAAGCAATTACCTGATTCTACATCCTCCTTCCGAATCCACCCACTGAGGGACGAGGGAGTAACACGAGGAACTTATTACAATAAAAACAATACCACTGACATCATGTTTGTTGTCTTTTTTCTCAGAAATATCGCGAATAAATGACAAAAAAAAACACGTTAAAAATATCAACCATAATAATTTTAAAAAAGAAAATTTAATTAAATACAATTTCATAAAATCATATTTAAAAAAAAATTAATTAATTTTAATAAAAAAAATTAAAAATAATAAAAGTTAAATCCAATTTTTTTTTAATTTTTTTTAGAAAAATTTAATTTTTTTAAATTTGTTTTCTGAAAAATTCAATTGTTTTTAAATTTAATTAAAAAAAAATTATCTATTTCTTTTTTGTTTCTGTTTTTTTTTTTTTTTAAAAATCCAATATTGATTTAGTGGTCAATAAAAATGTGCTCGATTATCTGCATCATCGGAAACGTGTTTCCGTAGAGATTTCCGTCTTCGGTTCCCTATTGGCTTTTACGCAGGTCAGATTTCGAATTTTCCCCCTTCTGATGATGTCAGGATGTGACTAAAGCTGCCATCGTATATAAGACGAAGGAACTGCTTGGGGATTTCATTCATATCTGTTTGAGCAGGTTAAGAGTTAAGAAGTTTAATTATCACCATGACTGTCATTACCGAAGGGAAGAATAGGATGCAGCAAGGCAGTGGAAGAAGAACGCAGGGGGAGAAGAAGAAGGTGGTGGAAAGGAAAGCGCCGATTGCAGTGAAGAATATTTCGACTAAGAAGATTCACGATGATACGCTGCACTTCAACGTTAAGGTTCGAGTAATTTTCATTTTATTATTTTGCAATTGATTTTTTTAAAATTCAGTCTAAATTTTGATTCTTACAAACATTTTGCAAATTTCTTGGGCGGAATTTAGAATATCTGAAAACTTTTAGACTTTTTAAAAACTTTTTTGAGAACATTTACACTTTAATTGAGAAGTTTTAGACTATTTTGGAAGGAAAATAATACGTTCTTGAAAATATTTTAACCTTTTTTGAAACTTTAAATCTTTTTTTTGGAAGCTGCCAGACATTTATGTCGATTTTTGAAACTTCCTAAAAAATTTCTGCGTGCATATTTTTATATTGAAATTTTAAATTGTTTTCGTGTTAATTCAACTTTTAATTAATTAATTAATTCTAATTTAAATTAGCTCCCTTGTTGCAACCAAGGTCTCTGCCTTACCGCGCACAGAGAAAAGCTCTTATTGGACACCGACCAGATCGACAAAGACGAAATTCAATCATTTTTCAACGAATTCTACGCCTCAATCAACAAGTAAACAAACTCAACACCTCAACCAAACCAAAACCAAACTCTAAAATAAATTTTCCCAAACAGGAAAAACACAATCGAACAAGAAGGTCGTGTGCAAAAAGTACTGGAAAGTGTAAACACTTTCAACGACTACGATTTGACGCCCAAAGAATTGGAATTCGGAGCGCGACTTGCTTGGCGAAACGCACCCACTTCCCTCGCACGCTACGACTGGGAAAACCTGGCGGTGCTCGACCAACGACACGTCCGCAGCGCTCTAGGAACGTTCACGGCGCTCTGTGAACACATAAAACGAACCAGCGATGGCGGAAAAATCAGGTAAATAAATACCACTAAATAATAAAGAATTTTTGGTAACAGAAACACCAAAATTTTCTCACATGACCAAACTTTTATAGCTTAGATTTAAATGGTGTTTTTTTTTCTTCAAGGTCCGTAGTGAGTGTTTTCCCTTCGGATGGATGTCGTGTGTGGAACCGAAGTTTGGTGTCGTACGCCGCTTATCGCCGAGAAGACAACACGGTAGTGGGCAATCCGGACAACCTCTACCTGACGCAGTTGTGCGAGCGGTTGGGTTGGCGAGGAACCGGCTCCTTCAACGACTTGCTTCCCGTTGTTGTTAACGAGTCGGGCCGAGACCCGGAAATGTTCGAACTGCCCCAAGACCTCGTCTTGGAAGTGGCTTTGCGACATCCCACATTTCCCTGCTTCGAAGAACTCGACATCAAATGGCCCGCGTGGACGTCTCGTGCTGACCAATTCCTTAAAATCGGCGGTCTTCAATTCCCGGCAGCTCCTCTGAGTCACTTGCAAATCTCTTCGGAAGTTGCGGACCAAATGCTTATCAACGATGCAAATCTTCTCAAGGTATGTGTCGTATTTGTCTGTATTAGTCGTCTCCAGTGTATAATGTGAATATTTAACCTCCGTAGAAAGTGGCAGAAGGGATGAACTTGGATACTTCAGTGGCCTCTACGCTGTGGAAGGAACAAGCACTCGTTGAACTCAATGCAGCGATTTTGTACAGTTACCGAGTAAGTTAATATTGCCAAAACGTTGCTTACCGTCTAATTAGTGTTGTCTTAGCATTGTCTAACCAGCAATATTTCCTTTGTTAGGAAGCCGGAGTGTCTATTTTAGATCACCATTCAGCTTCTGAACTCTTCTTGGCCTTCTTCAACAAAGAGCAAAAGCTTCGTGGAGGATGTCCAGGAGACTGGCGAAAACTCGTGCCAACGATAAGCAGCAGCATTCTTCTGATATACCACCAAGAAATGCTCACCTACAATCTAACGCCAGCTTTCGGATTGTCTGCCGAAGCGTGGAAGACCCACAAATGGCAAAACAAGCCGGTAGATGCCAATGGAAGAGCAGTTAAACTGAGCTTCAGGAGTGTGGCTAGATCCGTTCGATGGTTGGTCAGACCGATGTTGAAAAGAAGCCGCGTCACGGTCTTGTACGCTTCGGAAACAGGAAGATCGGAGTCGTTTGCCGAGAAACTAGCCGCTATGTTTGGATCCACTTTCAGAGCAGAGTTGAAGTGCATGCATGATTATGATTTGTCTCTTTTGGGACAGAAAGAGCAACTCTTGCTCGTAGTTACCAGCACCTTTGGAAATGGTGGTTCGCCAGAAAATGGAAAGGTAAGAGAATATGGGTGCAATAGACAAGAAGCAATGTTTAATATTTTGTTCCCTGATTAGAAATTCTTTTCACGGCTGAAGAAAGTTTGCTCTTCTCTCGACGCCAATAACAACAATTCCATGTGCGATAAAGAAATCCGCAATCTCAAGTATGTATTAGAGGGTAACCCGAATCGATGGAACATCACGACTAAAATTCTTTACCATTACAGGTTCTCGGTGTTTGCCTTGGGTTCAAGCGCCTACCCCGACTTCTGTCAATTTGGCTACTTTTGTCACGACAGTCTGGCCGCACTTGGAAGCGAGGCAATCCTCCCGGTGACAACTGCTGATGAACTCAAAGGCCAAGACAAAGCCTTCTTAGAATGGACTCGCAAGTTATTTCCAGTAAGTTCCTTCTTGCATACTTTGAAGAGAACATTTTGTTCAATTCTTTATTTTTTAGGTTACTTGCACAGCATTCGGTGTAGACATTGGTGACAAAGATGCCTTCACGAGCTGTCTAGAATCCGATCTGGAATGGAAAGCCGAAAACAGACGCCTAAACCCTGTTAATCCGGCTTCCGCTGTCAAGGATGTTTTCATGGGTAAGTCATTTGATTTTATCACCAATTTGGCAAAATTAACAAACATATCTGCACTTGATTCCAGCTCTCTCCAAAACTCACAATCGTCAAATCAATCGCAGTGAACTGCTGGATAGAGACGATCTGCAGGCTTATCGCTCGAGCCGCAAGACTACGTTCGTAAAACTCAGTTCCAGCCAGAGGCACGAACCTGGAGACCATGTGGCCATTTTTCCAACTAATCCCAAAAGATTAGTGCGCGAGTTACTGGCCCGGCTTAATGTACTAGAGGATGCAAACTCAACCTTTCAAGTTCAGAAACGCGTTCAAGACGGATGGCAACCGGCAAACCGTCTACCGGCATGTTCGTTAACAATGGCATTCACCAACTTATTGGACATAAGTGGTTGTCCTGACCAACAATTCCTGGATGAATTAAGCAAATTCACAAATGATGAAAATGATCTGAAGAAATTGCAGCTCTTGGCTATGGTAATACAAATTTTTCTTACTATATAAGAAACGCGGCTGATATTTATTGTTCTTCTGGTGTACAGGATGAAATGGAACACAACAAATGGAGAAACGAAAAACTTCCAAATGTACTTGATGTGTTGAAGGAATTTCCGTCCTTGAAACCCGATTGTACCTTCCTTCTGGAACGGCTTCCAATCTTGCAACCACGACTCTACTCCATCAGCAATTCCCTCGCTTTCGCACCCAACAAAATCCACTTGACAGTTGGTGTGGTCATCACCAACAGCAAAGGTAAAGCAATAATCTACAGGCTAGTATAAGGCAATGTCAGAAACCAAAAGGCAAATCCCAGAGGCCGTTCACAAAAAGCCGTATGCCAAAGGCTACATGGCAAAAGCTGTTCACCAAAAACAATATGCCCAGTAGTGATACAGCTCAATGAGTTTTCACTTTAAGCGGATACAATAAATAATTTGCAATTATGGTGCACATCTTTAGAGCTTGATAGACTGTTTTCATGGATCCATCTAATCATCATTTCTTCTATTAACAGATGGAACTTGCAGCAATTCAGGACTTTGCTCAAATTTCTTGAACGATATACCATTGGGTAGCAAAATTCCATATTTTGTAAGACAAGCTGCCCATTTCCATTTGCCCACAAACCCATCAACTCCAGTGCTGATGGTGGGAGCAGGCACCGGGCTCGCTCCGTTCCGCGGGTTTTGGCAACAACGACAAGTCGAGATGCAGAAGAACGCTGGCAAAGTCTTCGGAGCGATGAAGTTGTATTTTGGCTGCAGACATCCAGCCGCTGATCATCTCTTCTACGATGAAACTCAACTCCTTTTCCAGCGAGGTGTTTTGTCTTCGATTGAGACCGCTTATTCCAGATGGAATACCAGTCACAAGGTAAACACTGTCTTAAATCATAACATGCCTTTTACTCATGAACTTTGTTTAATTCCTATTAGACTTATGTGCAACATTTGTTGTCAAGAGATGCTGACCAAGTTGTACAGCATATTCAAGACGGAGGGCACATCTATATTTGTGGAGACGCGGTCATGGCGGCAGATGTGAGAGCTGTTCTCGAACGGGTACTGAAGCAACGAAGCGCTACAACTATGCAAGAATTGAAGGAATCCGAAAGGATACATGAAGATATTTTTATAAATGTTGGCAAACGCAGCTTCTAAGGGCACTACTTCAGCTAAGCTTTATCAAGATGCAGTTATTTATATATCCTATGTATACGATTCCTCAATAAACTTAATTCTTAGATTACATAACCACTTTTGGTCTTTCTTTTGTCTAATCTACAGAAATTAATCTCATTTTACTTAATTCATACAACCACACCTGGCGCGATGACAAATGGGGCGCATTAATGTGCCCAAACGACACCGACAAGCACTGAAAACAATGACCAACAAAGCATTTAAACTCCAAAGATAGTTTAAATTGATAGTTTAAATTTAGATTGATATAAATTTTTGAAATTATGAAAAAGAAAATTAGTTCCAATATTCTTTTTCTTTTCTTTTCTCTTTTATGGAGAAATTAAAATTTATTTTTGGGATTATGATTGATTTTAATTTGGAAAATCAAATTATCGATTTTGTCTAAGAAAAATTAATTATTACGGAGTAATTTTAATTTTTCTAAATATTTATATTTACAACCAACTGTCTTTTCCTTAGTTTAAGCACTCTTCAGCACTAAAAACTCCTTTTCAGACGATTTTAAATAAGCGCTGAAGCGATTACTCATGTGATTGGTCCGCATAGGTCACGTGATAATCACTTCAGCGCAATAATCGTCACAAACGTCATAATCACTTCAGCGTGGGAACAATTGTTGTGAGCATGTTGCAATTCATTCTCGTAATGTTTTTCCAGTTGGCACAGCAACAGTCACGTGTTCTGCCTTCCATTTCATCCGTTCGTTCTGTTCGTTCTTCTCGGATTTTGGCGTTTTCTGTTCTGTTGGTATTTGTCATTCGTTTTCCATTTGAATTTATCGAGGATGCACAGGCAAGGAAACTGGATCAAGACAGGGTTTTGAGTGATGATTTGATATTTCGTTTCCTTATTTCTTCCCGTCTCAGAAATGTTCGGGTTTGGATTGCATTTTAGGCCTAATGTTAATTTGAATTGAAAAGAATATATTTGTAAGTTTGCTTTGAGTGTACAATGGGCTCAACATTTATATTTATTTTCTCATGTTTGGTGATTTATCTAAAAACAAAGCATCTTGAATTGAATATTGAATATTTGGTGCTAACAAATCCGAGTAGGTCCACTCAGTTTTTCACCTTTTCATCTACCGCCTTTTTGCACTACACGTGTCTGTCATGTTGGATACATGGTTAGCATTTTTTATCATTCCTTATCAATCTGGTGAAAAAGTGATATTAAGTATGTGACGCTTTTCCTTTCCGTTGGCATAGCAACAGTTAGGACTTAGGAGTTTGTGTTCGTTCCATTCCGCCTTCCGCCCGTCGATGTTTCGCTTCAGCATTCCATTCGTTTTTGAATCGTGTTTGTCAAGAATCTTGTCATGCCTGACCACAGAATTGGATCAAGATTGGGTTTTGAATCGAATTTCGTTAATTTCGTTAATTTCTCTCGAAATTGTCGAGGAATTGCCATTAGGGTTAGCATTTACTGTTAGCCTGTTTGATTTAAATTGATAAATTGATGCATTAGAGATATAAAACGAAAAGAAATGCATACTTGTCACTCCAGAATTGAGCTGATGCACTGTAGCATTTAAAATTCGTATCAATTTGAGAAGAGAATTTAATTTCTTATCATTTTGGTTTTTATAATTTGCTATTTTGTTTTTAAATTACTAAAACATTTGGCTTAGGTTGGAAATGTCCTTTCGATCTAGTTCCTTCCATATCTGCTCTTTATCTTGTTTCTCGGCTTGGCTGTAAATTTGTTTGAGATGTCCTTGAATGGAATTGATATTTGATCTATTATTCCCTTACTTTTGGCACTGATGAAACTAGGTCGCCATATCGCTGTCTCTTATTTTCTTTTCTGCCACTGCTATCCCAACACTTTTTTTAGTCTCTTATTGTGCTTTTTTTAGTCATTTTTAAATGTGTATCGAACGACCACAGGGTATCCGTTAAACTAAATATTTGCACATTGTAGGGATCCTGACTCTTATTTCTAAAATTATGCTCTAATAAAATAAAAGCTCAAAATCACTGAGAGATGGCGTACGCTAGGAGCAAAAAAAATCCCAATGTAATGAGCTGCAGCACAAACGACAATATAGACAATATAATATGGCACAGTTGTTAATTAGTTGTTTAACTGCTTCATTTTGTACATTTTGCCATGTAGTTGGGCTGTCTTAGCCTGTGAGCATTGTTGTCGTGTTTAGCTCTGATCCTCTCTGGAATTTCTCTTTGATCCGTTAGACTGGCTGTCATATTTCTCTATATTCCTCATTGCTTAGTTAAAAAGGACATTATTTTTCCACATAAAAGGGCTTTTTAGAAGATTAAAGTTGCTCTTTTCAATTACTAGATTATTTGGCAGCGAATATTCGGTACTTGCTTATTTGGCGTTTTTGGGATTTGGTGCTATTCTATTTATTTGTTAAAAAAAACTAAGCCTTTTACTGCATGCACTATTCTTATAATCATGTTCTATTCCTCCTTTGACCTTGACTGTCATATGAGCATTCTAATAGTAGTATGTCTGCCGCTGCGTTGGCCTAGAAAAAAACTTCGAGATGGCGTTCGCTAGGAGCAAAAAAATCCCAATGTAATAACTGCAGCACAAACGACAATATAGACAATATAATATACGATATCTTCTTACGGCACAGTTGTTAATTAGTTGTTGAACTGCCTGTATATTGTTACGCGGTGGAAAACACACCGTTAACCGGTTGCTGATGCGAAATGAAATGACAAAAATTCCAAATACAGTTTGATCAGACTTTTATTCGTCATAAATTTTATTACAAACATATTGGCTTTACGCGAAAGCCGTTACGTTCGTAATAAGCTTGTGCGGCTGAGGATAATTAACTTAGTTTTGGGAGTTTTCTGGTGCGAATTAATTCGTCGAGCCTTTCTAGCACAATTTCGGCATCTGCATCACGACATATATCGCTAAACTGAACAAAAAAAAGGTTTTGTATAAATAGACAATATAATACTAGTATATCTTCTTACTGCCGGGTCGTGAATGAGTCGTTGAACTGCCTCATTTTGGACAACTTCACTCTCTCTTCGATTTTGAAAGTTACATTCTAATATAAACGCATCCGCTTCATCGGTATGCTTCTTTGGACAAATTGGTAGAACTATCTTTTGAAGAATACTGTCGATACTACGTAAACAGCTCCTTTGTCGAAAGGTTTTTGTGGTCATAAATCCACACTAGGAGGACAAAATTTGCGTTATGCTGACGGATCATGGCGGCTGTTGGTCTTTTCTGTTTGGAAGGTGCGGCATTTTCTGCCGCCGGACCTGCCGTAAAAACGTAAAAGTTGTTTGTTACTGAAACCGCAGCTCCAATGGGTGCTGGCGAAACTGCAGCTTCAATGAGTGCTGGCGAAATCGCAGCTTCATTTTTTGGCCACAGTAATGCTGCTTTTTTCGTGAAGTAATTCCCGACAAACAAATAGGCGATTGGCGAAACGTAGTTCTTGATAGCTTCGATATATCCCATGGTAGAACTATCTTTTGGAATTAACTAAGTGCTGAAGCCTTGGTACCAGCAATTTCGGATGCTCGACATCGCGAAACTAAACAAAAAAGTTTTTATACAAATAGACAATATAATATCTTATAATTCTTACCTTCAACCTGTAAATAAGTCGTTTGATTTCGCGAGTGAGCGCTGCTGGACAGTCCTTTATTGTCAAAATTACACTGCAGCAGAATGGCATCAGCTTTAATGAAGAAAAAAGCGTCATTATTCCTGCGGTTGCAGATGATAGTTGCGGTCGGAAACCTAGCCAATCGAGCCTGTGTGGTCAGAAACCCCCGTGTGGTCCGAAATTGAGCAGTCGAGGTAGAAAATTGGGCGGTCGAGGTCGAAAATTGAGCAAATTGTGCGGGCGGAAACGCAGCAGTCGGCGGATACCCAGCAGTCGGCGGAGATCGATTCCAGATCTTCGTAAGTAATGACAAAAATAGCCAAACTCCGGCGCACACACTTGCATAGACACCTCCTAACATGCAAGCCGCAATAGAAACTATTGCGGTCGTCGATATCCTTATTCACTCCATGTTCTCTTCTGAAATTCAAATGACTATTAATCTCGTGAATCGTGACTAGGTGGTATTCGAATTTCGAATGTTATATATAATGCTGATGCGAAATGAAATGACAAAAATTCCAAATACAGTTTGTTCAGACTTTTATTCGTCATAAATTTTATTACAAACACATGGCTTTACGCGAAAGCCGTTACGTTCGTAATAACCTTGTGCGGCTGAGGATAATAAACTTAGTTTTGGGAGTTTTTTGGTGCGAATTAATTCGTCCAGCCTTTCTAGCACCATTTCGGCATCTGCACGACATATATCGCTAAACTGAACAAAAAAAAAGTTTTGTATAAATAGACAATATAATACTAGTATATCTTCTTACTGCCGGGTCGTGAATGAGTCGTTGAATTGCCTCATTTTGGGCATCTGCACCCTCTCTTTTATTTTGAAAGTTACATTCTAAGATAAACGCATCCGCTTCATCGGTAAAAAGAAAAAAATTACTGCGGCTGTAGGTGAGCTCGAGTGGTCGAATAATTAGCTGTGGCCATCGAAAATGGTGCCGGGCGAGGGCGAATCGTGACCAGGTGGCATTCAAATCGATATAAAAAACACAAACGATACTAAATGTTGTACCGACGTGATTTGTAAACGAATGTGTAGTCTGACAGTCGCACTCCCCCTGAAGAGGCCCAATCGTCCCTTGATTGGACTTGCTCGTAAAAAGCACTTTATTTTGTGTCGTAATTTCACACATATTCTGATTAATTGAGGCGTAGAGATGGCGTACGCTGAGAGCAAAAAAAATCCCAATGTAATACTGTAGCTGTCGCACAAACGACCAGAATCTCGCTGGTGGGAGGGACCTGATTGGCTGTTAAAACCCACAGCAGATTGGCCGTTAAAACCCACAGCAGATTGGCCTGTTTCTATGCCTCATGATGTTGACGATGAGGAGTGAGCTCATGTGAATGTTTCGAAATAAGTCTGTAGTATTATTCCATCTGCTTCTGGACTAAATAGGGCGGCGTTGTTTGCACTCGCAATTGGTTTAGAAAAGAACTTAGAGATGGCGTTCGCTAGGAGCAAAAAAAATCCCAATGTAACAGCTGTAGCACAAACGACCAAAATCTTGCTGGTGGGAGACCTGCTTCTATGCCTCATGATGTTGACACAAAGTCCAACAATAAACAACTACAACAACAATAATACTTATTCTAACAAACCATGACCTTTCCTTTCCTTTTTGGTTTCTCCAGCTAAAGGGTTTCTCTTAAATTTTTCTCTTTTTGCAGCCGGCTCACCATTGCTGGTGTAAGCATTCCACAGTCTTTCTAATTCATTCATTACTGGTATGTAATGATAATGGTGTTTCTCTAAAACAGCCAGTGCTTTGTACAAATCCAAAACTACTTTTCTATGGTTTTTTGAAAACTAATTCTGGATTCAAAACGATTCTAAGTATTCCTGGATGGTAAGATGACTACAATATAAAGAAAAATTAAATTAAATATACTAAATGGAAAGGTCTCGCCTCTTATTGCTGTCACCTTCTTTTCTGCCACTGCTATCCCATTCTTGCTAAGCAGGTGTCCCAGAAACTCTACCTTGTCGTAACCTTGGTTCCGGTAAATAAACTTAACACAATATCTTACAATAATAACCTTTTATTTCACACTTGTAATATAATACAAATATACTTAACAATGTTGTGGTCTCGGATCCTTGTCGGCGGATACGATTTGTTGCTGCACGGCAGTCTTACACGTGGCTTCTGTTGTCTAGGGTAATGGCGTCTGGCGAAACACGTGTTCGCAAACGCTTCGCTTCGGTAGATATTACTATCGTAGCATGCTACGATAAATATCTGTGACTGTGGTTTATAGATGAATTTGGCAACGGGCATCGATCCTCTATCAATCCGTGGTGTTCGGCCTGAAAGGTGAGGTGGTGATGCTAATGTTGCTCTGGTATCTAAAAAGTGGGGGGTTTCCGGTCAGACACGGGTTTAAATACTGGCTGGACCGGAAATGACGTATTTGCCTAAATTCGGAGAATTATGCAAATTCATGACGTTGTCACGTCCGTCCCGCAGAAACGGTAAAACTAGTATAGCTAGTTTTTCCGTAATGATCTGACAATATTTTATTATGAATACTAAAATCATTATTTATTGAATTATAAATTATTAAAACACTTTTGTGACCTCGTGGTCACCACACGTCCCCTCCTCAGCAATGTTGTTGGGGGATTTACAATAAAACAACAAACATTGCGAAAACTCAAAGTTAGATTTCACTTTACTTCTTCTCAGGTGATCCCTGGGGAACATCCGGAGGCGGAGGTGGAGGTAGTTCTTCAGTTACGGATGGTTCAGCCATCTTCGGAGTTGTGGGTTTACTGATCGGCGGAGTAGAGGTAAGACGGGACGAGCGGTCGCTTGGATCTTCAAATTCTCCGATAAAATATCGATCGTGGCCGCCGACCGGTTCGTATGCGGCGCCGACTCGTTCGTGTATCCAAATACGTGAAAGGAAGGGAGCTAGGCCTTGATTCGTGTGGTGGATCTTCTGGGCCTCGGCTGGAGTCTTTGGGGCACGGTGGGCGCGCAATAGACGTTGGTGTTGAATGAAATCGACGCCCGGACCCGCTTCGAGGGTGCGTTCCATCCACACATAAAGCGAATGACCATGATCGCTTGATTTCTTAATTTTATCCTTCGTTCCCTTGGTCATGGTCAAGCTCGGATAATACGTCTTCAGATGTGCATCGATTGGAGGCAACGGCTTTGGCTCCATCCTTTTCTTGGGCCGCAGGATCTTCGGCTTCGCTTTCGATTTTCGGACGACTGCTTTCACGCCTTCGATCGGGACCAGTCCTTCGGGGAACTTTATCGTCTCCTCTGGAGCGGCTGCCGGGACTGTCTGGTTTGCCGGAGTCTCAGGGAGAGGTTCGTTAATTAATACGACTGGTTTGCTCTGTGGTAAAGCCACAGTTCGGACCGCTTGATATGATTGCTCCGGGTCGACGTCCTCCGCAACTAACTGTGCGCGAACCTGGATACAGGAAGGGACTAACTTTAGCCATCGTTCGATGAGAGCGGGAGGCAACAGAAAGCTTTCATGTGCGACGACTGCCCAGGCTGCCAACGCTACACGGGCGTTTCTAAATGTGGACGCGGCCAATACGAGCGACATCATGTCCGTGAGTACGACCGTTGTGCGCGCTGTCCGTGACGGATGATCTCGTCCAGGGCTCTTGATGAACTCTATGGCCGCACTTTGGATGTTTGTTACCGCAATCCGCATGGTCCTGGCTTGATATTCGTCAACGTCGGACACCATCTCTTTCGCTTGTTCGATCGTGGTTGTGTCGAGAAACGACTGTAAATCGTATGGCGTTGGGTCGAACTGGATCGTGGCTCGAACCTCCGGAGACTGGTTATTGGAAGTTGGTTTTGAAGGCGTTTGGTCGTTCTTATCGGTTTTAGCCACGGCCACTTGCTTTGAATTAATTAAAACTCGTTGAATGTCGGGTTCGGGCTCATCCCAAACAATCGGCGTTCTCGACGTGGAAATTTCGCTTCGCGTTTCTTCCGGTACGGCCGGGAAAATGGGTCCAAAACGATCTTGTCGTCGTTTAAGTTGTTCAAAGGGACTCAGCGATGTTGGGGTTCCGATAATCACAGTCTTTCGGAATGCGCTGGGCAGACTAGAAGGCACGCTACTAACTGGTTTTGTTGGCGCCTTGATGAATGCGCTTGGTACCGATGTTACACTCATCTCGATTGATTTGGTCGGCCGATAGACGGGTTTCGCCTGTTCGTTCTTGACTTTCAGGACGGCTGCTACCATATCGGCTTCGGTGTAAAGTTTTTCTTGTTCGGGTACGATCATCGGCTCTACCGATTGTTCGTGTTCGATCGTTATTGGCACTTCTTGTCGAACTTCCACTTGCAGAGTCTCTACCTCATCGACTTCACGTGATCTCTCAAAGCGTCCCCATGTTTCCGCTCGTGGTCTTGATAACCTGAGGCATCCGCGTTGGTTCGGTCGATTCCTGGAGTAGCGGTAAGTCTCAACCTCTCGTGGTCTCTCGACTCTGGGTTCTCGTCGCGGTGAGGGTTCTCGAGCGTGTCGGTAATAAACTCGAGGATGTGACTGCGATCGATCTTGCGTGTTGTACGACGTGCTTGGCTGATCCAGGCGTCGTCGCTTGTTGTCGTGTGTGTTATTCAACAACTCGCTCGAGAGTCGCTTCTCCGCTTTTTGTCGCTTGCGCCCAAAGATGCCCAGGTAGTGGAGCTGGTGCATTGCTTTCTGTGAGGTGATAAATCCGTGTTCGGGTCGCCAGTTGGGAACGTCTGGTCTTTCTCCTCGAACCTGGCTTAACCAAGTTTTTATCTCATCTGTCGAATACCCTGCTGGTTTCAGTATTTTGAAGAGATCTCGATACGCCGTCCGTCTGACTTCGTTGTAATAGTCTCTGTGTATTTGTCGGCGCTCTTCGTCTGTAGCGGCGTTTTGCCACCTCTCGAGGACAGCCCACTCTTCGGGCTCGCTTGGGTAGTCCTTTTCCAAAAACTTGTTTGGGAGTGGTGCTGGTGCGTCGTCGCGTTCTGGAATTTCAGTCCTCAGTGCGTCGCGCATCTTTTCTGGGAAGTAGTGTATCAGGGTCTCCTGACTTGCCCAAAATCGCGATCGGGCTCGGGATGAAGTGAGCCGAATTTTCCATGGTCCGGTGTCGACGTCGTCCTCTAACGCTCTTCGAAATGGGGTCGGAATTTCGCTTCTCCAGAGTGTACCCGAAGACACGTTTTGCGGATCGATGGGTCCCCACGTAAGTTGGTGTTCCGGCTGAGGAATGAATACATAAAAATTAGATTTTTGTTAAATTCCGAATTTGAATTCAAGATGGCGCCATGGTCGACCATGTGCTTTTTACACGTGTTGAATCTTAAATAATGGCTCGTGTCATTTTTCGTTTGTTGACATAAAGATGTTTTCTTTTATGAATCTTGTTTCACGTATTTTCGTGGTTTAGCCACAAATTAAATTCTTTGTTATTTTTACCTTTTCGTTTCCATCGGGCTTTTCCCGATTTTCTTCCGGTTCAACCTCGTCCCATCTTGCGGGATCGTTCCATTCGTCTTCGCTTGGGTCCCGATCCATTTCTTCCTCTTCGTTGTCGGGTGATTGCTTCCAGTTTCTTCGCATTTTTGATTCAATTTGTTGGTTGCGATTTTTGTCAAGCACCTGTTGTCGTCGTGACAGAACGCGGAGTGCAAAGTTGAAAGGGTAGTCGAGGTTAAGTATCTTGATTGGCTTTCGTATGTAATACGTAGTTGATTGTTGGAGTCTCCTTGTGATTGTTTTTGTCCCTAGGAGGTCGGGGTAATTACGTCATATTGTTTTATCGCTTTTGATTGGTTATGCCAACCATTTTGGATTTTTCTTGCTTTATCATGTCCTCCCGGTGATTTTACCGTCCTTTATAAACGGGTTTGGTGCCTTTTTTCTTGTACTTTGTCGTGAGATGGGTTTCGGTATTTTACTTCTCGATCGTGTGGATCTTTTAGTAATCTCTTTTTCTTTTTCAGGAGTTTTAGGAGTTTCTTCGTTAACTGCTGCTTCCTCCCCTCCTAAATTTCCATCTGGGGCGATAGTTAGTTCGGCGCTGTCTGGAGTTGCGTGAGTCGTACTTTCGTTCAAGTCTGAAACAGTGGCGATGTCGTCGAACATATCTCGTATTGTGGGCGATGGAGATGGCTGCGTTTGGTCCTCGGCCCATTCTTCTTGTGGAAATTCCGGCAAGTAAGGCGTCAGTTCTCGAGCGTGGATTGATCGAAAATTTACATTATCGGCCAAACGTTGCAGAGAAAATGCGTTCCCGCCGTGGGCCTTGGTAATTACGTATGGGCCGTCTCGTTTGTCGGCTAAGCCGGCATGAATCCCTTTATCTGCACTGGATAAAATGTGAGTGTCTTTCCATACGAGATCGTTGATTTTGAAATTACAAAATTGTGTGTTCTTTTCAGACTTTTTCACTCGTTCGCGCATGTCAAACACATGTGACATCATATGTTGGTAGGTTGCCGAAATTGCTTGTTCTAGTTGATGTACGTAAATGTGAGGATTTTTTGGATCGACTTTTCGAATTCCTTCTGGGATGCGTGGATCCCAGGGCACTCGTAGCTCTCGAGCGAAGTTGAGATAAGCCGGGGAAAAGCCGCGGTTTCTCGAAATGGTCGTTCGGATGCTAAATGCTATTTCTTTAAGGAACTCGTCCCACTTGGAATGTACGTCTGTGAAAATAGCAAGCGCATATTTTATGTCGCGGTTGAGTCGCTCCACGGGATTAGCCCGTGGGTTATACGTTGAAGTAAATGATGGTTGAATGTCGAATTGATTGCAGAAATCCTTGTATAACCTTGATGCGAATTGTGGGCCATTATCGGAAATTAATTTCCGCGGGAAGCCAAAATGTAACGCGACTTCGTAGAGGCACTGGATTATTTTCTGCTTAGTCGGGTGGGCCATCGGATACAACTCTGGCCATCCTGTTGCGACATCCATGATCACGAGTATGTATTTGTGGCTATTTGCACTTGTTATCTTAGGACCCATAAGGTCTACGCTCCAACAATCAAAAGGGGCGAACGGTCCAAGTGATAAATTCTCGTAGTTAGCCTTATTCCGAGGCTTGCAGGCTTGGCATCGTGGACAGTGTCGTATGAATCGTACGATGTCCCTTCTCATTTCGGGCCAATAGTACAGTTGACTGGCCCGGTAGAGAGTCCTTGCCACGCCGGCGTGTCCGGCTAGAGGGTGGCCGTGTACCATCCACAGAATTTGTGTTCGAACTTTTCTCGGAATTACGACTTTAATTGAACTCCCTGACTCTGTCAAGTCGTCCCGAAAGTTCGGATGGTACTTTAAAAGTAGGCCATCGTCTATCAGATAAGCGGAAGCTTTAATTTTGAACTCTTCTCTGGATTCTTCGCTGTAGACGTCGCCAGGGAAAGTCTCGTTGGTCAAGTAGTCATAGAACCTTTTACAGAAGGCGGTGTCGTTCTTCTGAGCTTCGACGAGTTCCTCGCGAGTAGGTGGGACACAGTTCGTGCCTTTACTCACGTGTGTAACGAAAGCTCGCACAAATTTATCCGAGACTCTGGGTTCGATGGATAAGTCGTAATTTGGTCTGGCATCTTTTGCCGATTGATATGCCCTCATCCAATATCCGACGTATTTTTCATCGGAAGATTCCAACTTTTCTTTCGGCAGTTCATTCTGTTTTCTGAATTCCCACTTCCTGATCGGGGTGGGACAGTAAGCTATCCGAGAATCGTCGTCGCCGTCGTCGTCTGGCTCGTCGGGTTCTGAGGCGGGAGCTCTAGAGAGCGCGTCGGCGACTGTGTTATACTTCCCTGGCTTGTACTCGATTTGTAAGTCGTAAGCCATGAGCTCTAATTGCCATCGAGCCATCCGGCCCGAAGGTTCTTTCAGGCCCATGAACCACCTTAATGCCTGATGGTCGGTCTGGACGGTAAATTTTGTAAACTCGAGGTAAGGCCTGAATTTACGAACTGCCCATACGATTGCCAAGCATTCGAGCTCTGTCGCTGAGTAATTTTTCTCGGCGGCTTGAATTTTCCGGCTGATAAAGATCGTAGGTACTTCTTGATGTATGCCGTCGATTTCGTGCATTTGCATCAACGCAGCCCCCAATCCGATTTTACTCGCATCCGTATGTAAGATAAATTCGCGATTCAAGTCGGGGAGAGGGATGGTTTTGGTGTCGATTAGCATTTGTTTGATTTTGTCAAACGCTGCTTCGCAATGGCTGGTCCAGTTAAATTTGATTTCGGGGTCTTTCGGCGGGTCCTCCTTTGGATTTATTTTCTGGACAGTCTTTAAAAGATCGGTGATTGGGGCCGCGACTTCCGCTAAATGTGGCAGGAGTCGGCCGAAGAAATTTACCATTCCTAAAAAACGTTGTACCCCTTTCACGTCCGTAGGTGCTGGAAAATCGGTGATTGCTCGTACTTTCTTTGGGTCTATGGATAAGCCATTGACTCCAACTTTGTATCCAAGAAACGCAAGTTCTTTTCGGCAAAACTGGCTCTTTCCGGGGTGTATGTGGAGTCCGGCTTTTGCTAAACGACGTATTACTTCGTCGATATGTCTGATGTGTTCGTCAAAAGTCTGGGAAACAATAATAATATCGTCCAGGTAAGCCCAGGCGTATTTATGTAGCGCGTCGCCCAAAACCTTCTCGATTAATCGTTGAAATGTTGCCGGGGCATTTACTAGGCCAAATGGCATGACATTAAACATTAATCTGCCCATCGGGGACCAGAAAGCGGTTTTTTCTTTGTCTTCGGCACGGAGTTCGACCTGCCAATATCCTTTCGACAGATCCATCGTTGTTACCCAATTAAATGGGGCTAGTTCTCGAAGAATAGCTTCGATTGATGGCATCTGGACGGGGTCGATAACGGTAATGGCGTTTAGAGGTCGATAATCGATACACAGTCTGGGTTCCGATCCTGCACGCATGACGAGCACAATTCTCATCGCATATTCTCCTAATGCCTCGGACACTATCCCCTTGTCCAGTAAGTCTTGACAGATCGTCTTGACGATTTCGCGTTTTTGGGGGTTCATGCCCTTGAATGGAACTCGTACTGGCTTATCCGTACTTAATTCTATTTCGTGTTTTACGTAATTTGTCTTTCCCGGTTCTTTAGTCAGGATTTTTCGATGTTTTTGTAGCATTTCTTCAAGTAATTTAGTCTGGGTTTCTCCTAGGTTCGCGTCCATGGCCAAATTGTGAGCCAAATTTCCTTCTTGGAGTCGGGCGTTAAAAGATTTGAAATCGTAATCTTGTACGAATTGCTTCAAATTTCCGCCTTTCCATTCGTCCTCTTCGTCGTTTGAATCTAGGAGTTCGGTAGGTACTGTCATTAGTCGGGGGTCCTCGCGTTTATCGATATAGTTCCAGGACCTCGTTATGGGGTTGGGCTGGATCTCCATTATGGCCATGATGTCCATACCCAAGAGTAGGACCGTGTCGTAGGTTGGTAAAACGATGAAAGGGTGGGTTATTACGCCTCCCTCCCATATGACTTTTGTTGTCAGTACCCCTACTGGACGCACTTCTCCAGCAGCGGTTTTTACGGCCACATTTTCGCTTATTCCCCGTAGTTTGTCGCGTTGTTTTTTGTCCAACGACTCGTATAGATCTGAAGAGATAAAGGACCGGTCGGCTCCCGAATCCAACAAACCGATGAATTTTTTGTCGTTAAACTTGATTGTTAACATTGCGAGTGAGTCCTTCCGCTCTTTAACCAAATTACAATGTAAAATGCGTTTCTTTCGAGGTGGGGCCTCCTCGTAGGCGTGAGGTAATTCTTGGAATGTTTCGGCTATTTTTTCGCCGTCCGCCGTATTAGTGGTTGGGCCACTATATTCGCGTTTTTCTGTGGTGAAGTAAGCCGTAGTGAAATAAACGACCTTTTTCTGTAATTCTTTTATTTGTTTTTCTAACCAATTGGTGTTTATCCATTTGGCTTTTAATTCGTCTTCCGAACTTGAGTCGCTAATTTCTTTATTATTTGTTTCAATTTCTTTCGATTTTTTCTCTTTTAATTTGAGTTTTAATTTGGCTACTTCTTCCGTAATTACTTCGTTAATTGCCTGGTTAATTGTCGTATTCTTGGTAAATTTTGGGGTTTGGTCTTCCGGGCGTGCAGACAGATTTATTATTTTTTCTCTGTCTGCTTTAACCAGTTTTTTGTCAGTTCTTCGAATTTGGCTGTTAGCTTTTCTAACAATGCGTCGTTTTTGGCGGCTTCCTTCTCTTCCTTCCTCTTCTTTCGTTTTGGGCAATCTCTTCTCCAGTGTCCCACCTCGTTACAGTAATTACAAGGTTTTGTGGTGGAGTTATCTGTTTTCGGGTACGGTCGTCTCACGAACTCTTTTTTCTCGTAGGGTTTTTCGCTTTTTGGGTTGTGGTGCTCCGTTTTATTCGCGGTCTTCATTCGGGGTTGGTAGCTGGGGGCGATTTCTTTCCCCATGTTAGCGTGGAGAGTCTCTTCTTCTTGTTGGCTATCGCTGGTATCCCCTCCTGAGTTTTGCTCGGAGTTATTGTCTTCACTTTCCCTCCCTTCTTCGAGATTAGTTGCGTCGGAGTTTGTACTGGCTTTGTAAGCTTTTGGAGCCGGTATCGGGTTCGAGGTGGCTTTATCGTTCGCCTTTTTCGGAGGTGCGGCCTCGATTTCCCCGTTCAGGAAGCTACGCGACTGGATCAGTCTCCCTGCGTCATGATTTTTCGCATGGATACGCTGTATGCGGAGTTGCGTTTGTGTCCTCTGTTCGGGCGTCAGGGCTTCCGTATAACGATCGTCTACTTCTTCGTGATAGTCATTTACAAATTTTAGCAGCTGTTCGAAACTATCTGCTGTGGGAGCGTTCATATCTCTCAGTACTTTCTTTGAGGTGTCGTTTAACCCCTTTTCGAAAATCACGTTTTGCGCATATTCGTCGAGTGGCGTATCCAACTCGTTGAACAAACTTTTCGCTCGTCGGAAATAGGCTCGTAATTCTTCTCCTGCGGCTTGTAGCATGAGACTGACTCTCTGTCTAATTTCTTTTTGGGTCTCGCCGTACTGACTGTTGAAAGCGACGACAAACTGTTCCCAAGTTTTTAATTTTGCTTCCACATACCAGGCTCTGGCTTCCCCTATTAACATTTCGGGTAGCCCTTTTGTTACCATCTCGTCGGGTTCGGCTCCGAGTCGTGAAATGGTGAGTGCCACTTCGTCTAAGAAGTTATTGCCGGCCCTCCAGGTTCCGTCGAATCTCATCAGTCGCAACTGTGACCATTTTATGTTTCGGTCCTTTTGTTCTAAGGCCCATTGATCGGCGGAATATTTTCGAAGAAGGCTCTCGTTTTGTCTTGGGCGATTTCTCAGATTTCGATTTTGGTTGACCTGGGAGTCGGCGCGTGCTCGTTCCTCGAGTGCTCTCAATCTAGCTTCCATTATGGGATCGGCTTGGTATTGATTCCCACAGTTCGGGGACGTAGCTCCATTTTGGGGCGCAAATCGTTGGAAATTACCGTTGGTTGAGTTCGGGTCGGTCAAGGTCGGTGTTGTCGAGTTTGGCTGCGACTCGGTCAGTTGTGTTCCGGGGGGGAAAATTCCGTTTATGGCTGTTCCATTTAGAACCCCGTTCTTCTGTCCGATCAAAATGGTCGACCCTCTCCCGCCGTAAAGTTGTGTCTTTAGTCTTGCGGCTTCTCGGTCGACTTCGTTGGCGGCTTGTATTTTAATTCTTTCCGCCTCGTTTGCTGCTTCGACGTTGGCTTGTACCGTCTGGATATCTTCGAGGCTTGGCATTGCCAACCTGTTCCGTCCTTGCTGATTTCTGAGGTGGTTTCGCTGATTTATCAGTCTAATCATCTCTGCGTTAGGATCCTTTGGGGTTTGACTGGTGTGGCCAGCTCTCGTAGCAAAGGATTGGGCGATTGCCCACGACTGTTGACCCTTATTATTTCGACGGTCCTGCTGGAAGGCTTCCAGGAATTCGTTCTGGATTTCGACTGGCTCGTCCACTATACTATCCCATCCTTGAACGTTGATTCCTTTCAAGCTGAGGGAATCGGCCTCGCTTTCGTCGTCGGCGTCGGATGTTCGGGTGGAATCATAGGAGTCCGTCGTTTGGTTATTCGTTTTTTGACGTTTTACGTTTTTTCGACCTCTTCTAAGGGCTCGTTTTTCCGCTCGCTCTTTGGCAAGACGAATGATCATGTTCATCTGTGCTAGCGGGTCCCCTTCTTCGTTGTAAGGGATTCCCTCCAGTCGAGCGAGTTCGTACGCTTCTTTACAGCTATCGATCTGGGATTTCTTCGAATTATAACCGTGTGTGATCGTGACACGATTACTCTGGCGATTATCCCGATTGTCGAATAGGTTATACCCGTTCTGACTTTGTCCGGATTCTTCCTCCTCTTCTTCGACTTCTTCTTCGATTCGCTGATTTATCGGCGTTTTATTGGTTGGGTTTTTGCTAGCGGGTACTTTACTAGCCGGCGTTTTTCCGGTCGGCACATTCTCGGGTGGTTTTTCCGCGTGGTTTTCGTTGACTGGTGTCTTTCCAGTCGTCTTTTCCCTCGTCGGCTCCGGTGGCTGCTTTTCTAACGCTGGACTAGCTAATGCTTCGGCCCTTGCCTTGGCGGATTCCATGGCTTTTCTTCGGGCGCTTGCGGTTGAAGGGTTTCGATTTTTCCCGCTTTTCGTCATTTCGATAGTTTGCAAAGTTCAAACCGTAAGATATGTTTATTTAAAATAGTTTGAAAGTTCAAAACTATCCCGGACAGGCCCCCACGTGTCGTAACCTTGGTTCCGGTAAATAAACTTAACACAATATCTTACAATAATAACCTTTTATTTCACACTTGTAATATAATACAAATATACTTAACAATGTTGTGGTCTCGGATCCTTGTCGGCGGATACGATTTGTTGCTGCACGGCAGTCTTACACGTGGCTTCTGTTGTCTAGGGTAATGGCGTCTGGCGAAACACGTGTTCGCAAACGCTTCGCTTCGGTAGATATTACTATCGTAGTATTGCTACGATAAATATCTGTGACTGTGGTTTATAGATGAATTTGGCAACGGGCATCGATCCTCTATCAATCCGTGGTGTTCGGCCTGAAAGGTGAGGTGGTGATGCTAATGTTGCTCTGGTATCTAAAAAGTGGGGGGTTTCCGGTCAGACACGGGTTTAAATACTGGCTGGACCGGAAATGACGTATTTGCCTAAATTCGGAGAATTATGCAAATTCATGACGTTGTCACGTCCGTCCCGCAGAAACGGTAAAACTAGTATAGCTAGTTTTTCCGTAATGATCTGACAATATTTTATTATGAATACTAAAATCATTATTTATTGAATTATAAATTATTAAAACACTTTTGTGACCTCGTGGTCACCACAACCTTGCTTGCTCCAAACATGTACAGTCGTGTTCAAAAAAACTGGACCCTCACTCTGTGCTGGCAATTGAAATTGTGAGTAATTCCGTGTTTTGCCACTAGGTGAAACCCCAGACATCAACAGGTGATAATATAGCCTTGTCTACAGTGATCCTTCATAATTAAGTGGACAGTTTTAAAAAGCTAAATAAATTATTCTCATAGAAACTATAGATTTGAAATATTAAGAAATAAAAATTTAATTTGTTCAGTAATAATAATACTAATAATAATAATAAATGTTTGCCGGCCCTTTTGTTTGCCAGCCGAATATCTGCCGGCCCTTTTGTTTGCCAGTCTTATATTGCCCGCCATTTTGTTTGCCAGCCTTATATCTGCAGGCCCTTTTGTTTGCCAGCCATATATTGCCGGCCCTTTTGTTTGCCAGCCGAATATCTGCCGGCCCTTTTGTTTGCCAGCCTTATATTTGCCGGCCCTTTTGTTTGCCAGTCTTATATTGCCCACCCTTTTGTTTGCCAAAGGGCCGGCAGATATTCGGCTGGCAAACAAAAGGGCCGGCAAACATTTATTATTATTATTAGTATTATTATTACTGAACAAATTAAATTTTTATTTCTTAATATTTCAAATCTATACAGTTTCTATGAGAATAATTTATTTAGCTTTTTAAAACTGTCTACTTAATTATGAAGGATCACTGTAGACAAGGCTATATTATCACCTGTTGATGTCTGGGGTTTCACCTAGTGGCAAAACACGGAATTACTCACAATTTCAATTGCCAGCACAGAGTGAGGGTCCAGTTTTTTTGAACACGACTGTACTTTGTCAAATTTAGTGTTATCCCTTTCTCCTTTAATACTATCAACACTTCTTTTAGTCTCTTATTGTGCTCTCCTCCTGGTTTGCCTTAGATATCTTTAGTCATTTATAAATGTCAACTTGTATTCACAAGTCAACTTTTTGCACTGCTCTCCGGTTTAGTTTTTCGTATTGTGCTGCAGCGCTCTTGTAGTTGGACCATCTAAGTACTAATTATTTGCGTAAATGATACTACCTGTAATACCTTTTGAAAAATCTGTCTCTTTACATTTTTAACTCGTCTATCTCTATATCTGGAAGTTCTCTCATCTTCCATTTCCATGTAACGATGTCTTACAGAACGGGTCTTGTTATCAAAATTTTTATTCCTTTGAAAAAATAAAATTTTAAAAATTGAAATTGTTTCGAATGGCAGTGTTTACGATTACGTGACGTTACACTGAAATGAAAACGAGTCTCTCGGGGATGTTTGTTTCCTTTGGAAGAAGTTGTTGGTCCAGATCTGCACACAGAAAACGGTCAAATCCAACCTCAGAAACAGCTTTTAGTTTCATTTCTCTTCAAAATTTAATGATAGAAGTTTGGAGTATTCCAAACTGATACAACGTTGCCCAAACTTCTATCGGTTGAGCCGGATTACGCCTAACTGTGGACTGTGCTGTACTAAGCAGAAAAATAATTCTGTTTATTTTCAATGGATTTCAGTGTAAAAAGTAATTAGAATGATCGATTTTATTTTATTGGTAATAAAATGTTTATTTAATTTGCTAAATTTGCTGTTTTCCCTTTTAATCAATCACACAATGTCAGCAGAGTTTGATGGTTTCTTTTGGCAGGTAAACAAAGGTTTAGTTTTTTATTGGTTGTTTTGCCTAGTTAGATTACAATTCTGGTATTATGGGCTACTTTTTTGTGCCACTACACCAGTGACACGGCTCAACCAATAGGAGTTTGGACAACGTTGGAGTCTCGCCAGAGTGGCAATTTTGGCCCGTGGTTCCATTTCATCGAGTTCAGGTCTATTCCAACAACTATTCCAATTTTTTCAAGCATTTTTGATTCCGTGTGTTCACCGCCTTATCATTTCCTGGTAATTAAGTTTAAAAGATTGGTATCGCAACCACACCTTATCCCTTCATCGAGGAAAATAGTAACAGAATTTATTTTAACAGCTAATTGTGAAATTATGAATGAAAACAATTCCCAGAATTTTGAAGTAAATAAAATTCCTTTGTTTCATCAGAAAAATAATTAACCCAATATAAATTATACGTAATAAAATGTGAAAGGAGAGTGGGAAATTCATCACTAACATTTCTACTTTATTTGACGCATTATGATAAAGGGAAAGTTCCTATCGTACACAATATTTCGCATAATAAATTGTCAATGCTTTTATGAATCCAGCTACTGTTTGATGGTCCCAGAAAAACATCTAGCAGTCGGCTCCCACTTGTCTTTTAACACTAGAACGGCTAGACCGGTCAAAATGACCAGCACAGCTGTTTAAACCAGCTGTAGCAATAAACCCAATGGGTTTCCAATAGTGTTTTTTTTTTCACTTTAATCAGCATTTTTCTGAAACCAGTGAAAATAACTGGGTATACGTTTACAACACGTGCATACAACGTCTTGTTTTAAAACAAAAATGGATGGGACTTAATAAAACCGGATAAAATTAAAATGGAAATTTTGATATCAGACACATGCAACTTTGGATAGATCTGGTTCCCTGACATAGATGATTAAACTATATCTAGCCATTCACAAAATGCATACCGTACCACCTCGTTTAAACACCCAGGTTCATTATGACGCCGGGCCCGATTTAGCGCCGGGTAGTCATCAGCGATTTACGGAATTGGCGCCGGCCCCGATTAAGCGCCGAGTTCCCAAAAATCATCGATTACTTGCTAATAAATGGTGATTTTTGCAAAAAAATCACTAATTTTTCAGTTATGTGCTGGGCCCGAATAAACGCCGGGGGGGAGTTTGCTCTAAAAACTATTAAAACCAGGCGTTTAAACGAGGTGATACAATATATATATATATACTAGTATATATTACTGCACATTATGGCACATTAATTTATTATTTAGGCAATAAAACTTAGTAAATTATTATTTTCTCAATGGGTCATTATCACCGGTTTTAGACGTTGTAGATAGAAGGAAATTCCAGCTTCTCTGTAATAAGTGTTAAAATCTAAACTAATTTTTTTCTAGTGCCACTTAACTACTAAACAGTTTTCTGAAGTGGCCGCTCATCCCTAAAAAAGCCTATGGTCGTTGTAACGAAGCGTGACAGCATTGTACAAGTAGTGAAATCGGGTTATTACGTAAGGACAGTGTTATATTAGATCGGCAAAAAATTCTTACTCATCGTAACCTGGAAGCAAAAAGTCATTATTCATTGTTTTCATATTGTCATAAGGTGGTAAAAAAAAGATATCAATTAGATTAGAAAAGAATGATTCGTTTATGACCACAAGTTTTCCTTCAGTTAATCATATAGTTTAGTTCACGTGCAAAAAGCCATCAGGTCAGTGAGCGGTGGGGAAAACCAGGTTTTGTTTACTTCTCTGTTGGCATTCTGAGTTTTTGTTAGTGGGTAGATCATTTGTCGGTAAAAATAAATAATCATATATTTAGAATTTTTATGTTTCTATGTTCTATATATAAATTTGAGTTGTTATTTTATTTTTTTAATTTTTTTTTGACATTTGATGTTGGCTGGTATCATTGTTATTATCTTGAGTACAAGATTATAATTTTGAAGTTATCAAGTGGTTTTGTTATCAAGAATAAACAAATCAGAGAAGTGGGCAGTGACGTTTGTTAAATGCTAAGAATTTGACATTTTATTTTACTTGCATATTTTATAATGGATGTACTAAAATTGTCTAAAATTTATCAAAGGTGTCTAAACATTAGACTAAATTCGTTTAAAGCTAAATTTGAAATTTGAATTTAAAGTCCGTAAGATGTGGCTAAGTTTATTTAAAATTTATTACAACTTGATTAAATTAATTTAAAAAAACTATAAATTGAGCTTAATTTAATTTATCATTAAAAATGTCTAAAAATTGAACAAAATCGCTTTAAAATGTCGTTTGTTCAGTATTCGAGTTTTATTGACCCTTAAATTCCAATTTTATAATCCATGTATAATTAAAATGAATTATCTTCCCATCGCAAATAACCGGCTAGGAATTTCCAGCGCCACCTGATAAGCAATTACCTGATTCTACATCCTCCTTCCGAATCCACCCACTGAGGGACGAGGGCGTAACACGAGGAACTTATTACAATAAAAACAATACCACTGACATCATGTTTGTTGTCTTTTTTCTCAGAAATATCGCGAATAAATGACAAAAAAAAACACGTTAAAAATATCAACCATAATAATTTTAAAAAAGAAAATTTAATTAAATACAATTTCATAAAATCATATTTAAAAAAAAATTAATTAATTTTAATAAAAAAAATTAAAAATAATAAAAGTTAAATCCAATTTTTTTTTAATTTTTTTTAGAAAAATTTAATTTTTTTAAATTTGTTTTCTGAAAAATTCAATTGTTTTTAAATTTAATTAAAAAAAAATTATCTATTTCTTTTTTGTTTCTGTTTTTTTTTTTTTTTAAAAATCCAATATTGATTTAGTGGTCAATAAAAATGTGCTCGATTATCTGCATCATCGGAAACGTGTTTCCGTAGAGATTTCCGTCTTCGGTTCCCTATTGGCTTTTACGCAGGTCAGATTTCGAATTTTCCCCCTTCTGATGATGTCAGGATGTGACTAAAGCTGCCATCGTATATAAGACGAAGGAACTGCTTGGGGATTTCATTCATATCTGTTTGAGCAGGTTAAGAGTAAAGAAGTTTAATTATCACCATGACTGTCATTACCGAAGGGAAGAATAGAATGCAGCAAGGCAGTGGAAGAAGAACGCAGGGGGAGAAGAAGAAGGTGGTGGAAAGGAAAGCGCCGATTGCAGTGAAGAATATTTCGACTAAGAAGATTCACGATGATACGCTGCACTTCAACGTTAAGGTTCGAGTAATTTTCATTTTATTATTTTGCAATTGATTTTTTTAAAATTCAGTCTAAATTTTGATTCTTACAAACATTTTGCAAATTTCTTGGGCGGAATTTAGAATATCTGAAAACTTTTAGACTTTTTAAAAACTTTTTTGAGAACATTTACACTTTAATTGAGAAGTTTTAGACTATTTTGGAAGGAAAATAATACGTTCTTGAAAATATTTTAACCTTTTTTGAAACTTTAAATCTTTTTTTTGGAAGCTGCCAGACATTTATGTCGATTTTTGAAACTTCCTAAAAAATTTCTGCGTGCATATTTTTATATTGAAATTTTAAATTGTTTTCGTGTTAATTCAACTTTTAATTAATTAATTAATTCTAATTTAAATTAGCTCCCTTGTTGCAACCAAGGTCTCTGCCTTACCGCGCACAGAGAAAAGCTCTTATTGGACACCGACCAGATCGACAAAGACGAAATTCAATCATTTTTCAACGAATTCTACGCCTCAATCAACAAGTAAACAAACTCAACACCTCAACCAAACCAAAACCAAACTCTAAAATAAATTTTCCCAAACAGGAAAAACACAATCGAACAAGAAGGTCGTGTGCAAAAAGTACTGGAAAGTGTAAACACTTTCAACGACTACGATTTGACGCCCAAAGAATTGGAATTCGGAGCGCGACTTGCGTGGCGAAACGCACCCACTTCCCTCGCACGCTACGACTGGGAAAACCTGGCGGTGCTCGACCAACAACACGTCCGCAGCGCTCTAGGAACGTTCACGGCGCTCTGTGAACACATAAAACGAACCAACGATGGCGGAAAAATCAGGTAAATAAATAGCACTAAATAATAAAGAATTTTTGCTCACAAAACCACAAAATGGGTCACACGACCTAACTTTTATAGCTTAAATTTTAATGGTATTTTTAATTTTTTTATTCAAGATCCGTAGTGAGTGTTTTCCCTTCGGATGGATGTCGTGTGTGGAACCGAAGTTTGGTGTCGTACGCCGCTTATCGCCGAGAAGACAACACGGTAGTGGGTAATCCGGACAACCTCTACCTGACGCAGTTGTGCGAGCGGTTGGGTTGGCGAGGAACCGGCTCCTTCAACGACTTGCTTCCCGTCGTTGTTAACGAGTCGGGCCGAGACCCGGAAATGTTCGAACTGCCCCAAGACCTCGTCTTGGAAGTGGCTTTGCGACATCCCACATTTCCCTGCTTCGAAGAACTCGACATCAAATGGCCCGCGTGGACGTCTCGTGCTGACCAATTCCTTAAAATCGGCGGTCTTCAATTCCCGGCAGCTCCTCTGAGTCACTTGCAAATCTCTTCGGAAGTTGCGGACCAAATGCTCATCAACGATGCAAATCTTCTCAAGGTATGCGTCATATCTGTCTATATTCTATATTCAGTGTATAATGTGAATATTTAACCTCCGTAGAAAGTGGCAGAAGGGATGAACTTGGATACTTCAGTGGCCTCTACGCTGTGGAAGGAACAAGCACTCGTTGAACTCAATGCAGCGATTTTGTACAGTTACCGAGTAAGTTAATATTGCTAATAAAACATTGCTTACCGTCTAATTAGCGTTGTCTTAGCATTGTCTAACCAGCAATATTTCCTTTGTTAGAAAGCCGGAGTGTCCATTTTAGATCACCATTTGGCTTCTGAACTCTTCTTGGCCTTCTTCAACAAAGAGCAAAAGCTTCGCGGAGGATGTCCAGGAGACTGGCGAAAACTCGTGCCAACGATAAGCAGCAGCATTCTTCTGATATACCACCAAGAAATGCTCACCTACAATCTAACGCCAGCTTTCGGATTGTCTGCCGAAGCGTGGAAAACCCACAAGTGGCAAAACAAGCCGGTAGACGCCAATGGAAGAGCCGTTAAACTGAGCTTCAGGAGTGTGGCTAGATCCGTTCGATGGTTGGTCAAACCGATGTTGAAAAGAAGCCGCGTGACGGTCTTGTACGCTTCGGAAACAGGAAGATCGGAGTCGTTTGCCGAGAAACTGGCCGCTATGTTTGGATCTACTTTCAGAGCAGAGTTGAAGTGCATGCATGATTATGATTTGTCTCTTTTGGGACAGAAAGAGCAACTCTTGCTCGTAGTTACCAGCACCTTTGGAAATGGTGGTTCGCCAGAAAATGGAAAGGTAACAGAAACCAAGGTGCAATAGACAAGGAGCAATGTTTAATATTTTCTTCTCTGATTAGAAATTCTTCTCACGGCTGAAGAAAGTTTGCTCTTCTCTCGACGCCAATAACAACAATTCCATGTGCGGTAAAGAAATTCGCAATCTCAAGTATGTATTAGAGGGTAACCCGAATCGATGGAACATCACGACTAAAATTCTTTACCATTACAGGTTTTCGGTGTTTGCCTTGGGTTCAAGCGCCTACCCCGACTTCTGTCAATTTGGCTACTTTTGTCACGACAGTCTGGCCGCACTTGGAAGCGAGGCAATCCTCCCGGTGACAACTGCCGACGAACTCAAAGGCCAAGACAAAGCCTTCTTAGAATGGACTCGCAAGTTATTTCCAGTAAGTTCCTTCTAACACACCTTGTAAGAACATTTCGTTCAATTCTTTATTCTTTAGGCTACTTGCATAGCATTTGGTATAGACATTGGTGACAAAGATGCCTTCACGAGCAGTCTAGAATCCGATCTGGAATGGAAAGCCGAAAACAGACGCCTAAACCCTGTTAATCCGGCTTCCGCAGTCAAAGATGTTTTCATGGGTAAGTCATTTGATTTAAACACCAGTTTGGCAAAATTAACAAACATATGTGCACTTGATTCCAGCTCTCTCCAAAACTCACAATCGTCAAATCAATCGCAGTGAACTGCTGGATAGAGATGATCTGCAAGCTTATCGATCGAGCCGCAAGACTACGTTTCTAAAACTCAGTTCAAGCCAGAGACATGAACCTGGAGACCATGTGGCCATTTTTCCAACTAATCCCAAAAGATTAGTGCGCGATTTGCTGGCCCGGCTTAATGTACTAGAGGATGCAAACTCAACCTTTCAAGTTCAGAAACGAGTTCAAGACGGATGGCAACCGGCAAACCGTCTACCGGCTTGTTCGTTAACAATGGCTTTCACCAACTTATTGGACATAAGTGGTTGTCCTGACCAACAATTCCTGGATGAATTAAGCAAATTCACAAATGATGAAAATGATCTGAAGAAACTGCAGCTCCTGGCTATGGTAATACAATTTTTTTACTGTATAAGAAACGCGACTGATATTTATTGTTCTTCTGGTGTACAGGATGAAAAGGAACACAACAAATGGAGAAACGAAAAACTTCCAAATTTACTCGACGTGTTGAAGGAATTTCCATCCTTGAAACCTGATTGCACCTTCCTTCTGGAACGACTTCCAATCTTGCAACCACGACTTTACTCCATCAGCAATTCCCTTGCTTTCGCGCCCAACGAAATCCACTTGACAGTTGGTGTGGTCATCACCAACAGCAAAGGTAAAACAACAATCTACAGACTAGTATAAGATAATAGGGGGTTTCATTAATTAAGCAATTTTGTAATTTTGCAACTTTAGCAATTTTGCACTTTTGGATTTGTCACATGATATCAGTTCCACCAATCATGTGCATAATTGCAAAAACACAAAACAGAAAAAATACACAATCACAAAATCAAAGGTAGTTTTGCTATTTTGGCAAAAATGGCAGCAGCCAAACTCAATCCAAGTGGCCATCACAAATTGTGATTAATAATTAGTTTCAAAAACAATCTCATAATTTTGCAATTTTGCAATTATTTAAATAGTCACGTGACTTCCTATCCACCATATTAGGTTATAGTTATATCCAACCAATTTTAAAATGTGATGCAAAAAAACTAGTTCTTATTTGTGTGATGGAACAAAATATTTTTTAATAAGGTGCATTTTAATAAATACTAGCTGTTCACCCACAAAGCCAAAGTCATAGATCAGACAAATGTATACAACCAAAAATAAAATAAATTTTTGCAAAACTAAACCAAACCCATAATAATGCAACCCAAACCCAAACCACACCAAACCAAAACCAATGCCAATCTGGCCAATACCCAAACACAATCAAACCCAAAAGTTAACCTAAACCCAACGTTAATCCAGCCAATTCAATTTTGGCCCAAACCACTGCAACCTGCTATTTTGTCCTCCTTTATTATTCAACCACTTTTTCCAACTTTTTCTTATAAATCAACCCAAAAAAGATCGTTTTTTCCAAAATTTAAAGTCAACGGTTAATCCGATCAAAAAGTTATCTGTACCATCGTTTTCAGCGGGATTTTCTTCTCTGGAAACCTGTTTTAAACATTTCATTCGGTTAATTTTACGAATTTTTGGTTTTGTCATGGTCGAATCTCGAATCCAAATTTTCCCATTCGGTCCCCCGCTAAGATGGCCCGAATCGGCACTTTTCCTCGCCCGAATCAAAAAATAAAAAATACAGGCTTGTGCAGAATTGTCTCCTCTTCAAAATGAGCTTGGTTCCATAATTTTCCGAGCTTATCTTGACATAGAAAACAATAAAAAACGATACGCGACGAACATTTCCGCCTGAATTTCCATTCGGGCACCCGCTAAAATCGCCCTGAATCGCCCTGAATCGGTACTTTTTTTTACCCGAATCGAAGTATTGAGTTTCCTAGCTGTTATACAGTCATGGATGCATCAGCATTTTGATGATATACAAGGATACAAGTTGGCCACTTAGATAGAGCTTGGATGCCTCCATTTTGTTTTGAGTTTCACAAGCCTCAAAATCACTTCTTATCAAAATCACAAAAACTACCTTTTAGATGTTTTTGGGATTTTGTGTTTTCACTCTTTTGTGCTTTAGTGAATGTGAATGTGATTGGTAGAACAGATATCACATGACAATACTCAAAAATCACAAAATTGTCCAGATCACACAATTGCAAAATTGACTGGGTTAATTCAATGTAAACTCATTTTTGGAGGCATCAAAAAATAATGATTTTGTGATTAATGCAAAATCACAAAATTGCAAAATCATTCATATAATGAAACCCTTTCACGCTGAAAACGATGGTACAGATAACTTTTTGATCGGATTAACCGTTGACTTTAAATTTTGGAAAAAACGATCTTTTTTGGGTTGATTTATAAGAAAAAGTTGGAAAAAGTGGTTGAATAATAAAGGAGGACAAAATAGCAGGTTGCAGTGGTTTGGGCCAAAATTGAATTGGCTGGATTAACGTTGGGTTTAGGTTAACTTTTGGGTTTGATTGTGTTTGGGTATTGGCCAGATTGGCATTGGTTTTGGTTTGGTGTGGTTTGGGTTTGGGTTGCATTATTATGGGTTTGGTTTAGTTTTGCAAAAATTTATTTTATTTTTGGTTGTATACATTTGTCTGATCTATGACTTTGGCTTTGTGGGTGAACAGCTAGTATTTATTAAAATGCACCTTATTAAAAAATATTTTGTTCCATCACACAAATAAGAACTAGTTTTTTTGCATCACATTTTAAAATTGGTTGGATATAACTATAACCTAATATGGTGGATAGGAAGTCACGTGACTATTTAAATAATTGCAAAATTGCAAAATTATGAGATTGTTTTTGAAACTAATTATTAATCACAATTTGTGATGGCCACTTGGATTGAGTTTGGCTGCTGCCATTTTTGCCAAAATAGCAAAACTACCTTTGATTTTGTGATTGTGTATTTTTTCTGTTTTGTGTTTTTGCAATTATGCACATGATTGGTGGAACTGATATCATGTGACAAATCCAAAAGTGCAAAATTGCTAAAGTTGCAAAATTACAAAATTGCTTAATTAATGAAACCCCCTAATGTAAACTCATTTTTGGAGGCATCAAAAAATAATGATTTTGTGATTAATGCAAAATCACAAAATTGCAAAATCATTCATATAATGAAACCCCCTATTGTCAGAAACCAAAGGCCGTTCACAAAAAGCTGTTTGCCAAAAACAATATGCCCATTAGTGATCCAGCTCAATGAGTTTTCACTTTAAGCGGATCCAATAAATAATTTGCAATCATCATGCACATCTTTAGAGCTTGATAGACTGTTTTCATGGATCCACCTAATCATCTTTTCTTCTATTAACAGATGGAACTTGCAGCAATTCAGGACTTTGCTCAAATTTCTTGAACGATATACCATTGGGTAGCAAAATTCCATATTTTGTAAGACAAGCTGCCCATTTCCATTTGCCCACAAACCCATCAACTCCTGTGCTGATGGTGGGAGCAGGCACCGGGCTCGCTCCGTTCCGCGGGTTTTGGCAACAACGACAAGTCGAGATGCAGAAGAACGCTGGCAAAGTCTTCGGAGCGATGAAGTTGTATTTTGGCTGCAGACATCCAGCCGCTGATCATCTCTTCTACGATGAAACTCAACTCCTTTTCCAGCGAGGTGTTTTGTCTTCGATTGAGACCGCTTATTCCAGATGGAATACCAGTCACAAGGTAAACACTGTCTTAAATCATAACATGCCTTTTACTCATGAACTTTGTTTAATTCCTATTAGACTTATGTGCAACATTTGTTGTCAAGAGATGCTGACCAAGTTGTACAGCATATTCAAGACGGAGGGCACATCTATATTTGTGGAGACGCGGTCATGGCGGCAGATGTGAGAGCTGTTCTCGAACGGGTACTGAAGCAACGAAGCGCTACAACTATGCAAGAATTGAAGGAATCCGAAAGGATACATGAAGATATTTTTATAAATGTTGGCAAACGCAGCTTCTAAGGGCACTACTTCAGCTAAGCTTTATCAAGATGCAGTTATTTATATATCCTATGTATACGATTCCTCAATAAACTTAATTCTTAGATTACATAACCACTTTTGGTCTTTCTTTTGTCTAATCTACAGAAATTAATCTCATTTTACTTAATTCATACAACCACACCTGGCGCGATGACAAATGGGGCGCATTAATGTGCCCAAACTGTTGGAAATCGTGTGGTTGAAATAATGCAACATCATCGTAGGGTTAAAGAATTACAAGTGTTTTATTCTGGGAAAATACACAGGTTAAATATGTAGACACTGGGCCATGATTGGCTGTTAAATTGGGTCGTCTAGTGGACGTATCAGCGTCTGCCACGGAACGTCCGAGTGCCCTCTCGCGACGTAATGGCGGTCAAGCGACATGGGGTCCAACAAATTCTCCTCTTGAACCGTCATTACGCACTGCTTTCTTGATTACTCTTCTTCGTGTCTGCCTTTCTTGGTTGGGGCGATTCCGAGTTCGATCAAGGCTTTTTCTAGTGTTGGTCCTGTAAGTGGTTTTGTCAGGAAGTCTGCCAACATCTCGGTTCCTGCGATGTGTTTGATGTCGATGTTACCACTTTCGACGTCATTCTTTACGAAATTTAGTCGCCGATTGAAGTGCTTGGTCCTCGCCTTTTGGGGTCCCGGCTTCAGTAATTGCGTCGCATTTAAGCTGTCGCAATAAACAGTCGTTGCTTCCATTTTCGTGGTTGGTGTGATGGTCATCATTATTTCTTTTGTCCACAGCACATCCTTGATACCTTCCGATAAGGCGTGTAACTCGCTCTCAGTGCTTGACATTGCCACGATCTCCTGTTTTTTGCATCTCCAGTGGATTAGCGACCGTCCGTCGCGCACAACAAATCCCGAGAACGACTTGGAATCTGCCGTTCTGTCCCAACTTGCGTCCGTGTAGGCATGCAATCTTCGGTCCTCGCATCCGTATGACAATTTGTAGTTGGTTGTTTTCTGCAGGTATTTCAACACTCTCTTCAGTGCTTGGTAGTGTGTCTGTTTGGGCTTCGCGCTGTATTGGGACAGCGAGCTCATTGCGAAACTGAGGTCGGGTCGTGTGTTGATTGCCAAATACATCAACTTCCCGATCAGTTCTTGGTATTCGCGCTGGTCGACTTCTGGGCTGTCCTCGTGTTCATCCAAATTGAGTTGCGGGTCCATCGGTGTCGACTTGGTGTTACAGTTTTCCATCCCGTAACTTGCTAAAACTCTTCGAATATATTCGGATTGGTGTAGGTGGATTCCATTGTCGTCGTGGTAAACTTGAATCCCTAAGATGGATGATAGTTGGCCCATGGAGATTAATTCTACGTCGTTTTTAATCTGGTCTATCACTTCCTTCTCGAATCGGTCCGATGATGCCAAAGTGACGGCGTCGTCCACGTAAACTCCCAAAAACATGTAGTCATGTCCTCGTCTCACGATGAATAAGCATGGGTCGTCGGGAGATCGTTCAAATTTTACTTTGGCCAAAACTTCGGTTAGCTTCTCGTACCAGCACCGCCCTGACTGTTTTAGTCCGTAGATACTTTTTTCTAGTTTGCATACGAGATTCGTCCCGTCCTCGTAGCCTTCAGGCTGTGCCATGTAAATTTCATTCTTGAGTTTGCCGTGGAGGTATGCCGATCGTACGTCGTGTTGCGATAGTTTCCTTTTTCGTTTCGCGCCTTCGTTTACGAGTATTCTCAGCGTTTCGATTCTAATTACCGGTGCAAATGTCGTGTCGTAGTCTACTCCCCATCGCTGCGTGTATCCAGCGGCTACGAGCCGTGCTTTGAAACGTCTTTCACCGGTGTTTGGATTTACTTTGAGTTTGTAAACCCAATTCGACTTGACAGTTTTCTTGTTTCTCGGCAGTTCCCTCGTTGTCCAAACTTCGTGCTTCTTCATCGACGCTATTTCTTCATCCATGGCCTTTATCCACTCCTCGGAATTAATTGATTGTAGCGCTTCGTTGTAGTTTCGAGGGGGATCAATTTCTTCCGATACGTTGGCCATCGCTCTTGATTTTATCCGCTCGGATCTTCTAGCTCCTTGTCGTATCATTTCGTCTTCATTTGCCGTTCTTTCTGTGAGGTTTCGGACTTGGCGTTCTGCCGTCGTGGCTCTCGGCGTGTGTTGTTGAGTGGGTGGTGGTGGGTCGGCCTCCTCGTTGTTCTGGATTTCGTCTTGTGCGTTCTCCTCTCGATTCCCGTCCAATATTTCGTCGTTTTCATCTTGTGCGTTGCCTTCTCGACTTCCGTCTATTATTACGCCATTTTCGACTGTGTTCCCGCCTTTTTCCTCGTCAAGACTCGTCTTAATTTCGGACTCGATCTCCAAGTCGGCGTATTTGGGTTGCATTGCGGTGCCGTCTTCACTGCGTAGCATCGGCGCGCCCAACTCGCTCTCGACGAATTTTACATTTCGTTCCTCGCTGACGAGTCGTGTCTCGGGATTGTAAATTCGATATCCTCGTCGTTTTTGTGCGTATCCCACGAATATTCTCTTCTCGGCTTTCGGGTCAAACTTCCTTCGTCCCGCATTTTTCGTGAGTACAAACGCGACGCATCCGAAACGTTTGAAATATTTTACAGTTGGTTTCTTGTCGTCCCAAACTTCCGACGGGGTTTTTCCATGCACTCTTGTCATGCACGAGTTCCGAATGATTGCCGTTGTGCACATGCACTCTGCCCAAAACGTGTATGGTAGTCCCGACTCGACGAGCATCGTTCGCGTCATCTCGATAATTGTTCGATTTTGGCGTTCTGCCACGCCATTGCTCGCGGCTGAGTACGGTACTGTTAGTTGGTGGTCAACTCCTCGTTCTTGAAACCATTTTTCCAGTTTTCCCACGATAAATTCCCCGCCGTTATCGCTACGTATCCTCTTTAAACGTTGGCCCGTTTCTGTCTCGCACATCGTGATCAAATTCTTCAATTTTTCGGCCGTTTCGCTTTTCGTTTTTAAAACTTTGACCATCGTTTTTCGGCTCCAATCGTCAACGACTGTCATGATATACTTTGATCCTCCCAGTGATTCGGGTGTAATTGCTCCGACGAGGTCCACGTGCCACAGGTCCATGATACTTTGCGATTGGCGTTCTCCGATGCTTTTGTGGGGTTTTCGAGTAAGTTTCCCCTTGATACACGATTCGCATGTCTCGTTTTCGCTCGTATCCATCTTGAGTCCTCGTACCAAAGTGTCCCTCTCCATTTTCCTCATTGTGTCGTACGCCAGGTGCCCGAGTCGTTGGTGCCACGTCGTGTTGATTTCTTCGGATTTTCTTGCGTTTTCGTGGCTCTGCAATATTTTCGTGTCGATCACGAACTTGTCCCCGATTCGTCGTATGTCGATGATCGCTCTGCCGTCTGGTCCTCGTACTGCCGACGCCTTGATGTCGAAAATCACGCTCTTCTTGGTATCGATGATTTTGGCCACGGAAAGTAGATTCGCCGATATCTCAGGTACGTGTAAAACGTTGTTTAGTCGGTGAATTTTGTCGTTTTTGCTGGTCGTGACTCGAATACTGCCAATTCCAATCGATTTCATTCTTACATTCTTGTCAGCGATCCCAATTGTCCGATCATCACGTTCGTAGGTGTCGAAAAATTCCTTGGTTCTCGTCATATGGCTAGTTGCGCCCGAATCCACCAACCAAAGCACCTTCGTTTCTTCACTAATCGTCGCCACTTCGTTCTTTGTAATTTCGTCGGTCGACGCGATCTCGTCGGTGGTCGTTGCAACTTCGTCAGTCGTCGTGAGTTCGTCCGTCGTCGCAATCTCGTCGGTGTACGTTGCAACTTCGTCTGTTGTCGTGATTTCGTCTGTTGTCGTGATTTCGTCGGTCGTTGTAATCGGGTCGGTGTACGTTGCAACTTCGTCTGTCGTCGTGATTTTGTCGGCCGTCTCGATCTCGTCTGTCATTGCGTACATGCACGATTCCTCCATCTCGAATGCACACAGATTTCCTTCTTGTTTGTGGCTTCGTTTGAATGTGCCTTTGCCGCGTTTGGAATTCGTCCTCTCTCTCTTCGGTTTTGAACAAGTTGACGCCTTATGCCCGCTCCCTTCGCAGTTGAAGCAGAACATTGGGTTCTTACACTCGCTCGCCACGTGACCAGGTTTGTTGCAATTGAAGCATTTTCGCGTGTCCGCACGTTTCTCGAATCTCTTACGGCTATCCGCTCTGTATGCAACATCCGTGCTTCCTTCGATTTTTATGTTGTTCTGCGTCTCACGTGATCTCAAAATTTTTCGCGCATCTTGTAGTGTAGTCGTCTTATTTGCTCTGATGCCCTCGGCCGTGGCGTCGAATTCTTCTCGCAATCCCCTTAATATCGCGTATTTGGCCTGAGTTTCCTTTATATCCCCTCCGTAGGAGGCGCATTTAGTTCTCAGTGCCTCGACTCGGTTTACGTACTGGTCTATTGTCTCTTTCGCGGTCATTTTGAGGCGCAGCAACTCGTCCAAGCACTCGTACTGGAGATCTGTTGTATCGATCTCCATATTTTTCTTTATGTCGTCCCAAAGTTGTTTAGCGGTTAATGCGTCGTCGTAACGTAGTACCTGCTCATCGTTTAGGGTTCCGATCAGTATTCCCTTCGCGGCGTTGTTGCTCTTCCGCCACGTTTTCCACGTTTTTTCGTCCTCATCGTGGGTCGCATCTGTAGCTCTGTGGCGCAATAAATGCACGATAAATCGTGCTGGAAGCGTGAAAATAACGTGCTCACGGCAATGCATGAGCTGGAAAAATTGCCGTGATGCGTAAACGCGAGTTCGGGTCTGTATTGGGCCAGAAAACGCGTGTGCCACACTTATAACGACGTGTGGCACATAAACTAATACTGATAATTAACAAAATACACTTTAATTCGAGAAAACTTACATAATTGATCCAAAAACCATTGGAAAACATAGAGAAACACACTGGCTGTGTGCGCGGCCATTTGCAATCTGCCAGAGACATCTGGTGGCCGAAAATAGAAACAATAAGTAGAAATACACACAGAATAGAGGATGCATGATGCCAGATGGATAAGACACATCTAAAAGGCATCATGCATTCCCTTTACATAGAAACTAAGGAAAAACATAAGAAACAATACTAAATTACCCCGAATAAGAAAAGATAACCGATGGATAATAAAATAAACATTTCAAAGTCATTTCACATCGAAAAACGATTTAATTAGGTGAAAAGCGGTTCCAAAGTCCAACAATTCCCTCCTTCGATGTAAAATGTCGGTGTTGAATGATCGAAAAAGCTACTTCGAGACGAAAATGCGTGATAATAAATTCCGGAGGCGCTCTGAACTGAGCCACTTGGTGAAAATGTCGGATACATTTATCTCACCCGGAATCTTGCGGAGTTCGAAACATCCGGCAATATGCCACTCACGAAGCCAGTGAAATTTTACTCGAATATGTTTCGTTTTCGAGTTCTCGATGTCGTTGTTCGTGAACTGAATCGAGGCGAGGGCATCGGAAAATATGATCGGTTTCGATAATCGACGTAAAGGCGGAAATACTTGATAAATACTGTCCAACCAGTATAATTCTTTGACGATTTCGACTAATGCCACAAATTCGGCTTCCATAGTGGAGCAGGCAACGCTGGTCTGTTTCTTGCAGCTCCAGCCAATGGGCACACTTCCGATGTAGACAATGTATCCGCCGAATGATCTCGATGTAGCAATGTCGGAGGCCCAAGAGGCGTCTGTGCAACCCCACAGTTGACTCGAATCGCATTTCGAAAGTTCGATGGAATAATCACTCGTATTGGCCACATATCGAAGAACTTGAAGCAAACACTTAATGTGGCTTTGGTCGTAGCAGTTGTTGTACTGCGAGAGAGCGATGACCGAGTATAAGATATCGGGACGAGTGCGAGAAGCGAGAAAAAGTAATGATCCGATGAGCGACCGATACGGGAAATCCGGGAGATTGTCCAACGAGCCTTTCACGAGCGTGGTTCCCGGTGTGACAGGCACTTTAATGAGTGCATCGGACGAAACATTAAACTTTTTGAGGAGTTTATCGATGTAATTGCGTTGAGTCATGAAGACTTTCCCGTCACGACGCTCGAATTCCACTCCGAGCAACTTGGTTATCGGGCCGAGGTTGACGATTTCGAACTTGCTCGTGATCAATGCAAGAATACGGTCTCGGATGTTCTCCGACGCGTAAAATAAAACGATGTCGTCAACGTAAACTAACATGATGGCCGAATGTCCAAATGCGTAAACGCAATTACAAGCCGGAAATTTCTGGAATCCGAGTCCGGTTAACGTTTCATCGAGCTTTTGGTACCACATGCGCCCCGACTGATGAAGACCGTAAAGCGACTTGGTCAACAACCAGACGTTGTCGGGCGAGGAGCATGTGGCACCGGCGGGAATCCGCATGTAGATTTCGTGGTCGAGGTCGCCGTAGAGGTAGGCACATTTTACGTCGAGATGAGTATCCCTCCATCCCAACAAGACGACTAGAAGACAGAAGAAAAATCGGATGAGCACGAAGTTAACTACCGGGCTAAAAACTTCATCGAAATCAACGCCCATTGTTTGGCGGAAACCTTGTGCGACAAGTCGGGCACGGTATCGATGAATTGTCCCGGTGGCGTCCGATTTTAACTTGAAAATCCACTTGCAACCTAGGACTGTCTTATCCGGTGGACGCGGAACCTCTTTGTAAACCTCGCGCTTCTTGAAAGTAGAAAGCTCCTCGTCGATTGCTTCGGTCCATTTCGGTGCTTCGGGCAATTTAACTGCTTCGGCATATGTGGCCGGTTCCCGAAAACACATGAAGACACGATGAGGCGATGGTGGAACATAGGGCATGTGGTGTTCCAAATTGCCAAAAAAGAAAATAGACTCGTCATACGGTAGCCGATGTGCGAAACAATAAGCGGCGATATCGTTCTGCGACCGCAAGCGGACACCGTGTTCCGGATAATAATAAACGTCGACCTTGATCTTTCCCGGGATTTGATCTTTCCGGAGATGTTCCTCTCTCCTCCATCCGCTGAAGGGCGAAACGCCGCCAATAAAACTCCAAGGGCAATGAAGAGCACGTAAAGGGGCCAAACTAGGCGTACCCGGAGCGGGAATAGGCAAGGCGGCCGCTTCGTCAAGAAGGTCGTCGTCAAAGTCAGAACCCTGTACAGACATCGCCGTGGTGTCGTCAAGACATGGAAGAGTTGGGTAAGAGATCGAACGTCGCAGCTGGGGTAAACGCGTGGAACGTATGGTTGGAGAAAATTGGCCATGTCCTGCAACGGTCGCTGCAGTAACGGAGTCATCGGCAGCGGTCACGGAGCCATCAGGAATAGCCTCACCATCCAGAGGCACGCTTGCAGCGGCGGACGGGGCAAATGAAGCGAAAGACGGAGCGGTCGAAGCGACAGACTGAGCACGACTGATAATTCCATCATCGTCACTACTGCCGGCGGAAGAATCGTTATCCGAATCGCGACGTCGTCGAGGCCAAGGTTGAGTTGGGAAATTATCATGAAAAGTGACACGCGACGGGGTGTGGCCACGAGCAGGCTCCTCCATGGGTGGAGCATTGTCATCCGGATCCGGAACATAAAAGGGCGAGCGTTTAAAGTTCTGCCGTTCATCGATTTGGACGTGGACAGTTTCGGTGACAGTGTTCGTAGCCGGATTCAAAACTCGATAACCGCGAGTACCAGAAGCGTAGCCGACGAGAAATCCCTCCCACGCTCGAGGATCCAGTTTGTTGCGTCCAGGCGCGGTGAAGTGCACCCAGCACTTGGAACCGATTTTACGAAAATGTCTGACGGAGAGAGCTCGCTGGCGCCACAAAATGTACGGGATTTCGTCGTTGAGCTTCGAATGCGGACTTCGGTTCTTGATGTACACGAAAGTCACAGCAAGTTCGGCCCAAAGCGTATGCGGAAATCCGGTTTCGGATCTAACGGAGCGGAGATAATCGCCCATCGTCCGGTTCAGGCGTTCGGCGACTCCATTCATCTGTGGGCTCGCGGGGTTGGTCCGTTGCGCAACAATACCCTTGTCGGCGAGATAACGGTCAAAATCCCTTGAAATGAATTCTCCTCCACGGTCGGTACGAATCGTTTTGATCCGGCAATCGGCTATACGTTCGACACGGGAAACAAAGTCTTTGAACGTAGCGAAAACATCGGATTTACGGGCAATCGGGAAAAGCCAGGCATACCTGGTGGCGTCGTCGATAATGGTGAAGGCGAAATTAGCGCCACCAATGGAAGGCAGTCTCGACGGGCCCCAGACGTCCATGTGAAGCAATTCAAGCGGTTTCGTGGTCGAAGGCGCGGAAATCGGCTTATGCGAAGCACGCGTAGACTTGGCGACACGGCACGTGTTGCATGAAAGTTCCTGTCGAACAGCAGCTGGATCAAGTCCGTAAACCTGGGAGTTAGCAGCCAAAGTCCGCATGGCTTTGGTGTGCAGGTGACCCAGTCTGCTGTGCCACAATCCCGTGGCATCCGCGACGTTGACCGACGTAGTAACCGGTTTAGGAGGTGATGTTGCATTTGACTTAGCAACAGGAGGAGGTGATGTTGCGTTTGACTTGGCAACGGGAAGAGGAGAGGTGAGGGCATTGGAATACATCCGGATCTGTTGAGGTTGGGATCCGGGAATGGGAGCAGGACTGGTAGGAAAAAGTGAAGGGACCAGTAAGGTGTTGGAGGAGACGGGCAAGCGGAAATCGGTCATATTGTCAGCCGACTTCGTCTTAGCCTTGTTGGAAGACTTGGGCAATGCGGGAAAGTCCTCTTCCTTCGTCACTAGAGTGGTCGGTGTCGGAGTCGGAGGCAACGATGAAACGGGTGGAGAACTCGAAACATTAGTCGGAGCGGCGAATGGCGAGATAAGCCCATCCACGAAATAAAGTCCAGACTTCTGTTTCGCCCGAAGAACACTTAGTTTGATGTCCGTTTCATACGTATGCAATTCCGAGTTGTGAATGTGGATGTGATGTCCGCATTTATCAATCCGAGAAACCGAGATTAAGTTGGCGCCGAAGTCAGGTGCGAATAAGACGTCGCGTAGCATTACGGTGCATTCGCAGCCATCGATTAGCGACTTGACCGGAACGTCACCTTTGCCTGTGACCTTCGAACTGCCTTGTCCTAACTCGATGTTAAACGGGACAACGGAAACAAAGTTCGTGAACCACGCTTTAACGTGCGACACGTGGTCGGTTGCGCCGCAATCAACGATCCATTCGTGGGATTGGAGGAAATGCACAGTCGGTGCTGTAACAACTGGTGGCGCAGACAAGAGGTACGCAGCATCACGTCGCGGGCGGGAAATTTCACGGCTTTGACCACCCGGTTGCTGAGAATTGGTTCCCTTTCGACGTCGGTTTTTGCTGCGAGATCGTCCTTGTAGTGCAGCTGCCGGTTGCTGTTCCTTCGATTGTCGGCGCGGAAGAGGGCATTTGTTCGCGTAGTGGCCCATCTGATCGCAATTGAAACAACAAATTTGCGATAGTGGACGAGGATTGCGAGATTGACTGCGGTTGCGATTGTCCGCGGCGAATGCCGTCGTCTTCTTCGTATCGTGGTCGGATTTCGACTTCAAACGAAGGTATTCCGACAAGAGCTGTTCGGAGACTTTGGCCGGGGTAAAATTCGCCAACGGCCAATGGTAAATGGAGAACGTTGCCTGGTCGTAATCCGCTGGAAGAAAATCGAGGTACTGGTAGGCCTGATGTCGAGGGAGAATGTCCTCTCCGATGTCCTTCAATTGACGAACCATCAGGTCTACACGCCCCAGGAAATCGGGCATCTCCTCGTTCGGCTCCAGTTTCAATTGCAAGAACTGTCGGCGCATAGCTGCCTGACGGGCAAGTGAACTGGGGGCGTAGATCTTGGCGAGCATGTCCCATTGTTCCTTCGGTGTCTCGCAGCCATCGAGTGCCGACTGTTTGGCTTCGGATACCAAACAATAAATTGTTCCTAGGGCTCGTTCCTTCCGACGTTGATATTTGCGTTTCTCTTTATCATCCGCCGTCTTCAGAAAATCCTCCTCGCCGTCTTCTGTGACGTGATGCCACAGGCCTTCACTTTTGAGCAACATCTTAACTGTTCGTTGCCATTGTTCGTAGTTGCCGGTCGTCAGGACCGGTACACGTCCCAACGTCGCTTCGGAAGCCTTTTGCATGATTGCGGAGGAAAAATCGTCGAAAAATTTCCGAAAATCGAAGCACAATTGACGAAATTGAAGCACTTTTCACTCGAAGCACTCGAAGCACTACCGACGCACACACAAACGTTGTTCGAAGCGGAAAGACCTCGACGGGGAGCCAATGCTAAAATTGGCTTGAAAACCTTAGACAAGTGTCCCCCTAACGTCCTTTATGACCACCTGGGGCCGCGGGAATGTTAGGTGGCGCAGGGCTCAGCCTTGTCTAAGAATACAGTGACGCTTGCCCAGATTTGGACGAAGGGCGCCAAGGATTCTAATTGACCCACACCAAAAAACTTAAAACTAACAAATAAATTCGAAATCTGAAATAAAAGGAAGGAGAAGTTGATGAATCTGTATGCACAGACGTCCCTGTGCACACCGCGCATAAAAAATGCGGAATTCTTCAAAAGATCGCCGACCGATTTCGAAAATCGGGAAAAAAATCGCCGTCCGATTGTGAAAATCGGGAAAAACTTCTGAAAAAAAATTCGCCGTACACCGGGGTACTAAGCGAGATGAAGTTCTATGTGGCCACACTGTACTCCGGGGTACAAAGTGTGTCGAGACATCGGAAATTCGGCGAAAAACTGGAAATAAACAAAAATTTCCGCACAAATCGCGAAAAAATCGCGAAATTTACGGAAAATTAGTGAAAAAACGAGGCACTGGTGTCTTTCCAGGCCTCTGCTACCACTTGTAGCACTGTGGCGCAATAAATGCACGATAAATCGTGCTGGAAGCGTGAAAATAACGTGCTCACGGCAATGCATGAGCTGGAAAAATTGCCGTGATGCGTAAACGCGAGTTCGGGTCTGTATTGGGCCAGAAAACGCGTGTGCCACACTTATAACGACGTGTGGCACATAAACTAATACTGATAATTAACAAAATACACTTTAATTCGAGAAAACTTACATAATTGATCCAAAAACCATTGGAAAACATAGAGAAACACACTGGCTGTGTGCGCGGCCATTTGCAATCTGCCAGAGACATCTGGTGGCCGAAAATAGAAACAATAAGTAGAAATACACACAGAATAGAGGATGCATGATGCCAGATGGATAAGACACATCTAAAAGGCATCATGCATTCCCTTTACATAGAAACTAAGGAAAAACATAAGAAACAATACTAAATTACCCCGAATAAGAAAAGATAACCGATGGATAATAAAATAAACATTTCAAAGTCATTTCACATCGAAAAACGATTTAATTAGGTGAAAAGCGGTTCCAAAGTCCAACAGCATCTCCCTTAACTGGTCGTTTGGGCTCCGTCTCTTCGATCGCGGTGTCCCACAAATCTCGTTCATTTAGCGCGGCCTTTACTCGTTTGGACCACAGCAAATAGTTACCGTCGTGTAACAATTCTATTTGGTTGCGGATTTTCGTCGTTGAATCCGTCATGTCGTCTTCTCAAAAAACACGTGCTCGCTCGAAATTTTCAGACTTTTACTGCTCGTCTTTTCTTCTTCAAGTTTGTACGCCTCGTGTTTTGACTTGTAGTCGTCAGTTATTCTTTAACGTCGTCGGTGGATTTTTAACCATCCTCTGCTACCATTTGTTGGAAATCGTGTGGTTGAAATAATGCAACATCATCGTAGGGTTAAAGAATTACAAGTGTTTTATTCTGGGAAAATACACAGGTTAAATATGTAGACACTGGGCCATGATTGGCTGTTAAATTGGGTCGTCTAGTGGACGTATCAGCGTCTGCCACGGAACGTCCGAGTGCCCTCTCGCGACGTAATGGCGGTCAAGCGACATGGGGTCCAACACAAACGACACCGACAAGCACTGAAAACAATGACCAACAAAGCATTTAAACTCCAAAGATAGTTTAAATTGATAGTTTAAATTTAGATTGATATAAATTTTTGAAATTATGAAAAAGAAAATTAGTTCCAATATTCTTTTTCTTTTCTTTTCTCTTTTATGGAGAAATTAAAATTTATTTTTGGGATTATGATTGATTTTAATTTGGAAAATCAAATTATCGATTTTGTCTAAGAAAAATTAATTATTACGGAGTAATTTTAATTTTTCTAAATATTTATATTTACAACCAACTGTCTTTTCCTTAGTTTAAGCACTCTTCAGCACTAAAAACTCCTTTTCAGACGATTTTAAATAAGCGCTGAAGTGATTACTCATGTGATTGGTCCGCATAGGTCACGTGATAATCACTTCAGCGCAATAATCGTCACAAACGTCATAATCACTTCAGCGTGGGAACAATTCAAGGTAATGTTTTTCCAGTTGGCACAGCAACAGTCACGTGTTCTGCCTTCCATTTCATCCGTTCGCAAGGTAAGTAGAATAATAGAAGGTAAGACCAATAGGGGGTGCGCGTCGAAAAACCAGTTTCGCCATTATGCGCGCATGATGTCATATTGTGGCCCAAGAAAGGCGCGAACAGAACAAGGCTACGTAGCGGCAAAACAATTGGTGCACTAGTGTAAGTTTTGAGTGTTTTAATTAATAATGAATGTATTTATAACAACTAATAGTCTGATTAATTATAATCAGATATCTTGGGATCATTTGATGCAGTAGATTAGAAGTTTTGAGGAACATTAATCACATTTGGTAAGTAAACAAAAAATGTAAACAAAAAATGACCAAATAAATTTGAAGTTTGTACTTATAACAACTAATAGTCTGATTAATTCTTATCAGAAATCCTGGGATCATTTGATGTATTAATTTCGAAGTTTTGAGTAACATCAATCACATTTGGTAAGTAAACAAAGCAACTTATGAACAAAAAATAAAAACTTTTATGATAAGAATCTCTAAAAATTGGAATTTTATCGCAAAAATCAGTAAAAAATTGGTTGAAAATTGGTAAGAATGTTGAAAATTGGTTTTGTTAAAAATATGCACTCAAATTTCAAAAAATTAAACTTCTATTTTCAATTCCTCAAATGTAGCTATCAATTGGTCGAAAACATCGAAAACATCGATCCCTTCGAGAGGTTAAGTCACTTTGAAGACAGGAAACAAAATTAAAGAAGATACGCAGTGTGGTGCAAACTACAGAAGAAGTAAAAGACAGAAGGTAAGCTTTCAATCAATTTTTTTTTTCTTTTTTATCCAAATAAAAGAGAGACTAATGTGTAGGATATATGTATATTTTTTACCATGAAACTCGATCAGTTCTTCTCTTTTTTATTTGGTATCAATTCAACGAAGTATGCACTCGTAATTAGAACATTAAAACTAGCAAAAAACATGGCAAAAAAGTAATAAAACACAGACAATCATTAGACTTTGTTATATTCGTTGTAATAAGAAATACAGTTAGTGACTTTTTGTGCGTTCATGTAGGAGTGAAAATTACCGGTTTGATGGGACTTTTGCATGAACACGGGTCTTTCAAATGGAAAAAATATTTTACTTACTTTAGCTAAGCTTGAAAAATGAAAAATGTATGCATTAGGACTTCTAAAGGTAATTTTTTTGTATAAACTTAAAAAAAAATAATTTAAAAAAAGGAAATTTCTCAAGTTAAAGGTATTTTATATCATTTTCATCATTTTTATCATTTTTTAAAAGCATATACTGTATATTGAATGATTTTTATTTTTTATTTATTTATTTGTTATTATTATTATACGCAAAGCCCGTTTTAGATGCTTATAAATTCAATTGATAAATGACTTGATAAATGGAAATTAGTTGACCGTAATAATAGCAGGGCATGCAACAGATTACTGTGTATTTTTTCAGAATTTTAATCAGTAATGAATTTTATGCAGGAAACTCTTCATTATTTTTATTTCTTGGCTTAAATAACCAAAAGATGGTCAAAAGTGGAATAAGTAAACAAGTAAAGAAATAAATTAAAACAATTAGTTACTAGATAAGCAAATAAGTAAAGAAATAAATTAAAATAATTAGTAAGTAAATAAGTAAACAAAGCAACTTATAGACAAAAAATGACCATAAATTTGAAATTCGTATACTGTACTGATTTTAATTAATTAAGTAATATACCGGTACATACAATCCTTTAGGAGACATGGTGCATCATGCTGTCTGTGCCATTGCCAGCTGCAAAAACACTGGAAAAAATAGCAAAGGGAAAAACATCATTTGGCATGGCTTTCCATCTGATGTCACGAGACGGAGACTGTGGATTGTCAAATGCAAGCGAGCAGATTTCTTCAACCCCAATGATGGGCGCATTTGTTCCCAACATTTCACAGTCGATGATTACCAGAGAGACCTGAGGAATGAGTTACTCAACTTGCCTCCCAGGCGAAAGTTAAAATCAACTGCTGTTCCCAATGTAAACCTTGACAAAGATGATTTACCAATGGACGACGATGGGCTTGGACACTTAGAAGAAAGTGGACGACAGCAGCGTTATAAATCACGAATTGAAAAGGAAGAAAGACGTATCATCGTTAATAATATCTCACCAAAGAAAACTCATTATGATCAGGCCACAGAAACGGATTTTGTTGACGAAGAAAATAAAGTTCTCAAGCAGGAAAATAAATTGTTGAAGAACTTGGTTCGAAAAGCAAGAACAACAGCGGAAACAGCCTCTAGAAATTATGCAAAAATGCAAAAAAAAAATAAAACACTTGAGAAAGAAAAAAAATTGCTGGAAGCCAGATTGAAAAATGAGCATTCGGGAAAATTAAAAAGACTACAAACTAGGATAAGCACTATTTTTACCCCTGGGCAAGTCCGATATATGTTGAAAAGTCCTCGCAAGAAGAATGCAAAACGGGTACATTGGTCAAATGAAGATATTGCATCCGCATTAGCAGACAGGGCAGTGTCAAGGAGAAGTTATGAACATTTTCGCCGCAAAGGCCTTCCATTGCCTGGGATAACAACTTTAACACGGTGGATTAGAAGTTTTGTATGTAAACCTGGCATTTTACATGAAGTGTTAAAGGTATTGTATTATTTAAATTTTAAGGTAAAAATTTTAATTTTAAAATATTCAATACTTTAAAGGTGTTGGAGCCTCGAACCACCAACCTCACAGATCGTGAACGCCTATGCGTTCTGTCATTTGACGAAATGAATATCGACTCTAGAGTTTGTTACGATTCGACCTTTGATAGAATTTTTGGGCCTCACAGCAACGTTCAGGTGGTGATGGCAAGAGGACTAGAAAAAAGTTGGAAACAGCCTGTTTACTACGATTTCGACGTGACAATGACGAAGGACCTTCTTTTTGAAATCATTGCTGCAATTGAGAAGATTGGATTGAAAGTTGTTGCTGTTGTAAACGACATGGGAGGGAAGAATAAGAGAGTGTGGAATGAATGCGATATCACGTTATCGAAAACCTTTTTTAAGAATCCCGTGGACGACAATCGTAGGATTTGGGTTTTTTATGACGTACCACACTTACTGAAGTTGCTGAGAAATCATTTCTTGGACCAAGGCTTGAAACTAAAAGATGGAACAATAATAAATAAGGGAATTGTGAATGCAATTCTTAATAACGACAGCATAGAAGTGAGACTAAACTTTCATCTCAGTCAAACCCATTTAGATGTTACAGGGAGAGGGCGTCAAAATGTGAGATTGGCTGCCCAGGTATTCTCCAACAGGACTGCAACAGCAATTGGGTACCTTTTGAAGAATGCTGAAGCTTCAGAATTCTTCCATACAATTAACGATGGCTTTGATGTTCTGAATTCACGGATTCCAGTAGAAAATGAAGTCAAAAAGGGTGCATTTGGAATGGCATTTGACATCCAAAACGAGGCTCTGGAAAAAATGAAGACAGCAATTTTCTTCATGGAAGTGGTAGGTTCAAATGGCCGCCTTCTACCATTTCAAGAGGGAATGATTAAAAGCATTGAGTCACTTCGCGGTCTTTTTCGTGATTACAAAGCCCTTGGTGGAACTTATCTCCTGACTTCACGTCTAAACCAAGACTGTCTGGAGAACTTTTTCTCACGAATAAGGTCACTTGGTGGATTTAATGACCATCCCCAACCTGTACAGGTGAGACACCGTATCAGGCTATTAATTTTGAGCTCTTGTGCGGGAGAAATACAGATTTCAAAGAACTCATCTGTCTCTCAGGAGCCAATTAATGAAGTACAGAATACTGAAGATGAGATGGAGTTCTTAACACATGACCTGTTTGCTGGCCTAGACGTGGACAGTGGACAAGACATTGCTGAAGATGATGGGATGAAAGACATCATGGGTGACCAAAATGTTGGGCCGGTGGGTCATGCAGCAGAAATTTGTAAAAATGACAAGTCTATTGATTGTGCAAAGGAAGCACTTAGTTACATTGCTGGCTATGTAGCTTTTCGTTGTCGCTCATATGACCGTACACTCGGCACACCAACTGACCAGTGCCTAGAACCTGTCCAGGATAATACTGGATGGATACAGGCCCTGTCTAGGGGGGGCTTACTAGTGCCATCTAGAGACTGGGCGTTTACAGTGCAGCAATTTGAAGTATCATTTGCCCGTAAGTTAATTAGTGTGTAAATCATTTATTCCTAATTTTTAATAATTTATTTTATTTCACAGTATTCCATGGAAAATGCGTCAATCACTGCTACAACGTAATGGCAACTTTACGTGACCAACTAGAAGGGAAATATCCAAATATACACAAGCAAGCCATCAAAATATACGTCAGAACCCGAACTTTCATTCGAATTCGCCACATAAACACCACTCTTCAAAAAATGCAACGTGAAAAGAGAGCCGAAAGAAAAAGAAAACAGTTTGCAAATTCCCAAGTTAACAGCAGTCAACCAATACAACATCAGATGATAGAAGTCACAAACACTGAACCAACAGCAGCAATCCAAGGAGATATGTCACTTCAAACTCTTCAAAGTCTTAAAGTAATCACACATTGTAATTAGCATTGATTGTAATATGTTTATCAATATATTTTTTCTCTTCTTATAGGTTATGGAACTAAAACGGGAGTTGAAAGCTCGCCACCTACCTACATCTGGTAAAAAAGCTGAATTACAGCAAAGACTGACATCAGCTGTATTAAGTGGAAATATTTAATTTTCTTGAAATTAAAAACATGCATTTATTATAATATATTTATTATTATTTCTTTACTTATTTAATTATTAAATATTATTTCTAATTCTAACTATTAATTTTGCGGTGATCTCGCTTCGCAGCTTCGTCTCGGATTTTGCGCCATTCCTTCAATCGTTTCGAATCGGGAAATGAAATAAAATGTCGGAAATGAGTATTTGAAAAAAAAAATGATTTGTAATCGATGTACCTGGATACAAGTAGCTAATTCTAAACTGAGATATATATCTATTATTTATGGTTTTATCTACATGAATTTTGGGCCGCTAAGCTGTCATTACTTCTGACCCAAATTCTCAACATATTAGTTTTTTTTCTTCTTATTAAATAGATAAATAAATAAATAAATAAACAAATAAATATATGTACCGTAAATGCTCCAACAGAACACCCAGCAATAGAAAACAGATTTCCTTCGCAATTTACATATTGAATTCAATCGGTACGGTCAATTTAAAAATTAATTTTAGTGTTCTTGATCAATTTAGACATTTATTTTAGTGTTCTTTATCAATTTACACATTTCTTTTACTGTTCTTGATCAATTTACACATTTATTTTACTGTTCTTGATCAATTTAGATATTTATTTTAGACGTTCTGATCAATTTACACATTGAATTTAGTCGTTTCAGTCAATTTAGGCCCGCATTGTAAAGGATACCGCGTTCAATTAGCTTCCCGTGCTCAATGAGAGCCTTTGCGGTATTAAAAATATAAATCTCTTTCCTTCAGTTTGCAAATTGAGGATAAAACTTACATTGGACGGCGTAACTCGCCTTGGTTATTGAAAAAAAGCAATAAAAAATCAATAAAACAAAAAAAAAATCATTAAAACATCAAAAAAGTCCAAAAAACATCAATAAATGTCAATTAAACATCAAAAAACTCAATAAAACTAAATTCGAATGTTTTTTGTGTTGCTGTTGTATGCTGTTGTATGGCGTGCACGGTCTGGCGGGCCACAATATGACGTTTTAGCCAACTCGCTCTGTGATTGGCTAATTGCGAATTGATATACCCCTGATCCGTTCGTTCTGTTCGTTCTTCTCGGATTTTTGCGTTTTCTGTTCTGTTGGTATTTGTCATTCGTTTTCCATTTGAATTTATCGAGGATGCACAGGCAAGGAAACTGGATCAAGACAGGGTTTTGAGTGATGATTTGATATTTCGTTTCCTTATTTCTTCCCGTCTCAGAAATGTTCGGGTTTGGATTGCATTTTAGGCCTAATGTTAATTTGAATTGAAAAGAATATATTTGTAAGTTTGCTTTGAGTGTACAATGGGCTCAACATTTATATTTATTTTCTCATGTTTGGTGATTTATCTAAAAACAAAGCATCTTGAATTGAATATTGAATATTTGGTGCTAACAAATCCGAGTAGGTCCACTCAGTTTTTCACCTTTTCATCTACCGCCTTTTTGCACTACACGTGTCTGTCATGTTGGATATATGGTTAGCATTTTTTATCATTCCTTATCAATCTGGTGAAAAAATGATATTAAGTATGTGACGCTTCTCCTTTCCGTTGGCATAGCAACAGTTCGTTCCATTCCGCTTTCCGCCCGTCGTTGTTTCGCTTCAGCATTCCATTCGTTTTTGAATCGTGTTTGTCAAGAATCTTGTCATGCCTGACCACAGAATTGGATCAAGATTGGGTTTTGAATCGAATTTCGTTAATTTCGTTAATTTCTCTCGAAATTGTCGAGGAATTGCCATTAGGGTTAGCATTTACTGTTAGCCTGTTTGATTTAAATTGATAAATTGATGCATTAGAGATATAAAACGAAAAGAAATGCATACTTGTCACTCCAGAATTGAGCTGATGCACTGTAGCATTTAAAATTCGTATCAATTTGAGAAGAGAATTTAATTTCTTATCATTTTGGTTTTTATAATTTGCTATTTTGTTTTTAAATTACTAAAACATTTGGCTTAGGTTGGAAATGTCCTTTCGATCTAGTTCCTTCCATATCTGCTCTTTATCTTGTTTCTCGGCTTGGCTGTAAATTTGTTTGAGATGTCCTTGAATGGAATTGATATTTGATCTATTATTCCCTTACTTTTGGCACTGATGAAACTAGGTCGCCATATCGCTGTCTCTTATTTTCTTTTCTGCCACTGCTATCCCAACACTTTTTTTAGTCTCTTATTGTGCTTTTTTTAGTCATTTTTAAATGTGTATCGAACGACCACAGGGTATCCGTTAAACTAAATATTTGCACATTGTAGGGATCCTGACTCTTATTTCTAAAATTATGCTCTAATAAAATAAAAGCTCAAAATCACTGAGAGATGGCGTACGCTAGGAGCAAAAAAAATCCCAATGTAATGAGCTGCAGCACAAACGACAATATAGACAATATAATATGGCACAGTTGTTAATTAGTTGTTTAACTGCTTCATTTTGTACATTTTGCCATGTAGTTGGGCTGTCTTAGCCTGTGAGCATTGTTGTCGTGTTTAGCTCTGATCCTCTCTGGAATTTCTCTTTGATCCGTTAGACTGGCTGTCATATTTCTCTATATTCCTCATTGCTTAGTTAAAAAGGACATTATTTTTCCACATAAAAGGGCTTTTTAGAAGATTAAAGTTGCTCTTTTCAATTACTAGATTATTTGGCAGCGAATATTCGGTACTTGCTTATTTGGCGTTTTTGGGATTTGGTGCTATTCTATTTATTTGTTAAAAAAAACTAAGCCTTTTACTGCATGCACTATTCTTATAATCATGTTCTATTCCTCCTTTGACCTTGACTGTCATATGAGCATTCTAATAGTAGTATGTCTGCCGCTGCGTTGGCCTAGAAAAAAACTTCGAGATGGCGTTCGCTAGGAGCAAAAAAATCCCAATGTAATAACTGCAGCACAAACGACAATATAGACAATATAATATACGATATCTTCTTACGGCACAGTTGTTAATTAGTTGTTGAACTGCCTGTATATTGTTAGGCGGTGGAAAACACACCGTTAACCGGTTGCTGATGCGAAATGAAATGACAAAAATTCCAAATACAGTTTGATCAGACTTTTATTCGTCATAAATTTTATTACAAACATATTGGCTTTACGCGAAAGCCGTTACGTTCGTAATAAGCTTGTGCGGCTGAGGATAATTAACTTAGTTTTGGGAGTTTTCTGGTGCGAATTAATTCGTCGAGCCTTTCTAGCACAATTTCGGCATCTGCATCACGACATATATCGCTAAACTGAACAAAAAAAAGGTTTTGTATAAATAGACAATATAATACTAGTATATCTTCTTACTGCCGGGTCGTGAATGAGTCGTTGAACTGCCTCATTTTGGACAACTTCACTCTCTCTTCGATTTTGAAAGTTACATTCTAATATAAACGCATCCGCTTCATCGGTATGCTTCTTTGGACAAATTGGTAGAACTATCTTTTGAAGAATACTGTCGATACTACGTAAACAGCTCCTTTGTCGAAAGGTTTTTGTGGTCATAAATCCACACTAGGAGGACAAAATTTGCGTTATGCTGACGGATCATGGCGGCTGTTGGTCTTTTCTGTTTGGAAGGTGCGGCATTTTCTGCCGCCGGACCTGCCGTAAAAACGTAAAAATTGTTTGTTACTGAAACCGCAGCTCCAATGGGTGCTGGCGAAACTGCAGCTTCAATGAGTGCTGGCGAAATCGCAGCTTCATTTTTTGGCCACAGTAATGCTGCTTTTTTCGTGAAGTAATTCCCGACAAACAAATAGGCGATTGGCGAAACGTAGTTCTTGATAGCTTCGATATATCCCATGGTAGAACTATCTTTTGGAATTAACTAAGTGCTGAAGCCTTGGTACCAGCAATTTCGGATGCTCGACATCGCGAAACTAAACAAAAAAGTTTTTATACAAATAGACAATATAATATCTTATAATTCTTACCTTCAACCTGTAAATAAGTCGTTTGATTTCGCGAGTGAGCGCTGCTGGACAGTCCTTTATTGTCAAAATTACACTGCAGCAGAATGGCATCAGCTTTAATGAAGAAAAAAGCGTCATTATTCCTGCGGTTGCAGATGATAGTTGCGGTCGGAAACCGAGCCAATCGAGCCTGTGTGGTCCGAAATTGAGCAGTCGAGGTAGAAAATTGGGCGGTCGAGGTAGAAAATTGGGCGGTCGAGGTCGAAAATTGAGCAAATTGTGCGGGCGGAAACGCAGCAGTCGGCGGATACCCAGCAGTCGGCGGAGATCGATTCCAGATCTTCGTAAGTAATGACAAAAATAGCCAAACTCCGGCGCACACACTTGCATAGACACCTCCTAACATGCAAGCCGCAATAGAAACTATTGCGGTCGTCGATATCCTTATTCACTCCATGTTCTCTTCTGAAATTCAAATGACTATTAATCTCGTGAATCGTGACTAGGTGGTATTCGAATTTCGAATGTTATATATAATGCTGATGCGAAATGAAATGACAAAAATTCCAAATACAGTTTGTTCAGACTTTTATTCGTCATAAATTTTATTACAAACACATGGCTTTACGTTCGTAATAACCTTGTGCGGCTGAGGATAATAAACTTAGTTTTGGGAGTTTTTTGGTGCGAATTAATTCGTCCAGCCTTTCTAGCACCATTTCGGCATCTGCACGACATATATCGCTAAACTAAACAAAAAAAAAGTTTTATATAAATAGACAATATAATACTAGTATATCTTCTTACTGCCGGGTCGTGAATGAGTCGTTGAATTGCCTCATTTTGGGCATCTGCACCCTCTCTTTTATTTTGAAAGTTACATTCTAAGATAAACGCATCCGCTTCATCGGTAAAAAGAAAAAAATTACTGCGGCTGTAGGTGATCGGAGCTCGAGTGGTCGAATAATTAGCTGTGGCCATCGAAAATGGTGCCGGGCGAGGGCGAATCGTGACCAGGTGGCATTCAAATCGATATAAAAAACACAAACGATACTAAATGTTGTACCGACGTGATTTGTAAACGAATGTGTAGTCTGACAGTCGCACTCCCCCTGAAGAGGCCCAATCGTCCCTTGATTGGACTTGCTCGTAAAAAGCACTTTATTTTGTGTCGTAATTTCACACACATTCTGATTAATTGAGGCTTAGAGATGGCGTACGCTGAGAGCAAAAAAAATCCCAATGTAATACTGTAGCTGTCGCACAAACGACCAGAATCTCGCTGGTGGGAGGGACCTGATTGGCTGTTAAAACCCACAGCAGATTGGCCGTTAAAACCCACAGCAGATTGGCCTGTTTCTATGCCTGATGATGTTGACGATGAGGAGAGAGCTCATGTGAATGTTTCGAAATAAGTCTGTAGTATTATTCCATCTGCTTCTGGACTAAATAGGGCGGCGTTGTTTGCACTCGCAATTGGTTTAGAAAAGAACTTAGAGATGGCGTTCGCTAGGAGCAAAAAAAATCCCAATGTAACAGCTGTAGCACAAACGACCAAAATCTTGCTGGTGGGAGACCTGCTTCTATGCCTCATGATGTTGACACAAAGTCCAACAATAAACAACTACAACAACAATAATACTTATTCTAACAAACCATGACCTTTCCTTTCCTTTTTGGTTTCTCCAGCTAAAGGGTTTCTCTTAAATTTTTCTCTTTTTGCAGCCGGCTCACCATTGCTGGTGTAAGCATTCCACAGTCTTTCTAATTCATTCATTACTGGTATGTAATGATAATGGTGTTTCTCTAAAACAGCCAGTGCTTTGTACAAATCCAAAACTACTTTTCTATGGTTTTTTGAAAACTAATTCTGGATTCAAAACGATTCTAAGTATTCCTGGATGGTAAGATGACTACAATATAAAGAAAAATTAAATTAAATATACTAAATGGAAAGGTCTCGCCTCTTATTGCTGTCACCTTCTTTTCTGCCACTGCTATCCCATTCTTGCTAAGCAGGTGTCCCAGAAACTCTACCTTGTCGTAACCTTGGTTCCGGTAAATAAACTTAACACAATATCTTACAATAATAACCTTTTATTTCACACTTGTAATATAATACAAATATACTTAACAATGTTGTGGTCTCGGATCCTTGTCGGCGGATACGATTTGTTGCTGCACGGCAGTCTTACACGTGGCTTCTGTTGTCTAGGGTAATGGCGTCTGGCGAAACACGTGTTCGCAAACGCTTCGCTTCGGTAGATATTACTATCGTAGCATGCTACGATAAATATCTGTGACTGTGGTTTATAGATGAATTTGGCAACGGGCATCGATCCTCTATCAATCCGTGGTGTTCGGCCTGAAAGGTGAGGTGGTGATGCTAATGTTGCTCTGGTATCTAAAAAGTGGGGGGTTTCCGGTCAGACACGGGTTTAAATACTGGCTGGACCGGAAATGACGTATTTGCCTAAATTCGGAGAATTATGCAAATTCATGACGTTGTCACGTCCGTCCCGCAGAAACGGTAAAACTAGTATAGCTAGTTTTTCCGTAATGATCTGACAATATTTTATTATGAATACTAAAATCATTATTTATTGAATTATAAATTATTAAAACACTTTTGTGACCTCGTGGTCACCACACGTCCCCTCCTCAGCAATGTTGTTGGGGGATTTACAATAAAACAACAAACATTGCGAAAACTCAAAGTTAGATTTCACTTTACTTCTTCTCAGGTGATCCCTGGGGAACATCCGGAGGCGGAGGTGGAGGTAGTTCTTCAGTTACGGATGGTTCAGCCATCTTCGGAGTTGTGGGTTTACTGATCGGCGGAGTAGAGGTAAGACGGGACGAGCGGTCGCTTGGATCTTCAAATTCTCCGATAAAATATCGATCGTGGCCGCCGACCGGTTCGTATGCGGCGCCGACTCGTTCGTGTATCCAAATACGTGAAAGGAAGGGAGCTAGGCCTTGATTCGTGTGGTGGATCTTCTGGGCCTCGGCTGGAGTCTTTGGGGCACGGTGGGCGCGCAATAGACGTTGGTGTTGAATGAAATCGACGCCCGGACCCGCTTCGAGGGTGCGTTCCATCCACACATAAAGCGAATGACCATGATCGCTTGATTTCTTAATTTTATCCTTCGTTCCCTTGGTCATGGTCAAGCTCGGATAATACGTCTTCAGATGTGCATCGATTGGAGGCAACGGCTTTGGCTCCATCCTTTTCTTGGGCCGCAGGATCTTCGGCTTCGCTTTCGATTTTCGGACGACTGCTTTCACGCCTTCGATCGGGACCAGTCCTTCGGGGAACTTTATCGTCTCCTCTGGAGCGGCTGCCGGGACTGTCTGGTTTGCCGGAGTCTCAGGGAGAGGTTCGTTAATTAATACGACTGGTTTGCTCTGTGGTAAAGCCACAGTTCGGACCGCTTGATATGATTGCTCCGGGTCGACGTCCTCCGCAACTAACTGTGCGCGAACCTGGATACAGGAAGGGACTAACTTTAGCCATCGTTCGATGAGAGCGGGAGGCAACAGAAAGCTTTCATGTGCGACGACTGCCCAGGCTGCCAACGCTACACGGGCGTTTCTAAATGTGGACGCGGCCAATACGAGCGACATCATGTCCGTGAGTACGACCGTTGTGCGCGCTGTCCGTGACGGATGATCTCGTCCAGGGCTCTTGATGAACTCTATGGCCGCACTTTGGATGTTTGTTACCGCAATCCGCATGGTCCTGGCTTGATATTCGTCAACGTCGGACACCATCTCTTTCGCTTGTTCGATCGTGGTTGTGTCGAGAAACGACTGTAAATCGTATGGCGTTGGGTCGAACTGGATCGTGGCTCGAACCTCCGGAGACTGGTTATTGGAAGTTGGTTTTGAAGGCGTTTGGTCGTTCTTATCGGTTTTAGCCACGGCCACTTGCTTTGAATTAATTAAAACTCGTTGAATGTCGGGTTCGGGCTCATCCCAAACAATCGGCGTTCTCGACGTGGAAATTTCGCTTCGCGTTTCTTCCGGTACGGCCGGGAAAATGGGTCCAAAACGATCTTGTCGTCGTTTAAGTTGTTCAAAGGGACTCAGCGATGTTGGGGTTCCGATAATCACAGTCTTTCGGAATGCGCTGGGCAGACTAGAAGGCACGCTACTAACTGGTTTTGTTGGCGCCTTGATGAATGCGCTTGGTACCGATGTTACACTCATCTCGATTGATTTGGTCGGCCGATAGACGGGTTTCGCCTGTTCGTTCTTGACTTTCAGGACGGCTGCTACCATATCGGCTTCGGTGTAAAGTTTTTCTTGTTCGGGTACGATCATCGGCTCTACCGATTGTTCGTGTTCGATCGTTATTGGCACTTCTTGTCGAACTTCCACTTGCAGAGTCTCTACCTCATCGACTTCACGTGATCTCTCAAAGCGTCCCCATGTTTCCGCTCGTGGTCTTGATAACCTGAGGCATCCGCGTTGGTTCGGTCGATTCCTGGAGTAGCGGTAAGTCTCAACCTCTCGTGGTCTCTCGACTCTGGGTTCTCGTCGCGGTGAGGGTTCTCGAGCGTGTCGGTAATAAACTCGAGGATGTGACTGCGATCGATCTTGCGTGTTGTACGACGTGCTTGGCTGATCCAGGCGTCGTCGCTTGTTGTCGTGTGTGTTATTCAACAACTCGCTCGAGAGTCGCTTCTCCGCTTTTTGTCGCTTGCGCCCAAAGATGCCCAGGTAGTGGAGCTGGTGCATTGCTTTCTGTGAGGTGATAAATCCGTGTTCGGGTCGCCAGTTGGGAACGTCTGGTCTTTCTCCTCGAACCTGGCTTAACCAAGTTTTTATCTCATCTGTCGAATACCCTGCTGGTTTCAGTATTTTGAAGAGATCTCGATACGCCGTCCGTCTGACTTCGTTGTAATAGTCTCTGTGTATTTGTCGGCGCTCTTCGTCTGTAGCGGCGTTTTGCCACCTCTCGAGGACAGCCCACTCTTCGGGCTCGCTTGGGTAGTCCTTTTCCAAAAACTTGTTTGGGAGTGGTGCTGGTGCGTCGTCGCGTTCTGGAATTTCAGTCCTCAGTGCGTCGCGCATCTTTTCTGGGAAGTAGTGTATCAGGGTCTCCTGACTTGCCCAAAATCGCGATCGGGCTCGGGATGAAGTGAGCCGAATTTTCCATGGTCCGGTGTCGACGTCGTCCTCTAACGCTCTTCGAAATGGGGTCGGAATTTCGCTTCTCCAGAGTGTACCCGAAGACACGTTTTGCGGATCGATGGGTCCCCACGTAAGTTGGTGTTCCGGCTGAGGAATGAATACATAAAAATTAGATTTTTGTTAAATTCCGAATTTGAATTCAAGATGGCGCCATGGTCGACCATGTGCTTTTTACACGTGTTGAATCTTAAATAATGGCTCGTGTCATTTTTCGTTTGTTGACATAAAGATGTTTTCTTTTATGAATCTTGTTTCACGTATTTTCGTGGTTTAGCCACAAATTAAATTCTTTGTTATTTTTACCTTTTCGTTTCCATCGGGCTTTTCCCGATTTTCTTCCGGTTCAACCTCGTCCCATCTTGCGGGATCGTTCCATTCGTCTTCGCTTGGGTCCCGATCCATTTCTTCCTCTTCGTTGTCGGGTGATTGCTTCCAGTTTCTTCGCATTTTTGATTCAATTTGTTGGTTGCGATTTTTGTCAAGCACCTGTTGTCGTCGTGACAGAACGCGGAGTGCAAAGTTGAAAGGGTAGTCGAGGTTAAGTATCTTGATTGGCTTTCGTATGTAATACGTAGTTGATTGTTGGAGTCTCCTTGTGATTGTTTTTGTCCCTAGGAGGTCGGGGTAATTACGTCATATTGTTTTATCGCTTTTGATTGGTTATGCCAACCATTTTGGATTTTTCTTGCTTTATCATGTCCTCCCGGTGATTTTACCGTCCTTTATAAACGGGTTTGGTGCCTTTTTTCTTGTACTTTGTCGTGAGATGGGTTTCGGTATTTTACTTCTCGATCGTGTGGATCTTTTAGTAATCTCTTTTTCTTTTTCAGGAGTTTTAGGAGTTTCTTCGTTAACTGCTGCTTCCTCCCCTCCTAAATTTCCATCTGGGGCGATAGTTAGTTCGGCGCTGTCTGGAGTTGCGTGAGTCGTACTTTCGTTCAAGTCTGAAACAGTGGCGATGTCGTCGAACATATCTCGTATTGTGGGCGATGGAGATGGCTGCGTTTGGTCCTCGGCCCATTCTTCTTGTGGAAATTCCGGCAAGTAAGGCGTCAGTTCTCGAGCGTGGATTGATCGAAAATTTACATTATCGGCCAAACGTTGCAGAGAAAATGCGTTCCCGCCGTGGGCCTTGGTAATTACGTATGGGCCGTCTCGTTTGTCGGCTAAGCCGGCATGAATCCCTTTATCTGCACTGGATAAAATGTGAGTGTCTTTCCATACGAGATCGTTGATTTTGAAATTACAAAATTGTGTGTTCTTTTCAGACTTTTTCACTCGTTCGCGCATGTCAAACACATGTGACATCATATGTTGGTAGGTTGCCGAAATTGCTTGTTCTAGTTGATGTACGTAAATGTGAGGATTTTTTGGATCGACTTTTCGAATTCCTTCTGGGATGCGTGGATCCCAGGGCACTCGTAGCTCTCGAGCGAAGTTGAGATAAGCCGGGGAAAAGCCGCGGTTTCTCGAAATGGTCGTTCGGATGCTAAATGCTATTTCTTTAAGGAACTCGTCCCACTTGGAATGTACGTCTGTGAAAATAGCAAGCGCATATTTTATGTCGCGGTTGAGTCGCTCCACGGGATTAGCCCGTGGGTTATACGTTGAAGTAAATGATGGTTGAATGTCGAATTGATTGCAGAAATCCTTGTATAACCTTGATGCGAATTGTGGGCCATTATCGGAAATTAATTTCCGCGGGAAGCCAAAATGTAACGCGACTTCGTAGAGGCACTGGATTATTTTCTGCTTAGTCGGGTGGGCCATCGGATACAACTCTGGCCATCCTGTTGCGACATCCATGATCACGAGTATGTATTTGTGGCTATTTGCACTTGTTATCTTAGGACCCATAAGGTCTACGCTCCAACAATCAAAAGGGGCGAACGGTCCAAGTGATAAATTCTCGTAGTTAGCCTTATTCCGAGGCTTGCAGGCTTGGCATCGTGGACAGTGTCGTATGAATCGTACGATGTCCCTTCTCATTTCGGGCCAATAGTACAGTTGACTGGCCCGGTAGAGAGTCCTTGCCACGCCGGCGTGTCCGGCTAGAGGGTGGCCGTGTACCATCCACAGAATTTGTGTTCGAACTTTTCTCGGAATTACGACTTTAATTGAACTCCCTGACTCTGTCAAGTCGTCCCGAAAGTTCGGATGGTACTTTAAAAGTAGGCCATCGTCTATCAGATAAGCGGAAGCTTTAATTTTGAACTCTTCTCTGGATTCTTCGCTGTAGACGTCGCCAGGGAAAGTCTCGTTGGTCAAGTAGTCATAGAACCTTTTACAGAAGGCGGTGTCGTTCTTCTGAGCTTCGACGAGTTCCTCGCGAGTAGGTGGGACACAGTTCGTGCCTTTACTCACGTGTGTAACGAAAGCTCGCACAAATTTATCCGAGACTCTGGGTTCGATGGATAAGTCGTAATTTGGTCTGGCATCTTTTGCCGATTGATATGCCCTCATCCAATATCCGACGTATTTTTCATCGGAAGATTCCAACTTTTCTTTCGGCAGTTCATTCTGTTTTCTGAATTCCCACTTCCTGATCGGGGTGGGACAGTAAGCTATCCGAGAATCGTCGTCGCCGTCGTCGTCTGGCTCGTCGGGTTCTGAGGCGGGAGCTCTAGAGAGCGCGTCGGCGACTGTGTTATACTTCCCTGGCTTGTACTCGATTTGTAAGTCGTAAGCCATGAGCTCTAATTGCCATCGAGCCATCCGGCCCGAAGGTTCTTTCAGGCCCATGAACCACCTTAATGCCTGATGGTCGGTCTGGACGGTAAATTTTGTAAACTCGAGGTAAGGCCTGAATTTACGAACTGCCCATACGATTGCCAAGCATTCGAGCTCTGTCGCTGAGTAATTTTTCTCGGCGGCTTGAATTTTCCGGCTGATAAAGATCGTAGGTACTTCTTGATGTATGCCGTCGATTTCGTGCATTTGCATCAACGCAGCCCCCAATCCGATTTTACTCGCATCCGTATGTAAGATAAATTCGCGATTCAAGTCGGGGAGAGGGATGGTTTTGGTGTCGATTAGCATTTGTTTGATTTTGTCAAACGCTGCTTCGCAATGGCTGGTCCAGTTAAATTTGATTTCGGGGTCTTTCGGCGGGTCCTCCTTTGGATTTATTTTCTGGACAGTCTTTAAAAGATCGGTGATTGGGGCCGCGACTTCCGCTAAATGTGGCAGGAGTCGGCCGAAGAAAGTGTTGTGACCCGACTGGACCGGGGTCAACGAAGAGTTTCTCTCGTGACCTCGTTTCGGGTGTAAGGGGAGCCGCAAGCGCGTCTCCCTTCCCTCAGTGCATTGACATCTAGTCAATGGACAGGCGTCTGCCCTGAGGGAGTGGGGATGGCTCGTCCACCCCACCATTGGGTGATTCCGGTCACCTGTCAACCCCGCTTTGTGCAAAGGAATGTGCCTTGCACTGAGCGGGCAGAACCAACACAACCATCAAACGAGAAACACACGTAAACCCGTCGTCCTACAAGATCAGGCCCAAGTAAAATATACTGGGATTGACCAAGGACAAAGGACAATTTACCGTGAGTACGTTTGGTCAGTGTCAAACTCCGCAGAGTAACCTGCGAGATAAGATTACCACACTATTTTAGCACACCAGCTAGAAATAGTAAAAACCACTCCAGTTTAGCGAGTTGTGCAGACAAACGGTCGCACAAGCCTAAACTGCAGTTAAACCACGACGAGCGTTCCCGCCGCTGTGTGACCGCCGGGAGCCAGAAGAGTCCGCCGCTGTGTGATCGCCGGACACCACACAAAAACCTAGACAACAGCCCGAAGTAAGCCTTTTAACTAAGCATTCACTCGCGCCCGACCAGCGTGAGCCCGAAGGACCAGCCAGAGACGAGTCGAGGACGCCATATTGCCACGCCGGCCCAAGACGACACCACGTTGCCACAACGAGGACGCCATCTTGGACACGACCGAGACAACAGACGACCTCGCCGATTCCAGCCAGCTTTCATCATACCTTTACCTTTCCATTTCCCTTCACCCATTCCGATTTACCTTTTACCTACCTTTTATATATATATATAAGATATATCTGTACATTGTCCCACAGAATAAATCTATATTATATTTTACCTTTTATATCTGTGTAATCATTTCTTTGGGTAAACCGCTTGAGCAAAGCGGTAGTGAGTTAGTCGAATTAAGTAATCAACCCACGAGTTAGCGACGGTTAGAGTTGAGCGCGACACGTGGGGGCCTGTCCGGGATCAAGTCGAATAACTGATTCTAACCTGTGATTACATCATACCCAAAGCAAGAAATGGCAGATAATACCCGAGTAACAGATTCCGACTCCGACGCAAACAAGAGAGCCGGCAGTCGTAAAGGCGCCGACTATCACTTGCGATCTGGAGGTCCCTTACCCAAAGCCTCAGCGCACGAAGCGAGGCAAAAACGGCGTAAGCCTAAACCCGATCGTAGAAGCGCATCCGAGGCATCGCACCCGTCTCGCACCGAGACGAGGCAGCGATTGGACGAGACAGAGCGGGGTGAAGAGCAATCTCACTCCAAACTGCCGCGTTCTAACCGTGACGGCGAGACGAGCGGAAACGAGGTTTTATCCCGTAACCAATCGCCTCGTCTAACGCACGACACCGAGGTGGGCAGTCCGAAAGCAGCGTCTCCGATACAAAAGACGGCCTCAAATACGACCGCTAATTCGGCACTAAACACGCCAATTACGCAAAGCCGCCCAGCTTCGGTCAGGTCCGAAGGACACAAGTCCAACTCATCCTCTGTCAAGCGTGTTTCGAGCCAGCCTTACAGCGTCTCGGGCACCTTGATTGATGCGATGCAATTGGCACAGGCGGAAGGAGTGAGATACACCCTTCCGACGGGGAAAATTACCGTGTACGAAACGTTACAGATCGTACGTGCAGCTTTAAAAGCGCACAGTGTATCCCCACAAATCACCATTGTTGAAGGTGCACACGCTCAACAATTGGTTGATTCCGCTCAATTTGAAGCGGATGCAGAGAACGAGGCTCGTCAAGCCATTCGCGAGAGACGGAGGAAGCTGGCGGAAAGAGAAGCGCAAGCTCTCGAGTACGGCAGAACCCAGCCCAATCCGACTACTCCCGAGGAGGTAGAAATAGTTGACCGAGCCCTGAGAGCACATCGATATGCTTTCCACTCGCAACAAGAAGCAGAGCGAGCATTTATGGCCAGATTGCGACGAGATGACCCGAAATCCGTCCGCAAACCAGAGGTCAGTTCATCCGAGCTGTCCGACGAGAGCCTAGAGGGAGACCCAAAGCGCACGCCGAAGGCCAAACCCAAACCCCAGCCGGAGAGAGCAACACCAGCTACTCCGCGCAAGAGAGATGCGTCGGCCAGAGAACAACAAACTCGGCCCCGCATGCAAGCTCTCGATTCAGCCACAAATAATGCGATAACGCGATTAATCAACGCTAATAATGCTAGGCGAAATGAAGAGCAAGCTCTCACAAGCCAACAGCATGATAATCCACAAGGGACTGAGTGGCAACAACCAGTGCCCATCCTTAAAGACGACGAGTCGTCAAGGAGACAATCGCATGATCGCACCTCTTCGCGAGAAGAAGGCAAACGCGATGAAAGACCGAAATATTTTCACTACGGAAATAGTGATTCGTCGTCAGATGGACTGGAGTCAAATGCACCCAGTCATCACGATTCGGAGAGAGGTTCCGGAGAAAGACGAAGGGAAAGAGAACGCGATGAACGCAGAGAAAGGGAACGTGACGACCGTCGTAGGGGCCGGAAAGAGTCAAACTCTTCACGGCGCAACCCGCCACGCCGCTCACCGTCTCCCGACCCCAGCTCCGACCCCTCATCCAACGACGACAGACGAAAGGAAAAATCAAGTAATCGCCGGAAGAGATCCAACTCTCCGCGCGATAGAGAGAAACGACGTCGATCGGAAAATAGCGACCACCGACGGGAGGAGTTTCAGGACCCTCCCCGACAAAGCGCGTTTACCGATTCGACGGGTCGGCAGTATACGATGGGAGAGCTTGGAAGAGCCCTACTCGGCTCGTTAAAAGCCGAGGGAATTGATCTGAGCAAACGAAACGATCGTAATCGTAGCACTGGTGACCGCGTAAAGAAAAAATACGCTGTCTCCCGACGTGACACCATGAGTGTTACCGGGAATATTAGGTGGCAATTTTATATTCAGAACCGTTTCGACGGGTCATGGAAAGCGGGAGATCGCTTCCTTGACGAAGTAATTCGAATTAAGACTGCCACTAAAGCCACCGTAGGAGACATGCTCACCCACGGTATTGTCGAGCTAATGACAGGCTCGGCACGTGAGTGGTACCAAGGATTGAAAGGCGTCAATTGGGACGACTTTTTAATGAGATTCGACCTGCGCTACGGCGAGACACCCGAAGAGGTGAGCCGAAAGATGCGAGGTCTTCGCCAGATGCCTGGTGAAACCATAATGGATTACGACATTCGCGCCAGATTGTTGTTCGAAAAGGCCCCGATGGAATTTCACGCCACGGGATTCAACCTTTTCTTTCTCGGCGGTTTGTCGGAATACTCGCAAAGGGTGCTACTTGAAGAAAGGGCACCGACAGGAGGTAGCTACGAGGAGATGAGCGCCTTCCTGTTCGAGAACACGATAGATATCGAGAAGAGATATTATTCCGCTTTACCAGAAGCGGAGAAAGCAGCGACCGCAAAACGTCTCAAGTTGAGTGCGGAAAGATATGGGGCGACAGATAAGATTATGCGCCCTACTGAATATCTTAGCGGTATAATGGAGCTGGCAGAAGCTAGCGTTGGTTTGCAAATAAAAAATAAACTGACATCCCCGCTGCCTTCCAACCCTTTGGCCGCCCCTAAAAAGGCACCGACAGCGTCAGCCATGCAAGCGACACTGGAGGAGGTCAAGGAGGGGGAGGAAGCCGAACAAAATGTCGGAAAATCAGACGAAAAAGAAGAAAAAGACGATTATTCGACGGACGAAGAAATACGAAGCTATCGCGATACCTTATCAACGGGTTGCGATGAGGAAGGACCGCTAGTACATCTCATCCATCGAGATAGAGCGGTAGAAGAATTTCGCGCCAGGTTAAAACCAAATGCCGGTCGAATTCCGAAGTATTTTCGGAAAAATTACACGCCACCGTCGAAAGCAGACCCTGAAAAGAAAAAATCGACTGAAGCCCCAAGAGACAAATCAAATATTCGTTGTTTCAAGTGTAACCAACCGGGTCACTATTCCAATGAGTGCCCAAGAACAGCGAAAGAAGACGCTAAATTTGACGCAATAATGAAGCAGATGGCAGAGATTAAACTCGCCATGGCAAAAAACGAGTCAAAAAACGAGTCAGCGCAGGCGGCGAAGAAATAACTTCTCGACCGTCTGCGCCATTCATGAAGAAGAAGGGGTTTAACAAAGGGTTCGATAAGCCGCCACCAGTCAAAGAAATGGGTAGTGACATAGCTAACGCCCAAATTCAAGACAGGGCCAACAACGCTTTGCAGGTAATTACCGCAAACGCTGAGGCTGAGGCGGAAGAACCGAACCTACTGCTTGAAGAATTACCTCAAGTAGTCGAAGACACAGAAGAATTTCGTGTTTTCATGTGCAACGTGGCGGTCGAATACACCAACCGCCTATGCATGTTGCCCATGACAATAGAACGTGAAAAAATTATGGGACTACTAGACTCGGGAGCAGATCGCTCGTTCGTTTCCGAAGACATAGTAGCATCATTGGGTCTCACCGATAAGATAAAAGGCGTTAATAAAAATATACGTCTAAAAACCGCCAACGGAATGGCGCGTCCAAAAGGAGTTATATTATTGACCATGGAGTGGCTCGGAGGGGTAGAACAGCACCCTTTCCTGGTCCTGCCCACATGCGACAGAATTTTTCTGTTGGGCTTAGACCTCATGGCGTCAATGGAAATACAACCAAATCCAATAACGAAATCTTGGAATTATATCAGAAATGATAAGGAAAGACCCGCAATTGTCGTGCCACCAGCTCTTGTAAAAGAAGCGGCCGACAAGACACAGTGGGAGAAAGGCCTAAAGAAATTCGTTCAAGACTACGATTTTAAAGCATTCGTAACAGAATTGCAACGGGACAATGTAGTGGAAACACTTGTCGCCGACGCCGCTTTAGAATTAAACGAAGCGGCAGCCCTACGAAGGGTCCTACTTAAATATGAGGGGATCCTGTCGAAAAAACCGGGCCGAACGAATAGGGCTATTCACGAAATTAAATTGACGGATAATAAACCTATACGAGTTGCGTATAAGGGAATGAACCCGCAAAAACGTGAAATAGTGCAAAAAATGTGCCAAGAAATGCTAGACAGTGGCATTGTCTCCGAGGCCCAGGGAGAATACGCGACGCGAGTTGTGCTCGTGATGCGCCCGGGCTCGGACCCACGCCTATGCATTGATTACCGCCCATTAAACGCGGTGACAGAGATAGATCCCATACAGATGCCGTCTATCGAATCCATTTTGAGAGAGCTTAGCCCCTTTTCTTGGGTTACGACGATGGATCTGTCGAAGGGGTACTGGCAAGTTGAGATGAGGCCAGAGGATAAGATAAAAACAGCATTTTACTCGCCAATTGGACGGTTGATGTTCAACGTCATGCCATTTGGTTTAGTGAATGCTCCCAGTACCTTTCAGAGGCTAATCGAAAGCGTATTGGGTGATATCCTGCATCAGTTTGTATGGGCATACCTAGATGACATAGTTATTGCCTCTAAAACATTCGAAGAGCACATTGAGCACATCGACCAAGTGCTCACCCGGCTGGCAAAAGCTGGGTTACACGTGCATCCGGGCAAGAGCAAGTTCTGTCGAAAGGAGCTTGCCTTCCTGGGTTATCGCATTGGAGTCAATGGTTTAGCTATTGGCCCCGAAAAAATCGATGCGATTAATCGTTTCCCACCACCCGAGGACGTTAAAGGTGTCCAACGGTTTATGGGAATGATAAACTTCTTCGGCAGGTTGCTACCGGGTCTAGCTGAAGTGGCAGCCCCAGTTACCGACCTCCTGAAGAATGAAAACGAATTTGTATGGTCAAATGAGTGCAACATCGCATTTAATGCAATAAAGAGGATGCTGACGGAAGTCGGCGTAATGCCTCTACCCGACTTAAACCGGCCGTTCATATTACACACGGACGCCAGCAGAGTTGGGTTAGGAGCGGCGTTGCTCCAAACACACGTGCGCGACGGAGTCGAACAAGACCTGCCGTGCATGTTTATAAGTCGCAAACTCCAAGGCGCTGAAAAGAATTACAATGCCACCGAGTTGGAGTGTTTGGCCGTTGTGTGGGCCATAAGGAAATTCAGAGATTATCTCGAATATACCAAATTTGTGGTCCACACAGATCATCAAGCGTTACAATGGCTGATGAAATTAAAAGAGCCAGCCGGTCGACTAGCCAGATGGCAGTTAGAACTGATGGCATGCGACTTGACCATTCAATACAAGCCCGGCAAATATAACGTCGTGGCTGACGCTCTGTCACGGGCACCAGTGTCAGATCCAATCGACGCTGACGATGATGGCGAGGATGACTCCCGCATCATTTATTGCCCTACGAGTTGTCACCGTTGGGATTTAAGGAAGATGAATGAAATTCCCACCGCGTCTCCGGCAGACGTAAAATTCTGTGGATTCTGGACGCGGTTATACCAACCAGCTGCTGACAATTACCCAAACGCAAGGAAGGAATTTAAGCTAGAGCGGAGAATAAATGACCCGCTTCTAAGCGCCTTCCACGCTCATGTCGGCGAGCAGATGCAAAGCAGTCCCCCGACAAGGGAGGAAATAATTGTGCAACAAAAATTAGACAAGAAATGTCAGGACAGAGCTAGATTCGTACTGACAGGAAAATATCCGCCCAATCTAACCAGAAGGCAGAAGCGTCGTTATGCACACGAATCCATAGATTACCTATTGGATGACGGCCTTTTAGTGAAACATCACCCAAATCACCAAGATGACTTGAGTGAATCGGACACCGCAGTAAAGGTAGTAATACCTGCTTCCTTAATCGGTCGCGTGCTGTGGTTGTTACACGGGCACCCGCTTGCGAGCCATGCGGGAGTAAGCAGAACACTCTATCGTGCTACACAGCTTTTTCACTGGACAGGGATGAAAAAAGATATTGCTCTTTTTGTCCACCAATGTCAGCGATGTCAAGCGTGCAAGCCGAGGAGTAAATCACCATTCGAAACTATTTTCTTAGGGCCTTACGCGCCTTTTGATTGTTTAAGTGTCGATGTGATGGGCCCAAAACCCGTTACGGGAAATAAAAATGCGTACATTATCGTTATAATGGACGTGGCAACTCGTTGGCCCGAGTTGTACGCCGTCGCTAGACCTTCAGCAGAGAAAATCGTTGAATGTATCTACGACGTGGCGTTACGTTACGGATTTCCACGTAAAATTATATCCGATAACGGACCCCAATTTATCTCGAAAATTTGGGGTAAGTTTTGTGAGAAATTCGGGATTGTGGCGTCACATACTTCGACCTACAATCCCAGAACAAATCCCGTTGAGCGACTCAACAGGGACATTAAATATGCACTAAGCATATTCACTGACATCCACAATAGGTGGGATGAATACTTGAGGGAGATCGCGTTCAGCATACGAACAACAGTCTCGAGGACGAGAGATTTTTCTCCGGCCTACCTCAACTTCGCCCGAGAGCTACGAGTGCCTTGGGACCCACGAGTGGCAGAGTCGGTAAATGTGGTGGACCCAGAGAAACCACATGAGTATGTATATAAATTGGAGCAAACAATTTCGAGCACATACAAACATATGATGGCGCACATTTTTAACATGCGCGACCGCATTTTACAAGATAAAAGCGGTGGAAAATTTGTGAATTTCGAGAACAATGATTTAGTGTGGAAGGACACACACATCCTCTCAAATGCAGCGAGAGGAATCACCGCCAGCTTGGCCGACAAGAGAGATGGTCCGTATGTGATCATCGGCAAGCATGGCGGTAACGCGTATAAATTACGCAAGCTCGAGGACAACACCGAGCATAAGTCGATACAAGTACGAGAGTTAACTCCGTACATTCCGGAATTCCCGCAAGAAATGTGGGCCAAAGGCCAAGTCAAGTCTAAAACTGACGGCCAAATCGTCGATATGTTCGCTGGCGAGTCGGAAAAAGCACCGCCAAGTGACAACGAGGAGTATTTCGACGCCCCTTCACCTCCGGTAAACGAGATAGTTGAATCCGTTCCGGATCCAATTTTGGTCGGGGGGGAAACAGGAGAAACTCCTGAAACAAACACAAAAAACACGGATAAAAAAGAAAACAATAATGAGGAGGTACAGACACAAAAAACAACAAAAAATATCGTACCTGCCTCGATCCGTAACCTGCGACCAAAAAGAGATAATCCGTTCATAAAAGGCGGAAAGGTCGTAGGAAAGAAGTAAAATAAATTACGAGTCGATGGCGGCACTAAAAATAAATGTAATCGACCGATAGTGCAAGCCATCACGTCGCAGAAAATTTCGCTAAGTCCAACAAAGCGGATATCGGTCGAATTCGCGTCACGAGATGGCGTGGAAACGCGGGACCCGTAGCAAAATTATCGGCACGGGTCGGATACCGCGTGCAAAAGACCCCGTAGCAGCAATCGCGCACGGGAGTGAGAACAAAGGAGACCCGTAGCGTAACATGCGCACGGGTAGGTGCGCACTAGTCTCAAACACCCGGGTTCTGGAGTATATTACCCAGAATCCATCGCGATTACCTCGTGTTCACACAGACTTCCGCTTTTCACAGCTGATCGCTGCATTCGTGCGTGATCCTCGTTTTTAACGTTTTACCGAGTTTTTCACCGAGTTTTTGAGATAGTTTTATCATCCTTTTTAAATCGTGATTGAGATTTTTGTGCGCGCTCCTCGCCATGGACGAGGAAGAGAACGACGTGCTGGCCATCGAGCACGAGGACGAGGAAAACTGGGACCGCGATGTAAACCAAGTCCATCCCGATCAGGTAGAAGTCGGCATCGGCACATGAGAACTAGTTCCGTGCTGCTGAAGAAGAAATTTTGTTGACTAATACCTGACATGAGTGCTTTGCACTCACAATAGCGTATAATTAATTATTAACCGCGATCGCTCACACGATCGTATTTTTTTCTTGTTAATTTGTTTTCGAGGTGCGAGCACAGACTTCACGTCGCCTCGCGTCTCGAAAATTCCTCATGACTTGAGTCACGAGCGAGACAATGGGCTCGAGCCATAAATAATTTTATGACAAGGGGAGAATATTCTGTAAAAGAATATTTTTCTCCACAAGTAATTTGACGCATCGAATTGATGCAACTTAACATTCGTACGATGAATTTTTCGGTGTGTTGGATAAATTTAATTTGACTTTAACTTTTTTAAAAATTAGACAAAGTCCGACTTCGGAATAATTCTTTATTAGATTTATTTATTTAATAAAATTTCGACAAGCACATTTATTGTGCAACTTTAGTAATAATTTACACCCGACGAATTCTTTTTACGAATGACTGATAATTATTAATTTAATTATTGGTAATGTTCTAATTAACGTTAGAATTAATTTAAAGTAAAAATCTGATGATAAAAATCCGGATTAAAGGCTCGATTCCGTCTCGCTGTGCGTTTTGGACATGAGACAGATTTTTCACGTGATGACTTCTCTTTTTCTATCCGACGAGGGACAATTCGTCCTACGTTTGCACCGATAGACAGGAATCGGTCTCGACGGACGGCTGCACGTATTGGCAACGTCCCTCGAAACCAACCATTTATCTACGTATTTAAATATTAACTTTTTATTAATTGTTTATTTCTCCATCCTTCCAGATGGCACTACGTAAAACATGGGGACCATTAGACCCCGCTTGCATCGCTCGTGGCGGGATATTTCGAGGCGCGCTGCCCGAATTTTACCGACGATGTTTCGGCGAAGACGCCGACCCTTGGCGCCTGCGAATACTACATTCCCGATGCATCGCCCGACGTTGGGTACGAGACTGCACGCTCCTGGATACGTTCCCGGAGGGAATGCGCGAAGGCATCGCCACAGAGTTAGCTCGTGACGATGACCCGAAATCGCCGATTTTCCACCCCGGATTGTCAAGTCAGTACACTGGCAACCCGGCGGAGGAACACGTGCTGCATGCGTGGCGAGCAGCCGAGACAGAAGAGGCCCGTGAGGCCATCTACCAGCATTATAGACAACAGCTGGTGGATACCGCTACGGCAGTGGCCGAGCGCATCCTCCAAAACGAGGGGATGACCGCGGATGATATTCATCTGTGGTTTGAGAGGCTGCGATTGGGAGAGAGTACGCCCCAGTGGAGACCTCGGATGGGAATTTTGACGTCCCAAGCCGAGATGTGGCAGCTCCACTACCTGGGGATTTTGGGGCCCAAGAGCAGCTACCCGCGGAAGCGCAAGCGCTCCAAAGGCGCCGGGGACAGCCAGTCGCGTTCCCCAGCGACAACCAAGAAGCAGCGTGTCGCTCAAAACACGACTGAAGGCAACGAAGCTGGGCCATCCACTAGTACGGTGCGTGACCCTTCGCAGTATTCCCGACCGCGAATTTTCGTAAACCGTCAGATTAAAGACGGTAAGGAGTACAAGGAGGTTTGGATGTCTGGTGACGAAGAGCGAGTCTCTCGTCCCAGCACTTCTAGACGTCCGCTGACTCATCGCGAGCAGCGGAAAAAAGATCGCAAAGAGCGATACTTCGCGAGGTGCGAAGCTCGGGGCCGTCCCATCCCCGAACCCGCCTACGCCTCCAAGAGAGCGGGTCGACGAAGTGGTAGCCAGTCAGGTGAGCGAAGCGTCCCAGCGGCAGATACGCGGGACCTTCGCGAGATTCTGACTCAGATGAAGCGGACGAAACTGACACGTTTCGATCCCGCGATGAAACACGCCAGGAAGATGGGTGTTGTCACCGACGGGAAGGTGACCCCACACGAGGTGGCAAGGTGGCTCGCAGACTACATTAATTCGCGACCACGACCCGATGGCATGCCAACCGCCATCGTGCAGCCTTCAGGCTCCGGACAACATCTCCCGGCGCTCCAAGTCGCAATGACTGGAGTGCAGACGACGGAGACGCCACCACCGCCGACGCAGCCAACACCACCGCTGCCGACGCCGACGCTGCCGACCAAGACGCAGCCGCCTCCGAACCTGCCGCCGCCGTCGTTGTTGAATTCGAGCGATCCGCCGGATTTACCCACCGACCGCTCAGTCCCTCCCCCCGTTGGACAGAGCATTGCGCAGGAATGTCGAGCCAATTTGACCGGCATTTACAGGCCGAGCCAACCCCGATCCGGTTCCTCGGCCCTGTTTTTCGAGAGGCGAGACGAAGAAGCGCGACTCGCGAGAGAAGCCGCCAATCCGACTATCTCCGAGCTCTCAGCGTTTCGCTTCGTGATGGAAGACCCAAGAGTCTCCGCGCCCGCCTTGCGAGGTGTGGATCAGGCCCAGCGATATTTCATCGAATGGGCAACGGCGATGATGAGTAAGCTCTCGTGTGCCTTCACTGCGGATTCAGAGCGATCGAATCCAGTGAATCGTCGCAGCCTACAGCTATCATTGACCAAGGTCATGATGCAGCTGCTAACCCCAGCACTCTTCGGAGAAGGGCGTCAGGCGATGGCCGCATGGTCTGTCGTGGACAGAGAGGGTGTACAGGTTCCCCGTGCACTCCTCGCAGAGTGGAGTTCCATTCTGCCCGACCCTGTGTTGACTCGGTACGAGCTAACCAGGGATGTGGTAAACCCCGAATTCGAGGGGTACAAGTTGCGAAGCACGGCGTTTCGTTACACCTCCGCCACCTGGACAGCGGCGCCTACCCAACAACTGCGCGCCTTGACCATCCAGACGGAAGAATCGGCAGAGGATGTAGACATGGTGATCTCGCCGACGAGCGGAGTTCCGATTCCGCCACCGATGCCTGCGGAGATATCCCCGCAAGGACCCGCCCTGTTCGAAGTGGCGGGTAAACCAAAGCGCTTGCTGTGCCGAACGCCACCCGTCAGGTCCGTCGAGCAAACGAAGCCGACACCGCCCGGGACCTCACCGGCCCGAGCGGCGACATCAACGCAAGCAGTGATTCCCGCGGCCACCCAGAAGCCGAAGCCGGCACCACCTCCACCAGACTATTATGGGCGAATCATCGACGAGTTTCCCCATCTTTCGATGACGACGGCGACCAGGAGGTTTATCCTCGCGCAGCGGGACAAAGGCAAATCGGTCTTCATCTGGCTTCACAACCAGATCCGGAAGACTAAAGACCTCATCTTCCACCAGAGGTTGCTGAGAGCCCACCGTGCGCCAGTGACGCCAGCGGAAGCCAATGCCATCCGGCATACGAACACCGGCTTCTCCGCCTACATCCCGAGCGTTTGGTTACACGAGAGGACGCGTGCCCCGCATGAGCCAGTTGACGGCCATGCATTATGTTTCATTACGGAGCATGAGGACCCCCGTGATCGGTCCTCGGCGCTAGTAGGCGATCTACCCGCGCCACCCGGCACTCAACCGCCTGTCCCTGGAGTGAGTTACGCCCAGGTGACGGACTCAGTGTCGGGTCCCCCAGGAAAGAAGTGATCGCTCAGCCCCACGGTCTGAGCTCGGAGGGGGAAGTGTTGTGACCCGACTGGACCGGGGTCAACGAAGAGTTTCTCTCGTGACCTCGTTTCGGGTGTAAGGGGAGCCGCAAGCGCGTCTCCCTTCCCTCAGTGCATTGACATCTAGTCAATGGACAGGCGTCTGCCCTGAGGGAGTGGGGATGGCTCGTCCACCCCACCATTGGGTGATTCCGGTCACCTGTCAACCCCGCTTTGTGCAAAGGAATGTGCCTTGCACTGAGCGGGCAGAACCAACACAACCATCAAACGAGAAACACACGTAAACCCGTCGTCCTACAAGATCAGGCCCAAGTAAAATATACTGGGATTGACCAAGGACAAAGGACAATTTACCGTGAGTACGTTTGGTCAGTGTCAAACTCCGCAGAGTAACCTGCGAGATAAGATTACCACACTATTTTAGCACACCAGCTAGAAATAGTAAAAACCACTCCAGTTTAGCGAGTTGTGCAGACAAACGGTCGCACAAGCCTAAACTGCAGTTAAACCACGACGAGCGTTCCCGCCGCTGTGTGACCGCCGGGAGCCAGAAGAGTCCGCCGCTGTGTGATCGCCGGACACCACACAAAAACCTAGACAACAGCCCGAAGTAAGCCTTTTAACTAAGCATTCACTCGCGCCCGACCAGCGTGAGCCCGAAGGACCAGCCAGAGACGAGTCGAGGACGCCATATTGCCACGCCGGCCCAAGACGACACCACGTTGCCACAACGAGGACGCCATCTTGGACACGACCGAGACAACAGACGACCTCGCCGATTCCAGCCAGCTTTCATCATACCTTTACCTTTCCATTTCCCTTCACCCATTCCGATTTACCTTTTACCTACCTTTTATATATATATATAAGATATATCTGTACATTGTCCCACAGAATAAATCTATATTATATTTTACCTTTTATATCTGTGTAATCATTTCTTTGGGTAAACCGCTTGAGCAAAGCGGTAGTGAGTTAGTCGAATTAAGTAATCAACCCACGAGTTAGCGACGGTTAGAGTTGAGCGCGACAAAATTTACCATTCCTAAAAAACGTTGTACCCCTTTCACGTCCGTAGGTGCTGGAAAATCGGTGATTGCTCGTACTTTCTTTGGGTCTATGGATAAGCCATTGACTCCAACTTTGTATCCAAGAAACGCAAGTTCTTTTCGGCAAAACTGGCTCTTTCCGGGGTGTATGTGGAGTCCGGCTTTTGCTAAACGACGTATTACTTCGTCGATATGTCTGATGTGTTCGTCAAAAGTCTGGGAAACAATAATAATATCGTCCAGGTAAGCCCAGGCGTATTTATGTAGCGCGTCGCCCAAAACCTTCTCGATTAATCGTTGAAATGTTGCCGGGGCATTTACTAGGCCAAATGGCATGACATTAAACATTAATCTGCCCATCGGGGACCAGAAAGCGGTTTTTTCTTTGTCTTCGGCACGGAGTTCGACCTGCCAATATCCTTTCGACAGATCCATCGTTGTTACCCAATTAAATGGGGCTAGTTCTCGAAGAATAGCTTCGATTGATGGCATCTGGACGGGGTCGATAACGGTAATGGCGTTTAGAGGTCGATAATCGATACACAGTCTGGGTTCCGATCCTGCACGCATGACGAGCACAATTCTCATCGCATATTCTCCTAATGCCTCGGACACTATCCCCTTGTCCAGTAAGTCTTGACAGATCGTCTTGACGATTTCGCGTTTTTGGGGGTTCATGCCCTTGAATGGAACTCGTACTGGCTTATCCGTACTTAATTCTATTTCGTGTTTTACGTAATTTGTCTTTCCCGGTTCTTTAGTCAGGATTTTTCGATGTTTTTGTAGCATTTCTTCAAGTAATTTAGTCTGGGTTTCTCCTAGGTTCGCGTCCATGGCCAAATTGTGAGCCAAATTTCCTTCTTGGAGTCGGGCGTTAAAAGATTTGAAATCGTAATCTTGTACGAATTGCTTCAAATTTCCGCCTTTCCATTCGTCCTCTTCGTCGTTTGAATCTAGGAGTTCGGTAGGTACTGTCATTAGTCGGGGGTCCTCGCGTTTATCGATATAGTTCCAGGACCTCGTTATGGGGTTGGGCTGGATCTCCATTATGGCCATGATGTCCATACCCAAGAGTAGGACCGTGTCGTAGGTTGGTAAAACGATGAAAGGGTGGGTTATTACGCCTCCCTCCCATATGACTTTTGTTGTCAGTACCCCTACTGGACGCACTTCTCCAGCAGCGGTTTTTACGGCCACATTTTCGCTTATTCCCCGTAGTTTGTCGCGTTGTTTTTTGTCCAACGACTCGTATAGATCTGAAGAGATAAAGGACCGGTCGGCTCCCGAATCCAACAAACCGATGAATTTTTTGTCGTTAAACTTGATTGTTAACATTGCGAGTGAGTCCTTCCGCTCTTTAACCAAATTACAATGTAAAATGCGTTTCTTTCGAGGTGGGGCCTCCTCGTAGGCGTGAGGTAATTCTTGGAATGTTTCGGCTATTTTTTCGCCGTCCGCCGTATTAGTGGTTGGGCCACTATATTCGCGTTTTTCTGTGGTGAAGTAAGCCGTAGTGAAATAAACGACCTTTTTCTGTAATTCTTTTATTTGTTTTTCTAACCAATTGGTGTTTATCCATTTGGCTTTTAATTCGTCTTCCGAACTTGAGTCGCTAATTTCTTTATTATTTGTTTCAATTTCTTTCGATTTTTTCTCTTTTAATTTGAGTTTTAATTTGGCTACTTCTTCCGTAATTACTTCGTTAATTGCCTGGTTAATTGTCGTATTCTTGGTAAATTTTGGGGTTTGGTCTTCCGGGCGTGCAGACAGATTTATTATTTTTTCTCTGTCTGCTTTAACCAGTTTTTTGTCAGTTCTTCGAATTTGGCTGTTAGCTTTTCTAACAATGCGTCGTTTTTGGCGGCTTCCTTCTCTTCCTTCCTCTTCTTTCGTTTTGGGCAATCTCTTCTCCAGTGTCCCACCTCGTTACAGTAATTACAAGGTTTTGTGGTGGAGTTATCTGTTTTCGGGTACGGTCGTCTCACGAACTCTTTTTTCTCGTAGGGTTTTTCGCTTTTTGGGTTGTGGTGCTCCGTTTTATTCGCGGTCTTCATTCGGGGTTGGTAGCTGGGGGCGATTTCTTTCCCCATGTTAGCGTGGAGAGTCTCTTCTTCTTGTTGGCTATCGCTGGTATCCCCTCCTGAGTTTTGCTCGGAGTTATTGTCTTCACTTTCCCTCCCTTCTTCGAGATTAGTTGCGTCGGAGTTTGTACTGGCTTTGTAAGCTTTTGGAGCCGGTATCGGGTTCGAGGTGGCTTTATCGTTCGCCTTTTTCGGAGGTGCGGCCTCGATTTCCCCGTTCAGGAAGCTACGCGACTGGATCAGTCTCCCTGCGTCATGATTTTTCGCATGGATACGCTGTATGCGGAGTTGCGTTTGTGTCCTCTGTTCGGGCGTCAGGGCTTCCGTATAACGATCGTCTACTTCTTCGTGATAGTCATTTACAAATTTTAGCAGCTGTTCGAAACTATCTGCTGTGGGAGCGTTCATATCTCTCAGTACTTTCTTTGAGGTGTCGTTTAACCCCTTTTCGAAAATCACGTTTTGCGCATATTCGTCGAGTGGCGTATCCAACTCGTTGAACAAACTTTTCGCTCGTCGGAAATAGGCTCGTAATTCTTCTCCTGCGGCTTGTAGCATGAGACTGACTCTCTGTCTAATTTCTTTTTGGGTCTCGCCGTACTGACTGTTGAAAGCGACGACAAACTGTTCCCAAGTTTTTAATTTTGCTTCCACATACCAGGCTCTGGCTTCCCCTATTAACATTTCGGGTAGCCCTTTTGTTACCATCTCGTCGGGTTCGGCTCCGAGTCGTGAAATGGTGAGTGCCACTTCGTCTAAGAAGTTATTGCCGGCCCTCCAGGTTCCGTCGAATCTCATCAGTCGCAACTGTGACCATTTTATGTTTCGGTCCTTTTGTTCTAAGGCCCATTGATCGGCGGAATATTTTCGAAGAAGGCTCTCGTTTTGTCTTGGGCGATTTCTCAGATTTCGATTTTGGTTGACCTGGGAGTCGGCGCGTGCTCGTTCCTCGAGTGCTCTCAATCTAGCTTCCATTATGGGATCGGCTTGGTATTGATTCCCACAGTTCGGGGACGTAGCTCCATTTTGGGGCGCAAATCGTTGGAAATTACCGTTGGTTGAGTTCGGGTCGGTCAAGGTCGGTGTTGTCGAGTTTGGCTGCGACTCGGTCAGTTGTGTTCCGGGGGGGAAAATTCCGTTTATGGCTGTTCCATTTAGAACCCCGTTCTTCTGTCCGATCAAAATGGTCGACCCTCTCCCGCCGTAAAGTTGTGTCTTTAGTCTTGCGGCTTCTCGGTCGACTTCGTTGGCGGCTTGTATTTTAATTCTTTCCGCCTCGTTTGCTGCTTCGACGTTGGCTTGTACCGTCTGGATATCTTCGAGGCTTGGCATTGCCAACCTGTTCCGTCCTTGCTGATTTCTGAGGTGGTTTCGCTGATTTATCAGTCTAATCATCTCTGCGTTAGGATCCTTTGGGGTTTGACTGGTGTGGCCAGCTCTCGTAGCAAAGGATTGGGCGATTGCCCACGACTGTTGACCCTTATTATTTCGACGGTCCTGCTGGAAGGCTTCCAGGAATTCGTTCTGGATTTCGACTGGCTCGTCCACTATACTATCCCATCCTTGAACGTTGATTCCTTTCAAGCTGAGGGAATCGGCCTCGCTTTCGTCGTCGGCGTCGGATGTTCGGGTGGAATCATAGGAGTCCGTCGTTTGGTTATTCGTTTTTTGACGTTTTACGTTTTTTCGACCTCTTCTAAGGGCTCGTTTTTCCGCTCGCTCTTTGGCAAGACGAATGATCATGTTCATCTGTGCTAGCGGGTCCCCTTCTTCGTTGTAAGGGATTCCCTCCAGTCGAGCGAGTTCGTACGCTTCTTTACAGCTATCGATCTGGGATTTCTTCGAATTATAACCGTGTGTGATCGTGACACGATTACTCTGGCGATTATCCCGATTGTCGAATAGGTTATACCCGTTCTGACTTTGTCCGGATTCTTCCTCCTCTTCTTCGACTTCTTCTTCGATTCGCTGATTTATCGGCGTTTTATTGGTTGGGTTTTTGCTAGCGGGTACTTTACTAGCCGGCGTTTTTCCGGTCGGCACATTCTCGGGTGGTTTTTCCGCGTGGTTTTCGTTGACTGGTGTCTTTCCAGTCGTCTTTTCCCTCGTCGGCTCCGGTGGCTGCTTTTCTAACGCTGGACTAGCTAATGCTTCGGCCCTTGCCTTGGCGGATTCCATGGCTTTTCTTCGGGCGCTTGCGGTTGAAGGGTTTCGATTTTTCCCGCTTTTCGTCATTTCGATAGTTTGCAAAGTTCAAACCGTAAGATATGTTTATTTAAAATAGTTTGAAAGTTCAAAACTATCCCGGACAGGCCCCCACGTGTCGTAACCTTGGTTCCGGTAAATAAACTTAACACAATATCTTACAATAATAACCTTTTATTTCACACTTGTAATATAATACAAATATACTTAACAATGTTGTGGTCTCGGATCCTTGTCGGCGGATACGATTTGTTGCTGCACGGCAGTCTTACACGTGGCTTCTGTTGTCTAGGGTAATGGCGTCTGGCGAAACACGTGTTCGCAAACGCTTCGCTTCGGTAGATATTACTATCGTAGTATTGCTACGATAAATATCTGTGACTGTGGTTTATAGATGAATTTGGCAACGGGCATCGATCCTCTATCAATCCGTGGTGTTCGGCCTGAAAGGTGAGGTGGTGATGCTAATGTTGCTCTGGTATCTAAAAAGTGGGGGGTTTCCGGTCAGACACGGGTTTAAATACTGGCTGGACCGGAAATGACGTATTTGCCTAAATTCGGAGAATTATGCAAATTCATGACGTTGTCACGTCCGTCCCGCAGAAACGGTAAAACTAGTATAGCTAGTTTTTCCGTAATGATCTGACAATATTTTATTATGAATACTAAAATCATTATTTATTGAATTATAAATTATTAAAACACTTTTGTGACCTCGTGGTCACCACAACCTTGCTTGCTCCAAACATGTACAGTCGTGTTCAAAAAAACTGGACCCTCACTCTGTGCTGGCAATTGAAATTGTGAGTAATTCCGTGTTTTGCCACTAGGTGAAACCCCAGACATCAACAGGTGATAATATAGCCTTGTCTACAGTGATCCTTCATAATTAAGTGGACAGTTTTAAAAAGCTAAATAAATTATTCTCATAGAAACTATAGATTTGAAATATTAAGAAATAAAAATTTAATTTGTTCAGTAATAATAATACTAATAATAATAATAAATGTTTGCCGGCCCTTTTGTTTGCCAGCCGAATATCTGCCGGCCCTTTTGTTTGCCAGTCTTATATTGCCCGCCATTTTGTTTGCCAGCCTTATATCTGCAGGCCCTTTTGTTTGCCAGCCATATATTGCCGGCCCTTTTGTTTGCCAGCCGAATATCTGCCGGCCCTTTTGTTTGCCAGCCTTATATTTGCCGGCCCTTTTGTTTGCCAGTCTTATATTGCCCACCCTTTTGTTTGCCAAAGGGCCGGCAGATATTCGGCTGGCAAACAAAAGGGCCGGCAAACATTTATTATTATTATTAGTATTATTATTACTGAACAAATTAAATTTTTATTTCTTAATATTTCAAATCTATACAGTTTCTATGAGAATAATTTATTTAGCTTTTTAAAACTGTCTACTTAATTATGAAGGATCACTGTAGACAAGGCTATATTATCACCTGTTGATGTCTGGGGTTTCACCTAGTGGCAAAACACGGAATTACTCACAATTTCAATTGCCAGCACAGAGTGAGGGTCCAGTTTTTTTGAACACGACTGTACTTTGTCAAATTTAGTGTTATCCCTTTCTCCTTTAATACTATCAACACTTCTTTTAGTCTCTTATTGTGCTCTCCTCCTGGTTTGCCTTAGATATCTTTAGTCATTTATAAATGTCAACTTGTATTCACAAGTCAACTTTTTGCACTGCTCTCCGGTTTAGTTTTTCGTATTGTGCTGCAGCGCTCTTGTAGTTGGACCATCTAAGTACTAATTATTTGCGTAAATGATACTACCTGTAATACCTTTTGAAAAATCTGTCTCTTTACATTTTTAACTCGTCTATCTCTATATCTGGAAGTTCTCTCATCTTCCATTTCCATGTAACGATGTCTTACAGAACGGGTCTTGTTATCAAAATTTTTATTCCTTTGAAAAAATAAAATTTTAAAAATTGAAATTGTTTCGAATGGCAGTGTTTACGATTACGTGACGTTACACTGAAATGAAAACGAGTCTCTCGGGGATGTTTGTTTCCTTTGGAAGAAGTTGTTGGTCCAGATCTGCACACAGAAAACGGTCAAATCCAACCTCAGAAACAGCTTTTAGTTTCATTTCTCTTCAAAATTTAATGATAGAAGTTTGGAGTATTCCAAACTGATACAACGTTGCCCAAACTTCTATCGGTTGAGCCGGATTACGCCTAACTGTGGACTGTGCTGTACTAAGCAGAAAAATAATTCTGTTTATTTTCAATGGATTTCAGTGTAAAAAGTAATTAGAATGATCGATTTTATTTTATTGGTAATAAAATGTTTATTTAATTTGCTAAATTTGCTGTTTTCCCTTTTAATCAATCACACAATGTCAGCAGAGTTTGATGGTTTCTTTTGGCAGGTAAACAAAGGTTTAGTTTTTTATTGGTTGTTTTGCCTAGTTAGATTACAATTCTGGTATTATGGGCTACTTTTTTGTGCCACTACACCAGTGACACGGCTCAACCAATAGGAGTTTGGACAACGTTGGAGTCTCGCCAGAGTGGCAATTTTGGCCCGTGGTTCCATTTCATCGAGTTCAGGTCTATTCCAACAACTATTCCAATTTTTTCAAGCATTTTTGATTCCGTGTGTTCACCGCCTTATCATTTCCTGGTAATTAAGTTTAAAAGATTGGTATCGCAACCACACCTTATCCCTTCATCGAGGAAAATAGTAACAGAATTTATTTTAACAGCTAATTGTGAAATTATGAATGAAAACAATTCCCAGAATTTTGAAGTAAATAAAATTCCTTTGTTTCATCAGAAAAATAATTAACCCAATATAAATTATACGTAATAAAATGTGAAAGGAGAGTGGGAAATTCATCACTAACATTTCTACTTTATTTGACGCATTATGATAAAGGGAAAGTTCCTATCGTACACAATATTTCGCATAATAAATTGTCAATGCTTTTATGAATCCAGCTACTGTTTGATGGTCCCAGAAAAACATCTAGCAGTCGGCTCCCACTTGTCTTTTAACACTAGAACGGCTAGACCGGTCAAAATGACCAGCACAGCTGTTTAAACCAGCTGTAGCAATAAACCCAATGGGTTTCCAATAGTGTTTTTTTTTTCACTTTAATCAGCATTTTTCTGAAACCAGTGAAAATAACTGGGTATACGTTTACAACACGTGCATACAACGTCTTGTTTTAAAACAAAAATGGATGGGACTTAATAAAACCGGATAAAATTAAAATGGAAATTTTGATATCAGACACATGCAACTTTGGATAGATCTGGTTCCCTGACATAGATGATTAAACTATATCTAGCCATTCACAAAATGCATACCGTACCACCTCGTTTAAACACCCAGGTTCATTATGACGCCGGGCCCGATTTAGCGCCGGGTAGTCATCAGCGATTTACGGAATTGGCGCCGGCCCCGATTAAGCGCCGAGTTCCCAAAAATCATCGATTACTTGCTAATAAATGGTGATTTTTGCAGAAAAATCACTAATTTTTCAGTTATGTGCTGGGCCCGAATAAACGCCGGGGGGGAGTTTGCTCTAAAAACTATTAAAACCAGGCGTTTAAACGAGGTGATACAATATATATATATATACTAGTATATATTACTGCACATTATGGCACATTAATTTATTATTTAGGCAATAAAACTTAGTAAATTATTATTTTCTCAATGGGTCATTATCACCGGTTTTAGACGTTGTAGATAGAAGGAAATTCCAGCTTCTCTGTAATAAGTGTTAAAATCTAAACTAATTTTTTTCTAGTGCCACTTAACTACTAAACAGTTTTCTGAAGTGGCCGCTCATCCCTAAAAAAGCCTATCGTCGTTGTAACGAAGCGTGACAGCATTGTACAAGTAGTGAAATCGGGTTATTACATAAGGACAGTGTTATATTAGATCGGCAAAAAATTCTTACTCATCGTAACCTGGAAGCAAAAAGTCATTATTCATTGTTTTCATATTGTCATAAGGTGGTAAAAAAAAGATATCAATTAGATTAGAAAAGAATGATTCGTTTATGACCACAAGTTTTCCTTCAGTTAATCATATAGTTTAGTTCACGTGCAAAAAGCCATCAGGTCAGTGAGCGGTGGGGAAAACCAGGTTTTGTTTACTTCTCTGTTGGCATTCTGAGTTTTTGTTAGTGGGTAGATCATTTGTCGGTAAAAATAAATAATCATATATTTAGAATTTTTATGTTTCTATGTTCTATATATAAATTTGAGTTGTTATTTTATTTTTTTAATTTTTTTTTGACATTTGATGTTGGCTGGTATCATTGTTATTATCTTGAGTACAAGATTATAATTTTGAAGTTATCAAGTGGTTTTGTTATCAAGAATAAACAAATCAGAGAAGTGGGCAGTGACGTTTGTTAAATGCTAAGAATTTGACATTTTATTTTACTTGCATATTTTATAATGGATGTACTAAAATTGTCTAAAATTTATCAAAGGTGTCTAAACATTAGACTAAATTCGTTTAAAGCTAAATTTGAAATTTGAATTTAAAGTCCGTAAGATGTGGCTAAGTTTATTTAAAATTTATTACAACTTGATTAAATTAATTTAAAAAAACTATAAATTGAGCTTAATTTAATTTATCATTAAAAATGTCTAAAAATTGAACAAAATCGCTTTAAAATGTCGTTTGTTCAGTATTCGAGTTTTATTGACCCTTAAATTCCAATTTTATAATCCATGTATAATTAAAATGAATTATCTTCCCATCGCAAATAACCGGCTAGGAATTTCCAGCGCCACCTGATAAGCAATTACCTGATTCTACATCCTCCTTCCGAATCCACCCACTGAGGGACGAGGGCGTAACACGAGGAACTTATTACAATAAAAACAATACCACTGACATCATGTTTGTTGTCTTTTTTCTCAGAAATATCGCGAATAAATGACAAAAAAAAACACGTTAAAAATATCAACCATAATAATTTTAAAAAAGAAAATTTAATTAAATACAATTTCATAAAATCATATTTAAAAAAAAATTAATTAATTTTAATAAAAAAAATTAAAAATAATAAAAGTTAAATCCAATTTTTTTTTAATTTTTTTTAGAAAAATTTAATTTTTTTAAATTTGTTTTCTGAAAAATTCAATTGTTTTTAAATTTAATTAAAAAAAAATTATCTATTTCTTTTTTGTTTCTGTTTTTTTTTTTTTTTAAAAATCCAATATTGATTTAGTGGTCAATAAAAATGTGCTCGATTATCTGCATCATCGGAAACGTGTTTCCGTAGAGATTTCCGTCTTCGGTTCCCTATTGGCTTTTACGCAGGTCAGATTTCGAATTTTCCCCCTTCTGATGATGTCAGGATGTGACTAAAGCTGCCATCGTATATAAGACGAAGGAACTGCTTGGGGATTTCATTCATATCTGTTTGAGCAGGTTAAGAGTAAAGAAGTTTAATTATCACCATGACTGTCATTACCGAAGGGAAGAATAGAATGCAGCAAGGCAGTGGAAGAAGAACGCAGGGGGAGAAGAAGAAGGTGGTGGAAAGGAAAGCGCCGATTGCAGTGAAGAATATTTCGACTAAGAAGATTCACGATGATACGCTGCACTTCAACGTTAAGGTTCGAGTAATTTTCATTTTATTATTTTGCAATTGATTTTTTTAAAATTCAGTCTAAATTTTGATTCTTACAAACATTTTGCAAATTTCTTGGGCGGAATTTAGAATATCTGAAAACTTTTAGACTTTTTAAAAACTTTTTTGAGAACATTTACACTTTAATTGAGAAGTTTTAGACTATTTTGGAAGGAAAATAATACGTTCTTGAAAATATTTTAACCTTTTTTGAAACTTTAAATCTTTTTTTTGGAAGCTGCCAGACATTTATGTCGATTTTTGAAACTTCCTAAAAAATTTCTGCGTGCATATTTTTATATTGAAATTTTAAATTGTTTTCGTGTTAATTCAACTTTTAATTAATTAATTAATTCTAATTTAAATTAGCTCCCTTGTTGCAACCAAGGTCTCTGCCTTACCGCGCACAGAGAAAAGCTCTTATTGGACACCGACCAGATCGACAAAGACGAAATTCAATCATTTTTCAACGAATTCTACGCCTCAATCAACAAGTAAACAAACTCAACACCTCAACCAAACCAAAACCAAACTCTAAAATAAATTTTCCCAAACAGGAAAAACACAATCGAACAAGAAGGTCGTGTGCAAAAAGTACTGGAAAGTGTAAACACTTTCAACGACTACGATTTGACGCCCAAAGAATTGGAATTCGGAGCGCGACTTGCTTGGCGAAACGCACCCACTTCCCTCGCACGCTACGACTGGGAAAACCTGGCGGTGCTCGACCAACGACACGTCCGCAGCGCTCTAGGAACGTTCACGGCGCTCTGTGAACACATAAAACGAACCAGCGATGGCGGAAAAATCAGGTAAATAAATACCACTAAATAATAAAGAATTTTTGGTAACAGAAACACCAAAATTTTCTCACATGACCAAACTTTTATAGCTTAGATTTAAATGGTGTTTTTTTTTCTTCAAGGTCCGTAGTGAGTGTTTTCCCTTCGGATGGATGTCGTGTGTGGAACCGAAGTTTGGTGTCGTACGCCGCTTATCGCCGAGAAGACAACACGGTAGTGGGTAATCCGGACAACCTCTACCTGACGCAGTTGTGCGAGCGGTTGGGTTGGCGAGGAACCGGCTCCTTCAACGACTTGCTTCCCGTCGTTGTTAACGAGTCGGGCCGAGACCCGGAAATGTTCGAACTGCCCCAAGACCTCGTCTTGGAAGTGGCTTTGCGACATCCCACATTTCCCTGCTTCGAAGAACTCGACATCAAATGGCCCGCGTGGACGTCTCGTGCTGACCAATTCCTTAAAATCGGCGGTCTTCAATTCCCGGCAGCTCCTCTGAGTCACTTGCAAATCTCTTCGGAAGTTGCGGACCAAATGCTCATCAACGATGCAAATCTTCTCAAGGTATGCGTCATATCTGTCTATATTCTATATTCAGTGTATAATGTGAATATTTAACCTCCGTAGAAAGTGGCAGAAGGGATGAACTTGGATACTTCAGTGGTCTCTACGCTGTGGAAGGAACAAGCACTCGTTGAACTCAATGCAGCGATTTTGTACAGTTACCGAGTAAGTTAATATTGCTAATAAAACATTGCTTACCGTCTAATTAGCGTTGTCTTAGCATTGTCTAACCAGCAATATTTCCTTTGTTAGAAAGCCGGAGTGTCCATTTTAGATCACCATTTGGCTTCTGAACTCTTCTTGGCCTTCTTCAACAAAGAGCAAAAGCTTCGCGGAGGATGTCCAGGAGACTGGCGAAAACTCGTGCCAACGATAAGCAGCAGCATTCTTCTGATATACCACCAAGAAATGCTCACCTACAATCTAACGCCAGCTTTCGGATTGTCTGCCGAAGCGTGGAAGACCCACAAATGGCAAAACAAGCCGGTAGATGCCAATGGAAGAGCCGTTAAACTGAGCTTCAGGAGTGTGGCTAGATCCGTTCGATGGTTGGTCAAACCGATGTTGAAAAGAAGCCGCGTGACGGTCTTGTACGCTTCGGAAACAGGAAGATCGGAGTCGTTTGCCGAGAAACTGGCCGCTATGTTTGGATCTACTTTCAGAGCAGAGTTGAAGTGCATGCATGATTATGATTTGTCTCTTTTGGGACAGAAAGAGCAACTCTTGCTCGTAGTTACCAGCACCTTTGGAAATGGTGGTTCGCCAGAAAATGGAAAGGTAACAGAAACCAAGGTGCAATAGACAAGGAGCAATGTTTAATATTTTCTTCTCCGATTAGAAATTCTTCTCCCGGCTGAAGAAAGTTTGCTCTTCTCTCGACGCCAACAACAACAATTCCATGTGCGATAAAGAAATTCGCAATCTCAAGTATGTATTAGAGGTTAACCCGAATTGATGGAACATCACGACTAAAATTTTTTACCATTACAGGTTCTCGGTGTTTGCCTTGGGTTCAAGCGCCTACCCCGACTTCTGTCAATTTGGCTACTTTTGTCACGACAGTCTGGCCGCCCTTGGAAGCGAGGCAATTCTCCCGGTGACAACTGCCGATGAACTCAAAGGCCAAGACAAAGCCTTCTTAGAATGGACTCGCAAGTTATTTCCAGTAAGTTCCATCTTGCATACTTTGAAGAGAACATTTTGTTCAATTCTTTATTCTTTAGGCTACTTGCACAGCATTCGGTATAGACATTGGTGACAAAGATGCCTTCACGAGCAGTCTAGAATCCGATCTGGAATGGAAAGCCGAAAACAGACGCCTAAACCCTGTTAATCCGGCTTCCGCTGTCAAGGATGTTTTCATGGGTAAGTCATTTGATTTTATCACCAATTTGGCAAAATTAACAAACATATCTGCACTTGATTCCAGCTCTCTCCAAAACTCACAATCGTCAAATCAATCGCAGTGAACTGCTGGATAGAGACGATCTGCAAGCTTATCGTTCGAGCCGCAAGACTACGTTCTTAAAACTCAGTTCCAGCCAGAGGCACGAACCTGGAGACCATGTGGCCATTTTTCCAACTAATCCCAGAAGATTAGTCCGCGATTTACTGGCCCGGCTTAATGTACTAGAGGATGCAAACTCAACCTTTCAAGTTCAGAAACGCGTTCAAGATGGATGGCAACCAGCAAACCGTCTACCGGCTTGTTCGTTAACAATGGCATTCACCAACTTATTGGACATAAGTGGTTGTCCTGACCAACAATTCCTGGATGAATTAAGCAAATTCACAAATGATGAAAATGATCTGAAGAAACTGCAGCTCCTGGCTATGGTAATACAAATTTTTCTTACTATATAAGAAACGCGACTGATATTTATTGTTCTTCTGGTGTACAGGATGAAAAGGAACACAACGAATGGAGAAACGAAAAACTTCCAAATGTACTTGATGTGTTGAAGGAATTTCCGTCCTTGAAACCCGATTGTACCTTCCTTCTGGAACGGCTTCCAATCTTGCAACCACGACTCTACTCCATCAGCAATTCCCTCGCTTTCGCACCCAACGAAATCCACTTGACAGTTGGTGTGGTCATCACCAACAGCAAAGGTAAAGCAATAATCTACAGGCTAGTATAAGGCAATGTCAGAAACCAAAAGGCAAATCCCAGAGGCCGTTCACAAAAAGCCGTATGCCAAAGGCTACATGGCAAAAGCTGTTCACCAAAAACAATATGCCCAGTAGTGATACAGCTCAATGAGTTTTCACTTTAAGCGGATACAATAAATAATTTGCAATTATGATGCACATCTTTAGAGCTTGATAGACTGTTTTCATGGATCCATCTAATCATCATTTCTTCTATTAACAGATGGAACTTGCAGCAATTCAGGACTTTGCTCAAATTTCTTGAACGATATACCATTGGGTAGCAAAATTCCATATTTTGTAAGACAAGCTGCCCATTTCCATTTGCCCACAAACCCATCAACTCCAGTGCTGATGATGGGAGCAGGCACCGGGCTCGCTCCGTTCCGCGGGTTTTGGCAACAACGACAATTCGAGATGCAGAAGAACGCTGGCAAAGTCTTCGGAGCGATGAAGTTGTATTTTGGCTGCAGACATCCAGCCGCTGATCATCTTTTCTACGATGAAACTCAACTCCTTTTCCAGCGAGGTGTTTTGTCTTCGATTGAGACCGCTTATTCCAGATGGAATACCAGTCACAAGGTAAACAATGTCTTAAATTATAATATGCCTTTTACTCATGAACTTTGTTCTATTCCCATTAGACTTATGTGCAACATTTGTTGTCAAGAGATGCTGACCAAGTTGTAAAGCATATTCAAGATGGAGGGCACATCTATATTTGTGGAGACGCAGTCATGGCGGCAGATGTCAGAGCTGTTCTCGAACGGATACTGAAGCAACAAAGCGCTACAACTATGCAAGAATTGAAGGAATCCGAAAGGATACACGAAGATATTTTTATAAATGTCGGCAAACGCAGCTTCTAAGGGCACTACTTCGGCTAAGCTTAATCAAGATGCAGTTATTTATATATCCTATGTACACGATACCTCAATAAACTTAATTGTTAGATTATATAACCACTTTTGGTCTTTCTTTTGTTTAATCTACAGAAATTAATCTCATTTTACTTAATTCATGCAACCACACCCGGCGCAATAACAAATGGAGCGCATTAATGCGCCCAAACGACACCGACATGCACTGAAAACAATGACCAACAAACCACATAAAACAATCACACTGGACACTGGTCGAACTTGAGCCGGCCCTAGTGATGTGCTGCGAAGACTTACAAGATCTGTGGATTTCTTTCTTTTTTTCCAAATCAAGCAAGTACCATGTGGCAGATGGAGGCAGGATGATACCATCCCAAAATCCCGGTAAACACATGCGGCATGCGGCAGGGTAATATGATAATTATTCAAACTCCATTTCATTGCAAAAAGAACATGATACCATTCAATCCCTCTTGTAAATGGTACATGGTGTACCATTTAAACTCCATTGCAAACAGTACATGGTATAATTTAATCTGGAATTTATTTTTGTAATTTTTAATTAAAATTTATAAATTTTTGAAATTACCAAAAAAGTAAATTAGTTCCAATATTCTTTTTCTTTTCTTTCCTCTTTTATTTGGAAATTTCATTAAAATCTAGACGGAGTTGGCTGCACAAAATCTTCTATTATTTAAGTACCTAAGTCCAAGGATGCATCAACACCCACGTTTCCAAAAATCCTCAAGAGGGGCGCTTTAGTTCTTCTCCTGAATAAACAAAGCCCAACAATACACCAATATCTTTCTCTAAAACATTATTGCAACTTTGAACATGGCTATAAATGGCTGAAAACTCAATTTCTATCTCTGTTTCACACACATGAATTATGACTTCTAGCGGACATTTCCGCTGTCTCGGAATCACTGACGAAAATGAAATTAGAACGATAAATCTATGGAAATCTCTATTTGCCGAATTCATCGGCTCCTTCTTCCTTGTCTTCGTCGGCTGCAGCTCGACCGTCAAATGGGACGGCAAGCACTTCCCGGACGCCAACGTCGTGCAAATATCAATCGCCTTCGGTATAACGTTTGCGACCGTCGTGCAGTGCACGCGCCAGATCAGCGGCGGCCACATCAACCCCGCCGTGTCCATCGGGATGTTGGTGAGGGGAAAGACGAGTCCTGAGCAGTGTGCTTTGTATATTTTGAGCCAATGTGCCGGTGCAATCGTCGGTGCGGCGCTGTTGAGAGCTTTCACGCCGGCGTCGCTGCACAAGCCGCTGGGTGCGACTTTGGTGGCGGATGACGTCAGCGGCGTCGAGGCTTTTGGCGTCGAGTGTGTCATAACGTTTGTGCTGGTTTTGACGGTTTTCGCCGTTTGCGATGAGAATTGGGAAGATGTCAAGGGTCTTGCACCGCTCGCCATTGGTCTTGCAGTGGCCGCTTGTCATTTGTTCGCTGTAAGTCGATTTTTCAATGGATTTATTTGAAACTAAAAGCTAGATTACAACTTTGCACAAATAACTAAATTTGTCAGAATTGTAAACTGACCTTCGGCCCTCCCGGTTATCGGTCAACTCTGACGCGCACTTTAATTTGATTTCTTTTGTCCAGATTCCTTACACTGGGTCCAGCATGAATCCGGCACGGTCGTTTGGTCCAGCAGTGGTTATGAATCGTTGGGATGACCATTGGGTATTGTCAAATTGTGTTGATAATTCTTTCAAAAAGTTTAATGGAATTAAATTATTTTTTTGTTTTTAGGTTTATTGGATTGGACCTAGTCTTGGAGGTGTGGCGGCGGCCATTTTGTATCATTATGTTCTAAGTGGTTCAAAAGAAGAGAACAGATTTCCAAAATGGCGTTGCAGTTGATGTCGAAATTGTGATATAATATTTTGCGTGACAGTTATTAATAAGACCATGTACAGATGCACTATAACTGTAGGCAGTAAAATCGGTTTGTAATGAACTAGCGTTCTAAACACGTGTAAACGGGTGGCATCAATTGGATGAGTGTCCGGGCGGGCCCAGGAATAGGACTGGCTATGCGGCATCGTCACAATAACCACGTGGCACGAATGCGTTAGAAAGTGGAGAAATCTCTGCATTCACCGAGATTCCAACAATCGATCAAATGATCAAACGAGGCTAAATACTAGTACTATGGAAAATGTACAATCAAACGATTAGAAGATTAGTGGTGATTTTGGCGGGGACACCTCCATCCCCCTTGGTTTGAGTTTTTTGAGTATTTTGATTTTTTTGAGATTTTAATAAAAAAATGAGGTTTCGGTGGGGAGGGCTAAAAACGTCATTAAAAAGGTCTCATCCAGTTTAAGCTGTACATTCAAGTTTCGGCTTTTAATCGACCTTTCAATTAAATCGACAATGGAATTGTTAATGTGGTTACAACGCCAGACGTACAACATATTCATTGGATTCCCCACTGTCAACAATTTGTGGATTGAAGCGAAAGTTATGTTGGGGCAACGCGCAAATGCTAAAATCTTTAGACATTGCAGCGCATTCGATTCAATTAGTTGCGACTTGCGAAAGAAAATCGTCAGAAAGTATTTGTCTTTCCGAAATGCACAAATTTTCTAAACTTTTACATTGTACCAATAATGTTCTCATTTGTTGTTCAGTCATTTGTAATTCGTTACATTGTAAATATAGTTGACGAAGTCTTTTCAAAGAAGCATTCGTAATATCATCACTTTCATTCGAAATTGAACAATCCTCTAATGCTAATTTCTCTAACATTGGCCAAGCGCGATCTATAAGTCTAATATTGACCTGTTCAAATTTCTCCAGAGAGAGATTCGTCAATCGTTGCGGCCACGTGAAAATATTAAAATCCAGATGAGTTTCTTCACCGAAGAACTCTAAGCTTCTTAAATTAGGAAAAATGGTCCTCACCAAGGGAAGATCCGAGCTACGCATCACTCCGACATGTTCGATGGAATAAGTGCGCGGTATTTTGTGTCTATTCGACTGTTCTGCCAACTCAATAAATAATTTGTTCCATTCGAAATGTTGAAACACTTTTAACAGAGGAAGGTTGTTGAGAAGGAACAAATACCCTTCAGCCGTTGTAGCACGACTATGTCCAAGAATTAAAAACTCCAGTTTGACACAACGGCTTAGCGAGCGGAGCCCGACGTCAGTAAAAGCACTAGAAAGGATTTCGAGATGTTTCATCAGCGGACAATTCTCTCCGATTGCAGCAGCAACTTCATCCGTATAACGTTCATGCGCATTCCTCAGGAATAAATATTGAAGTTTGGACAAACTTTGAACAAGTTTGACTGCAGACGCAATTGTGCAACCACGTAACATGTTTAATTGCACAAGGTTTTCACAAACCTCGCTTATTTTGTCGCAAAGAGGAGTTTTGAACAGATCAAACATTTCCAAGTGGTGTAGTGACACGGTGCCGGAATTAACGAATATGTTTGAAGGTAAACATTTCTTTGGGGATACGGTATTCGAAATTGTGTCTTCAAATGGCAGACACAGACGTTCAAATACGTTGTGAATAACTCTTCGAGGTTGACTTGCCAGTTGGTCTTGCATCTCTTCAAGTCGGGTGACTATCACATCTAAACACAATTCTTCCAGACTCGGAACCGGTTTCGTGCGTGGCATGTCGACTGTGTGGCTCTAGGTGCGAATAATGGAAATCTCCAGCTAATTCTTTATACTGTATAGGTAAAACGTACGGCATGCTAACGACACTTGGACGAGACGCAAGACGCACGATGGACGTTATTCTTCGCGCCTAGATTAACGTTGTTTCTTTTTGTGGCACTCGGGACTAACAAAATCATTCAAATAAAGATTTATTTGACAATTGAACCCAAAAAAGCAGATTTCGTTTGTAGTGGTAGTGCGCAGGTGCAGTGCTGACTCCTGGCTGTAGTTGCAACAATTTGCGCGAACGTGGTTTAAACCCGAAATTGAATTTTATACACATTTGACGTCTGGATTCAACTTAAAATTCTAAAATTACAAGGACCATTTTGCACTTGCCGAGTCTAAACCCACATGTCACTAGCAATAACTACAGTGCTCAGGAACTATACTCTGTTTAAGGCCAAAATTGGCCTCACTCCCATTGGCTGAGCCTCATTACTCCTAACTACTACCACCAGGAAAAGTAGTTTCATATTTTTTTAATTTCTGTGAGTGTTATAAATGATTAAATGATTAAAATGACATACTTTTAATTGTATTTTAGAATAAAATGTGTTTTCCATTAATGAAATAAGGTTTTATGCTGTTTTTATTTTAACATACATGTTTGTTTAGTTTATTGGTTGCTTTGTCAGGAAAGCAAACAATTTCCTAACATTAGGTAATCGATTACAATGTCTGTACATTGTGAGGTACCGGTAATTCTGGTGTTTGGGTCAATTTTTGTGTATCACTGCACAAGTGGATTGGCTCGGCCAATGGGAGTGAGACCAATCTTGGCCTTAAACAGAGTGTACAACCACCACTACAACATAAATCACAAATTGTAGTGTTGAACTTGCACTTATTACGATGTGCAGTGTTTCCTAATATCTCGTGCTTGATAAGTTGATTTTTAAATCAACTCATTCTTTATTATAGGGCATTATTTTGTAATAATTGGAATGGTATTTACCGCCTTTGCCATTGTCTGTTTCACAATGGCGATACGGGACGTTTGAGTACCGCAGCAGAGCACTGAGCAGGCGTCCATTTACCCTGGTAAAACGTTTAATCACGGTATAAAAGACTGAAACGAGAAAAAATGAATTAGTTTTAGCCACTTACGGTCGATTCGGCAAAACAAACGACGAAAGATCAACAAGTTGCGGGAGGTAATGGCGTAAGCACTGAAATGTTTAGTTGTATTTCTCGAATGTAGAGGGCGGCAGCATGTGCCTTGAGATGGTCTCGAATCGTGTGCTTATTTTATTTTATTTTATTATTAATTAATAAAATTACAAATAAATATACACAACATTTTGAAAAAAAAATCGTTAATTATCCTATCCATGATCAACAGATTGCATCAAATTTTTCATGCAAAATAATCCTAGGCAAATAATACTATCCGTGCAAAATTGCAGCTATTTTAATAAAAATTTAGCTTCTTGCTAATATTTTGCATTACAAAATTAAAAACTTAAATTAAATTATAAATTAAAACTTTTATTTTTAATGCGTTTCATTTAGGTTTTGTAAAGGGAATTACCTGACAATTTTAATACACTATTTTTCCCAAAGGCCTTTGGACCATTCCTGGTCATCTTCAGTGGTTTTAATTATAAATGACTTCAAATTTATACTAGTTGTTTTCCGTAATTAGGATTAACAATTTTTCCATTTGTACACCTTTACTGCAAATGCATTCTCGGAACGGAACTAACATAGTTCGTATGTTGGGACTTAACATATAAATGTATAACTTGCTTTTATCTACTGTATATCTAATGTGTTCTCTGACCAATGAGAATTAGGAGTGGTGTGGTCCGTTATATCAATTACCATGTTTACATGTAAACAGTTATCTAGATAAGTAAAAATCCGAATACCGAACTTTACCAATTAAGAGCCGCCCTCGAATTGTAGCCACCATCGAATAGCAGCTGCGGCTAAGACACCAAGAATACCGTATTTTTGCAAAAGTACGGTATTCTTTCCAAATTTAACCTCACGAACGATGAACGTACGCTTCGTTCGTGACTTTCAGACTTCGTTTGTTACATAAATAAATAAATAAATGTAAAAAACGAAAAACCTTAATTGTAATTGCTGACAAAAATGGCAGTTTTGAATTAGAGCCGCGGCTCCTAATCGATAAAATATGGTATTGCTTTTATGGAAAACTAATCATGTAAACAAACCAGTTTTCCTGAAAAAAAACAACAAAAAAAACAGATTTATTCAGAAAACTAAAATCCAGTTGCATGAGGTACATTTTGGGCAGATTTAAAAGTGCAGTATTGACCGTAATATTTTGTACCCTTTATTAAAAATGGCACTAATAATAAACTAAAATGATACATTCCTTCGTTTTAAAATAATTTTAATGCTGCTTGCTTTTGGGGTTCTTGAATGAGCTAAATTTGATTTGTTTAGGGGCTGAAGTAGATCGACAACCATTCTGTTGTTCTAGATAATCAAAATGCATTATGGGTAATTCGCATACAACGTCGTGTTAACCAGAAAACTAACGCCATGTAAATGCACACAGTTATCTAAATAAATAAAATCTGAATTTTCACTTATCTGGAAAACTGCGACAGTATAAACGTAGTAAATGTCCGGTTGATCGAATTTCAGAGTTCTGTAGACTTTATAACTTCATTTAAATAAGTACAATACCTTGAATTGTAAACTCCTTTTGATGTGCAGGTGGATTTTTCTGTCACTGTCCATCTTGTTTGGCTAGTTTACACATTTTAATGTAATTTTACAGTTTTGATTACGATGATGAAGTACATACACTTTTATTACATTGATCAAACAATCACACAATGACACATTTACAGATGAAGGATATATATGAGAAATGAACATTTACATACACAAACAAGAAGTGTTTTTTTGTTTTTTATTTTTTTGTTTTTCTTTTTTTAAATCCTTTTGTCTTGGGTTAAAACCAGTAGAGATCTTTGGCCGCATCTTGCACTGAATTGTCTAAACCTGTGGAAACAGAAAAAAGAAAAATCTTGGTAAATAAATAAACAACTGAAAAAAAAACTTTTTTACTTTATTGTTTGTTATTATATAGCACAATATCTACCCAATATTTAATTCTTTAGTAAACAAACCATAAATTCAAATGACGGCCATAATGCTGCTCAAGATTTGTGGTTGAATTCACCTCAGAAAACGGTTCGACATGACAACCCCACTAGAGATAAATTCTTGAAATTTGGACTGGAAGGACCCAAACCACCACCAAGTATCCCCATAAAAAGAAATTATCTTGCGACACATCAGTTCTACAACAAAAAATATTTGGAGGGTGCTGGGCCAACCTTACTAATTGTGAAGCCCCATGGACAGGCCAGGCTCAGTCGGCAAAAAGAGTTTCTTGTTGGATGAATTAATTTCTGATCATTATTTATACGTTTATTTGCATATTATTCAATTTTACTTTGCATACTGTTACGCGTACGGACTAATTAATCAAATATGAGTGATACGGATCGGTCGATAAGCGGAACGGTCCGTACGCATAACCATACCGAATTTTGCGGACGATGAGACGCATCGGACAAAAAAAAAACGCACAAAGAGACAATTTTTATTTAAAAAAATTAAAAAGAATGTTATTATTACAAAAAATTCTTAAATTTAATTTTAAATTATTATTTTCATAATTCCCCGATTTATTTTCATGGGAATCTCTGAATTAATTTAATCTGCCACGCATCCCAATTTACAATCGACTTTTCAAAGTAAAAAAGTACATCTTATGGTCGGCAAAATACGGTATTCACCTTTGAAATAATTAATTTGGTTATTTTTATAATTTTTCCTGTCAATAAATTGGGAAACGGTAAGACCGGTTCCGCTGACTAGAATTAAAAACCTTAAAACTGCGATACCTGCCATATTTCCCATAGTAGGATACGCCGAATGGCCACTTGCACTGTAGTTGGAATCGAGATGAGCCAAATCAGCCGGTCCCAACGGCTCGTGGTACCTGGGTGCGGTGGCCGCTGCCCACGCGTCGGCTTTTCCCAACGGCGGGCACTGACCGGGCACCGGCGGCAGCCTGGATGGTCGGCCGGGCGGCTGGAGGATGAGTGAGGAATACTGGGTATTGAAGCGACTAGTTGCCGGCATGGAGGCGGAATAAGCGGCCAAGTCGTGCATTTGCCGGTGGGAGTAGGGCGACTGGGTCGATAGGGAGTAGTGCCAGGGATCTGCTTGGTGCGCGTGGAGGCCGTGGAATGCAGCCGCGCCGGCCGAGGCTGCGTGGTAGGGATCGCACGAGTAGGCGAGTTCGGCGTGGGTGAGCGTGCCGGGGATTGAGCTCGACGATTGGTAGTTGCTGTTCCAAAAGGACGGTGGGAAATTGCGTTGTGACATGGGCGATGCATCTACGAACAAAGAAATTGAAAATTAATTTACATGTTATTTCGTTCTAGTTTCGTGGAAATATTGTTGAATAATAAATATACTCTCGAACATTCACGTTGGACCTGAGATTTTGCGAGATTGGGCGCGAGATGATGCTAGATTGTGTTCTAGATGATGCGAGAAAATTGCGCGAGATGACGCGAGATTGTGTGCAAGATTAGCCAAGAAATTGCGTGAGATTTAGGTAAGAGATTATGCGAGATTACAGTATGCGCAAAATTAGGCGAAATTGCTCGAGATAGACAAGATCGGGGGCGAGATGAGGCGACAGATTGTGCGAGATGAAGTGAGATTGTGTGCGAGCTTAGGCGAGAAAAATTGAGGGAGTTGAGACAAAAGATTGTGCGAGATATGACGAGATCATCTACGAGGTTGGACGAGGGATTGTGCATGATTAGGCGAGAAATTGCGCAAGATGAGGAGATATTGTGCGAGATAAAGTGAGATTGTGTGCGAGATTGTGCGAGATGAAGTGAGATTGTGTGCGAGATTGTGCGAGATGAAGTGAGATTGTGTGCGAGATTGTGCGAGATGAAGTGAGATTGTGTGCGAGATTGTGCGAGATGAAGTGAGATTGTGTGCGAGCTTAGGCGAGAAAAATTGAGGGAGTTGAGACAAAAGATTGCGCGAGATGTGACGAGATCATCTACGAGGTTGGACGAGGGATTGTGCATGATTAGGCGAGAAATTGCGCAAGATGAGGAGATATTGTGCGAGATAAAGTGAGATTGTGTGCGAGATTGTGCGAGATGAAGTGAGATTGTGTGCGAGATTGTGCGAGATGAAGTGAGATTGTGTGCGAGATTGTGCGAGATGAAGTGAGATTGTGTGCGAGATTGTGCGAGATGAAGTGAGATTGTGTGCGAGCTTAGGCGAGAAAAATTGAGGGAGTTGAGACAAAAGATTGCGCGAGATGTGACGAGATCATCTACGAGGTTGGACGAGGGATTGTGCATGATTAGGCGAGAAATTGCGCGAGATGAGGAGAGAGATTGTGCGAGATGAAGTGAGATTGTGTACGAGATTAGGCGAGAAAAATTGAGGCAGTTGAGACGAAAGATTGCGCGATATGTGACGAGATCATCTGCGAGGTTTGACGAGAGATTGTGCGAGATTAGGCAAAAATTGCGCGAGATGAAGCGAGATTGTGTACAAAAATCCCGAAATTAAAAACCATTTCTCACTGCGCTAAATCCCCGAATAAATCCCGTTTTTTCGTGATAACAACCCTGAAATAATCGATAATTCCCCTACCCATTTTTCTGCCACCACTGATTACATCATCCGCCATAATTAGGCGACATACCACAACAAATATAACAACTATTTTCTAAATATAACACCGACCGAATAAGAAAAAGGTTAAAATCCTTGACATTGATAATCGACAGAGCGAAAAAAAGCCCAAAAACAAAATGTCGGCTGTAAATCACGTGTAAAAGGGGCAAATAACAGTTTCTTTCCCATTAACAACTGCTTACACACCATTTCAGCTTCCGTTTAAGAAGGCGCACATATGTGCATTTCTCCCCTGCAAGATTGATGGGCGTATAAATGGGAACTCCTCGGCTCCCGGAAGTAAACACTCCCTCATAATTTGTGGTTGCCGTTCGATTACGCTCTTGCCTCAACACATGCGAGAAATGGATACCGAGTTTCCAGTTGCAAAAAAATTATTTTGAAATTAAAAATTAAATTAATCTGGTGGCCAAAAGTGGAAATAAAGATTTCATAATGGCGGCCATTTGTGTGTTTGGACTTGTTTATAATCCAGCGTGCATTAAATTAGAGCTGGAACTGCTCGTGTTGTGACATGCGTTGCTTGAATTGCCTTGTTTATCGTTGGCATTAAAAGAAAATGTTTTTACACTTTTACGGCACGTAAATAATTGTAAAAATTACGGTTAGTGCGTTGACGAGACCGAATGGCATGACATTGAACATGAGTCGACCAATAGGACTACTAAACTTATTTATCGCAATCTTTGTGCGTCGCTGATTATATGCATGTTTTATACCTATTTTTACTTAGTAATAAGGTAAAACTAAAATGTGTATAATTGCCTTAGTCACACATGATGAACCTAAAAGGGGGTAAACAAAGTCTTTCTTGTCTGTACAGAGAAAGATACCGTTGTTGATTATTTACCTAAAGGTCCGTAACCTAGCAAAACTCACAACAGGTGCATTCAGCAACACTTAAAGTGTGTTTAACTTGACTAAAGATAAGTGAAATAAGTGGGAAAAAAAAGTGAAATAAGCGGAAATAATAAGTGAAATAAGTGGAATTAATAAGTGAAATAAGCGGAAATAATAAGTGAAATAAGTGGAATTAATAAGTGAAATAAGTGGAATTAATAAGTGAAATAAGTGGAATTAATAAGTGAAATAAGTGGAATTAATAAGTGAAATAATTGGAATTAATAAGTGAAATAAATGGAAATAATAAGTGAAATAATTGGAATAATAAGTGAAATAAATGGAAATAATAAGTGAAATAAATGGAATTAATAAGTGAAATAAGTGGAAAAATAAGTAAAATAAGTAGAAAAAGTTAAATGAGCGAAACCAAACTCATTTGGCTGATTTGTGAATGAATTTTCATTGAAAACCCATCAAAAACTGATCCAATTATGTCAAAATCCGCTCAAAATCCATAAAAACCACCACACAAATCACCAATTCACCATTCTGTAACTGAACCTCAACCAAATCCCACTTATAGAGCTTTATGTGGTGATTATTACACACATTTCTAGATTGTAACAACTGCCATACAGCAGGGAACATTTCCCACATGTGGTAAACCTTAAAAATGGCAGCCAAGAGATACTGGCAAGCAATAACTTAAAACCCAGCATGACAATTACAAGATACCCAAACATTAACCCTAAAATACCCACAAATAATCATCTAATCCATCAATTAATCACTTAATCAACACAATAAACGAGCAAATCCATTCAAATTTAATGAACTCTTCCCCCGAAATTAATAATCACGAGATAATTGCACTTAAATCCGAACCGGAGAGTAAATGGCGTGCAAGATGATTATCAGTGGCACGCATATAAATTGCATCTTCTTCAGGCCAATCTCCAACGTAATGTGCAACACATCTGTGAGTAATAAAAAATTGTCCCCGCTAAACGAAGGTTTAAAATAGACGAGAGATTTAAACGTTTTTCAAGCTTGATAAGTTGCAGCCATTTCTTTTTATCCGCGGCTGACGAGAAATGGCGGTTTCAGACTTTCAGCCGCTCGTTTGTATTTGTTTTGATTTAGTTTGAATTGTGGGCGACGGGGGGATCCATATGATGACACTGGAACCCTGTGTCCCCTCTTGGTTGCCCCTGTTTCATTTCTCCCTCTATTCGTGACCTGCTTTCTCAAATTCGTGAAAGTTGGGTCGAAATACATTTTCGACTAATGATTTAGGATTTTGCGTGGATGGTTTTATGGGAGTTATTTTTTTGGGGAATTAAAAGGAGATTAATTGTAGGTTTTGGTGGTTTGTTGATAGTTGGATTTTTGGTTAAGTAGGATGTTGAGGTGTCTAGACATGGAAATTCGTGTTGAATATTCTCTTGGGAATGTGTAAAAAGCTTTGGTTCATTTGCAGTTGAAAATGTTTGTTGTTTAATTGCTGCAGAACTGATTTGTTGTTTGATTGTTGCGGAAATGATTTGTTGTTTAATTGTTGCGGAAATGATTTGTTGTTTAATTGTTGCGGAAATAATTTGTTGTTTAATTGTTGCGGAAATAATTTGTTGTTTAATTGTTGCGGAAATAATTTGTTGTTTAATTGTTGGAGAAAATGATTGTTTGAATTGTGGTAAGAATAATTTGTTGTAGAAATAATTTGAAGTTGAAAATTTGTTGTTTAAAATTTGTTGTTTAAAATTTGTTGTTTAAAATTTGTTGTTTAAAATATGTGGAAAAATGATTTGTTGTTTAAAATCTGTTGTAGAAAGGATTTGTTGTATCATCGTTTCTGACATGATTTGTTGGACAATTGGTGTAGAAATAATTTGTTGTGTAATTGTTGTAGAAATAATTTGTTGTGTAATTGTTGTAGAAATAATTTGTTGTGTAATTGTAGCAGAAATAATTTGTTGTACTGACAATTGCAATAACAATTGTTATACTGTTATAGAAATTATTGGCTGTTTAGTTGCTGTGGAGACAACTCACCGTAGTTCTTCGGTTGTTTTAAAAACAAGTATTGCCTTAACTGTTGCATAAAAATTGGTCGTTTAAATGCATTTACAGAATTTAAATTGGTTGTAAAAATCATACACGAAAATAATTCCACCATTTTTGTTATTAAAAGTTAAAACCATTAATTTTCCCCTTAAACCTTAGAAAAACACAAACCAAAACTCAAAACATCGTGTGTTTACCCATTTAAATCATTAAAAAACCAATGTTTACCCATTTAATTAATTAAAAAAATAATGTTTACCCATTTAAATCATAAGAAAACGAGTTTTAACTTATTTAAATCACAAGGAAACCAGTTTTAAGTGGTTTTAAACAGGGAAAATGCAAAACATTGGTTTTAAGCTAGAGGAAAGTAAATTTAGTTTAGTTGCACGTTGGAAAACGTGGAGGTTATTTGTCAACACCTTATTAAAAAAGGCAAAACCTTGTGCAAACAATGAAACATTTTTCTCCCCTAAGATGTGAAGTTCCTTAATGTGCGACATGTCCCTTCCTCTCATCAGTTTCGTGTTTGCACCTGATTTATTAGAAGGGGCTGAGCAAGATCTTATCATTATAGGGGATGACATATATACTGAGCATTGACTTTGTTGTCCCTTCTTTTTAAACACTCAATGAATACAAAACAGATCAATTCCTCATGAGGAAAAACAAATTTCCTATCAAAGATCTTCACGTTTGCAAATTGTCAATTAGAAATGACTAATTTCAGATCAGAAATTAGTAAATTTTAGAATTTTAAGTGAAAAATCACAAAATTTTCCACATTTGACACCAGAGATCTCAAATTTTCAATCGAAAATGTCAAATTTTCGATTGGAAATGTCAAAATATTCGATCAAAAAATCAATTTTTAATCAGAAAAGTCAAATTATGATCAAAAATCACTAATTTGAACAAAAAGTCACAAAGTTTAACCAAAAGCTCACAAATTTTAATCAAAGAATCCCAAAATTTCAATAAAAAATTCCAAATTTCAATCAGAAATTACTAATATTGATCAAAAAGTCACTAATTTTGATCAAAAAAATCACAAAATTTTGATCAAAAAAGAAAAATTTTGATGATATAATCTCAAATTTCAATCAAGAAATCCCAAATTTCAATCATGAAATCCCAAATTTCAATCATAAAATCCCAAATTTCAATCAAAAAATCCCAAATTTCAATCATGAAATCCCAAATTTCAATCATAAAATCCCAAATTTCAATCAAAAAATCCCAAATTTCATTGATAAAATCGTCAAAATTCTATTAAACATCACAAAATTATCAATTTTTTAATCAACAACACAAACATTTTCCATAATTTTAACCCAAAACACCAAAATATTCCAAATTTTCAACCCAAAACACCAAAATTTCCAATCAAAAATGCAAATTTTACCTTTATTGATGCTCTGTTTATCGCCGTAGATCGTCGGTTGACTTAAAGCGCGACTAAAATGTTCGTCGACGATTGCAGAAATATCCCCGGAATAATAAGTAAAAAGCACGCAATTAGCCGAAATATAATGTGCATCCGTTGCAGGCTGATCCCCCCCAGACCCAGCTGCACCACCACCCTTCGGTGTCGTCGTCGTCCGACTCGACGCACTGCTATTCGGTGTCGGAGTGCGCGGATCCTTTCTCCCGCTCATCACGGGACTCGGTCCCCCGCTCGGAAAATCCGGCTCGTGCATCTTAGATGCGAGTAATTTCTACAAATCAAAATAAATATAAAAATAAAAAACATGTTTTTTACACCCAATTTTCATCCTAAAGCCGAATTTGATCGATTTAGACCGGTACGCCAAACCAAACACCGTCAATTTACAAAATTTAATATCGACGGAGATTTGAGTCGATTCATGCCGCAGCAGGTCCACCAAACCCGGCCTGAAAAACCACAATCCCCGTCGATTTATAAAATCAAAAAAAATTCAAAACGACGGTGTTTTGATCACCGTGCCGCATAAAACCGACCTCGCCCGGCACGAAAATCGCCAAAACATCGTGAATTAAAAAACTAAACATACCTTTGCGGAATTTCGGATCAAACACCCCTCATTTGCATGTGCGGAAGTATAAGTCGCGAGTTTGTTGTGCGATTGAGGAAACATGATTCCAAAACAAGTCATTTTGTCGTCGGCGGTGATATCTGAGTTTGGTGTTTGCTTGCACTCGCCTCATCCTTCTGGCTCGGTCTCCTCGCGTACACGGAGGCGGAGTCACGCCGCATCGCTCCCGTAGCTCCGCCTCGCGCGCCGCGTCACCCGCTTCTCCATGCGCAATCACCGGCACAAGTTTCCAATAAGCGCGTCTCATTGGCTGCTGGTGGGTGATAATGAGTGGCTCGTGAGGCAATTATGGATTTAGATGAAAGTGATTTTTTTTTGGAGGATGAGGAAGGGGGTGTGGGGGGAGTGGGGGTAAGGAAAATGGTTGCCATATGACATTTACCCAAAGCTATTTTCTCTTCTTCGGTTTTATGAGAGTCGTTCGATGTAATTTTGATTTTTTTTTTCAAGGTGGAGGACTGGAAGTGGTGTTGGATGTTGGGGAGGTTTCATCGGGTTCGGTGGAGTTAGTCGGAGAGGAATTGGTTTTGTAGGGTTAAATGTTTGATGGTGTTTTTGGTGTTGCGGTGTGGGTGTTGTGAATTTTTAAGAGGGATTTGGTCGGTGGAAGATTAAAAGGAAGCTGTGATTGTTGTGCATCTGACTGTTTGGTTTTTGTGGATGTTTTGAACCAATTGTGGGTGTTTTGAATTAATTTGGGACTGTTTTAAGGTAATTTGGGACTGTTTTGAAATTTGTCACTGTTTTGAACCAATTGTTACATGTTTAAGCCAATTGTTACATGTTTAGGCCAATTGTTACATGTTTAGGCCAATTGTTACAGTTTTACACCAATTTTTACAGTTTAACACCAATTTTTACAGTTTTACACCAATTTTTACAGTTTTACACCAATTTTTACAGTTTTACACCAATTTTTACAGTTTTACACCAATTTTTACAGTTTTACACCAATTGTTACAGTTTTAAATCAATTGTTAAACGTATAAATCAATTGTTAAACGTTTAAACCAATTGTTAAATGTATAAACCAATTGTTAAACATTTAAACCAACTAGCCTAAATCAGTTATTACAAGTTTAAATCAGTAATTAGTAGTTAAAATCAGTTATTACTAGTTTAAATCAGTTATTAGCAGTTTAAATCAATTATTACTAGTTTAAATCAATTATTACTAGTTTAAATCAATTATTACTAGTTTAAATCAATTATTACTAGTTTAAATCAATTATTACTAGTTTAAATCAATTATTATACTAGTTTTAATCAATTGTTACAGTTTTAAATTCATTGTTAACTGTTTTAAAATCAGTTATTATTGTTTAACATCAATTATTACTGTTGAAAAGCAATTGATACCACTGTTTAAAATTAATTTTTATTGTTTTAAATCAGTTATTACTGTTTTAAAATAATAACAATTTGTTTCAAACAGCACCAATTTGTTTACAAAATTAATTCAGAGCACACATTCTACTTTTTAATAAATTTTCACACAATGCGTCAAAACCTGACTATAAACCCTCACAAAAATCCCATCTTTGTATCTAACATCTTCAATATTAATATCTGCAAAATATCACCACTTAAAATGTATGTCAAAATACTCACCTACTTTAGCACTTTCCCCCTTACACAAAATTCCGGAATAACAGAAAAAACGAAAACATTATGCAAAAAAAAAGAGAAAATGCTTTTAACCATAAGTCAACGACACCATCTTAATTTCACATTCAGCATCCAAAACCCACCGAAAAATAAAACAAACCATACATCAAATGCATACCTAATTGCACATTCAACTATCCACCATAACCGATTAATAAAAAATAAAAATACACCCGGTTAAGCCATCAATTTTAATTGCAACCGACTGCAAAACAAACCGTGCAATCAAACCGTTGACAGAAGCGCTTAAAAATAGGCGAAGGAAAGCGAAGAATGGAATGACGGAACGACACAACCATCTTGATGGCCCGGAAAATGTATATTTATATCAACCGACAATGGGCCCCTAGAAATCTGGGGCCCAGGCGCGTGCCCGTTGTGCCCGTATGTAATTTTATTTTTATTTTCACCTAAACTCATCCAACTGAAATGGGGCCCCTAGAAATCTGGTGCCCTAGGTGCCCCAATTCCGTTGATAAAAGCCCCTAGATAGCCCTAAACGCCCGTTTGTACATATTTTGTAATATTAATTTTTATTTTTCTAAAAATGAGAGTGGGGCCCACTAATAATCAGGGCCCCTAGGCGCCTGCCCCTATCATTTTTATTTTTGATAAACTGATCAACTGAGATGGAGCCCCTAGAAATCTGGGGCCCTAATCACATGCCCAAATCATTTTAATTTTTAGAAAACTGATTGTAAGAAATGGGGCCCCTAGAAATCTAGGGCCCTAGGTGCGTGCCCCTATCATTTTTATTTCCGACGAACTAAATGTCTGATTTCCGGCCCTTGAACCCGCACAATTTTATTTCATTCTTATTTTAGGTGAAATGGGGCCCCTAAAAATCCGGGCCCACATGCATACCCCTCGGGTCCTGAATTGGGGCCCCTATAAATCTGGGGCCCTGAAAATTTGAGGCCCTGAAAATTTGTGGCCCTATAAATCTGGGGCCCTGAAAATTTGGAGCCCTGAAAATTTGAGGCCCTGAAAATTTAGAGCCCTATAGATCTGGGGCCCTAAAAATTTGGAGCCCTAAAAATTTGAGGCCCTATAAATCTGGGGCCCTAATCACATGCCCAAATCATTTTAATTTTTAGAAAACTGATTGTACGAAATGGGGCCCCTAGAAATCTAGGACCCTAGGTGCGTGACCCTATCATTTTTATTTCCGACGAACTAAATGTCTGATTTCGGGCCCTTGAACCCGCACAATTTTATTTCATTCTTATATTTTAGGTGAAATGGGGCCCCTAAAAATCCGGGGCCCACATGCATACCTCTCGTGCCCTGAATTGGAGCCCCTATAAATCTGGGGCCCCTAAAAATCTGGGGCCCTGAAAATTTAGGGCCCTAAAAATTTAGGGCCCTATAAATCTGGGGCCCTGGAAATTTGGGGCCCAAGTATTTGTAATTTTTGCTAAACTAGTCAAGTGAGGCAGGGTGCCTAGAAATGCTGCTCGCGGGGCCGTGACAGGCTTTTTACGAGGGAGACGAATAAGGTTGATATTGTTGGCGCAAGTCAAGTCACCTGGCCGAGGCAAGGCACGCCGGCAGGTTAATGACGGGAATGCAGCGACGTGCCCTGAGAGGTTCCCACACTGAGTCTGAGCCATAAATCAAGAGCACATGCTCGGAATTCCAGAAATTCAAAGAAACAACACTGACAGATGTGTTTAGCCGCACAAAACAAAAGAGAGTCGCCAAGACGAGACGAGGTGCGAAAAGGAGGCGAGTTGCAGGTACGACGATGCCGCGAGGGGGCGCAATGTTAAGAGGGGGAATTAAGTCTAGTTAGACGTCGCACGGACGCTTATCAGTGCCGACCCCCCATACAGCGTTTAGAGAGCCTCCATTGAGCATCTTAATGGGGGGGCTGTTTATCTGATGGACAAGTCGAGATGCACTGTGTGATCCAATTGAATTAGGAGGGGGGAATTAGTGGGGGGGGGGGGCAGGGGGGGATTTGTTTTGCTTCAGATGGGAATTAAGATTATTGTTTTTTTTGGGGTTTTTTTTTTTTTTTGGAAGAAATTCAAGATGGAAGGAGGTTTGGAGATAGGAGGATGTATTGATTGGTTGCGAAGCTGGGTTGGTGTTGGGGCGGCCATTTTGGGGTTTGGGTGGTTTTCTTTCGATTGTTTTTGAATGTGGTGGGTTTTGAAGGGTTTTTTGTGTGGTTATCATTGTTGCATGCGTTGGCGTTACAATATAACAACGATAATAACACGTTGCATATTGATGACAACGTTGTTTGTTTTAGGAATAACAAATTGCTAATCCTGTTGCACCTAAAATTGTGTTTTGAACTTAAATATGTGCTTTCAGGCTTAAATTTGCAATTTTCTGCCTAAGAAATGCGTTTTCTTACATGAAAAATATGTTTTCGGGCTTAAATGTCCATTTTTCAATGATTAATTATTTTTTTGACTAAATAACTGTTACGGTATCTAGTTACCAAATTTAACAGTAACGCATGCCACCCTGGTGATTATCGTTGTTTTAAGGTTTTCTAAGAATTATAATGTTTTGTTGTTGTTTTGGAGGATTTAAAAGCATTTATTAAAAGTTAATATTTTTTTTTGAAATTGCAAGTATTTTTCATTGTTTTAGTATTTTTCTTTTGGGGGGGGGGGGGAGTGGGAGGGGGAGAATTTCGATACTTGTCATTTTTGTGATTATTATTGTTTTGTAGCAGTTTAAACCATTTTTATTACAATTATTGCTTCTGATCGAATTAAAATCAATCTCTCAGCTCGTTTAACAATTGAAATCAGTATTTTCGCTCTTTTAACAATTGAAATCATTTTTTTCCATACTGTTTTAATAATTAAAATCAATCTTTCCGCTCTTTTAATAATTAAAATCAGTCTTTCCGGTTTTTCAACAATTAAAATCAATTTTTCTATACTCTTTTAATAATTAAATCCAGTCTTTCCGATCTTTTAAAATCAGTCTTACGCTCTTTTAACATATTCAAACCATTTTTCTACTCTTTTAGCAATTAAAACCATTTCAGTTCCACTCTAACCACAATTAAACACACTTTTGATATAAAAAATTATTGTTTTCACAACAAAAACAATAATTTCGCACTTTAATACATTTTCAAGCCAGAAATCAATTCCTGCATCCAACATGCCAACTTCCAATAAAATCAAAAAGGAAAATTTGAATAAAAAAGAGCAATAAAGAAAGGGCGGAATGGTTTTGGTATTTGTCGAAAATTGATTCGCCATGAATGACAAAACGGAGAATCAGCAGTCATGAATGGAAGGCAGCTTCATCACCTGCACCACAATAAAGCGAGCCACGTGCACGCTACCAAGAAGGGTATTAGCAAATTGATTAGCACGACAATCGCCCACTGCATCATTTCCCCCACGACACGACGTCACCAGTGTCACACGTGCACACAAATTGCCGACCCACTGCCTAATCCTGCATCATGCCACTCACCGAATTCATCAAACGACCTGCAGGTGCCTTATTAAAAATAAACGCCGCATTATATTCATTACCATTATATTGTTTACGCGCACGTGACCATTATTTACATATTGCCTACGATTATTTTTTATTATTAAAATTTGGGAAAATGGGTTTGGAACATGGCGGATGGTAAAAATAGAGGATTTATTGATTTCTTTGCATTTTTATTTTTTATTTTGTAGTTTTGTTGGGTTTTTTTGTTGGATTTTTCGAGGTTTTTTAAAAATCTTTGAGTTTATGTTGGATTTTTCCAGTCTTTTTTGCAGTTTTTTGGGTTTTTATTGAATTTTTGGGGGGTTTTATTGGATTTTTTAGGGTTTTGTTGGATTTTTCGAGGTTTTTGTAAGATTTTTCGAGGTTTTGTAAAATTTTTTGAGTTTGTTGGATTTTTCCAGTCTTTTTTGCAGTTTTTTGGGTTTTTATTGAAGTTTTTGGGAGTTATATTGAATTTTTTAGGGTTTTCATTATTTTTGGTGGTTTTAGGATTTTTTTGGATTTTCTTGTTTGGAGTTTTTAGTATTTGTTGGATTTTTTTTAGTATTTGTTGGATTTTTTTTTACTATTTGATGGATTTTTTTTAGTTTTGATGGATTTTTCTGGTTTTATTGATATTTTTAAGGTTATTTCTGTGTTTTGGTGACTTTTTTAAGTTTCTTTCCGTTTCTTTTGGATTTTTGTGTTTTCGTGGAGTTTTTCTCGGTTTTTATTGATTTATTTTGGTTTCTTTTGGATTTTTTGGTCATATTTTTGCAAGATGTGGATGCGTATGGTGAACATGAGCTTCAAAGTGGCATTTTTATCAGTGTGATCTTATCTTATCAGTGGCTGACTTAATGAAGCTGGCATAATTTGTAGTTTATCTCCATGAACGAATGGTTGATCTGGAACAGACGTGCATTTGTGCATTCATCAAACGGTGCTGCAGGAAAGCCCAGCGGAGGTGCGAGCAGCGGCGTGCAAAAGAAGAAATATGAGCAAAAAAAAAAAAAAAAAACATGAAATTTTTCTTTAAACATATGTAGTACGTTTAAAAATAAAATCGAAATATTTCGGTTATCCGGCCACAAAAATTATGTTCTTTCAGCATTTTTAAGCCAAATTTCAATAAGTAATCCAAAAATTCAGGTAAATTTAACAAAAAAATCATTTTTTTCAAATAAAATCATCAAAAAAACCAGCAAAATCCTAAAATCAATCAACAATAGACCCACAAATTGAAGTAATAACTATTATCCATAAAAAAAATTTTTAATATCGAATATTTTAATGTAAAAATCAATTTTTTGACAAAAACCAATCAAAACAACCCAAAATATCCCCAAAAACCAACCAACACCAAACACCTAACCAATTTACCATTGTAATTGCTGACAAAAATGGCAGTTTTGAATAAGAGCCGCGGCTCTTAATCGATAAAATACGATATTAGAATTTTCACTTCTCCGGATAACCATGTTTTAAATGTCCCAACTAAAAACAATACCAAATTAATTAAGCAAAATTAAAATTGGCAAATTCCCTCCATTGCATTCCTAGCGCCAAAATGCAATCTAACCAACTCGACGCCTTGCAGGAAAGCCCAGGAGCAGCAACAACAGCAGCAGCAGCAGAAGCGCAATTTCTAGTTAAATTAAAAATTGTTAGGCGTACATATTTGCGCTCTTAATTTATAGTTATAAAGAATAGACAATTGGATTCGAGGCGAATGAAAAGGAAAACAAGTCTCCTGGTAACGGGCAATATTAAAGCACGTGCCGAGACGCCCACATCCATCGGTTGGGGGGAAGAAGATGGAAGAGGATGAGGAGGAGGAGCTCGGCTTTCATTTCATGTTGGTTTGTAATTACGTCGCTTCCCCTCGTCTCAATGGCTCCTCGCCTATTGTGTTGGCCGCCCATTTAATAAAGGCTTGGAGCCGCCCTCCGCTAAACATTAATCACTTATTGAATACCATTTCCTCGACAAAAGTGGTGGCAAATGGACATTTTATACACGCAAAGTCGGAGCGTTTTGTTAGATTGTAAATATTGCGATGTTTGTTAGGATGCGTTTAAAGGTGGCTGCTGGGCTCAGAGGGTTTTCTGCTGAGGAAATTATTAAATTTGACGATTTAAGGGAAGGGTGAGGGCGTGGGAGGGTTTGGAATCGTGTTTTCGTAAGGTTTTATCGTTAAAATGTGTTTTTTAGGAGGAAAATGCATTTTTAGTTGAATAAAAAATACATTTAAGCATTTTTAAGAAGGAAAATTAAATTCTGAAGGGTAAAAATGCATTTTTAAGGAGTAAAAACGCATTTTTAAGGAGTAAAAATGCATTTTTAAGGAGCAATAATGCATTTTAAGGAGCAATAATGCATTTTAAAAGCAATAATGGATTTTTTAGGAGCAATAATGCATTTTTAGGCTTTTTTAGGAGCAGTAATGCATTTTTAGGCATTTTTAAGAGGAATAATGCATTTTAGGCTTTTTAGGAGCAATAATGCATTTTTAGGCTTTTTTTAGAAAGAAAAAAAAATGCATTTTTAAAAACTAAAGTGCAATATCAAGAATAAATGCGTTTTAGACATTTTTAAGAAGAAAAGTGTTTATATCTTGGTATAAAAATAAATACCACTTTTAAAAGTAATAATGCATTTTGAAACCTTTTTAAAAAAAATTATTCGGAAGCATTTTTAGTCCTTCTTAAAAGAAAAATGCCTTTTTGGTCATTTTTACGAGAAAAACCTGCTTCCTTAGAAGTTTCAGAAGAAAATGCATTTATAGACCTTGTTAAAAGTTAAAAAAAAAAAAAAAAAAAAAAAAAAAAAGCAATTTGTAGGTTAAAAATCGGCATGTTCAAACACATGATTCTGCAATTTTCCAAAACTAACCAAAAAATTTAGCATATTTGAATCCCCTTTCGCCCCCCTAATGTCATGAATCCTTAAGTACTACCACCATATATACTCTCATGCAAACATTCCCAGTAACCCTCCTTGGGTCCCCTTACTGCTTAAACCCAGTGGCGCATCACGCTACTTAGGGGCCCTGGTCACTGGCACCAAATGGGGCCCCTTAACTTACAGATACATTAATAAAATTGAACCAAACATAGACAAAATTTAATTTAATTTAATTCTTATTTTTGGCATTCATAAACTGAAATGGGGCTCCTTGTTAGACCAGCTTAGAACTAGTTAAGTCAAGGTTTGGTTAAGTTTAAAAATGTTGAAATAAGCAGCAGCAAATAGATTTGTGGCCATTAGCAGGGAAAAAAGGTTGGAGATTGTCGTGTTTTTTAAAGCAGTGACACGACGAAACCAGAGAAGAGGAAGTAAAAAGTAGCGGCTGCAGTGCACATGTTTGTCGCTCTCTCTCTCTCTGTATGCGGAGTGTGGCGCCGTATTTTTTGGACATCTCCTACCAAATTACTTTTCTGGCTGCCATCCATCACTTTCATCTTTCCTCCATGTCGGGGTGGTGTGACGGCTTATCGGTCCACTGCCCTTGTCGAATTGAAGAAGAGCCTGGATTGTAAAGCTGAGTAAATATGCCAACTTTAATATCCCATCCTTGTTTACACATTTAATTATTTTTTAATTGCGACATTGGTTTCTTTCGTTTCCCGTCAATCGAAGGGAATAGTAAGGTGCATCCCGCAATTATAAAGCCAACAATAAATTTATTTGCTCTATTTATACATTGTGGTACCGGTACTTTTCCCTTACCGTCGCATTACCCCGCTTTAAGCCGGTATATTGAGAGTTTTACCGGCATGTCGATAAACTCGTTTTTACTGGCATGCCGGTGTAGGTCAGAATTGAGCCAAAACAAGCATAAAAAGCATTTTTAGACGTCTAAATTTAAAGATATTGGTCAAAATTTCTAGAAATGTTACCAAATTTTAGTAATAATCTTCAGAATATCAAGAAAGTCAAACTTCAGGCCCAAATTCCAACATAAATATTCATCTGGACTCTTTTAAATGAAAAAAAAAAATAGGTTTTCACTTATATCGGCACACTTCACTTTACACCAACATATAAACTGTTTGACTGTAATTCCAAAAACCTGGTAAACCCATGTCCAACAGCATAAAACTGTATTGCATAAATGGAAAAAAATATATTATAAAATTAAATTAAATTATATCATTTTAATCATTAGAATAATCACAAAAATAAAAAATAAATACTTTTCCTGGTGGTAATACAGTCTATAGTTAGGAGTAATGAGACTCGGCCAATGGGAGAAAGGCCAACCTTATAGTGAGCCAGAGTATAAATGCATTCATAAAGTAATTTAAACTAGAAAAGTATTTTAAACAAACAATATATTTACACTGCTTATTTCAATCTAATGCGTATTTATTTCTTAAGCGATACAGCTTTTAACCATTTCAATATTGCGAACACTTTGGCATTAATTCAGGCTTACAAGGGACCGGCACTTCTTGAAAATATAAACTATACAAACATTCTTCGGCTTTTATCCTCTTGCTTGGATCATAGATAAAGAGGGAATTAAGTAGACTCAATCCTGCAGGAGACAACGACGGAAAATCACGCTTTAAGTTATTATACGGTTGGTGCCTAAGATCAACCACCTGCAGAATAGGACTACTGGAAAGTCCAGGCCAAATTGTGTCACTTGGTGTCCCCAACAAATCAATAATCAAATCCAACTGATGTATTTCAGACCGCCCAGGCATCAATGGTTTATTCGAGATTAGCTCTCCCAGAATGCAACCGGCTGCCCACAAATCAATGGCCGCTGTTTGAGTTCCGGCATCCAGCAATAATTCCGGCGCTCTGTACCACAAAGTGACAACTTTTGGAGTCATTGGTTTGAGTTGCACTGCAAATTTTCTGGCCAGTCCAAAATCAGCAATTTTGATACATCCTTTGTCAGTCATCAATAGGTTGGACACTTTTAAGTCGCGGTGCACTATGAAATTCTTGTGTAAATGGGTGAGACCGGTCAACACTTGCAGCATGATGCATTTCACTTGTGGTTCCGTAAGTGGCGACTGCATGTTGTCGATGAGACTTGCCACATCTTGTTCACAATATTCCATCACCAAGAATATACTGGGTAAACTTTTACCAACGGCAACTTCTTTTAGCCGGACGATGTTTGGATGGGAGATGTTGAGCAGGATGTTGATTTCTCTCAGGACACTCATGGGAACACCTTCCTCTTCCTTCTCAAACCTCAGTTTTTTCAATGCAACAATGTCTTGGTCTTTGGTGTCTCTCGCTCGGTAAACTATTCCGTAAGTGCCTTCGCCAATCCTGTTTAATTTATCAAACTCCGTCACCCGTCGACATTTTCCATGTCCGTCCGGATCCTCTTCGGGACTTTCGGACCCAAACATCGTAGACCTGAGCATAATGAACAGAGTGAGTGAAAGCGATACTGGTAGAGACATCTAGAGCTACAATTCTCCCTAGCCCTTTAAGCTAGGTTCACACTTGTGTTCACATTAGACGCAACGCAAGCTGCTTGCGTCCAAAAATTCTTGACGTTGACGCCAATTCCTGCTTCAACTCCAAGTCGAAGTAAGCGACGCAACGCAAGGAAAGGTCTTGCGGCTAATCAATCACGATCGACTCCAACTCTCGTCGAATCACGTCTGGTTGGCGAGACTTTGCCACATACAAACAGGCCGCCATTTCCGGATTCTGGAACTAGTTCTAGAACTAAATCCAATTCTAGATTTCATTGACGCTATCTGATTGACCAGACGCAACATCAATTGTTTCGGCTCTGTTCACACATGCCCTACAGTGTGAACTGGGAACAGACTCTGCGTTGCGTTTGACTAATTTCTCCTTGCGTTGCATCTTGTGTGAACACAAGTGTGAACCTAGCTTTACATGCATATAAAATTATATGGAGCCCAAATGCACACTGATTGCAGGTGTTGTACATGTCGTTGATTGCAGGGCCACCGTTTGTGGGTGAGCAGGTTGTACCCTACACACAGACACCTGGTTAGGAGAGCACCACTCCAAGACCACATCATCTCCATGCAACATGGGGCCACCAAAATACAACCCCGAACAAAGGTGCCACCCACCATGGGGTGCAGAAACCAAAATACAACTCTGCTCATAGAAGCTCTCACCCATGCGGTGGCCCTGGGTGATCATTACATTATTATTATTATTATTACAAAATTTCATGCGTAAATTGTTAAGAAAACAGTGAACTGGAAAATTTCAATTCTGAACAGAAACTTCGCGCACCAATTAAATTCCGCTATCGTCTTCACCCGAAAATAAGACCATGGTGTTGTATTCGGCCAATATCATGTAAGTTTGTCAAAAAAGTAAAATTGTTATTTACTCTATTAATTTGTATTCTTTAGGCTGATTAAAAAACAAAAAAGATATATAAATTAACAAAAATAACAATACACTGTACGGTTTAAATATTTTTATACAAATCTGAATATAACACAATGGTGTTGTATTTGAAAACAATCAAAAATCCGAATATAACACCATGGTGTTATTTTCGGGTGAAGACGGTAGTCGCTTTACAGCGTTGTAAATAACTAGCCTTTAGACTTCCTAATTCTGTGAAATTTCATACAGGATTCAGTCATAAACTCTATCTGCTCAGAGAATCCACTAATTCTCATTAGCTGGCTGCTTTGCCTGTGGTACAAAGAAAATGACGTGACTTCCAAATATGAAATAATTGTTAAATTGCAGCGATGAGAGCCGACTCGAGACAAGATTGAGCAGTTCAACAACACAACTGGCATTGAAAACAATGAATAATGGGGTGTACGAAAGAATACGCACAGGGTGTTGATAACCTGAAGCCCGCTTTGGGAGCGCTCTAATTTAATCAGCGCCCTCTTTCAATAAAACGAACAAGTTATCGGACCTTTATTTTGACGCAGGAGGAAGCAAGCAGTAATTTGCCAACTGACCAATGTGAATTAGTGGATTCTCTGGACATATAGAATTTAGCGAATTATCTAGTAAAAGTTTGTGGTTTTTGTAATAAAAGTTGACGGCATGAAGCAGGCTAGAGTCACAGGGATGTGACGCATACTCGCTTATTTACACTGTCCGCTGTTCACATAGTCCTCTAAATGGCTGTCAATCTAATGTGAAATTTTTTTTTCTTCTAAATTTTAGTCAGAAATCTTAAAAATGTCGGATTTAATGTTCAAATTTTAGTTGAAATCTCATATTTTGTTGAGTTTAATTTTCAAAGCTGACTGAAGGTGGCGCCACAATACAACACACGCGGCTTCGAGTAATCAAAGTGATACCGATGGGGCTGAGATAGAAAACTCTTAGAAGTTTCGAGTTTAAGCTCGAAGGTTGTTGTAAAATTAATATCCTAAATACCTTACTGAAGATATTGACTGCAAATTTTCTCATACACCACAACGGCTTGTGCGAAATTGACGAGATTAAAACGGAATGCTCTACACCTGCTCGACCTCCATGACAGCAAAACGAATGGAGGGTTTTGATTGGATGCCAAAACTTACCAACAGATGTCACCACACGACCAATAAAAGAAAATAAGAATTTACGAAAAAAAAAATTTAAATTGATGTTCGGAGTATTTACTTACAATATGTATTTTTACAATAAAATAATTTCAATTTCACAATGTTGTTTCTATGGTGCTGATTGTTGTTGTTGATGCAGTTGATGCGATTGCGTCTTCTAATTTTAAACATTTCTTACATTTATCTCTAAGAATCTTTAGAGTTCTTAAATTACAAATGTATATAATGAAAACGTAAACACCTTGCAGAGCAGATATTATGTACACAAATTCCCAAATACCTCTCCACAATTGAACTCCAAAAAATATCAACCTCGCGATGTAAGAGAATCCCATGATCAGACTCAACTTGACAGCCAAATAGAACCTAAAACACATCAATGAATTAAAAATAGTTCAAAAAAAATAAAAGTGAATTGGCACAGCAAAAATATTTTAATAAAAAAGACATGAATATACTTCGTCATTCCAGAAAAGACAAACTTATTCGAAAAACTAAATTCCAGTTGTACGAAGTAGATTTTGGAGCGTTGTGCACATTGGCAACTGCATGTAAACACCTATGCATGCCTAAAAGTGCTGTAATGACCTTTATGTTTTGTACCCTTTATTAAAAATGGCATTAATTATAAACAAAAATGATGTATGGAGTATTTCTTTGTTTTAACACAGTTTAATGCTTCTTGCTTTTGGAAGAAGTATTACATGAGTTAAATTTGGTTTTTTTAGGGGTCGAAATAGTTCGACACCCAATGGGTAATGCCAGAAAACTAGCCCTCACCCAATTTCTACACACGTCTAAAAAGACGCGAATACTTAGTTGTTTTAGCGTTGAACCTTTCAAATGTCTGCCTTATCGTAACTGTCAATAGTGGACTTGCCATGAATCCCTATTTGGGGCCTATTTGAACTAAATTAAATAATAAATAGTGGTTTTATTTAATTGTTACGTGTACCAGCGGGTATGATACACATAACAATTCTTATTGAGACAATAAGCCACTTGATGGTTTGAAATGTGTTTGGTTCTACTAATTCTATTTTAAATCATAACTTTATTTTTATTTAAAGAATCTAAACCTAACTTAAATTTGCAGAAGTTAAAGTGATCATAAACAAGTCAAAGTCACAGCTTGAGTTCCAGAGCAGATCTGATCTGTTTGAGTCTGGCGACAAACAGGTAAGCTCTGTATCCCCCATAGCTTCAGAGTTGACTGTTCCGATGGTGTTGAGTGCATAAACAACTCGGCGCCATCTGTTGAGAGTTTTTGCAAACTCCTATTCAAAATAGCGCGTTTGGACCTGCTGCTTCACAGCGCGGTCCGGAGACGTAACAATACGTTTTTCAATATTTTTGCCTTTTATTCAAGTGGAACTTACATCTGTTTGCTGGCATCCTTATTGACGGCCGAAGCATCTTCTGCCAACTTCCTCGCAGCAACGACAATACCGATGAAGAACACCACATTCAAAAAGAGAGAAATGCAAACCAGTCCATGTTCGTACAAATAAGACCTGCCATCTGCCTTGTAACCACATCTGTCAATAAAACCAGGCTTGACATACGGCACATCCAGCACATCCACAGTCAGCGTGATACCACTCACAATTAGAGGAACACCCCAGCCACAAAACAAACACACCAAACGAGTTTTCAACCGCACCGGATGCACCGGAATCTTCAGTTTAGTAAAAGTTTGGTATATGGAATGCACATAAATGTTCATCCAGAAGAAAGCCGACAAATTGCAATACTGCATAACCAGTGGGAACAATGGACAGAAATATTTCTCGTTTCCGGGTTCATTGTTCTGAAAAATTACAAGAGCAGTCGAGATAAGCCATTGCATGGCAATGTTGCAAAGCAAAGCAAAATTGCTTTGGCGGTTCAAAACGACCAAACCCAAAACAAAAGTTATAAACAAACCAACCGCTGAGCACATATGAGCAAAGACCGCCAAGCGCATCACGGAGTGGTGGGATTTGTCTACACAGATTTCTACGCCGTCAGTGTCCATCATGTAGCGGTCTATCGCGTATTCGGTCTCGAAAAACGGAATGTAAACGGTTTTGTCAAGACGAACTTCGAGCTCGTCCCATTCGATGATGTATTTGCTGCAGTTGTGGATCGATGGGTGCAGTGGGTAACATAGAACGACCGTTTTCGTGTTATTAGTCAAAACGAAGTATTCCCCACTCGTAAAACGCGTTTTACTTGATTTTCCCAATGCTCCTGTCAACACCAAAGTGTCATTTGATATTTTGTACTCGTTTTGGTCGAGATAAACACTCTTGTAGACTGATTCATCGGTGATGGGTCTGCAGATGTTTGTGTCGCCATCTTGGTGGAAACAATAACAATTGCAGATTTCTATGTTTTGGAAGGATTTTCCATCAAGGCAAGCATCAGTCACGTTGTATTCATCTACAGGATCGATGATTTCGTCTTCTTTGAGGCAGATTTCAATACCAAAGTCGTTTTTCCTGTATGAATCAATTGAGTAGTCCAGACCTTCCTTGAGGAGATGCACAGTTCTGTCATTGTTGAAGTGGAAGTCGGTTGTACCAATGGTTCTTTTGGTGCAGTTGTAGAAGTGTGGGTGCAGAGGGAAACAAAGAACAGTATAGTTTTGCAGCACAAAGTATTGGTTGTTGCTGAAACGATAGTTGGTTTTGGCTGTTTTGAGCAACAATGTGTTGTGTCTTGTGATTTGGTATTCAGAGTGGTTGAGGTGGATGCTCTTGTAGGCCATTGCTGACCATTCCATGGATTGGCATGGGTTTTCAGTGCTGGTGTTGAGGAAACAGTGGCAAGTGCATACTTCTAGGGACTGGAATGCTTCCTCATCCGAACATGGCTGCCCTGCGGTGTGTTGAGGTTGAGATGGTGTGAGGAGGAGGAGGATACAACAAAAAACATGGTGAGTTTTCATGGTGGCTGGTAGATGTGGAGTTTCTCTTTATTATACATGTTGGTGGGAATTTTGAAGGTCATTGAGAGGAATGGAAATGACTAACAAGTAAGTAAGTTGTGCAACAAGTTTTTTTTTGTGAATAGTGCATTTTTTGGTTGCTGGTTATGGTTTGGTGTTTTGTAGTTGTTAAATTTGCTGGTTTGTGGGATTTAACAATGACAGAAGACACTGGATTGTTGATTATGGATGTGATTAAGAATTAGTGGTGTGATAATCAATTAAAATACTGAGAAAACTGGCATGACCTTGATAGTAAGCTTTTACTGACTGAGATCATCCTTAAATTTTTTTTGGTTGTTTGTGTTTTCATTTTCAACATTTCATGTTGATCTCTACAGGAATTTTTATTGACTATATATCCTTGCATGTTGGTGAAATAAGTGGCACAAAACATCATTTAAAGTTGCAGCTTTTCACAAAAGCCAACATGGCTGCCTGACTTTTATTTCAGGAGTGACTGAAATCAGTTTGACAGAACAAATCATACAAGTATAAAAATACGAAATCACATTTGATTTCTAGCTAACGTTATACAGAAACTATACAGGATGTCCCGAATGAACGAAGCCAGTCAAATAACGAAAAGACCATTTGAATGAGATGAATGAGACGAATGAAGTGCTAGTAACCTAAGTGAGGGCATTTCAAAAATGTGAAAAAATTTGACCTCTGACCTTTTCTTCAAGGTCATTCCAACTCTAACTTTTAAACTAAGACTGACAGAGCAAAATTCTCAATTGAAAAGAAAGAGCACCTTCTGTTTAGTAAAAAACTGCTCCTCAAATTTACTCCGAAAAAATAAACCATGGCTTCAACAAGGGGTAGCCCATGAAAATGACCGGTTTAGCATGGGAATCCAACTTATTCCTATGTTGCTTTGGAACCCATGCGTAGGCAATGGTGCCAAAAATCCTCATATTAGATATATCTGGTTTTCAGTAAGTCTTTGATAAGGTGTCTCGCCCGGTAACCTACGTGTTGGTGAGCGATTTATTGCATAGGCGACACATGCCGCAGCTTCAGCCGAAAACTTGTGTGGCAACTTGGAATCATTCAATAGTGTCCTTGTCTTGTCAAGGAGGGATCTATTTGCCCTTACAGAGACTCCATTTTAGGATGGACTATAGATGACGGTAGTTTGATGTTGAATTCCCCTTGTGTCCAAGATTGCCCTAAAGTGATTCAAAAATTCCGTCTCATTATCTGAACGAACCATCTTAACTTTAACTTCAAACTTATTTTGATGTGTGTCTATAAATTGTCTCAGCCTTTGAGACCAAAAAACGAGGAAACAAACACCTTGAACAGTCATCTACGATCATGAAGATATAATCTGATCTTCCAATTGAAGGGTGTGGCATGGGACCACACAGGTCTACGTGCAGCATCTGTAGCGGCCCACTGGCTCTAATTGATGGTGCAGGCAAAAATGGGCTTCCGGTGTGCTTTGCTGTCACACATTCCTCACACAATGTCCATTTATGAACTTTATCAATTGACATCCATGTCACCATATTTTCCTTTACTAAATCCTTTAAGGCACGATTGTTTATGTGTGCCAACCTGCGGTGCCACAATTCTGATCCCGCCAATGGAGGTTGCGATTGAATAGCCATCACTACTGCATTGTCTTCCATTGTGAGTGCATTGGAGCTTCTTGCTTGTAATCTGAACAATCCCCGATAGGATGAAGCTTGGAACACTTGTCTATTGTCAATTGTAGAAACTGTACAGCCACGGACGGTAAATGGGATCCCACAATTCCAACATTTGAGTTGGGTTCGACCTCTGGCTGGTCTGCCACCCCTACCTCGTTGATAGGAGGTTGCACCTCGTACCCAATTGGCACTCTCCAACTTTGGAATTGGCTGTTGTGGCTTTCTTGTTTCCTCAGCCAACAAGGCACGTTGCAAAACTTGAATTGTCATTGCTGCCACTTCCAGTACATCACAACTGCATACAACATTAATATAATCAGCAGTCAATCCTTTCAAGATGTGTGAGCAAAGTTCTCGTTCTTCAGTCACTACTCCCAATGATTGCAGTTCCTGAGCTACTGCTGTGGCACGCCCAATATATTCCAAAATTGTCTCACTAGGTTTCATCTGAATTCTTCCCAAGTCAGTCTTTAATTGAACTTTTAACTCTGCCAAGGCACCTTGGTTCTGGACTTGTAATTTCTTCCATGCTTCATAACATATTTCATTTGAGTAGCATCTATTGTGGATAAAATTGTATTCAGCACTTCCACATCCTTAATCTGCCATTCTTCCAATCTGGTATTGAAGGTTTTCTCATCTTCAGTTATCAATTTAATAGGCATCACTGGTGCTGCAGTTGGATCCCACTTGTGTTTGGATCTCAGTAGAATTGCCACTCTAAATTTCCATGCACCATAGTTTCTCCCATTCAACTTCTCAACTGGAATTACAAATTGATCTGCCATCATTTCCTCAGAAATAGCACTTAAAATCAACTAATCAGTCCAGGGCTTAATGTTGCACAGACTTATCACTTTGTTAGATCAGGGTGAGGCTTAGGCTTATCACTCAAGCAATTCTGGGCCTAATTCTCATGGAACATTTAAAACTGCATTAAAACTACAGATTTCCAACCTTTGCTCACAATATGCAATTGTTCAGCCAAAAAACAGTCCATATTTCACATAATAAATTTGTGTCTGGGCTCATAACCCATGAAGAGTCAAACATGCAATGGAAACTTTTATATATTATATTCATTCACTCATCTTCATTTTTAATAAACAACATTTGTTACATAGCAACTGAGTTACATTGTTAATTTGTAAGATATTGTTCCAACATTCATAGAAGTTTCGAGTTTAAGCTCTTAGCTTGTTGTAAAATTAATATCCTAAATACCTTACTGAAAATGTTGACTGCAAATTTTCTCATAGACCACAACAGCTTGTGCGAAATTCACGAGATTAAAACGGAATGCTCTACACCTGCTCGACCTCCATGACAGCAAAACGAATGGAGGGTTTTGATTGGATGCCAAAACTTACCAACAGATGTCACCACACGACCAATAAAAGAAAATAAGAATTTACTAAAAAAAAAAATTTAAATTAATGTTCGGAGTATTTATTTACAATATATTTTTTTTTACAATAAAATAATTTCAAATTCACAATGTTGTTTCTGTGTTGCTGATTGTTGTTGTTGTTGACGCAGATGATGTGTTTGCGTCTTCTAATTTTAAACATTTCTTACATTTATCTCTAAGAATCTTTAAAGTTCTTAAATTACAAATGTATATAATGAAAACATAAACACCTTGCAGAGCAGATATTATGTCCAGATATTCCCAAAAACCTCCCCACAATCGAACTCCAAACAATATCAACCTTGTGATGTAACAAATGCCCATGATCAGACTCAACTTGACAGCCAAAAAGAACCTAAAACACATCAATGAATTAAAAACGATTAAAACAAAAATTAAATTAAATTGGCACAGCAAAAATATTTTAATAAAAAAGACACGAATATACTTCGTCGTTCCAGAAAAGTCAGACTTATTCGGAAAACTAAATTCCAGTTGTACGAAGTAGATTTTGGGGCGTTTTGCACATTGGCAACTGCATGTAAACACCTATGTGTGCCTAAATTTGCCGTAATGACTTTTATGTTTTGTACCCTAGGTTATAATTATAATTATAATTATTATAATTATTATAATTATAAACAAAAATGATGTATTTCTTTGTTTTCACAAATTTTAATGCTTCTTGCTTTTCGAAGAAGTATTACACGAGTTAAATTTGGTTTGTTTTGGGGTCGAAATAGTTCGAAATCCAATGGGTAATGCCAGAAAACCAATTCCATGTAAACACCTACGGTTTTCCAGATAAATACAATTCGGATTTTCACTTATCTAGAAAACTGTGTGACCATGTAAACAATAGGTGCATTCAATTCTAAAATAGCTTTCAAAAACCGTTTTTCATCGTTTTCCGAAAACGATGAAAACGGTTTTCAACATTGAGCAGCGTTAGTATCAACAGCTGTCAACAGTTTTCAGCAGTCACGGAGCATGCTCAGTCTGCATTCGACGTTCAAATGCGGACGAGAATTGGCCGCAATCGACGCGCAAATGCGGCCGAGAATTGGCCGCAATCGACGCGCAAATGCGGCCGAGAATTGGCCACAATCGACGCGCAAATGCGGCCGAGAATTGGCCGCATTCAATCGCGCAAATGCGGCCGAGAATTGGCCGCATTTGATCGTTCTTAAAACCATTAATAATTATACAAATAAATTAAATAAATCTACATTTTTGTGTGTGCTTCCACCGCCGATCTATTCGATTACAAAATGGCGGCCCGGGGAAAACGATTTGAAAACCACGAAAACCACAAAATTCTGGTTTTCACAAAAACGGTTTTCGAAAAAACCGATTTTCGAAATGTGACGTCAAATGCGTCTACATCCGGTGTGGGAAAACGGCGAAAACGACGAAAACGACGAAAACGGGGAAAACTCGTTAGAATTGAACGCACCTACTGATAGTGGAAGGTTATGCGTGGTGTTTTCATGTAAACCTATTTGGGGCCCTTACCCTATTTCTACATACGTCTAAAAAGACGTGAATATACTTTGTTGTTTTAGCGTTGTACCTTTCAAATGTCTGCCTTATCATAACTGTCAATAGTGGGTTATACGGGGACTTGCCATAAATCCCTATTTGGGGCCAATTTGAACAAAATTAAATAATAAATAGTTGTTCCATTTAATTGTTACGTGTACCAGGGGGTATGATGCACTTAACAATTCTTATTGCGTCAATAAGCCAGTTGATGGTTTCAAATGAGTTTGGTTCTACCAATTTTATTTTAAATCATAACTTTATTTTTATTTAAAGAATCTAAATCTAACTTAACTTTACAGAAATTAAAGTGATCATAAACAAGCCAAAGTCACAGCTTGAGTTCCATAGCAGATCTGACCTGTTTGAGTCTGGATTGGAGCCAAACAGGTAAGCTCTGTTTCCCCCCGTAACTTCAGAGTTGACTGTTCCGATGGTGTTGAGGTGCATAAACAACTCGGCGCCATCTGTTTAGAGTTTTTGCAAACTCGTATTCAAAATTGCACGTTTGGACCCGCTGCTTCACAGCGCAGTCAGGGCACGGAACAATATGTATTAAAATATTTTTGCCTTTTATACAAGTGAGACTTACATCTGTTTGCTGGCATCCTTATTGATGGCCGAAGCATCTTTTGCCAACTTTCTCGCAGCAACGACAATACCGACGAAGAAGACCACATTCAAAAAGAGAGAAATGCAAGCCAGTCCATGTTCATACAAATAAGACCTGCCATCTGCCTTGTAACCACATTTCTCAATAAAACCAGGCTTGATATACGGCACATCCAGCACATCCACAGTCAGCGTGATACCACACACAATCAGAGGAACTCCCCAGCCACAAAACAAACGCACCAAACGAGTTTTCAACCGCACGGGATGCTCCGGAATCTTCAATTTAGTAAAAGTATGGTATATTGAAAACGCATAAATGTTCATCCAGAAGAAAGCCGACAAATTGCAATACTGGATAACCAGTGGGAGCAATGGACAGAAATATTTCTCGTTTCCGGCTTCTTTCTTGTGAGAAATTACAACTGCAGTGGAGACAAGACATTGCATGGCGATGTAGCAAAGCAATGCAAAATTGCTTTGGCGGTTCAAAACGACCAAACCCAAAACAAAAGTTATAAACAAACAAACCGCTGAGCACATATGAGCAATGGCCGCCAAGTGCACCACGGCGTGGTGGGAATCGTTTTGACAGATTACTACGCCGTCAGGGTGCATCGTGTAGCGGTCTATCGCGTATTCGGTCGCGTAAAACGGAATGTAAACGGTTTTGTCAAGACGAACTTCGAGCTCGTCCAAATACATGGAATTTTTGCTGCAGTTGTGGATCGATGGGTGCAGTGGGTAACACAGAACGACCGTTTTCGTGTTATTAGTCAACACGAAGTATTCCCCACTCGTAAAACGCGTTTTACTTGATTTTCCCAATGCTCCTGTCAACACCAAAGTGTCATTTGATATTTTGTACTCGTTTTGGTCGAGATAAACACTCTTGTAGACTGATTCACCGGTGATTTGTCTGCAGATGTTTGCGTCGCCATCTTGGTGGAAACAATAACAATTGCAGGTTTCTGTGTCTTGGAAGGATTGTCCATCAATGCAGGCATCAGTCACAGTGTATTCATCCACAGGATGGATGATTTCGTCTTCTTTGATGCAGATTTCAATACCTAAGTTGTTTTTCCTGTATGAATCAATAGAGTAGTCCAGACCTTCCTTGAGGAGATGCACAGTTCTGTCATTGTTGAAGTGGAAGTCGGTTGTAACAATGGTTGTTTTGGTGCAGTTGTAGAAGTGTGGGTGCAGAGGGAAACAAAGAACAGTATAGTTTTGCAGCACAATGTATTGGTTGTTGTTGAAATGATGGTTGGTTTTGGCTGTTGTGAGCAACAATGTGTTGTTTGTTGTGATTTGGTATTCAGAGTGGTTGAGGTGGATGCTCTTGTAGGCCATTGCTGACCAGTCCATGGGTTGGCATGAATTTTCAGTGCTGGAGTTGAGGAAACAGTGGCAAGTGCATACTTCTAAGGACTGGAATGGGTCTTCATCCAAACATGGCTGCCATGCGGTGTGTTGAGGTTGAGATGGCGTGAGCAGGAGAAAAATGCAGCCAAAAACATGGTGAGTTTTCATGGTGGCTGGTAGATGCGGAGTTTCTCTTTATTACACATGTTGGTGGGAATTTTGAAGGCCATTGAGAAAGTTGAGCAACAAGTTTTTTTTTTTTTTTTTTTTTTTTTGTGGATTCTGCATTTTTTGGTTGTTGGTCATTGTTTGGTGTTTTGTATTTGTTAAATTTTTGCTGGTTTGTGGGATTTAACAATGACAGGAAACACTGGTTTCTTGATTAGAGATGTGATTAAGAATTAGTGGTATGATAATCAATTAAAATACTGAGAAAACTGGCATGACCTTGACAGTAAGGTTTTACTGACTGAGATCATCCTTAAATATTTGTTTTGGTTGGTTGTGTTTTCATTTTCAAACATTTCATGTTGACCTTTACAGGCATTTTTATGATTTTATTTTTACTTTTTTTAACAGTTTTCCATCTTGAAATCTTGACACATTGCATAAAATGCTAAAAAAAAGTACTACGGAGTACAATTTTAAACTTATTCAACATATTCAACATATTCAACATTAGACATGAACAGTGTGTACAACCAATTGCAACTGGACCAGGAAAGCAAGCAGTTGTGTATAATTAACACACATCTTGGCTTGTCCACCGTTTTACGGTATTTCTTCGGCTCCAGCTATATTCCAAAGGATGATGGATTCGTTGTCGTTCCAGCTTGACTTTAAATAGAGGTAAACGCAACTTTATGAAGTCTTCAGTCGACGCCTCCCTCGTACGAGTGAGAGCTTTCATCTCGCATGCGGATTCCTCGGGCATGCACCGCCCCATCGCGTACTTTGTTATCTCCGGCGCAACGTAATTACAGATGCGAAAATTGATCGTGAAGGTTTTGCCATAATTTTTGGCATACGTAAATTTCATCACTACCTGTTTGGTAGGAAGTTTACTCTCCGAACTGACCACAAGCCGTTAGTTCTGATCTTTGGTGAACAAAAGGGCTGCAATCAAATTGTGGCGGCAAGGTTCCGCCGATGGGCAGTATTCTTGTCGGCGTACGACTGTGACATCCAGCATGTCCCGGCCGCTGACAACGTCATTACAGATGTCTTACCGCGCAACCTGCAACTTATTGTTGAAGTTCGAGAGGATCTGGACCTTAACATTAATGCCATTTTTGATTTTTCTTTGTCAGATTTTCCCATTTCCACCGGCATATTATGCGATGGTTTAGCGTAAACAGCGCCCTCTTTGAACAAAACAAACAAGTTGACAGGCCTTTTTTTCGATGTGTGAGGAAGCAAAAGTAATTTGCCCGCTGACCTATGAGAATTAGCAGATTTTCTTTGTAATTGACATATAAGAACTAAAGTCATAATGACTGTTTTTCTACTCTTTCTTATTAACATTTAGAATTCAATGAATAGACTTTATTTTTTGATTATGTTTGTTTTAGTTGATTTGTCAATAAAATAAAAATTTGTTGTCACCGCCGGATGTTCAATGAACAAAATTGAAAAATTATATTAGGAAGTTGTAAAAAAGCATTTTCTGTGACGTCAAACTCAACAACCTACCATGGCACATGCGCTTTCGTGTGCATCTTCACTCGGCAGCTGGAGCACTAAAATTGAATAGTTGTTTGTTTTTCTTCTCATTTTTTTAAAATAATTTTTTATTTAATGGAACTGAGGAATTGAATCGAGTGAATCGCCCAAATACTGACCTAGTTTGATGAATGGATAAGAAAAAATCAAGATGGAAAATCGAGACGATAAAAAGATTTTGACAAACAATGCAGGTAATTTAAAATTGAAACAATCTATTCAATTTAGGATATTTAAAATTATTTTTCGAATTTTTATTTGAATTTTTATGTAATAAGAACTCTTAAAATTCCTTCAATACCAGGAAAATTCGGTATAAATTGTAAAAAGCTAGATATTTTATTACATCACCCACATCCTTTTAAAAAATATAATTTATGTTTTGATCATGACTTTAAACTTGATATTTCAATCCAACTTCCTGCACTACATTTCAATACAATAATAAAAGATTATATAAAATATTTCAGCAACAGCTGTTTATATTTTGATTTGATAATAAAAACTTAGAATAGCAACACCAAGTACATGGCCATCAGGCCATTGGCCACTAACAGATCATACGAAGCGCAGGCAATCCGATTTCTGAGATAATTAAAAGTCAAAATTGCTTCACCCCCAAAACGACGTTCCAAACATGCATGCTATTAAATAATAATAATTTGCACGAAATACCGCACATTATGTACGGTAAAAATTTTCTTGTAGATGTTTCTTTCGACTTGCTTATTGTGATCAGTGTCAGTTCAGGGATACTGATAGTATTTGCTATATTGGGCATAGTGTATTTATGTCGGCGAATGTTTGCAGCCAAAACAGAAAGCAAGGAAAATGACACCGATCAATATAGGTATTGTTTTGTGTACTTTAAAATTGTATTTTGCAATGTCTTTGATATATTTTTACATGTAAGGATTCTTCGTTGTAAAAACCGGTATTCGTCGAGCGATACCAGCCCATCATCGGTTGGGGAAGACAGATTTTATGAAGAAATTTGTAAACCCAGACTTAGTATTTCTCATGTGCAACCAAAAAGTTATCCAACTTCTCAGTATCATCGGCTTTCGTTGCCTAGCGTCTTACAAGCGGATACATCAGAGTATGTTTTTAAAGTTAAAATAAACTTGCAACAAATTTGATCAATTTTCAAAAACCTTGATCGATTTTCAACAACCTTGATCAATTTTCAAAAACCTTGATCGATTTTCAACAACCTTGATCAATTAATTTTTTTACAAATTAATCTTTGCAATTTGACAGCTGCAATATAAAAATATGTTTCTTCTTTTGTTGTGTTATATAAGTCACAGTCACATCATTATTTTCCTTGTGAAAAGGATCTTGTGAAATAAATCAATTATATAAGTTAATTATAATTTAGATTTATATGGTTTTCACAAACTGGATCCCAGATTGAAAAACTTGATCCTAGATTGAAAAACTTGATCCCAGATTGAAAATTTAGAGCCCAGATTGAAAAACTTGATCCCAGATTGAAAATCTAGAGCCCAGATTGAAAATCTAGAGCCCAGATTGAAAAACTTGATCCCAGATTGGAAAACTAACCTTTGGCCCGGTGGCCCATGGCAGGCCCACCGTGACCCGTCCCTAGCTCACCGTAGCCTGTCCCTGTGGCCCGACCCATCCAGATTTCCCGGTACTAAATTTGTTCCCAGTCCAGCCCTGAAAACTTTCACTCAAGTTCGATCCCAGGACCAAAACTTTACCTGAAGACACTTAGGAATTAACAAAATTCATATCTATTGGTTTCTCCATTCAGGACATCGGACGACGAAAACGCCGCTATACACCGCTTCCACAACATACATGGCAGAATTTGGTTTTCCATTAAATACCTGGTTGAGTCATCTCAACTAAACGTTACTATTATTAAAGCCCGTTACCTGAGAGGTAATAACCAGCTGTTGTTTGTTCACTATTGGTTTAGCTTAACCTTGATTTCCACCATCTGTTTTACGTCAATAAATTTCTGCATATTATTTGCAGCACGTGGATTGAGTCATGAGGCCAGAGACCCCTTTGTTCGGATATATCTTCTACCGGATGAAAATAATTTCCACCAAACCAAATGCAAACGGCGAACACTTTCACCACGTTTCAATGAAACTTTCCACTTCCAAGTAAGAAAGAAAGAGAAATCTCACTAAACTTATTACATGTCATAATTTACAATTATTTCAGGTGGGTCATAGTGAAATAAATTCAAGGACTTTAAAAATATCCGTGTATGATATTGATAAAAGAAGGATTCGGCATTTATTGGGACATGCTTTAGTGCCCCTAGAGAAAATTGATATCACTAATGATGGTGTAATGTGGAGAAATTTAGACTGCACATTAAAAGTAAGTTAAGGTTGCACTAGTATGTTTACAAAAACATCTCTTGAGCGATAACATTGATAACAACTTTCTTGAGGACCCAATCTTGCATTTGCACTGAGAAAACTCCGTTAAAGAAAACTCCGTTAAAGGCAGATCTTCTTGCTATAAAACAGTACTGAATGGTTAAAAAATATCCCTCACATATCCTACGTACTGTGAGCCAGTCCTCAGCTCTTCAATGGTGAGGCTACTTCTTCCGAAAGACTTTCGCTAAGGCTTATTCACAGATCGAACAAGCCTCTCCCAGAAACCACCCCACCAAGCAGCCTGCTCCTCAATGAACATCCATGTAACACATCTCCAACAGAATCCAAACTACAAATGACTTAAAACCTGTTGCTTCAAATTATGCACAAAAACCACAACTTTTGAGGCTTATTCGATTGACTTTGTATTTGTGTCTTCTTGTCATATTCACGACATGACTAATTTTTTGAAATTAATTTTATTAATCTTTTTTACCAAATTGATGTTTGGTAGTCTAAAAAATGTGTGAAATAATTGTTTGTATTTCTGATGCTTAAAACAATCAAAACGAGTTGTTTTGCTTTTGACTTAGTTCAGCATGCATTTCCATGCGGTCTGTGGATCGCAGCGCCACCTTGGCGAGTCAGGGAACTAACGGAGTCAGACCACTATCCCTTCTTACACTATGGTATTATAAGCTTAGTACAGTACATACATGCAATTATCAGTACTCAGTGCCTAACTGGCCCGGCGAGCTACCAGGAATTTCCCGGTGGCTCGTGGCAGGCCCACTGTGCCCGTCCCTGAACCACTGTAGCCTGTCCCTGTGGCCCAAGCCATCCAGATTTCCCGGTACTAAATTTGTACCCAGTCCAGCCCTGTCAGTACTTGGTTAGATGGGCCGACTGCCCTGTTTGTCACCCTTGTCGTGTTTCTATGCCAAGAACATCTACCCCCTTCTTCTATATTTTTGGGTCCCCAAGAAAGTCATCCCACAGAACGCTCTTTTATTGCACTATTATCTTTTGACTTCTATCTTTATAAAAAACTCAGACCTTTATATTGGTGAAATTTTATTATTTAGAAATCCAGTCAAGTCGGCGAACTTTACTTTTCCCTCTGCGTTGACACTTACGCACATCGTATCAAAGTGGCCATTTTGAAAGGCCGGGATTTACATTTTAAGCAATTTCCCATCACTCCGGAAACAGGTTGATATATTTTGCAATTTCAAGAAATCAGTTATGAAATTGGTACATACAGTGTATATTTTTTCAGAATTGTTTATCCGGGCTGAATTCTACTATGCTTCTAAGTTGATTAAATTCAAAGACACAGCAAGACAGAAATTTTGTGAAAATCCAAACATTTTCCAACATTTTTCTTTTTCAGTTGTTGGAAGGCACTTTGATTCCTATAGCATCATTCTCATTGTCATGTTGAGTAAGAGTGACAAAGACATCAAGTGTGCCCGTGTCTCTGTGGGATCACTTCTGTATGCTCATGGGGAAGAATTAAAGCATTGGCAAGATATGCTGTCTCATCCCAAAACACCAGTGGAGCGCTGGCATTTCCTAACATTGGTTGCTTAGGAATTCAAACGTTAGGGTTAAATTCTAATAACTACATTAATAGATTTAAATAAATTTGTATTGACATTATGTCATAAAGAAATTCAAACTGATGAACAATGCTTTCTGCACACATTTATTTACTCAACAAACTGTTTTCAGAAACAAGAGTCAAACAATGAAGAAAATAAGATTGTGTGATTTCATTTGGGATTCTCACAGAGGGTTTGACATTCAACCAAATCTCTGACATGGGCTTTCGAATCCCGTTCCACATCCCCGAATCTCTAAATCCCAAATCTTTACATTTTATAAAAATTTTGAATTTTTTGTCGAAAATTGAACAAAAGTTAAAATATTTTAGACTTTTTTATTAAAATAATCATCTAAATCTTTCCGAATCCCATCCAAATCCTATGAAAGATTCGAATCTCTGACACGCATTTTCTGATTGTCGAAGCCCCTGGATTCTCATGTTAGATCCTGTAACACAGCAAAGTACATACTGATGTAATACTTGTGTTGTATTAATTGAATGTGTCTATACTAGACTTTTAATTTAAAAAATATAAAAATGCATTTTCACTTTTTACTAGCATGGCAATATAAACTTTATGACTGAAACTTCTTAAAGTTGCTAATCCCATATACTGCGACATGCACTTTAGGCTGTGTAATACGGTATTATGAAATGCATTACTTAATGCACAAATATATGCATTCAAAAATAAAAATAAAAATTTTAGGTGAAGTGTATTTTAAGTTTTAACATGGGTTTAAACAGGAAATGATGTCATTTTTGGTTTAAAATTGAAGTAAAACACAAAATATTTTAGTTTTTGAATGCAGCTACCGTATAGTCGAATCTCGATGCAAAGAACTGCGATAGAACACCATGTTAAAAAATTCTGATATAACGAACTAATTTCTTAGGTCCCTTGCGATTCGTTATAACGAGGCCCAACTATTCTTAAATTACACGAAAGGCTACACATGGGCAAATCTAAAAATATATTGTAAAACATATTATTGAACCACATGGGTTGCCACTCTTACTGTATACCTGAGTGTATCATTACATTTGTTTGACAGATGCCTTCAAATCTGTAGAAAAGAGTTAGGTAGACTGCACTGAGCACTTTATCACATAATATCCAGACAACAAACCAAACCACCAAATGTCATTCAATCTCAATGGTTTTTGCAACCCCCTGGTGAACAAACTTTTCAGAGAATCACTCAAGGACAGTTTTTTTTTATCCATGACTGAACTGGAATGAATTAAATTGATGAATAAATCCAAACACAGTTCAATGTTGTCTTCCTACCACCAGCCTCACCAAGGTTACCACACCATCTGCAACTGCTCCTCTCCAATCACTCCATCCCCTTGACCCCATTCCATGGACTCATCCACTTCCTGGGCCAACCCAGTGATGTTCCAGGACCCATGCTGGTGCCCGCAGCCACAACCACTGCTCACAGCCACTTTTTGTAATGTTTTATGGATTTAAAAAAAATAAACTTTGTAAATTCCAATAAAAGTCAATTTAAAAGAAAAAATTCAGTTTTGATGGGAAAAAAGGGGTCGAGATCCTTCAGCGAGCCAGTCAAAGGTAAACGTCAGCGACCAAACCAGTTTTGCAAATGGCAATTAAATCGAACCCTGAGGCCATTGACTACGTTGCAAACGAGAGGAATTTTTCTCCATTCGCTCAACTTGACTGCCAGCTCGAGAAATTAGTGGAGAAAGAGGCTAAAAAGGATTAATTTTTATGTGTAATAGCTCGCTGCACGTCTGGACAAACCGAGAGATGTGACTTCGGGTATGTTTTAAAAATTTAAGCCGTGTAATTGCGGTGGTAAACAATATAGTAATTAAGCGAGTAATTTTCACACGTTTTTCTCCATTTCCTCACAGATAATAACAAACCAGAGTCGGGGAAAAAAGAGAAATTAATGCGTCATGCAATTGTTCTGCTTTAAGATTTTGTTTTTATTGGGTGAGTTTACAAAGAAGCAATTTTTGCTGCATTATTATAAAGCAAAATTATAATTATGGTCGACCAAGCAAATAAATGTTGTCTCGCATATTAGGCACACGCATAGGGGCCCCAAGGTCTAGGGGCACCGGCATTCCATTATTTTTCGAGAATTAATTATTTCACTCATTGAAATACGTTTTTTTTGCTTCAAAATCCAATAATGAAAAAATTAATCTAAAGAAGAAACTTTTGTGTCTGAAATTTGTATTTATTACAAAAAATAACCCGGTTTTACCGACATTTTTACCGGCATTTTAGCTGGCATTTTAGCGACATTCGTAAGTAAAATTGCCAAAAGATGGTAACTTAAGGATTTGTTATGTTTGGCAACCCCATGTCACACGTCATGTGATATGATATTAATTTTATCCATTTTTTTGCATCAAACCTGAAATATTCCATACTTATGTCACCCCCATTTTTGTGTAAAATCACTGCCAAATTTATTTTTCTAGAAAAATTATAAACTTGTTAGTTTTAAACGAATTCAAAGGACAAAATACATGGATTACAAAATTGGTTTGATTCTAGATGGAGCGTAAAAAAAAATATTACAAAAAAACTGATTATTCCATACTTATGGCGCGCACCTTAATAGTATACAGTGTTGGTATGAACGCAAACCATTAGTTCGTGATCTTGAACGACGTTCATTAGTTCATGGGTCGACCATAATGTTACCGCGCGTAGAGAAGTAAAAATTAGACTGTGTATTTGGTCTATCAGTATTTTGACAGTAATTGTACAAGTAAAAAACTAGACAAGCCATAAGTCAACAACATTTATTTGCAGGGTTGTGTAATTGACCTTGAAAAATTTTCCTTTAAGTTTTACTAGCAGGAAGTGTTTCGTGCCAACAAGCCATTGAGGAAGATGGAGAAACTAGAACGACACAGCGGACAATTTTAGCACATTTCCCGGGTTTGGATGGGGAATTGACCAACGAAGAGCAGCCGTTGGATTTTGATCAAACAGAAGCCGGTTTAAATGAAAATGATCATTTTGGGCTCAAACATTTCAACAGTGAGTCTGAAGATAAGAAAAAGCGACTGGAGTCTTCGCTACAAGAGATTTTGGGTTTTGTGGAGATGGAAGTGGGAGCAGAGACGAATGGAAGTGGTTCGGTGGAAAATGGAACCATTGGTGGAATTGTTGAGGAAGTGAATGGTGAAGATAGCTATAGGTCAGGGAATGGAACTCAGAGTCGAGTGGTAAAAGCGTCGGATAAGAAATTCCAAGGGAAGAAAGGTGTGTCAATATTTTTCCAGAATTCTCCGTATGAAGCACTGATGCCAAAAGTAAATATTTTAATTTAGTTTTTACAGCTTTTGAATTTTTTTAAAAACTTTTAATTTTTTTTTCAGGGGGCAACTCCACCCTATAATATTTTTTCTAATATAAATGTGTCAAGTACGGCGCAAGAGGAGATCAGTGTTTCTTGTGAACATTATCCGCAAGTATATTGAAATTTCCATTCTTCGTAAGCAAATATTAAATTTTCCAGTATCCAGTTTGTGGATCAAATTGAGTGACTGGTTGTTTGGAAATTTAGTATTTGGTTACTAAAAAGACACTAGGCACATTCAATCTTACATAGATTTTGCTGATTTTGGTGATTTTCTTGATTTCGGGAGACCGGAAGTGACAATTTTTCCGTCATAGAAATAAAATCCGATTTCAGAAAATCGATTTTGGGAAATCCAGGTGTAGGGTCGCTTTCCTTGATTTCCTCGATTTTTAAGTTGATTTTCAGCCCTCTTGAATTGCACATAGAGAGATCAGACCAGTTATTTTTGTTTGCAATTTTCTAATTGCAATTGGGCAAGTTGCAATTGCTATTTAAAAAATCGTGATATTTCGGCTGCATTTGAGCTCTCGAATGCAGCCCACGGTATTTAAATGTTTTGGCATATTATGGCATGGGTAAATTGCGATATTTCAACTACATTTGTAAACAGAAAGTGTTCCCAACGGTTCAAATTGCACATGTGCAACAGTTGGATTTTGGGACATTTTAAGGTCGTTTAAAGTTGAAATTCAATTTATTTGATCTCAGAAAATCAAGAAAATCAAGATTTCGGAAATCCATTTAAGATTGAACGCACCCATTGAGTCTGTAGAATACAATTATAATTGCAAAATTTTAGCTGGCACATGTATGCGAGCATTTTTCAGTAATTCCAACGTCGATTGGTGATAGCAGATGGACAGGTTCCCTGGTTCTTCAAAAAAAATTACCTTTACCTGCTAAAAGCATTTATCAGGTCAAGTTAGTGGCAAAGGTAAATAGAAAAAAATTATTTCAACTTTCTTTAGCACATAAAAATATTTGTTGTTGCAGAGCAAAATGTCGAGCGCGACAACGACTATTACCGTTGTCATTCAACATGCATTGGAAGAAGCACTAAATGAAACCATTTTGAGGGTCCATAAGGTAATTAAAAATAGAATTTGTCGTTGCCGACAAAAATGGTGGTTTTGAATACGATATTATCTGGCATGTAATCTTGCAGAGTCGAGAAAATTCAACCGTCAAGCCAGGAATCAGCAAGGTGAATTTGCCGCCAAGATTCAGCAATGACAACATTTCGATATCAATCCCTGAACATTTCCCACCTGGTTCTGTAGTATCTGGATTTGAACTGTTCGTCTTCGATGAAAATTTTGTAACTTTTCTATATTATGAATTCACATTGAAATTGTCACTACCATTTTTCTTTTTATTGCAGGCTACAAATGCCATGTTCAATTTAACAGTTTTGGATCCAACAGGGTTGTTTTTGGTTGAACCGGTGTCCGTCTACCGATCAACAAATGTCTCACTGAGAATAAATCCTGAAGGTGAATTGGATTACGAGACAATAAAAGAGAAAGGTTTTGTTTTTCTGGTAAGTGTTTGTCTTCGTAGAGACTAGTCATACAAATATGAAGAATTCTTGCTATTTTTGGTCTGCTAGATAGTGGCCGTAGAAACTGCGGTGGAACAACCATTATCCAGCATGTGCGTAGTTACGGTCACTATAACAGATGTAAATGACAATTTTCCTGTGTTTGAGCACAACAGTTATTCGTCAAAAATCAGTGAAAATTCTCCGCTCGGAACTTCCGTTGCAAAAGTTAATGTGAGTAAACCAATGGTTCCCAAACTGTGTGCCGCTGAATATTCCAATGTTAGACTATCATCCATCTCACTAATTGATCCCACCAATAAATTGTTTGTGTGATAATTCATGCTTAAATTTTTATAAGTACTTGCACCAAGTCACCAACTGTGTATGTGCAGTGCAACTGTAAGGTATGAATTGCAGAAGTATGATTTGTTTTGGGGCACTAAAGTTTGGGAACTAATGGAGTAAACCATCAGCAAGCGGAGAGTTGTACTTCATTAATCATGGGTTTTCAGGCAACCGATATAGATTCTGGAGACTTCGGTACAGCCGGAATTCGCTATTCGTTGGAAGGAGACCATTCTGATTTGTAAGTATAAAATAACATTTTGTGTAAAAACTAAACAAAAGTTGGGACTCTATAATACGCGCGACATTCTTATATTTCAGGTTTAATATGGATGCAAACACAGGAGAAGTAAACGTCGCAAACTGCAATAGCAATCTACAGGACTGCTTAGATTATGAAAAAAATCCACTTATGGTTTTTACGATTATAGCAACGGACGACAATGGCAGAGGAAATTCTGCTTCGGTTCCATTTATCGTGCAGTTGACAGACATGAATGATAATCCTCCTAAATTCACATCGTCTTCCTACCGTGCCGAAGTCAAAGTTGGTGCAAGCCAATTTTCAACTCCGCTGTTTGTCAAAGTGCGTACTGCAAACAAAAGTTTATATTTTCATGTCACAGATATTTGATTTCTAGGCTACTGATGCTGATAAATCGTCTGTTGTTACATATATCATCCAAGATTCACCGGTAGATGCTTTTAGTTTAGATTTGTTGACCGGAGAATTAACAATTTCCAATTCATCTAAGCTGAATGTTTCGGATTTGCTTCACCATGAGTATAAACAAACACCGTCATTACTGCAAATTTGTATTATTCATGTTTTTTTTCCTTTAACTTTAAGGATCCAATTAGTGATTCGAGCACAAGACGAAGATGAGCAATATGACGCAGCGACAATTGATATCACTATTGAGGTAAATGATTTAATCGAGGTCTACAGAGTACAACGTGCACCCGGCATCTTGATGTCAAATTCAAACACTAAATTCCATTTTTCGTACTACAGTCTGAAATGAGTGAATCACTAATCACTCATTACCTGTTATTATTTCCAAAAATTACCATATTGTTACGTGTGCACTCAATTGGTAAATGTTTAGATATTTTAACACCAGATGGCGCTACCCCACTTTGGAAGGCATGCCCTAAAATCGTGAGTCTGATTTATCTGGCAGTGCTGGATAAAACAATAAACGATTTTCCTGCCGTAAAAAGGACCAGTCAATCAGATCCCCAAATCTGTCAATCTGGTACTTTAGGGCTTGCCCTTCAAAGTATTTTTTGCGTTAATGCCTGCAAAGACACGGATTTTCAGTTTGACTTTGACATCAAGACACCGGGTGCAGGCTATAGAGATGTTTTTAATTGGAAATGCATTATTGCTAGGATGACAACCTACACGCCCCAACCTTTAAGATGATGTATTACACATCAAATATTTCTGATGAAGCTCTGCCGTTGAGTCCAGTGACTCAGGTAAATGCTTTGGACAAAGATTTTGCCAGTGGAGGACGCATTTCTTACAGATTGCAATATGGAAACGACGGAACCTTCATTATTGATCCCGAAACCGGAATCATTTCTGTCGGAGAATCAGGAAAACTAGACTATGATAAACAAAATATCTATGAAATTCAGGTGATTTAACACTCGACAGGTCAACATTGAATAAATTTCATTGACTACTATGCTATTTCAGGTTCTAGCAATAGATGAAGGGATTCCTAGTCAGACTGGAACAGCAACTCTGGTTGTTAACATTTCTAATGGCAATAACAAAACACCAATGTTCACTCCCAAAATTCAGAAAGCTTATCTCAAAGAAGGTATTCAACAATTATAACGAATTTTTAGCAAGATGGGCCATTTTAGATTTTTTGTTTTACTTCTTGCAGAATCACCTTTGGGTACAGTCATTCACAAACTCTCTGCAACAGATCCAGACATCAAATCAGTTGAGTTTTTAAAGTACACAATCCAAGATCCAGCGATAGTTTTCGATCAAAACGGAGTAAAATCCAGAATTTTTAAGAAAAATAAGGTAATTATTTATTTTTCCATATATATACAAAAATAATCACTAAAATATATCTCTCAGGAATTATTTATTGTGGATTACAACACTGGTGAGGTAAAAACAGCAAGCAGTATCTCAAGAACTACAACGGCCGTTGTAGTTTTAACCACAGTCGCCATAGACACTAGCATAGAACAGTATCAAACAGCAAAAGGTATGCTGTTGTTAAAGCCTATAATTTCAAAAAAAATTAATGAAAATTTTTCCAGGTACTTTAGTGATTTCTGTTGTGGGTGGTACAAAACTACCATCTCTTTTTCCTCCTCCATGGACGCCAAATGAACCATACTTGAATGCAAAAGTGCAAGAAGGGTCACCTATAAACACTTTCCTGCTCTCGCTGTTTGTCGCCGATGAGGAATCCAGTTCAAAAAATTACAAAATTGATCCACCTTTGTCATTATTTAAGATTGATAGTCAAACAGGTGCCATAACAACTGATTCTCTCATCGACTATGAAGCAAACGAAACCTTCACGCTTACTGTGAAAGCATTTGACGATAAAGATCCATCGCGGGTTTTCAGTGCCGATATTATAGTAGACATTGGTAATATCAATGACAACAGTCCTGTTTTTGAAAAAGTAGAGAAGCATTTTGCAATAGTAGTAGACAAGTTTACCAAAATTATTTTTTGCATTTAGTTAGCATATCACTTTACGGTAGAAGAACATTCCAATCCCGGCGTCTTGCTGGGGCAAGTTAAAGCCGTAGATGCGGATGCAGGCATATACGGCGAAATCAGATATAGCATTGGATCGGCATATAATAAGATTTTCAATGTGGACTCCGAAGGATATATTACTACATCTCAACTTGCAGTTTTCCTTGATAGGGAAGAGGAAGAAAAATTTGTATTTCAATTGAATGCCACTGACAAGGATACAGATTCTTCAGCAAGATGGACTAGTGTTTCGGTAAGAATAAATTGCAGTGCTGGACTGGCCCAACGGGCTACCGGGAACTTCCCGGTGGCCTGTGGCCCTGTGGTCCTTCCCTGACCCACCATAGCCTGTCGCTGTGGCCTGACCCATCCAAATTTCCCAGTACTAAATTTGTACCCAGTCCAGCCTGATAAATTTTAACTATGCACAGGGCCGACTGGAAGTTATTAATGGGCCCCAAAAGAATCATCAAATTTTCTTAGAAACTTGAAAGTGCGAGGCCCCTCTGATGCCGGACAAAACCGTTTGAGTCGGCCCAGACTAAGGTGCGCGCCATAAGTATAGAATAATCAGTTTTTTTGAAATATTTTTTTTTGTGCTTCATCTGGAATCAAACCAATTTTTTAATAAATGTATTTTAGCATTAGAATTCATTTAAAATTAACAGGTTTTTAAGTTTTGTATAAAAATAAATTTGGCAGTGATTTTCCTTAAAAATGGGGGTGACATAAGTATAGAATATTTTAGGTTTCATGCAAAAAAATGGAGAAAATTAATATCACATAACATGCCTTTGTTTGATTAGTCAATCAGTGATTATGTCATCAATTTTCTGCCATTTTTGAATTTTATTACTTGCTATTTTCTTATTTTGAAGCAATTCCTTGTGCAAAACTTGTAACCATTGTAGAAATCGCTGAAATATGGCAATTAAAGTCACCGGGGCTCTCCAAACAGCAAATCCATAGAAGATCAGAAAGAAATTATTCAATTCTATCAAAAGTCCTAACCCAATGATGAAAATCAAATATGGAAGCAAGACGGAGAGGACCAAAAGTGACGATGCAGCAAGTAGACAGGAATATTTTGTGCCTGGCACTGACTTTGCTGTTGTCTGCAAATGAAATTTGCACACATGTAGATGTAATTGTGTCTTTAGCAAACAATTCAAAGCAGACTAAAGAATTGTGATCACCTTTGTTATCAAAAATAGCTGTACAACTGTGGTTAACTGAAGCCCATAAATTGAAGTGCTCTGATTAGACTAATACCAAGCTGCCCTGGACCAAATCATGAAACTGAGTGCTTTTTACAGACAAAATACAGTTCAATTTAGATGGTCTGGATGGTTAGTGTAATAAGTGGCAAGATTTAAGGAGATAAGAGAAGTTTTCTCAGTGGGCAGAATCAGGTGATGGTTTGGGTGACATTCGGGCAAAAATTACAGGCAAACATCATAATAATAAAAGGATGGAAAGATTCACAGAAGTATAAGGAAGTGTTGAACATGCATTTATTGCCATTTGGATGAAAAATTATGGCAATAAATGGGTGTTTCAGCAGGACAATGCTCACTGCATGGTCACTTTTGGTCTTCCCTGTCTGCTTTCACACTTGGATTTCACGTTTTGGTTAGAATTTTTTATGCAATTGGCTAATTTCTTTCAATTTCTTCCTAATCTTCTATCAATTTGTTGTTTGGCGAGCCACAGTGCCTTTAATCGCTTTATTTCAGCGATTTCCACAATGGTTACAAGTTTTGTACAAGGGATTGCTTCAAAATAAGAAAATAGCAAGTAAGACAATTCAAAAATGGCAGAAAATTGATGACATATTCACTGATTAACTAATCAGACAAAGGCATGTTATGTGATATTAATTTTACTCATTTTTTTGCATCTAACCTAAAATATTCTATACTTATGTCACCCCCATTTTTGTGTAAAATCACTGCCAAATTTATTTTTCCATAAAAATTATAAATGTGTTAATTTTAAACGAATTCTAATGACAAAATACATTTATAAAAAAATTGATATGATTCCAGATAAAGCGTAAAAAAAAATATTACAAAAAAACTGATTATTCTATACTTATGGCGCGCACCTTATGCCTCTTTCTTTTCTCTGGGTTTTATTTTTAAAACTGTAGTTAATAAAATGTTTGTTTCTTGTTTTTAGGTCTTTGTAACACTGACAGATATTAATGACAACAAACCAAAATTTGTTAACAACGAATACGAAGTGTTCGTGATTCCTGCAAAACACGCTGGAAGTCCAATAGTGCAACTTCAAGCAATAGATTTAGATGCTGGGATTAATGGCTCGGTGGAATACTCTATCGAAGAAGGCAATGAAGATGGTGAACTTTAGTGACTTTTATTTAAATATTTGCAGTAAATTAAAATTAACTAAATTTCAGGTCTGTTTTGGGTGAATGAAACATCGGGTATTCTATACCTAGGCAACAAAGCAACTAATGCTACATCATATCAAGTCCGTGTTGCTGTAAGAGATGAGAACGGCAAAGGGCCAAATGTCGATTATGCGACGGTCTTCATAAATATTTCAGAAATGAATTCCCATTCACCTCAATTTTTAATACCATATGCCAATGAAACTGAAATTACAATCCAAGAGGTTAGTGGAGCGAATTAAACTGAAAAACTATGCTCTACCACAGAGCTTCGTAAACTCAAGGCTACCTTAACCATTGGGCTAACTGTAAAGCTAAGTTCACACCTGTGTTCAGACTAAGGGCGACGTGATGCAACGCAAGGAAAAATTAGTCAAACCAACGCAGCCACTGTAGGGCACGTGTGAACAGACCTGAATATCAATTGATGTTGCATCTGGCCAATCAGATGGGGTTTCTTCATTTCGTCGCCCTTCATTTCGTCGCCGTGTCATTTTGTCGCCGTTTTTGGCGACGAAATGACACCCAAAACGGAAAAAGGGCGACGAAATGAATATCGACGAAATGATACGGTTTTACAACCAAAACAACCCAAACCGAACAGAAGGGCGACGAAATGACACGGCGACGAAATGAAGGGCGACGAAATGATACTGCTAAGTAACCAGAACATTTGCCACAATTTGACCAGAATTTGGCCACAATTTAGCCAGAATTTTGCCAAGTTTTTGCCAGAATTTTGCCACATTTTGCCCACAAGTTTGCCACAATTTGGCCACAAGTTGGCCATAATTTGGTCAGAATTTATCCACAATTTGGCCACAATTTGGCCACAATTTGGCCACAATTTGGCCACAAGTTGGCCACAAGTTGGCCACAAGTTGGCCACAAGTTGGCCATAATTTGGTCAGAATTTATCCACAATTTGGCCACAATTTTGCCACAATTTGGCCACAATTTGGCCTCAATGTTGCCACAATTTGGTCAGCATTTGGCCAGAATTTGGCCAGAATTTGGCCAGAATTTGGCCTCAATGTTGCCACAATTTGGTCAGCATTTGGCCAGAATTTGGCCAGAATTTGGCCAGAATTTGGCCACATTTCGGCGCATGTCTATACGACGTTACGCTTCGGCGTGTTCTGTGGCAATGATGGCGAAATGCCACAACAATGACATGGCGACGAATTGATATGGTGACGAAACTATAGGGCGACGAAATGATATGGTGACGAAATTATATGGCGATGAAATGAAATGTTGATGAAATGACGGCGACAAAATGAAAAAATTTTTTCAAAAAAAAATTTCAAAAAAAAAAGTGCGAGGACGACGAAATGAATGGCGACGAAATGAAGTGACCTCAATCAGATGGTTTGAATGAAACCTGGAATTGGCCTGTTTCCATGTGGCAAAGTCTTGCCAACCAGACGTGAATCGACGTGAGTTGGAGTCTACTGTGATTGGTTGACCGCAAGACCTTTCTTTGCGTTGTGTCGCTTACTTCAACTTGGGAGTTGAAGCAGGAATTTGCGTCAACGTCAAGAATTTTTGGACGCTTGCAGCTTGCGTTGCATCAGTTTTCTTGCGTTGCATCTAGTGTGAACACAAGTGTGAACCCACCTTAAGAAGCCATACTCTATCAAAAAAGTTTTCGTAATGGGTTAAAACGTTTCAAAATTGCAGAATCAACAGAAAGACCTCTTACTTCAAGTCAAGGCAGAGGACCTTGACTCAGGACCAAATGGGAGAATTCAGTATGATTTTTTGGATAATAACGGCGATGGAACAAACGAATTAGACGATTTTACTATCGATTCATTTACTGGAGAAATCAACGTAAAGAATTATCTTGACAGAGAAACCAAAGAATTATATCAGGTGAATCTCCAAATTAACCCTTAACCTAAACCGATGGTTGCCAAAGAGAGTTTTACTGGAGAGTTATTAATGATGTAGTAAACCGAAACATTCTATTTGTTACGGCAGCTTATAATTCGAGCGAAAGACCATGGCCAACCGCATCCTCTTGAAAGCTTGAGAGTTTTAACAGTTAAAGTTCTGGACGAAAACGACAATGTGCCAACTTTTCCTAAAGGACCGGTAAGTCTTGTCCTCATTGTGCTAATTCCTAATTAGATTGACTTTTCTCGTCAAGTTTTTCAGCCCATATTCATTCAGCGTGGATGAAAATGCTCCTATTCGCACCGAAATCGGCCAAGTCGTTGCAAATGACCCTGATGAACAAGCGAATGGAAAAATTTATTACCAGATCACAAGTAATAATAATAAAATATGGAGTAACATTTTTTTTTCAGCCTTTTAATTTTTGAATTGTATAACATTACAGGTGGGAATGAAGATGGCCACTTTCTTATCGATTCAGAAAATGGAATATTACGAACAAACTCAATTTTGGACCACGAAAAGAAGAATTTTTATGAATTGACAATCGAAGCGACGAATGAAAAACAAGTGGTAGAAGTACAAAAGAGAAACACAGATGCAGAAAATGATAAAACAAATTCAGCTGTAGTGCAAATTAAAGTGAAAAATACAAATGATAATCCACCAGAATTTATTGGATTGCCATATCAAATAGGTAAGAAAAATGAGCAAATCCAAAGACGAGAATAATGTAACCATCTGTTCAATGTAGGTGTAAAATACTCCGCCGAAGTCGGAGATTTTGTCACTCGCGTAAAAGCCGTCGATCCGGACGGCGGCAATGTCACTTACTCGTTGGTATCTAGCCATCTGTACAGGGCTCGCTCTCCGACATCATCCGGGGCTGTGGTTCCTCAGCCCTTTACAATAGATCGCTCGGGTCATATTTTCATAGCGGCATCCTTACATTTCTACAACCAGGATAGGTTCCATCTGACTGTTGCGGCAAGAGAAGACTTGGAGCCTTATCGGGAAACCAAAACTACTGCCGAGGTTGGTAAAATTAAAAAGTTAAAATTAACGTAGACTATATACTGGCATATAATGCGAGAAATCTAGGGTGAAAATGAGATTAATAATCGATTAAAATAAAAAAGACCCATTTTTAAGCGCTGAAGACTAGAAAACCAAATTAACATGCAAGTCTATGGGAAAACAGTGGCGCCATCTATATTTCAAAGTTGGCGTGAACTAGGGGTTACAAACCGTCTTAATGCGATTAATAAACTCGATGAAAAATCGAAAAACCAGTAACCAGTAATTCGAATAATCGATGCTCCATTGTACTCGCTTTAGAGGGCATGCCCTAAAATCGTGAGTTCTCAGGATGCTCTATAATTCTAATTATCTAGCAGTACCAGATAAATTTTTCAATTTGAACTTGATTAGTATAGGTTGCCATAAAAGGACCAGCCAATCAGATGTTTAACTCTGGTCAAACTTGCATTTTAGGGCATGCCCTCCAAAGTGGGGTAATACGGTAACATCTTACACCCGGTATTTAATTCCAAAAGCGCATTTTGACCCTCTGTTCATCATCCTTAGTGATTTTTTTCACAAAAGATTAGATTTTTAATAGAACATGGATTTATGTTTACAGGTTTGGATTTTTGAACAAAACCAACTTCTGCGGGTTGTCGTTGCCTTTCCACCAGACATAGTGACTCAAGATTTACCAGTTTTTGTGGAGTAAGAAATAGAACAAGAGTGTATAGCACAATTTAAACCATCTCCATTGGCCTATTTTTCTATACATTTAATTAATTCATGTAATATTCCATTTACAGAATGTTGTCTAATTTAACTCAAGGAAAAGTTTACATTGATGATATCAGATATCACACGAACAAGAAGAACATAATTGACAAGGATAAAACCGACATATTGATACATGTTGTAGATACCAACCGGTATGAAATTAAATCCGTTACCGAAGTTTTGAACACAGTTGACAATGTATTCCTCTTCCATCCACAATATCAGCAACTACACTTGACAAGTGTTGAAGTAAAAACACATTGATATTCAAATATTATATAAACTCAACATAAAATTGAATTTCAGCCTGTGTATGGTCAAACAACACCTGAAGAATTTAATCCTATACTCATAGCATTAATTGCTCTTGTCATAGTAATAAGTCTGGGTTTCATTATCATTGCCATCATTTGCTGTTCCAAGCAAAAAGAGTAAGTTTAAATTTTTTTTTTAAATTCCAAAATATTAAAAGAAAATTGTCCTTCGTAGAATACCTAAGAAGCACCAATTTAATACAATAGGTACGTATAAGTAAATTCTCAAATAATTCCACCAGTTATTTACCATTGAAAATGTCTATTTTCTAGTCAAGAAAGAACTGGTGCATGCAGAGTCAGGACCAGCAGCTAGTGCAGTGTAGGTTTATTTCAAAGATATCGGTAACTCAAAATCAAAAATGCTTGGCCCAATGCTTTCTATGGAATAATTGTTTTTTATTTTTTAAACGGTAACGGCACAACCATCTAACAGTTTTCTTTCCTTTTCTTCCTAGAGAAAATCCTCTGTGGCTTGAAAAGTAAGTGCAGACAAGTAATAATTAACAAATTGGATTCTTTGCTTTGTGGAAGTCCTAACAAAATTAATACAAAATTAATATGAAACAATAAAAATATTAATTCTCTTCTTCTTTACAAAATAGAAAACTGAAGCCGTACGAAGAGCAGGTGAGATATGCAAACAACTGTACCTATACTCAAAACCACCATAACGTTGACCTATTCCAGCCAGTTTACGCCTAACTGTGTACTGTGTTCTACTACGTGGAAAAGTAGTTCTGTGCCTTTGGCAATGTTGGTAATCAATCACAATGTCTGGAGTTCTTTACAAATATGGTGTTATGAACGACTTTTTTGTGCCACTACACCAGTGATACGGCTCAAACAATAGGTCAACGTTGTGGTGGTTTTGAGTATACTAACTGACATTGTGTGACTTTATCTCATTTAAATAGGAACTAAGCATGCAGGTATTTTCTGACATGATGGAGCAAAAGTTTGGAAGAAATCCGAGAAATCCTGTACCGCGCTTTACAAGCGGTACTTTAGGCAGCGCGAGTGTATTCGAAGCAAACCTACATTTTGGAGAAGAATTCTTGCCAATGGAGAAGAAACCTCCAAGTGATATTGAATTGCCAAAAGCACGCTCAAAAAAGGTGAATTCAAGCAAGGAGGCTCTAGATGGCAGTGCCAGCTCAACTTCTACTTTGGTTTATCAACCGGAAGCCGCTAAAAGCGACAAAAGTGTAAAAATTAACAGAAATGGTGAACCTATTTTGGTAGGGGAATTAATGTGACTGTGATTAGTTTTGTTACCATTACATTTTATAACAAATAAAAAAAAAGATTATTGTGTTGTCAATACAGTCTTATTTATTTATTAAAAAATATCTGTTAATTGGTAACTGAGTGATCAAAACAGTTACAATTGGGTCTCCCCACTTGCTATGGTTGTTGTAGATGCTTGAGAAACAATAGTTTTAGGGTGGCACATGTCTTTAAAAAATTTGAATGTTCTTGCATTACAAACATATACTATGAAAATGTAGACTCCTTGAAGGGTAGACAGCAGATCAAAATATTCCCAAAAACTTCCTTGAACTCGAATAGCCCAATATATCAACTTTGAAATGTAACAAACTCCCATAATCACAAGTAACTTGACAGCCAGGAAAATCCTGAAAACAAGAAACGGATTCAATTAAATCTTGTATTGGCATAAAGCAAAGGTATTCTATAACCCAAAAAGGGCTACTTATATTCTGCAGTTCGTTCACACACAACTTAAAAAACTTGACTGTTAATCAGCTTATACTGTACTACTATTATTATTTTTAATACAGCGATGTGCAAATCATGACCTACCACGACCAATGTAACAATGTAACTCAGTTGCTATGTAACAAATGTTGTTTTATTAAAAATGAAGATGAGTGAATGAATATATGAAAGTTTCCATTGCATGTTTGACTCTTCAACGAACAAGGAGGAGGATTAAAAATACCTTTGCTTATTTCCAGTAACAGATAAATCTTACATTTGTTTACTTGCGTTTTTATTGACAGCCGAAGCATCTTTCGCCAACTTTCTCGCTTTGACCACAATCGCGATAAACAGCACCACATTTACAATAAGTGAAATGCACACCGGTCCATGCAAATAGAGATATGATGATCCATCACCACCATAAGTACATCTGGTAAAGAAACCTGGTTTCAATGGAGAATCCTCAACCAAGTCCAAAGCCAGCGTAAAAGCCGGAAAAATCAACGGTATTCCCCATCCACACAAACATCGCACTACATAGCCCTTAGTCGATCCTTTGTTTGAAGAAAGTTGCAGCTTAGAAAAAGACAAATATATGGTAAACACATGGATATTCATCCATGCACAAGCTGACAGGAGACAGTACTGATTCAACAGTGGAAGCGCTGGACAAAAATATGCCTGGTAGTAGTCAACCGGTCTTAAATAGTAAATCGTAGTTACCAGGCAATAAACACACAACATTCCAATGTAGCAAATCAATGCAAAATTGCTGACTCTGTTCAAAAGGTACAAGATGAGGATAAAAGTTACCAGTAAACAAACAGTTGAACAGCAGTATCCAATAGTCACAACTGTCATGGCAGTTTGATGTTCTTCATGTTGACATACGGCAATACCCATATGATTTTTCTTGTAAGAATCAAAAGCATAGTATTGGTCATATTTCTTCACATAGACACTCTTATCTTCCAGCAGTTGGTACTCACTTTGTTCGACTGATTCTCTCAGACAGTTGTGGTATTCAGTGGACATGAGGTAGCACAAAACCACAGTGGAGTTGTCATCATGCATGAAGAATTCCTCTTTGGAAAAATGTGTTTTACTCACTTTTCCTTGAAAATCTGTCACCAATAGAGTTCCTTCTGGAGTTATTTCATATTGAGTTCTGTTGTTGAGATAATGACTTTTGTACTTATTGACTGCGAGGTTTTTTCCTGGACAATTCTTCTCCGTGTTGAAATTGAAGTAACAGTAGCATTGGCATATTGCCAAGGAGTTGTAGGCAAATCCATTGATGCAGGGCTCATCTAGGAGATAAAATGTCTCTGATGGTGTGGTAGAATTCATCAGGTCATCACATTTGAGTGTGTGGAGCAATAGGAGGAACAAACACACAGTGTGCAGCAGTGCGAGGTGCAGTGTCATTTTGTGAAACCGATGCTTTCAAGGTTTCTTCTGCATTTAAGAATTGGTTGTTGACCTTGGGTTACAACATTCTTCCAAGGAAGGGGGCAAATGTCATCATTCAAGATGCATTGCACATTTCATAGTTTGAGGAAAAAAATATTTAATTTTTTGTAAAAAGTTTTACCTCATTCTTAATATTCATAATTATATTATTTATGAAAAACAGTTTTAAATTCAATCATAAACTAACTTGACATACTAAGCAAAACATTTCTCTGACTTGGAAGTGTTTTTCCTGCAAACAACATCCGTTCCACTTTTTTTCTCTGTTCAAAAGGAACATATGAAAGCATTTTACATCTTAAAAGTGTATGTAAGAGTATAAAAAGATAATAAAAAAAATATTGTTCACCAGCCTGGAAATTCACACTTGTATTTATGTTGTTTACCTATTGCCCCTGGAATTGTGCTGCCCTTCACAGCACCAACCGGTCTTGGTTGGTCATCTTCCAGGGATATTTCACAAATCCAGCTGAATAATTAAACCACTCCTTCCAATGCGTTGCTCGATTCAAATTCGATTCAAATTCTAAAAACTCTTTTATTTCTTAGTCTTGACTTTCTAGCAGGAATGGTTGTTGTGATTCCACAAATGCAAAATTACCATTGCCGTGTTTGACGTCATCTGCCAGTGGGAAATCCACCAAACCAAATGTCATAAACAACGTGGTTTGGCGCATACATAAAGTCATTTAAACTTGTTTATATTTTTTTAACCGGTCAAAACGTAAAAGTTAACATGTAAAATTTTACAAAATATATAAACATGTTTAAATGACTTCATGAATGGGCCTTCTACTCTTGTTAACTCCAAGAAGAGCCTTTCTCCCATTGGCCTAGTCCCATTACTCCTAACTACAGACTGTGTACCTCCAGGAAAAGTAGTTTCATATTTTTTTTAATTTCTGTGAGTATTATAATGGTTGAAATGATATAAATTTAATTGTATTTCAGAGTAAAATATATTTTCCATTTATAAAATAAAGTTTTATGCCGTTTTTATTTAAACATAACTTACATGTTTGTTCAGTTGATTAATTGCTTTGTCAGGAAAGCAAACAATTTCTTAACAATAGGTAATCGATTACAATGTCTGTACATCGTAATGCAATTCTGGTGTTTGGGTCTATTTTTTTGTATCACTATACAAGTGAAATGGCTAGGCCAATGGGAGAAAAGCTCTTTTTGGAGCTAACAAGAGTATGTGTGTTGTGAAAACTAAATAAAGTTTGTTAGTGGATATTTAGTCATTACAAGTAGAAATTAGGGTGATTAAATCAAAGATGATGGATGTCTCAGTGTTGTTTCAATAAAACTATTTTATACAGAATAAAAACATGTTTAGTTATCCCAATTAGAAATTTGGGTGATTATAACTAAAGATTTTTGATAAAAAAAAACCTAATATAATAATGAAAGGGCACAACCGTCGAACAGTCTTTCCTCTCCTCTTAATTTGATTTGCAATTGAGAGGATATTGAAGTGTCCTCCAGTTCATTGGTTGTGTCAAACCCTTTTGTTATAAATTGTAATTCTGACCATTCTCAGCGACACCTATGTATGAATCGGACTAAACCAGTCAGTTAGGTCTTAACCTTCAAACATATCCTGTTTTCTACACGCTCAATTTACAACATTTAATATCTAGTCAAGAGAAATTGTGTTGTCAATATAACTTAGTCTTATTTGCTTATTAAACAATATCTGTTAATTGGTAACTGAGTGATCAGAGTCTCTCGACTTGCTACGGTTGTTATCGATGCTTGAGAAACAACAGTTTTAGGGTGGCACATGTCTTTAAAAAACTTGAATGTTGTTGCATTACAAACACAAACAATGAAAATGTAGACTCCTTGAAGGGTAGACAGCAGATCCAAATATACCCAAAAACTTCCTTGAAATCGAACAGCCCAATATATCAACTTTGAAATGTAACAGACTCCCAAGTAACTTGACAGCCAGGAAAATCCTGCAAACAAGAAACAGGTTCAATATAATCTTGTATTGGCATAAAAGCAAAGGTATTTTATTAACCCGAAAAGTGCTGCTAATCGGCCGATCCGAACCGCTCATATTCGATTAATTAACAACTAATTAATCGAATATGAGCACTACGGATTGGCCGATAAGCGGAATGGTCCGTACGTGTAACAATTAGGTATTTGTTTCAGAAGTCTTATTCATTATTAAGGTACCAATTGAGATTCTTGTCTTTCTTACAGAAAGGACCATTAAAATTGCTATTTCCTGTTTTACATTCTCAGTGAGACAACTCTTAGCTGTGCACCTCTTCAGTAATAAATTAGTACTAGTGTGTTCAATGAAAAGTCACTATTTCATAAGACGAATAAGGAGGAGGATTAAAAATACCTTTGCTTCCTTCCAGTAACAGATAAATCTTACATTTGTTTACTCGCGTTTTTATTGACAGCCGAAGCATCTTTGGCCAACTTTCTCGCTTTGACCACAATCGCGACAAACAACACCACATTTACCATAAGTGAAATGCAAACCGGTCCTTGCAAATAGAGATATGATAATCCATCACTACCTATATAAGTACATCTGGTGAAGAAACCTGGTTTTAATGGAGAATCCTCAACCAAGTCCAAAGCCAGCGTAAAAGCCGGAAAAATCAACGGTATTCCCCATCCACACAAACATCGGACCACATAGCCCTTAGTCGATCCTTTGCGAGAAGAAAGTTGTAGCTTAGAAAAAGTCAAATAAATATTAAAAACATGAATATTCATCCATGCACAAGCTGACAAGAGAAAGTATTGATTCAACAGTGGAACCGCTGGACAAAAATATGCCTGGTAGTAGTCCACGGGTCTTATGTAATAAATCGCGGATACCACGGAAAAAACAAACAGCATTCCAATGTAGCAAATCAATGCAAAATTGCTGAGTCTGTTCAGAAGGACCAAGGTGAGGATAAAAGTTACCAAAAAACAAACAGTTGAACAGTAATATCCAATAGTCACAACTGTCAAGGCAGTTTGATGTTCTTCATGTTCACATATGGTAATACCCATATGATTCTTCTTGTAAGAATCAAAAGCATAGTATTGGTCATATTTCTTCACATAGACACTCTTATCTTCCAGCAGTTGGTACTCACTTTGTTCCACTGATTCTCTCAGACAGTTGTGTAATTCAGGGGACAAGAGGTAGCACAAAACCACAGTGGAGTTGTCATCATGCATGAAAAATTCCTCTTTGGAAAAATATGTTTTACTCACTTTTCCTTGGAAATCTGTCACCAATAGAGTTCCTTCTGGAGTTATTTCATATTGACTTTTGTTGAGATAATGATTCTTGTACTCATCGACTGCGGGGTTTCTTCCTGGACAACTCTTCTCTGTGTTGAAATTGAAGAAACAGTAGCATTGGCATATTGCCAAGGAGTGGTAGGCAAATCCATTGATGCAGGGCTAATCTAGCAGATAAAGGATGTCCCAAAAATAACGCAAGATTTGAATTTGCCGCCATTTGTGCAGTAAATTGTTGGCAACCCTGAAACAACAACAAATTGACAGCTAAGAGTTTAGGGTTAGGTTTAGGGTTAGAAAAAATGGAGTGTTACACGATACAACAACGTTTTTAGAGTTGGTAAACATGGAGCATTACTCGATACAACAACGTGTAACAATTCAATTACTGCAAGAGACATTTCCTGGTCGTGTACTCTCTCGTTTCGGTGATAAGAATTGGCCCCCTAGGTCGTGTGAACACCATTAGATTTCTTTTTATGGGGTTATTTGATTTCAAAGGTCTATGTCAACAAGCCCACAACCACCCGTGCATTACAATTCTGATCACTGAAACGAAAGAGTACACAACCAGAAAATGTCTCTTGCAGTAATTGAATTGTTACACGTTGTTGTATCGAGTAATGCTCCATGTTTACCAACCCTAAACACGTGGTTGTATCGTGTAGCACTCCATTTTCACTAACCCTAAACCTAACCCTAAACTCTTAGCTGCCAATTTGTTGTTGTTTCAGGGTTGCAAACAATTTACTGCACAAATGGCGGCGAATTCAAATCTTGCGTTATTTTTGGGACACCCTTTATAATGTCTCTGATGGGGTGGTAGTATTCATCAGGTTATCACAGTTGAGTGTGTGGAGCAATAAGAGGAACAGACACACAGTGTGCAGTGTCATTTTGTGAAACCGATCCTTTCAAAGTTTCTTCTGCATTTAAGAAGTGGTTGTTGACCTTGTTTTACAACCTTCTTTCAGGGAAGAGGTCAAATGTCATGATTCTAGATTCACTGCACATTTCATAGTTTGAGGAAAAAAATATTTAATTTTTTGTAAAATGTTTTACCTCATTCTTAATATTCATAATTATATTTTTTTTATGAAAAACAGTTTTAAATTCAATCGTAAACTAACTTGACATACTACGCAAAACATTTTTCTGTCTTGGAAAAGTTTTTCCTGCAAACAACATCCGTTCCACTTTTTTTCTCTGTCCAAAAGGAAAATGTCAAAGCATAATAGTTTATGTATATAAAAAGATAATTAAAAAAAAAATTGTTTGCCAGCCTGGAAATTCACACCTCCCCTGGAATTGTGCTGCCCTTCAAAACAGAAAGTTACAATTGGGTCTCTCCACTTGCTACGGTCGTTAAAGATGCTTGAGAAGCAACAGTTTTAGGGTGACACATGTCTTTAAAATACTTGAATGTTCTTGCATTACAAACATATACAATGAAAATGTAGACTCCTTGAAGGGTAGACAGCAGATCAAAATATTCCCAAAAACTTCCTACAACTTGAACACCCCAATATATCAACTTTGAAATGTAAAAGACTCCCATAATCATAAGTAACTTGACAGCCAGGAAAATCCTGAAAACAAAAAACAGGTTCAATAGAATCTTGTATCGACATAAAAGCAAAGGTATTCTAATAACCCAAAAAAGTGCTACTTTTATTCTGCAGTTTGATAACCCACAACTTAAAAAACTTGACTGTTAATCAGCTCATGCTGTACTATTATTTTTTTAATACGGTCATATGCAGATCATGACCTATCACGATTGGCCAAATTACGGCAACGCCATCTGGGTGTGCTTAATTTGTTCGGGCCCAGAAACAATTGAATTTTCCCATGCACCATCACTGCCGGAAAGAATAAAATTCCGACTGCCTGAATGTCTCTGTACGAGTTCAACCAAAGTTCTCCCGTGTCATCCTAAACTTTTGTCATTCTTTGCACGGAATCAGGCTGTGTGTACTTATCTTAAAAGTGAGTAAAATAAAAGGTCACTTTTCCATAAGACAAACAAAGAGGAGGATTTAAAATACCTTTGCTTATTTCCAGTAACAGATAAATCTTACATTTGTTTACTTGCGTTTTTATTGACAGCCGAAGCATCTTTCGCCAACTTTCTCGCTTTGACCACAATCGCGACAAACAACACCACATTTACAAATTGTGAAATGGACACCGGTCCATGCAAATAGAGATATGATGGTCCATGCAAATGGAGATATGATGATCCATCACCACCATAAGTACATCTGGTGAAGAAACCTGGTTTCAATGAAGAATCCTCAATCAAGTCCAAAGCCAGCGTAATAGCCGAAAAAATCAACGGTATTCCCCATCCACACAAACATCGGACCACATAGCTCTTAGTCGATCCTTTGTGAAAAGAAAGTTGTAGCTTAGAAAATGACAAATATATGGTAAAAACATGAATATTCATCCATGCACACGCTGACAGGAGACAATATTGATTCAACAGTGGAAGCGCTGGACAAAAATATGCCTTATGGTAGTCCCTGGGTCTTTGGTAATCAATCGCAGTTCCCGCGGAAAAAACAAACAGCATTCCAATGTAGCATATCAATGCAAAATTGCTGAGTCTGTTCAGAAGGAACAAGCTGAGGATAAAAGTTACCAGTAAACAAACAGTTGAACAGCAGTATCCAATAGTCACAACTGTCATGGCAGTTTGTTGTTCTTCATGTAGACATACGCTAATACCCCCATGATGCTTCTTGTAGGAATCAAAAGCATAGTATTGGTGAAATCTCTTAACAAAGACACTCTTATCTTCCAGCAGTTGGTACTCACTTTGATCCACAAATTCTCTCCGGCAGTTGTGTAATTCAGTGGACAAGGGGTAGCACAAAACCACAGTGGCGTTGTCATCACGCATGAAGAATTCCTCTTTGGAAAAATGTGTTTTACTCACTTTTCCTTGGAAATCTGTCACCAATAGAGTTCCTTCTGAAGTTATTTCGTATTGAGTTTTGTTGAGATAATGATTTTTGTACTCATTGACTTTGAGGTTTTTTCCTGGACAACTCTTCTCTGTGTTGAAATTAAAGAAACAGTAGCATTGGCATATTGCCAAGGAGTGGTAGGCAAATCCATTAATGCAGGGCTCATCTAGGAGATAAAATGTCTCTGATGGTGTGGTAGTATTCATCAGGTCATCACAATTAAGTGTGTGGAGCAATAGGAGGAACAGACACACAGAGTGCAGTGTCATTTTGTGAAACCGATGCTTTCAAAGTTTCTTCTTCATTTAAGAAATGGTTGTTGACCTTGTTTTACAACATTCTTTCAGGGAAGGGGTCAAATGTCATGATTCAAGATTCACTGCACATTTCATAGTTTGAGGAAAAAAATATTTAATTTTTTGTAAAAAGTTTTACCTCATTCTTAATATTCATACTTATATTATTTATGAATAACAGTTTTAAATTCAATCGTAAACTAACTTGACATACCAAGCAAAACATTTCTCTGTCTTGAAAATGTTTTTCTTGCAAACAACATCCGTTCCATTTTTTGTCTCCTCCACCACTTTGTTACGTGGCCCTGTGGCCAAAATGGACTACGTAACTGATTTAGTTATTACTAAGCTAATAAGTGACTGATAGACAAAGTTGGAGTTAAGATAACTAAACATGACATTTCCTTTATTCTTTCAACTTAAGGTAAACCAAACACTAATAAATAATATGAAATACAGCTAAGAATTCAAGACATGAATAACACTTTATAGAATGTTTTGAATGCACAAAGCAATATCGCCGCACCATTTACTGGCCGACTTCAACTACTTTGGCTACCTTAGGAGAACTGGCGAGATCAGCCAAAGCTGACACTTATATACCGAGATAACCCCCCAGGTTAACAATAATTGACCAGCCCATGATGTAATCATCTTGGGCGCTACCTGATGGTAAGTATTAGAGTTATCAAAGTAAACATTGCGCTGGTCAGAGACGGTCGACAAACGACCCGATTCAACCGCGTGACAATACGAAAGCATTTTACATCTTAAAAGTTTTTAATTAAAAAAAAATATTGTTTACCAGACTGGAAATTCACACTTGTATTTATGTTGTTTACCTATTGCCCCTGGAATTGTGCTGACATTCACAGCACCAACCGGTCTTGGTTGGTCATCTGCCAGGGGAAATGTCACAAATCCAACTGAATAATGAAATCACTTCTTCGAATGCATTGATCAATTCAAATTCCAAAAACTGTTTTAATGATTGAAATGATATAAATTTAATTGTATTGATTGCTTTGTCAGGAAAGCAAACAATTTCTTAACAATAGGTAATCGATTACAATGTCTGTACATCGTAATGCAATTCTGGTGTTTGGGTCTATTTTTTTGTATCACTATGGCTCGGCCAATGGGAGAAAGGCTCTTCTTGGAGCTAACAAGTGTATATGTATTGTGAAAACTAAATAAAGTTTGTTAGTGGATATTTAGTTATTACAAGTAGAAATTAGGTTGATTAAATCAAAGATGATGGTTATCTCAGTGTTGTTCCAATAAAACTATTTTATACAGAATAAAAACATGTTTAGTTATCCCAATTAGAAATTTGGGTGATTATACTAAAGATTTGTGCTTAAATAAAACCTAATATAATGAAAGGGCACAACCGTCGGACAGTCTTTCCTCTCCTCTTAATTTGATTTGCAATTGAGGGGATACTGAAGTGTCCTCCAGTTCATTGGTTGTGTAAAACCCTTTTGTTATAAATTGTAATGGTGACCATTCTCAGCGTCATCTTTGTATGAATCGGACTAAACCCTTCAGTTATGGCTTAACCTTCAAACATATCCAGTTTTCTACACGCTCAATTTACAACATTAAATATTTTGTCAAGAGAGATTGTGTTGTCAGTACAAAATATTTTGTCAAGAGAGATTGTGTTGTCAGTACAGTCTTATTTACTTATTAAACAATATCTGTTAATTGAGAGTGATCAAAACAAAGAGCTACAATTGGGTCTCTCCACTTGCTACGGTTGTTAGAGATGCTTGAGAAACAACAGTTTTAGGGTGGCACATGTCTTTAAAAAACTTGAATGTTCTAGCATTACAAACATATACAATGAAAATGTAGACTCCTTGAAGGGTAGACAGCAGATCAAAATATTCCCAAAAACTTCCTTGAACTCGAACAGCCCAATATATCAACTTTGAAATGTAACAGACTCCCATAATCACAAGTAACTTTACAGCCAGGAAAATCCTGAAAACAAGAAACAGGTTCAATAAAATCTTGTATCGGCATAAAAGCAAAGGTATTTTATAAACCCAAAAAATACTGCTAATCGGCCAATCCGTAGCGCTCATATTCAATTAATTAACAACTAATTTATCGAATATGAGCACTACGGATCGGCGGATAAGCAGAATGGTCCGTACGTGTAACAATTATCCTGTAGGTATTTGTGTCAGAAGTCTTATTCATTATTAAGCCACAGATGGGGCAATCTCCAAAGACGACGCTTTGGTGCCCACAATGTACCTATTTGGGGACAAAATAATTAAATCCGGAAGGCCGGTAGCTTAACCGCTGTTAGGGTAGTGTGACAAATTGTCGCACTTGGCGCTACTGTTGTTAAGCCAAGAAAATTAATTTGAAGTCAAGAAAATTAATTTTAAGTGAAAAACTTTAATTTATCCCAAAAAATTTAATTTTAAATGTATATTTTAGCCAGAAATGGAACCGTTTAATCACTAGCGCCACACGGTGACTGCTGATAAAAATTGGAAGCACTAAGTAGAAGCGCTTATAAAAGATTAGGAGAAGCCAACTTAAATTTAAGCTGGAATTTCTAAGGGGCAGAATTTTCAAAGGTGAATAAATAAATAAATAATGTTCAGAACACTCCAATTTTTTTTTGAAACAAACATTATTGTTGTGTGAACAAAGTCAGAAATTTTCAGATAATTATAGTAAACCAAAAAAAAGTTTTCCTATTCAAGAAGAGTGTTGTCCCCAAATAGGTATAGGGTTGTCCATCTGAGGGTTAAGGTATCAATTGAGATCCTTGTTTTTCTTATAGAAAGGACCTTTAAAATTGCTATTTCCTGTTTTACATTTTCAGTGAAACAACTCTTAGCTATGCACCTCTTCAGTAATAAATTGGTACTAGTGTATTCAATGAAAAGTCACTATTTCGTAAGACGAATACGGAGGAAGATTAAAAATACCTTTGCTTCCTTCCAGTAACAGATAAATCTTACATTTGTTTACTCGCTTTTTTATTGACTGCCGAAGCATCTTTTGCCAACTTTCTCGCTTTGACCACAATCAGAACAAACAACACCACATTTACCATAAGTGAAATGCACACCGGTCCATGCAAATAGAGATATGATAATCCATCACTACCATGAGTACATCTAGTGAAGAAACCTGGTTTCAATGGAGAATCCTCAACCAAGTCCAAAGCCAGCGTAAAAGCCGGAAAAATCAACGGTATTCCCCATCCGCACAAACATCGGACCACATAGCCCTTAGTCGATCCTTTGCGAGAAGAAAGTTGTAGCTTAGAAAAAGTCAAATATATGGTAAACACATGGATATTCATCCATGCACAAGCTGACAGGAGACAGTACTGATTCAACAGTGGAAGCGCTGGACAAAAATATGCCTGGTAGTAGTCAACGGGTCTCATGTAATAAATCGCGGTTACCACGGAAAAAACAAACAGCATTCCAATGTAGCAAATCAATGCAAAATTGCTGAGTCTGTTCAGAAGGACCAAGGTGAGGATAAAAGTTACCAATAAACAAACAGTTGAACAGTAATATCCAATAGTCACAACTGTCATGGCGTTTTGGTGTTCTTCGTGTTGACATACTGCAATACCACCATCATTTTCCTTGTAGGAATCAAAAGCATAGTGTTGGTCATATTTCTTCACATAAACACTCTTATCTTCCAGCAGTTGATATTCATTTTGATCCAATGATTCTCTCGGACAGTTGTGGTATTCAGTGGACATGAGGTAGCACACAACCACAGTGGAGTTGTCATCATGCATGAAGAATTCCTCTTTGGAAAAATGTGTTTTACTCACTTTTCCTTGGAAATCTGTCACCAATAGAGTTCCTTCTGGAGTTATTTCATATTGGGTTTTGTTGAGATAATGACTTTTGTACTGATTGATTGCGAAGTTTTTTCGTGGACAGTCCGTCTCTGAGTTGTAATTGAAAAAACAGTAGCATTGGCATATTGCCAAGGAATTGAATGCATATCCATTGATGCAGGGCTTAACTATCCAATAAAGTTGTTCTGATGGGGTGGTAGTATTCATCAGGTCATCACATTTGATTGTGTGGAGCAATAGGAGGAACAGACACACTGTGTGCAGTGTCATTTTTGAAGTTGATGCTTTCAAGGTTTCTTCTGCATTTAAGATATGTTTGCTGACCTTGTATTACAACATTCTTTCAGGGAAGGGGTCAAAATGTCATGATTCAGATTCGTTGCACATTTCATATTATCTTTAAGAAAAGAAATTTAGAGAAGGGCATTGCAGTTACTACGCCGCACATTAGAACTACATCCCGCCCAAAGTGGCACTAGTTGTTTTTGTTGTCGTTTGTTGGCATGTTTGCTGTTAGTACTGGTCTGTGATGAGAGAAATAAGAAAAGCAAGAAATGTGTCTGTTGTTTATAAATTGTTGATTCCCATCTCTTGCTGAGAAACGTGAGGTTTGCACGTGAGCTGGTGGTTAGGTTAAGGTTGTAAGGTTTGCGACACAGAAGATTTAGAGACTAAAACATGAAACTAGCCACCCAGATGGCTTGCAACAAACTGTAAAATTTCTTGCCAAAGTGATGATGCGGAGCTGTTTCAATTATCAATGCACAGGGAAATTATGTTTTATCTGAGGAACTGTAAAATAAAAATGCCTTTTGAGAATAGTTTTATTAATTTTAGTGAGAGCTTCCCAGCAATGTTAAAACACCTTAAAGTAATGGTGTACTCATAAAAATTTGCATTATTCCAAACTTTTTGAACTGACTGTAGAAAAGATAATTTAAAGAACTCTGTTCACCAGCCTTGAAATTCACACTTGTATTAATGTTGTTTACCTATTGCCCCTGGATTTCTGCTGCCCTTCACAAGCCCAAAACCAGTCTTTAGTTGGTCATCCGCCAAAAGAAAATTCATTATCTAGCTAAAAGTTAGTTTGGTTGATTAAACTAAAGATTTTTGTTTCGATAATACCATAATAATAAAAGAGCACAAACATCTAACAGTTTTCTTTCCTTTTCTTTCTAGAGAAAATCCTCTGTTGTGTGTGTGAGACAGACAAGTAATAATTAACAAATTGGATTCTAAGCTTTGTGGACGGGTCCTAACAAAATTAATACGGAATTAATACTAAACAACAAGTATTACCGTATTGTCACTAGTACAGACCGTTCCGGTCGCCGGCCGATCTGTACTGCCTGTTTTGATGTAGTTAGTTGCCAAATTTCAGCAACAGATGGCGTTGCCCATCAAAATGATATTAGATGACATCATAGGAACAATTAACTTTGATAATAGGGGGAAAACAAGATAACTCGGAAAGCAAAGATAATCATTCAAGTCAGTTCTCTCTAGGATCCCATACTAGAAACATCTTCTCCAAACACTCTACTAAGAGAGCTTTGTGTCAGCCTATTACAGGCATGGCTTCTGCTCATCTTAACTAACACATTGATTATGCATTTGATCATTTAAGATTAAGTTTTGCATTTCATTCATTGTAAATGTATAAAATTGCATTCAATTCAGTCTCATGTAATTTGGTAAACCAGACTTAAGTTTAGATAGAATTAAGAATCAATTTTAATTAGAACATTTCAAATGGAAATATCCAATTTAAGTTAAATAAAGAAACATTGAATTTAAACAAATAAAACCTGAGTCATTCTTGCAAAATCCTTTCTAATTAAATGTAGCGTGGCTAAATTCACACATAGGTGACACCAACCACGTTACAGTATTTTGCGGATGATAAAATGCATCGGAGTATAAGATACATCCCAAATTTATCAGTCAATTTTTAGAAAAAAAATATTTTTTTTGTACGATAAGACGCACAAAGAGACAATTATTGTATAAAAACTACTCCGTACCACATTTTACCGATTAAGAGTCGCCCTCAAATTGTAGCTGCCCTCGAATACTAGCCGCGGCTGAGACACAAAGAATACCGTATTTTTGCAAAAGTACGGTAATATTTCCGTATTAAACTCACGAACGATGAACATACGCTTCGTTCGTGACGCTCAGAGACTTCGTTTGTTACATTAAACAAATGTAACAAACGAAAAACCGAAATTGTAACTGCTGACAAAAATGGCCGTTTTGAATAAGAGCCAGCGGCTCTTAATCCATAAAATACGGTATGTTATTTCTACAAGTAATTCTTAATTTTAATTTTTAATTTTTATTTTCAAAATTCTCCAATTTATTTTCATGGAAATCCCCGAATTAATTTTATGGAATTTCCCCATTTGTTTTCACAGTAATCCCTAAATTAATTTAATGGGATTCCCGGATTTATTTCCATGGAAATCGCTGAATTAATTTTCTGGGATTCCCCGATTTGACACATATCACATAAGTTCGGACTAAAAGACGCATTTGGGTCCATAAGACGAGTGTGTTCTTACACTAAGTCGTAAATTCGGCGTAAAGTAGAATGAAACAGACTTCACAGTAGACGTTGAAATGCTGATTTATTCATAGGAAGTACAGGGGGCGCTGTGGAAACAGCGACATAAAATAACAAGACATTTTGAGTGCATTTGACCATCCAGGGATGCGAACATAGCAAGACTTTTCAAAGTAAAAAAGTGCGTCTTACGGTCCGCAAAATACGGTAAATCTAATCTTAATAAAATTGAAAGCTGAATCTGTATGAAAAAATATTTACTTTTTTAGAAAAGTTTTATCTCATTCAGTCTGAAGAAATTTTAATGCTAGTTTCAGTGGTAAACTAACTTGACATAGTTTTTATTACAAAAATGTTAATGAGAGCATTAAATTTCATTCCACATTAATTTTTCGAATTGTTCGTAAGTTATATACAGTATTTTTTTTAAGGCCAAGGGGATTAGCAACAACTTCAGAGATTTGCCACAGCAAGGCGGTGAACATTTACAATATATTTGAACTCACAAAATGTATGCATTAAAAAATAGACGAGTCATTAAACACAATGTTATTCACCGACCTGGAAATTCACACTTGTTTTTGTGGTGTTTCATCGAGAGTTATGCCCTTCACGTCACCAACCACTCTTGGTTGGTGATCTGCCAGTGGAAAATCCATCAATCCAGCTGACGTCGACAACGTGATTTGAATTAATTAAAAATAACAGTGCGAAACTCAACAAAAGTCAATGAAACGTGGTTCTTCAACCGTTACATGGAATTTTAAATTTTATAAACAATCCATTAATAAATTTAAAAATATTTCCTACCTTGTTTTCCAATCAAACCGCCCTTAACATCATTTCCCCGTCTTTAAAATCCTGCAAATTGAAGTGACGGCGATCAACATAGCCGCCATTTGCATTAATCCCTACCGTTGAAACTCGCAACCATCTTCAGTAGCAAAGGCGCTACAAATTTGTTAACAATGAAATAATGCAATGAAATACGCCTACTTTTATTCTCCGTGTTACAAGTTGAATTCAATGTGATTAGCAACTCGTCATTAACGGATCAATAAATCAACCCAAAAAGGTAAAATCAATTTCAAAATAAAATTAATCATAAACTAATTTGAACTTGTACAATCTTCTTTAGAATTATGAGCGCAGATGTTATTGTCCATCAGAAATCACTCCAAAGCAAATCAACTCTTAGAGTGACCAGACCTCTGAATAGAAGCCAGTTGAAGCAGTTGGCCGAGTCCAATTGGGTGCCACCAGATGGAGGCTGGGGTTGGCTTTGTGTGGTTGCCTGTTTCACCACGTACTGCATGTTGGTTGGCATGAGCAGGACTTTTGGCATAATTTACAACGATGTCCAAAGAGCATTTCCAGATACTAGGAATTCTGTTCTTGTTCTGATTCCTGCAATGGTCATTACTTTGACTGTTGGACTTGGTAAGATGAGAATCAGAAGTGAGTGACAAGTTGGTAATTGTAGATTTCTCTTCTCTTTCCGTAGGTGTTGTTGCTGGAGCGTTGACAGTCGCGTTTTCGTGCCGCAAAGTAGCATTTGTCGGTGGTTTATGCGCAGGAATTGGTCTCTCCTTGAATTATTTTGCTACGAATGTTTATTACATGTTGTGTTGTTTTATACTTGCGGGTTAGAAAATGACAGTAGGTGCGTTCAATCATGATTCAATCCTGGAAGGATAAGTGACTTTTAGGTGACGAAAAACCATTAATATGGTGTCACTGTCGGTTTCTTACATGAGTTTGTGTTTATTATTGGGGTAACCTGTCCCTAAAGTTGCCCTAATGCATGGCAGAAAGTGGGATTTGATCCTAAAGGGTTCCAAAGTACTTTTTACGCTTGTTTTTGACTTTGATTGAATAGGAAAGGAGAAGTCACTACTTCTTTCTAGACTGAGCGCACCTACAGTATGGAGACAAAAATATATAGTGAGAGAATGTAAGCCGGTTATGCTGCGTTTCCACTTGACTGAAAGGTTTCCGTAGCCAGGTCGTGGGGATGTCATCGGGCAGTGGTATTTTCTTTAGCAGAAAAAGTAGAAAGTAAAGATTTTTAATTTCAAATGTGTATCACTTTGATTAGGGTTTCTGTTTTGCCACCTTTTTTTTAATTCCCGGTTCCTGGTATCAAAATGGCAGGTACTTTCGGGAAATCGGTACTCTCGGTATCATGATTATTTTTGATGATTTTAATTGATTTTTCATGATATTAGGCGTTTTTTAATCGATTTATTTTTATCATTTTAGCCGTTTTTTAATTGATTTTTCATCATAAGGCGGTTTTTAGTTGATTTTTTTTTATTATTTTAGGCGTTTTTTAATTGATTTTTCATCATAAGGCGGTTTTCAATTTATTTTTCATCATATCAGACAGTTTTTAATTGATTTTTCATCATTTTAGGCGTATTTTAATTGATTTTTCATCATTTTAGGCGTATTTTAATTGATTTTTCATCAGATTAGGCGTTTTTTAATTGATTTTTTATCAGATAGGCGTTTTTTAATTGATTGTTCATTTTAAGCGTATTTTAATTGATTTTTCATCATATTAGGCGTATTTTAATTGATTTTTCATCACATTAGGCGTTCTTTAATTGATTTTTCATCACATTAGGCGTTCTTTAATTGATTTTTTTATTACTTTAGGCGTTTTTTAATTAATTTTTCATCACATTAGGCGTTTTTTGATTGATTTTTCATCATTTTAGACATCAAATGCTTTGATGTTTAATAAAGAATCTTTAAATAATATATACAATTCGCAATGTTAATTTCATCCCAGATTAAACTAACATCGCATGTTATATTTGCCGATTGTCATTTGAACATCAAAGTGATCAGCAGAGTCTATTCCTGCTACCTGCTATTTTGCTACCAAAATCAGAAGAACTGATGTCAAAACAGATTACAAATTGGCAGAAAACAGGACTTTCTACTCTATTTCAGTCAAGTGGGAACCCAGGAGTGTGCTAGAAATCCCCGGGTTTACATTATTGACACCCCAATTAAACAGAAAAAAGCACTATTCGATATAACGAAAAATTGGTTATATCGCGGTTCGTTCAAACGAGATTCGACGGTATAACCAACAGCTACATTCTCTCATCCCTCACGGTTGTTGAGTGTTGAAGTTTGTTAATAATATTTCAGGTATTGGTGGAGGATTAGCCACTAACCCAGGGATTATAATAGTAGCAAAATACTTCCGTAAACGGCGAACACAGGCGGTCGGATTGTCCTTGGCCGGCACCGCCATTGGGTCCATGATCCAACCTCCGTTTATGAAATATTTGGCCACCACGTATGGATTTCGAGGTGCCCTGTTGATTCAAGGAGCACTCATGTTTCACGTTTGTGCTGTATCACTTTTGTACAGAGAACCCGTGTCGAAGGACGAATTAAAGAAATTCGGCGCTGCATGTGCCGTGCAGAGCGCGAGTGTCGAGTTCCCATTATCCCACTCAATGGTTTGTCGTGGAGAATTCTTATGAGTATGCTGTAAGGATTTCTGTTTTTGTAGCAATACGAAAAAGGAGTACAAGGGAGATATTTTTCGACAACTTCGAACTCGTGTTTTCAATGGGTCGAACGGTACCTCTATGTGGACCTGACGCTTCTGTACAGTCCCATTTTTGACGTCATGGTCATTTCTTCAATGTTTTTATCCGTGGGATATCCTCAAACTTTGATCATCATTCCACCGCATGCGGAGTCTTTGGGTTATTCCGAATACTGGGGAAGCATTCTCTTGTCGATTTCTTCGGCTGGAGATTTGTTAGGAAGGATTGGAAGCGGATTCATATTCGACAGGAATATAATACGGAAACAACCGGGATATATTGCAGCGTATGTTGATTTGTTGATTTAAACGTGTATCGTACACTGTACTGTAGACCTTTTGCTGTGGCAATTGACTGAATATGGTTCAAAAATACATTGGAATTATATCGCAGTGTATTGCAATGTACAGGCAGTGTTCACTAAGTCTAAAAACTGGTTAGCATGGGGTGGGACGCATACTCACGTAAATAAGACAAGAAACTCCAGATTGTTGGGTTGTTGGCCTTTAATCCGTTGTCTAGGGGTTGGAGACTCCCGTCTACCCGCGTGTTGGCAGTGCTACTGGCAACCGATCCGTCATACACAGGGAGTGAGCCCCATGTATGAAGTGGCCGGTCCAACATACTATTCTGTCGTACTTACCTGTACTAGTATGGTCCAGGCAACCGCTCATGGAGGCTGTAGTGGATCAATCATCACACTACTGAGCCTCGCAGTGGTGAATAGGAAGGAGAGCAGTCAGCACAGGGCACGACTGCTATCGCTGCGGGTCGCTAGCTTCAGGACTTTACTTCACACACCTGTCTCGGTTGAGCCCCCCCAGCGCTCTTTTCTTTACTCCCCACACCACTCAGCTCCCTTCTTCCCTATACTGGGTCATACCACTTCGCAAGGAGGGATGAATTTAGGTGTGTGGTAGTGACGCTGGCAGTGCTGGACTGGCCCGGCGGGCTACCGGGAGTTTCCCGGTGGCCCGTGGCTGCTGTGTCCTGTCGCGGCCTGCTGTGGCCTGTCCCGGCCTGCTGTGGCCTGTCCCGACTTCATTAATTGTGGCCCGGACACTCAGATTTCCCGGCCATAAATTTGTTCCCAGTCCAGCCCTGGACGCTGGTCACCGTTGGGTGGCCAAGCGGTCGCATAACAACCTATTAATATGCCAAAAGAATTATTTTGTTACCACCTAATGTTAGCGTGTAGAAAAAAAATAATATTGTTTAAAGACTCTGTGAACACCCTGTATTTTGAAATGCATTGGGTTTTTGAGAATGCTCAGCGAACGGTCTATAAGAAACAGAGAAAACAAAATTGTAACACTGATAATCCATTTACTTGTAGGACAATGCTGATAAGTATTTCACTGATATGTATTGCCTTTTCTACAAAGTATTACGAAATTGCTATATGTTCTTTCTTCTATGGAGCATTTGCTGGCTCTTCGTACATTCTTGTGCCGGTATTACTAACAGAACATCACGGTGCTCCTAAATTAGCATCTTCATTTGGAATAGTCCGTACTTCGATGGCCCTGACTTGTTTAACCGGTCCCCCACTTGCTGGCTATATCAGGGATGTTACTGGAGATTTCAAAGCATCCATATGGACCATTGGTGTGATCTCTTCGTTAGCTTCAATAGTCGTGCTTTTCATTATCCCGTTAAAACGTCGATACAGAGCACAATCAAAATCAAAATATCCAATAACTGTATAATGTCCAATCAAAATAAAAATTATCTATTAACCAAACACTGCACCTAAACTTTTATTCCCAAGTGGCAAAACACAACACTATTTATTATAACCGAAAGTCCTTTATAAACGCCGGTTTCAACACAACCCAACAAATTCTACAAACATTATAAACATATCAGTTCTGATAGCTGATATCTTATCTTGACAAACTCAAGATAAAAATTCAATTGTTGTTATTGTGTAATTTAGCAGATTGAACTAAAATGGAGCCTCATAACAAACGGTAGGTACAAATCAATATAAAATTGTATAACATCGACAAATAAATAACGTTACTTACAGATGATGTCCTTTATTTGTTATTCTATACAATTAATATTTTGCTTTAAACCTCAGTAGAATTCACAATTTGTGTTTATAACACTTTGTTGACTTTTTTCAGATCTGACGATGAGAACTGTCGTTTATTCCTGTGTTATTCGCCATCTTGGGCTCGGCCATTGGCGACTCGCAAAGTGTTTACGCTATGTTACAGCTTCTTGAGCATAGTGCAAGGAATGTTATTCTTCTACATGGTGGGCACTCTGACCACCATTGAATCCCATTTTCAGCTGCCTAGTGAAACATTTGGGCTGGTTATGAGTGTAGGTGAAGTAATTTGCATGTTCTCAAGTGTTATCGTTGGGCTACTGGTCAACAACAAAACTCACAGACCCTACAGCCTAGGAATCTGTTTCTTACTAATGGGTGTTGGAAATCATTTATTTGCATTGCCCTATTACTTATATGGCAGTCCAATACCACTTGATAACACTATTAATGGCACCTCATCACACACCCTATGCGTTGAAAATTCTACCGTCAACACGGAATGTGTGTCTGCACTGCTGGCACCACCTGGTTCCAGCATATGGGCTGTAGGGTTGATATTCCTTCTTGCTTGGACAATAGCGAATATTGGGTCTAATGGAATGTATATCATTGGGACACCTTTTTTGGATGACAATGTCCAAAACAAAAATTCACCGATGTATTTAGGCAAGTCCAAAAAGCATATCAAAATAATTCTTTCAAGGCATTTTTAATACTTTTCTTATGTTTTACAGGTCTTACGTGCGCTATCCGCACAATTGGTCCCATATTTGGTTCACTTCTCAGTACACTTTGTCTCACAATATACGTCAATCCAAATGGTAAATATCATTTTTTTTATATTTGCAAACTGGCATTATTGCACTGGGATGTGTGAGAAAGAAAATAAATTTCCAGATTCATCATCCCGGGCGGGCCCCCAATTGTGACTGGTATGGTCTTCGCCATGGCAGCCAGGGGACTGGTTACCATGGTGTGGGACGCATACTCACGTAATAATTAGACAGGAACTCCAGATTGTTGGTTGTTGGCCTTTAATTCGTTATCTAGGGATCAGAGTCTCCCATCTACCCACGTGTTGGCAGTGTCGCGAAGGCATGCTACATCACGGATGACGTGGACGGTCAAACATAACCATTCTGATTTACTTACCCGTACATCCCATGCTCATGGGGGCAGTAGTAGATCATCGCAATACTGAGCATTGCAGTGGTGAATGGGGAGGTGAGCAGAGTCAGTATGTCGACTCTTGCTGGCTTCAGGACCGTGCTTCACACCCTCGGTTGAGACCCAGCGCTCTTCTCTCTACTCCCCACACCACTCAGCTCCCTTCTCCCCTATACTGGGTCATACCACTCCGCGAGGAGGGATGATCTTAGGGCCATTAGGCGGTGTGTGATAGTGACACTGGTCACCCTTTGGTGGCTAATTTTAGTTCTCGAGTTCCAGTGTTTTGCCATCAATTGTAGGTTTACAATCGGCTGTTGCTATTCGTGATGATGTAGTTTCTTTTAATTCTTTTTATAATTGCAGAGCCTTCTTGGTTTGACAATCGTGATTCCCGCTGGGTCGGTGCTTGGTGGTTGGGATTTCTGATCAGTGGTTGGCTTTCCATTCTGTGTGCCCTTTTGATCGCTCAATTTCCCAGACGGCTACCATCGCAGAAACTTACTCCGGCAATGCAAATGGAGTTGGAAGAAAAAAAACCAATGGCAAATGGAGATAAAGTTGTGGAAGATGATGAAAGTCCAACCACGGTTCCGTCGTTAAAAGGTAAGGATACAACAGAAATTAAAGTGTACTCTGTATGGACCAGACAGTACTGCTCTGGACAACAAAAACCTTATTGCCACAAAAAAGATTATTCACAAGAAAACGTGATTAATTTTTTTTAAGTCGAATTACTCAAAAAATACATTTATTGCAGAAATTATTCCTGGGGTTCGTCGAATTGTTCGAAATTTGATGCTGTGGCTGCGGATATTAAGCTCGATCTTCACCTGGTTTGGACTGGAAGGTTTTATTCTGTACATGCCCAAGTATTTAGAACACGAATTTCACTTAACAGCATCTCAAGCCAGCACTTGGACAGGTAAGAACTAAGAAAGTTGGATAATTCAATACAATAAATTCATTTTTATTAGGAACTGCATTTTTGCTTCCATCCATGGTGGGTGAACTTGTGATTGGCTTCCTTATACAACGTTTTAAACCGACAGCCAAACAGTTGGCTGGCCTCTTGACCGTGGCCAAATCCACAGAAGCGATTATACTGGCAATTCTTCCAGCTTTAAAGTGCGAAAACGCCGTTTTATTAGGAAGCGGAAGCACGTAAGTAACTTCCCAATAGACCTTTGGAAAAATGAGGCCAGGTGATACGACCAATGAGAAATAAGAGTATAACATTGTTAATTTGTAGTTTTCTTATTTCAAACTGCATTATGTCATAATTTTTCAATGGTCTATTAGCTGCATTCAAAAAGTCGTGTTTTAAGTGTTTTAGGTGTTTGTGTTTAGAATACCTACGTGTGATGATGCCGTTTGCGATTGTTCGGACGCGGTGTTTTCGCCAATTTGTGGTGCCGATGGTCAGTCATATTTCTCCGCTTGTCATGCCGGTTGTTGGGGGAGTGATCTTGGAGAACAAGCTTACAATGCAAGTAAAGGTGATAGTAGATTACAATTGTCGCGCTCAACTCTAACCGTCGCTAACTCGTGGGTTGATTACTTAATTCGACTAACTCACTACCGCTTTGTCTCAAGCGGTTTACCCAAAGAAATGATTACACAGATATAAAAGGTAAAATATAATATAGATTTATTCTGTGGGACAATGTACAGATATATCTTATATATATATATGAAAGGTAGGTAAAAGGTAAATCGGAATGGGTGAAGGGAAATGGAAAGGTAAAGGTATGATGAAAGCTGGCTGGAATCGGCGAGGTCGTCTGTTGTCTCGGTCGTGTCCAAGATGGCGTCCTCGTTGTGGCAACGTGGTGTCGTCTTGGGCCGGCGTGGCAATATGGCGTCCTCGGCTCGTCTCTGGCTGGTCCTTCGGGCTCACGCTGGTCGGGCGCGAGTGAATGCTTAGTTAAAAGGCTTACTTCGGGCTGTTGTCTAGGTTTTTGTGTGGTGTCCGGCGATCACACAGCGGCGGACTCTTCTGGCTCCCGGCGGTCACACAGCGGCGGGAACGCTCGTCGTGGTTTTACTGCAGTTTAGGCTTGTGCGACCGTTTGTCTGCACAACTCGCTAAACTGGAGTGGTTTTTACTATTTCTAGCTGGTGTGCTAAAATAGTGTGGTAATCTTATCTCGCAGGTTACTCTGCGGAGTTTGACACTGACCAAACGTACTCACGGTAAATTGTCCTTTGTCCTTGGTCAATCCCAGTATATTTACTTGGGCCTGATCTTGTAGGACGACGGGTTTACGTGTGTTTCTCGTTTGATGGTTGTGTTGGTTCTGCCCGCTCAGTGCAAGGCACATTCCTTTGCACAAAGCGGGGTTGACAGGTGACCGGAATCACCCAATGGTGGGGTGGACGAGCCATCCCCACTCCCTCAGGGCAGACGCCTGTCCATTGACTAGATGTCAATGCACTGAGGGAAGGGAGACGCGCTTGCGGCTCCCCTTACACCCGAAACGAGGTCACGAGAGAAACTCTTCGTTGACCCCGGTCCAGTCGGGTCACAACACTTCCCCCTCCGAGCTCAGACCGTGGGGCTGAGCGATCACTTCTTTCCTGGGGGACCCGACACTGAGTCCGTCACCTGGGCGTAACTCACTCCAGGGACAGGCGGTTGAGTGCCGGGTGGCGCGGGTAGATCGCCTACTAACGCCGAGGACCGATCTCGGGGGTCCTCATGCTCCGTAATGAAGCATAATGCATGGCCGTCAACTGGCTCATGCGGGGCACGCGTCCTCTCGTGTAACCAAACGCTCGGGATGTAGGCGGAGAAGCCGGTGTTCGTATGCCGGATGGCATTGGCTTCCGCTGGCGTCACTGGCACACGGTGGGCTCTCAGCAACCTCTGGTGGAAGATGAGGTCTCTAGTCTTCCGGATCTGGTTGTGAAGCCAGATGAAGACTGATTTGCCTTTGTCCCGCTGCGCGAGGATAAACCTCCTGGTCGCCGTCGTCATCGAGAGATGGGGAAACTCTTCGATGATTCGCCCGTAATAGTCTGGCGGAGGCGGTGCCGGCTTCGGCTTCTGGGTGGCCGCGGGAATAGCGGCTTGCGTCGTTGTCGCCGCTCGGGCCGGTGAGGTCCCGGGCGGTGTCGGCTTCGTTTGCTCGACGGACCTGACGGGTGGCGTTCGGCACAGCAAGCGCTTTGGTTTACCCGCCACTTCGAACAGGGCGGGTCCTTGCGGGGATATCTCCGCAGGCATCGGTGGCGGAATCGGAACTCCGCTCGTCGGCGAGATCACCATGTCTACATCCTCTGCCGATTCTTCCGTCTGGATGGTCAAGGCGCGCAGTTGTTGGGTAGGCGCCGCTGTCCAGGTGGCGGAGGTGTAACGAAACGCCGTGCTTCGCAACTTGTACCCCTCAAATTCGGGGTTTACCACATCCCTGGTTAGCTCGTAGCGAGTCAACACAGGGTCGGGCAGAATGGAGCTCCACTCTGCGAGGAGTGCACGGGGAACCTGTACACCCTCTCTGTCCACGACAGACCATGCGGCCATCGCCTGACGCCCTTCTCCGAAGAGTGCTGGGGTTAGCAGCTGCATCATGACCTTGGTCAATGATAGCTGTAGGCTGCGACGATTCACTGGATTCGATCGCTCCGAATCCGCAGTGAAGGCACACGAGAGCTTACTCATCATCGCCGTTGCCCATTCGATGAAATATCGCTGGGCCTGATCCACACCTCGCAAGGCGGGCGCGGAGACTCTTGGGTCTTCCATCACGAAGCGAAACGCTGAGAGCTCGGAGATAGTCGGATTGGCGGCTTCTCTCGCGAGTCGCGCTTCTTCGTCTCGCCTCTCGAAAAACAGGGCCGAGGAACCGGATCGGGGTTGGCTCGGCCTGTAAATGCCGGTCAAATTGGCTCGACATTCCTGCGCAATGCTCTGTCCAACGGGGGGAGGGACTGAGCGGTCGGTGGGTAAATCCGGCGGATCGCTCGAATTCAACAACGACGGCGGCGGCAGGTTCGGAGGCGGCTGCGTCTTGGTCGGCAGCGTCGGCGTCGGCAGCGGTGGTGTTGGCTGCGTCGGCGGTGGTGGCGTCTCCGTCGTCTGCACTCCAGTCATTGCGACTTGGAGCGCCGGGAGATGTTGTCCGGAGCCTGAAGGCTGCACGATGGCGGTTGGCATGCCATCGGGTCGTGGTCGCGAATTAATGTAGTCTGCGAGCCACCTTGCCACCTCGTGTGGGGTCACCTTCCCGTCGGTGACAACACCCATCTTCCTGGCGTGTTTCATCGCGGGATCGAAACGGGTCAGTTTCGTCCGCTTCATCTGAGTCAGAATCCCGCGAAGGTCCCGCGTATCTGCCGCTGGGACGTGTCGCTCACCTGACTGGCTACCACTTCGTCGACCCGCTCTCTTGGAGGCGTAGGCGGGTTCGGGGATGGGACGGCCCCGAGCTTCGCACCTCGCGAAGTATCGCTCTTTGCGATCTTTTTTCCGCTGCTCGCGATGAGTCAGCGGACGTCTAGAAGTGCTGGGACGAGAGACTCGCTCTTCGTCACCAGACATCCAAACCTCCTTGCACTCCTTACCGTCTTTAATCTGACGGTTTATGAAAATTCGCGGTCGGGAATACTGCGAAGGGTCACGCACCGTACTAGTGGATGGCCCAGCTTCGTTGCCTTCAGTCGTGTTTTGAGCGACACGCTGCTTCTTGGTTGTCGCTGGGGAACGCGACTGGCTGTCCCCGGCGCCTTTGGAGCGCTTGCGCTTCCGCGGGTAGCTGCTCTTGGGCCCCAAAATCCCCAGGTAGTGGAGCTGCCACATCTCGGCTTGGGACGTCAAAATTCCCATCCGAGGTCTCCACTGGGGCGTACTCTCTCCCAATCGCAGCCTCTCAAACCACAGATGAATATCATCCGCGGTCATCCCCTCGTTTTGGAGGATGCGCTCGGCCACTGCCGTAGCGGTATCCACCAGCTGTTGTCTATAATGCTGGTAGATGGCCTCACGGGCCTCTTCTGTCTCGGCTGCTCGCCACGCATGCAGCACGTGTTCCTCCGCCGGGTTGCCAGTGTACTGACTTGACAATCCGGGGTGGAAAATCGGCGATTTCGGGTCATCGTCACGAGCTAACTCTGTGGCGATGCCTTCGCGCATTCCCTCCGGGAACGTATCCAGGAGCGTGCAGTCTCGTACCCAACGTCGGGCGATGCATCGGGAATGTAGTATTCGCAGGCGCCAAGGGTCGGCGTCTTCGCCGAAACATCGTCGGTAAAAATCGGGCAGCGCGCCTCGAAATATCCCGCCACGAGTGATGCAAGCGGGGTCTAATGGTCCCCATGTTTTACGTAGTGCCATCTGGAAGGATGGAGAAATAAACAATTAATAAAAAGTTAATATTTAAATACGTAGATAAATGGTTGGTTTCGAGGGACGTTGCCAGTACGTGCAGCCGTCCGTCGAGACCGATTCCTGTCTATCGGTGCAAACGTAGGACGAATTGTCCCTCGTCGGATAGAAAAAGAGAAGTCATCACGTGAAAAATCTGTCTCATGTCCAAAACGCACAGCGAGACGGAATCGAGCCTTTAATCCGGATTTTTATCATCAGATTTTTACTTTAAATTAATTCTAACGTTAATTAGAACATTACTAATAATTAAATTAATAATTATCAGTCATTCGTAAAAAGAATTCGTCGGGTGTAAATTATTACTAAAATCGCACAATAAATGTGCTTGTCGAAATGTTATTAAATAAATAAACCTAATAAAGAATTATTCCGAAGTCGGACTTTGTCTAATTTTTAAAAAAGTTAAAGTCAAATTAAATTTATCCAACACACCGAAAAATTCATCGTACGAATGTTAAGTTGCATCAATTTGATGCGTCAAATTACTTGTGGAGAAAAAATATTCTTTTACAGAATATTCTCCCCTTGTCATAAAATTATCTATGGCTCGAGCCCATTGTCTCGCTCGTGACTCAAGTCATGAGGAATTTTCGAGACGCGAGGCGACGTGAAGTCTGCGCTCGCACCTCGAAAACAAATTAACAAGGAAAAAAAATACGATCGTGTGAGCGATCGCGGTTAATAATTAATTATACGCTATTTCGAGTGCAAAGCACTCATGTCAGGTATTAGTCAACAAAATTTCTTCTTCAGCAGCACGGAACTAGTTCTCATGTGCCGATGCCGACTTCTACCTGATCGGGCTGGACTTGGTTTACATCGCGGTCCCAGTTTTCCTCGTCCTCGTGCTCGATGGCCAGCACGTCGTTCTCTTCCTCGTCCATGGCGAGGAGCGCGCACAAAAATCTCAATCACGATTTAAAAAGGATGATAAAACTATCTCAAAAACTCGGTGAAAAACTCGGTAAAACGTTAAAAACGAGGATCACGCACGAATGCAGTGATCAGCTGTGAAAAGCGGAAGTTCGTGTGAACACGAGGTAATCGCGATGGATTCTGGGTAATATACTCCAGAACCCGGGTGTTTGAGACTAGTGCGCACCTACCCGTGCGCATGTTACGCTACGGGTCTCCTTTGTTCTCACTCCCGTGCGCGATTGCTGCTACGGGGTCTTTTGCACGCGGTATCCGACCCGTGCCGATAATTTTGCTACGGGTCCCGCGCTTCCACGCCATCTTGTGACGTGAATTCGACCGATATCCGCTTTGTTGGACTTAGCGGAATTTTCTTCGAGTCTCGCAACGTGATGGCTTGCACTATCGGTCGATTAGAATTTATTTTTAGTGCCGCCATCGACTCGTAATTTATTTTACTTCTTTCCTACGACCTTTCCGCCTTTTATAAACGGATTATCTCTTTTTGGTCGCAGGTTACGGATCGAGGCAGGTACGATATTTTTTGTTGTTTTTTGTGTCTGTACCTCCTCATTATTGTTTTCTTTTTTATCCGTGTTTTTTGTGTTTGTTTCAGGAGTTTCTCCTGTTTCCCCCCCGACCAAAATTGGATCCGGAACGGATTCAACTATCTCGTTTACCGGAGGTGAAGGGGCGTCGAAATACTCCTCGTTGTCACTTGGCGGTGCTTTTTCCAACTCGCCAGCGAACATATCGACGATTTGGCCGTCAGTTTTAGACTTGACTTGGCCTTTGGCCCACATTTCTTGCGGGAATTCCGGAATGTACGGAGTTAACTCTCGTACCTGGATCGACTTTTGCTCGGTGTTGTCCTCGAGCTTGCGTAATTTATACGCGTTACCGCCATGCTTGCCGATGATTACATACGGTCCATCTCTCTTGTCGGCCAAGCTGGCGGTGATCCCTCTCGCTGCATTTGAGAGGGTGTGTGTATCTTTCCACACCAAATCATTGATCTCGAAATTCACGAATTTTCCACCGCTTTTATCTTGTAAAATGCGGTCGCGCATGTTAAAAATGTGCGCCATCATATGCTTGTATGTGTTTGAAATTGTTTGCTCCAATTTATACACATACTCATGTGGTTTCTCTGGGTCCACCACATTTACCGACTCTGCCACTCGTGGGTCCCAAGGCACTCGTAGCTCTCGGGCGAAGTTGAGGTAGGCCGGAGAAAAATCTCTCGTCCTCGAGACTGTTGTTCGTATGCTGAACGCGATCTCCCTCAAGTATTCATCCCACCTATTGTGGATGTCAGTGAATATGCTTAGTGCATATTTAATGTCCCTGTTGAGTCGCTCAACGGGATTTGTTCTGGGATTGTAGGTCGAAGTATGTGACGCCACAATCCCGAATTTTTTACAAAACTTACCCCAAATTTTCGAGATAAATTGGGGTCCGTTATCGGATATTATTTTACGTGGAAATCCGTAACGTAACGCCACGTCGTAGATACATTCAACGATTTTCTCTGCTGAAGGTCTAGCGACGGCGTACAACTCGGGCCAACGAGTTGCCACGTCCATTATAACGATAATGTACGCATTTTTATTTCCCGTAACGGGTTTTGGGCCCATCACATCGACACTTAAACAATCAAAAGGCGCGTAAGGCCCTAAGAAAATAGTTTCGAATGGTGATTTACTCCTCGGCTTACACGCTTGACATCGCTGACATTGGTGGACAAAAAGAGCGATATCTTTTTTCATCCCTGTCCAGTGAAAAAGCTGTGTAGCACGATAGAGTGTTCTGCTTACTCCCGCATGGCTCGCAAGCGGGTGCCCGTGTAACAACCACAGCACGCGACCGATTAAGGAAGCAGGTATTACTACCTTTACTGCGGTGTCCGATTCACTCAAGTCATCTTGGTGATTTGGGTGATGTTTCACTAAAAGGCCGTCATCCAATAGGTAATCTATGGATTCGTGTGCATAACGACGCTTCTGCCTTCTGGTTAGATTGGGCGGATATTTTCCTGTCAGTACGAATCTAGCTCTGTCCTGACATTTCTTGTCTAATTTTTGTTGCACAATTATTTCCTCCCTTGTCGGGGGACTGCTTTGCATCTGCTCGCCGACATGAGCGTGGAAGGCGCTTAGAAGCGGGTCATTTATTCTCCGCTCTAGCTTAAATTCCTTCCTTGCATTTGGGTAATTGTCAGCAGCTGGTTGGTATAACCGCGTCCAAAATCCACAGAATTTTACATCTGCCGGAGACGCGGTGGGAATTTCATTCATCTTCCTCAAATCCCAACGGTGACAACTCGTAGGGCAATAAATGATGCGGGAGTCATCCTCGCCATCATCGTCAGCGTCGATTGGATCTGACACTGGTGCCCGTGACAGAGCGTCAGCCACGACGTTATATTTGCCGGGCTTGTATTGAATGGTCAAGTCGCATGCCATCAGTTCTAACTGCCATCTGGCTAGTCGACCGGCTGGCTCTTTTAATTTCATCAGCCATTGTAACGCTTGATGATCTGTGTGGACCACAAATTTGGTATATTCGAGATAATCTCTGAATTTCCTTATGGCCCACACAACTGCCAAACACTCCAACTCTGTGGCGTTGTAATTTTTTTCAGCGCCTTGGAGTTTGCGACTTATAAACATGCACGGCAGGTCTTGTTTGACTCCGTCGCGCACGTGTGTTTGAAGCAACGCGGCTCCCAACCCAACTCTGCTGGCGTCCGTATGTAATATGAACGGCCGGTTTAGGTCGGGTAGAGGCATTACGCCGACTTCCGTCAGCATCCTCTTTATCGCATTAAATGCGATGTTGCACTCATTTGACCATACAAATTCGTTTTCATTCTTCAGGAGGTCGGTAACTGGGGCTGCCACTTCAGCTAGACCCGGTAGCAACCTGCCGAAGAAGTTTATCATTCCCATAAACCGTTGGACACCTTTAACGTCCTCGGGTGGTGGGAAACGATTAATCGCATCGATTTTTTCGGGGCCAATAGCTAAACCATTGACTCCAATGCGATAACCCAGGAAGGCAAGCTCCTTTCGACAGAACTTGCTCTTGCCCGGGTGCACGTGTAACCCAGCTTTTGCCAGCCGGGTGAGCACTTGGTCGATATGCTCAATGTGCTCTTCAAATGTTTTAGAGGCAATAACTATGTCATCTAGGTATGCCCACACAAACTGGTGCAATATATCGCCCAATACGCTCTCGATTAGTCTCTGAAAGGTACTGGGAGCATTCACTAAACCAAATGGCATGACGTTGAACATCAACCGTCCAATTGGCGAGTAAAATGCTGTTTTTAGCTTATCCTCTGGCCTCATCTCAACTTGCCAGTATCCCTTCGACAGATCCATCGTCGTAACCCAAGAAAAGGGGCTAAGCTCTCTCAAAATGGATTCGATAGACGGCATCTGTATGGGATCTATCTCTGTCACCGCGTTTAATGGGCGGTAATCAATGCATAGGCGTGGGTCCGAGCCCGGGCGCATCACGAGCACAACTCGCGTCGCGTATTCTCCCTGGGCCTCGGAGACAATGCCACTGTCTAGCATTTCTTGGCACATTTTTTGCACTATTTCACGTTTTTGCGGGTTCATTCCCTTATACGCAACTCGTATAGGTTTATTATCCGTCAATTTAATTTCGTGAATAGCCCTATTCGTTCGGCCCGGTTTTTTCGACAGGATCCCCTCATATTTAAGTAGGACCCTTCGTAGGGCTGCCGCTTCGTTTAATTCTAAAGCGGCGTCGGCGACAAGCGTTTCCACTACATTGTCCCGTTGCAATTCTGTTACGAATGCTTTAAAATCGTAATCTTGAACGAATTTCTTTAGGCCTTTCTCCCACTGTGTCTTGTCGGCCGCTTCTTTTACAAGAGCTGGTGGCACGACAATTGCGGGTCTTTCCTTATCATTTCTGATATAATTCCAAGATTTCGTTATTGGATTGGGTTGTATTTCCATTGACGCCATGAGGTCTAAGCCCAACAGAAAAATTCTGTCGCATGTGGGCAGGACCAGGAAAGGGTGCTGTTCTACTCCTCCGAGCCACTCCATGGTCAATAATATAACTCCTTTTGGACGCGCCATTCCGTTGGCGGTTTTTAGACGTATATTTTTATTAACGCCTTTTATCTTATCGGTGAGACCCAATGATGCTACTATGTCTTCGGAAACGAACGAGCGATCTGCTCCCGAGTCTAGTAGTCCCATAATTTTTTCACGTTCTATTGTCATGGGCAACATGCATAGGCGGTTGGTGTATTCGACCGCCACGTTGCACATGAAAACACGAAATTCTTCTGTGTCTTCGACTACTTGAGGTAATTCTTCAAGCAGTAGGTTCGGTTCTTCCGCCTCAGCCTCAGCGTTTGCGGTAATTACCTGCAAAGCGTTGTTGGCCCTGTCTTGAATTTGGGCGTTAGCTATGTCACTACCCATTTCTTTGACTGGTGGCGGCTTATCGAACCCTTTGTTAAACCCCTTCTTCTTCATGAATGGCGCAGACGGTCGAGAAGTTATTTCTTCGCCGCCTGCGCTGACTCGTTTTTTGACTCGTTTTTTGCCATGGCGAGTTTAATCTCTGCCATCTGCTTCATTATTGCGTCAAATTTAGCGTCTTCTTTCGCTGTTCTTGGGCACTCATTGGAATAGTGACCCGGTTGGTTACACTTGAAACAACGAATATTTGATTTGTCTCTTGGGGCTTCAGTCGATTTTTTCTTTTCAGGGTCTGCTTTCGACGGTGGCGTGTAATTTTTTCGAAAATACTTCGGAATTCGGCCGGCATTTGGTTTTAACCTGGCGCGAAATTCTTCTACCGCTCTATCTCGATGGATGAGATGTACTAGCGGTCCTTCCTCATCGCAACCCGTTGATAAGGTATCGCGATAGCTTCGTATTTCTTCGTCCGTCGAATAATCGTCTTTTTCTTCTTTTTTGTCTGATTTTCCGGCATCTTGTCCGGCTTCCTCCCCCTCCTTGACCTCCTCCAGTGTCGCTTGCATGGCTGACGCTGTCGGTGCCTTTTTAGGGGCGGCCAAAGGGTTGGAAGGCAGCGTGGATGTCAGTTTATTTTTTATTTGTAAACCAACGCTAGCTTCTGCCAGCTCCATTATACCGCTAAGATATTCAGTAGGGCGCATAATTTTATCTGTCGCCCCATATCTTTCCGCACTCAACTTGAGACGTTTAGCGGTTGCTGCTTTCTCCGCTTCTGGTAAAGCGGAATAATATCTTTTCTCGATATCTATCGTGTTCTCAAACAGGAAGGCGCTCATCTCCTCGTAGCTGCCTCCTGTCGGTGCCCTTTCTTCAAGTAGCACCCGTTGCGAGTATTCCGACAAACCGCCGAGAAAGAAAAGGTTGAATCCCGTGGCATGAAATTCCATCGGGGCCTTTTCGAACAACAATCTGGCGCGAATGTCGTAATCCATTATGGTTTCACCAGGCATCTGGCGAAGACCTCGCATCTTTCGGCTCACCTCTTCGGGTGTCTCGCCGTAGCGTAGGTCGAATCTCATTAAAAAGTCGTCCCAATTGACGCCTTTCAATCCTTGGTACCACTCACGTGCCGAGCCTGTCATTAGCTCGACAATACCGTGGGTGAGCATGTCTCCTACGGTGGCTTTGGTGGCAGTCTTAATTCGAATTACTTCGTCAAGGAAGCGATCTCCCGCTTTCCATGACCCGTCGAAACGGTTCTGAATATAAAATTGCCACCTAATATTCCCGGTAACACTCATGGTGTCACGTCGGGAGACAGCGTATTTTTTCTTTACGCGGTCGCCAGTGCTACGATTACGATCGTTTCGTTTGCTCAGATCGATTCCCTCGGCCTTCAACGAGCCGAGTAGGGCTCTTCCAAGCTCTCCCATCGTATACTGCCGACCCGTCGAATCGGTAAACGCGCTTTGTCGGGGAAGGTCCTGAAACTCCTCCCGTCGGTGGTCGCTATTTTCCGATCGACGTCGTTTCTCTCTATCGCGCGGAGAGTTGGATCTCTTCCGGCGATTACTTGATTTCTCCTTTCGTCTGTCGTCGTTGGATGAGGGGTCGGAGCTGGGGTCGGGAGACGGTGAGCGGCGTGGCGGGTTGCGCCGTGAAGAGTTTGACTCTTTCCGGCCCCTACGACGGTCGTCACGTTCCCTTTCCCTGCGTTCATCGCGTTCTCTTTCCCTTCGTCTTTCTCCGGAACCTCTCTCCGAATCGTGATGACTGGGTGCATTTGACTCCAGTCCATCTGACGACGAATCACTATTTCCGTAGTGATAATATTTCGGTCTTTCATCGCGTTTGCCTTCTTCTCGCGAAGAGGTGCGATCATGCGATTGTCTCCTTGACGACTCGTCGTCTTTAAGGATGGGCACTGGTTGTTGCCACTCAGTCCCTTGCGGATTATCTTGCTGTTGGCTTGTGAGAGCTTGCTCTTCATTTCGCCTAGCATTATTAGCGTTGATTAACCGCGTTATCGCATTATTTGTGGCTGAATCGAGAGCTTGCATGCGGGGCCGAGTTTGTTGTTCTCTGGCCGACGCATCTCTCTTGCGCGGAGTAGCTGGTGTTGCCCTCTCCGGCTGGGGTTTGGGTTTGGCCTTCGGCGTGCGCTTTGGGTCTCCCTCTAGGCTCTCGTCGGACAGCTCGGATGAACTGACCTCTGGTTTGCGAACGGATTTCGGGTCATCTCGTCGCAATCTGGCCATAAATGCTCGCTCTGCTTCTTGTTGCGAGTGGAAAGCATATCGATGTGCTCTCAGGGCTCGGTCAACTATTTCTACCTCCTCGGGAGTAGTCGGATTGGGCTGGGTTCTGCCGTACTCGAGAGCTTGCGCTTCTCTTTCCGCCAGCTTCCTCCGTCTCTCGCGAATGGCTTGTCGAGCCTCATTCTCTGCATCCGCTTCAAATTGAGCGGAATCAACCAATTGTTGAGCGTGTGCACCTTCAACAATGGTGATTTGTGGGGATACACTGTGCGCTTTTAAAGCTGCACGTACGATTTGTAACGTTTCGTACACTGTAATCTTCCCCGTCGGAAGGGTGTATCTCACTCCCTCCGCTTGTGCCAACTGCATCGCATCAATCAAGGTGCCCGAGACGCTGTAAGGCTGGCTTGAAACACGCTTGACAGAGGACGAGTTGGACTTGTGCCCTTCAGACACTACCGAGGCTGGTCGACTGTGCGTAACTGGCGTGTTTAGTGCCGAATTAGCGGTCGTATTTGAGGCCGTCTTTTGTATCGGAGACGCTGCTTTCGGACTGCCCACCTCGGTGTCGTGCGTTAGACGAGGCGATTGGTTACGGGATAAAACCTCGTTTCCGCTCGTCTCGCCGTCACGGTTAGAACGCGGCAGTTTGGAGTGAGATTGCTCTTCACCCCGCTCTGTCTCGTCCAATCGCTGCCTCGTCTCGGCGCGAGACGGGTGCGATGCCTCTGATGCGCTTCTACGATCGGGTTTAGGCTTACGCCGTTTTTGCCTCGCTTCGTGCGCTGAGGCTTTGGGTAAGGGACCTCCAGATCGCAAGTGATAGTCGGCGCCTTTACGACTGCCGGCTCTCTTGTTTGCGTCGGAGTCGGAATCTGTTACTCGGGTATTATCTGCCATTTCTTGCTTTGGGTATGATGTAATCACAGGTTAGAATCAGTTATTCAACTTGATCCCGGACAGGCCCCCACGTGTCGCGCTCAACTCTAACCGTCGCTAACTCGTGGGTTGATTACTTAATTCGACTAACTCACTACCGCTTTGTCTCAAGCGGTTTACCCAAAGAAATGATTACACAGATATAAAAGGTAAAATATAATATAGATTTATTCTGTGGGACAATGTACAGATATATCTTATATATATATATGAAAGGTAGGTAAAAGGTAAATCGGAATGGGTGAAGGGAAATGGAAAGGTAAAGGTATGATGAAAGCTGGCTGGAATCGGCGAGGTCGTCTGTTGTCTCGGTCGTGTCCAAGATGGCGTCCTCGTTGTGGCAACGTGGTGTCGTCTTGGGCCGGCGTGGCAATATGGCGTCCTCGGCTCGTCTCTGGCTGGTCCTTCGGGCTCACGCTGGTCGGGCGCGAGTGAATGCTTAGTTAAAAGGCTTACTTCGGGCTGTTGTCTAGGTTTTTGTGTGGTGTCCGGCGATCACACAGCGGCGGACTCTTCTGGCTCCCGGCGGTCACACAGCGGCGGGAACGCTCGTCGTGGTTTTACTGCAGTTTAGGCTTGTGCGACCGTTTGTCTGCACAACTCGCTAAACTGGAGTGGTTTTTACTATTTCTAGCTGGTGTGCTAAAATAGTGTGGTAATCTTATCTCGCAGGTTACTCTGCGGAGTTTGACACTGACCAAACGTACTCACGGTAAATTGTCCTTTGTCCTTGGTCAATCCCAGTATATTTACTTGGGCCTGATCTTGTAGGACGACGGGTTTACGTGTGTTTCTCGTTTGATGGTTGTGTTGGTTCTGCCCGCTCAGTGCAAGGCACATTCCTTTGCACAAAGCGGGGTTGACAGGTGACCGGAATCACCCAATGGTGGGGTGGACGAGCCATCCCCACTCCCTCAGGGCAGACGCCTGTCCATTGACTAGATGTCAATGCACTGAGGGAAGGGAGACGCGCTTGCGGCTCCCCTTACACCCGAAACGAGGTCACGAGAGAAACTCTTCGTTGACCCCGGTCCAGTCGGGTCACAACACAATATTTAAAAATTTATTTATATTCTAGGATTCATTTCTAACCAATTGCTCGTGCATTTTAAACGGGGGATTTGCTTCTGCCTCAATATGCGAAATTGACTGTCCGCAGAAATTTGGATATTTGGCACTCGTGGCCTTCAGTAAATTGTGTTTAGCCGTTGAAATCCTTGCGGGAACTCTATTTCTGTTAAGGTAACTGGTGACATTTTGTCTGTTACAAGTGAACTTAGCTTTACACTTATATTTTACAATTGTAATTTCAGGTGTGTTGAACCGCGTGATAAAACACTCGCCTCAGCATTAATGGGTACATTTCTAGGACTATTCAGTAAACAATATTTTTCTTATTACTAAAAATTAAAAATAATAATGGAGTTGCTTATTTCATAGCTTTCATACCATGTCCAATTTTGTTTTCTTCTCTCGTTGATGGGACTTGTGAGGTGTGGGGAGAACAATGTGGCCGCGCCGGCGCGTGTAATGTGTACAAGATGGATGCACTTCGTGCAGTGCTGCACTTCATACCTGCAGTTTTGCTTGCTGTAGCTGCATTTTGGGATGGGCTGTTTTGGTGGTTCTCAAAAGATAAAGTTGAGTTATTTCAAGATGAACCAAAGTCACCAATTCTCAATAATTCTGCAACAGAATGTAAATAAAATAAATTTATATAAGAACTTTGTAATTGATAATTTTCTATTGTTTAACAAAAGAATTTTCATTTTCATTTAATTTTTTTTTGAGGCAGAACTATTGAACGGGTTACAGCTAAAGTCGAATAATCCTGTTGGGAATTTTAGACAATATCCTAATCCTAACTACGCAGTGTAGTAAAATGGAGTGTGATTATACAGGTTGAGGCAAAAGTCTGGAAACACCTTTTTTTCTGAAAAATGACTGAAGATATGTCAATTCTATTGTTGTGGTCATATAGGAAGTTGATGGTGGGTTATCCAGTACTCACCTTAAATTTAACCCAGAAGGTCATCTTCAAAGTCATTCAACTTGTACTTTTTAAACCGTTTAAGATACAGCAAAATTTTCAATTACAAAGTCATAGAGCACCATCGAATTAGTACTATGCAACTGATCTTAGTCATCTTAAGTTAACTGTGTTCTTTTTTTATTTAAAAAAAAAGAAATTTTTTATTCTTATAAAAATAAAATAATTTAGGCATTAAAAAAAAAACTGTAAAAACTGTCGCGAAGGGTCACCAAGTTGACCCACTAATGTCGGTCCTGCACCCTACAAATTAAAAATATGTTGAACGTTAGGCTTCTTCTTTTCAACGTCTGGTGTCATCTTTTCAATGTTTGACATCTTGTCAACGTTTGGATCTTATTGTCAATTTGTTCAGCCTTAGCCGCCATATTTGCAACGTTTGGCATCTTATTTTCCACATGTTCAATGTTTGGCGTCTTATTATCAATCAGTTCAGCATTAGCCGCCATATTTGCAACTACCACAATCCCGCACCAGAGCGCGCCAACAACCACTCGTCGACGTGCTGTGTTCAAACTATAAAACCGACCGTTAGCTACCCTTCCGTTTGCTCGAGTTTACTCGTCGATCAGATCCTACACTAGACTCCTTTCCAGGTAATTTTACGAACAAATTCGTACTGTTTCACGTGACAAATAGTTTAAAAATTTTCTCGTATTTAGTTGAAAATGGCAAACTACCCTGCGACTGGGAGCGAATCGCGCAGAGGATTCACGAACGACCGTCCGCTGATCAAGGTGAAGATAGGAAATCTCCCTTACCTCGCTCTAGTAGTCACGGGATCGTCTAACTGCATCATTGGCGAACATTTGTTTGAAAAAACTGGCTATTCTCGAGACAATATTCATCAGCTGGCGGATAACGTTCGGCGAGACGTTACTGGCAGTTCTTACAAACTAATTGGACGAGTTTGGATGAAAATGGAGTGGGCAAATCAGGTGACTGAGGTTCCCTTTATCGTTGTACCGAAGCATGTCGAAAGTCTTGTCTTGGGATGTAATTTCCTCCGGGATTCGAAGTTGGGTTTTGATTTACGCGCACGAATATTCACGGGTACCGAAATAGGTATACTTCCCTTTGAATATGATTTCGACTCGAGGAGCCGCCAAATGTATTAAACATTAATTATACATATATCTAAATAGATGACGTAAAAAAATTTTTTTTTTGATTCTGAGTTCGTGTAAAATTGTAATCGAGTTTAATGCGTCTAAATGATATGATTTCAGTTGTTTTCTATTGTGTTTGGAAACTGTACTAAATAAAAAAAGTTTTGTGTGTTGACATGAAGCATTGTTACTGTGTTGTAAATATACAAACAGTAAGATTAATTATTTATTATTACCACTTGTATTAACCTGTTTTATATATTTAAGTTATTTCCATTAGTTGTTTTCAAAGAGGACAAATCTCCTAATTGCTATTGTTTTAATTATTTGTTCTCACTTTTGGTATTCTGGGCCCTGGTAAAAGATTATACTCTTGTCCCAGCGTTTTTGTACATTTCTTAGTTGGCATTAAAAGATGGCAGACGCATGTGCTAATGTTAACGCCTTTATTGGCCTTGAAAATTGTGGTTTGCAACGGCATCTAACCAATTTAAATAATAAAAACCAAACAAACATCAACAATATTAACCAATTTGAACTAGAAAAATCTGAAATTGGGCCATAAAAACACAAAATGCCTATGTCTTATTTTAATTTTTAGTAACACACAAAAACAAAACTCTAGAAATTTTAATTTGCTTGCAAACCACGTTTTAGATTCCCATGATGACGCTACCTACAGTAATAATTTTTTTTCATCACTCAGAATGATGTAAATAGAAAATTAATCAATTTCCATCCAGATAATCAACGAATAACAACCTTCATTTAACTTTTTAACGTTTTGTTTTCTCCTCCATCGATTTATCATCTTTGATTAGTATACAGATACACAATGTGTTACACACAATGAAAAGTGTACTTTATTTCTGCCATTACACACCATTTTTACTCCATTTTGACTCCTTTTTAGGTGTTAAGATTTTTTAAAACGTTTATTTCGGTATCAACTATGTATAAAAAAATGAAGTCAAAAGACCAGCAATTATAAAGTTATACATTGCAATTCCCTAATAATATAATAATTATTCAATTTAATTTAATGCTACATATTTTGACATTTAAATCAAAATAAGCATTGTAAAATATATATAATTTTGAACCATATATGCAAATTTCGTTCTGCGCATCTCGGACAATTGTTCTAAACAAAACGTGTTTTCCCGACAAAATCCACGGACTCCTCAACTCACTTAATTTTCGCGCTCCGTCTTAATCGTGTTTTGATCTGTAGCAATCCGTTTTTGTCCATCTGACACGCGATATTTTCTAAAATCGAACCCTTCGAAATCCGAAGGTTTTTTCTCGTTGTTTCGATCTCGTCAGCAAAATACTTGTCGTGTATCTCCCCTATCCAGTAAATCTCGACCCGGAAAATCTCGTTGACAATAATCCGTCACGATCTTTATTTCGCAGATTTCGCACGAATCGCATTGTACAACCTATGACTCGTAACGTTTTTCATACGAAGCCGGATCGAAAATGGATTCGCACTTACGATTTGTACTAATTACTACGCTCAAAATTTCGTTTTTTTCATTTTCCAATCCGTTCTCGTTCTGCTCGATTTTCGCGTTTGGCTCAACCATTTCGGCCCCTTCCACCATTCTTCGCTTTCCAGCAGTACCTTCGGCTCAATTCCTCGAGTCAGCAAATCTGCGGCATTTTCTTTACCTGGTCAGTGTTGCCATTCATACGTTCGAGTGTTCTGTTTGATTTCTTCCACTAGTCTCGATACAAACGGAATCGATCGTTTTTCGTTTAGCCAGCACAAGACTATTGTCGAGTCTTTCCAGCAGATAATTCGATTTTCATCCGACTTTGACACTCTGTGACTGATATGGTCTTCGCCAGTGCAATCAGGGGACTGAAGACACTGGTTTGGGACGCATACTCATGTAAATAACGGAAACTCCCCTAATATTGGTTGGTTGGCCTTTATTAGTGTTGTCTAGGGGTATGGGGAATCCCGCTACACGTTGCGGGGGTGCCATGAAGGCACGCCGCACCAGCAACCGACCCGTCACACACTGGGCGAGAGCCCAATGGGTGACGTGGTCGGTTCGACTAAACATTCTACTCTGTTTCTTGTTTCTTGTTTCTCGAATAAACGAACTATCCGTAGCGCAGAATAAATGGATTTCACGTCGTCCCATCTCGTCTTTTCCCCAGCAATGTCTCGGTATTTTTAGACTTGTCAGCTTCGTAATCTGTTTACGCCAATCCATCCATCGTACGAATATTTCGTTTGGGATTTCCTCGTCCCATTCGGTTTTTAGCTTCCATAATTCTTGTAATATCAGCTTACCCGTCACAGTAAAAGGTCCAGCCATTCCCAATGGGTCGAATATCTTTGCAACGAGCTGCACGATTTGATTGTCGTTTCGTTGCTCGAGTCGGAGTTGACATCTGCAGAATCTCTTCGCGTTCCAAACTTAACTGATCCTCGACTGTGTTCCAGACCAGTCCTACAACCTACTGCTTTGTCACGAGTTCGTAATCTGGATGTTTTTCTGCGAATTTCTGCCGCAATCGCTTCGAATTCGAATTCCACTTCACGAGTTCCATGTTGGCTGACTTCATGACTGACGAGATTTGCACATACAGTGCGTTTTTTCAGCTTCCTCAGTCGTTCGCATGCTGTCCACGAAATCGTCCACGTAAGATTGTTCTAATCCGCGTCTCACTATTTCTGGGTACTGTCCTTCGAATTTTCGTAAATGCTGTGCGATCGTGGCATTCAGCAAAAACGGGCTTAGGTGCTGCTCCAAATAACGCTCGTATTCGGCGGAGTATTCGTAATTTTGCAGGTCCTCGTATTGCTTCTTCGATCGAAGGACGTTCCAACAAACCTCTTCCGATGAAGTGTAGTTCTTCCGGTTTAACGGATCGATCTTTAAATTCAAAAAACAAAAAAATCAGAATCAAATCAAATCAATTAAAATCCACAAATCTATCTCTATCTTCCTTCATCATTTGTGATGTGAGGGTGCTTAGAAAGTACTTTCAACCGTTTGCAGAACAGAATTAATTCAAACCTTCACCTAAAAATGAACAAATAAAACGTAAATATAAATTAAAAAATAAAAAATAAATTTTTTAATTTTTTAAAATAATCCTACCAACTTGTGAGCTAAATGTAGACATGGACACAGTTGAGTGCCCCACACACTTCCCGACGTCGTAGCAGTATTCAACCGTTGCGTGCCCCAAACCGATCCCGATCCCGATCCGGACGCAGTTGCCGTGTTTAATAGCGACGAACCTTAAGTTGTGCCCGGCTGCGCTGCAGTATTCAACATCGATGTACCCCACGTGGACCAACCCCAAGGTCCTGCACCCTACAAATTAAAAATATGTTCAATTAAATTTTAGAGATTTTCTATTCATGAGCACCAAAAGTGATGTACATCGATAATGACATAAAATCATTCACTTTTTGAGCTGGTCTCGAGGAATCATCGTCATTCTATCCAACATGGCCGTCATTTCTATCACTCCTGATGAGAAGTTTGAATAGTTTCGCCTGAACTTTTAATGGTTTATCGTCCTCCAGCTAAACATTTGACGTCTTATTTTCAACCTGTTCAACATTTGTTGCCTTTTTTTCAACCTGTTCAACATTTGGCGTCTTCTTTTCCACCTGTTCAATGTTTGCGTCTTATTATCAATCGGTTCAGCATTAACCGCCATATTTGCAACGTCTCATTTTCAATGAAGCCAATTTGAGCCGCCGTATTTGAATCAATTGACGCCTGTTTGACAAACATCTAGTCGAACTCGTCTCTTTTACAATGACACTCGGTGTCTGGATGACTACTGCACGAGCTTACTGTGGCTTCGTAAATCATTTCATGGGCTCAAACACCCATTCCTTCTTCGATCCAAGGACGTTCCAATTCCCTCAACACGTTGTCATCATCTCCAAATGATTTTCCTGTCACAAAACAAAATTTTAAAACAAAAAAAAAAAAACTTTTTTTCCCAAACTTTTAACTTGCTCGCAAAAGAAGCATCGTCGACGGTTTCCCCCGTGTCTAATTTCCCTAATACAACCAAAACAATAATTAAATCATCATCTTAATTCGTGCAAGCTGCATATTCTACCAATTTTGCTCTCAATGTGTTCAAACGTCGCACAAGTTTCTCTCAAATCGTCGACTTCTTTTTCATTTTTGGTCTATGACGCTTCACTTTTTCTCCCAACGCTCAAATCCTCCTCGTCCGCACTCTGAAACGAATCGCTATCCGTCCGTATCACCCATTTCTGAAACAGAAAATCTTTAACTTGTAATCAATCGACACGTTTTATCCGCCATCTTTATACAGTTTGGTAGCCCTGATGCGCCACCTAGAAATTGAAAATTGAATTCATAGAAAATAAAATTTGAATTCAAAGTTTCAATTTTTTTTTTCAAAATTCAAATAGGAAAACTTAAAATAAAAATGAAAAATTGAAAAAATAAAAATAAAATTGTTTTGTTCGTTTCATGACGGTGCTATAAGTATAAACAATACGAGGCGCTAAACAATAATATGGCACGTAATTTCGTCTCGATCAGCACAAGGCGAGGTGAAGAGCAAGATTTTGCTGTTCGACATGCTGGGTTCGTTTTTCACGGTTTTTCACGTTATTTACTTGGGTTTGATTTCCAAAAGGTCGGTTGGTTTCATAAACACGGCTTTAACATTTCCGCAAATTTCTCAGCAGGTTTGAATTCTTTGAAAAATGATCCATTTATTTTCTAACGTGTTTTTTGCTATCGTTTGGTTCCATTTTAGGCCTACTTTAGGCCTAGTTTGAATTATACGTACTTCTGTATTTCTTCAGTTATGTGGCAGTTGAGTATTTATTTGGCAAGAATATTATTTGATGCGCCTTTTGGAGCTTTTTGGTGCTTTTTGGTGGTTATTCAAAGTTTGGTTTGAATTTTTCATTTGAATTTGAATTTGTCTTGTGGGTTTTCGTGACATCAAGTGTTTAGTTTGGGAGTTTCTTTCTCAGTGGCTCAGAGGATGGTCATAAACTTCAAAAACGACATTTTCAAGCCAAAAAATGTATTTTCTTAATGCAGATGGAGAAATGCATTTGCAGATGAAAAAAATTCAATTGTAGATGAAAAAAATGCATTTGCAGATGGAAAAAATGCTTTTGCAGATTGTCGCGTCCTACCTGGTGATAGGTTTAATGAGCTAACGTGTATTACTTTACCTGTGATCTTACTAAATATGTAAATTACCCAAATGAATACTAAGTATATGTAAATGAACAAATAGGTTTATTCAATAGGCGTAAGCCTTAAAATACACTCAGTATAAAACTAGAGTCGACTTGGTCAGAGTCGAACAAAGGATTTCTCAAGATGGCGTCGTCGGTTCCGCGTGGTCGGCGGAACAAAGGCGGCGTCTCGAGTTGTCGTAAATTCGTCACGGATTCGTCGTTCACGGACGCGGTGGAATGCTCTTTCGAGTCTTCTATCCGTGCCTGTTGTCTAGGGGTTGGTTTTAGCGTCGCAAGGCTCCGTCCAGAAACGTGGAGTTTCTTACAGGGCACTCGGACACTTCGCAATGGAAATAATCGTGGGTCGCAATGGAAATAATCGTGGGTCGATTATTTAGTGTGAATCCACAAGGGTTATTTTCCTGCTTTCGCGGAGAAATAACACACAGTGTAAATTCGTGAGAGTTACAGTTGCACTGGAATCAGCGGTCCTCTATCAATCCTAACTTTTGGTGGAGTTGGCCTGACGGTGAGGTAGTTGCTGTGTTCTTGGTGTCGTTTGTGTAAGTTCTGCTTTTAGGCGGGAAATTCTCCCTTTTATGGGTCAGTGTGAGGGGCCGGCGCAGCCAATGGGGGCTTGCCACCCGACGCCTCACTCCCCTCGGGGCACACACCTGCTCATGGAGAGGCGGAGCCAACACGAGGGGAACGACCGGTCTATTGCAGTGAGTTGGAGAGAAATATTTAACCCCCATGCTCACCACACGTCCTTCCCCCAGCTTTGAACACGGGGTGTTCACAAGCGATCCCTAACTCTCCTCCAGCTCTCAGCCCGTGGTAAAGTATAATCAAAACTTAAGGCTGATGCCGGGATGTGAGGTGTCGGGAATAATCGGTTTCCATTGAGAATAGAGCGTGGGTCGCTTTGGTCATTCATGGAGAACCAAACATGTTTATTTTTTGGTTTGGATGTTGTTTTGGTCTGTGTACGCCTCGAGTATGTGAGGAATACAACAAGATTTTCACTGTTGTTGTGGGGGGTTGATGTCTCTATGGTAATGGTCAGTACAAATGGGCTAGCCATCTGAGTTGGAATTGACTTTGGTGCTTTCGTTACTCTGGGTTGATTCTGTGAGTTCCGTGATGAGTCTTGTTGCTCGCGATTGTCAGTCGATGGTGAAGTTGTTGAGGGCCCAACTGCAACTGGTGAAATGACACACCAGGGATTGATTGGCTCTTGGCTAGCTGATGTGGGTGGCCGAGACAGTCGGTATTTGTCGGCTGTTGCTACATCCTTCCTCGGGAAATTTTCTACCATCAGAATTTGTTGCGTTCCTGTCTCTGACTTGGCCTTGTTATGTGTCAAACCATAGCAGATGTTGCTGGTCGAGGAGACCATTTGGCCATTACCAGGTCTCAATGACGGAGGTATTCTTATACTTCCTTGATTAATGGTGGTCCATGCTTCTTTCGCCATCCATTGTAGGAGCGATTGGGTTATCGCCCAGTTGACGTGGGCTATTTGAGCGGGGTCGGTCTGAGTCAAAGCCAGCTTGGCAGCTGCTGGATCCTCAAACTTAGTCTGGTAAGCCTGCAGTTCTCCCAAGGTGGGATTTGTTGCTTCTCTTCGGTTCCGAGCGCCGAGATCACTGGAAAAAAAATCAGATTTACTCACTTGTAAAGAATTGTAAATATATAGGTAGATGGATTTTACAAGTTTGTAAATTAGATTTACAAACAATTGAAAATAAGTCTTTTCCAAACATATTTTCAATCTGGAAAGAGACCATTTCCGTGACTTTTTTTACAATCACTTTACAAACATTTTCAATTGTGTAATTATAAAATTTCATAATATATTTCCGATCTATTTCCAATATATTTCCAATAAAAAATCTACTACCCTCCATTTTGAAAAATTTAAATACATGAACTCAATTTTTTTTTAAACTGTTTGATTTTTTTTTCAAACACCATTCAACAATTAGTTTTTATTGATTTGATCACAATTTGCATGTTTTATTAACAGTTTTATTTAAATTTATTTTAATCTTATAGTTTTCTTTTTTCTTACTTTGACCTCTGCTGGAATTGAACCTGGGACCCTTCGTTCTAAAGCCCACTGCCCTATCCACTAGGCTAGCATGGCTTGTGTTGCGGTCTGTCAACACCAAACAGCTAGGAATGGGGTTGGGGCTATTTGAATTTCCCGCCTCTAAAAACTCAAGTGATCGTATTGTTAAATTCGTACGAAAACCGCGCTGAGAACACAAATCCGCACTGAAAACTATTGATGAATGCATGGAGCATTGATGGGAACACCGATGATTAATATCCAATGGAGTGCTGAATCAATGGCTAATTCAGGGAAAGGCTTAACTACTCACAACACATTGAAAACTAAGGTTGAAAATAGAAAACACGGGAGTTAACAAAAAACAACTTGTTTATTAAAAAGTTGGTTGAGAACTGAATAAAATACACTGATTACATTGGTTCCTGAGGAACCGCACATGCGCAGTACCCAATTACGGCACGCGCCAAGCCGATAGCGGCGAAATACAGATACACAAGAAACTCCGTTGTCATAGCAACGGAGGAAACGAAATCACAGCAAAGTTGTATTTACATAAAAACTGCACGAAATAAAGATTGTGATACACTAAAATGACCACAAGAATACCAGGAATAAAATATCTAATCACAACAATAAGATCAGAAGAGTATAACAGTGCAAACGGAACGAAAACAATGATCGTCAAGCAGACGATCGAGACAGCCAATCAGCGTCAAACAAAATGATGCAATCAAAACATTTGAATTCCGAACGGAATAAAAATGCAAAATTAGCATAGAATACAGGTGAAAACACTTCGAAATGAAATAGTAAATGCAGATTATAAGAATATAAAATACAAAAATAACGGTTACATTGTGTAATCGTCGCTTGGGACAAACATGGCGATCGGCGAACAAAACAAAGGTGTTGGATCAAACATGGCGTCCGGCGAACATTGCAAAAGCGACAAAACAATTTGAAATTGGAATAAAAGGCACTTAATGTAAATAACGAATAAAGTAGTGATTAAATTACAAGAGTAATTAATAATTCCCATTACAAAATACTGAATTAATACACACAAGTTTAAATAATACGAAAATGTTGATTGAACCGAACATTCTCGGCTACGCTTTTACGGCAGCCGACAACGAACGTTTGAAACAACCGATCGAAGCATTTTGGGCAGTTCTAATGCATCCAGAAAGAAAGATCAGACCCGAATTAGTCTGAAACAATAATAAAACAAACTCCAAATGAGTTTTAAAGCACTAAACGAAAGGTTAGAAGACGGAAGCAAAAGTCCGCTAGGAACCGAAAAATGACGTATCGAGCATCGCAAATGTATGCCAGAAAACGAAGAAAACATTAGAACTGCACGCAATAAACACAAAATCATGGAAAATTAATAGAAAGGTTCATAAATGCACTCAAAAAGACACGAATAAAATAATAGCAAAGTATTAACACTACATTAAATTGAAAAGTGACAATAAAAATCAGTGAAAAACATTTTAATAAGTCAAAATTCCTGTAAAGTGAAAAATATCAATTAATTATGAAAAATAAAACACTAAAGGAAAATTAAACAAATAAAAGCAATTAGTAATATTTATTGACACAATCTCAGCACAACAATTCTTCCACGCTGTCTTGCAACAGCTTGTAATAGTTTAATGCATAACTTCCTATAAATAGTAACTTCTTTGTTAAATAATCTATTTGAGATTCATTGTATTAAAAATACAATCAATCTCACATTGATTACCGTCGATGAAACAATCCGACTCCTGGAGTCAGATTGTTTCATCGACGGTACGTTTCATCGACACGAATTTTTCCGTCCCTGCGCTCTGATTGGCCCGATTTCATATTGTCCATGTCGGTTCGAAATTGGACCGTTTTATACATTATTTTCTCTTCTGAGTTGAGATTTGATACAATTTTATTGTTCCTGACTGTATTTTACCTTGTTCTTGTTACATTTCAGATATTTAAATGTTACATTTAAATTTCAGGTATTTTCTTGCTTTTACATTATTTTTACAATCATTGTGAAATGAAGTTTACAATACATATCCATCCAAAAGAAAATTGATTGGAAATATAACATTGGAAACAAAAGATTTACAACTAATTGAAAATATGACTTTTCATCTCTAGGATTTACTACACATTTTCAGAAGTTTGGAAATATATAAATATTTCCAACATATTTCCAACAAATTTCCGCATCATAGTAAATTCAACTTTTCCATATAAATTTTCAACTTAGAAATGTTTGGAAATATGCTTTTTTTTCCAGTGGATCCCGCTCCTCATACCACATAACGTTGGGGTGTGGTTTTGGCGCCTGAGGTGGCGGTGGAATGGGTGGAGCGCATAGGTCAGATAGCTGGTATCCGACTGGCGCATGAGTCGCCGCTCCTGGTAGCAAGCTGTCAGGGGGCGACCACATGATCAGTGCCGTGGCCTTTACCTCAAGGAGAGGTGGCCACTGCGGTTGGACCTGATGGGAGGTTGGCGCGATTGGGACGCTGTTTGCGGACGACTCTGGTCGATTTGCAAAGCATTCACGAAGGGCATGGGTCAGCGTCTCGGCCAGTTCCTTTCGGGAAATGGGTTTCTCCAGGTTCGGTTCTTCGTCCAATACCATTCGTTCTTCAATGGTCTTGCACCATCCCTCTGGATCTTTCGGTCGGTCGAAGGACGACTCGATCACGGGTTTGACCCCTGGTGGGTCGAAAGCTTTGGCGTCGGTCGCCTTCTTCTTTTCGGCTGCCAAGGTTGTCCACAACGTCTTGATCCGTTGTCGATGACAGAACCTGCGTTTCCGGTTCCGTATGGTGTTGGTCACGACGGTCTGTGAAGCGGTTGTCGTGGTCTTTTGATTCGGGCGATGGACGCCCATATGTTTGGAGATTAAAAGGGGAAGACGTTGCCTTGTCAGTCGCCTGTCTCTCCTGCTCGTCGACGTGATCACTCCACAGGTTAGAGGGCTCGGCTTCTTGATTGACCCGCCCTTCGTTGGACGAGGCAGGTAAAACTTCGACTGATCGATGGCCTCCTTGGTGGACGACCACTTGAGTTCTTGAGCCGGAACTAATTCTTTGAACTGCCTGACTGGCAGCGGTATCCTTGGTCGCACTGGGCAGTCTTTGAATTTCTTTCCAAACTTGGTCGTTAGCTTTGGAGTCCTTGAATGGAAGATCCGTTTCCAAATTGTGAATTCTCTCAAGTATGTCGGAAATCCGTGCAATCAGGGTTTGATTCCACTTGCACCCATATCCATATGGTTTGCTCGGGATATTCTTTAATTTGTCCCAGAAATCTTTGAGTATTTTAAAGACAAATTGCATGCCCTTGTCTGATAATACTTTTTTCATGAATTTGAATCTCCGTGCTGTGTCGCTTAAATTCTCTGTGCTCTCCTCGGCAAAGCGTTTGGCCAGGGCGCCGATCTTAATCCGCCCAGTGGCAACATCTTCGGGATATTGTCCAATGAGAAAAGAAGTGTTTTTTCTCATCTTCGGCCAACACGTTAGTTTTCTGGCTCGGTAATGGGTCTGCGCCCTGTCTGGATGGCTGGCAAGCGGGAGCTCGTGTAACGAACAGAGAATTTGTTTCTTCAGAGTTGACTGCACTGCTATCATTCTAGTGCTGTCTGGCTCACTCCAATTGTCCTTGAAGTTTGGACATAGTTTGTCTTGCTCATAATCTGTTTTTAATGCTCCTCTCTCCATTTTTGGCCTTTCTTGATTTTCTTCCAAAATTATTGTTGCTTTCTTTATCTCCTCCCCTCCCAAGATGTCTTCGTCTAACTGATTCGCTCTCTTGAGCTCTGAGAAGGAGCGGTTAGCCACAAACTCTTTATTGTGGTACCTCATAGTAAGATCGGGCGGTCGGCGCTTCATTGCAAATGGTTCACAATTGGCCGCTTGACTCTGCGCCGGTCGGTTCCTTTTTTCTCTTGTCTTTTTTCGTTTCTCTTTTTGGTTTTTCTTTCTGATGGGTTTAGTAACTTGAGGAGTTTGTAACGTCCCAACTGGAGGTGGTTGAGCCCTTTTTTCTAGCTGTTTTTGTTTCACCGTTGCTCTGGTTTTTATCGGGCTGCGTGCAGAGGCCCCAATTTGACGGTCAACTTTGGGATTATGCGACGTGTTTGATTGGTTAGGCTCATGAACGCAGTGTTTTAGTTTTTTCCTTTCATTCAGACAGAGGGTGCATTTATATTTGTTCATTGGGGATAACAATCGATTCCATTGTCTGTCTTCTCGCTCAGGATGATGTTCGTCGCATTTCTGTTTGGCATGGTGAGGATGATGTGTTTTATCATTTTCAGAAGTGCTTTCTTCTGCTTCCTCCCTCTCCGAAATCGCTTGCTCCGGTTGTTCTGGAGTTGTGGCGGGTTGAGATTCAGCGTTGAAAAATTCGTCCTCACTTCCTGCCGTCCCGTCAGTTTCGTCAATTTTTTGGAATGTGTCGACCCCGCTGCCACCTTGGCCGCTGTGAGTATGACCTGCCCATATTTCTTGGCGAAATTCTGGCGAGTATGGCTTCAATTCCCATTCTTTTCGGTTTATACCGATACATTCTCGTTCATCTGTTGTACGACTCGCGTCAATTTGCATTTGTTGCTCCACGATATCATCCAAACTGGTTAAATAAGTGTTCGTGCTCGAGATGTTCATATGTCGACGTGCTTGGCTGGTGCTTGTATTTCTCGTACCATCTCCTTCATCAAATTGGTTTGAGTTATTTTGTTTAATTAAATCTTTAATTTTTTCCATTGGTTCTAATATTGCTTGCCCTGCCTTATTTTTTTGTCCATGCTCATCACTAATATTCATGATTGGCAGTGGAGACAGTGTAGAAGCTCGTACATCGTTTAGCGTTTTGTTTTCGTCTTGGTCGCAGTTCACTCCTCCCGAAAAAGAAAAGACTGTTTTTGTTAAATTCTTTTTCTGTACAGTCTTGCCGTCTGATGCTTTCGTTAACAGCTTGGTCAGGTGGCCGACCTCGCTCGTTACTTCGGTGTGGCTTGGATATGAAGGAAGCGTTGCTTTTCTGTCTCGAGCTTTTTTCTTTGGCTTGTGTTTATAATTTTCAAATTCAGACTCGAGGCAACTTAGTAGTGTTTTAGTTCTACTCGATGCTTCCCTTCTGTTGTCCTTTGTTGTTTGCTCGTTGACATGCGGCTTGGGATTGGTTACGAAATCCTTTTTCTTTTGTGAGCGAAGATGACAGCTCCGGGAAGATCGGTTTGAGGTGCTCGTGGGGTCAAGTCGGCGCTGGTCGCCGTCCCTGCCCGTTCGATTCCCCCTTGTGGACGACCGAGTTGGGTGGTCGTCGTCTGACGAGTCGGAGGGGTCGGAGGGGTCGCCATGGGGGCGATTCTCCGCTCCTCTAGGTGGAACTGTTGGTCTATAAGACCGTGACATGTCTCGATGTGATATAGAATCACATAATGATCTTTCATTTCGGTGTATATTTATACATTTATAATTATCCAGTCTGTTTTGTTAATATTCGATATTTATTATCATTGATTGTATTTATGCATGCAGCACCATGCATTCGTTAGACTTTCTATTCAATTCCCAATGTATTATGTTCTTTTAATGCCATGCATCGCCACCAGAGTGTGTCCCACTCTCTCTTGTTTTCTTCCAACATGGCCGCACACAGTGCTTTGTGCTGTGTGATTTTCTCAACTCCAGAATGGAGCCTATTTGTAAGTTATTTCATTTCCATTAAATGTTTTATTATTTTAGTTGTTAGTGTTCATTATTAGAACACCTTTTAGTCCATCTCCAGCGCATATAAGCGGCCTTAAGCCGCGCGCCCGTCTCGTACGCATTGCCGTTATCGTCGTCGCCTCGTACGTGTGTGAAACACGCCTATCGCTTCCTTTTTCGGTGTGAAAACCGAACTGCGCCGCTTTCCTCTGCTACAAGTGGTAGCAGAGGATGGTTCCTTGCTAATCCACATTTGTTTTGCTAATTTTTCGACGTAATATTCGCAAAATTTGCGAATTTTGCGCCGGAATTGTTCATTTGTAGGTTTACGACGATTTTCGCCCCGTGTTTCGTATTGGAGACGTTAGATACGCGTCGCCGTCGTTCCACGGCTGCCTACAACGTTTTCTACACGATTCGACGCCTAATTTTGTCGAAAATCACGCGGGATTCGCGGATTTCCAGACAAATTCATTTATTTTTGCAGACGTTTCGTCAATTTTCGCCCAGATTCGTGTCGAGGACGTTTCGAGACGTACTGCCGACATTTATAGACGACCAGTGTTGTCTATTTCATCGTTTTTCCTGCCTAATATCGTCCGAAATTCCGCGGTCTCGCGAATTTCGAGGCGAATTCTTTTATTTTTTTCAGATTTCGCGTCGATTTGTTTCGACAACGTCCCGACGACGATTTATTCCTCGAAACGAGACGATTCTCGCTGTGTTACACCCCGGCGTGTACACAGTATCGCCGAACTCATTAACACGGCGATTTTTCGACGATTTTTGCGTATTTTCGTGAAGAGCCTCGATTTATTCGAGAAGAATTTGGATTTTCGAATCCAAATTGCGTTTTTCAAACGGGTTTTTCGAGAAAACCCGCTCGTGCCTTTATCACGAGCTCGCGTGACGTTACGCGAGAGATTCACCGACCTTTTCGCCTTCCCTGTCGTGAAACTCTGTTAATTATTAAGATAGTTTTAAGATTTTTGGAGAGGGTCCTTATTAGATTCGCAACAGCTCTTCGGACATTCCGTCCACCGCTGTTGTTGTATTCCAAGGCAAGGCTGAGCCCTGCGCCACCTAGCATTCCCGCGGCCCCAGGTGGTCACAAAGGACGCTAGGGGGACACTTGCTTTGGGTTATCAACTGATTATAGCATCAGTTCCCCTTTGTCGGATATCCGCTTTGACAGTGCTTCGCTTCGTGTCACCGAGAGCTTCATTGTGTGCAGTGCTACGACATCGCCGTCGCCATTCTCTGAGCCTTTGCGTTTTGTGCGGTGAGCTGAGTTTACTCCAGCATGCAGAAGTCAGGAGAATCCTCGATGGGAAAAATCCCTATTTTGGGCATTTCGAACTACGAAACGTGGCAGCGCTCGATGCGCATGCTCCTCAAAGCGGAGGGCCTCTGGAGGCACGTAACAGAAGAGAAAGAGGCTGAACATTTATTAACTTTGACCGACAAAGAAAAAGAACGATTCGCGACGAAAAAGGATAAAGCACTCGGCATTATCTACGTCCACGTGAGCGAGGCGAAACGTTCTGTGTTGGATGTCTGTAACACCCCCAAAGAGGCTTGGGAAGCGTTATCCAAAATCTACGCCCCTAGTTCTCTGGCGAGACAGGCAGCCATGCGGTGGCAATTCTTGAGTCTTCACCTCGAGGCGAACGAGGAAATGGTCGATTTCATCGCACGTGTCGACCACCACGTCCGCCAACTTAAGGACATTCAAGAAGACGTATCCGATAAGCATCATGCATACCAGTATTTAAACCGCATACCGCAGGAATACGCCCAAGTGACATTCGCCATCTATCACATGCCTTTGGCGGACTTTACGCCAAGCAAGGTTTCAGAACAGTTGATATCCGAATATTTACGTCTCAAATCGATGGGTTTGGCCCATAATTCTTCTTCAACATCGGTGCACGCGTCCGCCAAAGACCAATCGCGACCTCGGAATGATTCTCGTCGTCGACGACCGCTGTCATCCGTGAAGTGCTTCAACTGCGACCAAATGGGGCACTACGCTAACAAATGTCCCCTTCCTCGGCGCACTGACCCAAATCAGTCTTCGGCTTCGTTCCAACGCTCTAGAAGTAAGAGCAAGAAGCCTAATAAGAATTCTGCGCCGAAAGTTGATGACACGCGTCCCCGAGGCAACTCGCGTCCTGTGCGGAAGACGATTTTCTTCGTGAACGCACCGCAAGTGGTTGAGCGCCCGGTTGCTCACTTTATGCAATCCAACGAGTGGATTGTAGATTGTGGCGCTACAGACCACGTCTCGCATGTACGATCATGGTTCTCCGACTTTACGAACATTGTACCTTTCGACATTGAATTAGGCCAGGGAAAATCCCAAGTTACTGGCAAAGGAACCGTACAATTATTGACACGCGTAGACGATTACGACAGTATTGTGGTCTTGACGAACGTTTTATACGCGCCGAGCTTCGAAGCCAATTTGATCTCGGTGTCCAAGATCGACAAGACCCGTCACCATATCCACATTTATAATGGTGAAGTTAACATCTATGAATCGTCGATTGAGAGTCCCATCCTACGCGCACGGGAGAAGAGTGGCCTTTATTATGTGGACGGGTTGTGCTCTAATCCGGCTGTCTCGACATTGATTTCTCCAATCACTCAACCTGAGCCTGTACAGACTTTCGTAACGACAGAGGTTGAATTCGAGAACATCCCGAAGCCTAAAAAGCAACAGTCAAAGCAACGTGACATTTCGGACTTTAGAATTCAAATGCCACCAATGCCAAACCAGAAGTCAATTCCGGTAGTGACCAATCCATTGCCTATTCCGCAATCCTTACCTCCTATCCACAATGAGCCACCTACCCCATCCTATGCTGATGTAATACAGCAAATCCCTTCCACACCTTTGCCAGTGATCTCCAATCCTTGCAATGTCTCTCCGTCACAAAAAGAGATAATCCCGAAACCTTTTCAATCCCCGAAGAAGGTTATCGCCAATCCTGCTTCAATCAAAGATGCAACTGGTTTGTGGCATAGTCGTCTTGGCCACTTACACACTAATGCGATGCGATTGTTGGCGAACAACGATCATGTGCACGGTCTCGAGCCAGCTGAAGTACGCCAAGAACTGGCTTGCAACCACTGTCGGATTGCAAAATCAACTAGGGCTTCGCACAAACCGGATCCACATCCTTGCACGACACAACCACTAGACCTTCTACACATGGACGTGTGGGGGCCGGCTCCTGTGACCTCTTTTGGTGGTGCTCGTTTTGTCTTTACCGTCATCGACGATGCGACGAGATACACCTGGATAACGCCCCTTGCACAGAAATCACAAGTTTTTGAATGCTTCAAAGACCTCGTTGCCAGACTCGAACGGGTTGCAAATACCCGCATCAAAGCGATTCGGTCTGACAGAGGAGGTGAATTTATGTCCAATGAATTTCTTCAATACCTTAAAGAAAAGGGGATCCAGGGTCAGCGAACAAATCCGTCATCACCACAGATGAACGGAACTGCCGAGAGAATCAACAGGACGATGGCCGACAACTTTCGATCTATACTCGAAGAAACACAACTTCCAGAGGGCCTGTGGGCTGAACTAGCGGTTACATTCGCCTACATCAAAAATCGCAGCCCACATTCACGATTAAAGAATGAAGTGCCATACATCCTCTGGCGTCAACGTGCCCTATCACTTCGACATTTGAGAAAGATCGGATCCAAATGTTGGGTACACTTTACTGCACCAGGCCGAAAGAAACTCGATGCTCGGGCCTGGGAAGGATTTTTGGTTGGATATGCAACGGGAACACGAGGATATCGTGTGTGGAACCCCATAGATAACTCGATAACGGAATCCATTCACGTTAAAATAGACGAGTATCAATCCTACCGAAAATTGCTTAGAAATCGTAATGGTCGCCAAAATCAAACTTTCGACGATCCAGATGCTGACCGACAACAAAGAGTATCATTCGACGACGACGTACATTACGTCGATTGGCCCAAACGGACAGATTCGGATGACGGATCGTCAAATGGTGAATCTGATGATGATGATGACGACGATGGAAATGGATCGGTTTCGAGATCGATATCCATTCCTTGTGTTCACATTCCTCCACTTAATACTCCGGAACGTCAACTTATAGATGCATGTGCATTAGCATTGCCCAGTTCAGCAAGCGTGGGCCGCTCAGCATCATACCCGATTCTTTATCAAGAGGAAGGACAGGACACGGATGAAGATGTTGGACAGATCGTCGAGGAGGCAATTCAACCGGACGCAGCACAATTGCATCAAGTTCGATCCCCTCACATCTCACCAGAAACGTCTCAAGCAAGTTCTCCCGGACTCTCGCCGCCGGGATCACCACTACGTTTTGTCACAACACGTAGAAGAGATGGCCGAAACGTTTTGCAGCAAATGATGCCAATTTTCGATCAAGGTGCTTTATCTCCGTTACCTCCTGGTCCAACTCATGTTGCAGCCCCGTCAGCGGGAAAAACGTCTTTCTTTTGGCGCTATATCGGCGGAGATACAGTCTTTAGACGATGGGTTCGGGAGGAGCATCTTCGGAAAGATCAACGACCCGGCTGCATCGATATCGACGTTTATTATTTCCCGGAACCGAATCTTCGACTGCGTTCGAGACGAGACGTTGAAGAATTCTGTGTTATGAACGATCTCCCCTACGACCCGGAACTGTTCTTTTTCGGCAATATGGAACACACGCTGCCCACGATTCCTGGTCCTCGTCACGTCGCACATCTATGTCGCACGGAACCGTCATCGTATGCCGAAATCCCAAAATTTCATGACGCCCCAAAATGGCGCGAAGCCATCGATGAGGAGTTAGGGACATTCAAAGAAAGAGAAATTTACGTTGAAGTCCCGAGACCGCCCAAAACCACAGTGTTGGGCTGTAAATGGATTTTCAAGTTAAAATCGGACGCGGCCGGCACCATAACTCGTTATCGCGCAAGACTCGTGGCCCAGGGCTTTCGACAAACCCTGGGAGTGGACTACGACGAGGTCTTCAGTCCGGTCGTAAACTTTGTGCTCATCCGACTTTTCTTCTGTCTTCTGGTTGTTTTGAAAGGGTGGAAAGATGCGCACCTCGACGTCAGGTGTGCATACCTGTACGGGGACCTGAAGCACAAGGTGTACATGCGCATCCCGGCAGGTGCAACCTGTACGAATCCCGACAACGTATGGCTGCTTGTTAAATCCCTCTACGGACTTCACCAATCAGGGAGGCAGTGGTACGAAAAGTTGGACGAGTCACTTCGAGCCCTCGGTTTCCGGAAAATGCCCGCCTGCAATTGCGTGTATATCTACGGCAATTGTGCAGTCATGCTGGTGTACGTCGATGACATTGTTCTGTTTTACGCTTCCGACACCGTGTTAAACCGAATTATCCAACTTATCACCTCGAAGTTCGATATCGTCAACCTCGGACCCATCACGAAACTATTAGGAGTCGAGTTCATCCGAGATATGGGGCGCACCTTTATTTCACAACGCGCCTATATTGCCAAACTGGTCAAGAAGTTTGAAGTATTGACGAATCGACTCGTGAAAGTCCCAGTTACACCCGGGACGACACTCGTGAGGGGACCCACCGACAACTTGATTGACTTTCCATATCGATCGCTGATCGGATCGCTTCTGTTTCTGGCTTCGAGGACGCGCCCCGACATCTTATTTTCCGTCATTTCGCTGAGTCAATTCAATACGTGCTACGACAAAACCCACATTCGTGCCCTTTTGCAAGTACTCCAATACGTGGCAAACACCATGGATTATTGCATCGAACTTTCAGGCTGCACGTCCAGTCAGCTCTGGGCGTATACGGATGCGTCGTGGGCAAGCGACTTGGCTACGTCTTTAAGTTTCGGCGGTTTCATAACTTATATCGGAAATGTGCCTATTGGCTGGTCGTGCCGAAAACAATCAACGGTCGCATGTTCAACTATGGAAGCGGAGTTTATCGCCCTAGTTGAATGTGTGAAAGAAACTTACTGGCTCGATCACATTTTCACCGAATTTCCGATCCTCGACCGTATCTCGCGACCGATTATTTACTCCGACGCCCTGGCCAGTATTCAATTTACATCGAATGACGTGGAGAATGCTAAAACAAAGCATATCCGCGTCAAATACCATTGGCTCAGGGAGTGGTTCACGGCAGGATGTTTTGATCTTCGTAAAGTGTCCGGTGAACGGAACGTCGCAGACATATTCACCAAATGGCTCAGCTCTGAACGTCTGCGATCACTAATTTCAAACATCTTCCGACTGTGAACTCTTACCGAGACCTTATCGTGACATTCTTTATTTCTTATACCGGATTATGAGGATCATCGAGTTTCTGAGGGAATATTCGGGCTTACGTAGTGTTTTTCAATGATAGTACCCGGCTCGATGATTCGACCTTATTATTTATCTTTTCCCGTAAATTATACTGTAATTCCAGTTTTTGCATAGGCTTTTCCCCTGATTCTATTTCCATCGATAGGGGGAATTGTTGGTCTATAAGACCGTGACATGTCTCGATGTGATATAGAATCACATAATGATCTTTCATTTCGGTGTATATTTATACATTTATAATTATCCAGTCTGTTTTGTTAATATTCGATATTTATTATCATTGATTGTATTTATGCATGCAGCACCATGCATTCGTTAGACTTTCTATTCAATTCCCAATGTATTATGTTCTTTTAATGCCATGCATCGCCACCAGAGTGTGTCCCACTCTCTCTTGTTTTCTTCCAACATGGCCGCACACAGTGCTTTGTGCTGTGTGATTTTCTCAACTCCAGAATGGAGCCTATTTGTAAGTTATTTCATTTCCATTAAATGTTTTATTATTTTAGTTGTTAGTGTTCATTATTAGAACACCTTTTAGTCCATCTCCAGCGCATATAAGCGGCCTTAAGCCGCGCGCCCGTCTCGTACGCATTGCCGTTATCGTCGTCGCCTCGTACGTGTGTGAAACACGCCTATCGCTTCCTTTTTCGGTGTGAAAACCGAACTGCGCCGCTTTCCTCTGCTACAGGAACTTCATCGCCATCTTGTGGCTTTTTCGGGCTTCCGGATGGCGGCGGCTCCTTTCCGTCGCTGCTCCCACAAAAAGAATGCCATTTAGTTTCTTCATTCTCTGGGCCTTTGCAGTCCTTATTTGTATTCTCCCTATCGAGTGAAGCGTTAGTGGTTGCTCCAGTTTCGGATCCCTTCGAGGGCTGACGGTCCCTTGATTTCGGTTCCGGTCGGTCGTCCTCTTGGGATCTTCCTAATTTTGCCGCTTTCGTCGGCTTTGTTCTGCGCTTTTTTGTTTCCGTGTCAGAGCCACAGGGGGGCTCTTGATTTATTTTTTGGTCTTCCTCTCTTTTATTTCTCTCCGAAATGTCTTGTTCGTATTTTCTTTGGAATTTCTCTGTTTCTTTTTTCCAATTCTCGGCTTCCCATCTTTTCTGTTCATCAATTATAGCTTGTTTTTTAGCTTCATATTCTTCAGTCCATCTTTCTCGCTCCCATTCTTCCTGCTCTCTCAGGAATTGTTCTTTTTCCTTTCTAGCCTTTTCGGCTTTCATTCTTTCATAATATTGTTCTTCCCACTTTTGGTGCTGAATTATGGCTTCTTCTCGTAATTTTTGCAGCTTTTCCATTTTATGTTGCGCCAGGAGTTCTCGGAATTGGTCCTTGTAGTCTTGGACTTTTTTATGCTTTCCTTCTACGGTGACGTTCCATTCTTGCTTTATCTCGGCTTCCTGGTCTCCTCTCATTTTTTGTATCATCTTTTCCGTTTGCTCGGCTGTCCTTTTGTCGCGATGTTGTTTTTCTTCTTCTTCCTTCCAAAGTTCTTTTCTTTCTGCGCTCAGTCTTCGTTGCCGATTTATTGTTTCCAATCTCGCTTCTTCTCGAGCCTTTTCGCGAGCTTTGTGAAAGGCTTTATGGGGGTCTGGTACGAAACCTCCTGTGTCACTGGGCATTTCTTGTGTCATGGGCGTCTCCGCTACCAGTCTTGCGACTGGCGTCGGGGCCTGTGTCACGCAAATAGCCTCAGTAAGTATCGTAATCGACTCCCAGGCTGAAGTTCCAAACGGAATGTTTGTTGCGACTTTTAGTTGAGCCGCTTGTTGCGATAAATAGATCAAATGGGCGACTTCCGGAGAAACTGGGGCAGGTCTCGCCGGGCCTCGGGAGGCCATCGGGGTCCTGTTCGTGTTCCGTACCGGAGTTTGGTTTATGGCGGCAGACGTTTGGTACGTTGGTGGCAATGGGTTGGTGCTGACTGTGTTTGTTCGCTTTGGAGTTTTCGTGGTCTCCTCGGCCACTAGTATCGGTACTCGTCCTGTTGTTGTATTGCGAATTTCTTTTTGATTCTTTAGGACTTCTGTATCGGTATCTTTGGTGGAGGGCATATTCAAGGAGAGCGGCTCCCGCTCGGGCTCGGTTAGGGCCTCGAGCAAAGCTGCTTCTTCCTCTTTCTGCGCCTTCGCCTTTCTTCGATTCGCTCGGGCTTTCGCCTTCGCGGATGGTTCGGGGTTGGGGCCGCCCGACTGTAGATGGTAATCGGAGGCCCTTTTCCCTTTTTCGAGCATAGGTTGCTCGGTTTCAGATGTGGAGTGTTCGTCTTTGTCTGACTTTTCGAGCAAAGGTTGCTCGGTATCAAACGCAGATCGTTCGTCTTTGTTTGACTTTTCGGGCAAAGGTTGCTCGGTTTTAGACGTGGATTGTTCACCTTTGTCTGACATAATTTTCACCTGGGCAATTTTATCAAGAGAGATCACAAGTTCAGATGAGATTTATTTCTAAATCCCGGCCAGGCCCCTACGTGTCGCGTCCGACCTGGTGATAGGTTTAATGAGCTAACGTGTATTACTTTACCTGTGATCTTACTAAATATGTAAATTACCCAAATGAATACTAAGTATATGTAAATGAACAAATAGGTTTATTCAATAGGCGTAAGCCTTAAAATACACTCAGTATAAAACTAGAGTCGACTTGGTCAGAGTCGAACAAAGGATTTCTCAAGATGGCGTCGTCGGTTCCGCGTGGTCGGCGGAACAAAGGCGGCGTCTCGAGTTGTCGTAAATTCGTCACGGATTCGTCGTTCACGGACGCGGTGGAATGCTCTTTCGAGTCTTCTATCCGTGCCTGTTGTCTAGGGGTTGGTTTTAGCGTCGCAAGGCTCCGTCCAGAAACGTGGAGTTTCTTACAGGGCACTCGGACACTTCGCAATGGAAATAATCGTGGGTCGATTATTTAGTGTGAATCCACAAGGGTTATTTTCCTGCTTTCGCGGGGAAATAACACACAGTGTAAATTCGTGAGAGTTACAGTTGCACTGGAATCAGCGGTCCTCTATCAATCCTAACTTTTGGTGGAGTTGGCCTGACGGTGAGGTAGTTGCTGTGTTCTTGGTGTCGTTTGTGTAAGTTCTGCTTTTAGGCGGGAAATTCTCCCTTTTATGGGTCAGTGTGAGGGGCCGGCGCAGCCAATGGGGGCTTGCCACCCGACGCCTCACTCCCCTCGGGGCACACACCTGCTCATGGAGAGGCGGAGCCAACACGAGGGGAACGACCGGTCTATTGCAGTGAGTCATGGGGCAAATATCCGCTTGGAGAGAAATATTTAACCCCCATGCTCACCACAAGATGGAAAAAATGCTTTTGCAGATGGAAAAAATGCTTTTGCAGATGGAAAAAATGCTTTTGCAGATGGAAAAAATGCTTTTGCAGATGGAAAAAATGCTTTTGCAGATGGAAAAAATGCTTTTGCAGATGGAAAAAATGCATTTGCAGATGGAAAAAATGCATTTGCAGATGGAAAAATGCATTTGCAGATGGAAAAAATGCATTTGCAGATGGAAAAAATGCATTTGCAGATGGAAAAAATGCATTTGCTGATGGAAAAAATGCATTTGCTGATGGCTTTATCAGATGTACTGACATTCCATCAATTGTTTGTGTTTGATTCTCTTATTTCTGTATACATAATTTCTATTTTTCTATTTCTTGAGCTGTAGTATGAAGAATGCCTTAAGGCAAAAATTGGAGTGTGAACAAGATAGGATGGTTTCTCTGAGAATTCCAATAAGAATTAAGATTAAGTGAAATTGAAATTGAAATCACGCACTTGTCGATTATTTCCTCAGCCTAACCTAGCTTAAAGGTTGCACTTTATCTTTTGTGGTTTTCTATCTAGTCAACCTGGTGGCTGCATGCTTACAATGATCCCTAATTTTGTATTTTTTTTTTATCGTAATTTTAATCCCTATTCTGGCCATTGCCACTATTCCTGGTCCTAATGACAGACTGTTTGAAATATCAGCTAGTGTTGCAGTATTGCTGAAGAAAATAATGAAAAGCCCAGTCAAAGACCTAGCCATTGATATAAAACTGATAAACACTGATATAAAACTGATAAAACATTGATATATAGGAAATGCTGTTCCTCAGCTTTCCATGCATTTGTTTGTACGTGTGATTGGGTATGAAGCATTGACGACTCTGTCTGTCTTTAGAAAGTAATTCACTGGGTAATTACTGTACAGTTCTGTCAAATACTTGAATTGTAAATTTGATTAGTATGTGGGTAGGATGTTTCTTTCTTTTGCGTCTTGATAAGTCCTTGATAATAACTATTTTAATTTCTAATTTCCAATAATTCAATCTAAGCTTTTGTCCTTCTATCCTTTCTATCAATGTCAGTTTGGTGGCCACTTTGTCAGCTTTAGCCTAGAAGTAATTTGCAAGCAGGAAATAGCCTGTATACTGTATTTACCAATTGAAAAAATGCATTTATAGATGAAAAAATGCATTTACAGATAGAGAAATGCATTTGCGAATGGCTTTTGCAGGTGTACTGATATTCCATCATTTTTTTGTGTTTGATTCTCTTATTTCTGTGTACAAATTTCTATTTTCTATTTTTTGAGGAATAGAATGAAGAATATTTTAAGCCAAAAATTTGGGTGTAGTTCTCTTCTGTAGTGGTAATCATAGTGATTTCTGGCATCTTTCTTCACGTTCGATTTTGGTGGTTTTTATGGTTAGATTTGTCTAATTCTGCGAAATTAAAAAAAAAATCTTGACTCACATCTTGATTTAACAAATGTTGCCATCCTTGATTTTGTATTGCTGTGGTTTCATTTTGTCTTCTACCTCAGCCTAACTTAGCTTAAAGGTTGCACTTTATCTTTTGTGGTTTTCTATCCATCCACCGGGTGGCCGCATGATTACAATGACCCCTACTTTTGTAGTTTTTTTTGTTACCATAGTTTTAACCCCTCTTCGGGCCATTGCCACTATTCCTGGTTTAATGGCACACTTTAAGAGAAGCAGACTGATTGAAATATGCTGTTTTCAAGAGTGAAGTTGAAATTGACTTATAAAAGTGACTTATCTCTTCTCTTCTGCGTCTACATTTCTTCAACCTTGCATCCTGTATTTTCCGGTCTTTGCATTTGTGGTTTATTTCCTCAGCCTAACCTAGCTTAAAGGTTGCACTTTATCTTCCGCGGCACTTGTTCTGAATGTAAACCTCTATGTGCGACTTGTACGATAGAAAGAAAAATCAATGAAAAATCAATTTATAAAAATGTTTTGTAAATGTGTAATTGGCTAGTGTTACGTACGTCGTACATACGTACGACGTGTCCTGATTGGTGAGCTGTTACTGACCAGTCGTATATATGTTACCTGTTTTCATTTGAATAAACACTTGTTAGTTAACCATTGAACTGATCAGTCATTCATTCGTCATTCCTGATAATACATGGTGGCAGCGGTTAAACCGACTTAAATAACTCAAATTATTCGTAGAATTCTTGCTACGATGACAACTATGGCACACGCCACTCCTTTTCCCGAGCCATTCGACTTTTCGACCGCATCCGATTGGCCGCAATGGAAAAAGAGGTTCGTACGATTTTTGAACTTCTCGGGACTCCGCGAGAAATCTGACGAAGACAAGATCGACGGATTGTTATACTGCATGGGTAGAAAAGCGGAGGACATTCTAACAAAAGCGAATTTGACTCCGAAACAATTAAAAAAGTTCGATTCCGTCATCGCCGCGTTCGATGGATTGTTTATCGCGAAGAAAAACCTTATCTTCGAAAGGGCGCGTTTTAACCAGCGGGTCCAGCAAGAAAACGAACCGGTGGACGATTTCATCACCGCGTTATACGCAATGGCCGACATTTGCGAATTGGATAAATTGACCAGCAAAAACATCCGTGAGACACTGATCTGCGATCGTATCGTCGTTGGCATGCGGAATCGTCAATTATGCGAAAAATTACAATTGGTGGAAGATTTGACGCTGGCGAAAGCAATTAATACGGTTCGGATGAACGAACAAGTTCGACGACAACAAGGAGAACTACAACCATCGTTCGACGTCAAATCGGAGGTCAAAACCGAAGTGGGACGCGTTCACCAACCGGAGAAAAAACACCAAGGAAAAACAGCGCGACCGACTTCGAAAACAAAAGACAACAGCGGACCGTGCGGAAACTGCGGATACGATACGCATTTTACACCCAAATGCCCTGCTATCGCGTCGAAATGTGCGAATTGTAAAAGGGTGGGACATTATTCACGTATGTGCCGATCAAACAAATCAGCGACGGTTGAGATTATACACGCGGACGACGAAACGCCTGAATATCATTTTTTGGGGCACATTTCGGCCAAAAAACCAGTACAAAGAACAACTCGATGGAACGTTTCGGCCGAGATAAGAAACGTGCGGTTATCATTTCGGGCCGACACTGGAGCGGACGTCACGTGTATTTTGTTGGGATATGCCCAACTGTTTGAGATTTATTAGTTGCATATTTATGGCTAAATGCAACGTGCATGTCTTTACTTTGCTGTGACTTAGTTAAACTAGTTGATCCTGATTTTTTACCCTGCTTGTTATGTGCCGCAACTAGTTTATTTACTTGTAAAGATGTGCCTTCTCGTCGTCCGCTCAAATGAGCAATATTCGTTTAGTTTTTCCATTGCTTTTGAGTTGTTTATCGCTTATTTGCTCCTCCCTTATTGTTTATCATGTAAAGGACAAGTCATTGCTTGCTAACAATGATTTGTTCTATTGTAAGCTTGTATTCATACTTTGAGGGCGGCTAGCCTCAAAGCAGTCGTTTTTACTGTGGTTCGTGACGATTAAAGATGGCGGTCGCGCAATGCGAGTTCCCGCACCCATTAAATCATGTCTCAGCTCTATTTTCCTGATGTCCGGCGCCTACAATCTCATCATTTGGTAGCAGAGGATGGTTGACGACGCGGCCAACCGTTTGTGATGAATTGGCGGCGATTTTTGTGAAGGAACGGACATCGCGACTTCGTCGGTATCGTCGCAGAGACGTATCGCCGTTTTCGGGATTTTAGCAAAGCGGACGAGCTTTGACAACGTGTGCGGGCAATTCGCCAACGAATTTGGAACAAAACAGTGTGAGAATTGTCGTTTTTTCGTGCGAAATAAGCACATTTGCCGATATAAAGAAGATTTTTCTTCTGCGGCGCCATTTTTTTTTGACTTCATCGCGTACGGCCGTGAAGCCAGCAGAGAATCGTGTGTACGGATCGACACACGCTCTCATCACGATTCAACAAAGAATACGTCGAAACGACGTAATTTTTGGACCGTTTTTCGTTGAAAATCAACACGGAAGTCATCGTGCGAATCGATTTTTCGACGGCGGCCGGATTTTTCGTCAAAGCAGACGAAAAACGACGTGTGAGAATAATTTTCAACGTAAGGACCTGTGTGGGCATAAATTTGCACACAGGCATCAGCTATTTGAGCACCTAGAAGACCAGTTAGCGGGTTAAACGTACGCGCTGGCATTTTCCCGAGGTTTTGTGCACGGAGCACATCCTACGAAGGTGCGGACGAGCACGTTGAGTCGACGTGCATCGATTTCACGACGTGGGATCAACGAGGGAATTTTTGCGACGCAAACCAACCCGCAAAACAACGGATTTTCACCTTGCCAACTATTATTTAGTTTTAAGTTGTCGAAATTCATTGTTAATAAGTTTAAGGTTTTGTTTGGGGGTCTTGTAGTATCCTTTCCACCCTTTACGCAGTCGCGTAGTGGAATTGTATTTTTGCGTAGGCTTTCTCTGGCCACCGAGTGTCCCGCGGTCCTAGGAGTCCGGTCGGAACTCGGGAGATACTACGTAAAGTTTTGCATCTCACTTAGTGAGATTTGTCCAAGGGAGACTGTATAATTTTTCGCCTAAACCTTTTGGGGGTTTACGCCATTTATAAAAGCGTAAAGAGTGTGTTTTGTGCTTCATTTGGTGTGTGCGACGATTTATTTAGTGATAAAGTGTAATCTTCGCGACGAATCGACTAGATATGGCGTCGGAGGAGAAATGCGACGATTATAAGTCGATCAAAAAACTAAATGGGACAAATTATGCACAATGGGCGATTGGTGCGAAGTTGTTGTTATCCCAGCAAGGCGTGTGGGACCACGTGACGGGCGACGAGACCGCGCCGGGTCCCAACGCCACAGCCAAAGAGAAACGGGATTTTAGAGTGCGTGAGAAGCGAGCATGGTCCACGATATGCTTGAGTTGCGAAGAAGCGCAACAGCTCGTGGCCGTTGCCAAAGATACTTCTAAAGGAGCGTGGGAAGCAATCCGAGATGCTTACCAGCCCACCACACGCGCCCGGAAAGGCAGATTGAGGCGCGAGTTCCTGCAAATGCATCTAATGGACAATGAGGAGATGATGTGTTTTCTGGCCCGTGTCGACAGAAAAGTCGCGGAACTCGCGAATGTCAAAGTAATACCGACGGATGAGGAAATTGCATTCCAATACATGGATTTCCTCCCTACAACTTATGAGACTATAAAACAAATAATGTATCACTGGGAGGATTTGGACTTCACCCCTGCAAAAGTGAAAGACCGATTATTAGGAGAGTATAATCGTTTATTTGAAGCTTCAGACTCCTATGGTATGCGTACACAGGATTCCACTGATAATGCAGGCGCATTCTTTGGAAAAGGGCGATTCCAACGCGGAAAAGGCGGAAATCAGCCATTTACACCTCGGACTTGTTTTTCCTGTGGCGGCACTGGTCACTTCGCGAGAGAATGCCCGTCACCGCCCAAACAACAAGCGAATATGCAAAGCCAACGAGGTGGCACCTCTGCACAGCTAGCAAAAGGCACTGCACGAGGACGTGGCCGTGGTGGAAAGACCAAAAAGGCCAATTTGGGACAAGTTGACATTTTTGATGAGCCCTTGACAATGTTTTCAGCGGCAGTTCACCAAACTGAAGAGGAAGTCACCTTGTCACCACCATTGTCTTTGATGTCACATTGCGACTTTGATCCGCACTGGTACATAGATACCGGTGCGACAGATCACTTTTCATTTAATAGAAGTTGGTTCGTGACCTTCAAGCCACTGTCCGGCTATAGTGTCCAGCAGGGGGAAGGGAAGTCTAAAATCGAGGGCATTGGAAACGTGTTGATTACATCTTGTTATGCAGGCAGATGTAGGGAAATCACACTGCAAAATGTGTATTTTGCGCCAAATTTTAAGAAAAATCTCTTATCGCTGGGCCGGACAGATGAAGCTGGTTTCACAACTTTTATCAAAAATGGAAAGTTGACCATGTTTAGAGACCGAATTGGTGAGCCTTTCCTTGTTGCAGATAAAACTAATGATCGGATGTACAAAGTTAACTGCAAAATAGAGGCCAATATTGTGAACACAACTGCACCTTCTGCGCAACAGAGTGCAGCGGTGGGTGGAAATTCGGTCAAAAATGTTGTAAAAAGTGAAAGTGTCATTAATCCTTTACTAAAAACAGTAGATTTTAAGGCAGCATTACTAAACACATTGAGTGGCGCAGTGCAGACTGCAGCGAAGCAGCAAGTGAGCGTAAATGCGCTAGTAAATGCGTCAAATCTTAAGAAAAGCGATTTAAATGATACTAACGGGCAAAATAATTCGAATGGGGGAAAAATCGAAAAGATCAAAGTGAAACCACAGCCAATGGACATTTGGCACTCCAGAATGGGCCATTTTAACGCAAGTGGGATTGCAAAAATGGAAATTTCACCGGATATTTTCGGAGTTAAACTCTCCGACAAAGAACTTTCACCCTGTGACGCGTGTTCGAAGGCAAAGAGCACTAGGGCAACCTTTTCCCCAATCCCGGAAATTTCTACAAAGGGAATTTTGGAAGTAATCCACATGGATCTGTGGGGCCCCCAGCCTTTTAAATCTTTGGGAGGGGCCAGCTATTACCTAATAATTGTAGATGATTATTCGCGTTTCATGTGGGTGGAAATTATCAAGAATAAGGGGGATACATTTGAGCGCTTCAAACGATGGCAAACACAAGTTGAGCGCAGCACCGGGAAAAAGGTCAAATGCATCAAGACAGACAACGGCGGGGAGTTTGTGTCGAAAAAGTGGGATGACTATGCGGCTTCTATTGGGCTTAAGTGCATCCAAACAAACCCCTACTCCCCAGAAATGAATTCCGTGGCCGAAAGAGCAAACAGAACAATTGTTGGGGGAATTAGAGCCATGCTTTTCGAAAACAATTTTCCAAAGGGTTTGTGGGCAGAATTAGCCGTGACAGTTGTCTATCTTAAAAATAGATTCCCACATGCAAGCTTGAGTGGGAAAACCCCTTACAACTTGTTTCATAACAAGAAAATGTCGTTGAGACATCTAAGATGTATCGGTTCTAAAGTTTTCGTGCACATTCCTTCGCAAACAAGGAGAAGCAAGTTGGAAGAAAGGGCATGGCCTGGGGCCCTAGTCGGTTACGCAATTAAGACGCGTGGGTATCGAGTTTGGGACCCCAAGTCCAACCAAGTGATTGCTTCAAAGCATGTAAAGATTAATGAAAATGTTTTTTGGCATGAATCGGTGCAATCAAATTCCATCCCACGTGAGCCAGATTTTGTAGCGGCATCATGGGATGAAGATTCAGATGATGAGATCCTACCTGCTGTACAACAGCAACAGGTGCCCCCTGTCATACAGCAGTTGTTTCAGGCCCCGAAACATGCGATTCCGAATCCCCAATTAGTCCAACAGGCGGTCGAGCCTGAAGCTGTGGAAGAAATCGCCCAAGCTGTTGGTGGGATCGAAGAAGAGGAGGAGCAACAAGTGGAAGTTCGGCTTCCAAATCCGACTCTCACCCCCCCACCAGTTAGGAGGAACCCACCACGGGGTGTTAAGTTAAAGGGGGACACAGTGAAACAGCGTGCAGCTGCTCCCGAGAAGTTAAAAATTTTAGATATGACACAATGGCAGCGGAGAGAAACCGTTAGGCAGAGTGGTGAAACTGCTGGCCAGGTAGATGTAATCTACATAACACCACTTGGCGATAGAATCCGCAGTCGGATTGATGTTGTACGATGGTGCAAAGAGGAAAACTATCAGTACGATGGGGGTTGTTTCGACTTTAAGGCAACAGATGAGACCGTTGGGTTCGCCGGTCATGCATCCGTCGAGCCGGATACTTTCGAAGAAGCTATGTCCAACCCCAATAAATCCGACTGGCAGGATGCCATGGATGATGAGATTAATATCTTTAATGACAGGAAAGTTTACGAGGAAGTTGATAAAACCGAGGGGATGAATTTACTGGGAACAAAATGGATTTACAAAATCAAGCGTGACTACACTGGGGCAATTAAGCGTTGGAGAGCACGTTTAGTTGCGCAAAGTTTTGGGCAGAAGGAGGGAGTTGACTTCACTGAGATATTTTCACCAGTGGTCAACTTTGTTCTCGTGCTTATATTCTTTTGTTCTCTTGTGGTTCTGCAAGGCTGGCGAGATACACATCTCGACATCAAGTCTGCGTACTTGTACGGAGACCTTGATGTGCCACAATACATTAATATCCCCAAGGGCTTCCGGACCAAGGAGAACCAACACAAGTGTTGGCGTCTAGTCAAATCCTTATACGGACTTCACCAGTCCGGAAGGATGTGGTATTTCAAGCTCCACGAACGATTACTGGAAATAGGATTTACTCCAGTCTTAGGACTGAATTGCGTATATAATTACGGCTCAGATGCCGTACTTTTGTTTTACGTGGACGACATTGTTTTGTTTAGTCGTGATGCTTTCGTTGAACAATGTATCATCGAGTGGATTCAAGAGAGCTTTGAAATTGTCAACCTTGGACCGGTGACTCTTTTATTAGGGATTCATTTTGAAAGGAAAAATGGGGACATTTTAGTACATCAAAAGAGTTATATTGCGAAATTAGTCGAGAAATACGACATTGATCCGTGCCATAAAATTAAAATCCCAGTCACAGTCGGTACCATGATACAGAAGGTACAACCGGGTGAACAAATAAACTCGACGTTCCCATACAGGTCCCTAGTAGGGAGTTTACTCTTTATCGCGAATAGAACGCGTCCAGATATTCTCTTCAGCGTTATTGTATTATCTCAATACAATGAGACCCATTCTAACAGGCATGTTAAAATGCTAATACAAGTGTTGAGATATCTGGCGAATACCCCCAACTATGTTATCAACCTGGCAAATTGTAAGAACAATAATTTAACGGTTTACACCGACGCGTCCTTTGCCTTGGATCAAGACAGTAGGAGAAGCTTTGGTGGCCACATAGTTTATTTAGGAGGGGTTCCGATTTCATGGAATTGTCGAAAACAATCCATGACTTCATTGAGTATAATGGAAAGCGAATTTCTCGCAGTTGTCGATGGCGTGAGAGAAGTGATATGGCTTGAACGCCTGTACGAAGCCGATATCATCTTGTGTTTCAACCGAAATGTCCCTTGCGTCTACGCCGATAGCATGCCGGCAATCAATTATGCGAAAAACAAGATCGAGAACCGTGCAAATAAACATATAGATGTTAAATTGCACTTTCTTCGTGATTGGTATGAAAAAGGCGTGTTTAGTATTAAACATGTGCCTGGCGAATTGAACATCGCGGATTTGATGACAAAATGGTTGCCGCGCCCCAGATTATGTCAGCTCTGTGAGCATATTTTTGTTGCAGTCAAATAGTTGCGCAAAGGGGGATTTGTTGGGATATGCCCAACTGTTTGAGATTTATTAGTTGCATATTTATGGCTAAATGCAACGTGCATGTCTTTACTTTGCTGTGACTTAGTTAAACTAGTTGATCCTGATTTTTTTACCCTGCTTGTTATGTGCCGCAACTAGTTTATTTACTTGTAAAGATGTGCCTTCTCGTCGTCCGCTCAAATGAGCAATATTCGTTTAGTTTTTCCATTGCTTTTGAGTTGTTTATCGCTTATTTGCTCCTCCCTTATTGTTTATCATGTAAAGGACAAGTCATTGCTTGCTAACAATGATTTGTTCTATTGTAAGCTTGTATTCATACTTTGAGGGCGGCTAGCCTCAAAGCAGTCGTTTTTACTGTGGTTCGTGACGATTAAAGATGGCGGTCGCGCAATGCGAGTTCCCGCACCCATTAAATCATGTCTCAGCTCTATTTTCCTGATGTCCGGCGCCTACAATCTCATCATTTGGTAGCAGAGGATGGTTGACGACGCGGCCAACCGTTTGTGATGAATTGGCGGCGATTTTTGTGAAGGAACGGACATCGCGACTTCGTCGGTATCGTCGCAGAGACGTATCGCCGTTTTCGGGATTTTAGCAAAGCGGACGAGCTTTGACAACGTGTGCGGGCAATTCGCCAACGAATTTGGAACAAAACAGTGTGAGAATTGTCGTTTTTTCGTGCGAAATAAGCACATTTGCCGATATAAAGAAGATTTTTCTTCTGCGGCGCCATTTTTTTTGACTTCATCGCGTACGGCCGTGAAGCCAGCAGAGAATCGTGTGTACGGATCGACACACGCTCTCATCACGATTCAACAAAGAATACGTCGAAACGACGTAATTTTTGGACCGTTTTTCGTTGAAAATCAACACGGAAGTCATCGTGCGAATCGATTTTTCGACGGCGGCCGGATTTTTCGTCAAAGCAGACGAAAAACGACGTGTGAGAATAATTTTCAACGTAAGGACCTGTGTGGGCATAAATTTGCACACAGGCATCAGCTATTTGAGCACCTAGAAGACCAGTTAGCGGGTTAAACGTACGCGCTGGCATTTTCCCGAGGTTTTGTGCACGGAGCACATCCTACGAAGGTGCGGACGAGCACGTTGAGTCGACGTGCATCGATTTCACGACGTGGGATCAACGAGGGAATTTTTGCGACGCAAACCAACCCGCAAAACAACGGATTTTCACCTTGCCAACTATTATTTAGTTTTAAGTTGTCGAAATTCATTGTTAATAAGTTTAAGGTTTTGTTTGGGGGTCTTGTAGTATCCTTTCCACCCTTTACGCAGTCGCGTAGTGGAATTGTATTTTTGCGTAGGCTTTCTCTGGCCACCGAGTGTCCCGCGGTCCTAGGAGTCCGGTCGGAACTCGGGAGATACTACGTAAAGTTTTGCATCTCACTTAGTGAGATTTGTCCAAGGGAGACTGTATAATTTTTCGCCTAAACCTTTTGGGGGTTTACGCCATTTATAAAAGCGTAAAGAGTGTGTTTTGTGCTTCATTTGGTGTGTGCGACGATTTATTTAGTGATAAAGTGTAATCTTCGCGACGAATCGACTAGATATGGCGTCGGAGGAGAAATGCGACGATTATAAGTCGATCAAAAAACTAAATGGGACAAATTATGCACAATGGGCGATTGGTGCGAAGTTGTTGTTATCCCAGCAAGGCGTGTGGGACCACGTGACGGGCGACGAGACCGCGCCGGGTCCCAACGCCACAGCCAAAGAGAAACGGGATTTTAGAGTGCGTGAGAAGCGAGCATGGTCCACGATATGCTTGAGTTGCGAAGAAGCGCAACAGCTCGTGGCCGTTGCCAAAGATACTTCTAAAGGAGCGTGGGAAGCAATCCGAGATGCTTACCAGCCCACCACACGCGCCCGGAAAGGCAGATTGAGGCGCGAGTTCCTGCAAATGCATCTAATGGACAATGAGGAGATGATGTGTTTTCTGGCCCGTGTCGACAGAAAAGTCGCGGAACTCGCGAATGTCAAAGTAATACCGACGGATGAGGAAATTGCATTCCAATACATGGATTTCCTCCCTACAACTTATGAGACTATAAAACAAATAATGTATCACTGGGAGGATTTGGACTTCACCCCTGCAAAAGTGAAAGACCGATTATTAGGAGAGTATAATCGTTTATTTGAAGCTTCAGACTCCTATGGTATGCGTACACAGGATTCCACTGATAATGCAGGCGCATTCTTTGGAAAAGGGCGATTCCAACGCGGAAAAGGCGGAAATCAGCCATTTACACCTCGGACTTGTTTTTCCTGTGGCGGCACTGGTCACTTCGCGAGAGAATGCCCGTCACCGCCCAAACAACAAGCGAATATGCAAAGCCAACGAGGTGGCACCTCTGCACAGCTAGCAAAAGGCACTGCACGAGGACGTGGCCGTGGTGGAAAGACCAAAAAGGCCAATTTGGGACAAGTTGACATTTTTGATGAGCCCTTGACAATGTTTTCAGCGGCAGTTCACCAAACTGAAGAGGAAGTCACCTTGTCACCACCATTGTCTTTGATGTCACATTGCGACTTTGATCCGCACTGGTACATAGATACCGGTGCGACAGATCACTTTTCATTTAATAGAAGTTGGTTCGTGACCTTCAAGCCACTGTCCGGCTATAGTGTCCAGCAGGGGGAAGGGAAGTCTAAAATCGAGGGCATTGGAAACGTGTTGATTACATCTTGTTATGCAGGCAGATGTAGGGAAATCACACTGCAAAATGTGTATTTTGCGCCAAATTTTAAGAAAAATCTCTTATCGCTGGGCCGGACAGATGAAGCTGGTTTCACAACTTTTATCAAAAATGGAAAGTTGACCATGTTTAGAGACCGAATTGGTGAGCCTTTCCTTGTTGCAGATAAAACTAATGATCGGATGTACAAAGTTAACTGCAAAATAGAGGCCAATATTGTGAACACAACTGCACCTTCTGCGCAACAGAGTGCAGCGGTGGGTGGAAATTCGGTCAAAAATGTTGTAAAAAGTGAAAGTGTCATTAATCCTTTACTAAAAACAGTAGATTTTAAGGCAGCATTACTAAACACATTGAGTGGCGCAGTGCAGACTGCAGCGAAGCAGCAAGTGAGCGTAAATGCGCTAGTAAATGCGTCAAATCTTAAGAAAAGCGATTTAAATGATACTAACGGGCAAAATAATTCGAATGGGGGAAAAATCGAAAAGATCAAAGTGAAACCACAGCCAATGGACATTTGGCACTCCAGAATGGGCCATTTTAACGCAAGTGGGATTGCAAAAATGGAAATTTCACCGGATATTTTCGGAGTTAAACTCTCCGACAAAGAACTTTCACCCTGTGACGCGTGTTCGAAGGCAAAGAGCACTAGGGCAACCTTTTCCCCAATCCCGGAAATTTCTACAAAGGGAATTTTGGAAGTAATCCACATGGATCTGTGGGGCCCCCAGCCTTTTAAATCTTTGGGAGGGGCCAGCTATTACCTAATAATTGTAGATGATTATTCGCGTTTCATGTGGGTGGAAATTATCAAGAATAAGGGGGATACATTTGAGCGCTTCAAACGATGGCAAACACAAGTTGAGCGCAGCACCGGGAAAAAGGTCAAATGCATCAAGACAGACAACGGCGGGGAGTTTGTGTCGAAAAAGTGGGATGACTATGCGGCTTCTATTGGGCTTAAGTGCATCCAAACAAACCCCTACTCCCCAGAAATGAATTCCGTGGCCGAAAGAGCAAACAGAACAATTGTTGGGGGAATTAGAGCCATGCTTTTCGAAAACAATTTTCCAAAGGGTTTGTGGGCAGAATTAGCCGTGACAGTTGTCTATCTTAAAAATAGATTCCCACATGCAAGCTTGAGTGGGAAAACCCCTTACAACTTGTTTCATAACAAGAAAATGTCGTTGAGACATCTAAGATGTATCGGTTCTAAAGTTTTCGTGCACATTCCTTCGCAAACAAGGAGAAGCAAGTTGGAAGAAAGGGCATGGCCTGGGGCCCTAGTCGGTTACGCAATTAAGACGCGTGGGTATCGAGTTTGGGACCCCAAGTCCAACCAAGTGATTGCTTCAAAGCATGTAAAGATTAATGAAAATGTTTTTTGGCATGAATCGGTGCAATCAAATTCCATCCCACGTGAGCCAGATTTTGTAGCGGCATCATGGGATGAAGATTCAGATGATGAGATCCTACCTGCTGTACAACAGCAACAGGTGCCCCCTGTCATACAGCAGTTGTTTCAGGCCCCGAAACATGCGATTCCGAATCCCCAATTAGTCCAACAGGCGGTCGAGCCTGAAGCTGTGGAAGAAATCGCCCAAGCTGTTGGTGGGATCGAAGAAGAGGAGGAGCAACAAGTGGAAGTTCGGCTTCCAAATCCGACTCTCACCCCCCCACCAGTTAGGAGGAACCCACCACGGGGTGTTAAGTTAAAGGGGGACACAGTGAAACAGCGTGCAGCTGCTCCCGAGAAGTTAAAAATTTTAGATATGACACAATGGCAGCGGAGAGAAACCGTTAGGCAGAGTGGTGAAACTGCTGGCCAGGTAGATGTAATCTACATAACACCACTTGGCGATAGAATCCGCAGTCGGATTGATGTTGTACGATGGTGCAAAGAGGAAAACTATCAGTACGATGGGGGTTGTTTCGACTTTAAGGCAACAGATGAGACCGTTGGGTTCGCCGGTCATGCATCCGTCGAGCCGGATACTTTCGAAGAAGCTATGTCCAACCCCAATAAATCCGACTGGCAGGATGCCATGGATGATGAGATTAATATCTTTAATGACAGGAAAGTTTACGAGGAAGTTGATAAAACCGAGGGGATGAATTTACTGGGAACAAAATGGATTTACAAAATCAAGCGTGACTACACTGGGGCAATTAAGCGTTGGAGAGCACGTTTAGTTGCGCAAGGTTTTGGGCAGAAGGAGGGAGTTGACTTCACTGAGATATTTTCACCAGTGGTCAACTTTGTTCTCGTGCTTATATTCTTTTGTTCTCTTGTGGTTCTGCAAGGCTGGCGAGATACACATCTCGACATCAAGTCTGCGTACTTGTACGGAGACCTTGATGTGCCACAATACATTAATATCCCCAAGGGCTTCCGGACCAAGGAGAACCAACACAAGTGTTGGCGTCTAGTCAAATCCTTATACGGACTTCACCAGTCCGGAAGGATGTGGTATTTCAAGCTCCACGAACGATTACTGGAAATAGGATTTACTCCAGTCTTAGGACTGAATTGCGTATATAATTACGGCTCAGATGCCGTACTTTTGTTTTACGTGGACGACATTGTTTTGTTTAGTCGTGATGCTTTCGTTGAACAATGTATCATCGAGTGGATTCAAGAGAGCTTTGAAATTGTCAACCTTGGACCGGTGACTCTTTTATTAGGGATTCATTTTGAAAGGAAAAATGGGGACATTTTAGTACATCAAAAGAGTTATATTGCGAAATTAGTCGAGAAATACGACATTGATCCGTGCCATAAAATTAAAATCCCAGTCACAGTCGGTACCATGATACAGAAGGTACAACCGGGTGAACAAATAAACTCGACGTTCCCATACAGGTCCCTAGTAGGGAGTTTACTCTTTATCGCGAATAGAACGCGTCCAGATATTCTCTTCAGCGTTATTGTATTATCTCAATACAATGAGACCCATTCTAACAGGCATGTTAAAATGCTAATACAAGTGTTGAGATATCTGGCGAATACCCCCAACTATGTTATCAACCTGGCAAATTGTAAGAACAATAATTTAACGGTTTACACCGACGCGTCCTTTGCCTTGGATCAAGACAGTAGGAGAAGCTTTGGTGGCCACATAGTTTATTTAGGAGGGGTTCCGATTTCATGGAATTGTCGAAAACAATCCATGACTTCATTGAGTATAATGGAAAGCGAATTTCTCGCAGTTGTCGATGGCGTGAGAGAAGTGATATGGCTTGAACGCCTGTACGAAGCCGATATCATCTTGTGTTTCAACCGAAATGTCCCTTGCGTCTACGCCGATAGCATGCCGGCAATCAATTATGCGAAAAACAAGATCGAGAACCGTGCAAATAAACATATAGATGTTAAATTGCACTTTCTTCGTGATTGGTATGAAAAAGGCGTGTTTAGTATTAAACATGTGCCTGGCGAATTGAACATCGCGGATTTGATGACAAAATGGTTGCCGCGCCCCAGATTATGTCAGCTCTGTGAGCATATTTTTGTTGCAGTCAAATAGTTGCGCAAAGGGGGATTTGTTGGGATATGCCCAACTGTTTGAGATTTATTAGTTGCATATTTATGGCTAAATGCAACGTGCATGTCTTTACTTTGCTGTGACTTAGTTAAACTAGTTGATCCTGATTTTTTACCCTGCTTGTTATGTGCCGCAACTAGTTTATTTACTTGTAAAGATGTGCCTTCTCGTCGTCCGCTCAAATGAGCAATATTCGTTTAGTTTTTCCATTGCTTTTGAGTTGTTTATCGCTTATTTGCTCCTCCCTTATTGTTTATCATGTAAAGGACAAGTCATTGCTTGCTAACAATGATTTGTTCTATTGTAAGCTTGTATTCATACTTTGAGGGCGGCTAGCCTCAAAGCAGTCGTTTTTACTGTGGTTCGTGACGATTAAAGATGGCGGTCGCGCAATGCGAGTTCCCGCACCCATTAAATCATGTCTCAGCTCTATTTTCCTGAAACTTTTAACGATTATTTTTCAGCGATCACATTACGTAAACCCGAGAGACGATTGAAAGGCGCGGATCAAAATGCTTTAGAAACGGTTGGAAGTTTCTGGGACGACATTTTATATCGGGGAAAAACGAAATTAACGGAGATATTTGTGGTCAAAAACCTCGGCCGACCATTATTGGACGGCGACACATGTGAGGATTTAGGGATCGTGAAACGCGTACAACACGTAAAAACGACGGAGACAAGTCACACTTCAGTACGACCGGAAATCGAATATCCTGAACTTTTCCAGGGTCTTGGACGTGTCAAAATCCCGTACAAAATTCGATTACGAGATGGAGCGATTCCGCATGCTTTGACCACACCGCGTCGTGCCCCGATTCCGAAATTGAACGAGATTAAGAAAAATTTGGATAAAATGTTACTGTTGGGCGTTATTGTACCAGTGGACGAACCAACCGATTGGTGTTCTGGCCTCGTTACAGTTCCGAAACCAGATGGGACCATCCGCATGTGCGTCGACTACGTCCCACTCAATGTTTACATCAAACGCGAAATTTTTCCGATGCCAAACACAGAGAATTTATTCGGACGCCTGGGAAAAGCGAAATATTTTTCGAAATTAGATGCGAATCATGGATTTTGGCAATGCGAGTTGGACGAAGAATCCCAACTCCTCACCACGTTTATAACGCCATTCGGACGTTTTAAGTTTACTCGTTTACCATTCGGGATCACGGCAGCTCCAGAAGTTTTTCAAAAACGGATGACAGAGATTCTTGAGGGACTGATGGGTGTCCAATGTAACGTCGACGACATTTTAGTTTACGGAGACACGATCGAAGAACACGACGAACGATTGCGGGCTGTTTTAAAACGATTATTTGAGAAAAACGTAACGATGAACAAAGAAAAATGCGTTTTCGGCGTAACGAGCATTAAATTTTTGGGCCATGTTATCGATTCCAATGGAGTACACATCGACGAAGATCGAATCGAGGCAATAGCAAAAATGGCCGCACCGCAGAACAAATCGGAACTTCGTAGTTTTCTTGGCACGATTAATTACTTGGGACGTTTCATCCCACATTTAGCTACGGTAGCTCATCCGCTGAACGAATTATTACGAGAGAAAAACGAATACTTGTGGAGCCCGATACAAAACGAGGCGTTTGTGAAATTAAAACTCGCACTATCGGCTAAACCTGTCCTTGCGTGGTTCGATCCAAAGAGAGAAACCGTAATCTCTTCCGACGCATCCAGTTACGGAGTTGGAGCTGTTTTGAAACAAAAACAGGATAGCGGCGAATTTCGACCGATTGCATACGCGGCAAAAACATTTACATCAGCTCAAACGAATTGGGCACAAATTGATAAGGAGGGGTACGCGCTCACTTGGGCGTGCGACCGCTTCCAAGATTTCATTACAGGTATTCCTATTCGATTAGAGACCGATCACAAGCCGCTCGTCCCGATCTTTATGACGAAACCACTGGACGAATTAACTCCGAAACTCCAGAGGATGCGCTTACGGTTACAGCGTCACGCTTATACGGTAGTTCATATTGCGGGAAAAGATTTAGGGCTAGCCGATACTCTCTCTCGCCGACCAATCGAAAGAACTGGAGACGATTACGATTTGGATCAAGAAATTGTCGCTTACGTACGTTTGGTGGCCGAGTCGTTTCCAACCACGGACGAACGACTGCAGCAGATTGTGAAAGCACAACGGGACGACGAAATTTGCAAACATTTGATCCAATTTTCACGACATTGTTGGCCGCCGAAAAACGAAGTTCCTCCGCTACTTAAAGATTACTGGCAACATCGAACGGATCTGACAGTCGACGAGGGAATTTTACTCAAAGCATCTCGTATTGTAATTCCGCCAGCTCTTCAGAAGGAAACATTGGCAAAAATTCACGATGCCCATCTCGGAATAACCAAATGCAGAGCATTGGCAAAACAATCTGTTTGGTGGCCTGGTTTGTCAACACAACTTGAAAAATTAGTTAAGAATTGTCCGGAATGCATCAAAGAGACGATAAATCGACACGAGCCATTAATGCCATCCGAATTCCCGAAACGGCCATGGCAAAAGATTGCGATGGATTTGTTTAAACTCGAAAACAAATGGTACCTCCTCGTCACCGATTATTTCTCGCGATTTCCATTTATTTACCCAATGTCAAGTCTTCACGAGCGGACAACAATAACACATTTAAAATCTTTATTCTCAGAGCAAGGATCACCGGAAATTGTTTACAGCGACAACGGGACACACTTTGGACCATTGTTAAACTCCGAATTTAGAGAATTTGCCAAAGAATGGAAGTTCACACACGTTACGAGCAGCCCCGGATTTCCTCAAAGTAACGGATTTGTCGAAGCTGCGGTAAAAATTATAAAACGGAGTTTAAAGAAAGCAGACGATGGATATCGGGCACTGCAATTATATCGCGCGACTCCCCTCGCAAATGGATTCTCACCTGCCGAACTTCTAAATGGAAGAGCCATTCGAAATTTATCAGTCCCAGTCATCAGCTCAAAACTGATCCCAAAAACACCTGACGAATCGATATTACTTCGAAAAGAAGAAGACAGACGGAACGCGCAAAAGAAAAATTACGATAAACATCACGGAGTCCGAGAATTAATCCCACTAAAAGTCGGTGAAGATGTCTGGATCACCGATTTACGACGAGAAGGACGGATTAAACAACTCGATTCATCACCCAGATCGTACATCATTGAAACTGATAAACGAACAATTCGACGGAACCGATTCCATTTATTACCACTTCCCAGCGTTACTCTGGAAACCGAGAATGAGGAGGCGATTCCCGAAGAAAAAGAAGAAGAACCAATTAACACAGATCACTCAGCAGCTCCTAACAAAGAAGTCACTTGTCCTAGGGCTCCCACAGGATCTTCGTACGTTACTAGATCGGGCAGAGGAGTAAAGCAACCGAATCGTTTGAATTTATAAGAAAAAAAAAAGAGCTTAAAAGGGGAGATGTGTAATTGGCTAGTGTTACGTACGTCGTACATACGTACGACGTGTCCTGATTGGTCAGCTGTTACTGACCAGTCGTATATATGTTACCTGTTTTCATTTGAATAAACACTTGTTAGTTAACCATTGAACTGATCAGTCATTCATTCGTCATTCCTGATAATACAGTAAAGAAAAGCTTTCTATCAATTTCTGTTTGGTGGTTGCTATTTCGTTGGTTACTACGCATATCCGGATTTGAGGAGGCCTTGTTAAAAAAATTAAATATTGAATTAAATATCGAATATCTAATATTAATGCAGTGGAATGTAGAAAATCCAATATAAAGTGGTCTAAAGACTAGAAATGCAAATGTTTTGGATGTAAATACAATTGAATCCAGGATAAGGTCATTGAAGCTGCAAAGTGGACAAATTTCAAAGTTTGGTAATTGTTTTCTTTGGATTTCCTCTAACTGCCTCTTTATGAGGTTTGAAAACAGTTCAGGCATTCACAGATTCTGTAGTTCAATTGTTGGGAATTCGTCTCTGCATGTCATGTCCATGCAGGTGATGTGGCATTTGTTATTGCTGAGGAGAAACTCGGCGTGCTGTGAGATACAATTGGAGCAGAAAAGGTGGCCTCGTAGGCAATGTCTAATCTGTTCCACTAAGAATTTAGGATCCGCCTCAACGTTAAGTAAATGAATGAATTAGATTAATGTAAATTAGCCTTGTGTACTGTATACAATCCCCTAATGCTGGACTTGCCGAATGGGATACCTGGAACTTCACGGTTTTCTGGTGTGCGTGGAAATAAATTTTGTTTTAAAATTTGCCATTCTCTTTCTTGCAGAACTGGCAATAAGCCGCAAAGATTGCAAGTCCTGATCAGGATCAATCTGTTCTCTAACGGACTGAAAACGTAGTAGTGTTTTCTAAAAATTAAAACGTTTTAATTTATAAAACATTGTTCATGCATTACGTTTGTATCAGCCGGGCATTATAATAACAGTATAGATAAAGATTAAGATGAGAGCAGTAATACCGAAATTATCGGTAAACTGTGCAAAACCGGTAATTTTGTTACTATTAAAACTAGTCATTTTGCCTACAAAAATGGAGCTATCACTTTTCTATCTATCTATTCTTTTAGAATTCTGGCTTCGCAACTTCTATTAACAATGTTGTTTGGACAATGGCAGTTGAATTTAAATCCAGCTTGAAGAATGGCACTCGTCAAACTCATAGGATGAGTCTGGTTCGTTATTCGAGCGCTGATTGTCGCGGCGCTCCCTCTGTGTTAATGTTCTGCGGTTAGCTTCTTCAGAATCTATTCTTGGAGGCACCATCACAAACTGAATTTAAAAACGGTAAAAAAAACCTTTATTTTTTCTTGGTATATATTTCCCTTCAACCGGAAATATAGCCGCCCTTGTCGTAATATTTGTTTGAAACATTGTACTTACGGTACTTGAGCCCTTTCTACTACTTCTGCTTCAGCTGGTTGTGCAACATCTTGCACAAACCAGCGCTCCTACTATCTGTGGGCCTATGAAAAACTACATACGGCATACATTTGACGCAGAGATGGGTGATAAAATATCTCTATATTTGGATGCCAGGTGATGGTTGAGTGACCGTGAGGAGATTATATCCGGGGACACGGGAAAAGTTCCTTCGCGTATGATATGTTTTATCGGTGTTCATGTGCCAGGTCCAGTAAGCCAAGGCTGCTGATAAGCTTGGTGAAAATGGGCCACGACGTTCTAATTAAATTGTATTTTCCAGATAACCAAGCTGAGTTTGCTACAGAACAGATAAAATGGAAAACCAATTTATTTATTAGTAAATTCAATTCGAAATGTCATTACACGGAACCATGCAGCAAATACTTTTCATGTACAATAGTTACAATAACTGGCGCAAAATGAACAAACGCGGAAAATAAACAGTCAGGCTTAATTGCTGTTTATAAAAACATCAAAAACCACAGAAACAAAAACTCTGAATGCACCTACTGTTTAATTAAAAAATCATATAACGCATCTACCGAAAGATAAATTACAATGTCATTAATTTTCTGTTTTAACACCTTTATTTTGTATTTTTAATAATGTTACAGGTTGATTATTTGTGCTGGATATTGTTAGTGATTAGTCTATCTTACAAATTGAATTAAATATACATCTTAGATTTTGACACTCTTTTTGTTTCTTTTGCGGACGAATGAGAATGCATTAGAAAATTCGAAATGGATTGCAGTTAAAACAGAAAGGCCAAGAGTGAGACCAAAGGTGTTGGCAATGTCAGAAACGAGGGCCACAAAAGAATATTTAAATTCTTCGGCAATAGTTTCGATTTTATTGGTGGGGAAAACAACATTAATTACTGTGTTATCTGGTAGAAAAGCAGGGAAACTGAATTCATTGATTTTGTAGAATGGATGTTCACAAGGTGGTACACACAAACATTCCTTTTCGACATCAGTTTTGGTGTGCATTTTATAATACAATGTTTGCACTGCTTTGGCTTTTGTTGAAGAGTTGCAGAAGGCGACGTTTTCCTTGATTGCAAATGGCATACTAGTAAAAAAAAAGGAAATGAATGATTCAAACAAGTCTACTGCCGTCCTTCCGTGTATTTTCGAAATTACCTGCACAATTGTTTGCTTTTAACCTTATTTTCTATGCATTAACCTTTACACTTGTAATATTCCGTTAAATTAGCATTGCACGGTTTGGTTTTGGTGTTTAGTCGATTTATCTGAAAATTGATTTTAAGAAGAAGAAAACATTAAACATAATTTCTAGTTCATGTAAAGTTATAATTATTTTGCAAATCTCTGAGGCAAGAATACAAAATAAACACATTTAGTCTTCTAATCATAGCAATTGTGGTCATATTAGGTGGTACAGCAAAATTTAAATTATAAGAAAAATTAGGGTCTTCTGTAGGAGTGATGTAAACCTGAAATTAAAATGATTACAATATTCAAGTAGCTGAAATCATTCACTCGAGGTACAGACATGTAAGTAATCTGGGTAGCAAGGATTTTCTGGTTTAACGGAAATACCATCCATAAACATTGTGTACAATTGATATTTTATTGGACCTGTACGAATAAATAGAATAAATAGAATTTTTTTATTTGTTTCTCGCTGCTCAGTTATTAATTACCAAAGGAATGTTTAACGCAAGTTCCTTGTGGATTAGGGAGCCTAGTGTATGTCCGAACATCACATAGTGTATAAGGAAATTGACTCTGAAAAATATAAAATGCATTCAAAAATCCAGAAACATTTTTAAAAAAAATTTAAGCAAAGATTGTTAGTATTAAGTTTTTTTGAAAGCTGCGTGCTTATGATTTGTTAACGCGAGCATTATACACTGTTGCGTACAGCTACAGCTGTTCTCGTTGTTCCTAATGTATTCTAAGAAGAAGTAAACTTTATGTTCGTTTTGCAACTTTAATTCGGCTTGATTCACTTCATTTGCTGCCAACTATAAAGATTTATATTTGCTTCGATAATCTCTGATGATATTGTGTCAGAGATAAACATTAATATAAGAATAAGAATGTACTTACAACAAACGTGAATATTTCTGGAGGTGGTGGATCTACATAAGCTAGTTCCCACAGTTTTTGAACAGTAAATGTTTTCCAATTGACAAGCTCCAATAAGTCTACTTGGCATTTTGTATTGTTTTGCTTCTGCTGTTTGAAATACTTTGACTTATGAAATAGAAGTTTTGGATTATATGCTCCTCCACAAATGATAATATTAGGGAAAGTCACATTAACTGGATCTTCTATTGAAACAGTCATTTGAATAACCTTATTCATATAGAGTGATATTTTTTTCTGAACCAAAAATACACTAAACCCAAACAAGCAAACGTATGACAGCAAATATAACATTTGCTTCCACGACAGGTTTTTGGGCATTTGAATTGTATTCGTTGTTTGATAGGTTTTGAAGCAAGCTTCAATTCTTCTGGTCAAGTTATTGTTCTTCGGTAGTTTTACTCTATTCCAATTTGCAACAGTCAAAACCAAGTTAACGATAGAAAGTAAAGAGAGTCCCAACCAAAGTCCAAGATTTCCACCAAAGTCAGACAGCAGACTGAACAAATCATAGATCAAGCGTTCTTTCAGAACTGTTATATCATTGTTAAGGTAAAAGGTGAATTCAGATAAGCTGTTGTTGTGTTTTTGGAATTGGAATTCAGGATTAATATCTATGTTTTCACAGCTTCTTGTACAACCACAGTCGAGTTGTGGAGTCGGCCCAATAAGACTGTCAGTGTTTTTTCTGTACATTGTTAAAGTTTCTCTTGAATTGTTGCAGAGCTGAAGGAGCTTTCCATAGGAATGTTTTGGTCTATAGGGTAGCCTGTTAATTATTAATACGAAACAAATAACAAAATCATGTTCCGCCTACATCTTTCATTACGCACTTACCAACATGGGTTTTTGTCTAAAATTGTTTCCACACATTTTTTACCGCAAGCTATGTAATCTTTCATTTCTACGCAAGGATTCTTTCTTGTATTAATAAACTGATGCTGAAAGAAAACTTACTTCAGTTCAAATATTCAAAATTTAAAATATTACAGAAGAGTTGGTATTTGTCTGCCAAATTCCATTTTTTGCACACAAAAATACATGAGTCTCAATTATTTGAGTTATTTCACAGAAATGAAAGTGTTATTTACTGTCAATTATGATTTTTACTTGTTGTGCTTATGTGTGTGCACAGAGAGTGATTTCTCAGTTAGATTTTGGCATCTGGATACCAATCAGACACTTTAAAAACTTGTTTTACCATTCTAAACTGCAGTCCTATTTTTACATTGGTAGATGATGGTGTAGGAATTGCGTATTGAAAATCTAAAGGTAATGATAATGCTACCTATAATTAAATTCATGAGGAGATGAGTTTGCGAAAGGATACAAGTGGGTTATACAGTAATAGTTATACTCTAATACCTTGTTTGCACTAGAAAGTTTGGGGCTAGCGGCTAACCCAAAGTTTAAATATAGTTCTGGCCTGATATTGGCTTAAAAAGTTCAGGCTAGATCGTTTGCACCAAAAAGCAACAAGCCACATATCTAGGCTACCATACAATAAACTGACCAGGTTACGCACAGAATTGTGGGAAGTGACCTTGGCAGTTATCTAGTTCACACAACTGGATTAAAATTATATAGTTTAAACATTTTTAAACTAGATAATTTTGGGCTAGATGCGTTCGCACCAACAACCAGAACTAGATTTAAACTTTGGGCTAGCCTAAACTTTCTGATGCGACACAAAGTATTACAACGGCATATAACTTAATTATAACTAAGGCCTGAATTACAACCTCATTTTATGAAATAAGTGGGTCAATTCAATGCAAGTATGGTTTCTTATAATTTTGCTAATATGATTTACATAGTATTAATCTCAGAGTTAAGTTAGAATCTTTACTGTTATTGCCCCTTGTGAATGTAGGTTTAGTTTGTGAATTCATTTCCTTCTAATTAAAAGTAGCTTACAAGGGTTTGAGATCTTCCTGGCATTAATTCTGGTATTTGCATGAGAGCAGTAAATTTTGTATTTATTTTTGAACCACTCATTGCTCTGACAACTGAAATTGAAAAGTAAATTTTTATTTTATTTTTGCTGCAAAAGAAAACTTTAGTTTTAGCTCGCCTTCTATTTTTGTACATGTTCCCATAGGAAATAGTTGCTGACTGGTTCGTATGTCTAAAGGAATGTGTACCTAAATGACAACCGAGGATATAAATTATACATCGTTGCTGTCAGGCTACTACTGCTTAAATCCATTAAAAACTTACTTTTCTATGTCGTCTCGTATCATATGCAAATACATTTTGAACAACATGAAGACTGTAGTTCATATTCCACACTTTAGTAAGATCTGCATCAGTGGCAGTTATAAGTCTGTTCAGTGGGAGCATAATAACAGATAAATCTACACTTTCAGGGTGTGATTTATAGTAATCCAACACATACTCATTTACTGGAATACATATGTGTACATTGGGGAACTTGTACGTTTCAAGCTTTTCCTCATACACATCAACGGCTTTTGGGTTTTCCAGATAATAAGAAATACGATCAGAGGTTTGATAAGTGTAGACGATGATGCAGGCAATGACAAGAAGAGTCCAAAATAAACGAAATGTAAACGAATTATTTTTATCAATCATTGGCCGGAACTCTCGAGGGATATTTTTTTCTCTTTCTAGTCGTCTGTAAACATCTTTTACTGCTCGTGTAAGCCTCACACTGGACTTTTGGTTAATTCTCATTATCCTCTGCATAAAGTAAAGTGGAAATGAGTTTGTCATTATTATGAGAGAGAGTATTTTTATTTACTTACCATTTGTGGAAACTGGCGGTTTCCAAAGTGAAATAATTTAGTTGAGTGTTTTGACCACCGTGGCACAAGTGAAAACTTACTTGTGACCCGGATTAAATGTATTCTTGGAATTTAAGGATTAACTTAATCCTCTTGTTTTATATATCTAAAATTTTGAAAAAAAACTCACTGTCTTTTCAAATGTAACCTTGTCTACATCGTTTCTTTGAGTCTACAACAAACTTCGATCCGAATCCGACTCCATCCGTCGTTTTAACAAGTTTTAGGAGTGTTTCATTTATACAAGTTGCTCGTGCAACGTCTCATGGTGCCGAAACCCGGGAAACATTTTTGAAAACGAACCAGAACGCGAAAATGGACGATTTGGCAAGAAGTCGTGCACAAAGGGAAACACAAAGAAGAAGCGTGCGTGCGCTTTTTGAGAAATTGAAGAAAGAAATGGCCGAGGATCCCCTCAACGAGGTACGATTATTATGCATACAAGCCCAACTAATCACAAAACGTTTGAAAATCGATAAACTGGACGCAATAATCGCCGACGGGATCACCGACGTGAACGAGGTGGACCAAGACGAATTCGAAGCGGAAGAACTGCAAGACGAGATGACCGCCGCCCGAATCACACTCGAAGTCGCCTTGAAAGAACTCGCGCCAATGAAACAAACACCACCACAACAACCACCACAAGTACCACTCGTAAATATACCACCAGTTAACCCTCTTTTCGTTCCACCTGTGCAAAACCCAAATCCAGTCCAACCACAATGCGCAGTGATGAAACTGCCGAAGCTCGAGGTCGCCAAGTTTAAAGGCACACCAGAAACCTGGACGGGGTTCTGGTCAGATTTTGAATTGAGTGTCCATAATAACGCTTCTTTGCCCAAAACAGCCAAATTTGTGTACCTACGCTCGTTAGTTGAAGGTCTTGCAGCGAATGCAATCAGCGGACTGACTGTAACCGAGTTAAATTACGACACTGCCATTTCCCTCCTCACAAATCGATTTGGGCAGAAGGAACAAATTGTCGGTGCACACATGGCCAAACTGCTCGAAATGCCATCCGTGAAACGAGTAGAAGATGTGGCGGCCCTACGGAGACTCTATGATTTCTGCGACCTGCATGTTAAAAGCCTCGAAAACCTCGGAGTACCGACGGAAACCTTTGGCCCATTGTTATGCCCAATACTCGCGCGTGCTGTGCCAACCAGCATACAACATGATTTTGCACGTCCACGAGGAGATGCACCTTGGGTTGTTAAAGAATTTTTGGACTTTTTTAGATTCGAAGTAGCGATGCGCGAACGTACGGAAGCCGCCGATAAAACCAGTAAACCACAGCAAGACTCGACGGAAGTCCCGAATACCAAAAAAGAAGAGGTGAAGAAAACAAATTACAAATCTAATAATCACAGTTCCGCTTCAGCCCTTTCCAACATCGTTTACAAATGCACGTTTTGCGAGAAAGAAGATCACAAGAGTCCAGACTGTCCGTTGTCCGTGGAGAAACGAAAGGAAGCGTGTTTCAAAGCCCGACGTTGTTATCGATGCTTAAAAGAGAATCATCAGGCTCGCCAATGCAACACCCGATTTAAATGCCGAAAATGTGAGCAGAAACATCACACGTATTTGTGCGACAAGGAAGACAACAAGAAGACGGAAACAACTTTGACTTCGGCCGTTCAAGAATCAACAGGTACGGAAACCGTGATGTTCCTGCAGGTCGTCGTGTTGGAGGCCAACGGAAACAACGAGAAGAGAAGAGTCCAATGCTTCTTGGATGGGGGATCCCAAAGAAGCTTTATAACTGAAAAACTGTCGAGAGAACTGCAACTAGAGAAGATTGGTGAGCAGTCAATCGCCCTCTTGACTTTCGGATCTACTGAACCAACAATTGCCAAACGGAAACAGGTGAAGTTAAGTTTGAATAACTGTGAAAATAAAAATTGCAATTTAGAGATCAAAGCGCTTGAGTCACCCTGGATAACTCCGACATTACGAGGAAAACCTGACGAACGAGTGTTGGAAAAACTGAAGAAATACAACATCAAACTGGCTTACGACAACAGCGTTCACAGGGACGACGGCGTTTCCATCTTAATTGGCGTCGACAACTTTTGGAGAGTTACAACGGGAAAACAGCAACGCATCGACGAAAATCTCATGGCAATCGAAACCATATTTGGATGGACGTTACACGGCTCAACCGGAGAGACTGAAACAACCGTGTCGTCTTTAGTACGGGTAAACAAGATTTTAATTGCCGATAATACAGATGAACTTTTAGAAAAATTCTGGAACTTGGAATCGATTGGGATTCGCCACGAGACTATGGAACCGGGAATCGATGAAGTGGACACGTTGAAACGATTCAAAGAGCAGATCGAGTGGGTAGATGACCATTACGAAGTGGGATTCCCGTGGAAGATTGACCGCAAGGAATTGAACGACAATCGAGATGTTGCAAAAAAGCGTTTGTGGAGTTTAATTAACCGTTTTCGAAAAAATCCCAAGTTATATTTAGACTATAAAAAAGTGATCGACGAACAACTCGCCTCCGGAATCTTGGAAAAAGTTCCGAAGAACTCGAAACCAGACAACCCGTATTATATCCCTCATCGACCAGTAATTGACGAAACTCGAGCCACAACAAAGCTAAGAATTGTGTATGACGCGTCGTCACACGCAAAAGGATGTTTATCGCTAAACGACTGTCTGAGTAAGGGTCCCAATATGTTACCTCATCTAATAAACATTGTTTTGAAGTTCCGAACCGGCAAATACGGCGCAATCGGCGACATCGAGAAGGCCTTCCATCGAATACATCTCAAGACGGACGAACGAGACGTCACACGACTTTATTGGATTGAGGACGGGTGGAACGGTGAAGAGTCGGTAAAACTAATTGAATTACGCCAAACTCGAGTTCCATTTGGGACAGGACCCAGTCCATTTTTACTAAATGCAACAGTAAAAGAACACGTCGACAAGTTTGAAGACCAATACCCGGACACATGCGACAAGCTGAAAGAAGACTTGTATGTAGACGATTTTGTAACGAGTATTGACAATTCGAACAAGTTAATTCAAGTTTATGATGAGAGTCGTGAGATTTTGCAAGCCGCGAACATGAAATTAACCAAATGGAAGTCGAATGATGTGAAATTACAAGAGAAAATTATACGAGATGACCCAGATTGTGACGTGACAGTTTTTCAAAAGAAAACTAAGGTTTTGGGGGTAGTTTGGGATATTGAGTTAGATAAATTGGGATTAGACATTAGTGCATTGATTAACGAGATTAACTTGACCAAATACACCAAGAGATTTATTGTGAGAATTACCGCCATGATTTTTGACCCGTTGGGAATGGCAAACCCCTTTGTGATAACTGCTAAAATTATTTTTCAGGAACTTTGGAAATTAAATGTTGGGTGGGATGACGTCATTCCAGAATATGTGAAGATAAAATGGGAAAATTGGTATGTTCAGATACCCTACCTCGAAAATTTAAATTTAGAGCGCAAATTGTTAAATTGGGGAGGAAATTGTAGGAAGAGGATTCACATCTTCTGTGATGCCAGTCCGAGAGCGTATGGCGTAGTAGCCTACACTCGAGTTCTGGACAAAACAAATGCTGTTAATATTGATTTTATCATTTCCAAGTGTAGAGTGGCGCCTGTAAAGGAACTAACATTACCAAAGCTGGAACTGATGGGCGCGCTACTGGCAACAAGACTGATTCCAACATTGAAAGCGACTCTTGGGTGTGAGGATTTCACAATTTGGACCGATTCCAAGATAGTTTTGCACTGGATCCGCGACACCAAGAACCGACCAGCGACATTCGTGTACAATCGTGTACGAGAAATTGTCGAGAATACATCGAGAGACGATTGGCGCCACTGCCCTGGAAAGGATAATCCAGCCGACCTGGTTACGAGGGGAGTGAACGTAAAACAGCTCACAGAAGAACCATTTTGGTTGAAAGGACCGGCGTGGCTTGCAGACAACGAATCGAGATGGCCAAATGAAGACGTGAACGTGAATCCAATCATCGAGGACGACGAAGAAGAAGTAAAAGTGACATTAATAACAATTGCAGAACCAGACATCGATTACACTCGATTTAGCACTTGGAAGAAATTAAAGAGAGCCACCGCTTGGACGTTTCGATTCATAACAAATCTGAAAACGAAAACTCGAAATGGTGAACCGTTAACAAACAACGAACTGAAACTAAGTGAACAATATTGGGTGAAATACTTGCAGCAAACCAACTTCGGAGATGAACTTAAACAATTAAAAAACAAAAAACTGTTGCAAAAAACCTCGCTAATATTTAAACTTGCGCCTATTCTAGATGACAACGAAATAATTCGAGCAACCCACAGATGGCAACTGGCAGACGTGCCTCGAGACGTTCGAGAGCCCTGTATTCTTCCTCATTCGCACCCGATTACCAAACTAATCATACGTGGTGAACACGAGAGATTACTCCACGGTGGACTGGCCGACACACTAGCCAGTTTTCGAGAGCAGTTTTGGGTATTACGAGCACGAAAAACCATCAAGAGTGTGATCAACAAATGCGTGCAGTGCAGGAAAGTACAGGGGCGGTTGGCTAAAGAAAAGTGGGGTTTACTGCCTGTGGATCGAATTACACCTTGTGAACCTTTTGCAATTTGTGGTATTGACTTTGCCGGACCTCTCTACACCAAGTTAGGGGCAAAAACGTATATTGCGCTGTTCACATGCGCAGTCACGAGAGCGATCCACCTCGAGTTGGTTTCAAATTTGTCAACTGAGCGTTTCATAGATGCGATGAAGCGTTTTATTTGTCGGCGAGGAATCCCTAAAACGATATATTCCGATAATGCGAAAACATTTATACGAGCAGATAAGGAGTTGAATTTATTTTTAAAAAGTTTGCCAGAAGACCAGTTTCAGGGATTCGTTACGGAGAAACAAATTAAATGGAAGTACATAGTTGAGACCGCACCTTGGTGGGGCGGTTTCTGGGAGCGCATGGTGCGTTCCGTAAAACTTACATTGAAGAAAACGATCGGGAAAAACTCGCTTGACTACGAAGGACTTGTTACGATCTTGGCAGAGGTTGAGGCCGTTGTAAATTCGAGGCCTTTAACCTATGTGTATGATAATCCTAGTGAGCAACTACCCCTTTCCCCTTCTCATTTTTTAATAGGAAGACGAATATCATTCCTGCCAACACTACAGAAGTATTCAACCGGCACGGGATCGAAGGAAATTGTTTTGAGAGCGTGGAAATATCGTCAGACGTTGGTGAGTCGGTTTTGGGATCGTTGGACCAAAGAATACCTCATTGAGCTTCGACAACATCGTGGAAATACAAGTCAAACAAAATTTGATGTTGGCGACGTTGTCATCATCGAAGACCAGAACAAACCGAGAATGACGTGGAAGCTGGGCCGCATCACCTCCGTGAAGGAAGGACGAGACGGTTTGATTCGCTCCTGCGAAATTCGGATGTCGAATGGAACTCTGCTTCGAAGACCCATCCAGAGACTGTGCAACCTCGAGGTAGAAACCGAAGTTCCAGTCTGCCGGGACGGGGGGACTGTGGAAACTGGCGGTTTCCAAAGTGAAATAATTTAGTTGAGTGTTTTGACCACCGTGGCACAAGTGAAAACTTACTTGTGACCCGGATTAAATGTATTCTTGGAATTTAAGGATTAACTTAATCCTCTTGTTTTATATATCTAAAATTTTGAAAAAAAACTCACTGTCTTTTCAAATGTAACCTTGTCTACATCGTTTCTTTGAGTCTACAACAAACTTCGATCCGAATCCGACTCCATCCGTCGTTTTAACAAGTTTTAGGAGTGTTTCATTTATACAAGTTGCTCGTGCAACGTCTCACCATTGTACAAGTTACTTTTCACGAACTCAAAATGTACTTGCAGTCGGTGCGCTGCACTCAAAATTATGCAAGAAATTTTACTGCAATGCAGATGTATTTTCTAAATTTAATTATCTGAAATAATTAATTAGACGTGAAATGCAAAACGAAGAAATTAATTAACTTGAGAATAAATTACAGAATTGATTAACCTTGTTTCGCAATTTAAAACATGTGTTTCACAATTGATTTACCAGTCTAGAGTTCTACATTAAATTGTGGATTCAGAGTGAGAAACAAATTTATTCAGCATATTAAGGAAACATTTTGTAAATTGTTTTAACTTTTTGACAATCTAAGTAAAGCTGCAGAAATACACAAGAAATGTATTTCAGTTAATGCTAAAGGGCTGAAGATGTGACATGAGGGCATACCCATATGGTTTTTCACTTTTGAAGCAGTCGGCAAGCAGCCCCTTGACTTTTAAAACCTGTGCTCGCAGGCTCTAACTTGTTATAAGGTGAGAAATAGCACAATTTCGTTCAAACAGTGAGACACAATTCGTTCATTGGGTGAAAATGAAAAAAAAAAATTACCGTTTACATATAACTCAGAGTAAAGGACATACGGGATAAAAGCGACATAAGCTTAATTTGTTTTTACTGTTTGTAGAAATAACAAAAGCCAGTTAAACAGAAATTTTAAATGCAATCTATAGCGATTTTTATTTGCCAAATTTGGTAGCTCAAGTATCGAGTTTCAAACATGAAGAATGACACCTCGCTAAAACGTAGCACTGAGCTTCCATTAGCATACTCCAGCGTCGCTAAAGTGGGGTCGCTAAAAAGTATCTTTTTTTTGGAAATTTCGCTAAAATGACAGTTATTAAAATCTCGTCTTAATATAACGTGGATCAGGCAACTGAATTAAGTGTTCTTTCCAAAGTTCTTAAAAAAAGAGTGGTTTTAAACTGCTGAGAATTTGTAGTGGAGAAAACAGACACGATGCTCACAGGCTGACAGAGTGAAGACTACTAACATTTATTGCCTAACGTCTACAAGGGGGCGACACACAACATGGGTGACATCACAGATATCACAAACAAACCAGTTCAAGGTTGGAGTGCAGATTGCAGAACATCCCTCAACAAACTCGCCCTAAGGCGATCACAAATAAATCCAAAACTTTCATCAAATAAACACATAATCAAAACAAACTCAAATCACCAAATCAACCAATAAATAAATTATATCACTAAATACACTAAATCCAAATAACCCAAACTGATGATAAAACACAAATCGATATAAAATTGACAATACATCACAAACAAATATAAATTGATAAACACTGTAAAAAAAATCGATATAAAACTGATAAACACTGATAATTAATTATAAAACACAATAAAATGAAACAAATGAACAACACTTCAATTTGATAAGCTACCCCTTTGGTGTTCGCTTCACAACAACACAACTTTCATTTTAAAAACTCTCTACTTGTAGTTTTAACAACAGTCGCTACTGTGGCGTTTTCCCGGTTATTTGGTTGTCCACACTTGAACTCTTTCTTGGCAACGTTCCAGGGTACGTATTGGTTTGGTATACACACAGAACTTGTGCAAGGAAACCATTAATTTCTTCATCCTGTTTACACAAAGCTCTTCATGCAATCCACCCACTAGGTATGTGGATTTTCAATGCTTTAGGAAAACCAAAATACAAATTATCTTCTTTCCGCCATGTTTAATTTTTAAATTTCCTTTGTTACGTGCTGATTTCAGGGTCGCCAGAACTGCTACTGTGTAATTAGTTAGATTCAACCAAGATGGAGCCTCAAAGCTCACGGTAATTTTGCATTTAATATATTTATTGCTTTAACAATACAATAACACCGGTTGTCATGTCCAGAGGGGAGGGGCTAAAGAGAGATTGAAACGGTTATTCAATTAAGAAGTTAGAAATAGTTCTTAGATTCAGCCCTGCCAAATGACCTTGTTATGGTGCGACACAGGGATGTTAAAGCTTAAAAATAGTTAATGGACCCACAAATCCAAATGAAAATGCGTGTGGTGATAGAAAGTAAAAACCCTGGAAAACTGTATAAGGAAAGACAGAAATAAGCAGACAGCTTAATTTGATGATGATCGTAAAACGAAGGATAAAAAGACAGGAAAGGTATTGCAGTGAAGCAAAACACAGTAAACACAATAAAGAAAAAAAATTCTCTCTAAATCTTATTATTAAGTAGTATTATTAACACATTAGCTCTTTCTGTCAATTTAACAGTTGATAAATTAAAAAGTCACTTCCTTTCCTTAGGTCAGAGATCAAATTTATTGCAAATTTAAATTCACCATAACTTTTATGGTCCTAAGGTTTCGACTGAATAATTATACGCCATAAATTATTTGAACTCTCATTATTCCTCCTTTTTCACTAAGTATAATTTAATTACGCACTACTTTTTTTCACATTAGAAATTACTAAATTCTGCACTAATGTTTAAAATTATGCCAACAGTGCCTTTTTGGCCATAGATGGCCTACCTCGTTTTCTTTTCTCCCCGGGAGATGGCAACCTAAGTTAAATTAAACCTAAATTATATATTTTTACAATTTTTTCAGCTCTGATTCTAAAGATGAAACCTGTCGCTTATTATTATGCTATTCGCCTCCATGGGCTCGCCACTTGGCCACACGCAAAGTGTTCATGTTTTGCTACGGCATCTTGAACATAGTGCAAGGAATGCTATTCTTCTACACAATAGGATCTCTGACAACTATTGAATCCCATTTTCAGTTGCACAGTGAAACATTTGGTTTGGTTATCAGTGTGGCTGAAGTAGCTTGCATGCTGTCAAGTGTTGTCGTCGGGCTACTCGTCAACAACAAAACTCACAGGCCTCACAGCCTTGGAATCTGTTTCTTACTAATGGGTGTTGGAAACAACTTATTTGCATTACCCTATTACATATATGGCAGTCCAATACCACTTGAGAACACTATTAATGGCACCTCAACACATACTTTGTGTGTTGAAAATTCTACCGACAACATGGAATGTGTTTCTTCATTGCTGGCACCACCAGGTTCCAGTACATGGGCAGTTGGGTCCATTTTTTTTCTTGCTTATGCAACATCGGTTATTGGGTCTAATTCTATGTTCATCGTTGGGACTGCATTTTTGGATGACAATGTTGAAAGCAAAAATTCACCAATGTATTTAGGCAAGTCGAAAAACCATATGAACAGATTCTTTCAAGGCAATGCATTTCTAATACTTTTTTTTGTCGTTTTACAGGTATCATGTGCGCTATCCGCACAATTGGTCCCATGTTTGGTTCTCTTTTCAGTACAGTTTGTCTTGCAATATACGTTAATCCAAATGGTAAATATTAACCTAACCTAACCTACGGCTTTAACGTAACCAAACAGTATGGCATTTCTTCGATTCTAAGATGCACTTTCCCCCTAACATACAAACATCTAAATTGCAAAATCCAGATTTCCACCTCAAACTAGTAGAGACCCATGCACAATATAAAATGACATAAAATGACATGCTGAAAAATATAAATTTTATCAATTTCGTAATTTTTGGAAATTTATAACAGTAGCACACAATTGTTACGCGTTCGGACTGTTCCGCTTATCGGACGATTCGTATTCTATATTGTTACGTGGTTCCTGGGGACTAGCTAACCCACTCAACTTATTAATTGAAGATCAAGAACGACTCGTTTAATTAACGTAAATCCTTTCTTTATTTAAAGTCGGAGAATTCTTATCAGGAAATGTCCGCACAAACAACTATTGTTGTTACGAGATCAGACAATTCTAGAGCTACGGATCAGCCGACAACCGGAACGGTCCGTAAGCGTAACAATATACTACAATACTATGCAAAATATAATAGTGCAGTAAATTAAATATTAACTGTAAAAAAGGTCCGTAACCTACTTTCTGCGGCAGCTACAATTCAAGGGCGGTTACTAATCAAATGCAACTCCTAATCGTGAAAAATACAGTTTTTTTTAAATTCTTTTTATAATTAGAAGCTGTTTCGTTTGATAACCGTGATTCCCGTTGGGTCGGTGCTTGGTGGTTGGGGTATCTGATCACCGGTTGGATATCTATTCTGTGTGCCCTTTTGATTGCTCAATTTCCCAGACGACTACCATCACTGCAACTCACACCAGCAATGCAAATGGAGCTCGAAGAAGAAAAAAGCAGAGAGAAAATTGCAGAACAAGACGAAAAACCTACCAAAATTCCATCGTTTAAAGGTAGAGATATCTGATTTATAACATAAATTAATAGATAGACTTCACAAAAAAACGTGATATCATATTTACTCATTCGTATGTAAGGACCTACTGCATGTATGTTTTACTTGTTAGTCAAATTACTCTATTTTGTGGATCATAAGACGCACTTTTCTTACTTTGAAAAGTCAACCAAAGATCTGAGTTGGAGTGCCTCTTATAAGTTAGTTTGAAGTATGTGTCTTATAGTTCAAACTTAAATACGATACGTGGCAAATCGGGAAATACCATAAAGTTAATTCAGGGAATTATGAAAATAATAATTAAAAATAAAATGTAAGAATTATTTGTAATCATTATATATTTTTTTATAAAAAAAATTGTCTCTTAAGTCTGATGTGTCTTAGCGTCCAAAAAAATTTTTTTTATATCAATATTGACTGAGAAATTTGGGGTGCGTCTTATGGTCAGAAAAATACATTTATTGCAGAAATGATTCCTGGACTTCGTCGAATTTTTCGAAATTTGTTGTTGTGGCTGCGGATATTAAGCGCAATATTCACCTGGTTTGCACTGGACGGCTTTTCGATGTACTTGCCCAAGTATTTAGAACACGAATTTCACGTTACAGCATCTCAAGCAAGCATTTGGACAGGTAAGAACTAAAAAAGTTGAATAATTCAATACAATAAATTTATTTGGATTAGGAACTGCGTTTTTGATTCCTGCCATGGTGGGTGAACTTGTGGTCGGGTTTCTTGTGCAACGCTTCAAGCCAACAACAAAACAGTTGGCTGGCATCTTGACCGTGGCCAAAACCACAGAAGCGATCGTAATGGCAGTTCTTCCAGCTTTACACTGCAAAGACACTGTTTTACTAGGAAGTGGTAGCAAGTAAGCAACTTTCCAGGTCGAGTGTTTCGCACTCCATTGGAAAAACAATATAAACCAAATAACAGCAGAATACACCCCAACCCCCACAGTGATTAAATAACTAAATAAATAACTTATGCCTCGCCCATATTTTGTGTTCAGAATACCTGTATGTGAGGTTGCAGTTTGCGATTGTTCGGACGCGGTGTTTTTACCAATCTGTGGTGCCGATGGTCAGTCGTATTACTCCGCTTGCCATGCGGGTTGTGGTCCAGGAGAACAAGCACACAATGCAAGTAAATGTGATAGTAGGTAGTAATAATTTAAACCTTCGGTTCAATTCCAGGAATCATTTCTGACCAATTGCTCATGCATTTTGGATGGAGGATTAGCTTCTGCATCAATGTGTGATATTGACTGTCCGCAAAAAATTGGATATTTATTACTCATAGCTGTCAGTAAATCGTGTTTAGCCGTTGAAATCATTGCAGCGACCTTATTTCTGTTAAGGTAATTGATCAAATCTTGAGTACAGTATGTGTATACTGTTTCGTGGGTAAAGAGGATGATTTTACCCAGCAACAAGGAATCTTAACAATGGCTGAAATTAATTAAAACTGGATTTATAATTATGCAACACCTAAAAATTACATTTTTGCTATAACAATATAAAAAAAAATTTCCTTTTAACGAAAACTTCTTAAAATCTTGTAAAAACACATGTTATAATCAAGTAGTATAAAGAAATTTATTGTTGGGAAGAATTTTTGGCTGTAACACAGAATTTGTGGGTGGATTTATAATTATGAAACGCACCTTAATTATTCATCTAGGCGATAAACCCATGTCCAATGGCATGCGGCTTAAAGCGGGGTAATAAAGGAACATTCCAAGAAAAGAACAAAGTTAATTTTTTTCTTTGCTTAATTGGATTTAAAAATGAAAGTAGTGACCACGCAGACCAAATCTGCATTGGTTTATGTTCAACTTATCTAAAATTACTATATAAATAGAGGGATTACTCCTTGAATATGGTAACCTTGCAAAAAACATGTGAATGACCATATGTTGTGTAGACAACGCATGCATGTGAACTTAACTTTACAGTGCCGATAAATGCCAACTATATTTTCAGGTGTGTTGAACCGCGAGATAAAACACTCGCCTCAGGATTCCTGGGTACAATTTTAGGACTATTCAGTAAAACTATTTGTATAATTAAATAAATGAGAAATAACGGAGTTCCTTTTTTTATAGCTTTCATACCATGTTCAATTGTGTTTTCAGCTCTTGTTGATGGCACCTGTAAGGTGTGGGGAGAACAATGTGGCCGTACTGGCGCGTGTAATGTTTACGACATGGATGCACTTCGTGCAGTGATGCACTTTATACCTGCAAGTTTGCTCGCTGTAGCTGCATTTTGGGATGGGCTGTTTTGGTGGTTGTCAAGAAATAAAGTCGAGTTATTTCAAGACGAACCAAAGTCACAAATTCACAATATTTCTGCAACGATTACTGAACTGCCAGAGTGTAACAAAATGTAAATAAAAGGAATTTGTACAACATTTTGTATTTATTTTCAATTTTAAATTGATGATTTTCTGTCTTTTAATCGTCCTTACCCAAATCTAGTGTCAATTTTAGCTTCCTAAAGTGTTTTTATTTTTTTTCTTGAAAACTATGAGGACTTTCTTTCTGAAATTTCATAAATTTTTATTTAACATCATAACAAACAATAAAAAAAAATCTTAGGTATAAAAATCTCCAAAAATTTTTTCCACAAAATCCTTTGTTTATCCACTACTTAGTATTTACTTTTTTTTATCTACAATATTTTTCAACTATTTAATTTTTCATGAATATTTACAATTAGGCATTCACTTCTTGCACAGCAGCGCCCGGGTTGGGATTAATGAGCCGTCCCCAGAACATGATAGCGCCACTTCGATTATCTTTGACGAATAGGAGGAAAGGATGGTCTGCTCTAAATTCAGGCTCCTCATCGCATTCGCAATCTAACGAAATCATTCCAGCTGTTGACACGGTCGCCTCGCTTCCTTCCTCGTCCACTTCAAGAAAAGCTGCGTGCAAAACGTCAGAAACGAACAAATCTTTCTCGCCCGTAATTCCCGATAAATTCGCCTTGTTTTCATTGAATAGATCACTCATACCCATACTACTCAAAATATCTTTGAGAGATAACGAGGATTCCATTTTAAATTTCGGAAATGTCAAAATTACTTCGGTACGGTTCTTAAAATTCATAAAACTTTCCAAATCTGAAACGGTAAGCGTTTCTTCCAATGCCTTTAACCCATTAATGTCATGTGGAAGGATAACAAACATGCTAAAGGTTTCTCTCAAATATGGTAATTCGATTATTCTACAGTGTAGAGTATCAGCCACTTCGTATCTGAAGTAATTCGTTATGTGCATAAAATCCGTCATTACTGCCTTGTTAACATCCACGTAGAAATGATGAGCATTCGTGCGATCAGGCTCAAATTGCTGTTGCCAATCGCCTTTAAAGTAGATCGCGTTCACCAAAACCAAACGTGTAAGATCATCCAGTATTCCTGGTGGAATCAAATCTTTGATTTTCGTTTGGGTTTCTTCTTCCACCCACTTATTAATCTCGAATCGAATTTTTTCAGCGTCCGAACCGAAATCAACGACAGTCGGTGCAGTATTGTAATGTTCTTCCAATACGCCTCTGAAGTCTGCCAAAATGTTTGCATCGTTGTGGACGTACATGCGATTAGCAATGTGTAATTCTGTGGCAGAATCCTGCGAGCCCAGAAGAGAATCAAGAATTTCAAGGAATGCTTCGTGAATGGCTAAATCGGTGGCGAATGATGATTCCAACTTGAGGACATCTTTAATCTGTTGTGCAGTGTTTTCTTTGGCGCCAGCTAGAGTCATAGCTAGCGACACACTAATGCTGAGTGGACTGATCAATACATTTTCATCATTTCCAGCTACACTTTGCTGAAAAAATAAAACACAAGAGAATTAGTAGATTTATTTTTTGGTTTTACACACTCTTCGTGGGTTGTGACTTTACCCGGTAAAGATTCCAGGTGAATTCCAGCCCCTTTTGGGCTAATATACGGACGTCGGAATCGTCGGAATCGTCGGAATCGCCGGAATCGTCGAAATCGTCGGAATTCTCTGCCATGTTTGAGGTGTTGGCACTGTCAGATCTCCAGTAATGACACACGAATTGATTTCAATAGATAAATGTTGCTTTTAATCTCCAGGCGTTAGTCAAAGTTACAACTCGTACGATAATGTTAATGTTCTTTTTGAATTGCTCGTTTTCTATCAATATTGTCTTCTTACATTTTTGCATATATTGTTAGTTGTCAAATAATATGTATAATAATATGTATAATATTGTATAATATTATTTCAGTTTTCACACGAGTCACAATAAAAATATGCGATCATTTACATGTTTATTAGGATTAATGATTATTATTAACCGAATCATAACAGGCACTGATGTCATAATCTGTCGCTAGTTGGCGCAGTTGTAGCAATTAATATTGCAAAACACATGGCGCGGTTTCTAATGCTAGTTTTATGTAATCAAAAAATGGAAAATGTCATCAAAAAATGGAAAATGTAATCAAAAAACGGAAGATGTCATCAAAAAATGGAAAATGTAATCAAAAAATAGAAAATATAATCAAAAAATCGAAAATATACCGTATTTTACCGAATAAGAGTCGCCCTCGAATTGTAGCCGCCCTCGAATAGTAGCCGCGGCCGAGATAGGCGATTTGATATAAGAGCCGCCCTCAAATACTAGCCGCGGCTATATACGTTCAATGAACGTAATAGTACGACTTTGGCCACTATTTAAAATAAGAGCCGCCCCCGAATTGGAGCCGCCCCCGAATTGGAGCCGCCCCCGAATTAAAGCCGCAGCTCAAAGTGGCAGTTTTCAATAAGAGCCGCGGCTCTTATTTGGTAAAATACGGTAATTCAAAAATTGAGAATGTAATCCAAAAATCGAAAATGTAATCCAAAAATCGAAAATGTAATCCAAAAATCGAAAATTTAATTTAAAAAAGTCGGACATTTCATCAAAAAATAGGAAAAAAACATGAAAAAAGTCGAATAAAACAACAAATATTCGAACATTTCATTAAAAAATCGAAGCGACAGATATTATGATTAACAGATTGATTATTAACGGTGATTATTTGACAACTCAATGTATGAATACAGGGTGTCTCGCCGAACACCTACCAGGTGAATTATTTTATAATCATGTTAATTCAAAAAACTTTTGATTATGAATTTAAGTAAATGACATGTCACGAATTCAATGAAACATGTTAAATTCATGTGACATTGTTGCATCACTGTTTTGCAACTCGTAACTTTTAAACCAACAATGCTACGCAAAAAATGTCAATTGCAAAGTTGTAGAGAACCATCTAATTAGTACAGAACTGTTCTTAAAACAATTATTTCTTCCGGAAAAGTTTTGAGAAAAATAGGTTTGAAACATTGGTCTACTCAGCTTTGTAACTCTGTTTTGCAACTTAAAACTTATTTGTAAATTTGTAAAATTTGTAAAATTTGTAAAATTTGTAAAATTTGTAAAATTTGTAAAATTTGTAAACTTTGTAAAATTTGTAAAATTTGTAAAATTTGTAAAAAAAATTTGTAAAATTTGTAAAAAAAATTTGTAAAATTTGTAAAATTTGTAAAATTTGTAAAAAAAATTTGTAAAATTTGTAAAAAAAATTTGTAAAATTTGTAAAATTTGTAAAATTTGTAAAATTTGTAAAATTTGTAAAATTTGTAAAATTTGTAAAAAAATTTGTAAAATTTGTTAAAAAATTTGTAAAATTTGTAAAATTTGTAAAATTTGTAAAATTTGTAAAATTTGTAAAAAAAATTGTAAAATTTGTAAAAAAATTTGTAAAATTTGTAAAATTTGTAAAATTTGTAAAATTTGTAAAATTTGTAAAAAAATTTGTAAAATTTGTAAAAAAATTTGTAAAATTTGTTAAAAAATTTGTAAAATTTGTAAAATTTGTAAAATTTGTAAAATTTGTAAAATTTGTAAAATTTGTAAAAAAATTTGTAAAATTTGTAAAATTTGTAAAATTTGTAAAATTTGTAAAATTTGTAAAAAAATTTGTAAAATTTGTAAAAAAATTTGTAAAATTTGTTAAAAAATTTGTAAAATTTGTAAAATTTGTAAAATTTGTAAAATTTGTAAAATTTGTAAAATTTTTAAAATTTGTAAAATTTGTAAAATTTGTAAAAAAATTTGTAAAATTTGTTAAAAAATTTGTAAAATTTGTAAAATTTGTAAAAAAAATTTGTAAAATTTGTAAAATTTGTAAAAAAATTTGTAAAATTTGTTAAAAAATTTGTAAAATTTGTTAAAAAATTTGTAAAATTTGTAAAATTTGTAAAATTTGTAAAATTTGTAAAATTTGTAAAAAAAATTGTAAAATTTGTAAAAAAATTTGTAAAATTTGTAAAATTTGTAAAATTTGTAAAATTTGTAAAAAAATTTGTAAAATTTGTAAAAAAATTTGTAAAATTTGTTAAAAAATTTGTAAAATTTGTAAAATTTGTAAAATTTGTAAAATTTGTAAAATTTGTAAAATTTGTAAAATTTGTAAAATTTGTAAAATTTGTAAAAAAATTTGTAAAATTTGTAAAATTTGTAAAATTTGTAAAATTTGTAAAATTTGTAAAAAAATTTGTAAAATTTGTAAAAAAATTTGTAAAATTTGTTAAAAAATTTGTAAAATTTGTAAAATTTGTAAAATTTGTAAAATTTGTAAAATTTGTAAAATTTGTAAAATTTGTAAAATTTGTAAAATTTGTAAAATTTGTAAAATTTGTAAAATTTGTAAAATTTGTAAAATTTGTAAAATTTGTAAAATTTTTAAAATTTGTAAAATTTGTAAAATTTGTAAAAAAATTTGTAAAATTTGTTAAAAAATTTGTAAAATTTGTAAAATTTGTAAAAAAAATTTGTAAAATTTGTAAAATTTGTAAAAAAATTTGTAAAATTTGTTAAAAAATTTGTAAAATTTGTTAAAAAATTTGTAAAATTTGTAAAATTTGTAAAATTTGTAAAATTTGTAAAATTTGTTGTCATGAACCGGTTGTTTCTGGTTTTGGAAACCGCGTTTGAAAGGCGCGCCAGTTACGATACTGGGAGAGCCTGGTCCCGAATAAGGGCCCGGGCAACAATAAGCAGCCTGGAGGGTGGCGGCAAGCTTATTCCCCTATTCGATCATTTCACAAATTTTACCGGGTTTGTTGGAGCCTTAAAAATGGAAGAAGTAATGCTCACGTGCGGAATTAACAACGCTAACGTGGCTTAAGCTAATCTGGCAGGGACCCCTAATGGCGGAGCGGCCAGACCGAGCAAGCGCGCACTAATCGCGCGCAAAAGACGAAATAAACAACTCATTAGCTACTTGAATCAAACTTCTAGTCCAGAGGCACGTCAGTGGCATAAAACGTCGTGTAAACACAAAAGAACATCGAAAGGAAAGGAAACAAAGATGACACGTGGAATTTAGACACGCGATATGACCATGAATATACTCGAACATGCACAATTACGTGGCATGGAGTTATACTGTGAGTTAACACAGGAGAGACTGCCAAATGCACAACGGCCAGCTAAGGCACTTACGATAGCTCATGGTCTTACGCCTTCTGATCAGACTTGGCTGAAACAGCTCAGAAGTGAACTTGGGCCAAGTCCATCACAGAAAACGAGGGGAGAACCATGAGTCAAGCACGCGTAAGCCAATCAGGCGCGCTCGTGAATAATCATCGCGATGAGTCAGTCGCGAGTGATTAAACATTTAAATTAGGTAGGATAAACTAAACGAAATCAGGAGGGGTAACAGTGGGAAATACCTGACTTAGACTAGTCTGATGTGGCCAAATTGAGCCACACCAGGCCAGGTCAAGGGATAAACATGAATAGGAAATGAGGACAAATCAAAACTCAAATTCAAACACAAATAGGTTTAGGGATTTATTGGGAGTTTTAACAATGGTGGAAAACACACGGAATAACGCGCACAACACAACAATTAGGTGAGGATTACAAGCGCGTAAATGCCGGGCCGTGACACACCCCTCGGACCAGAGTGTTTTAATCTCTGTTCAAAATCTGAAAACGAAAGTAAAATGCGATACAAAAAATCAAATCAAATGACACTGTTGGAATGATCAAAAACAAAAATCAAACACCAATGAGGCGCGAGACTCATCGCGTAGACTCAACAATACAAGCGTTAAGCGCCGAAAACAAAAACTAAACTACTAGCCCGAGCGCCAGGCACAAATGCACTAATTGCATCAATCACTCGCATAGAGATCTCAACGCTCGCGACTACTACTCACTACAGAGACAAATAAACACTAAATTCAAGTTAATGAAAACAAAGTCGCGTAAACATCCCGACAGGAAAAGAATGGAGTTTGAACTCCGCATCTCCCTCGAAACGCTGACAAACGACAACAATCAGCAAAAAATATTCTAAAACTAAATATTAGTGCAAAATACATCAAAAAACACAACAACACACTCATCCCAATGTAAACAAAAATCAACACGAACACCAAAACTCTTATAAAATTGAACAAATGCTAAAAAACGAATAAATATTAATAAACACTTTAAAAACATAAAAAGAAGGCTGTTATGGCGGATCCTCTTCCTGTTCACAATCATTATACCGAATATTGTTCTCGGCATAATATTTTATGCAAATCTCACGTGATTCCGCACTGAATTTGTCCACTCGGGTGTGTATATCGTCCAGATCCACCCGGGAAATAAAACTGGCGCCGCAGCCATCTCCAACAGCACTCAGCGCTTCTAACGGGTCCGGAACATCCTCCGAGTCCTTCACGTCTTCATCCGGGTCGCGATACCAATGTCGGAGGTCCACGATGTGGTAAGGTTGTGTAACACTTCCGTCCTCCTTCATCAGCAGCACGGTATTCGGTCCGATGATCCGGTGGATGATGTAAATCCCTTCGGTACGCTGCTGGAAACCTGCTGAGACCTGCTTGTCCGCCGACGACAAGATCCTGCTCTTCAGCGTGACCCAGTCGCCGGGCTTGAAGTCGTGGGGTCGTCGCTTCCGGTCGTACCATCGCTTGTGTCTCAGGTTCGCGATCTCCAGGTTCTTCCGCGCCTCGGCTCCGACGCGCAGCATGTAACGATGCAAATACCTCGCCTCATCCGGCGGGAGAGGATCCCCGTCGTCGGTGTCGCTGTCGAGGTCGCCTGGATAACGCGCTTCCTGTCCAACGATCATCATATACGGTGAGAACTTCAGCGATGTTTGATAGCTGGCGTTAATGGCCAAAATGAAGTAGCCAATATGACGGTCCCAATTCACGTGCTCGTCGATGTACGCGAGAATGCAGGTCTTCAGCGACTGGTTCAGGCGCTCCGCCAAATTCCCTTGCGGATGATACACAGATATGTACTTATTCACAATGCCCATTCCCGCACAGTGCGCTTGAAAACGCGCAGAACGAAAAGTAGGCGCATTGTCACTAATTAAAGTCTTTGGAAAGGCCCATCGTTGCACAAATTTCTCAATTTGCCTGATGGTAGTTGGCACATCTGCATTTTCAGTAAGCCGAACGTCAACCCATCTGCTAGCCGCATCCACCATCACGAACGCGTAGCAATTACCCTGGCTAGATTTCAACTTTTTCCCAAAGTAGTCGACGTAAATGGTTCTGAAGCGACGGCGTGGTTTTGCCGTCTCCATTTCTCCCATTGGCAAACGCCGCTCGACCTTTGCTCTCTGGCATGGCCCGCATACCTTGATCCACTCAGCCACATCTCGCTTCATTCCTGGCCAAAAAACACGCGTTTTTAAACGCATCATGGTCTTTTCAATTCCGAGGTGGCCAGAAGTTGGCGGGAAGTGAAGGCAGTGAAAATAAATTCGTCTCAAAGGCTCTGGCAAGTAAATACGACGCGATTCAGCGCGTTGGCCAATTGTTACTGGCGGGTACCTACACAGAAGCCCATGATACAAGGCCATGTCAACAGATTGCTTTTTAATTTTCTCAGCCTCGTCTTCGTCAGGCGGCAAATGTTGTGATTCTAAATACAGCATAATGCCTTTTGACCAAGCGTCAGCCAACTGAACTTCCCTCATTCTTTTCTGAGTTGGCAAAAGCTCGTAAGCCGGATGCTCAGCTGGTCGATCCTCATCCAGATCTTCGGATTCGTATGGCGAGACTTGGCCGTCCACCAAAGGTTGTTGAGTCTGCCTCGAACGCGTATTTGGTCGCGTCGGCAAAGGTGACACCGTAGTCCGATATTGGTCGGAACTATGGTCACTCAAAAATCGCTCGCTACCAGATTTTCCTCTATTCGAAACTGGTGACGCTGGTGAAGACGAATGCTCACTTCTTGCAGGTGACACAATTTTTTTGGGTCTTCCAACTTTACGTTTTTGTTTTGGTGGCCGTCCTCTTTTCCTTTTAGACACAGGATCAGTAGGAGCCACAATGACCTTTCTTGGCCTTCCAACATGCCTCTTCAATGGTAAGTCAGTCGGCGGCGCAATTACCTTACGCGGCCTCCCAACACACCTCTTTGGTGGCAAGGCAGCTGGAGGCGTAGTTACACCGGAGAGCTGGTGTGCATCGAACACGACATTTTCCATGTCGGCCGGCACACTACCCCCCCTTGAGGGGCCGGGGGGTTTGGGGGGTCGGGTGTCAGAATCCCCAAACAACTCGAGCGGTTCCAACTCCTCAAACTCGCGCTTCTTTTGAAGAATACGCAACTTTTTACGAAGTCTGGCCGCATTAACGATCTTTGAGCCAGATGGTTTTGGCACGAAATGCTCGTCGAGCTCCACCATTTCAATGGTCGGCCAACTTGCGAAATCGTCAAAGAACGCACAATATGTCGCATCATCTACGAGCGGACAATCATCATCGCCAATTTCAATGGCTGGATCTACAGGAGCTCTGCTCAACGCATCAGCGACACGATTGCTAGTGCCACTGCAATGCAGAAACGTAAATCGAAAGTCTGACATCGACAGAATCCATCGAGCCAATCTGCCCTTTGGTTCGCGTTGAGCAAAAAGCCATTTTAGACACTTGTGATCGCTCTCAAGGTAAAAATCCATTAGTTCTAAGTAACTGCGGAAACGCTTAACTGCCCAAACAGCAGCTAGACACTCGATCTCCGTAACATTATAATTCTTTTCCGCACTATTTAAAGCGCGCGAAGCAAATGCAATTGGCACACGAATGCCATTGTTATCCAATTGCATCAACGCAGCACCCAAGCCTGAGTAGCTCGCGTCTGTCTGCAGAATATACGGCTTCGACCAGTCAGGAAACCTCCGCTGCAAAGTTGATGTTGCAACTTGGTCCCGCAGACACTCGAACGCTGCTTGACAGCCATCCGTCCAATTCCATGGCGCGTTCTTCTTCATCAAGGGCCTGAAAACTTCACAAGTCTTCGAGTACCCCGGAAAAAACGAAGAATAGTACCCGATCATGCCCTTAAAGCGCTGCAACTCTTTTACGTTAGTTGGCGCGGGAAATAACTGGATCGCGCTGGTCTTTTTCGGATTAGGACGAATCTTTCCTTCTTCAACAATATGACCCAACACTTCAAGGCTACGCTTACACAACTCTGTCTTGCCGGCATTCATCGTGAATCCTGCCGCGTCAAGAAGTGTCAGAACTTGCTTCAGATGTTCTACATGTTCTTCAAATGTTTTACTAAAGACAATAATGTCGTCGATGTAAACAAAGACGCATTTGTAAAGAAACTCCGCAAGCGTAAGATTCATAGCACGTTGCAGTGTTGCGGGGCCATTTATTGGTCCAAAAGGCATGCGGACATACTCGTAGAGTCCGCGATGCGTGATAAAAGCGAGAAAACGTTCATCTCCTGGCCTAACGCCGATCTGATGAAACGCTTCACGTCCATCTATTATGGAGAACCACTTAGCCCCGCCCAAATATGAAAAGATGTTATCAATATCTGGGAGGGGATACACGTCAGGCATCGTTTGCGCGTTGATAGGGCGAAAGTCCATGGCGCACCTCCATCTGCCATCCTTCTTGGGGACGACGACAGGGGCCACGACACAATCACTCTTCGAGCGACGAATGATACCCTGCGCCAGCTTTTGATCGATGTACTGATCAATGATAGCTTTTTTAGCAGGGTTTACCGGCCTAACAGGCACGTGTATTGGCCTAAAGTCAGGTTTAAGATCAACCTCAAAAAGAGTGTTATTGCACAACCCCACTTCTTCTCTAAAGATGTTCGAAACGGGTTTTAACGCGTCAATCAAATGAGTGATGCGTTTTGGTGATAATTGATTTGATAACTGCCCATAAATCCAGTCCAACTTAGTCGGATCGGGACAAGGCAGATATTCAACAAAATTGGTCGTAGGAGAAAACTGTCCACCAGTGGAACCAACTTTCCCCCTCACATCCGAAATAACTGAATCGGGAGGAACTGACGGAACGGACGACTCCGCAGACTGGGACAATCTCTTCCGAGCCCTGCGCACCCGTTTAGAACGTCGGAGCTGGCTAAAACACATGGGCCTCCGGTAGACACGTGTCGTATCGCAGAATTTAGTTCTGCGCAACTTTTCGCGTCGCGGAGGTGACCAAAGAAATGTCCAACTCCTATTTTCCGCGGTCTTACGCGAAACCACCACCTTAACTCTGAATGGCGCATCGTCATGCGGTAACTCAAAAGTTTCGGCGGGCAATGTGCGATGATTCAACAAAACACAATTTACATCACTAATCGGGGCAGGAACTGCCATCTTAGGGGCGGCGGGGATTAGTGGCAACAAAAGTACTGGGTCGGAGGCCAGCGCCTGTCTCATAGTCATGAAACTACGCCGTTCCTCCGAACCTCTTATGAACCAGCAATTAAGTCCATGGTCCGTACATAACCCAACCGCTCGACAGAAATCTCGTCCGAGCAGCAAATCCGCTGATGAGTCCTCTATTACCAAGCACACAAAAGAGATCAGAGTTTGAGGTGCGCGCACGGTTATTTCCACGCTTCCCAAAACCTCAACTAATTGATTATTGGCAACGCGAATGGTCTCGTGCAACACAACCATTTCCACCCCCATCTTCTCATGCAGCTTTTCATACAGATCTTGCGCCATGATGCAGGTCTGCGCACCAGAGTCAAACTGCGCAATAAATTGGATGTCATTCCAGACGATCTTCACATATTGGGAATCTCGTCGTACTCTCTCTCCAATCCCGATCTCAATTTTTGGCTCCTCGGACACATCTTTCTCTTTAGGAGAAATCATCACGAATGAAGTCAACTTCGGAAGTATTGGGTCAGTATTAGGCGCGGTCAACACAGATTTTGGTGGCAACACGCGCTTCACTTCCGGTGGTTCCGACACAGCTTTAGGTGTTAAACCTACTTCTTCTTTGGGTCCACCACTTTGGCGTCGGACTTCAGTGGGGGCCCTCTCTCGTTTCCCGGAACGACCCAGGGTTTGTAACAGTGCGGGCATAGCGGAGCGTTCAATTTAATGTCACGCATATACCACCGATCGCGCCTGTTTTTAGTCCACTCCGCTCCGGGTGGCAATTTAATGTCCTTAGGTGGGCCGGAGCCCTGAGCGAAGGAGTTGTTTTGACTGCAGACATGAGGTTCTCCAGTCTCCACCGGTGGCTCTGTTCCAACAATAGGCGCAGTTTTCGTAGCCATAATACTACGGACTGTCTGCGCCATTATGCTTTGATTGTCATCATCAAACATGCCACCTTCCTCTAATTCACCCAAGACTTCCATCACGGCCGCAACCTTATTGCGCGTGAAAAAATGTCGAGTCGAGTTCTTAACCACCTCAACCGGTTTCTTCACGGCGGCTTCTTGCTTAGTCTGAGCTGCATGCTGGGGAACCGGCATTTGGCCTCGCTTAACCCCGTGCAGGTCAAAATCTTTTTTATGGAGAGATCGTAGTTGCAGCTCGCTATCTGCTTGCTGTCCCCTAACAATGGCTTGCGACAAGGTTAACACGCCCATTTGACGCATGACTTCCGCAATGTCAGGTTGCAGTCGTCGTTGGGCTATATCCCATTTTTGGCTGTCCCCAACTATCCCTGTTTTCTGTAGGAATCGGTTAGTCTCGCGCAAAAATTTCGCAGTTGGCTCCCCCATCGCCTGTCGCTTTTCCGCCAAATTGACAGTAGCTTCAGCCACGGTGAGAGAGAACGCGTCCTTAAACAGATGCGCGAACTCATCCCAAAACTCTGGCTTCGGAAGCAAATCAATGTACCAGTCCAGAGCCTCGCCTTTTAAAGCTTGAGGCACATAATACTCAAGATACACCGACTCCGCCATTCCCGAAGTAAAGAAATGGGCTCGCAGTTGAGTGAGAAACAAATCCACTGCGTTATAGGCGCCCCTGCTCACATCGAACTCCGGTAACTTCCCCATCCTCATACCGGTAGATCGAGCAAACTGCTGTGGCTGCTGCCGCCATTGTTGTTGCGGTAATTGCCCTGTGTGTTGAAATACAGGTATTTGTGGAACAGCACCAGTCTGAAGCGGAACATTAGGCCTTGGCCGCTGCCCACTTTGAGAATTTCTCTCTCTTTCCAGCTGGCTCAACGGTATGGATGGCGGTGCACCCACTACCGATGCCTTACTGCGAATTATTGATCGCATTATTTCGCTGTTAATTTGGATAACGGCTGGATCCACTTCACGAGACTGCACATGGATTCTCCCCTGCACAGCGGGTGCTGCACGGGCCCCACCCAATATTATCTCACTTGGCGTTAGAATTACCGACGCGTCTCCAGTGGAACGAGGTACAATTTGGGGAACCGTCTGCCCCGACACGCCCAGGAGGATATGAGGTTCCTGTGGCGGCGGAATTAATGGAATCCCACCCACCAATGGCGGTCGTTGAGCAGCACAGTCCTCCACCACTTTCCTTACACGTTCGACCGTATCCTCGGCCCAACCATGCAATTGTGCATTTATGGCCCGATCCAGTCTTGCGGAAATTGCCACCTCCATATCATGGAGATAAGCCCCCAAACCAGGCACCTCCGGTGGCGCTTCTGATTCATTTCTTGTCGGAGCCGAAGCAATATTTTGCAAACGCGCTGGTTCTTCCAACTCAGCTATAGCGCTGGCCGGAGTTGCAGTATGCACGCTTATCGGCCCCTCCAAGGTGGGGTTTATATCTCTTTCCATAGAGCTAGGCTGGTCAGTGGAATCTGTTGGTATTTCTTCCAACATTCCACGAAGAGCGCCCGGTCTTAAACCGCGTAATCTTTCAACTTCCTCACGTCGCTGTCTCTCTACACGTAAACGCACAGGATCCCAGCGATCAATGAGGTCTGAAAACATCCCTCTCTTTTTCTCGGGAGTTTCTTCCTTATCCGCCATGTTCGCAAGATAATAAGGGTAATAGCAGCTCACTGCAAATGATGCGCACCGTAATTAAACGATACGCGAGTACTATGAAAAGTTAGTTACTCTGAAACCTTCCTTTCGGCAAAATAGTCTCTAAAAAACGCCACTAATGCTTGTTAAATAGCAACTAGTTTATATGCGCTAGACTGAATAAACTCCAACAAGGTCCCGGGTTTCGGCACCACGTGTCATGAACCGGTTGTTTCTGGTTTTGGAAACCGCGTTTGAAAGGCGCGCCAGTTACGATACTGGGAGAGCCTGGTCCCGAATAAGGGCCCGGGCAACAATAAGCAGCCTGGAGGGTGGCGGCAAGCTTATTCCCCTATTCGATCATTTCACAAATTTTACCGGGTTTGTTGGAGCCTTAAAAATGGAAGAAGTAATGCTCACGTGCGGAATTAACAACGCTAACGTGGCTTAAGCTAATCTGGCAGGGACCCCTAATGGCGGAGCGGCCAGACCGAGCAAGCGCGCACTAATCGCGCGCAAAAGACGAAATAAACAACTCATTAGCTACTTGAATCAAACTTCTAGTCCAGAGGCACGTCAGTGGCATAAAACGTCGTGTAAACACAAAAGAACATCGAAAGGAAAGGAAACAAAGATGACACGTGGAATTTAGACACGCGATATGACCATGAATATACTCGAACATGCACAATTACGTGGCATGGAGTTATACTGTGAGTTAACACAGGAGAGACTGCCAAATGCACAACGGCCAGCTAAGGCACTTACGATAGCTCATGGTCTTACGCCTTCTGATCAGACTTGGCTGAAACATCTCAGAAGTGAACTTGGGCCAAGTCCATCACAGAAAACGAGGGGAGAACCATGAGTCAAGCACGCGTAAGCCAATCAGGCGCGCTCGTGAATAATCATCGCGATGAGTCAGTCGCGAGTGATTAAACATTTAAATTAGGTAGGATAAACTAAACGAAATCAGGAGGGGTAACAGTGGGAAATACCTGACTTAGACTAGTCTGATGTGGCCAAATTGAGCCACACCAGGCCAGGTCAAGGGATAAACATGAATAGGAAATGAGGACAAATCAAAACTCAAATTCAAACACAAATAGGTTTAGGGATTTATTGGGAGTTTTAACAATGGTGGAAAACACACGGAATAACGCGCACAACACAACAATTAGGTGAGGATTACAAGCGCGTAAATGCCGGGCCGTGACATTGTAAAATTTGTAAAATTTGTAAAATTTGTAAAATTTGTAAAATTTGTAAAATTTGTAAAATTTGTAAAATTTGTAAAATTTGTAAAAAAAATTTGTAAAATTTGTTAAAAAATTTGTAAAAAAAATTTGTAAAATTTGTAAAATTTGTAAAATTTGTAAAATTTGTAAAATTTGTAAAATTTGTAAAAAAATTTGTAAAATTTGTTAAAAAATTTGTAAAATTTGTAAAATTTGTAAAATTTGTAAAATTTGTAAAATTTGTAAAATTTGTAAAATTTGTAAAATTTGTAAAATTTGTAAAATTTGTAAAAAAAATTTGTAAAATTTGTTAAAAAAATTGTAAAATTTGTAAAATTTGTAAAAAAAATTTGTAAAATTTGTAAAATTTGTAAAATTTGTAAAATTTGTAAAATTTGTAAAATTTGTAAAAAAATTTGTAAAATTTGTTAAAAAATTTGTAAAATTTGTAAAATTTGTTGGACTTAATAAATGCGTTTGTTAGAGAAATAAAGACTCAATGTTGTCCGCAACATATCCGTGGCATTTAATAAACTAAAAGTACGAACTTGAATTGGCTTATCAAGGTCGTTTACAATAAAAAACGTCAGAGGGACGTATTACATATTTTACGCCCTCTGGTGGTAGGAATCAAAAACAAGAATACATTAGTGCGACGATAAATCTATCAACACACTCCTCCGATTTAGCAAGCACTTATACAATATAATGTTAACAGTTCTCATCACAATATTATAATAATTCATGTTACAATCTTGTACATTTCCTTTCAAACTATTACATTTTACACAATTTTAAATAAAATAATTCAATGCCTAATAAATCATTTTACCAACTAGAGGATATATAGATCATCTTGAGATCTTCCAAGATGCATCTCGTTGCAAATCATCCATGTTGAGATTAACGCATCCGTCATTGCTAGTGGATGTCCACGAACCTGTGTAACCTGCAAATACTTAAGAAATTTGTAACATTTTCATGCACTCTGACAATTTCGGTCCAGTCAGAGCTTTTGTCAAGAAGTCTGCTTCCATTGCCCCACTTGGGACATGTTGGACCACGACGTGATGTGCCTTTGTTTCTTCTTTAACATGATGAAACTTGCGGTTCAGCAGCTTTGTTCTCATTCTTTGAGTACTCCCTTTGAGTATTTGTACTGCCCCCAAGTTGTCATTGTAAAGGATTTTCGTTTGTCCCACATCGTATTGGTCCCACAATTCTTGAAGCAGGCATTCCGTCCAAATTAGATCGCTTAATCCATCGCTGATCGCTGACAACTCACTTTCCGTTGCCGACATGGCAACTGATTTCTGCTTCACACTTCTCCAGTGGATCAACGATGAACCATGCCTTACCACGAATCCCGTATAGGATTTTGCATCAGGCGTAGTGTTCCACGATGCATCCGCACTGCAACTCAAATCCCCTTCTTCTTTGCGATATGTGAGTCCTCGTCCCAATGTTCCTCGAAGATAGCGTAAAATTCTCTTTACTGCCGTTAAGTGAATTGATCGTGGGTCTTTGCAGTATTGTGAAACAATACTGACCGCATGGCTTATGTCTGGCCGAGTGTTGGTGGACAGATACATCAATGAACCCACCAATTCTTGATAAAATTCACTTTCTTCCTTTGGGCTGTCGGAGTAAACACTCAAATCCTGGTTTGGATCTAGGGGAGTGACCGCTGCGTTGCAGGTTGACATTCCATATTTTTCCAAAAGTCGTGTTAAGTAACTCGTTTGGCTCAGAAAAATTTCTTTTCCTCTTTGGTCCACTTCTAAACCTAAAACGAAGTTTAATTGTCCCATATTGACGATTTCAACCTTCTTGTTGAGTTTGTCAAAAATTTTCTTTTTGAAATCTGTTGTTGAACTCAATGTGATCAGGTCGTCCACGTACACACCTAAAAATAAAAAATCTTTTCCTTCTCGCAGAAGGTATAGGCATGGATCACATTTTGATTGAGCAAATTTCAAATTCAACAGTTCTTTATGTAGTTTTTCATACCAACATCGACCCGATTGCTTAAGTCCATAAATGCTTCGTTTCACTTTACAGACTTTCCGGCCACCTTTGGTACGATATCCTTTAGGTTCCTCCATAAAGATTGTTTCTTTGAGGTCGCCATGTAGGTAGGCTGTCTTCACGTCATCCTGTTCCAATGGTAAATCCATTTTGGCTGCAAGATTCAATAACATTTGCATCGTCTCGATACGGATGACGGGCGAGTACGTCTCTTCGTAGTCCACGCCAGGTCGTTGGGTGCAACCGACTGCAACTAGGCGTGCTTTGTAGCGCTTTTCCTTGCCATCCTTACCCGCTTTAATGCGATAAATCCATTTTGATTTTATCGCCTTGGCGTGTTTCGGCAAATCGGTCACGTCCCAAACGTCATGTGCCCGCATGGACTCCATCTCCTCGTCCATTGCCCGCTTCCATTGTTGACTTTGCGGTGACGACATCGCTTCTTCGTATGTCTTTGGCGTCACTTCAGCGTGCATGGCGGACTGTTTAGATTTCTTCTGTTTCGATTGTTGTGTCCGTTCGGATCTTCTAAATCCAACTGTACTCGGTTGCGCTGTTGATAATTTCCTTTTTCGTTCTTCCAAAACAGCTTTGGTCGTGCCTTTTGGTCGTCCCCGTTTCGGTTTTGCTTCCTCCTCCGACTCGCTTTTTGTAGTTTCGGACTCCTCCGACGCGAAAAAATCTGGAGCTGTGCCAAATGATTCCTCTTCTTCTTCACTTGATTCTTCTGCGATTGGTCTCTGTTGTTCGCTGATCGCAGGTCCAATGTTCATTTCAACTCCATCTTCATTTTCGCTTTCTACCGGTAAATCCTCTTTTTTGAGTAACTGAAAACCCATTTTGTCTTCATCAAAACGTACGTTTCTCGCTTCAATGATTTTCCCTACTTCCGGAATGAAAATTCTGTAAGCCTTGCGTTTTAACGAATAACCCATAAAAATTCCTTTTGTTGCTTTAGAATCCAATTTTGTTTGTTGAATTTTTGGCTTCAAAATATACGCAACGCATCCGAAACGTCTCACGTATTTGACTGTTGGTATTCGTTTCGACCATACCTCTTCAGGTGTCTTCCCATGAACTGAGGATTTACACAAATTCCTTGTGTATGGCGGCTTGCAGACATTCACCCCAAAAATGTTTCGGCAATTGCGAATCAATTATCATGGTGCGCGTCGCTTCCATTACCGTCCTATTCGTCCTCTCGGCGATGCCGTTGCTAGCCGGCGCATGGGCAGTGGTAAATTCATGTTTTATTCCTCTTGTCTTGAAATAGGAACTCAAACTTGACGCTATAAACTCACCGCCATTGTCGCTTCTCACTCGTTTGACGCGCGAATCGGTTTGTAACTCTTGTTGTGTGATGAAGTCTTGTAATTGTTGTGAAGCTTCCCCTTTATGCTTCAAAATGCGTGCAAAAATTTTCCTGCTTTTGTCATCCACAATGATGAAAATGTAACTGCCACCTCCATGTGATGTTGGATGAATCGGGCCCATTAAGTCCATGTGCAGTAACTCCATAATGCGTGATGATTGGGGTTGTTTGACCGAGCCGTATGGTTTTGCGCACAGCTTCCCTTTAATGCAAGCCTCGCACGTGGATTTGTTTTTCTGAGATACCATCTTCAAATCCCGTACCAAATTTTCTTTAGACATCTCCTGCAAAGACTGGTCATTTACGTGTCCTAATCGTTGATGCCACAATGCTTGAGTGATGACATATGCTTTTTCATGACTCGTTTTCGATTCTTCCTTCAAAACGAATGAATCTCCGCGGCGTAGTGCTTCAACAATTACTCGATCATTTGCCGTCAACACTTGCGCCATTTCCTTGGTAAAAAGCACTTTTAACCCACTGTCAACAATTTTTGGAACTGATAAAAGTTGAGTTTTTAATTGCGGCACGTATAAAACATTCTTCAATTTTATTGTTGTTTGTGGCACGAATAGTTCCACTCCTCCAATGCCTTCAGACTTTAATTGTGCTCCCTTACCGGCTAGGCCTATATTCTGAACTTCTTCCTCGAAATCCAAAAACTTCTCCTTGTTTGAAGTCATGTGGCTTGTAGCACCAGAGTCTAATAGCCACTCCAAAGTAAATTCAAATTCCTCCTTTTTGGGCTCTTGATGGACGTAAAAGGAGAATTCATACGGTGTAGAATCTTCACACGCTGCCATCGAGGTTGTTTCCTTCTTGGCTGCCCCTTTTCCACGAAATTGTGTTTTTGGTGTATTTCCTCCTTTATTCATTTCTCGTTTCGGTTTCCAACAATCGCGCGCAAAGTGGCCGCTCTTGTTGCAATTGTAACATTGAAAAGTGCCTTTCTTCTTTGCTTTATACGCGCTTTCACTCGTGGAATCTCGCGTATCAACTGGGTTATGCTTACGCATCAATTGTTCTTCATGTTTCAACTGTCTGCGTACTTGGTCGAGTGTCAACGCTGTGTTGGCATTCAATGCTTTGACTATTACATCATATTCCGGTTTGAGTCCATGTAGAATATAAAAAATAATCTCCCTGTCTGTTAAAGCTTTACCCAGTTCAGCACTCTTGGTTCCAATCGCTTCGCCACGATTCATGAAGGTGTCGACGTCTTCTGATTTACCCATCTTCAGTTGGGTAAGCTCAAACGAGCAGGCGATGCGTTGTTCCTCTTCCTGTCCGGCCATGTGGGTTTCTATTTTGGTCCACAATATTTTCGCGACTTGTTCTCGACTATATCGTAACGCTTGCTCGGACGAAAGTGTGAGCGCAATTATCGCCAACGCCTGGTCATTCTTTTTTACCCATTCCTTGCGCTTAACAAGTTGCGCCAAATATGTAGGCGCTTGACGCTCAGGTACGATGGGGGCATCATCGACGATAGCTTCTTGCCAAACTTCTTTCACTCTGAGAATGGCGCGCACCTTCATTTTCCACAGGAAATAATTTTTGTTTGTGAGTTTTTCGATTGTCCCCACATTTCCAAATGAATTATCCGTCGCCATTTCTTAAATTCGAAATAAACCGTATCAAATTTCTTATTTAACGACAATAAATTAATACTTATCGTTCTGGGTGCCACGTTAAATCCTGGCACACGAATTGAAGTCCCCACGCACGTTGTAATCACGTTTTCCGTACGATACAAAATGTCGTCGCCTTATTTTAGAACGTCGCGTCCACGTTTCTGCAAACTGAACCACTCGTTGTCGCGTTGTATCGACGTTTCCCGTCGTGTAGCACCGACGTCCGTTTCCGTGTCGAACGTTTTCCGCACGTGTTCTCGTCAATTCGACCCTTTACACCGCTATTTAGAATTAACCCTACAAAGCCAGACGAGAGTGGACTTGAAAAAATATCAATTTGCCCAATAAATATCTGTACTTAGCTTTGAGAGTGCCTTTATAGTCCTAGGCACAATTAATCCCGTTTTGCGATGTAATTTACACTCGTTTCTTCAACGACGTTGTGCAGAGAAGCCGAATAATCGCAACCGTACGCTGCTACCACTGTTGGACTTAATAAATGCGTTTGTTAGAGAAATAAAGACTCAATGTTGTCCGCAACATATCCGTGGCATTTAATAAACTAAAAGTACGAACTTGAATTGGCTTATCAAGGTCGTTTACAATAAAAAACGTCAGAGGGACGTATTACATATTTTACGCCCTCTGGTGGTAGGAATCAAAAACAAGAATACATTAGTGCGACGATAAATCTATCAACAAAATTTGTAAAAAAAATTTGTAAAATTTGTAAAATTTGTAAAATTTGTAAAATTTGTAAAATTTGTAAAATTTGTAAAATTTGTAAAATTTGTAAAATTTGTAAAAAAATTTGTAAAATTTGTAAAAAAATTTGTAAAATTTGTTAAAAAATTTGTAAAATTTGTAAAATTTGTAAAATTTGTAAAATTTGTAAAATTTGTAAAATTTGTAAAATTTGTTAAAAAATTTGTAAAATTTGTAAAAAAATTTGTAAAATTTGTTAAAAAATTTGTAAAATTTGTAAAATTTGTAAAATTTGTAAAAAAAATTTGTAAAATTTGTAAAATTTGTAAAATTTGTAAAATTTGTAAAATTTGTAAAATTTGTAAAATTTGTAAAAAAATTTGTAAAATTTTTTAAAAAATTTGTAAAATTTGTAAAATTTGTAAAAAAAATTTGTAAAATTTGTAAAATTTGTAAAATTTGTAAAATTTGTAAAATTTGTAAAAAAATTTGTAAAATTTGTAAAAAAATTTGTAAAATTTGTTAAAAAATTTGTAAAATTTGTAAAATTTGTAAAATTTGTAAAATTTGTAAAATTTGTAAAATTTGTAAAATTTGTTAAAAAATTTGTAAAATTTGTAAAATTTGTAAAATTTGTAAAATTTGTAAAAAAATTTGTAAAATTTGTAAAAAAATTTGTAAAATTTGTTAAAAAATTTGTAAAATTTGTAAAATTTGTAAAATTTGTTAAAAAATTTGTAAAATTTGTAAAATTTGTAATATTTGTAAAATTTGTAAAAAAATTTGTAAAATTTGTAAAAAAATTTGTAAAATTTGTTAAAAAATTTGTAAAATTTGTAAAATTTGTAAAATTTGTAAAATTTGTAAAATTTGTAAAATTTGTAAAATTTGTTAAAAAATTTGTAAAATTTGTAAAAAAATTTGTAAAATTTGTTAAAAAATTTGTAAAATTTGTAAAATTTGTAAAATTTGTAAAAAAAATTTGTAAAATTTGTAAAATTTGTAAAATTTGTAAAATTTGTAAAATTTGTAAAATTTGTAAAATTTGTAAAAAAATTTGTAAAATTTGTTAAAAAATTTGTAAAATTTGTAAAATTTGTAAAAAAAATTTGTAAAATTTGTAAAATTTGTAAAATTTGTAAAATTTGTAAAATTTGTAAAAAAATTTGTAAAATTTGTTAAAAAATTTGTAAAATTTGTAAAATTTGTAAAATTTGTAAAATTTGTAAAATTTGTAAAATTTGTAAAATTTGTAAAATTTGTAAAATTTGTAAAATTTGTAAAATTTGTAAAATTTGTAAAATTTGTAAAATTTGTAAAATTTGTTAAAAAATTTGTAAAATTTGTAAAATAGGTAAAAAAATTTGTAAAATTTGTAAAAAAATTTGTAAAATTTGTAAAATTTGTAAAATTTGTAAAATTTGTAAAATTTGTTAAAAAATTTGTAAAATTTGTAAAAAAATTTGTAAAATTTGTTAAAAAATTTGTAAAATTTGTAAAATTTGTAAAATTTGTAAAATTTGTAAAATTTGTAAAATTTGTAAAATTTGTTAAAAAATTTGTAAAATTTGTAAAATTTGTAAAAAAATTTGTAAAATTTGTAAAAAAATTTGTAAAATTTGTTAAAAAATTTGTAAAATTTGTAAAATTTGTAAAATTTGTAAAATTTGTAAAAAAATTTGTAAAATTTGTAAAATTTGTAAAAAAATTTGTAAAATTTGTTAAAAAATTTGTAAAATTTGTAAAATTTGTAAAATTTGTAAAATTTGTTAAAAAATTTGTAAAATTTGTAAAAAAATTTGTAAAATTTGTTAAAAAATTTGTAAAATTTGTTAAAAAATTTGTAAAATTTGTAAAATTTGTAAAATTTGTTAAAAAATTTGTAAAATTTGTAAAATTTGTAAAATTTGTAAAATTTGTTAAAAAATTTGTAAAATTTGTAAAATTTGTAAAAAAAATTTGTAAAATTTGTAAAATTTGTAAAATTTGTAAAATTTGTAAAATTTGTAAAAAAAATTGTAAAATTTGTTAAAAAATTTGTAAAATTTGTAAAATTTGTAAAAAAAATTGTAAAATTTGTAAAAAAAATTGTAAAATTTGTTAAAAAATTTGTAAAATTTGTAAAATTTGTAAAATTTGTAAAATTTGTAAAATTTGTAAAATTTGTAAAATTTGTAAAATTTGTAAAATTTGTAAAATTTGTAAAATTTGTAAAATTTGTAAAATTTGTAAAATTTGTAAAATTTGTAAAATTTGTAAAATTTGTAAAATTTGTAAAATTTCGCGATTTCATTTGACCTTACTTCGATTTTTCGAACTTGTGACGATCGATCAGCTGACCGATTGTGATAAATATCGCGTCGTGTCGATTCTCCGACACTTCGCGACCGACTACGAACCGGACCACAAGTTATTAGTATTATTTTCTGACCGCTCTTGCTTAATTCCCATCTTTTTATTCACCAGGTGATATTTGACGCCCCCATTGAGCTATCAGACGTTCGTGGTATTTTGATATTCCAGAAGTAGAATTCAATTTTAAATTAGAATTTTAATTTAAATATTAAATTTTAAAGGTGCACACCTTTTATTCTGTCTTGAATTTCATTTATCATCTCCTTTTTCTTTTTAACTCGGCCAACTCGAACCGAGCGAGAGCGAGGTAAAGATTTGTTTGTTGAAATCAATAAACGCGAGAAGGAAAAGGAGAAGGAGTAGGAGAAGCGAGCGAAACAGCCGCGACGACAATGCACAAGTTTGTCCGCTCCGCGCGAAACGAAACAAAACGAGTGCAGCTGAGAGAAACTGGAATGCAGGTTGACTGGTTGGAACTAGGCACGTTTAAACCTCGTTCTAGACCATATTAACTTCATAGTTTTCTCGTCCAAAATAATACTTACTTCCCCGTAAATGTCCACAAACATCGAACGACTTTTAAAGGCGATAAATGCGAATTTTGCATCCGAAGTTTCGTGAATTATGGCGTCGGGAACATAGTTGAACAGTTTTCAAGGAATGTCGGCAGCTGCACCGACATCTATGGGACCATAGATGTTGGTGCAGCTGCCGACATTCCTTGAAAACTGTTCAACAAAATTTCCGAATTCGGAAATTTTGTCACTTTTTCTTCAGTTTTCTTATCATTTTTATAAAGGATGTATTTTCCAAGTCAGATCCCAGTGAGTATGGATCTTCAAGTGCCAATCTGTATTTTTAATGAACAATTTAATGTATTTTCAGTGTGTGTGAATGGATCGAAGTAATTGAATTTGTTTTTTAAGCACGAGTTACATTTAAGAGCGTATTGATGTTTTGTTTCGAGCGGAAGAATTACTGTATCTGGATGCAAGGAGGATTTGACGTTTCAATTTATGGGCAAAAACTTACTTCGTTTTGGGGCTCTTTTTTCTCATCAGCCGCACCATTTTTGACTTTTTCAAGAGTAAATGACGATAACAGGTAAACTGGTCCTGCATGTTTTTTCAAATTCATATTATATTTTATCATGGAACTGGGTACGATAACTAAAATTTTTATTTTGTGGGTATTTTAGCTTCACCGGTGTCCATCGAACTGAACATCCAAAGACAACGACACCCATGTGGAAGACGTGTAATTTCGACCAATTTCGACCGGTACATTTCGTAGCGTTAAACACAACGTTAAAATTATTCATTTTATTTCATTCTATTTGTAGAGTTATCAAAATTAAATGCCATCACTACAAAAATAATGGAAAGTAAGTGGAGAGACATCATTTACAATGTTAAAATCAACGCAAAATGGTGTGAAATAATAAATGAATCTCTATTTATTAAATTAGTCGTAAATTCGCCTAAGTATTTAAATACTTAGGCGAATTTACGACTAATTTAAACGAACTTACAAAGGTCACTTTGAAGATTCGCAAAGTTGATTTTGATTAATTCTGAGCAAAAACTGTGTAAACTTACTAATTTTCTAACTTTTGATGATGAGAGAATAAAAGCATGTCTTTTTTAAGTAAGAACAAGATTTATTGTAATTTCTGGGGGTCGCAAATACAAATTCAGGGGAACAAAGAGTGAAACAGGAACATTTATGACACTTTAACAACACTTCCGGTCACGCGTCATCCAATATCACTCAAAACACCTCCTGCAGGTTGGCTTCTCTGTGCTCGCCATGCTTTTCCCCTTGAACTTGTGCTACCTTGCTACTTCTAACAACGCCAGTTTTCACAGTCACCATTTTACGTAAGAAATGCTCGCAATAGAACGATACAAAAACTGTTTCAACTTTTCTGTTTGTTTTGTTTTACAGCTAACTCGACCTGGCTACTCTACTCCTGCCGGTATTATTGTTAAAACTGACAAATTTAAAATTAAACTAAAATTAAATTTTTTATTGTTAAAACTGACAAATTTTAAACTAAACTAAAATTAAATTTATTGTTAAAACTGACAAATTTTAATCTAAACTAAAATTAAATTTATTGTTAAAACTGCTAAATATAAAATTAAAATAAAATAAAATTTATTGTTTCAACTGACAAATTTGAAATTTGAAAACTGTAAAGTTATTTATCATGTTTATTGTAAATTGTCTTTTTAATTTTGTAAAATTTTTGATTAAACAACATTTTACAACCTTTGTAAATGTGACTTTACAAAGCTAAAAGTTCAAATTTACATTAACTTTTCAGCAATTAAAAGATATTTAAAGCCATATTTTTTCTAGTGTACTAGGATAAAATGTAATTTTAAGTTTGGTTTTTTAGTTGACCACAATTGAACTTGTTTTTGGCAACATTCCATTGTGTAAGGGTATGTATACATAGAACTAGTGCAAAGAAGCCCTCAATTTCCTTCATCCTGTTTACACAACGCTCGTCATGCAATCCACCAACTAGGTATGTTAATTTCAATGCTTTTGGTAAACCAAAACTCAAATAATCTACATTCCTCTTACGATGATTTTTAAATTATTTTTGTTATGTGCTGATTCCAGGGAAACTAGAACTCCGACTGTGTAATTACTTAGATTCAAGAGGACAGACGTGTAGCACCTCAGCGGGTGGAGCCAACACCGGCACCAGCAAACAAGATCACATTACGGAAAAAGAAATAAGCAAGACAAGTCGTTTTATTAAGTTGATCGTTTTATTTAAAAATAGTAAAATTGTAAATTGCATTACAAAGTGGGGAGGAGTGTTGTGTACACACTCACAACTAATCAACTAATTGATTGATGTTGATTGACTTTGTAATAATTGAGAATACACCTGATTGTTAATGAGAAATTATGTAATCTACTTTTGGTTGCTATAGCAATTTGGAATAATAAACAGTCGACTAACCGAAATCAAAGAGTGAAGTTTGTGTGTGTTTTGCTTGAATCTTCAAAATGGAAATAAGTGGACATTAGATTCAACACTGGTATCCACGATGGGATACAGTGGATCTACCGTGATTTTGATGGGTCTGGACAGAAATTGAGTGAGTTAAATGACTTATTTTGCGTGACAGTTTTGGCCTGTTCCATTTAGGGCCCGACTCGCAGGGGCGAGCGGTTTGGCAGTTAAGTTCAATCGTTATTAATTTTTGCGTTGAGTTTTAAAGAAAAACGTTGTGATGGCACAAATGGTATTAGGAGTTGTGCCTCCCTTTACGGGAGTTTCCCTACAGAACTGGACCTCATGGAAGGAAACATTCGAACACTTTGTAACCCTAAATGATATTGCAGACGACAAAAAGGTGCCGTTGCTGCTTACGGTGGTGGGGGTGCCCACCTACGAGAAGATGAAAAGGTTAGTTCAGCCAAAAATACTCGCCAAAACGCCACTGGATGAGATCCTGAAAGCCATGGATGGCTATTATGAGTCTATCAATACTCCATATGCATCGAGGCAGAAGTTAGGCGCCAAAAAGCGTCAAAAAGGAGAGAGCATTGAGAAATATATAGCAGATTTACGAATCCTCGCTCAACAGTGCGATTTCACGACCAAGGAGGAGACGGACAGTGCAGTCATCGACCAGGTGGTCAGGGGCGCGAGGAATGCCCCACTGGTACGTGAAATATTGTTAGGCATGCCAATGTCGGTCACCAAGATGACAAAGTTAGCCGTTTCGCACGAAATGGCCCATTTGGCCTCAACTGAGAGCGACGAGGTGCTGCCCATCACGGAGAGTAATAAAAATAAGTCCGCAGCAGTAATGCAGATGGCAACAGGCAGAGGTAGAGGCGGATTTCGAGGACGACCGGCGTACGGACAGCAAGCGTCAGGGGCCACGGCCGGTGCGGCGGCGGGAACGTCGGGTTTTGGCGGCCAACAACGTGGAAATGCACGACGACCATGGCGAGGAAGACAGGACGGTGGCAGAGGACGCGGAGCTTCCCCGGTGGGCCGAGATGGCCAGCCGATTAAGTGTTTCAGGTGCGGCGGGCCCCATTTTGTGCGGGATTGTCCATTCGATCCCGTTTATGGAGCCCCGGCGGCCCCGGTGGCGGGGGCAACTGGAGCTCGCCCAGTACAGCCAGTTTGGAAGCGGCGCCAACGCGAGACTGAAGTGGAGTGCGGGAGAACGGAATTCCCGCCCGAAGAAGAGCTGGGTTTTCTAGGCGCATACGCCAACGAGGAGTGGAGACAACGGCGCGTGCCAGTGAATGAAGTGCACGAACAGGAGGAAGATTACGCGTTGTATCAGTTGTCGGCCAGGAAGAGACGGTCACAACCGCTTGTGATGACTTTAATAATTAATACTTTGCTTTTTAAGATGCTGTTGGACACTGGAAGTGAACTTTCCATCCTGAACCTGGCAGATTGCAATGAATTGCTGAAGAGAGGGCTGCTGCAGCCAGATGATATAAGACCATCAGCAGTTCAGCTGTTTGCTTATCAACACCAGCCGGTCAAGGTGTTAGGAGTTGTGACAGCGCAAGTCAGACTGAAGGAGGTTACTAAACAGGTGGATTTTATTTTGGTTGGGAGTCAAGGACCCAGTCTAGTTGGGCGTGACTTTGTGCAACTATTTGGGTTGCACACAGTGTTGCAAGCTGTGGATCGTCCGGAGATGTCGCGAGATATATTCGCGGTGAAAACAACCATCGAGGGGTTGCCAGCGACAAGTTCGCAGCCGAGTTCGAGTGATTATTCTCAGGGGTTGCAACAGCTTTTGCATAAATACGAAACAGTGTTTGAGGAAAGATTAGGGACTTATACGGGTGAACCAATCGAATTAGTGTTGAGGCAGGACGCCACTCCAAGATTCTATCGTCCGCGCCCCGTGCCATTTCCGTTGAGGGCGGCGGTCGACAGGGAGATTGACCGCTTGGTCGAGGAGGGAGTTTTCCGACCGGTTGCTTATTCGGCGTGGGGGACACCATTAGTGACGGTCAAAAAGAAAGATGGGGGCGTGAGACTCTGTGGGGACTACCGCTCCACAGTTAACCCAAGTCTCCAGCCAGACCCGTACCCCCTGCCGCGAATTTCAGACTTACTTGCATCGATTGGAAAAGCACGGATTTTTACCACCTTGGATTTGAAACAGGCATATCTGCAGGTGCCCTTATCTGAGCGGTCAGCAATGATCGCCGCCGTGAACACGGTAAAGGGCCTGATGGCCGTGACTCGCCTGCCGTTTGGCACTATGCCGTCGGCAGGCATCTTTCAGCGGACGATTGAGTTGGTGCTGCGTGGGGTTAAAAAAATATACATCTACTTAGATGATATTTTAATTGCGACGTGGTCACTTGATGAACATTTGAACATCTTGGAAGTGATTTTTACGCGCTTGATGGAGAAAGGGCTGCGACTAGCGCGTGACAAGTGTGTCTTTTGCAAGACACGATTAGATTTTTTGGGATTTTCCATAGGAGAAGATGGCGTACGCCCAATTGAGTCGCGAGTTGAGGCGATTGAAAAGATGTCACCCCCAAGAGATGTTAAACATTTGCGTACTTTTTTGGGCATTGTGGCGTTTTATGCGGCCTTTGTGAGGAATTTAGCAAACACAGCCGCTCCGCTTTACGAACTGTTGTGTGTGGACGCAGAGTGGTTGTGGTCGCCTAGGCGACAGGTGGCTTTCCAGCAGATCAAGAGCGCATTGACGCGCGCCCCGGTCTTGACGTTCTACGATCTTGACCGCCCAATTGTGATAGCAACAGATGCATCACCGTACGGCGTGGGAGCCGTATTGGCTCATGTGGACGAGCAGGGTCGTGAATTACCAGTAGCTTTTGCTTCACGTTCATTGAGCCGAGCGGAGCTCAACTATGCTCATATAGACAAAGAAGGACTAGCGATCGTTTTCTCAGTGAAAAAGTTTCACATTTATTTACTTGGACGAAGTTTTGTGATTTATACGGATCACAAGCCGCTCTTGGGTATCTTGGGGACTGACCGGCCGATCCCGGTAGTGGTCAGCCCCAGGATGCTCAGGTGGGCGCTGGTGTTAGCGGCATATGATTACCGGCTATGTTATCGTCGAGGTCAAGATAACCAAAATGCCGATACTTTAAGCCGTTTTCCAGTTGGAGTGCCTGTGGAGGAGTCGGATGACTATCCAGTGTTTCTGGTGGAACTTGAGCAGGAGGACTTGTTATTAGCTAGGGATGTGGCTAAAGCCACAGTGTTGGATCGAGACTTGCAATTAGTGATAAGGGCAGTCAAAACTGGAGAACGGGGGGAATTGGACAAGGCAGCCAAGTTGAGACTTTTTGACCAGAAATTTGACGAATTGAGTCTTGTTACAGGAATTTTGTTGTGGGGCCAAAAAGTGGTTATTCCGGAGAGTTTGCGGCCAAAAATGCTGCGATTACTGCACGAGGGCCATCCAGGAATAGTGGCCATGAAGAAGCGGGCCAGGGCAGTGGTTTGGTGGCCAGGAATCTCAGTGGAGGTAGAGCGTTTCGCGCAAAATTGTGTTATTTGCGCACAAAATAGGACATTGCCACCTCACCACCCGCCTATTGCATGGCCCAAAGCGGAGGCACCTTGGGTGCGGGTGCATTTGGACTACGCGGGGCCCATTTTGGGGCAAATGGTCCTGATTTTGGCAGACGCTTTTTCCGGGTGGATCGAGGCCCACCCGGTTAAATCGGCAACGTCTGCAGCAACAATCAAAGTGCTACGTCAAATATTCAGTGCGTTTGGAATTCCACATTTAGTGGTTACGGATAACGGCTCCCAATTCGCCTCGGCGGAGTTTGCCGAGTTCATGAACAAAAATGGCATCGATCATATATTTGCCCCCCCATATCACCCACAATCCAACGGGCTAGCGGAAAGAGCGGTCAGGTGGGTCAAGGAGAAGTTAGTGAAAATAGTGAGCGGGTCATTGGAGCTCAGATTGTGGCGATTGTCGCTTTTTCAACATGCGAATTTTCGGGGCCGAAATAACTTGACGCCAGCAATGGCATTTTTGGGAAGACAAGTGTTTACCCATATAGACTTGGTTAGACCAAGATTTGGTACAAGCTTTGAAGGGGAAAATGGTGCCCAAGTTAGTTTTCAGATAGGTGAACAAGTGTGGTGGAGAGTGTTGCCAGTGGCGAAACCACCATGGAGAGCTGGAGTGGTTGCACAGCGGCGAGGGAGAGTCATTTACGCTGTAACAGACTTAGAAACAGCCAAACTGATTGTCCGCCACGTGAACCACCTGCGACGCAGAGTGGAGGATCAACCACCCAGCAAGGAGAAGGGACGTTCGCAGGTGGCTGCAGAATTGCAACTCAATAAAGAGCAACAGCAGCCAGCTGTTATGTGGAAGGGAGTGGCAGCCCCAGGTAACAAAATGCAAGTGAACTTACCTATAATTCCAGTGCCGCCCGAGAGAGTCGTGCCAATAATCCCGGCGCCGCAGGACCAGCAGTTACTGGAAGAAATACCAGCGCCGCAGCAAAGAGTTGTTGCACCGCCAGAGGTACAGGAACCTGCACCGGGACCGTCAACTGGATTGGTGCCGACTCCGACGTTGGTAGACAGGGCGAGGAGGGAATCCGAGCTGAGGATGTCCATAGGAGGGACGCCACCGTTCATCCGAGCAGCGTTACAAGGGAACATGCCACGCCTTCCAGTTTTGGGGGAACACCCGCTGACTCCAGGGATACCAGCGAGGAGAACAAGGAATGCAGTGCCGGTCTATAAAGAGGACTCATCGGGGGAGGAGAGCGAGGACGATGAGACCGACTTTATCCCGGCGCGCCAAGAAATTCCAGCTCACGTCAGAAAGGCGAAGAAAGGTCTACGAGTGGCCGATATGGTCGCGCTGGTACCGACAGGAGACCCGGAGGAGAGCAACCAGGCGACACCGGAATTGGAAGGAGAGTTGCAAGAGGACAGACGTGTAGCACCTCAGCGGGTGGAGCCAACACCGGCACCAGCAAACAAGATCACATTACGGAAAAAGAAATAAGCAAGACAAGTCGTTTTATTAAGTTGATCGTTTTATTTAAAAATAGTAAAATTGTAAATTGCATTACAAAGTGGGGAGGAGTGTTGTGTACACACTCACAACTAATCAACTAATTGATTGATGTTGATTGACTTTGTAATAATTGAGAATACACCTGATTGTTAATGAGAAATTATGTAATCTACTTTTGGTTGCTATAGCAATTTGGAATAATAAACAGTCGACTAACCGAAATCAAAGAGTGAAGTTTGTGTGTGTTTTGCTTGAATCTTCAAAATGGAAATAAGTGGACATTAGATTCAACAATTTGTAAAATTTGTAAAAAAATTTGTAAAATTTGTTAAAAAATTTGTAAAATTTGTAAAATTTGTAAAATTTGTAAAATTTGTAAAATTTGTAAAATTTGTAAAATTTGTTAAAAAATTTGTAAAATTTGTAAAAAAATTTGTAAAATTTGTTAAAAAATTTGTAAAATTTGTAAAATTTGTAAAATTTGTAAAAAAAATTTGTAAAATTTGTAAAATTTGTAAAATTTGTAAAATTTGTAAAATTTGTAAAATTTGTAAAATTTGTAAAAAAATTTGTAAAATTTGTTAAAAAATTTGTAAAATTTGTAAAATTTGTAAAAAAAATTTGTAAAATTTGTAAAATTTGTAAAATTTGTAAAATTTGTAAAATTTGTAAAATTTGTAAAATTTGTAAAATTTGTAAAATTTGTAAAAAAATTTGTAAAATTTGTTAAAAAATTTGTAAAATTTGTAAAATTTGTAAAATTTGTAAAATTTGTAAAATTTGTAAAATTTGTAAAATTTGTAAAATTTGTAAAATTTGTAAAATTTGTAAAATTTGTAAAATTTGTAAAATTTGTAAAATTTGTTAAAAAATTTGTAAAATTTGTAAAAAAATTTGTAAAATTTGTTAAAAAATTTGTAAAATTTGTAAAATTTGTAAAATTTGTAAAAAAAATTTGTAAAATTTGTAAAATTTGTAAAATTTGTAAAATTTGTAAAATTTGTAAAATTTGTAAAATTTGTAAAAAAATTTGTAAAATTTGTTAAAAAATTTGTAAAATTTGTAAAATTTGTAAAAAAAATTTGTAAAATTTGTAAAATTTGTAAAATTTGTAAAATTTGTAAAATTTGTAAAATTTGTAAAATTTGTAAAAAAATTTGTAAAATTTGTTAAAAAATTTGTAAAATTTGTAAAATTTGTAAAATTTGTAAAATTTGTAAAATTTGTAAAATTTGTAAAATTTGTAAAATTTGTAAAATTTGTAAAATTTGTAAAATTTGTAAAATTTGTAAAATTTGTAAAATTTGTAAAATTTGTAAAATTTGTAAAATTTGTAAAATTTGTAAAATTTGTAAAATTTGTAAAATTTGTAAAATTTGTTAAAAAATTTGTAAAATTTGTAAAATAGGTAAAAAAATTTGTAAAATTTGTAAAAAAATTTGTAAAATTTGTTAAAAAATTTGTAAAATTTGTAAAATTTGTAAAATTTGTAAAATTTGTAAAATTTGTAAAATTTGTAAAATTTGTAAAAAAATTTGTAAAATTTGTTAAAAAATTTGTAAAATTTGTAAAATTTGTAAAATTTGTAAAAAAATTTGTAAAATTTGTAAAAAAATTTGTAAAATTTGTTAAAAAATTTGTAAAATTTGTTAAAAAATTTGTAAAATTTGTAAAATTTGTAAAATTTGTAAAATTTGTAAAATTTGTAAAAAAATTTGTAAAATTTGTAAAAAAATTTGTAAAATTTGTAAAAAAATTTGTAAAATTTGTTAAAAAATTTGTAAAATTTGTAAAATTTGTAAAATTTGTAAAATTTGTAAAATTTGTTAAAAAATTTGTAAAATTTGTAAAAAAATTTGTAAAATTTGTTAAAAAATTTGTAAAATTTGTAAAATTTGTAAAATTTGTAAAATTTGTAAAATTTGTAAAATTTGTAAAATTTGTTAAAAAATTTGTAAAATTTGTAAAATTTGTAAAAAAATTTGTAAAATTTGTAAAAAAATTTGTAAAATTTGTTAAAAAATTTGTAAAATTTGTAAAATTTGTAAAATTTGTAAAATTTGTAAAATTTGTAAAAAAATTTGTAAAATTTGTAAAATTTGTAAAAAAATTTGTAAAATTTGTTAAAAAATTTGTAAAATTTGTAAAATTTGTAAAATTTGTAAAATTTGTTAAAAAATTTGTAAAATTTGTAAAAAAATTTGTAAAATTTGTTAAAAAATTTGTAAAATTTGTTAAAAAATTTGTAAAATTTGTAAAATTTGTAAAATTTGTTAAAAAATTTGTAAAATTTGTAAAATTTGTAAAATTTGTAAAATTTGTTAAAAAATTTGTAAAATTTGTAAAATTTGTAAAAAAAATTTGTAAAATTTGTAAAATTTGTAAAATTTGTAAAATTTGTAAAATTTGTAAAAAAAATTGTAAAATTTGTTAAAAAATTTGTAAAATTTGTAAAATTTGTAAAAAAAATTGTAAAATTTGTAAAAAAAATTGTAAAATTTGTTAAAAAATTTGTAAAATTTGTAAAATTTGTAAAATTTGTAAAATTTGTAAAATTTGTAAAATTTGTAAAATTTGTAAAATTTGTAAAATTTGTAAAATTTGTAAAATTTGTAAAATTTGTAAAATTTGTAAAATTTGTAAAATTTGTAAAATTTGTAAAATTTGTAAAATTTGTAAAATTTCGCGATTTCATTTGACCTTACTTCGATTTTTCGAACTTGTGACGATCGATCAGCTGACCGATTGTGATAAATATCGCGTCGTGTCGATTCTCCGACACTTCGCGACCGACTACGAACCGGACCACAAGTTATTAGTATTATTTTCTGACCGCTCTTGCTTAATTCCCATCTTTTTATTCACCAGGTGATATTTGACGCCCCCATTGAGCTATCAGACGTTCGTGGTATTTTGATATTCCAGAAGTAGAATTCAATTTTAAATTAGAATTTTAATTTAAATATTAAATTTTAAAGGTGCACACCTTTTATTCTGTCTTGAATTTCATTTATCATCTCCTTTTTCTTTTTAACTCGGCCAACTCGAACCGAGCGAGAGCGAGGTAAAGATTTGTTTGTTGAAATCAATAAACGCGAGAAGGAAAAGGAGAAGGAGTAGGAGAAGCGAGCGAAACAGCCGCGACGACAATGCACAAGTTTGTCCGCTCCGCGCGAAACGAAACAAAACGAGTGCAGCTGAGAGAAACTGGAATGCAGGTTGACTGGTTGGAACTAGGCACGTTTAAACCTCGTTCTAGACCATATTAACTTCATAGTTTTCTCGTCCAAAATAATACTTACTTCCCCGTAAATGTCCACAAACATCGAACGACTTTTAAAGGCGATAAATGCGAATTTTGCATCCGAAGTTTCGTGAATTATGGCGTCGGGAACATAGTTGAACAGTTTTCAAGGAATGTCGGCAGCTGCACCGACATCTATGGGACCATAGATGTTGGTGCAGCTGCCGACATTCCTTGAAAACTGTTCAACAAAATTTCCGAATTCGGAAATTTTGTCACTTTTTCTTCAGTTTTCTTATCATTTTTATAAAGGATGTATTTTCCAAGTCAGATCCCAGTGAGTATGGATCTTCAAGTGCCAATCTGTATTTTTAATGAACAATTTAATGTATTTTCAGTGTGTGTGAATGGATCGAAGTAATTGAATTTGTTTTTTAAGCACGAGTTACATTTAAGAGCGTATTGATGTTTTGTTTCGAGCGGAAGAATTACTGTATCTGGATGCAAGGAGGATTTGACGTTTCAATTTATGGGCAAAAACTTACTTCGTTTTGGGGCTCTTTTTTCTCATCAGCCGCACCATTTTTGACTTTTTCAAGAGTAAATGACGATAACAGGTAAACTGGTCCTGCATGTTTTTTCAAATTCATATTATATTTTATCATGGAACTGGGTACGATAACTAAAATTTTTATTTTGTGGGTATTTTAGCTTCACCGGTGTCCATCGAACTGAACATCCAAAGACAACGACACCCATGTGGAAGACGTGTAATTTCGACCGATTTCGACCGGTACATTTCGTAGCGTTAAACACAACGTTAAAATTATTCATTTTATTTCATTCTATTTGTAGAGTTATCAAAATTAAATGCCATCACTACAAAAATAATGGAAAGTAAGTGGAGAGACATCATTTACAATGTTAAAATCAACGCAAAATGGTGTGAAATAATAAATGAATCTCTATTTATTAAATTAGTCGTAAATTCGCCTAAGTATTTAAATACTTAGGCGAATTTACGACTAATTTAAACGAACTTACAAAGGTCACTTTGAAGATTCGCAAAGTTGATTTTGATTAATTCTGAGCAAAAACTGTGTAAACTTACTAATTTTCTAACTTTTGATGATGAGAGAATAAAAGCATGTCTTTTTTAAGTAAGAACAAGATTTATTGTAATTTCTGGGGGTCGCAAATACAAATTCAGGGGAACAAAGAGTGAAACAGGAACATTTATGACACTTTAACAACACTTCCGGTCACGCGTCATCCAATATCACTCAAAACACCTCCTGCAGGTTGGCTTCTCTGTGCTCGCCATGCTTTTCCCCTTGAACTTGTGCTACCTTGCTACTTCTAACAACGCCAGTTTTCACAGTCACCATTTTACGTAAGAAATGCTCGCAATAGAACGATACAAAAACTGTTTCAACTTTTCTGTTTGTTTTGTTTTACAGCTAACTCGACCTGGCTACTCTACTCCTGCCGGTATTATTGTTAAAACTGACAAATTTAAAATTAAACTAAAATTAAATTTTTTATTGTTAAAACTGACAAATTTTAAACTAAACTAAAATTAAATTTATTGTTAAAACTGACAAATTTTAATCTAAACTAAAATTAAATTTATTGTTAAAACTGCTAAATATAAAATTAAAATAAAATAAAATTTATTGTTTCAACTGACAAATTTGAAATTTGAAAACTGTAAAGTTATTTATCATGTTTATTGTAAATTGTCTTTTTAATTTTGTAAAATTTTTGATTAAACAACATTTTACAACCTTTGTAAATGTGACTTTACAAAGCTAAAAGTTCAAATTTACATTAACTTTTCAGCAATTAAAAGATATTTAAAGCCATATTTTTTCTAGTGTACTAGGATAAAATGTAATTTTAAGTTTGGTTTTTTAGTTGACCACAATTGAACTTGTTTTTGGCAACATTCCATTGTGTAAGGGTATGTATACATAGAACTAGTGCAAAGAAGCCCTCAATTTCCTTCATCCTGTTTACACAACGCTCGTCATGCAATCCACCAACTAGGTATGTTAATTTCAATGCTTTTGGTAAACCAAAACTCAAATAATCTACATTCCTCTTACGATGATTTTTAAATTATTTTTGTTATGTGCTGATTCCAGGGAAACTAGAACTCCGACTGTGTAATTACTTAGATTCAAGAGGACAGACGTGTAGCACCTCAGCGGGTGGAGCCAACACCGGCACCAGCAAACAAGATCACATTACGGAAAAAGAAATAAGCAAGACAAGTCGTTTTATTAAGTTGATCGTTTTATTTAAAAATAGTAAAATTGTAAATTGCATTACAAAGTGGGGAGGAGTGTTGTGTACACACTCACAACTAATCAACTAATTGATTGATGTTGATTGACTTTGTAATAATTGAGAATACACCTGATTGTTAATGAGAAATTATGTAATCTACTTTTGGTTGCTATAGCAATTTGGAATAATAAACAGTCGACTAACCGAAATCAAAGAGTGAAGTTTGTGTGTGTTTTGCTTGAATCTTCAAAATGGAAATAAGTGGACATTAGATTCAACACTGGTATCCACGATGGGATACAGTGGATCTACCGTGATTTTGATGGGTCTGGACAGAAATTGAGTGAGTTAAATGACTTATTTTGCGTGACAGTTTTGGCCTGTTCCATTTAGGGCCCGACTCGCAGGGGCGAGCGGTTTGGCGGTTAAGTTCAATCGTTATTAATTTTTGCGTTGAGTTTTAAAGAAAAACGTTGTGATGGCACAAATGGTATTAGGAGTTGTGCCTCCCTTTACGGGAGTTTCCCTACAGAACTGGACCTCATGGAAGGAAACATTCGAACACTTTGTAACCCTAAATGATATTGCAGACGACAAAAAGGTGCCGTTGCTGCTTACGGTGGTGGGGGTGCCCACCTACGAGAAGATGAAAAGGTTAGTTCAGCCAAAAATACTCGCCAAAACGCCACTGGATGAGATCCTGAAAGCCATGGATGGCTATTATGAGTCTATCAATACTCCATATGCATCGAGGCAGAAGTTAGGCGCCAAAAAGCGTCAAAAAGGAGAGAGCATTGAGAAATATATAGCAGATTTACGAATCCTCGCTCAACAGTGCGATTTCACGACCAAGGAGGAGACGGACAGTGCAGTCATCGACCAGGTGGTCAGGGGCGCGAGGAATGCCCCACTGGTACGTGAAATATTGTTAGGCATGCCAATGTCGGTCACCAAGATGACAAAGTTAGCCGTTTCGCACGAAATGGCCCATTTGGCCTCAACTGAGAGCGACGAGGTGCTGCCCATCACGGAGAGTAATAAAAATAAGTCCGCAGCAGTAATGCAGATGGCAACAGGCAGAGGTAGAGGCGGATTTCGAGGACGACCGGCGTACGGACAGCAAGCGTCAGGGGCCACGGCCGGTGCGGCGGCGGGAACGTCGGGTTTTGGCGGCCAACAACGTGGAAATGCACGACGACCATGGCGAGGAAGACAGGACGGTGGCAGAGGACGCGGAGCTTCCCCGGTGGGCCGAGATGGCCAGCCGATTAAGTGTTTCAGGTGCGGCGGGCCCCATTTTGTGCGGGATTGTCCATTCGATCCCGTTTATGGAGCCCCGGCGGCCCCGGTGGCGGGGGCAACTGGAGCTCGCCCAGTACAGCCAGTTTGGAAGCGGCGCCAACGCGAGACTGAAGTGGAGTGCGGGAGAACGGAATTCCCGCCCGAAGAAGAGCTGGGTTTTCTAGGCGCATACGCCAACGAGGAGTGGAGACAACGGCGCGTGCCAGTGAATGAAGTGCACGAACAGGAGGAAGATTACGCGTTGTATCAGTTGTCGGCCAGGAAGAGACGGTCACAACCGCTTGTGATGACTTTAATAATTAATACTTTGCTTTTTAAGATGCTGTTGGACACTGGAAGTGAACTTTCCATCCTGAACCTGGCAGATTGCAATGAATTGCTGAAGAGAGGGCTGCTGCAGCCAGATGATATAAGACCATCAGCAGTTCAGCTGTTTGCTTATCAACACCAGCCGGTCAAGGTGTTAGGAGTTGTGACAGCGCAAGTCAGACTGAAGGAGGTTACTAAACAGGTGGATTTTATTTTGGTTGGGAGTCAAGGACCCAGTCTAGTTGGGCGTGACTTTGTGCAACTATTTGGGTTGCACACAGTGTTGCAAGCTGTGGATCGTCCGGAGATGTCGCGAGATATATTCGCGGTGAAAACAACCATCGAGGGGTTGCCAGCGACAAGTTCGCAGCCGAGTTCGAGTGATTATTCTCAGGGGTTGCAACAGCTTTTGCATAAATACGAAACAGTGTTTGAGGAAAGATTAGGGACTTATACGGGTGAACCAATCGAATTAGTGTTGAGGCAGGACGCCACTCCAAGATTCTATCGTCCGCGCCCCGTGCCATTTCCGTTGAGGGCGGCGGTCGACAGGGAGATTGACCGCTTGGTCGAGGAGGGAGTTTTCCGACCGGTTGCTTATTCGGCGTGGGGGACACCATTAGTGACGGTCAAAAAGAAAGATGGGGGCGTGAGACTCTGTGGGGACTACCGCTCCACAGTTAACCCAAGTCTCCAGCCAGACCCGTACCCCCTGCCGCGAATTTCAGACTTACTTGCATCGATTGGAAAAGCACGGATTTTTACCACCTTGGATTTGAAACAGGCATATCTGCAGGTGCCCTTATCTGAGCGGTCAGCAATGATCGCCGCCGTGAACACGGTAAAGGGCCTGATGGCCGTGACTCGCCTGCCGTTTGGCACTATGCCGTCGGCAGGCATCTTTCAGCGGACGATTGAGTTGGTGCTGCGTGGGGTTAAAAAAATATACATCTACTTAGATGATATTTTAATTGCGACGTGGTCACTTGATGAACATTTGAACATCTTGGAAGTGATTTTTACGCGCTTGATGGAGAAAGGGCTGCGACTAGCGCGTGACAAGTGTGTCTTTTGCAAGACACGATTAGATTTTTTGGGATTTTCCATAGGAGAAGATGGCGTACGCCCAATTGAGTCGCGAGTTGAGGCGATTGAAAAGATGTCACCCCCAAGAGATGTTAAACATTTGCGTACTTTTTTGGGCATTGTGGCGTTTTATGCGGCCTTTGTGAGGAATTTAGCAAACACAGCCGCTCCGCTTTACGAACTGTTGTGTGTGGACGCAGAGTGGTTGTGGTCGCCTAGGCGACAGGTGGCTTTCCAGCAGATCAAGAGCGCATTGACGCGCGCCCCGGTCTTGACGTTCTACGATCTTGACCGCCCAATTGTGATAGCAACAGATGCATCACCGTACGGCGTGGGAGCCGTATTGGCTCATGTGGACGAGCAGGGTCGTGAATTACCAGTAGCTTTTGCTTCACGTTCATTGAGCCGAGCGGAGCTCAACTATGCTCATATAGACAAAGAAGGACTAGCGATCGTTTTCTCAGTGAAAAAGTTTCACATTTATTTACTTGGACGAAGTTTTGTGATTTATACGGATCACAAGCCGCTCTTGGGTATCTTGGGGACTGACCGGCCGATCCCGGTAGTGGTCAGCCCCAGGATGCTCAGGTGGGCGCTGGTGTTAGCGGCATATGATTACCGGCTATGTTATCGTCGAGGTCAAGATAACCAAAATGCCGATACTTTAAGCCGTTTTCCAGTTGGAGTGCCTGTGGAGGAGTCGGATGACTATCCAGTGTTTCTGGTGGAACTTGAGCAGGAGGACTTGTTATTAGCTAGGGATGTGGCTAAAGCCACAGTGTTGGATCGAGACTTGCAATTAGTGATAAGGGCAGTCAAAACTGGAGAACGGGGGGAATTGGACAAGGCAGCCAAGTTGAGACTTTTTGACCAGAAATTTGACGAATTGAGTCTTGTTACAGGAATTTTGTTGTGGGGCCAAAAAGTGGTTATTCCGGAGAGTTTGCGGCCAAAAATGCTGCGATTACTGCACGAGGGCCATCCAGGAATAGTGGCCATGAAGAAGCGGGCCAGGGCAGTGGTTTGGTGGCCAGGAATCTCAGTGGAGGTAGAGCGTTTCGCGCAAAATTGTGTTATTTGCGCACAAAATAGGACATTGCCACCTCACCACCCGCCTATTGCATGGCCCAAAGCGGAGGCACCTTGGGTGCGGGTGCATTTGGACTACGCGGGGCCCATTTTGGGGCAAATGGTCCTGATTTTGGCAGACGCTTTTTCCGGGTGGATCGAGGCCCACCCGGTTAAATCGGCAACGTCTGCAGCAACAATCAAAGTGCTACGTCAAATATTCAGTGCGTTTGGAATTCCACATTTAGTGGTTACGGATAACGGCTCCCAATTCGCCTCGGCGGAGTTTGCCGAGTTCATGAACAAAAATGGCATCGATCATATATTTGCCCCCCCATATCACCCACAATCCAACGGGCTAGCGGAAAGAGCGGTCAGGTGGGTCAAGGAGAAGTTAGTGAAAATAGTGAGCGGGTCATTGGAGCTCAGATTGTGGCGATTGTCGCTTTTTCAACATGCGAATTTTCGGGGCCGAAATAACTTGACGCCAGCAATGGCATTTTTGGGAAGACAAGTGTTTACCCATATAGACTTGGTTAGACCAAGATTTGGTACAAGCTTTGAAGGGGAAAATGGTGCCCAAGTTAGTTTTCAGATAGGTGAACAAGTGTGGTGGAGAGTGTTGCCAGTGGCGAAACCACCATGGAGAGCTGGAGTGGTTGCACAGCGGCGAGGGAGAGTCATTTACGCTGTAACAGACTTAGAAACAGCCAAACTGATTGTCCGCCACGTGAACCACCTGCGACGCAGAGTGGAGGATCAACCACCCAGCAAGGAGAAGGGACGTTCGCAGGTGGCTGCAGAATTGCAACCCAATAAAGAGCAACAGCAGCCAGCTGTTATGTGGAAGGGAGTGGCAGCCCCAGGTAACAAAATGCAAGTGAACTTACCTATAATTCCAGTGCCGCCCGAGAGAGTCGTGCCAATAATCCCGGCGCCGCAGGACCAGCAGTTACTGGAAGAAATACCAGCGCCGCAGCAAAGAGTTGTTGCACCGCCAGAGGTACAGGAACCTGCACCGGGACCGTCAACTGGATTGGTGCCGACTCCGACGTTGGTAGACAGGGCGAGGAGGGAATCCGAGCTGAGGATGTCCATAGGAGGGACGCCACCGTTCATCCGAGCAGCGTTACAAGGGAACATGCCACGCCTTCCAGTTTTGGGGGAACACCCGCTGACTCCAGGGATACCAGCGAGGAGAACAAGGAATGCAGTGCCGGTCTATAAAGAGGACTCATCGGGGGAGGAGAGCGAGGACGATGAGACCGACTTTATCCCGGCGCGCCAAGAAATTCCAGCTCACGTCAGAAAGGCGAAGAAAGGTCTACGAGTGGCCGATATGGTCGCGCTGGTACCGACAGGAGACCCGGAGGAGAGCAACCAGGCGACACCGGAATTGGAAGGAGAGTTGCAAGAGGACAGACGTGTAGCACCTCAGCGGGTGGAGCCAACACCGGCACCAGCAAACAAGATCACATTACGGAAAAAGAAATAAGCAAGACAAGTCGTTTTATTAAGTTGATCGTTTTATTTAAAAATAGTAAAATTGTAAATTGCATTACAAAGTGGGGAGGAGTGTTGTGTACACACTCACAACTAATCAACTAATTGATTGATGTTGATTGACTTTGTAATAATTGAGAATACACCTGATTGTTAATGAGAAATTATGTAATCTACTTTTGGTTGCTATAGCAATTTGGAATAATAAACAGTCGACTAACCGAAATCAAAGAGTGAAGTTTGTGTGTGTTTTGCTTGAATCTTCAAAATGGAAATAAGTGGACATTAGATTCAACAATTTGTAAAATTTGTAAAAAAATTTGTAAAATTTGTTAAAAAATTTGTAAAATTTGTAAAATTTGTAAAATTTGTAAAATTTGTAAAATTTGTAAAATTTGTAAAATTTGTTAAAAAATTTGTAAAATTTGTAAAAAAATTTGTAAAATTTGTTAAAAAATTTGTAAAATTTGTAAAATTTGTAAAATTTGTAAAAAAAATTTGTAAAATTTGTAAAATTTGTAAAATTTGTAAAATTTGTAAAATTTGTAAAATTTGTAAAATTTGTAAAAAAATTTGTAAAATTTGTTAAAAAATTTGTAAAATTTGTAAAATTTGTAAAAAAAATTTGTAAAATTTGTAAAATTTGTAAAATTTGTAAAATTTGTAAAATTTGTAAAATTTGTAAAATTTGTAAAAAAATTTGTAAAATTTGTTAAAAAATTTGTAAAATTTGTTAAAAAATTTGTAAAATTTGTAAAATTTGTAAAATTTGTAAAATTTGTAAAATTTGTAAAATTTGTAAAATTTGTAAAATTTGTAAAATTTGTAAAATTTGTAAAATTTGTAAAATTTGTAAAATTTGTTAAAAAATTTGTAAAATTTGTAAAATAGGTAAAAAAATTTGTAAAATTTGTAAAAAAATTTGTAAAATTTGTTAAAAAATTTGTAAAATTTGTAAAATTTGTAAAATTTGTAAAATTTGTAAAATTTGTAAAATTTGTAAAATTTGTAAAAAAATTTGTAAAATTTGTTAAAAAATTTGTAAAATTTGTAAAATTTGTAAAATTTGTAAAAAAATTTGTAAAATTTGTAAAAAAATTTGTAAAATTTGTTAAAAAATTTGTAAAATTTGTTAAAAAATTTGTAAAATTTGTAAAATTTGTAAAATTTGTAAAATTTGTAAAATTTGTAAAAAAATTTGTAAAATTTGTAAAAAAATTTGTAAAATTTGTTAAAAAATTTGTAAAATTTGTAAAATTTGTAAAATTTGTTAAAAAATTTGTAAAATTTGTAAAAAAATTTGTAAAATTTGTTAAAAAATTTGTAAAATTTGTAAAATTTGTAAAATTTGTAAAATTTGTAAAATTTGTAAAATTTGTAAAATTTGTTAAAAAATTTGTAAAATTTGTAAAATTTGTAAAAAAATTTGTAAAATTTGTAAAAAAATTTGTAAAATTTGTTAAAAAATTTGTAAAATTTGTAAAATTTGTAAAATTTGTAAAATTTGTAAAATTTGTAAAAAAATTTGTAAAATTTGTAAAATTTGTAAAAAAATTTGTAAAATTTGTTAAAAAATTTGTAAAATTTGTAAAATTTGTAAAATTTGTAAAATTTGTTAAAAAATTTGTAAAATTTGTAAAAAAATTTGTAAAATTTGTTAAAAAATTTGTAAAATTTGTTAAAAAATTTGTAAAATTTGTAAAATTTGTAAAATTTGTTAAAAAATTTGTAAAATTTGTAAAATTTGTAAAATTTGTAAAATTTGTTAAAAAATTTGTAAAATTTGTAAAATTTGTAAAAAAAATTTGTAAAATTTGTAAAATTTGTAAAATTTGTAAAATTTGTAAAATTTGTAAAAAAAATTGTAAAATTTGTTAAAAAATTTGTAAAATTTGTAAAATTTGTAAAAAAAATTGTAAAATTTGTAAAAAAAATTGTAAAATTTGTTAAAAAATTTGTAAAATTTGTAAAATTTGTAAAATTTGTAAAATTTGTAAAATTTGTAAAATTTGTAAAATTTGTAAAATTTGTAAAATTTGTAAAATTTGTAAAACTTGTAAAATTTGTAAAATTTGTAAAATTTGTAAAATTTGTAAAATTTGTAAAATTTGTAAAATTTGTAAAATTTGTAAAATTTCGCGATTTCATTTGACCTTACTTCGATTTTTCGAACTTGTGACGATCGATCAGCTGACCGATTGTGATAAATATCGCGTCGTGTCGATTCTCCGACACTTCGCGACCGACTACGAACCGGACCACAAGTTATTAGTATTATTTTCTGACCGCTCTTGCTTAATTCCCATCTTTTTATTCACCAGGTGATATTTGACGCCCCCATTGAGCTATCAGACGTTCGTGGTATTTTGATATTCCAGAAGTAGAATTCAATTTTAAATTAGAATTTTAATTTAAATATTAAATTTTAAAGGTGCACACCTTTTATTCTGTCTTGAATTTCATTTATCATCTCCTTTTTCTTTTTAACTCGGCCAACTCGAACCGAGCGAGAGCGAGGTAAAGATTTGTTTGTTGAAATCAATAAACGCGAGAAGGAAAAGGAGAAGGAGTAGGAGAAGCGAGCGAAACAGCCGCGACGACAATGCACAAGTTTGTCCGCTCCGCGCGAAACGAAACAAAACGAGTGCAGCTGAGAGAAACTGGAATGCAGGTTGACTGGTTGGAACTAGGCACGTTTAAACCTCGTTCTAGACCATATTAACTTCATAGTTTTCTCGTCCAAAATAATACTTACTTCCCCGTAAATGTCCACAAACATCGAACGACTTTTAAAGGCGATAAATGCGAATTTTGCATCCGAAGTTTCGTGAATTATGGCGTCGGGAACATAGTTGAACAGTTTTCAAGGAATGTCGGCAGCTGCACCGACATCTATGGGACCATAGATGTTGGTGCAGCTGCCGACATTCCTTGAAAACTGTTCAACAAAATTTCCGAATTCGGAAATTTTGTCACTTTTTCTTCAGTTTTCTTATCATTTTTATAAAGGATGTATTTTCCAAGTCAGATCCCAGTGAGTATGGATCTTCAAGTGCCAATCTGTATTTTTAATGAACAATTTAATGTATTTTCAGTGTGTGTGAATGGATCGAAGTAATTGAATTTGTTTTTTAAGCACGAGTTACATTTAAGAGCGTATTGATGTTTTGTTTCGAGCGGAAGAATTACTGTATCTGGATGCAAGGAGGATTTGACGTTTCAATTTATGGGCAAAAACTTACTTCGTTTTGGGGCTCTTTTTTCTCATCAGCCGCACCATTTTTGACTTTTTCAAGAGTAAATGACGATAACAGGTAAACTGGTCCTGCATGTTTTTTCAAATTCATATTATATTTTATCATGGAACTGGGTACGATAACTAAAATTTTTATTTTGTGGGTATTTTAGCTTCACCGGTGTCCATCGAACTGAACATCCAAAGACAACGACACCCATGTGGAAGACGTGTAATTTCGACCGATTTCGACCGGTACATTTCGTAGCGTTAAACACAACGTTAAAATTATTCATTTTATTTCATTCTATTTGTAGAGTTATCAAAATTAAATGCCATCACTACAAAAATAATGGAAAGTAAGTGGAGAGACATCATTTACAATGTTAAAATCAACGCAAAATGGTGTGAAATAATAAATGAATCTCTATTTATTAAATTAGTCGTAAATTCGCCTAAGTATTTAAATACTTAGGCGAATTTACGACTAATTTAAACGAACTTACAAAGGTCACTTTGAAGATTCGCAAAGTTGATTTTGATTAATTCTGAGCAAAAACTGTGTAAACTTACTAATTTTCTAACTTTTGATGATGAGAGAATAAAAGCATGTCTTTTTTAAGTAAGAACAAGATTTATTGTAATTTCTGGGGGTCGCAAATACAAATTCAGGGGAACAAAGAGTGAAACAGGAACATTTATGACACTTTAACAACACTTCCGGTCACGCGTCATCCAATATCACTCAAAACACCTCCTGCAGGTTGGCTTCTCTGTGCTCGCCATGCTTTTCCCCTTGAACTTGTGCTACCTTGCTACTTCTAACAACGCCAGTTTTCACAGTCACCATTTTACGTAAGAAATGCTCGCAATAGAACGATACAAAAACTGTTTCAACTTTTCTGTTTGTTTTGTTTTACAGCTAACTCGACCTGGCTACTCTACTCCTGCCGGTATTATTGTTAAAACTGACAAATTTAAAATTAAACTAAAATTAAATTTTTTATTGTTAAAACTGACAAATTTTAAACTAAACTAAAATTAAATTTATTGTTAAAACTGACAAATTTTAATCTAAACTAAAATTAAATTTATTGTTAAAACTGCTAAATATAAAATTAAAATAAAATAAAATTTATTGTTTCAACTGACAAATTTGAAATTTGAAAACTGTAAAGTTATTTATCATGTTTATTGTAAATTGTCTTTTTAATTTTGTAAAATTTTTGATTAAACAACATTTTACAACCTTTGTAAATGTGACTTTACAAAGCTAAAAGTTCAAATTTACATTAACTTTTCAGCAATTAAAAGATATTTAAAGCCATATTTTTTCTAGTGTACTAGGATAAAATGTAATTTTAAGTTTGGTTTTTTAGTTGACCACAATTGAACTTGTTTTTGGCAACATTCCATTGTGTAAGGGTATGTATACATAGAACTAGTGCAAAGAAGCCCTCAATTTCCTTCATCCTGTTTACACAACGCTCGTCATGCAATCCACCAACTAGGTATGTTAATTTCAATGCTTTTGGTAAACCAAAACTCAAATAATCTACATTCCTCTTACGATGATTTTTAAATTATTTTTGTTATGTGCTGATTCCAGGGAAACTAGAACTCCGACTGTGTAATTACATAGATTCCACAAAGATGGAGCCACACAGCCCACGGTATTTGTGCATTTGTATTATTGCTTTAACTAGAAAATAAAAGCGATTGCCAAGTGCAGAGGGGCGGGTTAAGGGAAGATTGACCTGAGTATTTAAATTAAGAGGTTAGAAATAATGTGTAAATTTTAGCCCGGCAATAACCAGAAAACAGTTAAAAAAATCAAAAATCCAAATAAGTAATAATGAGCGAATGGTGATAAAAAGTAGAAACCCTGGAAAACTATATATGGAAAGAAAGAAATGAAAAGAGTTTAATTTGATGAGGATTGTATAACGAAAGATCAAAAGGCCAAGTAGGTATTGCAGTGAAGCAAAAGAAAATTGATGGGCAGCAGGTTAAAGAAAGAAAACTTTAACAAGTGCATTCAAACTGATGAAGCAAATACTTATAGTTTGTGTAAATGACAAAAAATAATTTCAAAAGATGGTATAAATGACTTACGGACACATCCAGGTCCGTGGGAAAATCCTTGTATAGCTAGCTACCTTTCGACGCGGGCGTTGGGTAGTGAGAAATTCCCTGCTCGTCGGGTGACAAGCCATGCCAACTGTGTGGGGCAAACAAAAAATGTGAAGTTGAGAGTAATTATATGCGCATAAACCTTTTGTACAGGCAAAATTAAGTAAAAATAGATTAAATAAGGAATAAAAGAATTTACGATGAAAGGTTTGGAACCGTTCAAAAATAAAAAATGAAGGGTAAAACCATACTTGTGACAAACATAATTTGAATGACCTTGAAAGTTTATTTCGAGGTCATTGTATTATATCTTGAAAACCATCAAAGGTAAAGCTAAATTTCCAACTCAAAAGTTGACGAGCAAACATTAATTAGTATAAAACACGAACTTTATTAAATTACTTCCCGGTAATGTTTATTGTACGGTTCGTTGATCATTTTTTTGTGTCTGGCTAGTTGTTTTAATGGTATTCAAAACATTTGTAATTAAAACATTCACTCTCTGTACACATCAATTTAAAAGTAGATAAATTAAAAGCTCACTTCCTTTCCTTAGGTCAAACATCAAATTTATTGCAGACTTTAAATTCATCATCCATTTAAGTCTAAATGCACACTTTAGGCGATAGTTTGAATTACAGAAATTGTTTTTCAAGGCTGAGATAAATTTTAAATGATAGAATGCATGTTTTGAATTGCAGTTAACAGTTGCTATACTAACTCTTTCATTAACCCTCGGAGGCATAAATGTAAAATGTGCCGTTCTCGTATAAGGCATTACGGATTTATGGACAATTTTCAGGTCAATTAGTTTAAGCGCCATTTCGATTTTTGAAAGTTTGCAACTAATTTTATAGAAGGCGTTAGTTATGAACAGTGAAAATACAGGGGAATGAAAAGTCTGTCACTTCACAAAATATTTCCGAAAGTGCTGACAATGCATCTAATCTAATGATGGCAAAGTACTAAAGTTGGGTGGGGCAATCTTTTGGTGACCCGAAATTTGACCTTGGGACGTTCCTTCAAGGTCATTTGAAAATTATCTCGGAAACCGTTAGAGATAGACAGAAATTTCCAAGTGTAAACTTGTAGAGCAACATTTATTTAGTCTAAAAATGACTAATTCTCAAATCTTTTGTATCAAAAAATCTTAAGAAAATCACAATTTTCAAGGTCAAACGCTAATGTGGCCAAAATTGAAAAAGCGCCAAAAACGTGCTCATTAGACGTAAAATGACCCAAAAAATCGATTCCCCCGGTTGGAATTTTCATATCTGGCCCCGTTGCCGAGATATGGGCTAAAAACTGAATTTTTAAAAAGAAAAAGTCATAAAAAAATTCAGTTTTCAGCCCATATCGCTGCAACGGGGCCAGATATGCAAATTCCAACCAGGGGGATCGATTTTTTGGGTCATTTTACGTCTAATCAGCACGTTTTTGGCGCTTTTTCAATTTTGGCCATGTTAGCCTTTGACTTGTGTCTACTTTGATATAAACAAAATCACAAATTTTCAGCAAAAAAAATGTATAGGAAAAAAAATTTTTCTATTCTAGAAAGAGCTTGTCCATAAATCCGTACAGCCTCATGCCTCCAAGGGTTAATAAACATTTTCACAAAAATAGCATCCTAAATTAAACCTAAACGATATCTTTTTACTATTATTTCAGCTCTGATTCTGAAGACAATAGCTGTCGTTTATTATTATGCTATTCGCCTCCATGGGCACGCCGGTTGGCTACACGCAAAATGTTCACTTTCTGTTATGGCATGTTGAACATAGTGCAAGGAATGTTATTCTTCTACATAGTGGGATCTCTGACAACCATTGAATCCCACTTTCAGTTGCCTAGTGAAACATTTGGGCTGGTACTTAGTGTGGGTGAAGTAGCTTGCATCTTAACGAGTGTCGTCGTTGGTATAATCATTGACAACAAAACTCACCGGCCTCACAGCCTTGGAATCTGTTTCTTGCTAATTGGCATTGGAAACAACTTATTTGCATTGCCCTATTACATATATGGCAGTCCAATACCACTTGATAACACCATTAATGGCACCTCAGCACATACCCTGTGCATTGAAAGCTCTACCCTCAACAAGGATTGCGTTACAGCACTGCTGGCACCACCTGGTTCCAGCCAATGGGCTGTTGGATCAATATTTCTTCTTGCTTGGTCCACGGCTAACATTGGATCCAATGCAATGTTTATAATTGGAACCGTATTTCTAGACGACAATGTTGAAAACAAAAATTCACCAATGTATTTGTGTAAGTCCAGAAATAGTATCAACATGTGCTATTACTGTATTTCAGCAATTAAATACAGGATGTCAATAAACTTATACCACTGTTTGTGTGTGCATTTCAGCTTTGATGTGCAGTATCCGCACGATTGGTCCCATATTTGGTTCTTTTCTCAGCACATTTTGTCTTGCAACATACATTAATCCAACTGGTAATTTTATATTACCGAAGTGCGTGAAGCTGGCACTTCAGACATAGCAAAATTTGTGGGAATTGATTGTATCCAAGCAAGCTACATGACTCATCCTTTATGGACAATTGTTCCTATTTGCATCAATAGCCGTGTTTACATGTACTCAGTTTTCCAGAGGAGTTGAAATCTGAATTTTTTTTATCTGGATTACCCTGTGCGTTTACTATACATGTCCCTAGTTTTCTAGTAAACATGATGGCCACATTTGAATTACCCATAATGCATTTTGATTATCTGGAACAACAAAATGGTTGTCGATCTATTTCAGCCTCTAAACAAATCAAAATCTGACCCCGGAAATCGTTTTTAGCTCATTTCAAATCTTTTTCGGTACTAAGTGTCGTTGGTACATCAGTCTAACGACGAGCTAACGATATTCCGATCATATAGTTTTTAATTTTCGCATGCATAGGTGTTTACATGCAGTTTTCAATGCGCAGAACGCCCAAAATCTAGCTCGTACAACTGGAATTTAGTTTTTTTTGGGTAAATGTAAACATGGTGAATTTGTTATACTGCCATCTTCACAGCACTTCTAGTTTATACTTTTTAATCCTCATTGCGTTTAAATCGTGATATAATTTGCAGAAACTCCATGGTTTGATAACCGCGATTCCCGTTGGGTCGGAGCCTGGTGGTTGGGGTATGTGACCATGGGTTGGCTTGCCATTATGTGTGGCTTGTTGATCGCTCAGTTTCCGCGACGTCTGCCAACGGAAGAACTCACACCGGCATTGAAAATGGAGATGGAACAAAAAGACTCAGTGACTGATGTTGATAAAAATCCACAAGAGGGAAAAAAAACCTCGATTTATGAATACTGTAAAGGTAAGAACTATCAGAGATATTGTTACGTGGAATCCGGGCCTAATCAGGTCTCCACGCAACTATGTTTAATTGGGGTTTAGTGAGTGTGAAAGGAAAGAATGAGATTCATTTATGCTTTAAATTCAATTCAGATTTATTTGACCGGACAAACAAAGTTTGTTCGATCCCTTATAAATTCAGATACATTTATTCTCAACAGGTCAGAATGTTATTTTGGATAAATTGTCACTTCTTACATTTGTCAAATGTACAACCTTTATTAATTGGGTTATGAACTACTGTGTGATAACTTAATTGCGATGTAATTAAATTGGTTTTATAGTCATCAGCCGCGCTCTTTATTGAGGCGACATCAGACTCTCTAGTTCTGAAAAGCAAAAGTGATTAGAGACCTGTCTTAGTGCGGGCTCCTTATTTATAGCAAATCTGCCATAAACCCCATAATTGAATTGATCGGTCCATCACATGGCGATGACGGAGTCCAAGCCGTCAGCGCCATCTGTGGCCGAAATTTAGCAACATTTAACCTAATAATGATTCGAATTACGTGCTACGAATCGCGCATCAATTGGCACGGTTCGTACACGTGACAACTCCCTTTTTTGCTGTGTTTTGGACCCCAAAATACAAATTTCGATACCAGACAGGTGTCTTTTAAATCGGACATTCTTAAGGAATGTTCGGCTATTTCTACCTTTCATAAGTTATCACTCAGCTGTTTCATAGTTATCACACAAACTTAAATTATTCTGGAGTTAACTTTACTCCCTTTTATTCCAATGTTACCATTCTGATCAAATCATAAAATAATTCAACTTAAACTAACTTAATATCACTAATACAATATTTGCTTTTCCATTGTTCATCTTTACATATTTGAAAAGTCTAACAAAAAAACGTAAGTCAAAAGAAAATTTTGTCAAAATTAAATTATCAAAATCAAAGTTCACATTTTAAATTAAAACAAGATGAAAAATAAATATAAATTATTCTGTCACTCAATATTCAAAACTATTCACATTAAAAAACAAGCATTTTCATAATAAATTACAACTCTTAACAATTTTCCAAAATGGGAATAAACAAATTCAAAAAATATTTTTCCTATTTCTCTAATTTTCTTTAAAATTAACAATACCGTTAAAACATCAACTTATTTCAATTATTTACAATAATTAACTCCTTCTAACATTCAATCAAAATTATGCTGTGAAATATTTACATTAAATTTATCAAAATTTTCAACACATTATATTTTCAAGCAAAATTCGCGATAGATTCCACTCGCGTCCTCAGTCAATTCGCATTATTCAAATTAAATTTTTCCAATTTATTCTTTAAAACTATTTTTAAATTAAACTATTACACTACTAAATTCAATTTCAAATTATTTCAAAATTTTATCTAACTTATTAAATGCTATAAAAATTCAAAGCAAATCGACGAAGATCGCGATTAATTTCGTTTCGCGCAGTCCGCTTATAAAAACGTTTAAAACTTCACATTTCATTCCAAAAAAATCACCTATAATTATTTAACACACTTACACAACCTTTTGTAACACAATTTCAAACACAAAATGTCAACTTAAATGTCGGAAGTTCTTGTTTTCCGGGTCACGCTATTAGTTCGCGTTCACCGTAGACAAAATCAGTAGAAATGGCGATAGTCTTTTCGCTTACGCGGTCTGAGTCTGCGCGACCGGAAATCGTTGGTTTGTGGACTTGCGCCATCTAGTGGCGGGTTTTGAAGTTGATTTTCATTCGTTTTCACCGTAGGCTGTGGTTCAAATAGTGATTTTAGAGAAATCTGTTCTGTATCATCTATATAACGTTCTTTTGGCTTAATTTTCGTTGTTCTCACTAGTTTTTCTGTGTTTTCAACTACAATTTCACCTTTTTTACTGATTTTTTTCACTTTATCAGCAAATTTCACTTTCTTTTCTGGCATATCTTTCAGAACTTCATCTATTTCTTCTTCAATTCGTTCCTTATATGGTTTTAACCTTTCTACATTCACTATGTCACTTTTCTTTCTTGTAGAATTGATGATTTCATAGTCATTAGGTGCAGTTCTTCGCACAATTTCATACGGGCCGGAAAATTGGGGTAAAAGCTTCTCTGACAGGCCAACTTTTCTGTTGATGGTTTTTAGATAAACCAATTCACCTGGTTCAAATTCTTTGTTGACTCTGTCTTCATCAAATCTTTTCTTACTTTTTGCAGATTGTTTTTCAAGTCTCTCATTTGCAATTTTCCTGGCTGCTCGAATGAATTTTGCTGTTCTTAATGTATATTCTTTCTGTGGCAAGTCCAAATTAACATCTACTGTCAAATCCACATCATATCCACGAAGTAAATAGTGTGGTGTATATCCTGTTGTTTCATGAACGGCCGTGTTATATGAAAACAGGAGAAATGGAAGAAATTCGTCCCAGTCAGTGTGTTCTTCATTAACATAACTTTGCAACATTTTTGCGAATGTCGCATTAAATCTCTCCGTTAATCCATTTGTTCTTGGATGGTATCCTGACGTAGTTTTATGCAAACTTTTAAACATATTTGAGACCTCCTCAACCATTTTGTTCCTGTATTCCGTTCCACGGTCGCTTAGGATTTCTCTCGGACTGCCTTCTTTCAGAATAACTTCATAAAGCAATGTTTTTGCTGCTTCTAACGCTGTAGCTGCTGCTGCTGGTCTAGCTATTGCATTTCTAGAAAGATAATCAGTTACAACAAAAACATGTTTATTTCCAAGTCGTGACAATGGAAATGGTCCTAGTGTGTCTATTCCAATTCGCTCAAAAGGTTTTGAGACTGTTGACCATGGCTGCATTAATCCTTTAGCTGGCGTTGTCATTGTTTTTGCTTTTGCGCAGTGTTGGCAGGACAAGACGTAATTTCTAACATCTTTATAGATTCTTGTCCAGAAAAATCGTGTTCTTATTCGTTTCCACGTTTTTGCCAATCCCAAATGAGCTCCTAGTAATCCATCGTGCATTTCATACAATACATCTTTTTGAAGTTGTTTTGGAACTACTAGTAATAAATCTTCCATGTTCAGGGAACTGTTAAGTTTTTTCTTCCTGAACAATGTTTTGTTTTGAAGAACAAACTGCTTTAGTGGTCGTCTTCTTTTTCTTGGAAGTTGCTCTTGGTTTTCTAGCGCTGTTATGAGGTCCAGTAATTTGGGATCCTTCCTCTGTTCAACAGGGAGGTCCAAGTTTTCTAAGAAAAGCGAAGGTAATTTTTCTATTTCTTCTTCACTTAATTCTTCCTGGATCCTACTTAAAGCATCGGCATCTGTATGTTTCTTGCCGCTTTTATGAAATATTTCAAAATCATATTCAGCTAGTTGCAGCGCCCACCTGGCTAGACGTCCATTTGGATTTCGGACTCCTTTCAGCCATTGGAGGGCAGAATGGTCGGTAATAATTTGGAATTTCTGTCCATATAAGTACGGTCTAAACTTTTCAATAGCAAAAATGATTGCTAACATTTCCCTATCAGTTGCAGTGTAATTCATTTCTGCTGTGCTCATCATACGACTTGCATAAGCGATAACACGCTCTTGATTGTTGACTTTTTGCTTCAAAATAGCTCCTAATCCATAGGCACTTGCATCGCATGAAATCATGAAGGGCTGAGTAAAATCTGGATGCGCTAACACCGGCACTGTTATTAATGCATTTCGGAGCGTGTGGAATGCTTTGTCGTGGGGTGGTCCCCAGTCAAACTTTTCATCCTTTTTGGTTAAATTCACCAGAGGTTTGGAAATGTCCGCAAAACCTTTAATAAATTTCCGGTAATACGAGCATAATCCTAAAAAACCACGTAGTTGTTTAACGTTCACAGGAATTGGAAACTTAGCTACTGAATCCAGATTCCTGGGATCCGGTGAAATACCTTCAGCATCAACCACATGTCCGAGATATCGTATGGTGTGTGTCGCAAACGTACATTTACTCAGTTTGACTTTGAGATTCGCTGTTCTAAGCTTTTGGAAAACTGCCTCCAAATCAACAAGATGCTGATCGAAAGTCTTCGAAAACACTATCAAATCGTCCAGATATGCAATACATACTTTTCCCAGGAGGTTACCAAGTACTTTATTCATCAATTTTTGAAAGGCGGCCGGGCTGTTACATAATCCCATTCCAAGGACATTAAACTCATAATGTCCACTAGACGTGGTAAACGCTGTCTTTTCACGATCTTGTTCGTCTATTTCGACTTGGTGATATCCCTGGATAAGATCCATCATTGAAAAATACTTCGCACCCGCTAATTGATCTAGGGTGTCATCAATACGTGGTAAGGGATAAACCATTTTCTTTGTTACCGCGTTTAACCGTCTCCAATCAACACAAAATCTCCATTTGCCGTCTCTTTTCTTGACGAGTAGTACTGGTGCACTCCATGGGCTCTCAGATTCTCTAATGACTCCTTGCTCAAGTAACTTCTTTGTTTCAGCATCCTCGATTTCTTTTTCCTTAATCGATCGTCTATAAGGTTGTAAATGGATTGGAGGAGAATCTCCAGTATCAATTCGATGTTTAATCGTATGAGCTCTGCCTAAATCATTGTCAGTCTTCGCAAATCTATCCGAATTTTCCTCCAGCAACCGCAACATTAGCCCTTGTTGTGATGGCGTCATATTGTCATTCGCCATGGCCGTGCTAAAGTCAAATTGATTAACTCTGTTTTCATCAAGCACGCCAGACTCAATTACATAAAAGGCCTTTGCAATTGCTGAGTTTTTTCCTAAATAGATTGTCTTTTTAGTTGGATTTGCAACTCGCAGAACTCCTTCACCTTTTCTGAATTTAGTCAATGTTTTGCAACAAATTACTCCAAAACGGTCAATTACTCCACTGAGTGGTTCTATGAATAGTTCATCATCTACTTTCTTTGCAATTTTTATTGGAACTACACATTCATGTAATGCTGGAATTGTTATCGGTTTTAAAACTCGGGCTATGTAGTTTACATCAGTATAATTCTTTGACATTGGGAAAACTTCTTGTTGTTCATTTTTTGGGCCTACAAAGATCTTCTGTTGGTCATAGTCGAGTTTACACTTTGCAGATCTTAAGAAATTATCTCCCAGTAGTAAGTGGCGTCCAAATCCATTAACGATCAATACGTCGATGGTGTGTTGTTGTTGTCCAACATCAATGGTAATCCTGGTTTTTCCTTCTGGGACTATCAATGAGCCATCCACAACTCTCAATCGAACACCTGGACAAGGCTGATATTTGAGCTGCAGAGTTCTCACCAAATCTTCACTAATGATATTGCGAAAACCTCCAGAATCCAAGACACCAGTGATTTCCATACCATTTAATACTACTGGAATCTGTAAAAGTTCGTCCATAGCGTGTAACTCGATGATTTCTAATTTTCTCTTTCTTCTTTTCTTCTTGTTATTTCGTCTTTGTGGCCATTCTAGTTTCCCGATGCATTAGGCGGTCCACCACGTGGGGCTCCTCGTTGACCTCGGCCTTGGTAATTTTCAATGAAATTTTTACCTTTATAATTTGGATTTTTAGGATGGCCTTGGTTATTTGGATTCCCCTGTGGTCTTTGTCCTTGTGGTGGATTCCATTGCTGTTGTGGTGGATTCCACTGCTGTTGTGGATTTTGCTGTCGGAATCCTTGACCTGAGTTATTCCACTGATTATTCCAATTACCTCTATTTTGACCTCTATTGTCACTCCATCCTCTTCCTTGGTTCCTATTATTGCCATTCCACCATCCACGTTGTTGTCCAGATCGTCCTTTAAAGTTACCTCTATTGTAGAACTGGGCCTGGTTTGGATGTGGTGTATACCATTGATTTTGATAGAAGACTGGAGTAACCTCTGCATATTGAACTTCCCCAAACTGCTGCTGTTGCCTTAGCACTTTGACCTCTGCTAACAACTCGTCTTTTGATTTATTGACGTCGCTCGGTTCAACTAACAAACTTGGTTTCACCTCGCCTGTTGTATCAACAGCTTTTTGCAGTAGGGTTAGCAAAACTTCTGCAGGATCCTCGCTGAATGCATGAGCTTCCAATAGTCCAAGTTGAGATGTTAACTGATCCAATGTCTTTGGAAAATTGACTACTAATTTATCTCTAGTCACCTTTTTAAGTCCTTGAAACACATGAAATATCTTTTGTTCTTCAGTAAATGCTGGTCTCGCAAAAGAACATTCTTTTAATATTTTCTGCATATGTTCCATTGCTGTCCCATCTTTGTGCTGCATTGCCTGTAATTTCGACAAAATTGTTGTTATTTGTCGCCTGAATTTTGCCTTCAACGCATCTTTCCATTGACTCCATGTTCTAGTCGGATGTTGTGGAAGTTGATCTAGATACCACGATGATGCGGAGGATTTCAGCACAATTGACAGATGTTTAATCCTTTCAGTGTCATCGGCGATCGTATCTTCATATCCGATCAACCATGTGTCAATATTCCCTGTAGCCGGATCAAAGTCAACTGGATTTCTTCTATTGACCACTAAATTTTGTAATACCGTCTGTATTGCTACTAGTTCTGGTGAAGCATTTGCCATATTATCTGGAAATTGTTCGTTTTTAATTGCCAATATTGGTTGAATTAATTCCTTTTGGTCCTCAATATTGTCAGTTGCGTCCTCAAATGCGTCGTCCAAATTTGCTTGCACTTTATCCAGGAGATTGCCTAATTCCGTAGCTTCGTCAGGCAACAACAAATTGTACACACTTGGATCGATTATTCTTTTATGGCGCTGTTCCGGGGTTTCAAAATCTTCCCTTTTTTGAATTTTTTCTTCTCCTTTGGATTTTGATCTCTTTTTCCGGTCAGTCACCTTATCATCCAGTGATTCAAGTGCTCCCGGATCTTTTGATGAAAACAAATAATCCGTTACCACTTGTGAAAAGTTATAACGTTTGGATTCCGCAATTGTTAAATAATTAAATTCGAAGACACAATCCTTAGACTTGAAGCACTTTTAATTCACTTTTCCAGTTATAAATAACACTATAACTCTTTAGCACACAGAACACTTTTCACTTTCTGAAAAATAAATCAGTGATTAACCTTATGGCGCGCATGCGGATTTCTCGGAGTGCGAAAGGGACCCTATTTTTAACATTACGGCGGCCTATACCTTGACCCCCTGTTCGCAGTCTCATGGCTGATTTTGCGGATTTCACTTATTTGTATATTCCGCACGATCGCGCGCGTTTTATCAACCTTGGGAAAGCCGCTTTCTCAAATTTGCAAATTCCACATTGTGTGAACATGCTACAACGCTTCTGTGCGCGTCAATAAAAAAAAAAACCGATTAGAAATGAAATTCAGGGTTTTGTTAAAATAAAAATTATACAATATAATCAGTCTATAATGCTTCTATAATGCTGTTGGTTTAATCAGCACATTGTAATCGTGTGAAAACACGCGCGCTCGCAATAATACATTACCCAATGTACTTGCACTGGCATGGACCCATCAGTGCGCACTTTCCCGTGCGTGCTGCTTGCACTATTTACATCAATTGTTGCTCCACAGGTTGCGCGACCTGCCGGGCAGTTAAGACGTACTAGAATAACCTCAGGATTTGATAAAACCTGATTTTTGGATGACACTAAGTAAATGGCAGTGAATGTGAGATGTGAGATACACGATGAATTTAATAAAATTTATATTTCCTAATCATGGGATTGGTTTCACGTTTCATAATCCAACAATTAAGTAGAATATCATTATTGCAATTGATTAAAACAAATTTTTTTTACAAATTCTTTGGTTTTACATTTTAAATTTATTTTCCAATAGTTGGCACCATCGCAATTGCTGCGAGTTTAAAACACTGCATTCAGCAGAATTTACTGCACTTTCAAATCAAGGCCAGGCATACCTACTGCAAAGTAATGTATAAACCATAAAGAAGCCTTTGATTCGGAATTGCCTGTAGGTAATTCTGCGCTGGTCTCCAATGGAAATGTCCGCGCCGGTCTTCCGTGCACGGGAAGTCCACAGAAAGTCCGTGCATTCCGTGCGCTGGGAGTCCGTGCGTCGTACCGCGTGATCTTGCATTGTTTTTTGTGGGCTTTTCCTGATTAGGATTACTTCCTTTTTAACTCTTGAAGAATTAAGTTTGTTTTTTTTGCTCCAAAACGTCCCAAAACGCCTGAAAATCGCGCAACTTGAGGCAAAACATTACAGTGTGTATTCAAATCAAAACTAGCTACAAATACATGCTGAAATTAGCTAAATTTTCAAATTTTTTGGCTTTCAAGAAGTAATGGAAACATTTGACATAACGTGGATCAGTTGCATTCAAAAACTAAAATATTTTGTGTTTTACTTCAATTTTAAACTAAAAATGATGTCATTTCCTGTTTAAACCCCTGTTAAAGCTTGAAATACATTTTAACTAAAAGAAATAAGTTTGTTTTTTTCTTCGGCAGTGACGTGTACACACGAGCACGCCTGAGAACGCCAAAAAATGCTAAAAAACGCTCAAAAACGCCTGAAAATCGCGCAACTCGAGGCAAAACATTAATTTTTCATCTTTATTTCAACTTTTGTGACGTTTAAAATTGTGTTCTCATGTTTTTTGCCTCAAGTTGCATTGTCATCTGGCGTTTTGGAGTGTTTTTATGTGTTCGCAGGCGTTCGCAGGCGTTTTTTGGCGTTGTCACTCACTCAAGTGGCCATTTTTAGCATTTTCCGTAGTAAAAATGGCCGTTTTTCGTCAAAATGGCCATTTTTAGCCATTTTTCAGAGTAAAAATGTTTTTTTTTCACCGTTTTTATAGTAAAATGGCCATTTTTAGTCGTTTTTTTAATCAAAAATGGCCGTTTTTATCGTTGAAACGTTATTAAAATGTAACGTTTCAATGGCGTTTTGATCTCGCCTCATTTCCGGTTTTGAAAATTAATAAACGCCCCGGCGTTTATTCGAGGCAATACCCAACTTGGGCTTTTATTCGCGTCGCACCGCATCATCATCTCACCTTGCCTCCCGTCTTGAAAATTTATAAACGCCCCGGCGTTTATTCAAGGCAAACCATTGTTTATGTAAGTTTTTCCTGATTAGGGTTACTTCCTTTAGAAGAAACACGTTTATTTCTTCTCGCTTAATCTTGAGTCGTGATCTCGCCTCGTTTCTGGTCTTAAAAATTAATAAACACCCCGGCTTTTATTCAAGGCAATACGGTACGTTTATGAAACCCAACTTGGGCTTTCATTTTAAAAAAAGCGCGTGTTCTTACGTCGAACTAAGAGATACAGGTGAATTAGCAACGCCTAATTTGATTTAATAAATAAAGCAAACAACATCTCGCCTCACTTCTGGCGTTTGTTCGAGGCAAGCCATTGTTTTTGCATTTTTTTTCCTGATTAGGGTTACTTCCTTTTTAACTCTTGAAGAAATAAGTATGTTTTTTTTACTCGGCAGTGACGTGTACGCGCGAGTACGCCTGAGAACGCCAAAAAATACTCCAAAACGCCTGAAAATCGTGCAACTCGAGGCAAAACATTAATTGTTTATTTTTGTTTCAACTTTTGTAACGTTTACAATTGTGTTCTCATGTTTTTTGCCTCAAGTTGCATTGTCATTTTGCGTTTTGGGGCGTTTTTAGGCATTTTTAGGCATTTGCGGGCGTTCTTGGGCGTTTTTTGGCGTTGTCATTCAATCAAATGGCCATTTTTAGCCATTTTTAGCCATTTTTCATAGAAAAATGGTTATTTTTAGCCGTTTTTCATCCAAAATGGCCGTTTTTCATCCAAAAGGGCCGTTTTTCATCCAAAATGGAATAATTGTTGTGTCCGGATTTTATGTCATTTATTGTCTTAATTAAAGTTAACAAAGTGTCTTTAATTTTTGCTTTTCTTGAATTTCAGCTTTTTAGATATTTTTACATATTAAACTTTCATTTTTTGTGATTTATTAAAAGTTACAGTGTTTTCATGAATTTTAGTGTCTATGATATTGATATTATCTTTATTCATTGCTATTTAAAGTTTTATTACTTCTCTGTGTCTTATTTCTTTAATTCTTGCTCATTTTGTGTGATTTTGGATGATTTTTAGTGCATTCGTCGATTTACAGATCACTTGCGTAAGACGCGTGACGTCATATTTCTTAATCTAGTTCGGTTGTGTTCAAACTTCTAACCTTTTGTTTGGACCTTATTCTTGTGTTATGGATAGGTTTTAGAATTGATTTAGACTAATTTGGGGGTGATCTGTCGATTGGTTTGCTTTATTTTTGTCCCGGAACGGTCGTTTTGTCGTTTCGAGCGTTCGTTGTCGGTACGCACTTGTGCGCTGCTGACCGAGTTCATTCCGTTCGGCAAACGATTATTTTCAAGTGTTCTTTTAATAAATAGTGCTTTTGTTGTAGGAAATTACATTTCCTAATGTTATTTTATTCAATACAGTGTGTATTCTTGATTTTATTCTTGTGTTGAAATTCAAATGTCGTGTTTTGCCGCTCTAGCGGATTTGAAGTGGGCGCCATGTTGGATTTCCCCGCTAATTTCTTTATTTATCCATTTCATTTGTCTTTTTGAAAATGAATAAACGCCCCGGCGTTTATGCGAGGCAAGCCATAGTTTTTGTAGGTTCTTTCCTGATTAGGGTTACTTGTGACGTGCACGCGCGAGCTCGCCCGAGGACGCCAAAAAAAGCTCAAAAACGCCCCAAAACGCCTGAAAATCGCGCAACTCGAAGCAAAAAATTACAGTTTGAATTCAAATCAAAACTAACCACAAATACATGCTACAATTAGGTAAATTTTCAAATTTTTTATCAATAAATGATGACTTTCAAGAAGTATGACAACATTTGACAAAATTTAGACCAGTTGCATTTAAAAACTAAAATATTTTGTGTTTTACTTCAATTTTAAACCAAAAATGACGTCATTTTTTGTTTAAACCGGCGTTTATTTGAGGCAAACACGCCGCTGAGAACGCCAAAAAATGCTCAAAAACACTCCAAAAGGCCTGAAAATCGCGCAACTTGAGGCAAAAAATTAATTTTTCATCTTTGTTTCAACTTTTGTGACGTTTAAAATTGTGTTTTCAAGTTTTATGCCTCAAGTTGCATTGTCATCTGGCGTTTTGGGGCGTTTTGGGGCGTTCGCAGGCGTTTGCACGCGTTTTTTGGCATTGTCACTCACTCAAGTGGCCATTTTTAGCCAATTTTCGAAGTAAAAATGGCCTTTTTTTATTAAAATGGCCATTTTCAGCCATTTGTCATAGTAAAAATGGCCATTTTCAGCCATTTTTTATAGTAAAAGTGGCCATTTTTCATCCAAAATGGCCGTTTTTCATCCAAAATGACCATTTTTATCATTGACACGCTATAAAAATGTAACGTTTCAATGGCGTTTTGACGAAACCGGTAAGTTTTGAAATTTCCCGTGTCCCGTTATTGTGACTCCTCGTCCGGTTTCTCAGAACCGAAACCCTAATACAGGTGAATTAGTGACGCCTAATTTGTTTCAACAAATAAAGCAAACAACATCTCGCCTCACTTCCAGTCTTGAAAATTAGTAAACGCCCCGGCGTTTATTCGAGGCAAGCCGTTGTTTTTACAGTAATTTCCTGGTTAGGGTTATTTTTTTTTTAACTCTTGAAGAAATAAGTTTGTTTTTTTCTCGCCTGCACGCGCGAGCTCGCATGAGAATGCTAAAAAATAAGCAAAAACGTTCTAAAACGCCCCAAAACGCTTCAAAATGCTCCAAAAAGCCTGAAAATCGTGCCACTCAAAGCAAAAAATTATGTTTGCATGTTTTTTGCCTCAAGTTGCACGGTTATCTGGCGTTTTGGTGCGTTCTTGGGGCGTTTTGGTGCGTTCTTGGGGCGTTTTCGGGCGTTTTTTTGGCGTTGTCACTCACTCCCGCACTTTGCTGTCTTGTTTATTACAATTTGGTTTAGCTGTTGTATTTATTTTTATTTGTTTTATGGTTATTTAATGTGTTTTTGTAGCATTCAAAATGTTTTGTTGCCTAATTTCTCGTTTTGGCGCCAACTGTTTGTTTGACAACGCCGTGTCAGAATTTAGGGATGATTCTGCTTTGGTTTCTAATTAAAAAAAAAATGTTGTTTTAATTTCAATTGTAACTGCTTATTATAACGTTATTATTAGTATTTTGTAAAGGTTCATTTTTTTTCCATGTTAATAAAAAATGAAGTAACTTTCGGTGAAAAAAAAAACAGTTAAATGCGGATCAAAATTAAACACACACGAGAAGTTTAATAAACGTCCCGGCGTTTATTCGAGGCAATACGGTACATTTGTGAAACCCAACTTGGAACCCGAAAATAACGTGGGGCCGTCTGAACACCTGGATTTGAATTTTCGTCTACGCGCGCGCCGACGCATGGGGAATGCGGGGTGGGGTTCCTTCCCAGTGTTCCGAACGAGTCAATTTCACCCCGAAAATATCCCGAAATTGCTGATACATGCATTTCGAGCCAGAAATATTGATCTTCATGTAAATTTTGATTGTTTAGCTTTTTTTTGAAATTTTACAAATTTTTCTCATCTCCTGCCTTCCTCGCTCATTTAACACCAAAATGGCCTGCATTGAGGATTTTTCCCATAATCCTTTTCACACGTATGGAGCGCAAACAGTCGCAATAAATGAAATCAGCGGAATTCGGCCTTGAGTTTGCGACGCCATCTTGAATACGAGTAACAGCACAGTATGGTGTCAATTATTCGAACTGATCGTAAGGCATGGGACAAAAATTGATTAAAAACGAACAAACATGATTAAAAATCAACAAAAATCGACTGAAATCGGACAATAATCAATTCAGAATGACAAATAACGATTAAAATTGGCAAAAATTGTCACAAATAGAGAAAAACCGATTAAAAATCAGCAAGAAACCAATAGAAATTGATAAAATCAAATAAAAATTAACAAATATCCATTTTGTTTGCTTTTAAACAAATTAAGAACTTTGAAAACACACGACAATTTTAAACAGTAAACACCGGGGTCAAATAAGCGCCGCTACTCGTTTAAACACCGGGGAGGTGTTAGTGAAGTGCCTCGAGTGGAGAAATTAATAAACGCTCGAGGCACCACGGTAGGCTTATTAAACACAAAATATGAAACGCTCGATCTTCAACAGGCGCACACGCCCGAGAACACCTCGGCATGCCTCAGCACTCTCCAAGAAACGAGAAAAACCAAGGCAAAAAAAAAAAAATACACCAAAATTAGGACTAAAATCAAACACACATGGGGCCCGGAAGATTGATAACATCCCGGCATATATTCAAGGCAGTACGCCATGTTTTTTCCACCATTTTGTAAGTTTATTTCAATATTCATAAAGTTTATTGCTTTTTGTATCATTAGTAGTATTCCCTTGTGTGATGTGGTTTTATAAATATCACCCACAACTGCTTCTGCTGTTTTCTTCACGTTTATGCTTCGTGTATGCACGTGAAGCCCTCGCACATCTTTTGAGCACCTGTACACATTTGGACACGCTCAAGGTGCTACATCGCGCGCTCAAACGCACTAGATCGCGCGCGCAAACGCGCTACATCACGCATATTAGGGATAAGAACGGACCGGGATAGGGACTGGACTGGTAATGTTTGCCCTATGCGGATACGGGACGGGACGGGATTACAGTTGCTAAATTCGTACTGCGAGGCGGAGACAATTTTCTAATTCCAGTTGTTATTTATCACTATTAAGCCTAATATTGAGCCTGATAATGCTAAAATAAAGTAAATAAACAACAACAACAAACTCATTATTAAAAGTAAATTACACTGTATGACCAAAATATTGTTGTTTCTTTACTTTATTTTAGCATTATTAGGCCTAATATTAGGCTTAATACTGATTTATTTCAATTATGCAATCATACGCGCGTATTACGCTAACGTAATGGACCCGGGACGGGTCGGGACCCGAAAATTGGTCCCGTTCTCATCCCTAACGCATATATATCGCAGACATATCGCGCCCACGACAAAGCACAAACCCATGGCAGTCACCAAAGAATATTTACGCCGCTTCCACGCACGTTTTATTTTCTCACAGGCCTCTACACATTTAACTTGCGCGCGCACTTGCTACGTGCTCGTGTGGTCACAATAAATACCTAATTTTCATTAAAATAACGAATGAACGAAATCACTTCAACCACACTTGCTACGGTCGACGCATCGACGGCGATTCGCATGCGTTACCCCAAATACCGATCAAAAATCGCAGAAAACACTAATCCCGACCCAAAAACCGCCAAAATTACCCTCAACACACCCCAACAACCTTCCACCACTTAAATTACACCGGAAAAAAAACAATTTCAAACCGAAAAATCAACAAAAAAGGCCAAAAAAATATTGCAAACAAAGAGAAAAGATCAATTATCGAGGCAAATCCCCACCACAAAACAACGCATCGCCGGTAAACACTTAAGCGTACAGTGCACAACACTACTGTTTATTTTCAATGATCCAATAAATAAAATTTGAAACAAAGTTGAGTGGAATTGTACGTTTCTTGTATATTAAAGTTTTTATTTTGTTTGTTTACACTTAATTTTTTTTTTCCATCATAGAATGGCGACTCGATACTTTTGTAGCTCGAATTCACTTCGTAAACGTAATCGGTGTTCATCACGCGTCAATGCGCTCGTGCAATAGTATAGGCGCGCATACGATTTGATGCGCGCAAAACTTGCAAAACTTGCACGGAATTTGGGCAATTTTTGACAATTTTCAGCAGATTTTTGCCTGTATTTGACAAATTTCAGAAGATTTTTGCCTATATTTGACAAATTTCAGAAGATTTCCTCAATCCTCAAACATTTGCTGAAATTTCTCATAAAATTTCTAAAATTAATTGAAATTTGTCTGAAATTTGTCTGCAATTTGTCAAATATTGTCAAAAATCCGTGGAAATTTGTCAAATACTGGCAAAAATCCATGTAAATTTGTCAAAAATTGCCATAATTCGGTGCAAATTGTGTTAGACATTGGAAAAATTTATTTTAACGCTTCCAACGCGCCAGTAAATCGCGCGTGCACACGCGTGGATTTTTCGTCATAGTTGGATGCGCGCAAACCTCACGTAACTTGCGCCAAAATTTGGCAATTTTTGACAAATTTCAGCAGATTTTTGCCAGTATTTGACAAATTTCCACTGATTTTTGACAATATTTGACCCAACAACTGCGCCACGTTCCAGGCGCCGGTTTAGGCATTTTAGACCCGTTTTAGACCGTTTTAGATGGCGAAAACGTTCTCTCCATCATTTTCTACCCCTGGGTGAGGTTTTCAGCGTTCATGATTGATGAAAAAGCTGTTTTCTAACTAGCTGTCCCATTGCTAGTTTTGGCGTCAGGTTTTAGCAACCTTCCGATCCGACTCTGTCGTCTGCACGACCTCCAAGACCGTTTTAGGGTTAATTTGAGTCAAATAATTCATTCTGGGATTGTTTTGGGTTTTTTACAAGTGTGTTTTTGTAGTTTTTATTGGTTTCAAACATTGTCAATTCTTTATACAAGTGTAACTTTCATTTCTCTGTATTTTGAGAACTTTGCATTGCAGCAAAGTTCATTTCTTGCCCCTTAATTATTGTGTAATTGTTGGTTTTCAAGCCCGTTTTTTAACAATAACTTTATTTGAAGTGCCTATTGTTTCAGGCACGTGCTTCCACGTGCCTTTTATTGTTGAGCAATTTCTTGGGCAGTTGCGCTCCTGTTGCTAGCATTACCGCGCGTTCTCCGCGCGCGTACTCGCGCGTTTCGCATCACACACATTCGGGTTCAATGGCCTATCGCGGCGGCACATTGTGTGGCATAGCGCGGCACGTTGCAATTACGTGACGTGGCACGTTGCTGTTACGTGACGCAATAGCCAGTATTTAAGCAGGGGATTCCATCATCGTTTACACAAATGCGCATTGCAACGTGGAGGCGCATTCGAGTCCTTTTCCCAAGCGTTGAAAAAGGACAAAACTCGTATTCGATTCGAAAGCGAATCGAATACGATTTTTGTCCTTTTTCAACGCAAAATTGTATTCGATTCGCTTTCGAATCGAATACGAGTTTTGCCCTTCTTCAACGCGAAATCGTATTCGACTCGTTTTCGAGTCGAATGCGAATTTTGCCCTTCTTCAACGCGAAATCGTATTCGACTCGCTTTCGAATCGAATACGAGTTTTGCCCTTCTTCAACGCGAAATCGTATTCGACTCGTTTTCGAGTCGAGTACGAATTTTGCCCTTCTTCAACGCGAAATCGTATTCGATTCGCTTTCGAATCGTATACGAGATGGTCGATTTTTGTTTCCCGGACTTTGATTCGTATTCGAGTTGTTACGAGTTCGTATTTTGATCGTATTCGTATTCGAATCGAATTCGAATCGTATTCGAATCGAATACGAATCGAATTCGAGTCGTATTCGAGATGGTCGATGATTTCCACTCGCTCGTATACGCGTTGTATACGAGCTCGTATTTTGATCGTAATCGTAAACGAATCGTTTACAAGTCGTATACAAGTTGTATACGACGTGTATACACCTCGTATACGAACGAAGTTTGTGAAAACACAATTTCCAAATAAGACGTATGTGACTACTATGTGTTTTCATGTCGTAGTAAGTATCCGGTGGATTTTCCAAACTTCGTTCGTATACGAGGTGTATACACGTCGTATACAACTTGTATACGACTTGTAAACGATTCGTTTACGATTACGATCAAAATACGAGCTCGTATACAACGCGTATACGAGCAAGTGGAAATCATCGACCATCTCGAATGCGACTCGAATACGATTCGAATACATCTCGAATACATCTCGAATACGAGTCGTACGAGTCAAAGTCCGGGAACGGGTCATCGACTATCTCGTATTCGAGTTGTTACGAGTTCGTATTTTGATCGTATTCGTATTCGAATCGAATTCGAATCGTATTCGAATCGAATACGAATCGAATTCGAGTCGTATTCGAGATGGTCGATGATTTCCACTCGCTCGTATACGCGTTGTATACGAGCTCGTATTTTGATCGTAATCGTAAACGAATCGTTTACAAGTCGTATACAAGTCGTATACGACGTGTATACACCTCGTATACGAACGAAGTTTGGAAAATCCACCGGACACTTACTACGACATGAAAACACATAGTAGTCACATACGTCTTATTTGGAAATTGTGTTTTCACAAACTTCGTTCGTATACGAGGTGTATACACGTCGTATACGACTTGTATACGACTTGTAAACGATTCGTTTACGATTACGATCAAAATACGAGCTCGTATACAACGCGTATACGAGCGAGTGGAAATCATCGACCATCTCGAATACGACTCGAATTCGATTAGTATTCGATTCGAATACGATTCGAATTCGATTCGAATACGAATACGATCAAAATACGAACTCGTAACAACTCGAATACGAGATAGTCGATGACCCGTTCCCGGACTTTGACTCGTACGACTCGTATTCGAGATGTATTCGAGATGTATTCGAATCGTATTCGAGTCGCATTCGAGATGGTCGATGATTTCCACTCGCTCGTATACGCGTTGTATACGAGCTCGTATTTTGATCGTAATCGTAAACGAATCGTTTACAAGTCGTATACAAGTCGTATACGACGTGTATACACCTCGTATACGAACGAAGTTTGGAAAATCCACCGGACACTTACTACGACATGAAAACACATAGTAGTCACATACGTCTTATTTGGAAATTGTGTTTTCACAAACTTCGTTCGTATACGAGGTGTATACACGTCGTATACGACTTGTATACGACTTGTAAACGATTCGTTTACGATTACGATCAAAATACGAGCTCGTATACAACGCGTATACGAGCGAGTGGAAATCATCGACCATCTCGAATACGACTCGAATTCGATTAGTATTCGATTCGAATACGATTCGAATTCGATTCGAATACGAATACGATCAAAATACGAACTCGTAACAACTCGAATACGAGATAGTCGATGACCCGTTCCCGGACTTTGACTCGTACGACTCGTATTCGAGATGTATTCGAGATGTATTCGAATCGTATTCGAGTCGCATTCGAGATGGTCGATGATTTCCACTCGCTCGTATACGCGTTGTATACGAGCTCGTATTTTGATCGTAATCGTAAACGAATCGTTTACAAGTCGTATACAAGTCGTATACGACGTGTATACACCTCGTATACGAACGAAGTTTGGAAAATCCACCGGACACTTACTACGACATGAAAACACATAGTAGTCACATACGTCTTATTTGGAAATTGTGTTTTCACAAACTTCGTTCGTATACGAGGTGTATACACGTCGTATACGACTTGTATACGACTTGTAAACGATTCGTTTACGATTACGATCAAAATACGAGCTCGTATACAACGCGTATACGAGCGAGTGGAAATCATCGACCATCTCGAATACGACTCGAATTCGATTAGTATTCGATTCGAATACGATTCGAATTCGATTCGAATACGAATACGATCAAAATACGAACTCGTAACAACTCGAATACGAGATAGTCGATGACCCGTTCCCGGACTTTGACTCGTACGACTCGTATTCGAGATGTATTCGAGATGTATTCGAATCGTATTCGAGTCGCATTCGAGATGGTCGATGATTTCCACTCGCTCGTATACGCGTTGTATACGAGCTCGTATTTTGATCGTAATCGTAAACGAATCGTTTACAAGTCGTATACAAGTCGTATACGACGTGTATACACCTCGTATACGAACGAAGTTTGGAAAATCCACCGGACACTTACTACGACATGAAAACACATAGTAGTCACATACGTCTTATTTGGAAATTGTGTTTTCACAAACTTCGTTCGTATACGAGGTGTATACACGTCGTATACGACTTGTATACGACTTGTAAACGATTCGTTTACGATTACGATCAAAATACGAGCTCGTATACAACGCGTATACGAGCGAGTGGAAATCATCGACCATCTCGAATACGACTCGAATTCGATTCGTATTCGATTCGAATACGATTCGAATTCGATTCGAATACGAATACGATCAAAATACGAACTCGTAACAACTCGAATACAAATCAAAGTCCGGGAAACAAAAATCGACCATCTCGTATACGATTCGAAAGCGAATCGAATACGATTTCGCGTTGAAGAAGGGCAAAATTCGCATTCGACTCGAAAACGAGTCGAATACGAATTCGCATTCGACTCGAAAACGAGTCGAATACGATTTCGCGTTGAAGAAGGGCAAAATTCGCATTCGACTCGAAAACGAGTCGAATACGATTTCGCGTTGAAGAAGGGCAAAACTCGCATTCGACTCGAAAACGAGTCGAATACGATTTCGCGTTGAGAAAGGGCAAAATTCGCATTCGACTCGAAAACGAGTCGAATACGATTTCGCGTTGAAGAAGGGCAAAACTCGCATTCGACTCGAAAACGAGTCGAATACGATTTCGCATTCGACTCGAAAACGAGTCGAATACGATTTCGCGTCGAAGAAGGGCAAAATTCGCATTCGACTCGAAAACGAGTCGAATACGATTTCGCGTTGAAGAAGGGCAAAACTCGCATTCGACTCGAAAACGAGTCGAATACGATTTCGCGTTGAGAAAGGGCAAAATTCGCATTCGACTCGAAAACGAGTCGAATACGATTTCGCGTTGAAGAAGGGCAAAACTCGCATTCGACTCGAAAACGAGTCGAATACGATTTCGCATTCGACTCGAAAACGAGTCGAATACGATTTCGCGTCAAAGAAGGGCAAAATTTGCATTCGACTCGAAAACGAGTCGAATACGAGATCATTTTTTGATCTGGGTCGTGAATGCGTCCGTATGTCACGCGAACGCGTGTTGGAGTCGATTCCGAGTTCGTATTCCATCTTGAACGCGCATTGGAGACGTAAACCAGTTTATTTTACCCACTCTCGCTCGATCCCGCTTCATCGCTCCTTGTCGCTCCTGTGAAAAAAAATACATGAGAATGTGCAGAAATGAACCTTCCAATACTCACATGAAAATTGACAACCTTGACACAAAACAGTCTATTGACACTCCCAACACCACCCCGGACGTTTTCCGGAAGAGTTTGGTCCACCCGGAATCCCCAGAATAGTCGCCCCCGAAATGCGGATTTCACGGAAGCCAATCCGCGAAAAGGATATACACTTCAATTTTCACAGAAATATTTCAAAATACTAGAACAATTCAATCTTCACAATCAAATCTCAAAATTTCCACAAAAGAATTCAAGGAAAAAAAAAAAAACACTTTCACGGTCATCATTTTTTACAAAAATATCAAAAACAATTCATTTTCACGGTCATAATTACAAAATTTCATCAAAACTATTCAAGGAAAAACTTCTTATTAATAACACTTTACAAAAATGCTCTGGAAAGAAAATAAATTCATTAATAAATATAAACAATATATTCTCTATTATTATTCAATTTTATCTTACATTCACAATTAAATTCTTCATTACTATACACTTTCATTTAATTTTATCAAAGTTCAATCAATAATACTATATCAATTCAATTAAAAGTCAAATATCACAATAAATAATACTCAAATGCAAATTTATCCAATTTAAACCTTCAAAGCTTCTATTCTATTTTATTTTATTTTTTTAATCTTGCCAATTTTCAATCTAATTGACCTATTTATTCTTTAGCAATGACTCACTCTCACATTCCTATCAATTTCACAAATGACTCACTCATATTCAAATTAGGTTGGGATCTCTCTAAATTTTATATGATTTCAAAGCTATTTTTAAGCTAAATTTGCCAATTTTATGTGATTTTAATTCCAATTTCACTCATTTTACTCTAGATTTTACAATTTTAATGATTTTTAACTCTAATTTCGGGGTTTTTTATTCTAATTTTTGGTCCCGGGGAAAGAACCGCGATCTCCACCATTTGTTACGTGGAATCCGGGCCTAATCAGGTCTCCACGCAACTATGTTTAATTGGGGTTTAGTGAGTGTGAAAGGAAAGAATGAGATTCATTTATGCTTTAAATTCAATTCAGATTTATTTGACCGGACAAACAAAGTTTGTTCGATCCCTTATAAATTCAGATACATTTATTCTCAACAGGTCAGAATGTTATTTTGGATAAATTGTCACTTCTTACATTTGTCAAATGTACAACCTTTATTAATTGGGTTATGAACTACTGTGTGATAACTTAATTGCGATGTAATTAAATTGGTTTTATAGTCATCAGCCGCGCTCTTTATTGAGGCGACATCAGACTCTCTAGTTCTGAAAAGCAAAAGTGATTAGAGACCTGTCTTAGTGCGGGCTCCTTATTTATAGCAAATCTGCCATAAACCCCATAATTGAATTGATCGGTCCATCACATGGCGATGACGGAGTCCAAGCCGTCAGCGCCATCTGTGGCCGAAATTTAGCAACATTTAACCTAATAATGATTCGAATTACGTGCTACGAATCGCGCATCAATTGGCACGGTTCGTACACGTGACAATATGAATTTCAAATTTTACGCCAGTGGGTATGCTACCGTCTTCCCCCGAACATAACGTCATGACGTTGTGTTCGAATACAACGACACCTGACGTTTTATTCGAACACTACGTCATGACGTTATATTCGTATTTTTTCATGCAACTTCTGAAAAATCAGAAGTTGAGTATGTAAATTGGACAAAGTTAATATTTATTCAAAATTTCACTTTCAAAAAAATAGTTATTTTATTACTCAAATCATTTTAACAGCATAATATTCATCACACTTCACTAAAAAGATTAAAATAACAAGGTGATGATTGTTTGGGCAGGGGGAGGGAGGTAGCGGGCGCCACCTCGAGGCGAAGCCTAACAAAAACTTACAGTAAGTTTTATATTCGTGTCCAATTCGTATCAAATTCGTATCAAATTCGTGTCAAATACGTGTCAAATTCGTTTTTCTGGTAAAAGCGCACCCCGCAATCCTTCCCGGCATCGCACCCATCAATGCACTCGAATATAACGTCATGACGTTGTATTCGATTACAACGTCATGACGTTATATTGGAAGTGACGTTATATTCGAAAAATCGCTAAAACTTTCGAAAACAGCGATTTTCGAAAAAACTTGAATATAACGTCATGACGTTATGTTCGGGGGAAGACGGTAGTTCGCGTGTCTAACACCTGTATGCCAGCTGTTGTACTTTTCAAAGTAGGATTAAAATTTTTGTTTTGTTTTTGTATTACCCCGCTTTAAGCCGCATGCGGGTACAGTGCAAGTTTTACCAGCATGCCGAAAACCTCGTTTTTACCGGCATGCCGGTGTATGTAAGTGCATATTTTTTTTCAATAAGAATTGAGCCTAAACAAGCATAAAAAGCATTTTTAGATGTCCAAAATGGTAAATATCTATAAATTTACCCAGATTTTAGAAATAATCTTCAGAAAATAAAGAAAACTCAAAATTCCAAGCTCAAATTACAATATAATTATTCTTCGGGGCTCTTTTAAATACCGGTACACAAAAAAACCAGCTTGTTCACTTTTGAATAAGAACTGCGGCTTTTAATCGATAAAATACAGTAATACAGTTCAATTGAAATTCCAAAAACCTGGTAAACCCATGTCCAACGGCATGCAGCTTAAAGCCAGGTAAATACATTACCTAATTGCATATGAATGAATACTACCATTATCAGTTATTATTTCGAAAAATCATATAAAGGGTGTCCCAAAAATAACGCAAGGTTTGAATTAACCGCTATTTGTGCAGTAAATTGTTGGCAACCCTGAAACAACAACAATTTGACAGCTGAAAGGTTAGGGTTTTATCTGCCGAAATTGATTAATATTGATGTGGCCAATATGTGGTTTCAACAAGACGGTGCAAGAAAAAGGGGCCAATTCTGATCACCGAAACCGGTGATGTCTCATGCAGTAATTAAATTGTTTCTATGGTTGTATGACAATATGGCATGTGGCACCGTCTTGTTAAAACCACATATTGGCCACATCAATATGTCAAATCATTGTTGTTTCAGAGTCGCCAACAATTTACTGCACAAATGGCGGCTAATTCAAATCTTGCGTTATTTTTGGGACACCCTATACCTGTTGCAATACATATGCACAGAGACAAGGATTTTTTATTCTATATTTTATATAGTGACTGAAATTCATTGCAGAAAAGATTCCAGGTGTTCGTAGAATCTTGTGCAACTTTATGCTGTGGATACGAGTATTAAGCGAGAACTTCACCTTGTCTGGAGTGGAAGGTTTCATGCTGTACATGCCTAAGTATTTAGAACACGAGTTTCACATATCAGCATCGGAAGCGAGTATTTGGACGGGTATGAATTTTAAGATTTTGGTCAATTTTCATTTAATTCATTCCTTTCAAATTGATTTATTCAGGATCTGCATTTTTGTTCCCATGCGTTGTTGGGAATCTTGTGGTTGGGTATCTGGCACAGCGTTTCCAGCCAACAACTAGACAGTTCGCTGCTGCCTTAGTTGCGGCCAAGACGATACAAGCTATTACAGTGGTGGTTCTTCCTGCGTTACAGTGCGAAAACACTGTTATATTGGGAAGTGGTAGTCCGTAAGTAATTTACAAACATAATCTCCATCCTGCTGGTTCTTACCGTATTACCCCGCTTTAAGTCGCATGTAAATAAGTGCTTTTTTTCAATAAGAATTGAGCCTAAACAAGCATAAAAAGCATTTTTAGATTTCCAAAATGTAGGAAATTGGCCTAAATATCTATAAATTTACCCAGATTTTAGAAATAATCTTCAGAAAATAAAGAAAATTCAAATTTGAGACCCAAATTCCAACATAATTATTCATCCAGGTTCTTTTAAATAAAGAACCAGCTTGTTCACTAATACTGTCATGTTTCACTTTATGCCTGCTTGTGGGTATCAACTGTTTGATTGAAATTCACAAAAACCTGGTAAACCCATGTCCAATGGCATGCAGCTTAAAGGAGGATAATATATAGTAATCTTTAGAGTAGTCCGTACCCGCTTGACTTTAAAAACCTATGCTCATATCCCTAGGAAAATATTTTTTTGAACTACGGTAATTTATTACTGGTGTCCCATGACCTCTTATATTATCACACGTCTAACCGAACAGTAAACCGGCTGACTTCGACGTGCATTTTGAAATTATTAATTCGAGTAATACTCTAAATTGAATCAATATTTTCAGTTCTTTTTTAACTAAATTTATTTTGTTATCCTCAAGGAATTGTTTTAAAAGAGGTCAGTTGTGACCAATATTCCATTTTAATGGATCGGAGTTGCAGAGCATGAATAAGTGGAAGAATTTATGGACTTTATGTAATAAATATTGTATTTTGTTTTTAGAAATCCAGCATGTGATGAAGTTGTTTGTGATTGTTCAAAAGCAATTTTTTCACCCATTTGTGGTGCTGACGGTAATTCATATTACTCTGCTTGCCATGCCGGCTGCGAGAGTTTCAACGATTTGGGAGAATTGGTAAAACATAAAGATTCTATCTTACCAAACTTCAAACTAAACCGTCTAGATTAGATACCCCTGTAGACTGGCCACTCCTTTGAGACCCATCAAATACCCAGAAGTGCTAAAAGGCTCCCTCTAGACTGGACACTTTTGGATAAACTGGCCAGGGTGTCAACCTGCCCGATTAGAAATACCAGTATGTTAAAAATATAATAGAAGTTCCTATATTATACTTGTGAGTGGGCAGTGCTGGACTGGTCTTGCGGGATACCAGGAATTTCCCAGCGGCCAGTGATGCTGTGAATTTTTTTCTTTTGTTGGGGCCCGATCTATCCAGATTTCCCGATATAAATTTGTTACCGTGGCCCAACCTGTCCAGATTTCCTGATAGTAAATGTGTTCCCAGTCCAGCCCTGTGGGTGGGTCCCATTTGTCTCCAATATTTTTAGACCCATCTATGCATGGTCTACAGGGAGTTCTTTGAACATCTAAGTTAAATACGTATTAGCCAATGCTAGTGTTAACGCTGATGAAAGCCACAATCAGCGAGGGCTGTCACAATCATGTATGTAAGTTGTGCCCTGCACAAGGACACCACACAAGAGGGGGCCATTCGTCCACCATCAGACAAAAATAAGACAAAGACTCCAGATTGTTGGGTTGTTGGCCTTTAATTTTGTTGTCTAGGGGTTGGAGTCTCCCTTCTACCCTCGTGTTGGCTCTGCCGCAAAGGCACACCACACCAGCAACCACTGAGCATCACAGTGGTGAATAGAGAGGAGAGCAGAGTCAGCATAGGGCATGACTGCCCTTGCTGGCTTCAGGACTTCACTTCATATGTCTGGCTCAGTTGAGACCCAGTGCTCTTCTCTCTCCACACACCACTCAGCTCTCTCCTTCCCGTACTTGGTCACAAAGAGGGGTGGCCTTGGGACCATTGGGCGGTGTGTGGTAGTGATGCAGATGTGGCCAAGTGGTCACATTTGCTAGGTGCAGATTAATGAATGTGATTTTGGATCCCCAGAGAAAAATGTCCGTCTCAGGTGAGCTCTTGCAGTTTTTTTAAGTTTTTTTTTTTAATTTGGGGACCTCTAAAAATCGTAGCTCTTGGGTGTTAATAAAATAATTAGAGGGGGGGGGGCATAAAATTTTTTGCACAAAGGCACCTTACATGTCATCAGTGGCCCTGAGCTGACCACAGCAATGAACATTTGAATGGCTTTTAGTTTTGTTCGTAGCATTTGTTTATGAAATCAATGACCAATTACCGTATACCATAAACCCAAATCTGACTAACTGTTAGGTTAACATTTTTATAACTTCAATTATATTCTAGGATTCATATCTGACTAATTGCTCCTGCATTTCAAATGGAGGATTAGCTTTTGCAAAAACCTGTGAAATTGAATGTCCTCAAAAAGTTGGATATTTGTTACTTGTAGCTATTAGTAAATTCTGTTTTTCTGTTGATGTTGTTGCAGGAACCCTATTTCTGTTAAGGTAAGAACTACAACAGTCATAAAACTGAGCCAAGACTAATACATACAAATCATTCTTTTTTATCTACTTACAGATGTGTTGAACCCCGTGATAAAACACTCGCCACCGGATTCTTGTGTACATTTTTAGGAATATTTAGTAAACCCTTAAAACAATAACAATTGTTTCATATTAAATAATGGTTTTTCTCTGTCTTAGCTTTCAGTACGTGTCCAATATTGTTCTCCGCCATTGTTGATAGCACGTGTGAAGTATGGGGTGAACAATGCGGCCGTACCGGCGCGTGCAACGTGTACGACATGGATGCCCTTCGGTCACGGATCCACTTCCTGCCTGCTGCCTTCCTTTTCTTTGCTGCTTTTTGGGATGGGATGTTTTGGTGGAAATCAAAGGATAAAGTGGACTTATTTCAAGATGAACCTAGAGACAAGGTTCCTGCTGAAATGCCGGCTGCAATTACCGATGACACGACCTATGTTGGACCCCATGTCGCTTGACCGCCATTACGTCGCGAGAGGGCACTCGGACGTTCCGTGGCAGACGCTGATACGTCCACTAGACGACCCAATTTAACAGCCAATCATGGCCCAGTGTCTACATATTTAACCTGTGTATTTTCCCAGAATAAAACACTTGTAATTCTTTAACCCTACGATGATGTTGCATTATTTCAACCACACGATTTCCAACAAATGGTAGCAGATGAACGGTTAACAATCCACCGACGACGTTAAAGATACCTGACGACTACAAGTCAAAACACGAGGCGTACAAACTTGAAGAAGAAAAGACGAGCAGTAAAAGTCTGAAAATTTCGAGCGAGCACGTGTTTTTTGAGAAGACGACATGACGGATTCAACGACGAAAATCCGCAACCAAATAGAATTGTTACACGACGGTAACTATTTGCTGTGGTCCAAACGAGTAAAGGCCGCGCTAAATGAACGAGATTTGTGGGACACCGCGATCGAAGAGACGGAGCCCAAACGACCAGTTAAGGGAGATGCGACCCACGATGAGGACGAAAAAACGTGGAAAACGTGGCGGAAGAGCAACAACGCCGCGAAGGGAATACTGATCGGAACCCTAAACGATGAGCAGGTACTACGTTACGACGACGCATTAACCGCTAAACAACTTTGGGACGACATAAAGAAAAATATGGAGATCGATACAACAGATCTCCAGTACGAGTGCTTGGACGAGTTGCTGCGCCTCAAAATGACCGCGAAAGAGACAATAGACCAGTACGTAAACCGAGTCGAGGCACTGAGAACTAAATGCGCCTCCTACGGAGGGGATATAAAGGAAACTCAGGCCAAATACGCGATATTAAGGGGATTGCGAGAAGAATTCGACGCCACGGCCGAGGGCATCAGAGCAAATAAGACGACTACACTACAAGATGCGCGAAAAATTTTGAGATCACGTGAGACGCAGAACAACATAAAAATCGAAGGAAGCACGGATGTTGCATACAGAGCGGATAGCCGTAAGAGATTCGAGAAACGTGCGGACACGCGAAAATGCTTCAATTGCAACAAACCTGGTCACGTGGCGAGCGAGTGTAAGAACCCAATGTTCTGCTTCAACTGCGAAGGGAGCGGGCATAAGGCGTCAACTTGTCCAAAACCGAAGAGAGAGAGGACGAATTCCAAACGCGGCAAAGGCACATTCAAACGAAGCCACAAACAAGAAGGAAATCTGTGTGCATTCGAGATGGAGGAATCGTGCATGTACGCAATGACAGACGAGATCGAGACGACCGACAAAATCACGACGACAGACGAAGTTGCAACGCACACCGACCTGATTACAACGACCGACGAAATCACGACAACAGACGAAGTTGCAACGTACACCGACGAGATTGCGACGACGGACGAACTCACGACGACTGACGAAGTTGCAACGACCACCGACGAGATCGCGTCGACCGACGAAATTACAAAGAACGAAGTGGCGACGATTAGTGAAGAAACGAAGGTGCTTTGGTTGGTGGATTCGGGCGCAACTAGCCATATGACGAGAACCAAGGAATTTTTCGACACCTACGAACGTGATGATCGGACAATTGGGATCGCTGACAAGAATGTAAGAATGAAATCGATTGGAATTGGCAGTATTCGAGTCACGACCAGCAAAAACGATAAAATTCACCGACTAAACAACGTTTTACACGTACCTGAGATATCGGCGAATCTACTTTCCGTGGCCAAAATCATCGATACCAAGAAGAGCGTGATTTTCGACATCAAGGCGTCGGCAGTACGAGGACCAGACGGCAGAGCGATCATCGACATATGACGAATCGGGGACAAGTTCGTGATCGACACGAAAATATTGCAGAGCCACAAAAACGCAAGAAAATCCGAAGAAATCAACACGACGTGGCACCAACGACTCGGGCACCTGGCGTACGACACAATGAGGAAAATGGAGAGGGACACTTTGGTACGAGGACTCAAGATGGATACGAGCGAAAACGAGACATGCGAATCGTGTATCAAGGGGAAACTTACTCGAAAACCCCACAAAAGCATCGGAGAACGCCAATCGCAAAGTATCATGGACCTGTGGCACGTGGACCTCGTCGGAGCAATTACACCCGAATCACTGGGAGGATCAAAGTATATCATGACAGTCGTTGTCGATTGGAGCCGAAAAACGATGGTGAAAATTTTAAAAACGAAAAGCAAAACGGCCGAAAAATTGAAGAATTTGATCACGATGTGCGAGACAGAAACGGGCCAACGTTTAAAGAGGATACGTAGCGATAACGGCGGGGAATTTATTGTGGGAAAACTGGAAAAATGGTTTCAAGAACGAGGAGTTGACCACCAACTAACAGTACCGTACTCAGCCGCGAGCAATGGCGTGGCAGAACGCCAAAATCGAACAATTATCGAGATGACGCGAACGATGCTCGTCGAGTCGGGACTACCATACACGTTTTGGGCAGAGTGCATGTGCACAACGGCAATCATTCGGAACTCGTGCATGACAAGAGTGCATGGAAAAACCCCGTCGGAAGTTTGGGACGACAAGAAACCAACTGTAAAATATTTCAAACGTTTCGGATGCGTCGCGTTTGTACTCACGAAAAATGCGGGACGAAGGAAGTTTGACCCGAAAGCCGAGAAGAGAATATTCGTGGGATACGCACAAAAACGACGAGGATATCGAATTTACAATCCCGAGACACGACTCGTCAGCGAGGAACGAAATGTAAAATTCGTCGAGAGCGAGTTGGGCGCGCCGATGCTACGCAGTGAAGACGGCACCGCAATGCAACCCAAATACGCCGACTTGGAGATCGAGTCCGAAATTAAGACGAGTCTTGACGAGGAAAAAGGCGGGAACACAGTCGAAAATGGCGTAATAATAGACGGAAGTCGAGAAGGCAACGCACAAGATGAAAACGACGAAATATTGGACGGGAATCGAGAGGAGAACGCACAAGACGAAATCCAGAACGACGAGGAGGCCGACCCACCACCACCCACTCAACAACACACGCCGAGAGCCACGACGGCAGAACGCCAAGTCCGAAACCTCACAGAAAGAACGGCAAATGAAGACGAAATGATACGACAAGGAGCTAGAAGATCCGAGCGGATAAAATCAAGAGCGATGGCCAACGTATCGGAAGAAATTGATCCCCCTCGAAACTACAACGAAGCGCTACAATCAATTAATTCCGAGGAGTGGATAAAGGCCATGGATGAAGAAATAGCGTCGATGAAGAAGCACGAAGTTTGGACAACGAGGGAACTGCCGAGAAACAAGAAAACTGTCAAGTCGAATTGGGTTTACAAACTCAAAGTAAATCCAAACACCGGTGAAAGACGTTTCAAAGCACGGCTCGTAGCCGCTGGATACACGCAGCGATGGGGAGTAGACTACGACACGACATTTGCACCGGTAATTAGAATCGAAACGCTGAGAATACTCTTAAACGAAGGCGCGAAACGAAAAAGGAAACTATCGCAACACGACGTACGATCGGCATACCTCCACGGCAAACTCAAGAATGAAATTTACATGGCACAGCCTGAAGGCTACGAGGACGGGACGAATCTCGTATGCAAACTAGAAAAAAGTATCTACGGACTAAAACAGTCAGGGCGGTGCTGGTACGAGAAGCTAACCGAAGTTTTGGCCAAAGTAAAATTTGAACGATCTCCCGACGACCCATGCTTATTCATCGTGAGACGAGGACATGACTACATGTTTTTGGGAGTTTACGTGGACGACGCCGTCACTTTGGCATCATCGGACCGATTCGAGAAGGAAGTGATAGACCAGATTAAAAACGACGTAGAATTAATCTCCATGGGCCAACTATCATCCATCTTAGGGATTCAAGTTTACCACGACGACAATGGAATCCACCTACACCAGTCCGAATATATTCGAAGAGTTTTAGCAAGTTACGGGATGGAAAACTGTAACACCAAGTCGACACCGATGGACCCGCAACTCAACTTGGATGAACACGAGGACAGCCCAGAAGTCGACCAGCGCGAATACCAAGAACTGATCGGGAAGTTGATGTATTTGGCAATCAACACACGACCCGACCTCAGTTTCGCAATGAGCTCGCTGTCCCAATACAGCGCGAAGCCCAAACAGACACACTACCAAGCACTGAAGAGAGTGTTGAAATACCTGCAGAAAACAACCAACTACAAATTGTCATACGGATGCGAGGACCGAAGATTGCATGCCTACACGGACGCAAGTTGGGACAGAACGGCAGATTCCAAGTCGTTCTCGGGATTTGTTGTGCGCGACGGACGGTCGCTAATCCACTGGAGATGCAAAAAACAGGAGATCGTGGCAATGTCAAGCACTGAGAGCGAGTTACACGCCTTATCGGAAGGTATCAAGGATGTGCTGTGGACAAAAGAAATAATGATGACCATCACACCAACCACGAAAATGGAAGCAACGACTGTTTATTGCGACAGCTTAAATGCGACGCAATTACTGAAGCCGGGACCCCAAAAGGCGAGGACCAAGCACTTCAATCGGCGACTAAATTTCGTAAAGAATGACGTCGAAAGTGGTAACATCGACATCAAACACATCGCAGGAACCGAGATGTTGGCAGACTTCCTGACAAAACCACTTACAGGACCAACACTAGAAAAAGCCTTGATCGAACTCGGAATCGCCCCAACCAAGAAAGGCAGACACGAAGAAGAGTAATCAAGAAAGCAGTGCGTAATGACGGTTCAAGAGGAGAATTTGTTGGACCCCATGTCGCTTGACCGCCATTACGTCGCGAGAGGGCACTCGGACGTTCCGTGGCAGACGCTGATACGTCCACTAGACGACCCAATTTAACAGCCAATCATGGCCCAGTGTCTACATATTTAACCTGTGTATTTTCCCAGAATAAAACACTTGTAATTCTTTAACCCTACGATGATGTTGCATTATTTCAACCACACGATTTCCAACAACCTAAAGGTGGATACACAAGGGAGCGGGTAAAATTCCAAGGCTTGCTAGTACAAGTTTAAAGAGGGGGTCATTTACAAGCTCACTTGACCCGCTTCTAGCTAGGTAGCTAGCTAGAAATTCCCGCCAAAATCTCCTCCAAGAATTTCCTCGCGATTCTGATTGGCTGTCAAAGTCACATGACCAAAACACCAGCAAGCTTGAAGCTAGTAAATCAAACTCGGTTTGATTGGAGCGGGTGAGTACAAGCTTGCTTCAAAACAAAGCTTTGAATAAAAATGCAAGCTTGTGTTTGCTCAAGCGGGCGAGTTTTTAACTGCTTTTTCAAGTAAAAGCAAGCTTTTAAATTTTACCCGCTCCCTTGTTTTCCACCTTTAGAAACTAACTGCATCTCTAAATGCAGACGAAAAACATAGAATAAGCACTAGATGCATTCGAAAAGTCATTAAAACGAGTGTAAATAATGTCATGAAAATTGGTTAAAGGAAAACGACCTGCACGCTACGTTTTGATTTGCTTTACACGAACATTGGCATGCAAACAAACTATTTTGGCGCCATCTTGGATCGTCGCTTCATTATTTAATGTGGTACAACACGTGCAGAATCTAATATGCTTACCGGTACATATAACAATATGATTGTTAGATATTTTTCATGTGTTAATTTATTTTTAAACTCAAAAATTGGGTTGATTAACTTGACATTTACACTACCAGTTGCACTGGTCATTTAGTGCAAATGAGAAATGACTTTTCGAATGCACCTAGCGTTTGCATCGTATGCAACATAATGTGAATATTTTGTGACAATCTTTTACTGCAATAAAAATCTTACATATATTGTTATACATTTTCACTGCGAGTGTTTACATCACAAACTATAAAACACCCAAAATCTACCTCCTGGTCCACAGATTTGAAGTCGACTCACAAACCTTCTTACCTTAAAGGTCATAGGAAAGAAAATTAAAAATTCTATTATCTCCTTAAAATAACTTTAAAAAAGATTATGTAACATTTTTAACTGTTCAGCTTATGGGATATTGTTTAAAAGTACTGTTAAACTTCGAACCGAGCAGCAATTGTTCCGCCATTACGATTTTCAAAAGTTTATAAATAATGTCACAAGGTGGAATTATTTATAGGTCGTCGACGACAAACAAGCACGTAAATTCAAGTGCCGATTCACGATTTCAGAAATTTTCGTGTTATAAAGTGAAGAAGGAGATGTTGATTTGCATGTTTTAACTACAGTGTGGTACGATCTACCAACCATGTATGTTTTTAGCTACAAAATCAATGTTTTCAGATACAAAATAGATGTTTTTAGATACAAAATCGATGTTTTTAGCTACAAAATTGATGCTTTTAGCTACAAAATCGATGTTTTTATAACCTTTTGATCAATTTTGGTATTCCACAGCTGCACAATACTCCGTGACAAATGACAACAAATGAGTAAAATGTGCAGTAACAGGGTTATTGAGAAACAATGTACCCATGGTGTGTTTACCTCAGTGTTTACAAATGACGTCATTGATGACATGAAATCCCAGAATGCATTGCCCAAAATGGTTCCCTTTTTCAAATGGTAAAAACACTATTTGATCATTTAAAACCACTAATACTTGATTATTGCTTAAGTTTTGCAAAAAAAAATTTCACATAACCTTTTTTAAGGTTATTTTAAAGAGATCAGAGAAATTTTTCATTTCTCTTCCTATGACCTTTAAATTTGGACTCGACATTTTCTGCTCTTGTAATAACTTTCAACTTAAATTTTTTTTTTAATTTAAAAAAAAAAATGTACTCCGTATATATTTTGGTTATTCTCGCTTAATCCATTGCATAATGACACACACACATTGCTTGTGCAACGGAGCCCTTAAAGTCCTACTTCCTGTTTACACACAGCTCATTACGCAATAAACCAACTAGGTAACGTTGATTTCAAAGTATAAATTATCTTTGTTATGTGAATATTCCAAGAACAATAGAATTCTTGCTGTGTAATTAATTAGATTCAACCAAGATGGAGCCGCATTACAACCCACGGTATTTTTGCATTCAATATATTTATTGCTTTAACACTACAGTAACAGCGGGTGCCAAGTCTAAAGAGATAGGGGAATGGGAAAATAACACAATTATTTAAATTACAGACGTTAGAAATTGATTTTGGATTCAGCCCCGGCCAAATTACCTTGCTCACTTATTATACAGGGTGGAAGAAAAGTCTGTCACTCTACTAAATATTTCTGAAAGTGCTGACAATGCATCTAATCTAATGATGGTAAAGTATTAAAGTTGGGTGGGGCAATTTTTTGGTGACCCAAAATTTGACCTCGGGATGTTCCTTCAAGGTCATTGTAAAATTATCTTGGAAACCGTTAGAGATAGACAGAAATTTCCCATTGTATACTTGTAGAGCAACAGTTATTTATTCTAAAAATGACTACTCAAATCTTTTGTACTAAAAAATTTTAAGAAAATTGCAATTTCCTAAAGTAGACACAAGTATAAAATATAACGTTTAAACTTTGATTATTATTTCAGCTCTGATTCTGAAGATGATACGTGTCGTTTATTATTATGCTTTTCGCCTCCGTGGGCACGCCGGTTGGCTACACGGAAAATGTTCACTTTCTGTTATGGCATCTCGAACATAGTGCAAGGAATGTTATTCTTCTACATAGTGGGTACTCTGACCACCATTGAATCCCATTTTCAGTTGCCTAGTGAAACATTAGGACTGGTAATTAGTGTGGGTGAAGCAATTTGCATCTTAACGAGTGTTGTCGTTGGTGTAATCATTGACAACAAAACTCACCGGCCTCACAGCCTTGGAATCTGTTTCTTGCTAATGGGCATTGGAAACAACTTATTTGCATTGCCCTATTACATATACGGCAGTCCAATACCACTTGATAACACCAGTAATGGCACCTCAGCACATACCCTGTGCATTGAAAACTCTACCCTCAACAAAGATTGCGTTACAGCACTGCTGGCACCACCGGGTTCCAGCCAATGGGCTGTTGGATCAATATTTCTACTTGCTTGGTCAACGGCTAACATTGGATCCAATGCAATGTTTATAATTGGAACTGTATTTTTAGACGACAATGTTGAAAACAAAAATTCACCAATGTATTTGTGTAAGTCCAGAAATAGTACCAGCCTTTCCTATTACCGTATTTCCGCAATTAGCAATAGTAACCGCCAACAGCAACAATTCCATACAATAGTCGCTCATGAGTACGCAAGAACCGTTGCCATTACAGCGAGTCCCTTATATTGTATACAAACATTCGAGTTATTAACTTTAAAAAAATCCTACGTTTCTGCGAGTTGCATTGTGGGCCGTAACCAAGAGAGAAAGTTACGTCTAAAGCTAGGTTCACACTTGTGTTCACACTATACTCTTTCCACACTCAAGAGTGACCCTGGAAGCTGGGCTCCCATTGGCCTACTTAGAACTGCAATGCAACTACTGCTACACTAGTGAAATAGCTCGGCCAATGGGAGCCCAGCTTCCAGGGTCACTCTTGAGTGTAGAAAGAGTATAGACGTAACGCAAGAAAAAATTAAGCTTAGTCAAACGCAACTCAGTCTGTCCACACTGTAGGGCACGTGTGAATGTGAACGGAGCTAAAACAGTTGATGTTGCGTCTGGTCAATCAGATGGTTTCAATGAAACCAGGAATTGGAATTAGTTCTAGAACTAGTTCCAGAATCCGAAAATGGCAGTCTGTGTGCATGTTGCAAAGTCCGATCAACCAGAAGTGAATCGACGAGAGTTGGAGTCGATCGTGATTGGTTGACTGTAAGACCTTTACTTGCGTTGCGTCGCTTTACTTCAACTTGGAGTGGAAGCAGAAATATGCGTCAACGTCAAGAATTTTTGGATGCAAGCAGCTTGCGTTGCGTCAGTTTTCTTGCGTTGCGTCTAGTGTAAACACAAGTGTGAACCTAGCTTAATTGGTTTTGAAGTAAGTTGCAAAGCAAGCAACAAACTTACTCCAGCCCATCAGGAGTGACTTCAATCTCGCGAGACAAGGCAAGACTGAACGAGACTCAAAACACAGGTTGTAGCTTACAAGTTAGCACATTTACAAACTGCAGGCATTTCAGGAATCCCCGGTATGATTTCTTGGCCAGGAATGACTAATGCATCAGTAGTTCGAATAGCATTGAAATTTTAAATTTATCGTCTTTGTGGGTATTATTTTTATTTGTTTCGCGGTGTATGACCTACTTAAGGTGAGGTGAGGTGAGGTGAGGTGAGTGCAATCTGAGCAGGGAACTTGCCGTCCAGCATTAATAATCTGCTAGATGAATTAGTGACTTCTGGCCGCAAAGATTCTTAGTAGTGTGTAAATATGCTTAGAGCTATGGCCGCCTTTTTGATGATCCGACAACTTGGTTCTTGTTCTGGGTCGAAGTGTTGCCATTCAATTCTGATTGGTTCCTTTTTACTTCAACTTCAAGCAAGTATGAACATACTGTACTTGCCTTATATTACTACTACTTTATCTCACTAGTCAGCTTACCTTACCTTTGCATACTTTAATTCCAAATAGGAACCAACCTTAACACTATACGTGTATTTCAGCTTTGATGTCCAGTATCCGCACGATTGGACCCATCTTTGGTTCTTTTCTCAGCACACTTTGTCTTGCAACATACATTAATCCAAATGGTAATGTAATACTACCCAAATGACCCATACCGATGTGCGTGAAGTTGGCACTTGAAACATAGCAGCATTTACCGAAATTGATTGAACCTATTGCTAATTAGCTCAATAAGCCATCCTTTTCAATAATTGATTGCACTCATATTGTTGTGCTAAGCTAGGTTCACATTTGTGTTCACGCAGGTGTGAACAGCTGAAAGAATTGATGTTGCGTCTGGCCAATCAGATGGTTTCAATGAAACATGGAATTAGATCTAGTTCTAGAACTAGTTCCAGAATCCGAAAATGGCGGCCTGTTTGCATGTGGCAAAGTTTCGCCAACCAGATGTGAATCGACAAGAGTTGGAGTCGATCGTGATTGGTTGGCAGCAAGACCTTTCCTTGTGTTGCGTTGCACTTGCATCTATATAGTGTGAACACAAGTGTGAACCTTATACTAGTAGCTTTATAGTGCATCATCACAGCACCATGGGTTTATATTTTTAATCCTCATTGTCCGGCCGGACTTAGTCTTTTATCTTAATAAAAATTGCAGAAACTCCATGGTTTGATAACCGTGATTCCCGTTGGGTCGGAGCTTGGTGGTTGGGATATGTAATTATGGGCTGGCTTGCCATTCTCTGTGGCTTGCTGATCGCTCAGTTTCCCCGGCGTCTACTAACGCAGAGACTCACACCGGCATTGAAAATGGAGATGGAACAAAAAGGCTCAACGGCAAATGATAATCCAAACCCACCACAGACAGAAAAACAAACCTCAATTTATGAATATTGTAAAGGTAAATGAACATAAATTCTACTGAACTGTAGTCTGCGTCCGATATCTTCAAACCAAATTCAAACACAGAGATCATTGACATAGAACTACGTCGTTTTATAAAACGACAATCGTTGCAACGGAAATGGAAACCAGCGCCATCTCTTGATGGGAGTTTACAATGCGATTGTCGTGCACAGCATGTCCGCTGACCAGTTGATATCGAAATAACAATAAAAACCCAACAAAAAACCCACTCCCCATGTAGTTCTATGGTGCGGCACAGTTCCTACTCTGCTCCTTTGAACTTTTTCTGTTTGAATTTGGCATAAATTACCGAGCGCAGACTGTAATGACATACGTTACAGGAAAGATTCCAGGTGTTCGTAGAATCTTGTGCAACTTTATGCTGTGGGTACGAGTATTAAGCGAGAACTTAACCCTGTTTGGAGAGGAAGGATTTATGCTGTACATGCCTAAGTATTTAGAACACGAGTTTCACATATCAGCATCGGAAGCGAGCATTTGGACTGGTATGAATTAAAAATTTTGGTCAATTTTCATTTAATTCATTCATTTTAAATTGTTATATTCAGGATTTGCATTTTTGTTCCCATGCGTTGTTGGGAATCTTGTGGTTGGGTATCTGGCACAGCGTTTCCACCCAACAACTAGACAGTTGGCTGCTGCCTTAGTTGTCGCCAAGACCATACAAGCTATTACAATGGCAGCTCTTCCAGCTTTGCAGTGTACAAACACTATTATATTGGGAAGTGGTAGCCCGTAAGTAATTTACAAACATAAACTCTATCCGCCAAGAAAATCCACTAATTCTCAATGACTGGCTGCTTTGCCAGGGTGTTGATACTAATGAAATCCTCAGGTGATCTTTTCCGCCAATCAAGATACAAGAAATGAGTTTATCTTAAGGGCCGTCTATAAGTTACGTAACGCAAAATTTGGGATTTTTAGACTCCCTCCTCCCTCTGTAACATGGTCGTAACAAAATCCCGAACCCCCCACCCCCTACTTACGTAACAAAATTTGAAACCCCCTCCCCACCCTTGGTGCCTTACGTAATTTATGGACGGCCGCTTACTTGTTGGCATCTACAGCTAAGCACACACAGCCTGATTCCGTTCACAGAATGGCAACTATACTCTGGCTCACCGTTAAAAGGTACCCAGTTCCTATTGGACGAGACATTTCACTGGTGTATGTATACATAAAAGAAGGCCAAAATACCCAAACAATTTCTGCGCACGGAAAGACACAGGCAGACACGCAGGCGGAATCATTCCGTTCACAGCGTGACAACCTGAAAATTCAGATTGCCAGAATATTGGCCCCGGAAAGGCGATGTGTACTTAGCTTTAGCAATGGCAGTGTCTACGTAAAGTGAATTAATATTGTATATTGAATTTTGTATTTAGAAATCCAGTATGTGATGAAATTGTTTGTGATTGTTCAAAAGCAATTTTTTCACCTGTTTGTGGTGTTGACGGTCAGTCTTATTATTCTGCTTGCCACGCCGGCTGTGAAGCTTTCAACGATTTAGGACAACAGGTAAGGAATAAAGAGTCCATCTTGTTTAGATAAATGTAGACTAATTATGAGCCACATGGATAGTACAATTTTTTAAACTTCATTTATATTCTAGGATTCATTTCTGACCAATTGCTCATGTATTTCAAATGAAGGATCAGCTTCTGCATCAACCTGTAAAATTGACTGTCCACAAAAAATTGGATATTTGCTACTTGTGGCTTTTAGTAAATTCATTTTATCTGTTGATGCTGTTGCAGGAACCCTATTTTTGCTAAGGTAACTACAACTGTCATTAAATGTAATCCAATACCAATAAAAACTAATCATTCTCTGCTATTCCAGGTGTGTTGAACCCCGCGACAAAACACTGGCCACAGGATTCTTGTGTACATTTTTAGGAATATTTAGTAAACACATAAAACAATTACAATTGTTTCATATTAAATAATGGTTTTCTCCATCTTAGCTTTCAGCACGTGTCCAATTGTGTTTTCTGCTCTTGTTGATGGCACCTGTGAAGTGTGGGGTGAACAATGTGGCCGTACCGGAGCATGTAATGTTTACGACATGAATGCGCTTCGATCACGGATTCACTTCATACCTGCTGCCTTCCTTTTCTTTGCTGCTTTTTGGGATGGAATATTTTGGTGGAAATCAAAGAATAAAGTAGACTTATATCAAGATGAACCTAGAGACAAGGTTCCTGCTGAAATGCCAGCTGCAATTACCGGTAACACAAATTAAGAAGCCACATCTCTTAATGCAGACAAAGAACATGGAATAAGCACTGTGTGTAAAATAGTATAAAAAGGTTGTAAGAATCTTTTACAGCAACAAAAAGCATACAGTAAATACAGTAGTGGAAAAAAGTTTGAGACCATTATAGGTTTCTTAGTTGCAAGTCATATTTTGATTTGAAAATTTATTTACAGGTTTGTATCATGACCAATAAAGCATTGTTTAAAATTATAAGACCATGTGCTCTAAATCATAAATAATCTAACCAATTTTTATTTCTAATGTTTGATTTGCTTTTTATTCGTTCTAATTACTATAATGAACGTATATGTCATTGAATTAACTAAATATTTTAGATTATTTGGTAGTGTCCTTAGCATGGGTAGGTGCATTATTTGGTTAAATTCAAACATTGGAACATTAATTTCATCTCTAAATGGAAGAAGAGTAGTATATTGCTTCAGAATGCGGTGAAACAAATGCAGAATTTGGTGTAACAACTGCAAGATTTGGCATTATATTCAGGGCAATTTCGTCCCAAATTATTAATTATGCATCAACATAACTGGCCAAAAAAGTAAAAAGGATAAATTTATTTTGGATGGACCTGAAGGTGTATTATTATAGACCTAAATCCACTAGACTGCGTGTGATTTCAGGAAGTGCCAACACTAGATTATCTTTCACTTCCTGTCAACGTTATAGCTGCCTGAAATCAGCATACAAGCAAAATTTCCAAAAAAAAATGACTCGCATTTTGATGAAAATGACTCGCATTTTGATGAAAATGACTCGAATTTTGATGAAAATGACTCGAATTTGAAAATGACTCGAATTTGAAAATGACTCAAATTTGAATAAAAATGAACTCAAAATTAAGTGAAATTTATGAATTTCAGTTGTTAATGACTCTATATTATATTAAATTTACAAATTTAAGTTGTAAATTACTAAATTATTTTTCATTTACAAATTTAACCCGAAAATTACTCAAAATCTTATTAAATTCACAAATTTAAGACGAAAATGACTCAGAACAGGAAGTTGGAGCGCATCAGTGACATCACTACCAACAATAATTTTAAACGTTGTTGAAAACAATAGCATGATGTATTATCTTATATATTGTTACGAGCGCAGACCTACAGCGGGCCTAAACGATCTGAGTTAAAGAATGATTCTAAACGCTCTCACTAGAGTTACGGGAAATTCCAAATTTGCTCACCAGTTGTTGCTGCGCTAATTATGCACAGAGCAACTGGGCTATTCAATTAAGCAGAGCAGGGGGACAACCCAGAGTTTACTTCAGAAGAGAAGTGAGCTATAGAGAGCAGAAGAGTTCTGGATCCCAAGCAGCTAACATGTTTAAGAGTGGCTCCTGTGGACCAGCGCACGCAGCGCTTGGTCCCTTCAGCCTTTCTTTTATAATTTGAGTTTAATAAAGGTTTAGTTTATGATTTTATTTTGTTTAATTGATGTAATAAATCCCATGCAATAAAGAGGTTTAATTAAAAAGTTAAATCATGTTTCTCTCAGCTTATTTCACCTAAGAATTTCCAAGGTCTCTGAATTTAAATAAACAATTGTTATGTGTGTGGATCACCCCAACTCACACTTAACAATATTCTTGTGTAAAAAACAATGATAATGTAGATCTAACAAAACAATAGAATGTAGAACATAAAAAGATGAGAACGAAATATACATGCCGTGCGGCACAAAATTAATGTTGTTAAGAAACGACCTGTAATGAATTTGCAACACGATTAAACGAGATATCAGTTCCTGGAGGATGATTTGGATTGTTTTGTTCTTGGTTACGGACATTACAGCTCACAGCTCACGGCTACGACTTCGTACATGAAGAACCAAAGATTAGTAATCAAACATCATAACCATAACCATAAAACGATTGTGAATTTCCTAGATTAATTTTAAGGTGTATGCTCCTTCCAGTTCACTTGCGCATTGAGAACGGGCAAAGACATGGCGGCACCGCAAGTACACTGGAAAAAGTACAAATCACAGATCTGATCCACAAAACAGTTAGACACTGAAACCCATTTGAATCGTTAACAAAAACACATTTTCTATTCTAATAGAAGTGACCAACATGACTAGCGCTCTTAAACACCGACTTTCCTAGATGAATAAGGACGACGATAAGGTCGACGACGACGACGACATAAGACATTTTCTGAAAACATTTCCAATGAATTACTTTCTAAAGAAAGACAGTCGTCAATGCAGAGGAACAGCGTTTCCTATACATCAATGTTTTATCAGTTTTATATCAGTGTTTGTCACTTTTATATCAGTGTTTGTCACTTTTATATCAATGTTTTATCAGTTTTATGTCAGTGTTTACCACTTTTATATCAATGTTTTATCAGCTTTATATCAGTATTTATCACTTTTATATCAATGTTTTATTAGTTTTACGTCAGTTTTTGGTAAATTTATTTTCTTATTTAGTTGTGTTGGTTTATGGCACACGACATTTCGTGGTTTTGGCCACTTCCTGTGTTTATATCTTGACTTTTAACCTTGAATAAAAGTAATTGTTTTTACCCTGTCAGCCAGTGTGCATTTTTTCCATCTGTAAATACATTTTTTCTGCTTGAAGTTTATTTCCAGAAGGCGGATCTAGTATTGTTGGCTGAAAAAGTGGCCACCAAACAGACATTGATAAAAAGGATAAAGGACAAAAGCTTAAAGATTGAATTATTGGAAATTGGAAATTAAAATAGTTATTATCAAGGACTTACCAAGAAGCAAAAGAAAGAAACATCCTACCCACATACTAATCAAATTTATAATTCAAGTATTTGACAGAACTGTTCGGTAATTACAAAATAATTCACTACAAACAACTAAAGGGGGAGACGACCTGAAGATGAAAGAAAAAAGATCCTCAATAAAGTTTAAGACTTTCAGTCTACTCTGACTTTGAGTTTGGTAAAAGGCTAGGTCTTTGACTGGGCTTTTCATTATTTTCTCTATACTGCAATACTGCAACACTAGCTTAAATTTCAAACAGTCTGCCATTAGGACCAGGAATAGTGGCAATGGGAATAAAACTACAGTAACAAAAGAAACTACAAAAATAGGGATCATTGTAACCAGGCGGCCACCAGGTTGACTGCAACCTTTAAGCTAGGTTAGGCTGAGGAAATAATCCACAAGTGCATGAACTGGAAAGTACAGGATGCCAGGTTGAAGAAATGTCACTATTATAAGTCAAAGAAGTAATTTCAATTCCAATTTCACTTAATCTTAATCCTTATTGGAATTCTCAGAGAAACCATCCTATCTTGTTCAGAAAAAGCATTTCAGTTGGAATGTCAGCCCAGATTAAGAACTACACCCCAATTTTTGCCTTAAAGTATTCTTCATACTACTCAAGAAATAGAAAAATAGAAATTTCGTAAACAGAAATAAGAGAATCAAACACAAAAAATTGATGGAATGTCAGTACAAGTACACCTGATAAAGCCATCAGCAAATGCATTTTTTCCATCTGAAAATACATTTTTTTTGCTTGAAAATGTCATTTATGAAGTTTATGACCATCCTCTGAGCCACTGAGAATGAAAATCCCAAACTAAACACTTGATGTCACGAAAACCCACAAAACAAATTCAATTTCAAATGAAAAATTCAAACCTAACTTTGAAAAACCACCAAAAAGCACCAAAAGGCGCATCAAATAACATTCTTGCCAAATAAATACTCAACTGCCACATAACTGAAGAAATACAGAAAAAAGTACAATTCGAAAAGAAATACAGAAGAAAATACAATTCGAACTAGGCTTACAGTAGGCCTAAAATGGAACCAAACGATAACAAAAAAACACGTTAGAAAATAAATGGATCATTATAACAGTACGTTCAAAGCCATCATATCCTGGTAGAGTGAATCGCTCAGCAATTCCATATCTACAGTTTCATTACTCGAATTATCATTCGCAATCAACAAGGGTAATGCTAATGCTAATGCGCCTGCCTTTATTATTGTTACAAACAAATATTAATGTTTTATTAATGTTGTATTGTCCAACCTCTTGCCTCTATTTAGTAGAATCGAGTGTAATTTTCATTTAAACTTTGTTAATGCTTTAAAACTTAAGCAGTGTAGAAATAATACCTTTTATTTTCTTATTTTTATCTGTGTTTATGTAATGAACTCACAGCCTAATGCTGCATATATAATTTCCTTAGTCATCATATATAAAATATACAGATAATTAATATATTATAAAGTTAATTTGATGCTTCCACATGTTTTATTCAAAAAGGCCTCTACCATATCGTAGTCGATCTATTAATTGCAAGATACGTCGCCGCGGCAAAGAAACGCAACAACAAAGCCGCAATCAAACGCCATAACACAAGACATACAACTTTTGGAATGCATCTATGACAGTCGCTCATTGAGTAAGCGCGCCCGACGGAAAAATTTGGAGCACCTGGTTACCACAAGCAAATTTAGAAAATTTTCTGACACTTTAAATGTGGAGAAACTTTTAAATTTACGATATTAAAAAAACTAAAGTGTTAGAATTAGAACCACCTGTGAGAACCAACTGCTTTCACAAATAGGAATTAAATTTTCTTTCTGAAAAAATAAATATAGACAGATAGATAGAAAAGTGCTAGCTCCACTTTTGTAGAAAAAGAAATTCAAGTTAAACATTGGGCAGAACCAAATGAGCAACAATAAATTTGTGCGGGCCGTTCGTTCTCGCTTTAGAAATGCAACTGCCATTTTGGATTTATCGGAAATTCTAATTTAAACAAAATGTAGCAATTTAGCACATCATTTTCGCGTAAAACCAAATTTTTATACGAAATTATAGGAGTAATTGGCATCGCAATAGTAGAACAAGTTATTATATAAATACAAACAAATGCTTAGCACTCTATCTGCGTCCGTGCTCGAGAAACGGGACGATTTTGAAAAGACCATCGAGCCGCAGAAAGAAAAGTTTTATGGCCATTAAGAGGCAAAACAAGGGTTAGTAGGAAACCCCTGGGAGAAATCACAGGCTTGTAAGGCAGGTGGCTACCAAAAGGAGCTCTTTTCCCACCAAAGCACAAAGTGACTCTGGTAAAAAGCTGGCTCTTTGGCTGGGCTTTTCATTACTTTCTCTATACTGCAATACTGCTCATGTTTCAAACAGTCTTAAAGCCATTAGCACCAGGAATAGTGGCAATTGCCAGAAGAGGGGTTAAATGGAAAATACAGGACTCCAGGTTGAAGAAATTTAGATGTAGAAGACAAGTCACTTTTATAAAGCATGAAAAGATTAAGAAGTACACCCCAATTAGTGCCTTAAAGTATTCTTTGCACTACTACTACTCAAGAAATAGAAAAATATACTCTTTCCGAACTCAAGAAGAGCCCTGGAAGCTGGGCTCCCATTGGCCGAGCTATCTCACTAGTGTAGCAGTAATTGCATTGCAGTTCCAAGTAGGCCAATGGGAGCCCAGCTTCCAGGGCTCTTCTTGAGTTCGGAAAGAGTATAGAAATTCGTATCAGAAATAAGAGATTCAAACAAAAATTTGCTGGAATGACCGTACACCTGTAAAAGCCATCCGAAAATGCATTTTTTCCATCTGCAAATGCATTTTTTCCATCTGCAAATGCATTTTTTCCATCTGCAAATGCATTTTTTTCACCTGCAAATGCATTTTTTTGCTTGAAAATGTCAATTTTGAAGTTTATGACCATCCTGTTAGTCACTGATCACTTTGAAAATAGAAACCAGGTTTTAGAAATCAAATCCCAAATGCCATTAGCAATCACAAAACAAAACCCACAAGACAAATTCAAATTCAAATAAAAAATTCAAAACAACTTTGAATAACCATCAAAAAGCACCAAAAGTCGCATCAAATAATATTTTTGCCAAATAAACACTCAACCGCCACATAACTGAAGAAATACAAAAGAAAATACAAGTCGAACTAAGCCTACAGTAGGCCTACACCAAACGATAGCAAAAGAATATACGGGTATGTTAGAAAATAAATGGATCATTTTTCAAAGAATTCAAACCTGCTGACAAATTTGCGGAAATGTTAATGCCGTGTTTATGAAACCAACCGACCATTTGGAAAGCAAACCCAATTACATAACGTGAAAAACGAACACAGCATGTCGAACGGCAAAATCTTGCTGTTCACCTCGCCTCGTGCTGATCGAGACGAAATTACGTGCCAGATTATTGTTTAGCGGCTCTTATTGTTCATAGCATAAAACAACCAAAACAACTTTATTTTTAGTTTTTAGATTTTAAATTTTTAGTTTTAGTTTTTCAATTTTTTAATTTTCGATTTTTATTTTAAGTTTCCAATTTGAATTTTAAAAATAAAAATTTTTTCTAATGGCGGCCACCAATCTATGACTTCAATTTTAAATTTGTTGGTGGCGCATCAGGGCCTTATTAACAATCGTCGATTACGACGCGGTTGGTTGTGATTTGGCACAAATTTGGGTGTGCGATGGAAGTTATTGTTACATTTTTAAATAAAGAGTAACTTACGGTGTTCTGAGCTCGGTTGATCGGGTTTCAAACGACGGCCATTGTCGACGCTAGCCTCGAACACAAACTCAAACCGTCAAGACGAAGTATCCGTCAATTTCTTTCTTGTAATTTGTACATTTGCATTAAATTATGTGAAAGACAAAAAGAGCTAATGTGGAGTATAGTTATTTATTTAAATATGTCATTACATTAGATTGTTGAGGGAATACTCTCGTTAGATACCGAGTTTTGCCACAAGTTGGCGTTTTGTGTCAAAATATCGATTGTTAGTGTCAAAATGCTTCTTCGGTCGAACGAATTGACTGCCGATGGTCATTTTGACGACAGAATATTCTAATTCCGTCGTCTTCTATTTTAAAATTAAAAAAAAAAAGAAAAAGAAAATAAAAGAAAATAAAAAATTATAAAAATACATGTTTAAATTTGTTTTCGCCCGGGATCGAACCGGGGACCTTACGCGTGTGAGGCGTACGTGATAACCGCTACACTACGAAAACATGTCTATCCTATTTTCTATTTCCAAAAATTATCATTATCTTTTTATATTTAAATAAATAATCTCTACTTGAGATATTTTAGTTTTAAAAGATTAATTATCTATGATTTAGAATCATTTGTTGGTTTTTTAACTTTAAATGTGTTTATTAAATTTTGCAAACAAGTATTTTCAAACCGTTTGGAGTACAGAATTCAAACCTTTATCTAAAAATGAAAAAATAAAACGTAAATATAAATTCAAAAATAAAAAATTAATATTTTAATTTTTAAAAAAAAAAATCCTACCAACTTATGAGATAAATGAGTAGACACGGACGAACAAGCAGTATTCAAGAGTTGCGTGCCCTAAACCGATCCCGATCCGAACGCAGTTGCCGAGTTTGCCATATTTGCATCGTTTCACGTCTCATTTTCAATAAAGCCAACTTGAGCCGCCGTATTTGAATCAATTGAGGCCTGTTTGACAAACATCTTGTCGAACTCGTCTCTTTTACAATGACACTTGGTGTCTGGATGACTACTACACGAGCTGACTGTGGCTTCGAAAATCATTTCATCGACTCAAACACCCATTTCTTCTTCGATCCAAGGACGTTCCAATTTCTTCAACACGTTGTCATCATCTCCAAATGAGTTTCCTGTCACGAAACAAAATTTTAAAACAAAAAAACAAAAAAAAATATTTTTTCTTTCCCCAACTTTTAACTTACTCGCAAAAGAAGCATCGTCGACGGATTTCCCGTGTCTAATTATCGACACGTTTTATCGCGATCTTTGCACAGTATGGTGGCCCTGATGCGCCACCTACAAATTGAAAATTGAATTCATAGATTGGTGGCCGCCACTAGAAAAATTTTTTTATTTTCAAAATTCAAATTGGAAAAATTAAATTAAAAATCGAAAATTGAAAAACTAAAACTAAAAATCGAAAATCTAAAAACTAAAAATAAAGTTGTTATGACTATGCTATAAGCTTAAACAATACGAAGCGCTAAACAATAATCTGCCACGTAATTTCGTCTCGCTCAGCACAAGGCGAGGTGAAAAGCAAGATTTTGCTGTTCGTTTTTCACGGTTTTTCACGATATTTAATTTGCTTTGATTTCCAAAAGGTTGGTTGGTTTCATAAACACCGGATTAACATTTCCTCAAATTTCTCAGCAGGTTTGAATCCTTCGAAAATGATCTATTTATTTTCTAACATACCGATATGTTCTTTTGCTATCGTTTAGTTCCATTTTAGGCCTACTATAGGGGCCTAGTTCGAATTGCACTTTCTTCTGCATTTCTTCAGTTATGTGTTAGTTCAGTATTTATTTGGCAAGAATATTATTTGATGCACCTTATGGAGATTTTTGGTGCTTCTTGGTGGTTATTCAAAGTTTGGTTTGAATTTTTCATTTGAATTTGAATTTGTCTTGTGGGTTTTCATGACATCAAGTGTTTGGTTTGGGATTTGATTTCTCAAACTTGGTTTTTATTTTTAAAGCGATTAGTGGCAAAAATGACATTTTCAAGCAAAAAAATGCATTTGCAGGTGGAAAAAATGCATTTGCAGATGGAAAAAATGCATTTGCAGATGAAAAAATGCATTTGCGGATGAAAAAAATGCATTAGCAAATGGAAAAAATGCATTTGCAGATAGAAAAAATGCATTTGCAGATGGCTTTTGCAGGTGTACTGCCATTCCATCTTTGATTCTCTTATTTGTGTATACAAATTTTTATTTTTCTGTCTTGAGCAGTAGTAATTTATGAAGAATTCTTTAAAACAAAAATTTGAGTGTAGTTTTAAATCTCTTTCATGCTATATATTGCCACCCTTACAGCTGGGTAATTTTTGACTTTGAACAATTGACACGAATCTTTGCATCAGACTTTCGCCTTTGACAATGGGAGAATTTTCCTGAAACTAAACAAAAGATAATAATACCGGTAATAATATTTTATTGTAAAAATATTACTTCTTCTGTATCCATTAGATGTACCAAGCTCTGTTTTAGTTGTTTTTGGGAGAAATCTCGGTTGGTTTTTTCTTCGGTGCAGGTGCGTCGACTGTGGCAGCGCGTTTCTTTTTCCCTGCAGGAGCAGCGACGGCGGCGCCTTCCTTACCGCGTTTTTCTTCCATTTGGCTGACATTCCAACTGAAATGATTTCTCTGAACAAGATAAGATGCATGGTTTCTCTGAGAATTCCAATATGGATTAAGATTAAGTGAAATTGAAATCACTTCTTTCACTTATAAAAGTGACATTTCTTCAACCTGGCATCCTGTATTTACCAGTTTATGCACTTGTGGATTATTTATTTAGCCTGACCTAGCTTAAAGGTTGTACTTTATCTTGTGTGGTTATTTATTCAGTCAACCTGGTGGCTGCATGGTTACAATGCTCCCTATTTTTGTAGTTTTTTTGTTACCGTAGTTTTAATCCCTATTTTGGTTATTGGCACTATTCCTCGTTTTAATGGCAGACTGTTTGAAATATCAGCTAGTTTCGCAGTATTGCAGTATAGAGAAAATAATAAAAGCCCAGTCAAAGACCCAGCCATTGATATAAAACTGACAAAACATTGATATATAGAAAACGCTGTTCCTCAGCTTTCCACGCGTAGGATATTTATTTTGAATGTGTCTCTACATGTGATTGGTATGAAGCATTGACGACTCTGTCTTTCTTTAGAAAGTAATTCACTGGGTAATTACTGTACAGTTCTGTCAAATACTTGAATTGTAAATTTGATTAGTACGTGGGTAGGATGTTTCTTCCTTTTGCTTCTTGATAAGTCCTTGATAATAACTATTTTAATTTCTAATTTCCAATAATTCAATCTAAGCTTTTGTCCTTCTATCCTTTCTATCAATGTCAGTTTGGTGGCCACTTTGTCAGCTTTAGCGCAGAAGTAATTTGCTAGCAGGAAATAGCCTGTATACTGTATTTACCAATTGAAAAAATGCATTTATAGATGAAAAAATGCATTTACAGATAGAGAAATGCATTTACAGATGGAAAAATGCATTTGTGAATGGCATTTGCAGGTGTACTGATATTCCATCATTTTTTGTGTTTGATTCTCTTATTTCTGTATACAAATTTCTATTTTCTATTTCTTGAGGAGTACAATGAAGAATATTTTAAGCCAAAAATTTGGGTGTAGTTCTTAATCTTTCATGCTTTGTACTGCCACATGGGCTGACATTCCAACTGAATTGATTTTTTCTGAACAAGATAGGGCGGTTTTTAGACGCACTGCTGCAGGAAACCGACCGCCTGTGCTTCTTGGTTTATCTTTGATGGCCGTGTCTTTGATGGTCCGCTGAGGTCTAGTGCACACTAACGCATCGTTTTTCGGGTTTGCCAAAGGAAATTAAAATTATAAATAAAATCCAATTTGGAAGCATATATAAAGTTGAGTTGAAATCATCTACAACCCCAAGCCAAAATATTGGAATACTCGGATTTGGTCAGTATTCCATGTTCCTCAAATGGGCTAGAAACAAAAGTTTGAAAGTTAAACAAATATCCAGATAAATAAGGTGGTTTCATAATTATAAATCCACCCACCAACAATAAAATTCTTTATACTGTTTGATTATAACATATGTTTTCATAAGATTTTTAGAAGTTTTCGTTGAAAGGAAATTTTTTTTATATTGTCATAGTAAAAATGTAATTTTGGAAGCCGTTGGGTTTGAAATAACATGTTTCGCCTTTTAACACATTTACGTCCCTCACATCACACACTGCAAAAATTACTTTGAAAACATGTTTAATTGGCTTTATTTTAAACAAAAAACGATAAAATAAAGGTGAGATATTTATCCCACTATCCACAAAAACGTCGTCATCGTTTTGCTGTTTGACATGCTGTTTGTTTTTCACGATTTTTCTCGTTATTTAATTGGGTTTGATTTCCAAAAGGTTGGTTGGTTTCATAAACACGCAATTAACATTTCCGCAAATTTCTCAGCAGGTTTGAATTCTTTGAAAAATGATCCATTTATTTTCTAACATGCGTCCAATTAACTATTTGCAGGTTCCGCGACATTGTTTTAGCCCCGTATTGGGCCGAAATATTTAAAAAAAAATGAATTAATAAGTAATTTCACCTTAAATTATATAAATACTTAAATATATTAATATTTTTTCAAAGCTTGTAAGTGCTCCAGACGTGATGGCGAATTGTGGTTCAAAGTACGCGACGACGCACGCGTGGACTTTGAATTTATAAAAAAAAAAATAATTAAAACTAAAACCACAGAATTCAGTTTACAATTTTTTAATCTGAAATAATTTCCAATTTTTTTTTTAGCTTTTATACTCACGGCGATATTTGAAATAAGCGTAAACATTAGGGGGTAGTCTTGGAAGTTTATTTTCTCTTGACTTCAGGATTGCGAACGCTCGCTTTTCCATATCTTCTGGTGACGCATTATGAATTTAAAAAAAAAAAAATAAACAGATAATTTTTTTTTTTATCTTATATCTTACTCTATCTGTGAGCAATGCAAAAGCTGCATGTCGTTGTGCGCTAGATGAGTCTTTGTTGTTGTAATGGCATTTTGCAATTAAAAAATCATCCCCAGGACAGAAGTTATGGGTGGCCTGAGCTTGACCTGATTGGAGCATCTGAAGTTGCATCATATGATATTGCATCATATACGGTTGGATTTGAATCTGAGGTGGGGCGACAGCGACGGATCTTCCTTCTTCTACAATTAATAAAAAAATAATTAGTACCTTTTTAATTTTAAATTACTTGAAATTACTTGTAGTTAAAATACATGTAGCCGATGACGCAGATGCACATTGTTACAGCCAAAACGATTAATCTGAAGGTTTCTTCACTTATATGGAAATAGTCTTTGTCTCCTCGATCCACCATGTCTGTAGAAAAGTTCGTCAACGTTGGCGGCATGGATGTGATGGGAGTCAGGCTCTTATTTTTCTTATTGTCTCCCGGTCCCGGGATTTTAGCTCTCTTCTCTGGTGGTTCTGCAATTAAATTTTTTTATTTTAGAAATTTATTTATTAATTTCGTTGTCAGTTAATTACCTTCATTTGAAGTAAGGTGCCACTGCGCATTCAACTCTTCCATGATTGGCGTCAGGAGGTAATTGTGTCTCTGCATCGCTGTATCCAAGTCCAGTTTATACACTTGTCGGAAATGATTTTCAACATTGCACTTCACGTGAGACTTGTATAATTCAGTCACGACTCCCTGCTTGTTGTTGAAGTATACAGGGTGTATCAGAATTCATGTTACACAGAAATAAGGGTTATAGAGAGGGACCAGGAGATCACGTTTCCACTAATCAAAAATTCCAAAAAAAATTTCCCATTTTGTTACAACCCAAAAAAAATGGAAGATTTCAAATATCGCGCGTCACGCATATCGCCCACATTTGCCTGGTTAAAGCGTAATTCTCAAATAAAAAAACACAATCGGTTGCCAACAGCAGAAGTTTATTACAAGAAATGCTCTACATGTTCAATGCACAGCTTGGTAAATAATCTAAGAAAATTATTCTTTTACATAAATGATTTATTTTAGTTTTCCCGGATTTTTGGGTTTTTTTGTGATTCTTTAACATTAAAATGATAAGTTTGTATCTTTTTATTTGAGAATTGCGCTTTAACCTGGCAAATGTGAGCAATATGCGTGATTCGATATTTGAAATCTTTCATTGTTTTTGGGGTTGTAACATAGTGGGAAATTTTTTTTGGAATTTTTGATTAGTGGAAATGTGATCTCCTGGGCCCCCTCTATACCCCTTATTTCTGTGTAACATGAATTCTGATACATTCTGTATACACACGCAAGAAATTCTCGAGGTTGGCATCTCTGAAAAATCAATTAATTTATTAAAAATGTAAAATGTAAAAAAGTTTTTAAACAAAAGAAAACCTTTCCGGTAATTTCCTTTTGATACGATTGGCGTTTTTTCCACCCGTTTTCCACCGGTTCCTGAGGGGCGATGTTATTTCTCCGCAATTCGGCGGTCACGATGCGAATCGGGTTCGGATTATCGTGTAACAACTCCAAATCTGCTAAAATCTTATCTTTGTTTGCATTAGTGACGTTTTGGCTTACCGCCTCCTCATCATCTAGCACTTTTTTGAGTTTGTCATATGCAATTTGATAATTGCCGCGTCATTATTCGCGGCGTTTGGGTTATCGGAGATAGTGTTCGGATTGCTCGCGTTTTGGGCTTGTTAAAGTTAATGTCATCTTTACTAGTTGAGAAATATGTGTTTAACTGTTTGGAAATTTAATATATCACGCTATGAAAAGTTGTTTGGAAATGGTTGCATTCAGTGTTGGAAAGTCATTGAAAATTTGATGTTGTGTACAATTTGAAAATATAACTTTCGGGTTTAGAAATTTTACATTTTAGTTATATTTCCAAAATATTTTAAGGATGAAAATCTAATTTTTTTTGCAGTGCCAAATGGAACTTCTTTATTTAATTTATAAAGTCGGACATCGGGTCAATACAATCCAGATGTCTGGTATAGTAATTACATGATTTGTGAGCTATAAATCTATTGCCTAAATTCTAGAATAATATGATAAGAATTACAAATCATACTAAATTTAATAAATAACGTAAGTTAAGAATGGATATCACTATCACATTATTTAGAAGACAAACTAGAGTCAGCCAAACCATACACTGGCTTACTTACTTCTATGATCTGTGTTAGCTATATTAAGTTACATTGGTTTATCCCCAGTCGATTACTTCACTGTGGCAAACGCCATCTGGTGAGCTTTAACGGTACTAATGATCTAAAAATGTGCTTCTAAGTTCTAAGGCAGCCGGTTTACGGTGTGGCTTATCCGCTTAACAATATTATTGCACAACACATTCATCATTAAACTGTGCCGGTACAGATTAAAATAAAAATTTCTCTATTATCAAAATTTGAACTGTTCATTTCACCATATTGTGATTACTTGGACATTATCTTGACAAAAACAAGATAAAACCAATTGTAGTGGTGTAATACACTCTAGGTCCAACCGAAATGGAGCCGCACAGCAAAAGGTAAGTACAAATATGACATTGTACAACATCAACAAACAAACACGTAGCATTTCTTATAGCCCTGCTTCTTAACCTTTGTAGCAGTCAGCACCCCTTAACTTTTAAAATCTGTGCTCGCACCCCTAATCAGAAAAAATATTGTTTACAAACTAATTTTTACTGGTGTCAGTGTCACTTGAAAAAAACCACATGAAACCACTTTGTATTCCTTATAAAATGTAATTAGAATTTAAAAGAAATTATTTATTTTTAAAATGAAAAGATATTTTTCATTTAAACACTAAAAAAAAATACAACCCAAAAATCATTAACCGGATGCAAGTTTGAAGTGATTTTGGTGCACCACCAGTTAAGGGGCCCTAACATACATACTACATCATTCATTTCTTATTCATACAATTAATCTTTTGCTTCATATCTTGGCAGACTTGAATCCGACGACGATAACTGTCATTTACTCCTGTGCTATTCGCCGTCTTGGGCTCGGCCATTGGCGACACGAAGAATATTTACATTATGTTACGGCTTCTTGAGCATAGTGCAAGGAATGTCATTTATGTTCATAGTGGGCACAATTACCACGATAGAATCCCATTTTCAGTTACCTAGTGAAACGTTAGGTCTCGTTATAAGTGTGGGTGAAGTTGCTTGTATCACGGCGAGTGTTGTTGCCGGGCTACTCGTCAACAACAAAACACACAGACCCTATGGTCTTGGAATCAGTTTATTGCTATTGGGAATTGGAAGTAACTTATTTGCATTGCCCTATTACATCTATGGCAGTCCTATACCACTTGATAACACAGTTAATGGCACCTCAACACATAGTCTTTGCGTTGAAAATTCTACCAACAATATGGAATGTGTGGCTGCACTGCTGGCACCACCTGGTTCAACCACTTGGGGTGTTGGATTGATATTTCTTTTCGCTTATTCCGTATCTAATGTTGGTGCTGTTGCAATGTATATCATTGGGACACCTTTTTTGGATGACAACGTTCAAAACAAAAATTCACCAATGTATATAGGTAGGTATAAAAATTCTTTTTTTAAATTAAGAAACAATAACAATTTGTCTTCTATTCTGCTTACAGCATTGATGTGCAGTATCCGCACGATCGGTCCAATATTTGGTTCTTTTCTCAGTACATTTTGTCTTGCAATATACGTTAATCCGAATAGTAATATCAAATTGAAGATTTAGTGTAGTTTGGTAACGACATATCTATCTTCTAAATCTTTTTACATTTTTCAGCAACCACTTGGTTCGATAATCGTGATTCCCGTTGGGTCGGTGCTTGGTGGTTGGGATTTGCAGTCATTGGTTGGCTTTCCATTCTCTGTGGCTTTTTGATTGCTCAATTCCCTCGCCGTCTGCCATCAAACCAACTCACACCGGCGATGCAGATGGAGTTGGAAGAAAAAAAACCAATGGCAAACGGAGATAGAACTACAGAAGAAGATGAAAATCCAAACACAATTCCATCTTTTAAGGGTGACTAATTTTATGCTGCAGTACAAATACCTCATGCTCATTTATTGCAGAGATGATTCCTGGTATTCGAAGAATTTCGGGGAATCTAATGCTTTGGTTGCGGATATTAAGCGAGACTTTTGTATGGTTTGGACTAGAAGGTTTTATGCTCTACATGCCCAAGTATTTAGAACATGAGTTTCACATAACAGCATCACAAGCAAGCATTTGGACAGGTAACGATTGATTAAATTAATTACAATTGGGCAATAAATATATTTTCAATTAATTCACACAAGGTACTGCATTTTTGCTTCCCTCTGTGGTCGGTGATCTTGTCGTTGGGTTCCTCGTACAGCGTTATCAACCAACGACCAAACAGTTAGCTGCCATCTTATCCGTGTCCAAAACACTACAAGCCATTATAATGGCTGTGCTTCCAGCTTTGCAGTGCGAAAACACCGTTTTGTTAGGAAGTGGTAGCAAGTATGCATTCAAAAAATCGTGTTTTAAGTGTTTTAGGTGTTTGTGTTTTGTGACATCACTTCTGTTTTGTACTTAGAATTCCTACTTGTGGTGAAGCATTTTGCGATTGTTCGGAAGCGGTCTTTTCGCCAATTTGTGGTGCCGATGGTCAGTCGTATTACTCCGCTTGCCACGCCGGTTGTGGCAGTTTGAGCGGTCTAGGAGATAATGTACGGAATCAAAGTCCTTGTTATGTGTAATTTTAATTTTCAATTTATTTCCAGGAATCATTACTCGCCAACTGCTCATGCATTTTGAATGGAGGATTTGCTTCAGCGTCAACGTGTGAAATTGAGTGTCCACAAAAAATTGGATATCTGATACTGGTGGCAGTTAGCAAATTATGCTTGTCTATTGAAGTGGTTGCAGGAACCCTATTTGTGTTAAGGTAGCTAATAAAATTAAGTCAACATTAGTCCATCTCCTTTAGACCGGCCTAAATGCATATTTTAGACCCGCTTAAATCAGATAAACTTGAATAAATGACTAATGACTAATCATTTTGTTTGCTGCCAGGTGTGTTGAACCTCGAGATAAAACAATCGCCACAGGATTCTTGTGTGCAACCTTAGGAATATTCAGTAACAATATTCAGTATAATAAAATAATTCCAAAATCTGATCTTCTTTTTCTGTTTCTCACAGCCTTCATTCCATGTCCAATCGTGTTTTCCGCTCTCGTCGATGGCTCCTGCGATGTGTGGGGTGAACAGTGTGGCCGCGCCGGTGCCTGTAATGTGTACAACATGGATTCACTTCGTGCTAGGCTGCACTTCATTCCCGCTGCTTTGATTGGCGTGTCTGCATTTTGGGACACGTTGTTCTGGTGGTTATCCAAAAACAGACTAGAATTGTTCCAAGACGACCACAAAGTTCAAGCAAACAGTTGAAATTCGGGGGCCTTTTTGAGTTCAACAAGAGTATAGGACCCCCATTTTACCAAAGTCCTACTCCGAATTAAACTGATTTCGCACCACTTATTAACACCCGATTTTCACTTCTATAACCCCCTTTTTCCTGATTGGCACTCTTTTTTATTAAAGTTTCAAAAGGTTATCTGGATGGTTTCTGATGGTTTTCACACGTTATCTCTAAGTTTTTCGCACATTTCGATTTAAGAAATTAATAAATAAACAATTGTATAACATCAACAAATAAATGATGTTATTTATGGCTTGTCCAGGAAAATTCAGTACATTGTGTTCCTTGGATTGGTAGTAATTAGGCCCCAATTTAGTATTATGGTGGAATTTATTATTTAAATTTGAAATCAGAGCTACTTATGGGATGATGACCTCGGTTGATCACATTTCTTGATGTTTTGTTGAGAAGTTGTATTTTGTGGTTCTTTCAAACAGCGGCCATTGTGGATGCCACCTGGAAGAGAAAACTCAGACCGTCTTGACGACTAAAATTATAATGACAACATGTAAATTTGCTTGAAGCTATTTTCTGCAAAATAAAAAGAGGAAATTCACATTTAGTTATTGCAATTAATTACTGTACAATACTCTCAACGGATAACTTTCATCATTTTGTGATTACCGAGACATTATCTTGCCACTAACAAGATAAAACCAATTATAGTGTTGCAATATACTCTAGGTCCAATCGAAATGGAGCCGGACGACAAAAAGTAAGCACAAATATGAAATGTGTGACGGTTATAAAACCGTATTTTCCCAGATTTATCGCCAGACGGCGCTATTTGATTAAAAAGCGGGTAATTCGATTGAATTACCAGAATTGTATTTAATTGCTAATATGACGTGAATAAATATTTAGATATTTATTAAACCTTATAAAGTATTATTTACTTAAACAATTGATTCTACCGAATCAATATTATATTTTATATTTGCTTGTTGAAGGGGACCAATCGGACCCTTCTGGACCCAATTCCATATTAGGTCCGAACCCCAGTCTCTATTAGGTCCGGACTAGTGATCCACGAATCCGTCGATCCAGGCACCTGATTGGCTGTCGCCAATCTGATTGTTCTCAGGAACTATATAAGCTCTGGTTTTCTACCAGGCCCCTGGCTTGTTTTCTGTATGTTTGTATGTATTGTTGGTTATCGATTGATTTCTCTCTTTCTTACCGACACATCAGGCCCCCTCGACTCTCATCCGACTGGATATTGTCGTTGTAGCGTCATTTCGGGAAGACTAACTCCGGTTACCAAATGGTCCCGTAACGTTAGCCAGCTGCTCTAAGGGGCAGTAGGATTTCGTACGGTGGCTTAATATAACGGTCGTATACAGTACGACCTTGCTAAATGAAAGTAGGTCCCTCAGCTAACTGGCCTCAGTCCGCTGCAGGATGGCTGTTGTAAATAGCCCTCGCAGGTTCCTGTCTTTCTGCGATCGGTCCTTCCGCACGTTAAAAGTCGGTAAAGGCCTAATGCACAGGTAACACGCCGGGTTGGTAGCCCGTGAGCAATATCCGTAAAGATGTTGCGTTAAATAACTACCTGGATAATGGTAATCCAACAGCAGTGGCTGATTAATATTTTACCCGGTGCTCGGTCTAATGACCCCGTCATCGTAAGGCATGCTGGCGGATGGAGGAGTCAAATCCTCTCGCGATGGTTCTCTCAACCGTCGTGACGGTCCCCGCCCCATCGTACACTCCGGGTCGGTATCCCGTGAACGGTATTACAAATACTGTGCTAAATAAAATACCCAGGTATTGGTAATCCTGTAATTGGCAAGTTCATAGGAATGTTTACTTGGTGGTTGGTACCACCGATAGCGACTAAAAGCGTACAAACAAATACTCGGCGCCTGATCACGAGATCTTGTCGTCGTAAGGCATGCTGGCGGATGGAGTCTCAACAACTCCCGCGACGTTCTCTCAATTGTCGTGACGGTCCCCGCCCCATTAATATTTATACAACAATTCATTTATTGTATTCCACTAATAACTTTATATTTATTTGATCCTGGAATATTCTAAAGAATATTCCTAACCAATGCGAAGGACTCTTCGCATTATTAGCTGTTCGTGCTGCGGGACCAAATACGTCTCCGTAGCGTTATTTGTGACGATGCCGCAAAGTCAGCCGTACCCTTCGTGCATCGCCCGGATCCTCAACCAGTGTAGCCGCCGCTTACACGTATCCAGAACCCCGAACCAGTTGTATTTGTAGAACTAGGCAGGTAAAACCGTAAGTTTGTATCATTTCGTTGTTTTATTCATTTAGCGCACATTTCGTAGCTTATCTCGGTTAGGTTGTTGTTAGTCTTAACAACGTCTTGTTCCGACCGATTTATCTTGTTAAATGGCTAATAATTCAGTCAAAAGTAGAATCGTCACAAGTGGAGGTTCTACCGAGATAAGGCTGCAAAAATTCAAGTGAATTTTGAGTTGTGTGTGTTTATGAGAATTTGGAAATGTGCTTACGGTGTTAAAATTTCAAATGAAATTTTTTACGGTAAAACCTTCTCCTCGTGAAACTTTTCTAGGAATTTCATTAGGACCGTCACAAGCGGTTCTACCGACGATAGACTACAATTTCTTATTCGAATGAATTTGGAAATCGTGCTCGTGAAAAGTGGAGTTTGGATAATTTAGTCTTACGACAAAATTTCTTGTAAAATAAGTTTCGAACGAAATTTATATCTTTACTAAATGTATTGAATGTTGTTTTGTGATTAAAATCACAAGAACAACGATTGTATTCACTTTAATTTGTTTTTCTGAAGAAAAAATTATATATTTGTGTAAAATGATAATTTTACCGCGTGGTCAGGCCTAAAAACCTACCACGAAAGTTTGAAAATCTTGCCCAAACTTGTCGCTGTTACGTCCGCCCGGGTAACGTCGTTTCGCCGTCGTCGATCCGAGAAACCACGTGGTTGGGCTTAATACATAAAGTTCGAACATTTCTCGAAGGAAATTCAAAAATGAATTCCAGTATTCGCCGGTTGTTTTGATTAAAACAACCAAGTTTAATTCTGTTTGAGATTTCAAATAAAGAATGTTTTTATATTTCAAGGCCTAATTTTATTTGATTAAATAAAACGAAGGAAAAGTTGATTCAATGGAATAAAAGATATTTTATTTCGATAAATTGTTCTACATACCTGATTTACATTCTAATTTACAAATGTGTTAATCACCTTTTGGTTTTAAGTCTTTAAAACCAATTTCGCGAATAGAATCCCATTCGAACTTAGCAAAGACTTTTGCTGCTACGATTGCCTAGCAACGGTGTTTTACGGGAAAGCTACCCAAATTGAACGATTTAACGTGCTTTCACAAATTGTTGCTAAACGATTTAAAAATGTCGAAAATCCAGTTTATTCGAAGTAATAAATCTCATGATAAGTGTAATTCACTTGCATTGTGTTTTTCTGCAGGAAAATCAAACATTTGCGTAAAGAACGAAAAGTATAATTCACTTTTATCCAGATTTTCCACCGGAAAATTGAACGTCAAGTAAAATGATTATTTTACCACGTGGCGAGGCCTAAAAATCTCACCACGGAATGTTTGAATTCTAATCCGAACTTATCGTTGTTTTGTCCGTTCACGGAACGTCTAATCGTCACCGTTACGATCATACGCGCGGATAGGCTTAAACGAGAAAGTTTAATTTCCCAAAAAAGAATTCGAGTTCGAATTTAAAGTAAGTTTCGTACGAAGTTTATTTATCCAATTTTGTTCTTGTGATTGAAATCCTAAAGAACGATGAGTGTATTCACTTATAAGTGTATTTTCGGTAGAAAATTCGAACGATGGCATAAAATAATTATTTTACCATGTGGTAAGGCCTAAAAATCCTATCACGGGAATTGGAGAATCCAATCCGAATTCGACGTTGTTTTGTCCGTCTGGACAACGATAATTTGCCGTCGTAGTTACAATAAAACACGCGGTCAGGCTTAAATGAAGATTCAACCCCGAAGGAATTCGAATTCTAATTCCAGTTTTATCGGTTGTTTTCACATAAAATAACCTAAACCACAAAATTCCGTTTGGGATTTCACATTAAGTTAAAAAACTTATTAATATTTTAACCTAAATTTATTTTGAAAAATAAAAACAAGGCAAGTTGGTAAAGTTGAAAGAATAGGTTTATTCGTGCTTGATTTGGCTTATGATTCGGTTAATTAGTTGCTAAATTACACCTATAGATGGCGTTGGTGGCTGACTCTGTCATCACCTCGTCATTGGATCAATTAATTAGGAAATAGGGGAAAGATTTTCTATTAGAATCAACCACCCATTTTAGACAGTTTACTCTAGAGCTTCATCCATGTATGAGCTCTCTCCTGCTTACACATAGGGCCCGAAGTCAGCCAGCTTATGGCTTGGCTAAGGGTGCCTCTTCTGATTGAATAACACATAAATTGGTCACACATTGTTAATTAATTCTATGTTTTATTTCAGATAGTGTATTGCATTTAATGTTTAGTTTATAAGTTAATGTAAAGCCATCTGATGTAACTCCAGACAGTTAACAGTCTGATTTGATTTAAAAGATAATACGAAGTAACAATTAATAGACAATTTCTTCGGGGGATGTCTGTTTGAAGTAAACATTTTTTTGAATTTAAAATCTAAAAACTGACAAGTGAGTCTGTCTCTCTCTTCTTTCTCAAACTAAATATTACGTGAGGAGACTGGCAAAGAAGTGAGAGAGAGATGATGAAACTCATGTCCTGCACTGCATAGAAGAAAGAAACTAGAGCAAGTCAAATGCCAGAGACAAACAAAGGTGAGAAAACCTCACAAAGGAGAGAGAGGATGAAACTGATGTCCTGGAGAGCTGCTTCTTAAGGATTTCCTTCACTGACACCCAAAATGACCTTTATATTAAACAGGTAGATCATAGAAAAGAAGATTGAAATAAATAAGCAGAAAAATGTCGAATTCTGTGAAAGAAATAAGTAGAATAGAACTGAGACAGGCCATCAGGTCAGACCGCAAAAAAGACCGCAAAAAAGACCGCCAAAAAGAACGACCTATGAACTTGAGCGCAAATTGACTACCCTAAGCGAACATAATAAATATCCTGGTAAGTGTGAGAGAAGTAGAAAAACATACGAAGAGAGTGTCGACAGCTGCGTAGCCGGTGCTCAAGCTACAAACAGCTACGAAGGAAGTTATTCAAGCTCGAGCGAATTATATCAAAGTTCCGAAGGCACTGCTCGGGAGACACTTATCAAAGTTCCGGGTCAAGTTCCCAGAGTTTTCAGCTAGTCAGTCAAGTTCTGAAGAGAATAACCGACCCCATCGAGCTGATAGTCCCCTGCGTTCCGGACGGGGCGAGATCCCCGCCTTTAGGGCGGGACGAGGTGCCCTGCATCTCCACCACTTTTGTTATGTGGTTTTAATAATGAGCCATTAAAGCACGTAACAATACTCTGTAAGAGTAGAGAAGAATGCTGATAATTCGAATGGGGAGTCCAGACAGATGTTTGGACCAAATTACAAAAAAGAAGGGATTGACGTGGCTAAGTTCATGTCATGACAAACCCCGGAAGAAACTAGAGCAGGGACTGAATTGAAATAAGAAATTGAAAAGGCATCACGTGCAAGTCAAATGCCAGGTGACCCAAACTAATGGCAAAAGTAAGAAATGTACAACATCGAGTGGCAGGGTGCAGACGAGACTGGCAAAGAAGAGAGATAGAGATAGAGGATGAAACTGATGTCCTGCACTGCTTAGAAGAAAGAAACTAAGCTTAGAGCAAGTCAAATGCCAGAGACAAACAAAGGTGAGAAAACCTCACAAAGGAGAGAGAAGATGAAACTGATGTCCTGGAGAGCTGCTTCTTGAGAATTTCCTTCACTGACATCCAAAATGACCTTTATATTAAACAAGTAGATCTTAGAAAAGTAGATTAAAATAAATAAGCAGAAAAATGTCGAATTCGGAGAAAGAAATAAGTAGAATAGAACTGAGACAGGCCAAGTCATCAGGTTATCCAGGGGTGACCATCACACGTGATTTTACCCCCAACAAATAAACAAGAAAATAACCAAATAAAATATTCTTCCTTTCTAAAAATCTGTTCTCTCACCGAAATTTCAAATATGAAAAAATTATGAAAAAATCTAAAGAATTGAATTTAAAATGGTATTTTTTTAAAAAAAAAATTACAACATATCGTCAGTCAAGAAAGAAAAGATATATTTCTTGAGCCAATCGACGCATTTACGAATATATTAATTCGAATTCGAATTAGGCCTAAAATGGAATCCAAACCACATTTTCAGCAAAGAAATCAGGAAATATTAACTAAATATTCAACCATCGATAAAAAATCCTGTCATAATCCAGTACCTTGGTTTTGTTGGAAATCGTGTGGTTGAAATAATGCAACATCATCGTAGGGTTAAAGAATTACAAGTGTTTTATTCTGGGAAAATACACAGGTTAAATATGTAGACACTGGGCCATGATTGGCTGTTAAATTGGGTCGTCTAGTGGACGTATCAGCGTCTGCCACGGAACGTCCGAGTGCCCTCTCGCGACGTAATGGCGGTCAAGCGACATGGGGTCCAACAAATTCTCCTCTTGAACCGTCATTACGCACTGCTTTCTTGATTACTCTTCTTCGTGTCTGCCTTTCTTGGTTGGGGCGATTCCGAGTTCGATCAAGGCCTTTTCTAGTGTTGGTCCTGTAAGTGGTTTTGTCAGGAAGTCTTCCAACATCTCGGTTCCTGCGATGTGTTTGATGTCGATGTTACCACTTTCGACGTCATTCTTTACGAAATTTAGTCGCCGATTGAAGTGCTTGGTCCTCGCCTTTTGGGGTCCCGGCTTCAGTAATTGCGTCGCATTTAAGCTGTCGCAATAAACAGTCGTTGCTTCCATTTTCGTGGTTGGTGTGATGGTCATCATTATTTCTTTTGTCCACAGCACATCCTTGATACCTTCCGATAAGGCGTGTAACTCGCTCTCAGTGCTTGACATTGCCACGATCTCCTGTTTTTTGCATCTCCAGTGGATTAGCGACCGTCCGTCGCGCACAACAAATCCCGAGAACGACTTGGAATCTGCCGTTCTGTCCCAACTTGCGTCCGTGTAGGCATGCAATCTTCGGTCCTCGCATCCGTATGACAATTTGTAGTTGGTTGTTTTCTGCAGGTATTTCAACACTCTCTTCAGTGCTTGGTAGTGTGTCTGTTTGGGCTTCGCGCTGTATTGGGACAGCGAGCTCATTGCGAAACTGAGGTCGGGTCGTGTGTTGATTGCCAAATACATCAACTTCCCGATCAGTTCTTGGTATTCGCGCTGGTCGACTTCTGGGCTGTCCTCGTGTTCATCCAAATTGAGTTGCGGGTCCATCGGTGTCGACTTGGTGTTACAGTTTTCCATCCCGTAACTTGCTAAAACTCTTCGAATATATTCGGACTGGTGTAGGTGGATTCCATTGTCGTCGTGGTAAACTTGAATCCCTAAGATGGATGATAGTTGGCCCATGGAGATTAATTCTATGTCGTTTTTAATCTGGTCTATCACTTCCTTCTCGAATCGGTCCGATGATGCCAAAGTGACGGCGTCGTCCACGTAAACTCCCAAAAACATGTAGTCATGTCCTCGTCTCACGATGAATAAGCATGGGTCGTCGGGAGATCGTTCAAATTTTACTTTGGCCAAAACTTCGGTTAGCTTCTCGTACCAGCACCGCCCTGACTGTTTTAGTCCGTAGATACTTTTTTCTAGTTTGCATACGAGATTCGTCCCGTCCTCGTAGCCTTCAGGCTGTGCCATGTAAATTTCATTCTTGAGTTTGCCGTGGAGGTATGCCGATCGTACGTCGTGTTGCGATAGTTTCCTTTTTCGTTTCGCGCCTTCGTTTACGAGTATTCTCAGCGTTTCGATTCTAATTACCGGTGCAAATGTCGTGTCGTAGTCTACTCCCCATCGCTGCGTGTATCCAGCGGCTACGAGCCGTGCTTTGAAACGTCTTTCACCGGTGTTTGGATTTACTTTGAGTTTGTAAACCCAATTCGACTTGACAGTTTTCTTGTTTCTCGGCAGTTCCCTCGTTGTCCAAACTTCGTGCTTCTTCATCGACGCTATTTCTTCATCCATGGCCTTTATCCACTCCTCGGAATTAATTGATTGTAGCGCTTCGTTGTAGTTTCGAGGGGGATCAATTTCTTCCGATACGTTGGCCATCGCTCTTGATTTTATCCGCTCGGATCTTCTAGCTCCTTGTCGTATCATTTCGTCTTCATTTGCCGTTCTTTCTGTGAGGTTTCGGACTTGGCGTTCTGCCGTCGTGGCTCTCGGCGTGTGTTGTTGAGTGGGTGGTGGTGGGTCGGCCTCCTCGTTGTTCTGGATTTCGTCTTGTGCGTTCTCCTCTCGATTCCAGTCCAATATTTCGTCGTTTTCATCTTGTGCGTTGCCTTCTCGACTTCCGTCTATTATTACGCCATTTTCGACTGTGTTCCCGCCTTTTTCCTCGTCAAGACTCGTCTTAATTTCGGACTCGATCTCCAAGTCGGCGTATTTGGGTTGCATTGCGGTGCCGTCTTCACTACGTAGCATCGGCGCGCCCAACTCGCTCTCGACGAATTTTACATTTCGTTCCTCGCTGACGAGTCGTGTCTCGGGATTGTAAATTCGATATCCTCGTCGTTTTTGTGCGTATCCCACGAATATTCTCTTCTCGGCTTTCGGGTCAAACTTCCTTCGTCCCGCATTTTTCGTGAGTACAAACGCGACGCATCCGAAACGTTTGAAATATTTTACAGTTGGTTTCTTGTCGTCCCAAACTTCCGACGGGGTTTTTCCATGCACTCTTGTCATGCACGAGTTCCGAATGATTGCCGTTGTGCACATGCACTCTGCCCAAAACGTGTATGGTAGTCCCGACTCGACGAGCATCGTTCGCGTCATCTCGATAATTGTTCGATTTTGGCGTTCTGCCACGCCATTGCTCGCGGCTGAGTACGGTACTGTTAGTTGGTGGTCAACTCCTCGTTCTTGAAACCATTTTTCCAGTTTTCCCACGATAAATTCCCCGCCGTTATCGCTACGTATCCTCTTTAAACGTTGGCCCGTTTCTGTCTCGCACATCGTGATCAAATTCTTCAATTTTTCGGCCGTTTCGCTTTTCGTTTTTAAAATTTTGACCATCGTTTTTCGGCTCCAATCGTCAACGACTGTCATGATATACTTTGATCCTCCCAGTGATTCGGGTGTAATTGCTCCGACGAGGTCCACGTGCCACAGGTCCATGATACTTTGCGATTGGCGTTCTCCGATGCTTTTGTGGGGTTTTCGAGTAAGTTTCCCCTTGATACACGATTCGCATGTCTCGTTTTCGCTCGTATCCATCTTGAGTCCTCGTACCAAAGTGTCCCTCTCCATTTTCCTCATTGTGTCGTACGCCAGGTGCCCGAGTCGTTGGTGCCACGTCGTGTTGATTTCTTCGGATTTTCTTGCGTTTTCGTGGCTCTGCAATATTTTCGTGTCGATCACGAACTTGTCCCCGATTCGTCGTATGTCGATGATCGCTCTGCCGTCTGGTCCTCGTACTGCCGACGCCTTGATGTCGAAAATCACGCTCTTCTTGGTATCGATGATTTTGGCCACGGAAAGTAGATTCGCCGATATCTCAGGTACGTGTAAAACGTTGTTTAGTCGGTGAATTTTGTCGTTTTTGCTGGTCGTGACTCGAATACTGCCAATTCCAATCGATTTCATTCTTACATTCTTGTCAGCGATCCCAATTGTCCGATCATCACGTTCGTAGGTGTCGAAAAATTCCTTGGTTCTCGTCATATGGCTAGTTGCGCCCGAATCCACCAACCAAAGCACCTTCGTTTCTTCACTAATCGTCGCCACTTCGTTCTTTGTAATTTCGTCGGTCGACGCGATCTCGTCGGTGGTCGTTGCAACTTCGTCAGTCGTCGTGAGTTCGTCCGTCGTCGCAATCTCGTCGGTGTACGTTGCAACTTCGTCTGTTGTCGTGATTTCGTCGGTCGTTGTAATCAGGTCGGTGTACGTTGCAACTTCGTCTGTCGTCGTGATTTTGTCGGCCGTCTCGATCTCGTCTGTCATTGCGTACATGCACGATTCCTCCATCTCGAATGCACACAGATTTCCTTCTTGTTTGTGGCTTCGTTTGAATGTGCCTTTGCCGCGTTTGGAATTCGTCCTCTCTCTCTTCGGTTTTGAACAAGTTGACGCCTTATGCCCGCTCCCTTCGCAGTTGAAGCAGAACATTGGGTTCTTACACTCGCTCGCCACGTGACCAGGTTTGTTGCAATTGAAGCATTTTCGCGTGTCCGCACGTTTCTCGAATCTCTTACGGCTATCCGCTCTGTATGCAACATCCGTGCTTCCTTCGATTTTTATGTTGTTCTGCGTCTCACGTGATCTCAAAATTTTTCGCGCATCTTGTAGTGTAGTCGTCTTATTTGCTCTGATGCCCTCGGCCGTGGCGTCGAATTCTTCTCGCAATCCCCTTAATATCGCGTATTTGGCCTGAGTTTCCTTTATATCCCCTCCGTAGGAGGCGCATTTAGTTCTCAGTGCCTCGACTCGGTTTACGTACTGGTCTATTGTCTCTTTCGCGGTCATTTTGAGGCGCAGCAACTCGTCCAAGCACTCGTACTGGAGATCTGTTGTATCGATCTCCATATTTTTCTTTATGTCGTCCCAAAGTTGTTTAGCGGTTAATGCGTCGTCGTAACGTAGTACCTGCTCATCGTTTAGGGTTCCGATCAGTATTCCCTTCGCGGCGTTGTTGCTCTTCCGCCACGTTTTCCACGTTTTTTCGTCCTCATCGTGGGTCGCATCTCCCTTAACTGGTCGTTTGGGCTCCGTCTCTTCGATCGCGGTGTCCCACAAATCTCGTTCATTTAGCGCGGCCTTTACTCGTTTGGACCACAGCAAATAGTTACCGTCGTGTAACAATTCTATTTGGTTGCGGATTTTCGTCGTTGAATCCGTCATGTCGTCTTCTCAAAAAAACACGTGCTCGCTCGAAATTTTCAGACTTTTACTGCTCGTCTTTTCTTCTTCAAGTTTGTACGCCTCGTGTTTTGACTTGTAGTCGTCAGTTATTCTTTAACGTCGTCGGTGGATTTTTAACGATCCGTCTGCTACCATTTGTTGGAAATCGTGTGGTTGAAATAATGCAACATCATCGTAGGGTTAAAGAATTACAAGTGTTTTATTCTGGGAAAATACACAGGTTAAATATGTAGACACTGGGCCATGATTGGCTGTTAAATTGGGTCGTCTAGTGGACGTATCAGCGTCTGCCACGGAACGTCCGAGTGCCCTCTCGCGACGTAATGGCGGTCAAGCGACATGGGGTCCAACAGGTTTTGTATCATAAAATTCTGCATGAATAAAATTGAAAACGAATGGAATATTGAGAGAAATATCACCGAAAACGAATGAACCCGAGAGGAAACAACCAAACAACGGATGAAACAAAGCGCGAAATGGAAATGGAAGGCTGAACACGTGACTGTTGCTGTGCCGACGGAAAAACATCACGATTGGTCAGAATGAACGAGAATGAATTGCGTCATGCTCAGATATAGTTAATAACAATTGTTCTCACCAGAGCGGCATCGCCATTGTCACTTTCATTGTTTAATGAACGAGAGACAGGTTTTTTTCCCTCGTTCAACTGTATGAAAAGAAACTTTTATTATGTTTTATTCAATGGAATTTGTACTCTGATTAAAGATTATGAAAGTATTTTTTGTTTAACTTGTACCCAATGAAAAGAAAATTGCAGGAAAATATTAAGTGTTGGGGTACATTAGAAAAAACTTGGTACGTTTGATAATAATTGGGGAAAATTCGTTGGAGGATAAACAGTTAGGGGGCTAATAAACTTTAATTGGGGGTGTTTTGAGTGGGGATAAGTAAAATCATAATTGAGGGTAAAGTGAGTTGAAGATGGGGAGTGTTTAAATCATAGCCGAAAGAAATTCCTCTCGCCATGCATAATTCTCGATTCGAAAATTTTGTTCTCTTGCTACTGGCGCCACCCGTTGCGGCTTTACGAACCAAGCATCAAACATGAATGGTTGGCAGAACGATTGTTGTTTCTTTACAAACCAAGCATCATGGCGGCCGCATCTTCGCGATGGGGCGAGGCCAGTTTGGCCACAATTGATGTCCAAGTGGAAGCATGATTTACCGATAGAAAATCATGTACACTGACACGGATGAAACTACGCAAATTGACTCGTCGGACGAAACTGCGGAAGCAAACTGGATCGACGAGGACGAACCTGACGAAGGTTTGGAAACGTTAATTTTAATCGCGAGCAGTGATAAACCAGTCGTACAATTACTTGCTGTGCAAACTCTTAGAAAGGTTTTATGCAGTGCTAGATATCCTACTCTAATAGATGATTCGATTCAATTCGGAATACTACCGATTTTAGTTCATTGTTTAGAATGCAACGAAAGGTAAAACAAATAAAATTTGATTTAATTTATTAAATTTAATTTCAATTTCAATTTTAGTAAATCCCTTCAATACGAAGCTGCGTGGGCATTGACAAATATTGCAGGTGGCACGTCGCAACAGACGCAAGCGGTTGTAAATGCAGGTATTACTAGTATAAAACGTGTTTTCGCATCAAATTTTGAATAATTTTGAATCCAATTCTCAATCTGTCTTAGGAGCGGTGCCACTGTTCTTACAGCTTTTACATTCACCGCACAAGAAGGTCTTCGAGCAAGCTGTTTGGGCACTAGGAAACATTATTGGAGATGGACCTGGGTTACGAGACTATGTTATTTCTTTGGGGGTAGTTCAACCATTACTAGCCTTCATAAATGCTAAAATTCCCATTTCATCTCTACACAAAGTAACGTGGGTCATATCGAACTTGTGTCGCAACAAACATCCGAGCCTTCCTGTCGATACAATAAAAGCGATTCTTCCCGCAGTGTGTAGGCTAATTCATCATACTGATATCAATGTAAATATCTTTAACATTTTAAATAAATTAATTCCTTATTTGTTGAGGTTTTTTTGACCAGATTCTAGAAAATGCTGTTTTTGCTTTATCATATTTGGCCGATGGAAGTAATGAGCAGATTCAAGTGGTTGTAGACTGCGGTGTCGTTGAGCACCTTGTACCATTCCTAAGACATAAAAAGGTCATTATAAAGGTACTGGTAGCCTTTTTTTTAAATGCAAAATTGGTTAAACTTCGCTAAACCTTTTTAACTTTTTATTCCATCAGACAGCGGCACTTCGGGCATTAGGAAACATTGTAACTGGTACTGACGAACAGACGGAAGTTGTTTTAAATTGTAACGCGCTTTCTCGTTTTCCAACCCTACTTACGCATCGGAATTGTAAAATCAATAAGGTGAACATTTAAATTGAATTCAATCAATGAATAAATATATTTGTGTTGATTTTGCTAGGAATCTCTGTGGTTTTTGTCGAATATTACTGCGGGAAATCAGCAACAAGTGCAGGCAGTTATTGATGCGAATCTGATTCCTTTAATAATTCATCATTTAGGAAAGGTGAGACAGACAGTAGGCTCATTCAATAACTCATAAACGATCGTTTAAACTTGTTTGCAAGAACTTTTAAACGAGATTCTCGTTTAAAAGTTCGTTTAAATGTGTTTAAACGGGCTGAAAATAAACGACCTTCTTCGTAAACTCGTGCAAATCGGGTATTGTTGGCAGCCATCTTAGATTTCCGATAGATAAGTACAATTTTGAAGCAGTTATTGTTTATTTAGAGTAAACAACAATAATAATCATAATTATGGTTATTATTTGGACTGGTAAGAATAGTAAAAAACGAGGGAAGCAAAATCTCGAGAAAAAAAAAATACCCGTGTGCGACTTGCAGCGGGGATATGGCCTAGAAATTGATCTGTAATTCCACATCAAGTTTGACAGTCACACAATCGTTTAGTTACTAAATAAACGATTGCATTCAGAAACAAAACATTTCGTCTAAAAATTCATGGAGATGAAAATTTAGACGAAAAGTTATTGAATGCGCCTACTGATTTCCATTAAAGATGTAATTAATGTGTTTGAAATGTTTGCAGGGTGATTTGAAAACGCAAAAGGACGCTGCTTGGGCCATCCTCAACCTAACACGCAACGGTAACCAAAACCAGATTGCATATTTGGTAGAGGAGGAAGTGATACGGCCCTTCTGCAGTCTACTCAAATGTAAAGACGTTCAAGTGATTCGAGTTGTCTTGGACGGAATTTTGAATATTCTCTGGAAGACTGAACACCAATTAAAAGCGATTTGTACCACGATCGAGAACTGCGGCGGCAAGTTGCGAAGTTATAAAGTAGCAACTGAGTGATTAAAATTACTTCGTTTTTAACAGGTTTGGACACAATAGAAGAACTGAAGAATCATCAGAATGACGAGATATACAGGGTGTCTCGCCGAACACCTACCAGGTGAATTATTTCACAATCATGTAAATTTAAAAATACTTTTGATTATGAATTTAACTTAATGACATGTGACGAATTCAATGAAACATGTTAAATTCATGTGACATTGTTTCATCACTGTTTTGCAACTCGTAACTTTTAAACCAACAATGCTAGGCAAAAAATGTCAATTGCAAAGTTGTAGAGGACCACCTAATTAGGCTAGAACTGTTCTTAAAAAAATTATCTCTTACTGAAAAGTTTTGAGAAAAAAAGGTTTGAAATGTTAGTCTACTCAGCTTTGTAACCTAAAACTATCATGTGGAATGTATTTCCAAAATAAATTATTTTCTTACTTTTGTGTTTCCTCTCTCCTACTTATAAGTATGACCCAATAAAGTGTACTAATTGAGGATTCGCTTGGTTGCCTCAATAGTTTTAAGTTACAAAGCTGAGTTACAAAGCTGAGTAGACTAACATTTCAAACCTTTTTTTCTCAAAACTTTTCAGGAAGAGATAATTTTTTTAAGAACAGTTTTGGACTAATTAGATGGTCCTCTACAACTTTGCAATTGACATTTTTTACGTAGCATTGTTGGTTTAAAAGTTACGAGTTGCAAAACAGTGATGCAACAATGTCACATGAATTTAACATGTTTTATTGAATTTGTCACATGTCATTTACTTAAATTCATAATCAAAAGTTTTTTTGAATTAACATGGTAATGAAATAATTCACCTGGTAGGTGTTCGGCGAGACACCCTGTATACATTATCACACGATATAATAAATCAATATTTCTCTGAAGAGGTGAAAACGATTTTTGAAATTTTAAAACCACAAAATTGATGTATTTTTTTTTTTTTACAAATTGTTTGTAGGCGGATGAGGATCCTGCTCCGATTCCGAATTCTGCTGAATAAGGGTTTTCTATTTGATCCGACAGTTTCAAATTCTGATGTGCGCCTCATTTTATAAACACACTGAAGAAATTTAGTTACTTTTTAAATTTTTTTCTATTGAAAAGAAAAATAATAAACTAAAATAACTCTTTTTTGTGTACAAATTAAAAGAAAAATAATTTGGCAACTGAATAAACTTATTTTTAAAAACCATTATAATTATTAGGAATTATTTATTTTTAAAACAAAAAGGTATTTTTCACTTAAACACTAAAAAAAAAAATACAACCCAAAAATCACTAACCGGATGCAAGTTCACAGCCATTTTCATAAAAACTAGTCTCGCATGCGAGGATACTGTAGTTTCTGTGAAAATGTGTTAAAACAAAGGCGGCCCAAAGTAAAGGACCGTGGCTACGGGCCAATATATTGCTACGTGACCTGCTAGTGAATGATCATGTACCAACCGTAGGGCAGTGAGTTTGAAGTGATTTTGGTGCACCACCAGTTAAGGTGTGACAATTCTACCTTTGAGATAAATAAATAATACAATAAACTAACCGAGATAAGCTAACGGATTGTGCGCTAACTTGTAAGACCATCTCCATTTACCAGAATAGAATTTATAAATTTGTGTTTGGGATTGCAGAAGCCTCTTCACCTTGTGATTTCTGTTCCTACCATGGAGTTTATGCCCAAGGAGAAGATGGCCACAGATACTGCAAATGTGACAAGTGGTATGTTGGTATAAACTGCCAAGTGAATAGCTACAGTATCAACAAATTCGATATTTTTTGTCCTAATTTCAGCACTTGCCATTATTTTGGCAATAATAATTGGATAATCGAATCAAATTAAAAACCCAGATGTTAATGTAACTATGCATCAAATTGCAAATAAGCTTAGGATTTCGCCTCAAACACAACCGCAATTCCATCGTTTAAGGGTGTCCGTACCTATACTCTGTTCACATTCAAGAGGATCCCTGGAATCTTTGCTCCCATTGGCTGAGCCATTTCAATTGTGTAGTGATACATAAAAAGAGACCCAAAACTCCAGAATTGTAATGATATACAGACATTGTAATCGATTATATAGGTTTCCAGACAAAGTAAGCAATAAACTTAACAGACATGCATTTTAAAATAAAAACAACCTAAAACTTTATTTTAAAAATAGAAAATATATTTTATTCCAGAATAACATTAAAATTACATCATTTCAATCATTATTATACTAAAAAAGAATTAAAATCAAACGAAACTACTTTTCCTCGTGGTAGAACTTCGACTACAGGTGTGAGTAATCAGACTAGGCCAATGGGAGCAAAGATTCCAGGGATCCTCTTGAATGTGAACAGAGTATAACTTACAACGTAAATTAATAGATTCAACCAGTTTGTTGAAAAAGATGAATAGAAAATTGGGTATGCCGACTCCAACACGATTTTCACAAGAAAAAATGATACCTTAAATTCCAATTCAAAGACGTGCTTTTTTGTCTAACATCCATGTCTAAAGATGGAGGGGGGTGCGTCTTAAAATCAGAATTTTTCAGTAATTAAATGATCTCGTGCAGATGCTCCAGTAATTGAAAGATTCATGATTATATCTACTAACGCACAATAGTCTAAGTGAGCATCTTGAGATTGTTTTGGCAGCTTGAATAAAATTCCGCACTTTTTGCAAAAAAAAACATGTCCAAAAAATATTGGCTGTAACAACAGAATGTAAATAAAACTAATTTATGTGTCATTTCTTATTTACTTTTAATTTTTAATTGATAATTTCCTGTCTTTTAAATAATGAATTGTAGTTTAAAGTTATTCATTTGGTTGATCATACTTGGCTCTGTTTTTGGCAACGTTCCCATTGCGTATGGGTATGTATACATAAAACTAGTGCAAACAAGCCCTCAGTTTCCTTCATCCTGTTTACACAAAGGTCGTCATGCAATCTACCAACTAGGTATGTTAATTTTCAATGCTTTGGGAAAACCAAAATACAAATTATCTTCATTCCTCCATGTTTAATTTTTAAATTTCCTTTGTTACCTGCTGATTTCAGGGTCGCTAGAACTGCTACTGTGTAATTAGTTAGATTCAACAAAGATGGAACCTCAAAACCCACGGTATTTTTGCATTTAATACAATTATTGCTTTAATAAGACAATAACAGCGGTTGTCATGTCCAGAGGGGTGGGTGGAAACGAAGAGATTGAACCGGTTATTCACTTAAGAGGTTAGAAATAGTTCTTAGATTCAGTCCTGCCAAAAGACCTTGTTATGGTGCGACACAGGGATGTTAAAGCTTAAAAATAGTTAATGGACTCACAAATCCAAATGGACATGCAAATAGAAGTAAGCGTGTGGTGATAGAAAGTAAAAACCCTGGAAAACTGTATAAGAAAAGACAGAAATAAGCAGACAGCTTAATTTGATAATGATCGTAAAACGAAGGATAAAAAGGGCGGGAAGGCATTGCAGTGAAGCAAAACACAGTAAACACAATAAAGAAAAAAAATCTCTCTCAAAAGTCTGGTTCCGTGGAAATAGTTTTATTAGGGTTTAGGGAACGAGTCCAAGGTCAGGTGTGCTCTCATCAATGAACCTAATTTCGTTGACCTTGAAAAGTTTTTCAAGGTCGTTTGATTACTACCTTGGAAAGCATTGAAAGCATCCATAAGAATTAGACCTGTGCGCCGAGTCGGCTCGGCGGCTGGTCGTCTGGACCCCGCCGCCGCCGTCTGGTGATAATTGTCACCAAAATAAAAATTATCGATATCTAAATTTCTCCACTATCTTAATCCAACGTATTGCGATTACTTGGACATTTTCTTGACAAAAACAAGATAAAACAATTTGTAGTAGAGTAATGCACTCTAGATCCAACCAAAATGAAGCTGCACAGCAAAAGTTAAGTAACTTACGAATATGAAATTGTACAGCATCACAAACACATAACATTACTTACAGCCCTGCTGCTTAAATCTTTGGAGCAGTTGGCAACCCTTGACTTTTAAGATCAGTGCTCTTAACCCTTATCAAAAAAAATAATGTTTACAAACTAAAGTTTTACTCGTGTCACTTAACCATTTACACAGGGTGGAAGAAAAGTCTGTTACCCTCCAAATATTTCCTGAGCAATTGCATCTAGGCCAACTTTTTTTTGATGAAGCAATCGTGTAGGAAGTTGGGTGAGAGCAATCCAATGATGTCATCAAATTTGACCTTGATGGCCATTTTTAAGGTCATTCATTTTCTAACTTTTAAACCAATCAAGTTAGAGAAAAATTTTCAATTACAAAGTTGTAGAGCACCATCAAATTAGTACTATCCAACTTATCTTAGTCACCTTAAGTTAACTGTTTTCGTTTTAAAATGAAAACAAATCAGCTGAAATAAAGCCAGCCATTGTGGCAATAGTGTCCAATAGTCAGCTACAATCTTTATGGCCAGAATTGTACAAACAGTAAGCAGTGAGTTTGAAGTGATTTTGGTGCACCACCGGTTAAGGGGCGCTGACTTACATACACCATCAGTCATTTGTTTACATATAATTAATATTCTGATTCATATTTTAGCAGATTAGAATCTGACGACAACTGCAATTTACTCCTATGTTATTCGCCGTCTTGGGCTCGGCCATTGGCGACACGAAGAGTGTTTACAGTATGTTACGGCCTGTCAAGCATAGTGCAAGGAATGACATTCATGTTCGTAGTGGGCACAATTACCACGATTGAATCCCATTTCCAGTTACACAGCGAAATTTTAGGTCTCGTTATTAGTGTGGCCGAAGTTGCTTGCATCATATCGAGTCTTTTTGTCGGGCTACTCGTCAACAACAAAACTCACAGGCCTCATAGTCTTGGAATCGCTTTAGTAATATTGGGAATTGGAACTAACTTATTTGCATTGCCCTATTACATCTATGGCAGTCCTGTACCACTTGAAAACACAGTTAATGGCACCTCAACACATACTCTTTGCGTTGAAAATTCTACCAACAATATGGAATGTGCGTCTGCACTGTTGGCACCATCTGGTTCAACCCCTTTGGCTGTTGGGTTGATATTTCTTTTTGCTTATTCCGTATGTAATGTTGGTAATGTTGCAATCTATATCATTGGGACTGCTTTTTTCGATGACAATGTCCAAAATAAAAATTCACCAATGTACATAGGCACGTATAAAAATCCTTTTTTTAGGCAGTGGCTAAGTTCATGTCTGACAAACAATAGGCGCGTTCAATTACAAATTATCAAAATCCGATTACAAAAACTTCGTTATAGAATCGGCTTTTAGCTTTGAACAACTTAAATTTAACTCGTTCAAAGTAAATTTTGAGCAGGCGCAGTTCTGACTTCAACCGCTGATCTTTTCGAAATGACCGCCAGAAATCCAAAGAATCCACCCCACACCTGGATTATGAGAATCGGTGTTTCGAGAATCCAATTCTCAAAAATATGACGCGTTTTGCATCATTTCCGTCAGGGAAAACCGAGATAATTGAGAGAATCAGTTTTTCGATTTGAAATTGAACGTGCCCATTGTGATTGGTTGAGATCTAGTTAAGTCGGTTCGTTCCCCCAACTCACGGTTTCTCAGAGATTTAATATTTTTTTACTTGACCCCTTCCACAAACCTAACCTTATCCGTTTTTAGCAACATGACTGAACCGAGTATTTTCATCAATGTATCTCAATGCATCTCTCAACCAATCAGTGCGTCATGAAAATTTACATTCATGTCTAGAGACCGGATAAATGCATAAATGCATACAAATAATTTTTATTCAATAAAAAGCCGAAATTGGCGATAAATGCATATTTCGAAAAAATCAAAAATAAGTGCACAAATCACCACTTTTCCGAAAAAAAAATGGCGATTATGACGTCTTTTTACGATACGTAACGTGTACATATCAATTTTTGTCTTTTTTTAAGAAGCATATTGTGTACGTTTCATGTACGTTTCATGTATACGTATGATTTGCGTTCAGAACTGAGGACTTCGCCAAACACAGAAACCAGGGAAAGTCACTAAATGTGTGAAATAAACAAATTAAAAAATTAAAAAATAGAAAAGAATGAATTATAATTACTAATTATAATGCATTTACATCAAGAACACTTAGAAATGGTATTAAGTTGTTATTTAACACCTTATTTCAATCGAATAAATTATTTTATCTTGCCTATTTTTATTTTTATTTTGCATAAAATGGAATTTTTAGTGCATATTTTATGCATATAAACCAAATTTTATTTTGCATAAAATGGAATTTTTAGTGCATATTTTATGCATATAAACCAAATTTAATTTTGCATAAATATCCAGTGTCTATTCATGTCGAACATAAACGTAGCCACTTTGTTTTTATAATAAAGAAACAATAACAATTTGTTTTCTGTTTTTCTTACAGCGTTGATGTGCAGTATCCGCACGGTCGGTCCAATATTTGGTTCTTTTCTCAGTACACTTTGTCTTGCAATATATGTTAATCCAAATAGTAATATCAAATTGAAGATTTAGTGTAGTTTGGTAACGACATATTCTGTATCTATCTTCTAAATCTTTTTACATTTTTCAGCAACCCCTTGGTTCGATAATCGTGATTCCCGTTGGGTCGGTGCTTGGTGGTTGGGGTATGTGATTATGGGTGCGCTTGCCTTTCTCTGTGCCTTTTTGATTGCTCAATTCCCCCGCCGTCTGCCATCCAACAAACTCACACCAGCGATGAAGATGGAGTTGGAAGAACGAAAAGCAATGGCAAATGGAGATAGAACTACAGAAGAAGATAAAAATCCAAATACAATTCCATCTTTTAAGGGTGACTAATTTTATGCTACAATATGTACAGTACAAATACCTCATGATAATTTATTGCAGAGATGATTCCTGGTGTTCAAAGAATTTCGAGCAACCTGTTGATTTGGTTGCGGATATTCGGCGATAGTTTTGCATGGTTTGGAATACAAGGTTTTATGATGTACTTGCCCAAGTATTTAGAACATGAGTTTCACATAACAGCGTCACAAGCAAGCATTTGGACAGGTAATGATTGATTAAATTAATTAAAATTATGTATAAATGTATTTTCGATTAATTCACACAAGGAACTGCATTTTTGCTTCCGTCTGTGGTTGGTGATCTTGTCGTTGGGTTTCTCATACAGCGTTATCAACCAACGACCAAAAAATTAGCTGCCATCTTAGTCGTTGGCAAAACACTACATGCCATTATAATGGCCGTTCTTCCAGCTTTGCAGTGCAAAAACACCGTTATATTAGGAAGTGGTAGCAAGTACGCATTCAAAAAGTCGTGTTTTAAGTGTTTTAGGTGTTTGTGTTTTGGTTTTGCGACATCACTTCTGTTTTGTACCTAGAATTCCTACATGTGGTGAAGCATTTTGCGATTGTTCGGAAGCGGTCTTTTCGCCAATTTGTGGTGCCGATGGTCAGTCGTATTACTCCGCTTGCCACGCCGGTTGTGGCAGTTTGAACGGTCTAGGAGATAACGTACGGAATGAAAGTCCTTGTTATGTGTAATTTTTATTTTCGATTTATTTCCAGGAATCGTTTCTCACCAACTGCTCATGTATTTTGAATGGAGGATTTGCTTCTGCGTCAACGTGTGAAATTGAGTGTCCACAAAAAATTGGATATTTGTTACTGGTGGCAATTAGTAAATTATGCTTGTCCATTGAAGTCGTTGCAGGAGTCCTATTCGTGTTAAGGTAGATAAGTCAACACTGGTCCATCTCCTTTAGACCAATCTAAATGAATACTTTAGACTGGCTTAAATTAGATAATCCAGGGTATACGACTTTACGAATGCAGCTACTAATCAGTTTGTTTGCTGCCAGGTGTGTTGAACCTCGAGATAAGACGATCGCCACAGCATTCATGTGTATCACTGTAGGAATATTAAGTAACAATATTCAGTATAATAAAATAATTATAAAATCTCATGTTTTTCTGTTTCTAACAGACTTCATCCCAAGTCCAATCGTTTTTGCTGCTCTCGTTGATAGCACTTGCGATGTGTGGGGTGAACAATGTGGCCGCGTCGGTGCCTGTAATGTGTACAACATGGATTCACTTCGTGCAGTGATGCACTTTCTTCCCGCTGGTTTGATTGGCGTGTCTGCATTTTGGGACACGTTGTTCTGGTGGTTTTCCAAAAACAGAGTAAAGTTGTTCCAAGACGACCACAATGTTCAAGTGACAAATGGGAATTTGCAATAATTATCTACCAACTAATTTACCGAATAAAAATAAAAATTCGTTAATAATTAAAAATTGACATTGCTGATCTGGTTGTTACGTTTCTTTGTTGGTACGGTGTATTAACAATCGTCGATTACGACGTGGTTGGTTGTGATTTCGCACAAATTTGGATGTGTGGTGAAAGTTATTGTTGCATTTTTAAATAAAGAGTAACTTACGGTGTTCTGAGCTCGGTTCATCGGGTTTCAAACGACGGCCATTGTCGACGCTAGCCTCGATCACAACCTCAAACTGTCAAGACGAAGTATCGGTAAAATTCTTTCTTGTAATTTGTACATTTCAATTAAATTATGTACAAGACAAAAAGAGCAAATTTGGAGTGTAGTTATTAAGATTTATTTTTTTAAAAATTTTATTTCATTAGATTATTGAAGAATACTCTCGTTAGATACCAAGTGTTGCCACAAGTTGGCGTTTTGTGTCAAAATATCGGATGTTTCATCGGTCGAATGAAGTGACTGCCGATGGTCATTTTGACGACGGAATATTTCTAATTCCGTCGTCTTCTATTTTAAAATTTAAAAAAATAAAAACTACGAAAATACAAGTTTAAATTTGATTTCGCCCGGGATCGAACCGCTACGCTACGAAAACACCTCTTCTCTCTTGTCTATTTACACTTTTGATGTAATTTAAAAAAAAAAATTATCATTACTAATTTTTTAAATAAATAAACGACAAAAATTAAAAATATGTTTGTTTTTCCGCCTTACTTAAATATTATCTTGATCCATGGACTCCATTCTCAGTCCGCGGGAGCACCTTGTGACAACGTTTGTTGTTATTTCTTTTCTTTTCTGTTTCCTCTCTTCCACTTACAAGTATGACCGATAAAAGTGTCCTAATTGAGGATTAGCTTGGTTGCCTCAATATTTTTAGGTTACAAAGCTGAGTTACAATGCTGAGTAGACTAATGTTTCAGACCTTTTTTCTCAGTAAAAAATAATTTTTTCAAGAACAGTTCTAGACTAATTAGATGCTGCTCTACAACTTTCTAATTCACGTTTTTTGCTCTATCTGTCACGGTTCTCAAGTTACAATATGGATGACCTTGAAGATGACTTCTGAGGTCAAGTTGGATGTCATAATTGAATTCCCCCGGCATACTACCCTTACAATAATTTTGCTGAATCAACATTTAGAACAGTTTGGGAATTATTTACATAGAATCAGACTTTCTGACCACCCTGTATACTTATTACCGTAGACAAGATCACGACAACGTCACTTTGGCTTTTGAAAGACTTTAATTTCCCTTTTGTTTGAATTTTGCTTACAAGTTGGTTTTTATAGCTGGAGACATTCCAACAGTCAGTATAGTCTAATGTGCCTCATTGCATCGTGAATTTGAAAGTAAAATAATTTAATCATGTTCAATGACATCACATCAAGTCACATTTTCATAATCGTAAGGGAGGAGTTATGTCAAAGAGTTAGGTATTGCTCTAATAAGGGGCCGTCCATAAATTACGTAACGCTGATTTAACGATTTTTACCCCCTCCCCCCCCTTGTAACTAGGTCGTAACAAATCCACAAACCCCCCCTAGAATATTACGTAACAAAACTCACTACCCCCCCCCCCCCAAAAAAAATTTGATACAAGCTTATAATACAAAATTTTACACAATTTTAAAATTTTTTACAAAAATTTTCAAAAATTTTCAAAAATTTTTAAAAAATTTTAAAAATTTTTGAAAATGTTAAAAAAAATTTTGTTACGTAACAGTATTAAGACCCCCCCCCCCTTCCCGTCGTAACAACCCGCAACCCGTAACAAAATTTGAAACCCCCTCCCCCCCCCCTCCAGGCGTTACGTAATTTATGGACGGCCCCTAAAACATTACGCAACAATCTTGAAATTAACAATACATAATCCCTAGCAACCCAATCGGTTACAAAAATTTTCAGTAAAATAATGTCTTTTATTTTCTTTTGATTCCAAGCCCAAATTTAGAAGTACTCGTAACAACATAGTATGTAATATTGTAATAATATGGGAGATATATTTTCAGTATTCCGTTATGAATGAAGAGACCGTGGAGCTGATGAGAAGAAGTAAAAGTGTACCGGTATTGAAACAAAGCAATGTGCCGGAAACAGACACCGACAAAGATGAAACTGCGCAAATTGACACGACAGACGGAGACGAAGATTGGATAGACGTAGAAGAAACTGACGAAGACGAAACTGACAAAGGATTTAACGACCCCAGTTTGGAGACAATAGTTTTAAACGCGAGCAGTAATGAACCAGCCGTGCAATTGCGTGCTGTGCAAGCTCTTAGAAAGCTTTTATCCAAAGATAGAAAACCTCTTCTACAAGAAATAGACGATTCGATTCAATCCGGAATACTCCCGATTTTAGTTCATAGTTTAGAATGCCACGAAAAGTAAAACAAATAAAATAAAATACGATCTAATGAAACATGCTCGTTAAATTAAATTTCAATTTTAGTGAATCCCTTCAATTCGAAGCTGCGTGGGCATTGACAAATATCGCAGGTGGCACGTCGCAACAGACGCAAGCGGTCGTAAACGCAGGTATTACTAGTATAAAACGTGTTTTACCAACACATTTTGAATGATTTTGAATCCAATTCTCAATCTGACTTAGGAGCGGTGCCACTATTCGTACAGCTTTTACATTCTCCGCACCAGAAGGTGCGCACTAGCAAACATTATTGGAGATGGACCCGGGTTACGAGACTATGTTCTTTCTTTGGGTGTAGTTCAGCCGTTACTATTCTTCATATATGCCCAAATTCCCATTTCACTTCTACGCAACGTAACACGTGTCATATGGAACTTGTGTCGCAAAAATTGGTATTTTGATCCGAGCCTTCCTGCCAAAACTATAAACGAGATTCTTCCCGCCTTGTGCGTACTAATTCGTCATACTGATGTTAATGTAACTAAAATTAACGACGTAATTTTTTCTCAGATTCTAGTAGACACTGTTTCTGCTTTGTCATATTTGACCGATGAAGATAATGAGCGGATTCAAATGGTCATAGACTGCGATGTCGTTAAGCACCTTGTACCACTCCTAAGTCATGAAAACGTCAAAGTAAAGGTATTGGTAGCTTTTTTTTAAATGCAAAATTGGTTAAACTTCGCTAAACCTTTGTAACTTTTTATTCCATCAGACAGCGGCACTTCGGGCATTAGTAAGCATTGTGACTGGTAGTGACGAACAGACGCAAGTTGTTTTAAATTGTAGCGCGTTGTCTCATTTTCCAACCCTACTCACGCATCAGAGTTTGAAAATCAATAACGTGAACAATTAAATTGATTTCAATCAATCAATAAATATATTTTTGTTGATTTTGCTAGAACTCTCTGCGGTTTTTGTCGAGTATTACTGAGAGAAATCAGCAACAAGTGCAGGCAGTTATTGATGCGGATCTGATTCCTTTAATAATTTATCATTTAGGAAAGGTGAGAGAAACAGTGATTTCCATTAGCGATGTAATTAATGTGTTTGAAATGTTGGCAGGGGAACATCCAAACACAACGGAAAGCCGCTTGGGCCATCAGCAACCTAACATTCAGCGGTAACCAAAACCAGATTGCATATTTGATACAGGAAGAAGTGATACGGCCCTTCTGCAGTCTACTCAACTGTAAAGACGATTACGTGATTCGAGTTGTCTTGGGTGGAATTATGAATATTCTCCGGAGGGCTGAACACCAGTTAGATGCAATTTGTACCACGATCGAGAAATGTGGCGGCAAGTTGCGAAGTTATAAAGTAGCAACTGAATGATTAACATTACTTCGTTTTTAACAGGTTTGGACACAATAGAAGAGCTTCAAAATCATCAGAATTACGAGATATATAGATTATCATACGATATAATAGATCACTATTTCTCTGAAGAGGTGAGAACGATTTTTGAAGTTTTGAAACCATAAAATTGATGTAATTTTTTTTCTACAAATCGTTTGTAGGCGGATGAGGATCCTGCTCCAATTCCGAACGCTACTGAATAAGGGTTTCCGTTTGATCCGAGTATAAGGATTCCAACTGACAATTGAAAAGAAAAATAATAAAACTAAATTAACTTTTTTTTGTGTACAAATTAAAAGAAAAATAATTTGGCAACTGAATAAACTTATTTTTAAAAACCATTATAATTTTACTTTAATCATGTTTCGTTCTTGTGCGATAAATTTCTGTAAAAATTCTAAAAATTCCTAAAAAAAATTCTGTAAAAATTCTAAAAATTCCTGTAAAAATTCTAAAAATTCCTGTAAAAATTCTAAAAATTCCTGTAAAAATTCTAAAAATTCTTGTAAAAATTCTAAAAATTTCTGTAAAAAATATAATTTTACTTTAATCATGTTTCGTTCTTGCGCGATAAATTTCTGTAAAAATTCTAAAAATTCCTAAAAAAAATTCTGTAAAAATTCTAAAAATTCCTGTAAAAATTCTAAAAATTCCTGTAAAAATTCTAAAAATTCTTGTAAAAATTCTAAAAATTCTTGTAAAAATTCTAAAAATTTCTGTAAAAAATATAAAAATTCCTGTAAAAATTATGAAAATTCCTGTGTCACTTTAGGAAAATTCATTAACAATATTCAGTATAATAAAATAAATATAAAATCTCATGTTTTTCTGTTTCTCACAGACTTCATCCCATCTCCAATCGTTTTTGCTGCTCTTGTTGTTGGCACTTGCGATGTTTGGGGTAAACAATGTGGCCGCGCCGGTGCCTGTAATATGTACAACATGGATTCACTTCGTGCAGTGCTGCACTTTCTTCCCGCTGCTTTGATTGGCGTGTCTGCATTTTGGGACACGCTGTTCTGGTGGTTTTCCAAAAACAGAGTAGAGTTGTTCCAAGACGACCACAAAGTTCAAGTGACAAATGGAAATTCGTAATAATTTTCAACCAACTAATTTACCGAATAAAAATAAAAATTCGTCATTAATTAAAAATTGAATTAACTGATGTGGTTGTTGCGTTTCTTTGTTGGTACGGTGTATTAACAATCGTCGATTACGACGTGGTTGGTTGTGATTTCGCACAAATTTGGATGTGCGGTAAAAGTTATTGTTGCATTTTGAAATAAAAAGTAACTTACGGTTTTCTGAGCTCGGTTGATCGGGTTTCAAACGACGGCCATTGTCGACGCTAGCCTCGAACACAAACTCAATCCGTCAAGACGAAATATCGGTAAAATTCTTTCTTGTAATTTGTACATTTCAATTAAATTATGTACGAGACAAAAAAAGCAAATTTGGAATGTAGTTTTTAAGATTTATTTTTTTTAAATTTTATTTCATTAGATTATTGAAGAATACTCTCGTTAGATACCAAGTGTTGCCACAAGTTGGCGTTTTGTGTCAAAATATCGGATGTTAGTGTCAAAATGTTTCATCAGTCGAATGAAGTGACTGCCGATGGTCATTTTGATGACGAAATATTATAATTCCGTCTTCTTCTATTTTAAAATTTAACAAGTAAAACAAAAAACTAGGTTTTTGAAAAAGGGTTTTATGCTGTATCCCTGCGAAATTGGAATCCAGAATAAAAATTTGGCAATTGACAGATCATTTTTTAGCAAATAAAAAAAAACTAAAGTTCAGATCAAAAAATTGTTGGCACCCTTTGAAAGAGCGGCAAATTCTGCACAGGAAACATATTTTAAATATTCTAATCGGTTCATTTTTCATATTTTTGGTTTTTTTATGGTCGAATACAAATTTCCCACTAAATTTGCCATGCGGTCGCTGGCTACAATCGTAAAAAAACGTGCTTTTTCTTTACCGAATCAAAAGAAAAAATATACAGGCTTGTGCAGAATGCAATTTCGAATCGAATAAGCCTGGTTTCAGAAGTTTTAAATCCTTTTTAGTACCGAAAACATCAAAATTCGTATCGGGCGAACATTTTGGCATCCATTAAAAAACACGGGTTCCGCCAGGTGGCGCTCCGGTATGCTTACAATTTGCCGTAAATCAGAGTTTTCAGCATTCGTACTTCCAGTCCACAGCGCTTAAAAATTAGTCTTTTTTTTCTTTTCTGTTATTATAGTGTGTGGAAAAATTGTAAAAATTCCTGTAAAAATTGTAAAAATTCCTGTAAAAATTGTAAAAATTCCTGTAAAAATTGTAAAAATTCCTGTAAAAATTGTAAAAATTCCTGTAAAAATTGTAAAAATTCCTGTAAAAATTCTAAAAGTTCGAGTAAAAATTCTAAAAGTTCGAGTAAAAATTCTAAAGTTTATGTAAAAATTCTAAAAGTTCAAGTAAAAATTCTAAAAGTTCATGTAAAAATTCTAAAAGCTCCTGTAAAAAATATAAAAATTCCTGTAAAAATTATAAAAATTCCTGTGTAACTTTAGGCAAATTCATTAACAATATTCAGTATAATAAAATAATTATAAAATCTTATGTTTTTCTGTTTCTCACAGACTTCATCCCGTGTCCAATCATTTTCGTCCAATTCGTAATAATTTTCTACCAACTAATTTAACGAATTCTCATAAAACTTCGTCATTAATTAAAAATTGAACTGAACGTGTTGGTTGTTGCGTTTCTTTATTAGTCGATTGTAGCGCACATCGACGAAGCAAAGGCAAAAACAGACATGGTATCGAGACTATCGGCCATTTCCGATATGTGCGTAACCGACGAGTGTGAAAAAAAAAAATTTTATTTGATAAATTTTGTTATTTTTTTCAATTTATTTGTTAGAAGATAGCAATGAAGATATTTACAGAATTGCACCAAACTCGTTGACGTCACTTTTGAAGAGTTGCAATGGCCTGTGCGCTGTCGAAATAACTCGGAAACATCATTTTGGCTGGGCGGATAAATCGGACACGCGTCCGCCATCTTTTATTACAAAAGTATGTATCTTACATAAAAACCCGGTTCGAGGCTAATCGCCCTCGATCTCAAACACAATGAAATCATAGAACAAATCATTGTTTCAATACACTGACTTGTTCTTTACAGAAAGACAAAACTAATGGATAAAACAAACAGAACAACATAAACAATAAGTGCTCATTTGAGCAGATGACAGGTTGTGTGTGTTGTCACGTAATAGGAGTCGGTTGCGGTACAAAACCAGCATTGGGATTAAAAATCAGAATCAACCGACTGCGATACGGGACATCAACATGGCAACACACTGATTGCATTTATCCACAATATGCAATCCGATAATCTACGCGGATGCGAGGACAAACAGGAAAACGTCAACCTAACAAATCCCCCTTCGTTTAGCTATTTGTCAATTACAAAGATGTATTCGCATAGCGCGTTCAATCTGGATTTAGCTAACCACTTCGTCAGAATATCCGCGACATTTAATTCGCCGGAAACATGCTCGATCAAAAACGTTCCTTTCTCAAACCAATCTCTAACGAAATGGAGCTTCACGTCTATATGTTTATTTGCCCTGTTCTCGATCCTATTCTTACAGTATTGGATAGCCGGCTGGCTATCCGCAAAAACACAGGGCGTATTTCGCTCGAGACGAAACATTATCTTCGCGTCGTAAAGGCGCTCGAGCCAAATAACTTCTTTCACCCCATCGACCACGGCGAGAAATTCGCTCTCCATGATCGACAGGGAGGTCATCGATTGTTTGTGGCAATTCCACGAGATGGGAATGCCACCCATATAGACAATATGTCCCCCAAAGCTTCGTCGTCTGTCTTGATCCAGGGCAAACGACGCGTCGGTGTAAACTGTCAAATTCTCGTTTTTACAGTTCGATAAGTTAATCGAATAATTCGACGTGGTGGCCAAATATCGCAGGACCTGCAGTAACATATTGACATGGCGCGTCGAATGCGTCTCGTTATACTGGGAAAGCACTATTACTGAAAACAGTATGTCGGGTCTGGTTCGGCTGGCGATGAACAACAGACTTCCGACCAGAGATCTGTACGGGAATGAGGTGTCGGCTTTTTCCCCGGTTCTTACACCTTGAATCATGGTTCCCGGGGTTACTGGAACCTTTACTCGATGGCACGAGTCAATCCCGTACGCTTTACAAAGCTTTTCAATATATTTCCGTTGGTGGATTTTAATCATGCCCCCGGACCTATCAAACTCAATTCCTAAAAGTAAAGTTACGGGCCCCAGACTCACTACTTCAAACGATTCCCGTAACCACTTCAAGACGCATTGTTCCACATAGTCATCCTTGGAAAACAACACGATATCGTCCACGTAAAAGATGACTATTGCATCGTTGTCTAGGGCATAGACACAGTTTAAACCCAACAACGGTTGAAAGCCCAATTCAAGTAGTCGTATGTGGAGGACCTGGTACCACATACGACCGGACTGGTGTAATCCATAAAGTGCTTTTAAAAGCATCCAGCATTTATGCTTATTATGGGCGGTACGATATCCCTTAGGGATCTCCATGTACTGTACCGTATCGAGGTCCCCGTAAAGGTACGCGGCCTTGATATCCAGGTGTAAATCCCGCCATCCCTTGAGTATCACCAAAGTGCAAAAGAACACTATCACTAGCACAAAGTTGACGACGGGGGAGAACACCTCCGTAAAGTCAACTCCGGGCTTTTGCTTAAAGCCCTGTGCGACGAGTCGGGCTCGGTAGCGTTGGATAACACCCGTGTGGTCGCGCTTCATTTTGTATATCCATTTCGATCCCAAGAGAGTCGTACCCTCGTCTAAAGTTGTTTTGTCAACTTCCTTGTAAACCGTTCTTTCATCGAACACATCAATCTCCTCTCTCATGGCTTTTATCCAATCAGGACGCTTGATGTGGTACATGGCTTCTTCGTAGGTTTCTGGCTCGACGGCACAGAAACCTGCAAACCCTAACGGTTCACCGTCCCCCTCTAATGTCTTAAAGTCAAATAAGGTCGCATCATATGCGTACCCTTCTTCATCGCACCACCGTGCGATATCAACTCGACTTCTTATCTTATCCTTTAAGGGCGTGATGTAAACAACATCTATTTGTCCCGCCGTCGCTCCGTCTTTACGGACGGATGCGCGTCGTTCCCATTCCGCCATGTTTAACGGCAGTAGTTCCGGATGTAACATCACGTTCCCTTGCTTTTTCCTTGATCGTGATCCACGCCGTGTTTGAATCCCAGGAGGAATTTCAGGTTCCCCATCATTGTCAGGATAGATGTTGAAGTAATTCCCATCATCCCCCTTCGCCCCACCAATTTCTTCAACAGGCTCATCCCCTGTATCCCCGTCCCCAAGAATGGGGTTCCCCTCAACGGGCATGAGTGGGGGTTGCTGAGCTGCCTGTTTAGCGACTGGCCTCAATTCAGGTCTCAGAGTAGGCTTTGGGGTCGTGGGCAATGCGGGTTTCACTTTCTGCTGCGGAGCAGGTTGTGGAACCTCCTGTATCGCAGGAGGGGGTTCCGGGGTTTCCGCCGGAATTGGGTCACCGACAACACTGTCGTCGTCAGAAAATGACCCATTGAACGAGTCCGAACTCGAAGTATCAAAGTCATTCTCCAATTCAGGCGACGTAACCGTCCCTAATTCAAACCAGAAATTGTTTTCAAAAATTTTGACGTGTTTAGACAAAAACACCTGATTTTTATTCGGATCCCAAATTCTATAGCCGCGTGTAGAAGCGGCGTATCCAATTAATGCCCCAGCCCATGCCCTGTCTTGTAATTTCCCACCCCGAGTCTGAGATGGGATATGGACATAAGTCAATGAGCCAATGCACTTGACATGGCGAAGGGACAATTTCTTATTATAAAACACAGAATAAGGTGTTTTCCCACCAATTCCCGTATGTGGAAAACGGTTTTTCAGATATACAACTGAAACGGCAAGCTCTGCCCATAAAGTGGCGGGAAATTTATTCTCAAAAAGAAGTGCCCGAGTACCATTAAGAATGGTACGGTTCGTCCGTTCGGCGACCGAATTCATTTCTGGGCTGTATGCATTAGTCCTCATACACTTAAGCCCAATTGTCGCCACATAATCGTCCCATTGTCTAGATATGAACTCCCCTCCATTATCAGTTTTTATAGCCTTTACCTTCTTAGAGGTCGTTCGCTCAACTTCAAGTAGCCACCGCTTGAAATGTCCTAAAACGTCACTTTTCCGTTTCATGATAATTATCCACATAAAGCGGGAAAAATCATCAATGAGAATGAGATAATAGTACGCCCCACCCAATGTTTGAACTGGCGCGGGGCCCCACACGTCTAAGTGCACTATTTCCAAAATACTTTTTGTCGTAATTCCAATTATTGGGGGAAAACTAGCACGTGTACTCTTCGCCCTGGCGCAAAAGTCACACGTCGACAACTCCTTATTCGAGAGTTTCAGCCCAAAAACATCAGTTGACTTTTCTAACCCCGCAATTCCCTTTGCATTTAAATGCCCTAGGCGGGAGTGCCAAATGTCCATCGTTTGAGCCTTATCTTTCTTGTCAAAAGTTTTAACCCCATCAGTAGAATTGTTCCCATTCTCTGCTTTGTCTGCATTGTTCTGCACAATTGAACTTGCCTCCTTAGAGGCATTGGCAATCTTTGCCTTAATTTTATTCGAAACATTCGCTTGCGCATTAGTCGTAACATTCGCAGGCGCGTTGTTCGCAACACTCGCTTGCCCCTTTATCGCTTGTGCAGGTTTCCCTGACTCACTCGAATTTTGGGTTAATGCGTCCTTAAAACTAGGGTATGTTAGTATCGAATTTACAACTTCATCGCCTTTTATAAGCGGACTAGAAGACACTGTCGCAGCCTGTTGCGCAGGTAATGCGGCAGTGTTCACAGGAGAAATACGACAATTGACCTTATACATCCGATCACTCGTGCGTTCCGCAGTGATGGAAGGGTCATCAATTTTGTCGTTATAAATAACCATTTTGCCATTTTTAATCATGGTCGTTGCCCCAGCTTCATCCGTGCGACCCAACGAAATCAAATTCTTCCTAAAGTTGGGTGCATAAAATACATTATGCAATGTAATTGCACGGGTGCGGGTTCCATAAATCGATGTCAACGTCACATTTCCTATTCCTTCGATTCTCGACTTTCCTTCTCCCTGTTGCACGTGGCCAGTTAATGGCTTGAAGTCGGAGAACCAGTCTTTGTTGAAGGAGAAATGGTCCGTCGCCCCTGTGTCGACGTACCATTGCGAATCATAATTCGCGTGAGACACGTGGGAAGCCGGCACAGGGGGTTGTTGTTGAAGCCAAATTGCCGCGGAGTAATAAGAGACTGGAGAGTCGCTGAATATGTCAGCCTGTGTGACAGCGGCCTTTTGCTGGCCCCTTCCACGTCCCTTGCCCCGTGGATTGCCTCTAAATTGTCCAGTTTGGTTGCCTTTCGGTTGGAATTGCTGTTTCGGCGGAGTAGGGCATTCACGGGCGAAGTGGCCCGTCCCACCGCAAGTAAAACAGATGCGTGTGCCGCCGGGTGCATTTCCACCACGTCCGCGTTGTCTTCCGCCTTGGTTAAAGAAGGCACCAGTGTTCTCCAATGGCGCCTTGGAAGGCACGCCAAACTCGTCGGTTGTTACATGTAGGCGGTTGTATTCGCCTACCAGGCGTTCCTTGACCGCTGCTGCCGTGAACTCTGTGTCACCCCAGTGATAAACCGTCTGCTTGACCGGTTCGTATTGGGGTGGCAGTAGGTCAAGTTATTGAAAGGCGTGAAACTCATCAGAAATTTGAATCTTGACATCTGCAAGCTGTACTACTTTCCGATCAACACGTGCGGTGAAAACAAACATCTCTTCGTTTTCATGCAACCGCATGTCTAAAAATTCCCTGCGAAGACGGGCTTTACGTGCCCGGGTCGTGGGCTGGTAGGCAGCTTTCAGTGCCTCCCACACTTCTTTAGCAGTGGCCTGGGCAACCGCCACGACCTGTTGGGCCTCGCCGCAAGCCAAACAAATGGTGGAGCGGGCCCTTTCTTCGCCTTTCTCAAAATCCCTTGTCTCTCGAAACGGTGATCCGGCCGGCGGCTCTTTTGTCTTGCCGGTCACGTGGCCCCAAACACCGTACGATTGGAGGAGGAGCTGTACCTGTACGCTCCAGGTCGGATAGTTGGTTCCGTCCAACTTTTTCACGTCCTTGTAATCATCATGGCGGTCGTAGGACGCCATTTCGGGAAATTTGCGACGAAATTTAGTGAAGAACCGAAGCACAAGTCACACAAACCACGTAAATTCGTCGCACGGATGCAGAATTCCCCCAAAAGTGAAGGCGAATAATGCACACAACCCGGGGAATCTCAATAAGTGAGATTGAAAAACCTTGACTAGCAATCCCCCAACTCTTCCGTTCGCGCCTCCTGGGGCCCGCGGGATGGTTGGGTGGCCGTGGATAAGCCTAGCCAAGAATACAGTGCTACGTGCCCGACTGGACGTAGGGTAGCACCGATTCTAACAGGGGACCACAACAAAACCTTAAAACTAACAGAGTTTCACGACAGTAAATTATATTACACTTTTTGATGTGAAGCTGGTAAAGTTGCGGCGAATTGCGGGTGCAAAGCGTCGCAATAACGTCCTTCGAGGACGAAACGTTGCTCCCACGTCGTCGTACGCACGGAAAATGGGCTGTCGTGCCGTCCGCGTGCACACTTCCGTGCGATCGCGGGAAAATCAACGTCGCGCTCGTCCGCGCCTTCGTGAGACGGACTCCGGGGTTCGAAACACGGAAAATAACGCCTGCACACACGCTTAACGTGTGCAGGACTTCTCGGTGACCGCAGACTTCTCTGCGTGTTGCAAAAATCGTCGGTCGCGACGATTTATCCAAAAAGAAAATGGCCGCCGTCGCGAAAATCTTCGATGACGACGTCCAAACGTGCTTATTTCGCACGGAAATCGACAATAAATGTTCCTACCGTCGAAAAAGATCCTGTTGTGGGTGTAATTGACCACACAACACTGCTGAAAAATCCCACGAAGCGCTGGCACTTGCAGCCACTCGTAGAATACACAAAACACAAATTTCGACCGTCGTTTATTTCCACGACGTCGAAACGACGAAAAATACCGATTTTCGTGACGAAAACGTATCCAAATGTTCCGCTGATGGCGAGGAATCCTCCGCACACGTTGTGGCGACGATTCCACGTAGAAATCCGCACCGAAAACTCGTTTTTACGACGAGCTGGGCGGGCGCACACTCGGCGACTTCTCGTAGTCGCAAAATGGCCGTTTCTTCTCCAAAAACGTCGTTGCCAGATCGTTTTTACCTTCTGCTACCACTTTGAAGAGTTGCAATGGCCTGTGCGCTGTCGAAATAACTCGGAAACATCATTTTGGCTGGGCGGATAAATCGGACACGCGTCCGCCATCTTTTATTACAAAAGTATGTATCTTACATAAAAACCCGGTTTGAGGCTAATCGCCCTCGATCTCAAACACAATGAAATCATAGAACAAATCATTGTTTCAATACACTGACTTGTTCTTTACAGAAAGACAAAACTAATGGATAAAACAAACAGAACAACATAAACAATAAGTGCTCATTTGAGCAGATGACAGGTTGTGTGTGTTGTCACGTAATAGGAGTCGGTTGCGGTACAAAACCAGCATTGGGATTAAAAATCAGAATCAACCGACTGCGATACGGGACATCAACATGGCAACACACTGATTGCATTTATCCACAATATGCAATCCGATAATCTACGCGGATGCGAGGACAAACAGGAAAACGTCAACCTAACAACTTTGACTTTTGAGAGACTTTAATTTCCCTTTTGTTTGAATTTTGCTTACAAGTTGGTTTTTATAGCTGGAGCCATTCCAACAGTCGGTATACTCTAATGCGCCTCATTGCATCGTGAATTTGAAAATAAAATAATTTAATCATGTCACATTTTGAGTTAGGTATTGGTCTAATACAACATTACGTAACAATCTTGAATCGAGGAATAACTTAACAATACATAATCCCTAGCAATCCAATACTAGGGAATCGCTTACAAACGTTTTCAGTAAAAAGATGTCTTTTATTTTCTTTTGAATCCAGGAGTTAAGCTCCAATGAACTAAGCCAAAATTTAAAAGACCACAATATCTGAATGACAGAAGACAGAAGATTCCAGTGTATGTAATATATTTTCAGTATTCAGTTATGAATGAAGAGACCGTGGACCTGAGAAAAAGTAAAAGTGTATTGAAACAAAGCAATGTGCCGGAAACAGACACCGACAAAGATGAAACTGCGCAAATTGACACGACAGACGGAGACGAAGACTGGATCGACGAAGACGAAACTGACGAAGACGAAACTCACAAAGGTTTTAACGACCCCAGTTTGAAGAAGAAAGTTTTAAACGCGAGCAGTGATGAACCAGCCGTGCAATTGCGTGCTGTGCAAGATCTTAAAAAGCTTTTATGGAGTGGTAGAAAACCTCCTCTACAAGAAATAGACGATTCGATTCAATCCGGAATACTCCCGATTTTAATTAATAGTTTAGAATGCAACGAAAAGTAAAACAAGTAAAATAAAATAAAATCTAATGAAACATGCTCGTTAAATTTAATTTCAATTCTAGTGGATCCCTTCAAATTCAATTCGATCCTACGTGGGCATTGACAAATATTGCAGGTGGCGCGTCGCAACAGACTCAAGTGGTCGTAAATGCAGGTACCGGTATTTCTAGTATAAAACGTGTTTTACCAACACATTTTGAATGATTTTGAATCCAATTCTCAATCTGTCTTAGGAGCGGTGCCACTATTCTTACACCTTTTATATTCTCCGCACCAGAATGTTAGCGAGCAAGCTGTTTGCGCACTAGCAAACATAACTGGAGATGGACCCGAGTTACGAAACTATGATCTTTCTTTGGATGTAGTTCAACCGTTAGTAGCCTTCGTACATTCCGAAATTCCCATTTCATTTCTACGCAACGTAACGTGTGTCATATCGAACTTGTGTCGCCACAAATATCCGAGCCCTCCTCCTCCTGCCAAAACTATAAACGAGATTCTTCCGGCCTTGTGCGTACTAATTCGTCATACCGATGTTAATGTAACTAAAATTAACGATGTATTTATTTGTTTCTTTTTATTTTATTTTATTTTTATTCTCAGATTCTAGTAGACACTGTTTCGGCTTTGTCATATTTGACCGATGAAGGTAATAAGCGTATTCAAATGGTCATAGACTGCGGTGTCGTTAAACACCTTGTACCACTCCTAAGTCATGAAAACGTCAAAGTAAAGGTATTGGTAGCTTTTTTTTAAAACGAAAAATTGGTTAAACTTCGCTAAACCTTTGTAACTTTTTATTCCATTAGAAAGCGGCACTTCGGGCATTAGGAAACATTGTGACGGGTAGTGACGAACAGACGCAAGTTGTTTTAAATTGTAGCGCGCTGTCTCATTTTCCAACCCTGCTCACGCATCAGAGTTTGAAAATCAATAAGGTGAACAATTAAATGGAATACAATCAATGAATAAATATATTTTTGTTGATTTTGGTAGGAATCTCTGCGGTTTTTGTCGAATATTACTTCGGGAAATCAGCAACAAGTGCAGGCAGTTATTAATGCGAATCTGATTCCTTTAATAATTCATCATTTAGGAAAAGTGAGAGAGACAGTGATTTCCATTAGCGATGTAATTAATGTGTTTGAAATGTTGGCAGGGAAATGTCCAAACACAACAGGAAGCCGCTTGGGCCATCCTCTACCTAACGACCAGTGGCAACCAAAACCAGATTGCATATTTGGTAGAGGAAGAAGTGATACGGCCCTTCTGCAGTCTACTGAAATGTGAAGACGATGATGTGATTCAAGTTGTTTTGGACGGAATTATGAATATTCTCCGGAGAGCTGAACACCAATTAAAAGCGATTTGTACCACGATCGAAAACTGTGGCGGCAAGTTGCGAAGTTATAAAGTAGCAACTGAATGATTAACATTACTTCGTTTTTAACAGGTTTGGACACAATAGAAGAACTACAGAATCATCAGGACGACGAAATATCTGGATTGTCGTACGAGATAATGGATCAATATTTCTCTGAAGAGGTGAGAACTATTTTTAAAATTTTGAAACCATAAAATTGATGTATTTTTTTTTTACAAATCGTCTGTAGACGGATGAGGATCCTGCTCTGATTTGGAATGCTGCTGACTAAGGGTTTCCGTTTGATCCGAGTTTAAGGATTCCAACCGACAGTTTCAAATTCTGATGTGCGCCTCATTTTGTAATGACGCTAAAAAAATTTAAAGTTTTTTTTATAAACAACCGTGAACAATACTGCGAGAAAATACATTTTTCTATTGAAAAGAAAAATTTCTGTAAAAATTGTAAAAATTGTAATAATTGTAAAAATTGTAAAAATTGTAAAAATTGTAAAAATTGTAAAAATTCCTGTAAAAATTGTAAAAATTCCTGCAAAAATTCTAAAAGTTTATGTAAAAATTCTAAAAGTTCATGTAAAAAATATAAAAATTCCTGTAAAAATTATAAAAGTTCCTGTGTCACTTTAGGAAAATTCATTAACAATATTCAGTACCGGTATAATAAAATAATTATAAAATCTCACGTTTTTCTGTTTCTTCACAGACTTCATCCCGTGTCCAATCGTTTTATCTGCTCTCGTTGATGACACTTGCGATATTTGGGGTAAACAATGTGGCCGCGCCGGTGCTTGTAATGAGTACAACATGGATTCACTTCGTGCAGTGCTGCACTTCATTCCCGCTGCTTTGATTGGCGTGTCTGCATTTTGGGACACGTTGTGCTGGTGGTTTTCCAAAAACAGACTAGAGTTGTTCCAAGACGACCACAAAGTTCAAGTGACAATCGTCAATTACGACGTGGTTGGTTGTGATTTGGCACAAATTTGGATGTGCGGTGAAAGTTATTGTTACATTTTTAAATAAAGAGTAACTTACGGTGTTCTGAGCTCGGTTCATCGGGTTTCAAACGACGGCCATTGTCGACGCTTGGCTCGGTATACCGGGCCGTTCGGCCCGTTCAGCCCTTTACCAGGTGCCCCGACAAGATGAAACTGCGCAAATTGACTCGACAGACGGAGACGAAAATGCGCAAGCAGACCTGACCGACGAAGATGAAACTGATTTTAACGACCTCAGTTTGGATACGCCACTGATAATTACATTACAGTATGCAGTGCAACGTGTAACGCAGAAAGGACAAGCTGTAAATTTACAGAATTGCACCAAACGGACCAACTCGTTGACGTCACTTTGACTATTGAGAGACTTTAATTTCCCTTTTGTTTCAATTTTGATAATAAGTTGGTTTTTGTAGCTGGAGCCATTCCAACAGTCAGTATAGTCTAATGCGCCTCATAGCATCGTGAATTTGAAAATAAAATAATTTAATCGTGTTCAATCAAGTCACATTTTCATAATCGTCAGAAAGGAGTTATGTCAAAGAGTTAGGTATTGGTCTAAATCAACATTACGTAACAATCTTGAATCGAGGAGTAACTTAACAATACATAATCCCTAGGCAATCGCTTGCAAACATTTTCAGTAAAACGACGTCGTTAATTTTCTTTTTAATCCAATGAACTAAGCCCAAATTTAGAAGTAACAACGTAGTATGTAATAGTAATAGTAATATACCTAGTAATATGGTAATAGTATGTAATATATTTTCATTATTCCGTTATGAATGAAGAGACCGTGGAGCTGAGAACAAGTAAAAGTGTATTGAAACAAAGCAGTATGCCGGAAACAGACACCGACAAAGATGAAACTGCGCAAATTGACTCGACAGAGGGAGACGAAGACTGGATTGACGAAGACGAGACTGACGAAGACGAAACTGACCCCAGTTTGGAGACGATAGTTTTAAACGCGAGCAGTGATGAACCAGCCGTACAATTACGTGCTGTGCAAGCTCTTAGAAACCTGTTATCCAGCGATAGAAATCCTCCAATAGACGATTCAATTCAATCCGGAATACTACCGATTTTAGTTCATAGTTTAGAAAGCAACAAAAAGTAAAACAAATAAAATAAAATGCAGTGAAACATGCTTGTTAAATTTAATTTCAATTTCAATTTTAGTAAATCCCTTCAATACGAAGCTGCGTGGGCATTGACAAATATTGCATCTGGCACGTCGCAACAGACGCAAGCGGTTGTAAATGCAGGTATTTCTAGTATAAAACGTGTTTTACCAACACATTTTGAATGATTTTGAATCCAATTCTCAATCTGTCTTAGGAGCGGTGCCACTATTCGTACAGCTTTTACATTCTCCGCACCAGAATGTCTGCGAGCAAGCCGTTTGGGCACTAGCAAACGTTATTGGAGATGGACCAGGGTTACGAGACTACGTTCTTTCTTTGGGTGTAGTTCAACCATTAGTAGCCTTCGTAAATGCCGAAATTCCCACTTCATTTCTACGCAACGTAGCGTGGGTCTTATCGAACTTGTGTCGCCACAATGATCCGAGTCTTCCTGCCCAAACTATAAAGGAGATTCTTCCCGCCTTGTGCGTACTAATTCATCATACCGATGTTACTGTAACTATGCTTCAAACTGTAAATAAATTAACGCCTTTTGAAATTAACGATCTATTTTTATTTTTTTTGTCAGATTCTAGAAGACAATCTTTGGGCTTTGTCGTATTTGACCGATGGAGGTAATGAGCAGATTCAAATGGTCATAGACTGTGGAGTCGTTCAGGACCTCGTACTACTTCTAAGTCACAAAAAAGTCAAAGTACAGGTATTTTGAAAAAAAAAACAATATGAAATTGGTTAAACTTTTTTAAAAACATTTTCAACGTTTTATTTCATCAGACAGCAGCACTTCAGGTCGTAGGAAATATTGTAACTGGCAGTGACGAACAGACCCAAGTTGTTTTAGATTGTAACGCACTTTCTCATTTTCCAGCCCTACTCACACATTCGGCGGATGGGATCAAGAAGGTGAACACTTGAAATGAATTTAATTTAAAAAAAAATTGACTTTTATTGTTCTCTAGGAGTCTGTGAGGTTTTTGTCCAATATTACTGCGGGAAATCAGCAACAAGTGCAGACAGTTTTTGATGCGAATCTGATTCCTTTAATAATTTCTCATTTAGGAAGGGTGAGGTGGTGATGATTATAATTCGCGGTGCAATTAACATGTTTCAAATGTTTGCAGGGTGATTTGGAAACGCAAAAGGAAGCTGCTTTGGTCATCAGCAACCTGACAATGAGCGTTAACAAAAACCAGGTTGCACTTGTGGTACAGGAAGGAGTGGAACCGTCCTTCTGCAGTCTGTTGGTCTATAGGACCGTGAGACATTATCGATGTGATATAGGATCACATTTGAACTGTTTATTTCCTTTATCTCGATGTATTTCACCATATTTGTTTATATTCCATATTGTTTATTCTTTTCGGATATTTATGTGTATTTATTACACTATAACATGAAGTATCATGCTGTCTTTAACCTTTTGTTAAGCTTTATGGAATTTCCAATTCCATAACGCCATTTCACGACACTAGGTGTCGTTACTGTATTCTTTTAAGCATCCAAGATGGCCACGACCATGACACTGTGCCCACATCTTGTTTTCTCCAACAAATGGATTGCAAATTGCTAAGTATTATTAAATATTCCTTTTTATTGTTTTATACAATGTATTTGGTTAATTCTCACGGCATATAAGTGCTTTGGCACGGCCGTTCGTCGTTTAATATCGTCTATCGTCACGTCGCAAGCGCGTACGTGAAGTGCGCCGCCATTAGCTACCCAAACGTCGTTTTTCAGTCATTTTCTCGATATTTTCGAGCAGTTTTGGTTTTTCCTCTGCTACCAAACCTACACAGTCTCCTACACAACGTAACGGGGGTCATAAGGAACTTGTGTCGCCCCAAAAATCCAAGTCTTCCTGTCGGAACTATAAACGAGATTCTTCCCGCCTTGTGCGTGTTAATTCATCATACTGATGTTAAAGTAACTATGCATCAAATTGTAAATAAATTAACGCTTTATGAAATTAACGATCTATTTTTTTTTGTCAGATTCTAAATGACACTGTTCGGGCTTTGTTGTATTTGACCGATGGAGGTAATGAGCAGATTCAAATGGTCATAGACTGTGGTGTCGTTGAGCACCTTGTACCACTCCTAAGTCATGAAAAAATCAATGTAAAGGTATTGGTTGCCTTTTTAAAAAATGCAAAATTGGTTAAGCTTTGCTAAATCTTTGTAACTTTTTATTCGACCAGGCGGCGGCACTTCAGGCATTAGGAAACATTGTGACTGGTAATGACGAACAGACGCAAGTTGTTTTAAATTGTAACGGGCTGTCTCATTTTCCAACCCTACTCACGGATCGGAATTTTACAATCAATAGGGTGAACATTAAAATTGAATTCAATCAAAGAATAAATATATTTTTGTTGATTTTGCTAGAACTCTCTGCGGATTTTGGCGAGTATTACTGCGCAAAATCAGCAACAAGTGCAGGCAGTTATTGCTGCAAATCTGATTCCTTTAATAATTCATCATTTAGGAAAGGTGAGAGGGACAGTGATTTCCATCAGCGATGTAATTAATGTGTTTGAAATGTTGGCAGGGGAATTTCCAAACACAAGAGGAAGCCGCTTGGGTTATCCTCTTCGTAACACTTAATGGCAACCAAAACCAGATTGCATATTTGGTAGAGGAAGAAGTGATACGGCCCTTCTGCAGACTACTCAACTGTAAACACGATGAGGTGATTCATGTTGTCTTGGACGGAATTATGAATATTCTCCGGAAGGCTGAACACCAGTTAAAAGCAATTTGTACAACGATCGAGAAATGTGGCGGCAAGTTGCGAAGTTATAAAGTGGCAACTGAATGATTAAGATTACTTCGTTTTTAACAGGTTTGGACACAATAGAAGAACTGCAGAATCATCAGAACCACGACATATCTAGATTGTCGTACGATATAATGGATCAATATTTCTCTGAAGAGGTGAGAACAATTTTTAAAATTTTGAAACCATAAAATTGATGTAATTTTTTTTTACAAATCGTTTCTAGACGGATGAGGATCCTGCTCCGATTCTGAACGCTACTGAATAAGGGTTTCCGTTTAATCCGAGTGTAAGGATTCCAACCAACAGTTTCAAATTCTGATGTGCGCCTCATTTTGTAATGACACTGAAGAAATTTAAAGTTTTTTTTATAAACAACCGTGAACAATACAGCAAGAAAGTACATTTTTCTATTGAAAAGAAAAATAATAAACTAAAATAAATCTCTTTTGTTTGTATCCGTCAAATTCTTTCTTGTAATTTGTACATTCGCATTAAATTATGTACAAGATAAAAATAGCAAATTTGGAGTATACAGTTATTTATTATTATTATTATTTATTTATTTATTTATTTAAAAAATACAAATTATGAAAGTAGAAACTAAAATTTGTTTTCGCCCGGAATCGAACCGGAGACCTTACGCGTGTGAGGCGTACGTGATAACTGTTGTACATCTCAAAGGAACACACGTGTTAAAGGTTGAAAATTGACAAGTGAGTTTTATTTCTGAACAGGGGGGTTAAATACAGTTTGTGGGGTCAAAACGAAATTCTCTCATTGGTTGTTTAGTTGGGGTCGCTGACAGTTCACGACCCTGCGCTTCTTCTCTCCCTTTGTCCACGAGGTCCTGTTCCTAATCCTTTAATGTCTGTAGCAATATTGGCGCCTGTCAATCTAACAAATCCCTCCTACAGGTCGTCAATGTTGCTCGATGGAATACTTCATTCGTTCTTCTTTATTCCCAGTCCGACCATGTTTCTCTCCAATGGTGGTCCGGCTAGCGGTTTAGTCAGGAAATCCGCAAGCATGTTTTCTCCAGGAATGTGTTTTACATTAATTCGTCCGCCTTCAATTTCATCTTTGATCTGATGAATTCGCCGGTTGTGATATTTCGATCTTGCCTTTTGCGGCCCTCTCTGCAACAGTTGCGTCGCGTTCAGGCTGTCGCAGAACACTGTTGCCAATTTCTCTTGGATCCCCAAAATTGATGACAGTGGTCCCATACTTAACAGCTCAATTTCTTCGCGAATTTTTCCAATTATTAATTTTTCAAATTTGGCGCTGGATGCGGATACGAGGGCGTCATCTACGTAGACCCCCATCAGCATATATTCCTCTCCTCTGCGCACAATAAACAGGCACGGGTCGTCTGGTGACTGTTCAAATTTGACTCCCTTCAAGACTTCCGTGAGCTTCTCGTACCAGCAGCGGCCTGATTGTTTAAGTCCGTATATACTCTTCAGAAGTTGGCATACCTGCTTCCCATCTCCCTCTGTGTATCCGGTTGGCTGTTCCATGAATATGGTTTCCTCGAGTTCGCCGTGTAGGTAAGCTGCTTTTACATCGTATTGATTTAGTGTCCCGCCCCGCTTTATTGCGTCATTAATTAGCATACGCATCGTTTCGATTCGGATCACGGGCGCGAAGGTTGTGTCGTAATCTTGGCCCCATCGTTGCGTATAACCGGCGGCGACTAGTCTCGCCTTGAATCGTTGAGCCCCAGTGTTCGGATTGGATTTTATTTTAAATACCCATTTGCATTTTACAGTTTTTCCTCCTGCGGGGAGTTTCGTAATTCTCCAGACCCGGTGGTGCTTCATAGATGCGATTTCTTCATCCGTGGCTTTCTTCCACTCCTCGGAATTCATTGACTTCATGGCCTCGTCGTACGTCGTGGGCTCAATAACTTCCGATCTATATGCTCTATGTTTTCTTTTTCGGCTGCTTCTGCGCGCGCCTTGCTGCACGAGTGTTTGCTCGTATTCGGCCCTTTGTTCGCGTAATTTTTCTGTATTTGCAGCGTTGGTGGTGCCCTTTGGTCGTCCGATTTTATTCGCTTGTGTATTGGCTGCATTTCCGCTTTGTGTCGGTTCGGTCTTGTCTCGAGTCGGTTCGTTTTCGTCTGGTGTCGACTCCCTCTCGTCTTGTGTCGGCTCGCTCTCGTTTTGTGTGGGCTCGTTCTCGTTTCCATCTTGTTCGGGTCGTGTGATTTCATTTTCGTCTCGTGGTGCATTCTCTGCCTCTGTATCAGTTTCTTGAAACTCAAATAGTACGTTGCAGTGTGTCGTTTCGGGTTGGGCTTCTCCGTGTAGCAGCGTCGCTCCCAACTCGTGTTCCAGGAATCTCACGTTTCTTTCTTCATTTATTTTCCTCGTGTTGGGGTTGTAGATTCGGTATGCTTTCCGATTTTGTGAGTAGCCCACGAATATTCCTTTCTGCGCCTTCGGTTCCAACTTCGTGCGGTTTGCATCTCGTATGAGTGTGTACACGACACATCCGTATCGCTTCAAATACTTCACGGTTGGTTTCCGCTTGTCCCAGATTTCCGATGGCGTCTTTCCGTGTGCCCTGGATGTGCACGAGTTTCGTATGTGTGCCGCCGTCGTGGCACACTCGGCCCAAAAGTTGAGTGGCAGCTGCGCGTCGCACAACATCATCCTTGTCATCTCGATAATTGTCCGGTTGTGGCGCTCCGCGACTCCGTTGCTGGCAGGTGAGAAAGGTGTGGTCAGCTGGTGGTCAATTCCGCGTTCCTTGAACCACGCGCTCAGGGTCCCGACGATGAACTCCCCTCCGTTGTCGCTTCGAATCTTTCTGAGTCGCCTTCCAGTTTGCCGCTCGCATCTCGTGATTAGATTTTTCAGTTCTTCTGACGTTTCATCCTTGGTTTTTAAAATTCCAATCAATGTTTTCCTGCTGTAGTCGTCCACCACGGTGAGAATGAATCTTGCTTTTCCTAATGACTCGGGTTTGAGGGGCCCGATGAGGTCCACGTGCCACAAATCCATGACAGCGCTTGATTGTCGTGTGTTCACGGGCTTGTGTGGCTTGCGAGTTAATTTGCTTCTAATGCACGCGTCACATTTTGCCTTCTCGTTTCGATTTAATGTCAATCCACGTACCAGTTGGTCGTTCATCATCGTTCGCATCGTGTCGGGTGCCAGGTGGCCAAGTCGTTGGTGCCATGTCGTGTTTATTTCTTTCGTTTGTCGCGCGTTTCCGTTTTTCTCGATTTTTAAATTTATGACGAAACTGTCTCCCTCTCGTAGTGCGGTTAGGATTTTGTCCCCTTCTGTTGACAGTATTGTTGCCTTTTTCTCTTCAAATAGGACTTTCATCTTCTTGTCAACGATCTTGGGCACCGACAGTAAGTTTGAATCAAGTCTTGGCACGTGCAACACCCGCTCGAGTCGCAGCACGTCTTGGCTCGTCGTCGTTTTCACGCAGATATCCCCGATCCCGCTCGTTCTAATCGTCGTGCCTTCTTGTTTGTAAGCGTCTTGTTTGCTTTGATTGCCAATGCGGTGGGGTGGAATTCGTCTCTCAGTCCGTGAAGGGCATAAAATCTCACTTCCAGGTCAGTAATGTCCTTACCGAGTTGGGCGCTTTCCGTCTGGAGTGCTTCGATTCGGTTCAAATAGTGGTCGATGGTCTCCGTCTTGTCCATCTTGCAATGCGTTAATTGCATGTTGCATTCTAATTGAAGCTGCGTGTTGTCCGTCTGCATATTTTCCTTGATCTTCTCCCAAAGAATTTTTGCGTTTCGGGAAGCGCGGTACTTCAACACCTGGTCGCCCGTCAATGTGCCAATCATTATCTCGATCGCCTCGGCATTCTTATCGTCCCACGTCTCCCATATTTTTTCTTTGGCCTCGAAGTCCTCGGCGTCGGCCACACCGTGTGGCGGTTCCGCTCCTGCGATGGCCGCTCGCCACAGCTTTTGTCCTCTCAGAATCGTTTCAATTCTCTCTGACCACAGGGTGTAGTTTGAGTCGTTCAGGAGTTCCACGTTCGAAACCACATGGAGTTTTGTGGTGGTCATCTTGTTGTATATTTTTTTTCTTTAACTTCACGTTTTTGGTTGATTTTTCAGCGACTTACGTCTTATCGCTCCCTCGTTTGAAAAAATTCAGCCGCTTCTCTCGTGACTTGTAATTGTATACTTTTTGTGTGTCTTAAACCATTGGCCTCTGCTACCATTTGTTGTACATCTCAAAGGAACACACGTGTTAAAGGTTGAAAATTGACAAGTGAGTTTTATTTCTGAACAGGGGGGTTAAATACAGTTTGTGGGGTCAAAACGAAATTCTCTCATTGGTTGTTTAGTTGGGGTCGCTGACAGTTCACGACCCTGCGCTTCTTCTCTCCCTTTGTCCACGAGGTCCTGTTCCTAATCCTTTAATGTCTGTAGCAATATTGGCGCCTGTCAATCTAACAATAACCGCTACACTACTGTCTATCCTACTAAAGACGATGATTCTTCAGAGTCAATAGAACTCTTACTGGAAGTTATTGGGAATTTGACGGTAATTGCGACGTTTTAACGACGTTTTGGGTAGCAATACGCGTCCGTCGAGTTAGCAACATATCGTTGACGACTTGGACAATTTTTGTCACATACTGTACACTGCTGGTCAAAATTATAAACTCACATTACCACCCACTCTAACCACACTACCTAGATTACAAAATTTAATTATCCATTTATTTTATTTTTTTTTAGACTGAAAAAATTAGTAATAATAGGCAATACTGATCGCGGATTCGAATAATTGAGCAACCTATCCACGCAGCCACGGCGATCGGTATATACTTCTTGCCATAGTTTCTGCTTTTCCATTCATCGCCTTTAAAAAATATTTACCGACATATGCCACGTTCTATATCCAACTTGTAAATTATGTGGAATAAACAGAAAACATAGTATTAATTAATTTTTATTTTCATATTTTTATTTTTATTTTTAGACGCTGATCCGTCTATAGAAAAGCATCTGGGCAGCAGGGAAGCCTGAAACGCCCCTGATAATTACATTACATTACAGTGCAGTGCAACGTGTAACCCAGAGAGGACAAGCTGTAAATTTACAGAATTGCACCAAACGGACCAACTTGTTGACGTCACTTTGACTTTTGAGAGACTTTAATTTCCATTTTGTGTGAATTTTGCTTGTAAGTTTGTTTTTATAGCCGGAGCCATTCCGAACAGTCAGTAATCTTATATTGCATCGTGAATTTGAAAATAAAACAATTTAATCACGTTCAATGACATCACATCAAGTCACATTTTCATAATCGTAAGGGAAGAGTTATGTCAAAGAGTTAAAGTATATTGGTCTAATACAACATTACGTAACAATCTTGAACAGAGGAATAACTTAACAATATACAGTATAATCCCTAACAACCCAATACTAGGCAATCGGTTACAAACGTTTTCAGTAAAACGATGTCTTTTATTTTCTTTCGAATCCAGGGATTAAGCTCCAATGAACTAAGCCCAACAGTTAGAAGCTGAACACAGACCACAATATCTGAATGACAGAAGACAGAAGATACTACAGTGTGTGTAATATATTTTCAGTATTCCGTTATGAATGAAGAAACTGTGGAGCTGAGAACAAGTAAAAGTGTATTGAAACAAAGCAATGTGCCGGAAACAGACACCGACAAAAATGAAATTATGCAAATTGAAACGACAGACGGAGACGAAACTGCGCAAGCAGACTGGATCGACGAAGTCGAAACTGAAAAAGGTTTTAACGACCCCAGTTTGGAGACGATAGTTTTAAACGCAAGCAGTGATGAACCGGCCGTACAATTACGTGCAGTGCAAGCTCTTAGAAAGCTTTTATCCAAAGATAGAAGACCTCCAATAGACGATTCGATTCAATCCGGAATACTACCAATTTTAGTTCATAGTTTAGAATGCAACGAAAAGTAAAATAAAATAAAATAAAATGCAGTGAAACATGCTCGTTAAATTTAATTTCAATTTTAGTGAATCCCTTCAATACGAAGCTGCGTGGGCATTGACAAATATTGCATCTGGCACGTCGCAACAGACGCAAGCGGTTGTAAATGCAGGTATTTCTAGCATAAAACGTGTTTTACCAACACATTTTGAATGATTTTGAATCCAATTCTCAATCTGTCTTAGGAGCGGTGCCACTATTCGTACAGCTTTTACATTCTCCGCACCTGAATGTCGTCGAGCAAGCCGTTTGGGCACTAGGAAACATTATTGGAGATGGACCCGGGTTACGAGACTATGTTCTTTCTTTGGGTCTAGTTCAACCATTACTAGCCTTCATAAATGCCGAAATTCCCATTTCACTTCTACGCAACGTAACGTGGGTCTTATCGAACTTGTGTCTCCACAATGATCCGAGCCTTCCTGCCGAAACTATAAACGAGATTCTGCCCGCCTTGTGCGTACTAATTCATCATACCGATGTTAATGTAACTATGCTTTAAATTGTAAATAAACTAACGCCTTATGAAATTAAAGATCTATTTTTTTTTTTTTTTTTTTTTTTTTTGTCAGATTCTAGTAGACGCTGTTTGGGCTTTGTCGCATTTGACCGAAGGAGGTAATGAGCAGATTCAAATGGTCATAGACTGCGGAGTCGTTCAGGACGTCGTACTACTTCTAAGTCACGAAGAAGTCAGAGTACAGGTATAGAATAGAAAGCTTTTTTGAAAAAAAAATAGGAAATTGGTTAAACTTTTTTATAAACATTTTAAACGTTTTATTTCATCAGAGAGCAGCACTTCGGGCCGTGGGACATATTGTAACTGGCAGTGACGAACAGACCCAAGTTGTTTTAGATTGTAACGCACTTTCTCATTTTCCAGCCCTACTCACACATCCGGACGATGCGATCAAGAAGGCAAACACTTAAAATGAATTTAATAAATAGAAAAAAATTGACTTTAATTGTTCTCTAGGAGTCTGTGTGGTTTTTGTCCAATATTACTGCGGGAAATCAGCAACAAGTGCAGGCGGTTATCGATGCGAAACTGATTCCTTTAATAATTCATCATTTAAGAAAGGTGAGGTGGTGATGATTATAATTCGCGGTGCAATTAATATGTTTCAAATGTTTGCAGTGGGATTTTCAAACGCAAAGGGAAGCTGCTTTCGCCATCAGCAACCTCATAATCAGCGCCAACAAAAACAAGGTTGCACTTCTGCTACAGGAAGGAGTGAAACGGCCCTACTGCTGTCGCCTACACAACGTAACGTGGTTCATAACGAACTTGTATCGCCACAAACATCCGAGCCTTCCTGTCGGATCTATAAACGAGATTCATACTGATATCAATGTAAATATCGGTAAAATTTTTAATAAATTAATTCCTTATGGAATAAGTTAACGATGTTTTTTTGATCAGATTCTAGCAGATGCTGTTTTGGCGCTATCAATTTTGACCGATGGAGGTAATGAGCGGATTCAAATGGTCATAGACTGCGGTGTCGTTGAGCACCTTGTACCACTCCTAAGTCATGAAAAAGTCAATGTAAAGGTATTGGTTGCCTTTTTTTTAAATGCAACAATGGTTAAGCTTCGCTAAACCTTTTTAACTTTTTATTCGACCAGACGGCGGCACTTCGGGCATTAGGAAACATTGTGACTGGTAATAACGAACAGACGCAAGTTGTTTTAAATTGTAACGCACTGTCTCATTTTCCAACTCTGCTCACGGATCAGAGTTTTACAATCAATAAGGTCAACATTTAAATTGAATGCAATCAAAGAATAAATATATTTTTGTTAATTTTGCTAGAACTCTCTGCAGTTTTTGTCGAGTATTACTTCGGGAAATCAGCAACAAGTGCAGGCAGTTATTGATGCGAATCTGATTCCTTTAATAATTCATCATTTAGGAAAGGTGAGAGAGACTGTGATTTCCATTAGCGATGTAATTAGTGTGTTTGAAATGTTTGCAGGGGAATATCCAAACACAACATGCAGCCTCTTGGGCCATCCTCTACGTAACAATCAATGGCAACCAAAACCAGATTGCATATTTGATACAGGAAGAAGTGATACGGCCCTTCTGCAGTCTGCTCAACTGTAAAGCCGTTCAGGTGATTCGAGTTGTCTTGGGCGGAATTATGAATATTCTCCGGAAGGTTGAACACCAGTTAAAAGCAATTTGTACCACGATCAAGAAATGTGGCGGCAAGTTGCAAAGTTATAAAGTAGCAACTGAGTGATTAATATTACTTCATTTTTAACAGGTTTGGACACAATAAAAGAACTGAAGAATCATCAGAATGACGAGATATGTGGATTATCGTACGATATAATAGATCAATATTTCTCTGAAGAGGTGGGAAAATTTTTTAAAATTTTGAAACCATAAAATTGATGTATTTTCTTTTTTACAAATTGTTTGTAGACGGATGAGGATCCTGCTCCGATTCCGAATGCTGCTGAATAAGAGTTTCCGTTTGATCCGACTGACAGCTTCAAATTCTGATGTGCGCCTCATTTTGTAATTGTTACGTCCGCTTGGTTAAATTGTAATAGCTTAAACAATAGTGTTCTTTCTTCATTATCAATTACACAAACCTTGTACGGTTGCCAAGGAATTCCCTTGGCAATTCTTTCATTATTTAGTACGAATAAATCAGTCGACTTTCTAAATCTACAAGTGCAGTTACTTTTATTTGGTTCTCCACCCACACGTCGCTAGCCCTAGTTAGGGCTGAGGCAGATACATGCACATTAGGCCCAAATTTAGTAGAATATGCACGGATTCTACATTGGCGTCGTGTTTGGAAATATCGACTTGTGCATTGACATGTTGACTTGTGCAATTTAATCAACATGTTGAAAATATTGCTCAGTTTGTGGGCCATTATGATGATTTCGCCTACGGGATCCAAAACGAGCGAGACGGAGGTCAAGCCCGATCCAGTTGCGGCCGTTCCATTCGCGTCAACGTCCATCATGGGCACGCCTGCACCATTCCTCGGCTCTACTGCCGAAGAATGGGATCTGTACCAAGAACAGTTTGAGGAGCTTGTGAGTTTAAATCAAGTTCCTACCAGCATGAAACGTTCTTTTCTTTTGTCCATCATTGGTCCAGCCACGTACGCTCTTATTCACAATTTGTTCTATCCGGAGAAGGTGAGCAAACAAACGTTCGACGCCATTTCGACGGCGTTGCGTACACATTACGCGCCTGCACCGAGCCCCATCGTCCAGCGGTACAAGCTGGGTTCCAGGCTCCGCCACGATGGAGAGAGTATTTCAGCGTACATCGCCGTTCTGAGAGGCATGGCGGAGCAGTGTGGCGCTGTCGAAACCGCCGAGGTAGAGCAGCTTGTGTTGGATCAACTCGTGCGAGGCGTAGGAGTTGAGCCGCTCCGGCAAAAACTTTTAGCTGAGGACAAATTGACGCTCAAAAGGGCGACTGCCGTTGCGGTTGGCTTTCAGGCTGGGTCAAGTGGCAATGCGGTTTTCAAATCCAGTTCAAATGTGCCAAATGCATCTGCAAGCGCTGTTGCACCAGCTGCAACAACGTTTCAACTTCAAGCCGATCGTGTTGCGGGTGAAAATTCGTCTGCTTTCAAAGGTGCAAATAAAAATCGTTTCAAGCAGGGATTTCAATATGGCGGATCTTCTTCATTTGCCTCATCAAATGGAGTGTCGGTGCCATTTGCAAAGAGCAACGGGACTACAATGCAAGGTAGGCCTAATTTTAATTACGTCTGCAACGGATGTGGCCAAGGGCATCAACGAGCCACGTGCCCTCACCGGACAACTGTGTGCAATTTTTGTGGCAAAGTGGGCCATTTGGCGAGGGTTTGCAAGTCTGCTGCACGTTCTCAAAACAATTCTGGCCGTCCATTGGCAAATACAGCTTTTCAGCCTCAGATGTCACAGCGAGCTGCTATGGTGACACAGCCACGTTTTAAGCAAATGGTGGCGCCTATGAATTTCTTGACCACACGTGGAGTGAATCAACAATGGGATGTGAACACATTGCAAGAAGTGAATAATTTAAGTGCATCTAATGTTTCTAATAATGCAGCATTGCCTGGTACTTCTTCAACACCAAATGGACAATATCCCACATATTCTGGCCAAGATGCAAGAGACATTTCTAATATTAAGTTAGATAATAAGTATTTTGGTCAGGGTTATGATGGTTCCATGTTTTTTATTGAATCAAATGAATGTGTTTATCCACCCATGACCGCCTCAGTTGAAATTAATGGGGTTTCAATGTCATTTCAAGTTGATACTGGGTCAGAATTCACGGTCATGGGTAAGGACAAGTATGATAACTTATTACAAGTTAGTTCTCAACCAATTACAGTGTATCCATCTAAGATAAGATTATTTTCATACCCCCACAATTTAATATCATTGTTAGGGGTCATATTGGTTGTCGCAAGTTTTAACAATACTTCTTTACAGGTCCCAATTGTCGTTGTTGCAACTGACGGACCATTGATTATTGGAAGAGATTTGATTGCGCGCTTTGACATTTTACCGGGTTTTAACCAGGTTAACAGTGCTTTTGATTGTAGACATATTTTGATAAAATCTGATTTTGCACAATTACACACACACACGTCTACACTTCAATCACAAGTGGTGAGTGATGTGGTGTCAAACACATTAACACCATCCTTGTATGGGCCTTTTTCACCTTATACAATTAGGAATTTTATTTTGGCCAAGTATGATGTTGTTTTTCGCATGGGACAGGGCATGTATACTGGCCCACCGGTTGAGTTACGAATCAAACCGGATTCAATTCCAATTTTTTTCAGGCCACGCCCGGTCCCTTACTCGCGTAAGGAAGCGGTCGATCTGGCTATTGACCAGCTGGTTGACCAGGGCATATTTAAGCCAATTAAGCATTCACTTTGGGCTACGCCTTTAGTGGTTGTGGTCAAGGCAAATGGGTCACTCAGATTATGCGGTGACTATCGTTCCACCATCAATCGGGTCATATTGCCAGATCCTTACCCTTTGCCTTTAATAGCTGACCTATTGGCTGGCTTGGCAGGTGCAAAGTATTTTACTTTACTTGATTTGTGCCAAGCTTATCAGCAAATACCACTGACCGAGCGATCGTCCTACTTGGTCGCGGTCAACACCACTCGAGGGCTCATGGCGGTCACACGACTGCCATTTGGCACAGCGCCCTCTTCTGGAATTTTCCAAAGAGTGGTTGATGGACTTTTTAGTGGTATCAGGGGAGTGCTGGTCTACCAGGACGACATCTTGGTAGCCACTGCTACCCTGGACCAACACTTCATCACCTTACAGGTGGTTTTTGACAAATTGCTTTTGTCTGGTCTCAAGTTGGCCAAGGATAAGTGTCATTTCGTGGTACCCCAAGTTCAATACTTGGGCCACATCCTTAGCCAGCATGGAATTGCCCCATCACCAACAAAGATGGAGGCCATTAGACTTCTACCTGTACCCAGGGATGTTCATACTCTTAAATCATTCCTGGGTATGGTAACGTATTACGTTTCTTTTGTGCCTCATATGGCACATATTGCTGCTCCCTTGTACATCCTTTTGCAGAAGGACCAGCCATGGAGGTGGACAATGGCGCAACAAGTGGCTTTTGACAAGATCAAGGCCATATTGGTTTCCGCAAATGTATTAACATTTTACGATGTTCATAAGCCACTGAGTCTTACCTGTGATGCTTCATCTTATGGTTTGGGAGCTGTCCTTGTTCACATCATGAGTGATGGTTTCGAGCGTCCAATCGCTTTTGCTTCCAGAACCTTATCGTCTGCCGAAAGGAATTATTCCCAATTGGATAAGGAAGCAGCAGCCATTATCTTCGGAATTAAACGTTTTCACAGCTATTTGTCGGGTCGCAGGTTTGTGATTAACACAGATCACAAGCCTTTACTGGGGATTTTAGCATTGGAGAAGCCCATTCCTAACATCATCAGCCCGCGACTTTTGAGATGGGCCTTATTGTTGTCAACATATGATTATACTCTTTTGTACAGACCGGGAGACAAGTTGAGAGAGGCGGATGCCCTTAGCCGATTGCCACTCCCATCGGTTGACCAAGATGACCAGTCTGATGACGCGGCATATCCAGCCGATTTGCACATGTTGTCAGCAGTGGACCCGGACCCTTTGACCAGACAGCAATTGGTCGAGGGGACTCTAGCGGATCCATTGTTGCAACAAGTCATTGTTTTCATTAGGACTCTATGGCCGACAATGAGACCACGAGATTTTCCTCGTTCATTATGGCAGTTGCGCAGGGGGTTATCAGCGTCTCATCAGCTTGTGTATGTGTTTGGGAGAATGGTCATTCCTCGAGCTTTGATTTCTTTAACATTGCAACTGTTGCATGAACATCATGTAGGAATAGTTGCCATGAAGCGACGGGCTCGTGAAGCCGTATATTGGCCAGGAATGACCATCGACATTGAGACTCATGTTGCCGCCTGCCAACTTTGTCAGCAAACGCGTCCAATGGTGCGAAATGCTCCATCAGTTTCGTGGCCACCTCCGAGTGGTCCATGGTCCCGTGTGCATGCTGACTTTGCCGGCCCAGTTCAGAACGTCATGTTTTTGGTAATAGTCGATGCATATTCGGCCTGGATAGAGGTCAAAGCCATGAGAACGGCCACTTCGGCAATGGTTATCAAGGCATTGCGGGGCATCTTCGCTACTCACGGATTACCGCATACTTTTGTCACCGACAACGGTCCGCAGTTTGCGTCGGCAGAAACTGCCATGTTCATGAAAAAGAATTTCATTAACCATCTTTTTTCACCCCCATATAGCCCAAGCTCTAACGGTTTAGCGGAACGCGCTGTTCGGTGGACAAAAGAGCAATTGGCCAGGACTAATTCAACCAATTGGGATCAAGTTCTACCGCGCATTTTGCTTACTCAACATGCCACACCATCGCGAGAAGATGGGCTGTCCCCGTCATTACGTTTTTTCAAACGCCAAATACATGATTTATGGCATCAGGCAGTCCATCGTTGGACAGATCCCCGCGTATCCAGTGCCCTGGTAGTTGAGGGCATTAAGGAAGACTTACCAAGTTTTCCGTTGCGAGTGCAAGTTTGGTACCGTACATTTTTGGCCGCAGGACCCAAGTGGGCCTTGGCGGTTGTGCAGCGTCGAAGGGGTCAGGTAGTATATGAGTTGCAGCCTTCAGTGGGTGGTATAATAATTAGACACATCAATCATTTGCGTCGATTTGGGGGGGAAGGCATGCAGGCCATTGTTGCCCCAGTTGATACAATTCTTCCTCCAATAATCAAAGTAAATGATTTGCGGTTAGAGAAAAGACAGCTACAACCAACATTTGCCCCTCTCGCACGAATTGCGAGACCGATTCAGGCAATACCTGATGTGTCATTAAATTCACCCAATTGTATACATGACTTATCATTTTCACCTCCATCATCACCCACTGTTGTAACATCATTGAACCCTGTATTAGGTTTGGCTTCTGCAACATATCAACAACCATTACACGTTGCTGTTGACCATGCCCCTGATCAGACACCTGTGGTCCACCCTGTTGATCTTACCACACAGTTAAGATGTACGACTCCAGTTCCTCCATCGGTGGACGTTCCTGCACCTGAACAGATTTTACGTCGATCGAAGCGTGATAGGAAGCGTCCAGACAAGTTTGGTTATGACAATACCAAGCCATAACCGGGGAGGAGTGTTACGTCCGCTTGGTTAAATTGTAATAGCTTAAACAATAGTGTTCTTTCTTCATTATCAATTACACAAACCTTGTACGGTTGCCAAGGAATTCCCTTGGCAATTCTTTCATTATTTAGTACGAATAAATCAGTCGACTTTCTAAATCTACAAGTGCAGTTACTTTTATTTGGTTCTCCACCCACACGTCGCTAGCCCTAGTTAGGGCTGAGGCAGATACATGCACATTAGGCCCAAATTTAGTAGAATATGCACGGATTCTACAGTAATGACACTGAAGAAATTTAAATTTTTTTTATAAATAACCGTGAACAATACTGCAAAAAAGTACATTTTTCTATTGAAAAGAAAAATAATAAACTAAAATAAATATCTTTTTGTATCCGTCAAATTCTTTCTTGTAATTTGTACATTCGCATTAAATTATGTCCAAGATAAAAAGAGCAAATTTGGAGTAAAATTATTAAGATTTATTTATTTAAAGGTGTTATTTCATTAGATTACGGAAGAATACTCTCGTTAGATATCGAGTGTTGCCACAAGTTGGGGTTTTGGGAATATTACTAATTCCGTCGTCTTCTATTTAAAAATTTAAAAAATACAAATTATGAAAATAGAAATTAAAATTTGTTTTCGCCCGGGATCGAACCGGGGACCTTACGCGTGTGAGGCGTACGTGATAACCGCTACACTACGAAAACATGTCTACCCTATTGTCTATTTACACTTTTGATAAAAAACTATCATTACCAACTTTAGCGCCACATTGTGACAACGTTGTATCTGCATCACACGTGCTTACTGTCACTCAATCAGCGCAACAGTACAATGAATCAATAGGAAATAACACAAGGAAATTAAATAAAAATTATTTGTTTTATTTTAATAAAATCGTACAAAAACATGATCTAACAAATCTTATTACAATCGACTCCAAATCCAGAACAAACACATTGCTTACAAGATGAACTTAACTCTTTGACTACTTCTCCCATATTATAGTATTTACCATATATATCACAACCTGCAAAAAAATATAAATTAAAAAATAAATAATATTAAAAATACAAATTATTGGCTACAATACCTTTGACTTGAAGTATAAAAGGATTATAGATTCCAGTTGCTTCGTTTTCAGGAGTGTCTATTTGACCGTCTTCGCTCGTTATCTCTTCGCCTAACGCTTCGCCGTTGAAACTGTCGGCTTTAAACTCAACGGATTTGTTTGGCTCAGAATGTGCTTCAAGTGGCTCAAAGTTGTACGAATTACTCAATGGAAAATAAGAATAATTGTTTAAATCCACCTTTGGACTTTGAGTAGTCGTGTACTGCTTTGCTTGGGCAAACAGATTCAATAAATCCCACACACTGACAGTTGTTGTCTCTTCACTAACAGCATTTCTTGTTGTAGAATTGACAAAATCATCAATATTACTATTACTGTTGTTGGTAGGCAATTCTTCATTGTCTTCTGGTAGTTTTTTATCTTCAGGTAAAGAAGTGATGTCTTCAACTGTTGCAACACTTGCATGTCTCAATCTCAGTGTTGTAGCTTCCTTGGTAGACACCTCAGTAGTGGTGGTGACTCCCTCAGTGGTGGTGCTGACTGTTGTGACTGTTGACTCTGGGTCTGGAACTTTACTGGAGTTCTGAATATGTGATAAAATTAATTCCAAGAGAGGCTCCGTTGTGGTTGTTGGCTTATTGGTCCACTGCTCATCAACAGGGTCCACTGGTATTGGAAGTATTTCTTCTTTGGGTTGACCAATGAGGAACATGTTACCAGTGGCATTGGGCAAGCGCATTTGCAAAGCGGCAGTGCTAAGCGGTTGTTCAATAAAATGGTCTTTCATTGTAGAAGAACTGCTGTCTATCGTTTTAACATCTTCACTACCCGCTATTAGGGGTAGCCATCTGTTGGATTCTTGGGTGGCCAATTGTGGGGATGAAGAAGTCACAGGAATCTGCGACTGGTTGTTTGTGTTTGCTTTCCTTGCACCGCCAAGTCCGGAAAAGCCGAATAAGGATAAGAGACCTAATAAAGAAGGCGATGATTCTTCGGCTTGTTCTTCAAAGTCGATAGAACTCTTACTGGAAGTTATTGGGATGTTGTTGGTTTCTTTGTTTTGATTGTGTGCCAGTGGATCCTCTAGCCTGATTGGAACCCACCTAGACAAATATGATTCCGTTGAGGCAATTTGTGATTTTGTACTCATATCTGAATGAATTATGGAGATTATGTCGATTGGTTCATTTTTCAAGGTTCTATGGATGTAGTCCGAAGATACCGTAGTTTTTGCAGTTGTCTCTGATGTTGTTTTTGATGCAGGAATGTCTGTGGTTGTTTTTGGTTCTACCGTCACGCTTTGCCAGTTTTTGTTCACATTTGATAGCTGTTGTTCCTTGAAAACAGCATCTTCAGGAAGAAATGGAATGACCTGGAAAGCCGGAGAGTCTTCGGATATTGGTATATCAATCTAAACAACAATCAAGAACATGAATATTGTAATACTTTTATCAGTGGCAGTTTTAGCATGAGCAGGTGCAATAAATCACATTTTACCAATAACAAAATACTTCAGTGAAGTCAACATACATTGTACCAAGACTTCACTGATTTTCCATGACATCGGTAAAACATGATTACTAATTTTTATTCAAAAAAAATTGAGGTCTCAAAGCCTAGCTGGCCTACCCCTAAAACTACCACTGACTTTTGCTGGAATTAGTTAACAGTACCTCGTCAATTGCAGAATCTTCGGTTGAAGCTTCTTTTTCACTTCTGGATGTTTGAAGATTTTCTTCGTCTCCATTCAAAAGACGTGTTATTCCTCTTCCTTCATAATGGGGCAACTTTTGAATAGTTGCAGTTCCTGTTTTGGAGAATCTTGCAGATGCAGATGCAGATGCAGATGCAGATGCAGGTGCAGGTGCAGATGCATCTGCAGCCGGATGTCCTTCCGGGACAAGCCGCGAGGTCCAATTAATTCCTGATTGTGAGGACTTTTGCTGGCTAACTTGAAAGTTTAAACCGACTCTTCGTAAGAATATTGTTTTGTCTTCAGATGAATCATGTACTGTATCATCAGTATCTAAAAGCAAACTGTGGATTGTAGTTTTATTGTCATCTGCTTGATTTTCCGTTGTTTCTTCGACAACGGTACTTGTCCGTGCTTCTGTCACTGTTTCAGTTGAACTTTCTGTTGTTGGTGGTGCTTTTGTTGTTGTTGTTGTTTTTGTTAATGTTGTTGAAGTACTAAAAGTTAAGGGAAGGCCTTTTGTAGTTTTTAAAATAGCACCTGTTGCAGCATCACTTAAATTCTGCATTTCAATCTTAATTGGTATTGTTGTCAATTTTTCTCCTAATTTTTGTATTTTAATAGTGCTAGTGGTAGTAGTTGTGGTTGGAATGTTTCTAGTAATGTCCACTTTGCTCTCTTTTTCGGTTACTCCAGATTTTTCTTCAATTTCTTCCTTAATTTCTTCCTTTTCACCATTTGCAGGACTTTCTTCCTTGAAATAGTCATAAACATTTGCAGCCAAAGCTGGCCACTCTATTCCAAAAGCAGATTCTTCATGAAAATCATCAAATCCATCATGATATGATTCTCCAGCATCCAATACATGATACCCTTCATGATGAGGTTCTGGTGACCCTGTGTCAGTACTGGTTTCTTGACTCAAAGGCAAATGGGTAAGAACTTGAGGAAACTTATCACTTTTCATTGCCAATGGTGTTGTCAATTCAGAAACATCTCTTTTGGTTGTAGATTTAGAAGACCTTGCTGTTGTTGTAGTCTTTGTGTCTACTTGGTCAGTAACATCTTTATTTGTCACCGTAGTCTTCTTCCGCTGTCTTCCGCTTGAAACCGGTTTAGTGACCGGTGAGGTGGTTACTCTAATGGTTGACTTCCTTCTTGGCTTGTAAGTGTTCTTCATTTTAGGAGAGACAGTTGATTTAGTGATTTCTTTGGTACTTTCATAAAGAGTGGTTTCAGTGTCCAAAATATCCTGTGTTGATGTTTCTTCGGTTGTACTACTTCGTTGTCTTTTGGAAAAATGAATTCTTCTGTTATTGCCCCTTGGAGGAAAGTAGTGCATAGAAGTGGCTGATCTAGGCTTTTTGTTCTCTGAATGGCTCTTCTCTTGTCTGTTGCTTTCATCATACTTAAACTCTGATGGCAGTTTAGCAGTGGGTCTCATTAACCCTTTGACACCTTTGATTCTATCGTTACTGCGAGACTCCGGTTGAGTTTCACGACCGGATGGAGTTCTTTTCACTAATTGGTAGTCATTTCCCAATTGATCATATGGGAAATCTATCACTCTGTCATTCCCTCTGATTTTACTGCTCGAAATTGGAGTTGTTGACTCGAGTTCTACTTCTTCGTCTAAAATTGTACCGGTTTAATTTACCATTTACTGTTAGTTTAGAAGTGCATTTTGATTTCTTACCACATTCATATTCAAGTGGACAACAAAAGCCCTTCTGTCTGATTGGTGTGCAGCCATCTATTGGTGGGGCACATTCCTGCGTTGTACACTTGACGGTACCACGAACACAGAAGCAACTTCTGCAAGGATCGTTTGTCGGAATTCTTGTACCGTCCGCATAACGATGTGAATTCCAGAAACAACCTGAATAGTAATAAATAATAATGATATATAATGATAAATAATGATAAATAATAATTAATAATAATTAATAATAATAATAAATTATATCCACCTTTTCGTATAATTGTAGATTCAGTTGTTGGCTTTTGGGAAGTATTAATGCTCAAAGAATCTGTAAACACATACAAAAATATTGACTTTCTGTGAAATGGAAATTTTATTTGTCAAACTTACTGCAATCATAATGTGTAGGACAGCAAGCATGTTGATGATTATACAGTGGTTGACAACCAGTTATGTTAAGGTGGCATTTTGGCTTGATGCATCTCACACTTCCTTTGAGACAATAGCAATTTGTACAGTGAAATGATGATGGCAAAGCTGATCCATCAGCAAAAAATGACTCATCTACTTTGCATCCACCTATGCAATCAAAAAAGTACATCAAAACCTTACATTTTCAAAAATCTTTAGATTCACCTTTATTTGTCCTGGTCTCAATTGGTAGAATAAAATCCGTATCATCCTTCCTGCCAACTTGATTTGTATGAATGAATTTGCCAAAACCACTAGTCGTGGTGTTTGTAGAATCTATACAAGAAGAAAGTCATTGCAATTTCTAAAACTTAATTCCTAGTTTGGAGAAAAAGTAAATAAACAAAATCTGCCATATCATCATCTTTACTACTGAAATGTTTTTCAAAACCAAAACTAAATGGGAATTTTAATTGCATACATAGATTCAATATATAATTTCCATATAGATTTTTTTATATAGCTTCAATATAGAATTTCCATATAAATTTTTATAAGCTTCAAAATGACATCAATATAGATTTAGTATATATTCAATATATTTTGATATAGATTCAATATAAATGTAATAAAGAATAAAGATGTAATAGAGATTTAATATATATTATAGATTTAATACAGACTTAATATAGATTTAATATAAATTTAATATAAATTTAATATAGACTTAATATAGATTTAATATAAATTTAATATAGACTTAATACAGATTTAATATAAATTTAATATAGACTTAATATAGATTTAATATAAATTTAATATAGACTTAATATAGATTTAATATAAATTTAATGTAGACTTTTTATATCAATGGGATGCCATATCCATTAAGTGCTTTCGCTAGTTGGGTACTTACCGCATACAATATGTGGACAGCATTTCTCAGCTAGTTTATCGATCCTACAACCCTTCCTTGTTATATCAGGTAAACTTGGACACATTGTTAAATGACACACTAACTGCCCTCTGACACAAGAACAGGTTAAACATGGCTCATCCATTTTCACTGATGATCCATGAGGATACTCTTTTTTTGCATAGGTGCATGACTGTGCATCTATTAAACAAAAAAGAAACACCAAATTGAAATCACCCTTTCTGTTATTTTGATACATAAGAAACTATATTTAAATCCCACCGCTGTTCATTAACCTCTGAATTCTGAAATAGTCAATGTCTGGTGCACTTCACTTTTTTTATTATTAAAAAAAATGAAGAAATGTTAAAAAAATTAAAAGTTTTAGGATTGAAAAACTTTTAGGTCAAGGCCAGAGGAAGAATAAAGTACAATAAAAGTGAAATTTTCATCCCACACTTCACAAAGACCTCGTGTTATGATTTTTAAATTATCCCTTGTCAAATTCCTCAATGTAAAAACCATGAAGAAATAATAAGAAAAAAAAAAAAGAATGATAAAAAAAATTGGATAATTTCATTTTTTTGTTACTTAAAATTAAGTTACCAACCAATTTCATACCATAAATTTTTTTGGTAGTTGCTACTAAAGGGTTAGTGGCACCAATTATTTTTTTTCATCTTTTTTCTAACCTTTGCTTTCCCCCTTTTTTTTCCCCTGAAAGATAATCATCCAAGCAAAATAGAATTTTATCATCTACCCCACCAGGTGCATGTAATTAACTCACCTGTTGCTTCCACCAATGCTAAAACCAGCCATACTGCCTTACACACACCCAGCACTGCATGTGACATCATCCTGAAGAAAAATCCAAAAAATATAAATATAAAAACCAAGAAATTATTTAATTATTTAATTATTTGGTCCAGTTCATCCAAACAGAAAATTAAGATGTGATAAACTATTTAATTCAAATCTATATCTGATAAAAATCAATGATTAATTGATCCCTAAAATAGGAAGCAATTAATTTTCAAACTTCTACAGGTCAGATTGCAAGAACAAGTTTGATAATCTGAAAAAATTGAATTAAATTAATAATAATAACAAAATTATATATTTTAAATTAAAAATAATTGTTGTTAGAAAATATAAAAACGCCAAAAAGATTCTTCTTTATCAAAATGAACTTTTTCTTTTTTAAAAAAAGCAAAGTACATATTATGTAAGAAAAGAGTAAAAAAGACAAAATCATTGACAGCTATTTTTTTGTTTACCTTTTAGCAAACTTACCTGGCTGTGTATCTTCCCTGAGACTCTTGAGTGCTGCAGGTGGCTGAATCAAGTGAGTAGATCCACCAAAACTGTTTGGCCTGGGGCAACTTCACAATGATGGAGTGTTTAGGCCATTCAACTTGACCACCATCAAAACTTCCCAAACCAATCATTACTTCTAGTCATATTAAGGAGCAGAAGAATGTAAATTGGTTTGTGGAAATAAAGCACCAATCATAACCGTTCACCAATAAATGTTTGTTTACAATTTTTATGTTACATAAAATTAGTAATTACTAATATTTTTCATAATTGTGTGATTTTTAGTTGTTTGTTGTGTTTGTTTTTGTTTATGTTGGTTGTGTTTGTTTATGTTTTTGCTGGTTTATAATTATTGGTTGGAATTTGTGGTTTCTTGGAAACCCATAAATACACTGACATTTATTTCTTTGAGTTGGGTCAGGCACACCAAGAAAAAAGAAATAAATAATGCTCCAGGATTCCAAAGCTGCCTCATAAAATTTAAATTTCTTTTTTTTTTGTTTTCTTTTTGTTTGGATTTTATTTTGAATGTAAAAAGTAGTAAACAAGAGAATTAAAGTGTTATCTACATTGTTTTAAGTGAATATTCCTCATTTCTTGGCCATATTAAACAGGAAACACTTTCATTTTCCTTTTCCAAGGGATTAAAGCCAATAAAAGATGGTTTCCCTAGTGAAAAACCACTTCCTGCCATTACTGAGTGGAACAATAGGGATCTCTATATTGTTTAGAGAGTCATTTATCATCATTTGGATATTAAATAGTTTATAATTCAAATTTTTCTAACTGTATTCATGTATATCTATATAAAGATAACACTGTTTTTATCTTATCTGCTTCGGCATCGTAGATACATCGTCACTTCCGGATACGTTGGCGGAGGGTTTACTTATGAATCGAAAGTTGTGTCCATAATTTAATTCAGTTTTGTTTTATTCGTGAAGTAACGGCACTATAAGCAAAAGCACGACTAGGAACCATAGGATGTGGAAATGATGTTACACACTGTGGGAGATGGGGATTTCAAGAAACGTGAGGAAAGGAAAGGGGTTGAGCAGTTTGTAATGTCATAAATTATGAAAATTTTGATAAAAAATGTGACAAAAGTTTTGAAAATTTTGATGAAAATTTGTATGAAAAATGTGACAAAAGTTTTGAAAATTTTGATGAAAATTTGTATGAAAAATGTGACAAAAGTTTTGAAAATTTTGATGAAAAATGCGACAAAATTTTCTATAATTTTGATGAAAAATGTGACAATTTTTGAAAATTTTGATGAAAAATGCGACAATTTTTGAAAATTTTGATGAAAAATGCGACAATTTTTGAAAATTTTGATGAAAAATGCGACAATTTTTGAAAATTTTGATGAAAAATGTGACAATTTTTGAAAATATTGATGAAAAATGTGACAATTTTTGAAACTTTTGATGAAAAATGTGACAATTTTTGAAAATTTTGATGAAAAATGTGACATTTTTTGAAAATTTTGATGAAAAAGGTGACGGAAAATGTGCCAAAATTTTTTAACACTTTTATGAAAATTTTCACGAAAAATGTTACAAAATTTGAGAAAAATTTGACAAAAACCATGCCAAAATTCAATAAAACTTTGACCAAAAATTTAAAGAGAAAGCTAAACGTGCCGTGAATTTAATTTTTTTTTTTTAGTTTCTAGTTTTAAGAATTTCACATAAAATTCTATTAGAAAAAAGTGATTTACAATTTCAGTTATGATTGATGTTTTTCAGTTTAATACAAAAGTGTTTTGGAAAAGTTTGTTTTAAAGAGGAGTTTGACCTTGACGAGATAAAAGAGAGAGTTTTCGTACAATGACCTTGATAGGAGAGCATTGAGATGTGAAAAATAAGGTAAAATGATGAAGCACGTAGAGAATCGGTGAAAAAGTGGACGAAGAAGAAAAAATAATAAAAACTGAAATAATAAATTACGTTTTTTAAATTTATTTTATTTATAATCATCGTTAAAATTACACTTGGTAATAATAAAATAAATCTTCTCACTAAATTTATAACATTTTAATTTTCACTTATTTACAATATTTCTTTAAAATGGATTATGAAATTTTCAATTTTTTTAAGTTAAAATAGTTTCTGCATATTTAATACAAATTTAAAAAAAATATATATTTAAATATTGTTAAATATTAAGATTTTTTTTTCCTTAAAAATAGAAGTCGATAAGAGTGACAAAATTTGTGATTTTTCTTTTCGCAGAATTGAAATTTCAATTTATTTAAATAAAATATAAACAGAGAAGTTACGGTACTTCTTCAATAAATCGTCACTATCGGCCGCAACTACAATTTCCATTTTTCATTCCTTACTTTTGTTTAACCCTTTCAGTGTTGGGTATTTTTGCATGCACAGACCCTCAGTGTTAGGAACAACGGGTTTGACAGTGAAAGGGTTAACGTAATGGGTGGCACCCAAAATGTCTAATCCCGAATTGTCTAAGCCGAAATGTCTAATCCAAAATGCCTAATGGACAAAATGTGTAATGAAATTAGGTTAGGTTAGGTGAGGTTAGGAATAAAACGGAAAAAAATTTTGTGTACGAATATGTCAAATTTCGAGATTCTTAAAAAAAATTATTAGACATTTTGGATTAGACATTCCAGGGTAGATCCAACATGGACTAAACACAGCATTCTTTATACGTTAGTTACGTTAAATACGGCAAGAATCCCGTACATACCGTTACATTTCCGATAAGTTACCATTACATTCCATAATTTATAATTTGAAAAACACTTTCAAGCGGTTCTAGAAAAAGTTTGCAGTTTTCACCAGAAAAAGGCAAATTTAGGTCCGTAAACACATTGTTGAGGCCAAAATATGCAAATATTCATTTCTTATGTTCGAAAACACAATTTTATGTCTAACTCTTTGGAACATTGTCATTGTCATTGTAACATTGTGACGATAACGCGTGCAACCCAGTTCACGAATTCGGGCTCTCTCGGCGGCAGTTACAATTTAATCAAAGAAATACGGTATATTAAAAATTAAATTACAAAGAAAGAACACGATTCAAATGTAGATATTAGCGAGATATTAGCGATTTTCAATTCTGCGATTTTCGGTAGGTCTCCTCGACGTTTTGCCTCGTCTCGTTGAAGGCTTTCGTTTTGACGAAATCCACGGTTTTGTACACCGTGGACGCGGCTGTCCGTTCGGGGGACTTCGGAGTGACAAGAAAATCCGATTCCAGATCCAAATCCAAGTATTGGATCTCCGACCCGCGTCTATTCGACAAATTTGTGGCAAAGTTGAACACGCATTGAACACGCAGCTGTTAACAAAATGATCCAAATTAAGTGCGAAATCAAACCAAATCCAAACCAAATCTCGGACAAACCGTTTTGGACTCTACGTCTAGCAGTGTTTCACTACTGAGTTACCCCGAATATAATACAATGGTGTTGTATTCGAATAAACACAAGGGTTGTGTTATATTCCGATACATACATTGTATACTTTTAATGAAACTTCCGATATTTTGTTAAAGTGATTAATTTTTTTTTGTAACTTTACAGGAACTCGAGCAAGACGGAAGATGAACTATAAAACATTAAAAATAATTTTTTTTTGCAATTCAAATTTGGCCGTTATTTTTAATATCGATGCATGCAATATTGCAATATTGCGATTTATAAACATCTCGTGATTTCCATTTTTTCACGCACGCAGTGATGCGACGTAATGGTCGCATAATCCGAACCGAATCCATTTTAAAATACGATATGATGCGATATTGCGATTGTACCGCTTATTCTATGCGATAGATCGCGAATGCAGAAATATCGCCAAACTGCAATATCACATTCGCATTCGCTTCAAAGAGTAATCGCACAAGCCTAATTTTTATAGTTTTCTTTTTAATTTCAGAAGTTGTATTAAAAGTAATTTAACACAAGGATGTTGTATTCAAATATAACTTAACCCTCGTGTTATATTCAAATACAACACCATTGTGTATGTAAAGTGGTAATCTAATTAAACTTTTTCAAAAACTTCTGAAACTGCGGGTTTTTTAATAAATTTGAATACAACACAATTGTGTTATTTTCGGGGTAAAACAGAAGGTGCATTCATGAACTAATTTAGACTAAACAGCCTTTTAAACACAGTGCTGGACTGGCCCGGCGGGCTACCGGGAGTTTCCCCGGTGGCCCGTAGCCGCTGTGGCCTGTCCCGACTTCATTAATTGTGGCCCAGACACCCAGATTTCCCGGCAAAAAATTTGTTCCCAGTCCAGCCCTGTTTAAACAACACATTTAAACGGATTTTAAAAAGATTGTCTCGATCTAACTTCAAACATGACAATCAATTTAATGTTTTCAGTTTAAACAACAAAACATCCTTCGCTGCAAGTTAAACATGCATCTGTGAATGTTCCTGCTGATTAAACAGGTATCGTGACAAGTCCTATAGTGATCATCCTAGATTCAATTTAATTCAACCAATATTTACTCCAGGTTCCTCGTTGGCCGAATTTCTCCGGCTTCCGCCCGAACTCGATTGGTCGTCGTCGGAACTAGAATGTAATCTATTTCTTGTGTTATTTGGCAATATGCTAGAGACAGAAGTCGGACTTGGAGTAGCACTGAAACATAAAAATCACAAAAAGTGATGAATATGTTGAAATGTCAAACAAAGTCCAACAAGCTCGTTTCACAGTGGCGACCCTGGGCATCCGCTAGGGTGTGTGTTGGAATTTGTGAGTTTACATTACGTTCTGTGGGGTTGGGACAGTGGGAAATTTAAGCGGAACTGAGGTCGCCAGAGTCATATTGTTGGGGCAGGGTCGGATTAGAACTTTGAGAGGCCTGGTGCAGTTTATGTCTAGGGGAAACCCACGAATATTCTGAAATGACATGGTTACAACATTTTCGAGCAAAAAAATGTATTCTTATGGAAAATAAATTCATTTTAAGCCAAAAATATTTTTACACGAAACAAATCATTTTCAAGTGAAAAAAGATATTTTTCAGGACAAAAGATTCATTTTTGTACAAATACATGCATTTCTGGATACAAAAGCCGCACTTTTGGATAAAAAAGCCGCAATTTTGGATAAAAAAAGCCGCAATTTTGGATAAAAAAAGCCACTTTTTTGGAGGAAAAACATGTATTATTGAACAAAAAACATGCATTTTGAACAAAAAACATGCATTTTGAACAAAAAACATGCATTTTTGGAGAAAAACATGCATTTTTGGGCAAAAAAATGTATTTTTTGAGAAAAAAATTCATTTTTGGAGAAAAAAAATTCATTTTTGGAGAAAAAAACATGCATTATTGAACAAAAAACATGCATTGTGGACATAAACATGCATTATGGGACAAAAACATGCATTTTGAGACAAAAAACATGCATTTTTGGAGAAAAAAAATGCGAATTAAACTTATTTTGTAATGCACCAGGGGGGGTCCTTTAGAATCGACAGACATTTGTTCCCTTACCCTCCTTAATCCGACCCTGCAGTTACACCCTCTCATCCCAAAATTTACCGAGGTTTCCTAAAGCTCCGCTTCGTATTGCTGGGTTTAATCCGACAAACCGGCGGATTATCCAAAATCAATTTACTTTGCCTACATCCTGCACAAAACCAACAAAACAAAACAAAATCAAATCCAGCCAAACTAAACCAATCCAAAACAAGCATACCCTCTTGCGTCCTCTTTGGTTTCAACTCCCGATTCACATGCGGCGGCACCAACCCCTCCACCGGACTCGGACTTTTCCCAGACATATCCGTACTGCTCGCACTGCTACAAGACCTGCTCACAGCCCCCTGCCCCACCGAGCCCTTCCGCGGCTTCAAATCCCTGTGCACCGGCGGCAACAAACTCGCGCCGCTCAGACTATTCGGCGAAGACAAATTCGTATAAATAGGCACCGGCGAATGAACCTCTCCGCCCATATCCGTATAAACCTCGCACTCCCTCCGCTGCAAATCCATATTCAAATAACTCTCCCCGGCCAACGAACGACTATCGTAAGTAAAAACATTGTCGTGCATGTAGCCGGCCGGCGCGTTGCTGTACGCGTGTCTCCTAGGCAGAGTCGCGGCGTTGGGCGGCGGCGGCGGCTTCGCGGACAGACTGTCGTCGACCAACGGCCGCGGAAAGTCGTACATCTCGTCCAGGGTGCCGCCGCCGTTCGGTTGGACCAGCACCCGCTTCAGAGATTCCCCGTTCGGTACGTCGTAACTGTTGGCGTTCGTCACGGTTAAACTCGGCGCCGGCACTAATTTACTTAATCCGCAGTTCTGATAGTTCGCCAGGTCGATTAAATGCGGCGGTTTGGGCGGCCGCGGCGGTATGTGTTTGTCGGTCTCGTTGTCGGAGGCCGAGTCGCGGCGCAACGAAACGTTTTCGTAGATGTCGCACGAAGGTTTGCGTCCAATCCTGACCTGTTCGAGGGCTTCGCGGACCCCGGACGCGCCCGGGTAGGTCTCCCAGTTGACTTTCGGGGAGGAATTGGCGTCTGTTTGTGGCACATTGGTTTCGTTGGTGTCCGGGAGGGAGTGGGTGTCTTCGAGGGCGGGCGGGTTGAGCAGGCGAGGGTAGTCGTAGAAGTCGCCAGAGGTTTTGCGGTGTTTGTGGGATGGGAGAGGTGGGGCTTCGTCGAGTGGGTGGCGGATCGTGAAGCCGTAGGTGATGGAGTCGTCGGTGGAGTTTTTGCCGGAGACACATTCGCTGATTTGGATGTAGGGGCCGGTGGGGGAGTCGCGGCCGTCGTCGGTGGCGGTTTCGTCGTCGGGTGGTTTGAGGAGGCCGTTTGTTGTGACGGGTTGGTTGACGACTGTTAGTTGGATTGAGCTGGTGACTGCTGGTTGGTCTGTGGTTTGGAAAGATGAGGATTAGTTTTTGTTTTTATGTGGGTTTTTGACTTATTTTCATTACATTTCACAGGTTTCACCTTATTTTTCATCAGATTTCACTAAATTTACCTTATTTTTAGTTAAATTTACACGTTTTACCTTATTTTGCATAATTTCACACATTTTACCTTATTGTTTATTGGATTTTAATCTCTTCTACTTATTTTTCATTTAATTTTACACATTTTACCTTATTTTAAAACTAAATTTCACACATTTTGACTTATTTATAATTGAATTTCACACATTTTACCTCATTTGTAATTGAATTTCACACATTTTTACCTCATTTTTAATTGGATTTTACACATTTTACCTTATTTGTACTTAAATTTCCCACATTTTACCTCATTTTTCATTGAATTTCACACATTTTACCCCATTTTTCTCTTAAATTTCACTATTTTTAATGTATTTGCCATTAAATTTCATTGTTTTTAATGTATTTGTCATTAAATTTCATTGTTTTTAATGTATTTGTCATTAAATTTTACTGTTTTTAATGTATTTGTCATTATATTTAACAGTTTTCAATTTATTTTTCATTAAATTTAACTGTTTCTAACTTATTTATCTTTAAATCTAACGGCATTTAACTTTTTTTTTTTTATTAAATTTCATGTTTTAAAATCATTTATCACATGTTTTCACAAAATTTAACCAATTTTACACATCTTTTCCACCAACTAAAAAAAACACCATCAAACATTTCCCTCAAATTTTATCAAATCAACCCCATCACTACCTCGCCCAGCACAAATACTTCTACAACTTTACCACCACTAACAACACCAACTCAGACTAAATAAAAAAATTCTCCAAACAAAATACAAAAAACAACAAAATTGTCAGCAGGAACAAGAGGAAGTAAACTTAAAAATAATTACCAAATCAACAGGAAAAAGGGAAAGGAAACCTCAATGCTATAAAAACATAATGCGATTAATAACTCAACAATTGCCAACCCTTAAAACTCCCAACATTTATCCAACTACATCCAAATCAATGACAAACCTCAAACTAAACTTCGTCAAACTTAGTTAATAATACAGTCGAACCTCGTTATAACAAACCGCGATATAACAAATTTTATTTTATAAGGAATACTTAAAAATGACTTGGTCGGTTGGTTGGCCATAGAACACCATGTTAAAAAATTCTGATATAACAAACTTTCATTATAACCAACCGATTTTTCAAGTCCCTTGCGATTCGTTATAACGAGGCTCGACTGTAGTTCGAAGGGCCGAAAGAAATGTAAATTTCATTAAAACCATCAATATTGACCAAATAGGCAAATTAAACTTGACTCAAGAATGACTCACTGCGTTAAAATATGTTAATTGATTCTTATTTACGGCTGTCGTCGACTGAAATACAGCCCCAAGAAATCCAGGACCCCCGGGTGACTTAAATTTTTATTCGGCGAGTTGCGAAACAAATTATCGTTGACATTTTGTTAAAGAAATTATTTATTGCGTTAATCATCGTAAAAGTGCTGGGGTTAATTCCAATTGCACCTGTTATGGCTAATAAAAATCCACCATCAATCAAATCAACAGAAATGCACTTGCACGCTCAAACGACTCAAACATTGAACCAATTTCCCTAAAAAAGATGAAAACAAATGTGAAAACTTGCTAATCGGCGTCAAATTACCTTCTTCCGAGTCGATTTTTAAGCCGCAAACTTGACAAATACACTCCACCCATTTGTTCATCTCCGAATCGGTTTCAGCGACCAATAAATAAATCCGCTTCGGCGTGCGTATATCAAACATAAACTGATAATTCCATTTCCTGCTTTCGAAAGTTAATCCAGCGTCGACCTGAAACGAGAAAAAAGGGAAATTAAAAGCTGGCGTCGATACAACGTTAAAAAACCATCGATACCTGGAACCATTATCAGCACAACGAGGAAAAACAGAGATACAGTCGAACGTGGTTTGTAACGAACCGCAATATAACAAATTTTTTGTTACAACGAATACTTAAAAATGGCTCGGTTGGTTGGTTGGCCTTAGAACAGCACTTTAAAAAATTCTGATATAAGGAACTTTCGTTAAGACGCACCGATTTCTCGGGTCCCTTGCAATTCGTTATAACGAGGCTCGACTGTACATCACTTCCGTACCTGATTGCATTGATCCAGATCTATTTTTCCTTTGAGTTTCTTGCATGTTGCATCTGTATAATATTCCAGCAAATACTGCCCCGGTATCTGTCCCGATTGACGCAGAACGAACCAACGCCGTCGCCACTTCTGCAAATACATAAACAAATAAATAAATAAATAAATAAATAAATAAGTAAATAAATAAGTAAGTAAATAAATAAATAAATAAATAAATAAATAAATAAGTTTTGTTGAGATTTGTGTTTCTTGTTTCTTGTTGGTTACTTACTTACTCGAGGTCTGTTACGCCATTTAGCAACCTGAGCCACGCGTCTCTTTCACTGGTTCACCTCACCTGAATGCTTCGCTTGGCAACAGTCGCTGTACTAACGAAGTGCGTCATCCGTAAAAGGGGAAAAAATGTTTACTGATAAAATATTCTATTTTAATTTGCTCTAGATCAACAAAAGCAAGTGCAAGTCCTTTAATCTTGACGGTTGTGTGCAAATGCTTTGGTCTTGTGGTTTGGTGGCGGTTGCACTTGGGATTTATGCATTTCATTGTTCGGCTTTTGGGGTCTGGTTTCAATTTATTTCGAATTGTTTGTGCTTTTTTCGAAGTTGTTTGTCTCAGTTTTGCATTTTTTAAATTTGGGATTGTTGTTAGAAATATTTTACAATTTTTCAATAATCTTCGTCACTAGGTGCTGCTGCTGCTCATCCAACAGGCAATTGCATTGTTAGTATTACAGTATCAGCAAGTGTGTTACCACAATGCTTTGTTGTTCTCTTGGCAGATGATTTATTTGTGCAGATGGATCCACAACTCATCCGCTTTGTTATACAAACAAACTAGAATACAAACAATTGCATTGTCGGCATTGCGTAAAATGCTGCAGATGCCGATTTTTATGCAACATACAGCCAACCAGGGGTCGACAAAACTAAAAACAGTTCACCAACCAGCCCCTTTTTATCATCATATCTATTTTGCAAATACGGACTAAGAAATTTAGGCACCAGGTATAAATTTTCAGGTGCAACAACGACCAGTATTTGTCGACCCCTATAGTCGACGCTCATCTTTGTCGTTTCCGTGTTTCCTGGCATTGTATCAAATTGACACGTGCAGAATAAGCTATAGGTGCATCCAATTTCAAATTGTGAAAAACCAATTGTAAAGACTTGATTACCGAATCGGTTTTTGACTTTGAACGAGAAGTTATCTGGAATCAAGTCCTCCTGATTCCAGAACTAGTTCGCGGATTTAATAGAAGTTTAATAAATCTGCGGATAATTTCTTATCTGGAAATGAATGTATCAACATACTCATTTCCTGATGAGAAATTATTCAGGTAAACTTAAATCTCCAAAAGGTTTGCCCCGCCAATCTGTTTAATTTCAAAATGGCCGACAGGTAAACAAGCTGAAATTGGGATATACCTCATTTTAGCGAGGCCCGTTTTTCAACCTAATTTAACCTAACCTAACCTAACCTAACTGTATCTAAGCATCTTAAAAATGGCGTCGCTGAAGTGAAGTAATTTGGAAATGGAGGCCCAAATCCAAAAAAACAACAACCCCAAACGTGGATGACAAGAATCAGTTTTTCAAAAATCTGATTCTCAAAAGTATGACGTGGTTTGCATCATTTCCGTCGGAGAAAATCGAAAAAATCGGATTTTCAATTTGAAATTGAACTCGCCTTATGCAGGTAAAGTTAGATTTAGGTTTTGCCCAAAAATTATAAAAATTAAATTCTGTATTTCGTCTATAGCAAGTTTTAGATGATGACGTTTTGTGTGCAGCCAACGACAGCAATCCACTGAAGGCACTTCCAAAACCCCAAGCAGAAGCATGAATGAGACCACTTCTATTTTTCAAGGAATCAATTAAAGAGCACTAAATTTAAATTATACATTTAAAATCATTTTACCGTATTACCCCGCTTTAAGCCATATGTCGTTGGACATAGGTTTGCCAGGTTTTTGCAATTACAGGTATGCCGGTATAAGTGAAAATTCTGAAAAACGTGGTTTTTTTTGTTTTTTTTTTATTTAAAAGAGCCCGAATGAATACTTATGTTGAAATTTTGGCCTGAAATTTAAGTTTTCTTGATATTCCGAAGATTATTACTAAAATTTGGGAAAATTTATAGAAATTTAGGCCAATTTCCTGCATTTTAATCATCTAAAAATGCTTTTTATGCTTGTTTAGGCTCAAATCTGCCTGAAAAAATTCTTACGCACTTACATCGGGTTTATCGGCATGCTGGTAGAACTCCCACTACACCGGGCAAGCGGCTTAAAGCGGGACAATACGGTAAAAATGTCTAAATTCTTAATTGCAATAAATCAATAATAAATAATATTTTTCTTAAACTTTAAATATTACATACATCCTGTATACAAATTCTTTTTTAAGCCCTATAGCAGAGAAATGACCCAATAGCTTAATTTGCTTAACCCTTCCAACCCGAAAGAATTTGCCTCCCATCTCTCCCTAAGATGGGCATTATATGACCCAGATTCTGCGCATGCGCAAGATCCGGGTTTTAGGGAATTCCTAACATCTAGCCAATGGGGTTAGATTAACTACACATGTAGTGAACGCCATATGGACGTGGTGGACATGATTGAAATTAGCGGAGCCTGCTGATGATCATCATTTATGACCTTTGGACTCCTAAGATGGGTCTTTTTTGACCCAGTTGAACTTTGAGTTCAAATTATAAAAAAACTTAAAAAATTAAAAAAATTTCAACTGTGGTATAGTGTCTAGTGATGTTTCAAAAGAATAGTCAGCAAAAATCAGATGAAAAAAAAAATTATTTCTTATAAAAAAAATGATTTTTTTAAAACGGGGTCACAAAATGACCCATCTCAGGGTTGGAAGGGTTAATGGTAGAAAGATCTAGGAATCGAAGCACGCTACAGCTTTAGCCGAAGCTGTCTGCAGACTGGACAGTCCACAATACAATTAAATTTGCCACAACACTGGACGCACCTGATGGCCAATGCATCTGCCAGCTGTTTAAAGTTAATTTTTCAAGATGAAATTACCACGTGATTTTTGCTTACTCGGCTTTTACAATTGGTAGGACCTGTTGGAAGGCCGTTGAACCCTTTGGAGCGAATTACCCACCCCTGTTTGAATAGTGTTGGATCAAATCCAACCCATTGACATTCAGCTCAATTGGTTGTGATGGAAGCTTGATTTAATGCCACAATTAAGCAATTTAAGCAATTAAAGTTGATTAAGCCAATTAAATTTGATTAAAAACACAATCAAGCAAATCCAATTTCAATTCTCTGCTTTGCTAATTCAAACCGGTTAAGAAAAATTCTGTTTCTGGGAAATCAATTTTTTGGTTCTTGTATTGAACTGATAATAGGTTAACCGGAAGTGTGATGATTTTATGGTTCCTGTTCTTAAAAAGAAATAATTAAATGAGTGATTTTTGCAAGAAAAGATGGATATTTACATTGTGGGTTGGGTTTTGGTTTGATATTTTCAAGTGGGGTTGGAATTTGATAGGAAATTCGAGCGGATCGGGTTGGACGGGAAACAGACACGATCCGGCGGCGCGAGGTGAGCTTCCCCCGGCAGGAGGAAACCAGATCCCCCGTATAAACCACTGTGCTCGAATTTCCGCACACAAATCAAGTTTATGTCGAAATGGTTATATTATATTATACAAATCGACTTCATACGTGTCTTTTGAATATTTAAAACCAATTTCTGCCATTTAATCGACGAAATACTTACGTTTTGTGTCCCAAATAGACCTAGACTGCGCAACCAAACCTTTTATTTATCAAGTTGACTTTCCAGTGTTGTAAATACAGTCACTTCCTGTAAAAAGCTTATCAACACTAAAATCTCTTTTCCTACCTACTCCTTGCACTTTTAATTACCCAAAAATCAACGAAATTTAACATTTTTCGCGTTTATTTATAAATAAAACAGAAAAAACGTGACACACTTTGAACTAGATAACTAGATAGGACAAAGAGTGAGAGACAGGATAAATGTGGAACAGGAACCATTTTTTTGTGTTTTGATTTTTCTTAGGCGCTTGTGTTATTGGATTTTTTAAATCATTATTTTTCGGGGGTTGAAAAATGCGTTTTTTTTGTTATTTTCTAAGGAAGTAGATATTTAGGCCTATTTAGTAGTAATAAAACAAAATGTAGTTACCGCTCGCCATATTCGCTTTTCCGGTGGAGATTTTATAAGCCAACCCACAGAGACGGGTTCCATGTTTTAGATATTTTCGTGTTTCAGGGGAATTTCAAAATCATATTTGTGAGTCAGCGATCAGCGTATCAATGGCCTGGATGTGTGTTATCAGTACACTTATCCACTCCATGCAAAGAGTAAGCTGCTGGGTGGAAGTCGATCCACGCATGGGCGAAACAACTTTGTTTGTACGAATCCCAGTAGACTTGTGAATACAAGTTGATACTTACAAATGACTATATTTGTATTCAAACATATACTGGAAACTGATTTTGTTGTTTTTAAAGTTTTTTTTACTCGTAAATTGAATAAAAATAATAAAATGTTAAAATCCGGATATTTCTTGATGCCAAAAACATGAATTTTAGTGTAATTTTTCCATTTATCATTCATAATTTAAAACATATATATTTTGATCCATGTGGATTGATTTTCAATTGATTTTCATTAATTTTCAATTAATTTTATAATAAATACATACCACTGCACTTCTTCTAGCTCTGTCTTCTCTTCGAGAGACTAAAATAATGGACAAACAGGAGATGAAATTTTATTTTTACAAGAACCCTCGTTGTGACTTAGTCTTAATCCTAATCCTTCACTAACACTTTGTAATACCTTCTTCTGTGTGGCTTGCAAGCCGCCTTTTCCATCCTTTTCTTTACTTCTGGATGATAATTATACAAGAATGTGACTTATCAAAGCTTATTCTAACTTCCCCTTGTTTGTTTCAACACCTGACTACGCACCTGTGTGCCAGATTTCAATATAATCACAAGCACACACTTTTTATTCAATATTTCAATGCAACTTGTATTTTCGTGGTAAAATCATGTTTGGCTGTTTTTATATAGAATTAAAAGCCCATCGCTGCAATTACAAGGTCAATCGATGTCATTGTCATTTGGAAAAATCATTTTTGTCTCTATTATCACACATAAACAAGAGATATCTGGATGACATCAACGACCTGGCAGTTGTTTACCACTTACAATCTTATCATTTGATCCATTGATAAACTGAACCTGCGACTTGTGACGTCAGCAATTGATACGAAGCCGATTTGTTTGTTTTGTATGTATATAATTAATCTTTTATTAAACTTATAAAACAAAAATTACAATGACGTAAAGTTTTATCAACTTTTTAATTTTAAAACAACAATATACTGTATAGTTATGCCTCAGTACAGAGGTGCGTTTGATTCGGCAGTGTAGCTCTTTACACGCGAAAACCAAAATGGCGGAAACGTGTTCTGCGTTAGATCGAATTCAGACGTGTTTTCGCTGCCGTTTCTGTCAAAATTAATGGAGATTTATTTTTAAATACGAGATTTCAAGTTTTTTCTTACTTGTACACCGTGCGAATGGCATATTGCATCCACACCAACTTGTAATTGGATTTCTGCTTCAAATCTTTGACCCTAAGTTCCTGCAAATCAAGTTCATTTCGAGTATTATTTACATATTTCTCACACATTTCTATCGTACAATTTGGAACGTTTGTTCGCCGTCATCTTCGCCGGCCCTGTAACAGTGGCGCTTCGAGTGATGTTGATGCGCGCCGCCCGTTTGTTCGGGTTTATTCGATCGTTGCAAAATGACCAAAACGGACTCCGACCGGCTGCGTAGATAGTAGCGGCCGACGAGAACGGCTGAGTGCCGCGGCTTGCGATTGGCCAAGTTGGCCAGAGCCGTCTGAGGATGGTCGGGAGTCGTCAGCATCAATACGATTCCTAGTACGATCGGAAAAATTAATTTTCCGTCAATTTTGGTGATATTTTAAGTAACAACCGTCGGGGAAAAACCGAACGTAACGGAAATATTCGACCATGTGCCACGGTCGATAACAGTGATCTTGAAAGGAATTTTCCCCGTCTCGAACGTACGTTGTTTTGCTTATGTAGGCACCGTCAAATCGCAATCTTGGTCGTCTTTGGAGATACATGTTGCGCCACGAACCAAACTTACCCGGAGTACAGATACCCCAAACCCTAAAAAACGATAATAATAATAATAATAATAATAATAATAATAGTAATAATGTGTTTATTGCTGCAACTACGTTTACATGCGCAGAATATTTCGAGTGAGATGAAAAATTCCGTGTGCGCAACTGTCGTGTAAACAGGGATGACGAGGATTATTCGAGTAGTGAATAATCCCTCGCAGAAGGTTGTTTAATTTGAGTGAACTCGAACTATTTTTCACCACTAGAATTATTCACCACTCAAAATATCGGTGCGTGTAAACGTAGTATTAGTGTATATAGTCAAACCTCGTTAGAACTAACCGCGATATAACGAATTTTCCATTGTAACAAATACTTAAAAATGGCTCGGTTGGTTGATTGGTCATAGAACACCAGTTAAAAAATTTTGATATATAACAAACTTTTGTTATACGATCCGATTTCTCGGGTCCCTTGAACTCGTTATAACGAGGCTCGACTTAAATATACGGAGTAACTTCTTCTATTCAACCTTTGGCACGCCAACCGCCACAACTCCGGGTCACGAGCACAGAGGTAGAAGCCGCGGCAAACCAACGACAACTGTTCGAGAGAACGTAGGTCTAGATCGGCGGAAATCACCCACTTGAATAGGTAGAGCAGAATCTCCATAGGCAACAGCGAAATGTGCGCCATCTTGAAAATAAATAAATAAATAAATAAATAAATAAATAAATAAATAAATAAATAAATAAATAAATAAAAAAGATCAAATAAATTCCGTTTTGTTTTTATATTTCCACCTTTTGGTCGTATTCGGCGCGGCACAAATACCCATCGGGAATCAAAAGTTTTTGAAATCGCGAAACCAAATCGAGAAAATCTTCAGACTGATCTTCGTTCGAATGATCGGTGACCCCTGTATCACACTTATCTACAACTCTATCTGGAAATAAACAAACAATAAATGTCAAATTATTATCACGGAATTATCAATTAATATCAAATCACCCGTTTCCTGAGCGGACGAAATCCGGAATTCAATGTCGGGAACCAACTGGACAGCTTGTCGATAAAAACGGACGGCTGCGAAACAAAAATACACACAAATAAAATCTCAATCAAGTGCAAACAATGCAATACTTAACTAACGTCTACGCATACGGATCAAAAATACATTAAAATTATATTGCAACGTATTTTGAAATGCATTGCGTTTTGCGAGAATGCATTTCGTAATACATTTGATAATGATAATATTGTTTAAAATGTATTATGAAATGCGTTCCTAATAATATTACTGTATTTCATCGAATAAGAGCCGCAGCTGAGTCATTAAAGTGAAAAGCGGAACGGTCTGTACGTGTAACAATATAGTTAAATATATTTTGAACCACATGAGTGCGCTTAAATGAGGATTTAAAGTGGGTGGGAAGTGTGGACCGGTTGCTTTTTTTTCAAACTGGAATGCAGCTCGGTTACAATTTGAACTTGTGCCAGCTTTAAGTTTAAATTCAACTCGAACCAGAGTATTTGGTGGGCCGGGACACACCGGAGCAGTGAACCAATTTGATTTTTCCAACCAGCATATCTATTTTGCAAATACGGGCTAAGAAATTCAGGCGCCAGGTATAAATTTTCATTTTTCAGGCGCCATGGCAACTGTTTGTCTATTTCTTGTCCGGTTTCGATTTTCAAACTTTGTATCTCCATTGGTTTAACATGGAAATTTCCAAATATCTCTCATTTACCTTCGTGGAAAAAACCCTTAGCTTCGGCACGACTTCCTCGATAAAATAGATCTTTGGCCTGTTAGTTTTATTAGCGATTATAATAATATAAATAATCGTAAATATTATTGTCAATTAATACCTTCTCTGTGTCATCTGTTGACAAACTTGGAACAGCAGTTTGCGTTAATTCCTGACGCCAATCTTCCCTGAATTTATGCAGCTAAAGATCAAATTAGATTAAATTATTTTTCATTTTATTTGCGAATTTAAATACTCGTTGGTTGAAAGATTTCTCTTCACCCTCAGCAGTATTGTCATCATTTTCGGACGATTCCTGCGGTAAAAGTGACAAAATCAAGTGACATTAGTATTTTATTGTTGTTTGGTGGGATTATATTGCTTACCATGACCGGAATTTCTTTCACACGCTCGAATCACGGTCGGTAAAGCGAACTACGCAGCGGGAACATAATTTTGCTTTGCGAACGGCCGCCATGATCATTCGAGTGTGCTGCACGTCTGGGGAGTGCGATGTGCTGGCTATAGATAAACAACGTGATGGAAGATAGTGACAGGAAGAAGCGGTAGGGAAAAATGGTGGTTCCGTTTGGGGATCATAGATGGCGGGAGTGATTTTAGGCCTGAAGTTTGAAATTTGATCAGGAATTTTGTTTTGAATAGTAGATTTATTTGGGATTAAATAAAAAAAAAAATTATTAAGTACATTTTCTTTTTTTCTACAGTACACAAGAAATTTTATTTTATTTTATTTTATTTTATACATTATTATAAAATATTTTTTTTTTCTTAAAAATGTCTGTATTATTGATATGGAACAAAATTATCAATTTTGGATAATAAATATTTTATTAGGTTATGTAAAATACTCACAAGGCACAATTGTGGGAGCCAACATTCAGTCATTGGATTCAGAAATCATGAAATCAAATCAGAAATTTGTTGATTTGCTATGATTTAAAATAAAATTTGACGAAAATTGCGATATGTTGGCAGCTGATTTGCTATGATTTACTGAATTTGTAATGATTTACCTGAGTTGTTTTGTGAATTTAGTGAATTTAATGAATTTGAAAAAGATTTAATTTAATTGCAACGGATTCATTAAATTCTCAGCTGATTTACTAGATTTACAACTGATTTACAGAATCTCTGTTGATTTAAAAGATTTTCAGCTGGTTTTCAGCTGTTTTATACAATATTTTATTGATTCACAGGATTTTCTGCTTATTTACAAGATTTACAGGCTCGATTGGGAGAATTTCCTTGAATTCTAGGGATTTACTGGATTTATGGTTTGATTTGCAAGTGATTTACTGAATTTATAAATCACAAAGCAGAAGATGCACACGGATTAGCTCGAACGTCAACCCCCTCGAATAAGACCGGATTTAACCGACTCTTGCGATACGGAAGGCCTTTACTGCCGAGAACAGATACAGGGCGCCATTAAAGAATCCCAAAACCTTCATAAACAAAAAGAAAACAAAATCAATCAATGAAAGAGTTAGACTGCTGAAACCCGAATCTCATGACTCCCCATCCCCAACTCCCATCTATTTGTAAAACCAAAATGAAAGGTTACAAAAATACAAAAATACAAACCGCAGCTGCCATTTTTGCATCGTAGTCAGTAAAACGACTTCTGCCCGAGTGTTGGACCAATGAAATTAAGGACACAAGAGCCGCAAACGAGTAAAGCAGAAAAGCCGTCCCGTGATAAATATATTCCTGAAAAAAAACAAAAACAGATAAATAAATAAATTCCTAAATATTTTTATTTTGACTTACGAAAACAGTTTTCGGTAAAACCGATGCGGTAGCGAGCGATATAACGCAGCAGACTATCAACAGGAGTGTGCCGACGAAAAAAGTGACGGCCATCAAGTGGTAGAAAAGGTTGGCGCGGTATTCGAAGGGAGTCGGCGTGAATGTATAATACGACAGAATTCCAACAACAACGATGCCGATTATCTAATATAAACACGATCCCGCTAGAAAATGGTAATCCAAGTAAATGAGATCAATATAATACCAGTTGTAGTAGTTTCAGGATGCCGGGCAGGCCTTTAAAGAAGCCTGGGTTGAATTCGATGGCCGATGATGAAACTGCTGCGCTGTGGTTAGCCATGGTCAATGGGATGTGGTTTTGGGTGAAGTGGAGCTCGCACTTGCAGGGAAAGTGGGAATGTTAACTGTTTACAGTAAACATTTACGATTTGTAACCTAGCAACACCTTTTTATTTTTGTAAACGTCGATAGCACGTTGCGCGCATTTTTCTATGGGGTTATTAAATGAAGAAAAAGTGCGTCAGTTTCAGTTTTATTAAGTTCATTTTGGTTTTTTCTAAAGTACACGAGGAATTTTATTTTATCAAACAAAACATGTAAAATAGTATAAATTATTATAAAATATTTTTTTTTTCTGAAAAATCTCTACATTATTGGTTATTATGGCACGAAATTATCAATTTTGGATGATAAATACTTTGTTGGGTTGTTTAAATTTTTCGTAAGGGGCCGTCCATAAATTACGTAATGCTAATTTTTGGATTTTTAGAACCCTTTCTACCCTGTAATCAGGTCGTAACAAATCCACAAAACCCCCCTAGAAAATTACGTAACAAAACTAACTAACCCCCGCCCCCTCAATTTTGAAGCGCCCTCCCCAGTTGGAACAACCCATAAAAAAATTTGAAACCCCCTCCCCCCCCCCAAGACGTTACGTAATTTATTGACGGCCCCTAAGGCACAATTGAGGGAACCAACATCCAGCTATTGGATTCAGAAATCTTATCAGAGAATTAGCTGGTTTACAGTGATTTACTGAATTTGAAAAAGATTTACTGTGATTTACTGAATTTGAAAAACATTTACTGTGATTTACTGAATTTGAAAAATATTTACTGTAATTTACTAAATTTGAAAAATATTTACTGTAATTTACTAAATTTGAAAAATATTTACTGGATTTGCAATGGATTCACTAAATTCTCAGCTGATTTACTCGATTTACAGATGATTTTCAGCTGTTTTACTAGATTTACAGATGATTATCAGCTGTTTTACTAGATTTACAGATGATTATCAGCTGTTTTACTAGATTTACAGATGATTATCAGCTGTTTTACTAGATTTACAGATGATTTTCAGCTGTTTTACTAGATTTACAGATAATTTTCAGCTGTTTTATAGAATTTTTAACCGATTTAAAAGATTTTCTGCTGATTTACAAGCTTCAGAGCTGATTTACAAGCTTCAGAGCTGATTTACAAGCTTCAGAGCTGATTTACAAGCTTCAGAGCTGATTTTCAGCGTATATACAAGATTTACAGGCTTTACAGCTGATTTACAGCTGACTTACTCGATTTGGAGGATTTCCTTGAAATCTAGGAATTTACTGGATTTATAGCTTATGTTTGATGAACTTGATTTGCAACTGATTTACTGGATTTATAAATCACAAAACAGAATACGCTCACGGATTAGCTTGAACGTCAACCCCCTCGAATCTTGCGATACGGAAGGCCTTTACTGCCGAGAACAGATACAGGCCGCCATTAAAGAATCCCAAAACCTTCATAAACAAAAAGAAAACAAAATAATCAATGAGAGAGTTAAACTGCTGAAACCCGAAACTGATCACTCCCCATCCCCAACTCCCATCTATTTGTAGAACCAAAATGAAAGGATACAAAAATACAAAAATACAAAAATACAAAAATACAAAAATACAAAAATACAAACCGCAGCTGCCATTTTTGCATCGTAGTCATAAAGACGACTTCTGCCCGAGTGTTGGACCAATGAAATTAAGAACATAAGAGCTGCAAGCGAGTAAAGCAGAAAAGCCGTCCCGTGATAAATATATTCCTGAAAAAAAAAGAACAGATAAATAAATAAATTCCTAAATATTTTTATTTTGATTTACGAAAACAGTTTTCGGTAAAACCGATGCGGTAGCGAGCGATATAACGCAGCAGACTATCAACAGGAATGTGCCGACGAAAAAAGTGACGGCCACCAAGTGGTAGAAAAGTCTGGCGTGGTATTCGAAGGTAGCCGGCGAGAATGGATAATACGACAGAATTCCAACAACAACGATGCCGATTATCTAATATAAAGACAAAACACGACCCCGCTAGAAAATGGTAATCCAAGTAAACAATGAGATGAATATAATACCAGCTGTAGTAGTTTCAGGAAGCCGGGCAGGCTTTTAAAGAAGCCTGGGTTGAATTCGATGGCCGATGATGATGATGATGAAACTAATGCGCTGTGGTCAGCCTCAGCCATGGTCAATGGGATGTGGTTTTGGGTGAAGTGGAGCGCACTTGCAGGAAAAGTGTACAGTAAACATTTACGATTTGTAACCTAGCAACACCTTTTTATTTTTGTAAACGTCGATAGCACGTTGTGCGCATTATCCTATGGGGTTATTAAATAAAGAAAAAGTGCGTCAGTTTCAGTTTTATTAAGTTCATTTTGGTTTTTTCTAAAGTACACGAGGAATTTTATTTTATTTTATCAAACAAAACATGTAAAATACTAGGTGCATTCAAAAAGTCTAAAACGTATGCAAAACACGTTTCGTGTTTGTACGTGACGTCATTCCCATTGAATAACATGGGAATGTTATTCAATGTGTTATTCAATGGGAATGACTCCCATTGAATAACATGTTATTCAATGAGAATGACGTCACGCGCAAACACGAAACGAGTTTTAGAGGCGTTTTAGACTTTTTGAATGCACCTACTGTGATTTACTAAATTTGAAAAAGATTTACTGGATTTGCAATGGATTCACTAAATTCTCAACTGATTTCCTAGATTTACAGCTGATTTACTGATTTCCTAGATTTACAGCTGATTTACTGATTTACAGGATTGTCTGCTGATTTACAAGATTTTCAGCTGACTTGTTGGATTTTCTGGTGATTTCTATCTGATTTTCAGCTTTTTTAACTGAGTTACAGGATTTTCTGCTGATTTACAAAATTTTCACTGATTTACAGGCTTTACAGCTAATTTAGAGCTGATCTACAGCTGACTTACAGCTCCCTTACTCGATTTGAAGGATTTCCTTGAATTCGAGGGATTTACTGATTATGGCTTATGTTAGACGAGCTTGATTGGCAACTGATTTACTGAATTTATAATCACAAAGCAGAAGATGCACACGGATTTGCATGAACTTCAACCCCCTCGAAAAAGACACGATTTAACCGACTCTTGCGATACTGAAGGCCATCACAGCCGAAAACAGATACAGGCCGCTATTAAAGAATCCCAAAACCTAAAAAACAAACAGAAAAAAAAATTAATCATTGAGAGTGACTGCTGAAACCCGAAAAACATGACTCCCTAACTCCCATCTATTTGTAGAACCAAAATGAAAAAATGAAAAAAATACAAAACTACAAACCGCAGCAGCCATTTTCGCGTCGAAGTCAGGATACCGCGATTTGCGAACAAATTGGTCACTTCCTAGGACCAATGCAACGAAGTACACAATAGTCGCAATCAAGTAAAACAGGAAAGCCGTCCCGTGATAAATATATTCCTGAAATAAAAATTGATAAATAGATAAATAGATATATAAATAAATTCCTAAATATTTTTATTTTGACTTACGAAAACAGTTTTCGGTAAAATCGAAGCGGTAGCGCGCGATATAACGCAGCAGATTATCAACAGGAATGTGCCGGGGAAAAAAGCCACGGCCACCAAGTAGAAGAAAACGTAGGCGCGGAAGTAGAATTCACCTGCCCACACGGTTGAATGATGCGCCAGAAGTGAAACAACAACGACGCCGAATATCTAATATAAACACCACAATGACCCTGCTAGAAATTGGCAGTATCCAACTAAGGGGCCGTCCATAAATTACATAACGTACCAAAGAGGGGGGGGGGAGGGGGGTTTCAAATTTTAAATAATCAAAATATAATCATTTTTTATATGATTTTTTGAAAATTTTGGGGGGGGGGGCGATTTAGGGTTTGTTACGTAATTAGGGGGTGGGGGGTTCGGAAATTTGTTACAACCTTGTTACAGAGGAAGGGAGGGAGTCTAAAAATCCCAAATTTTGCGTTACGTAATTTATGGACGGCCCCTAAACAATGAGATGAATATAATACCAGTTGTAGTAGTTTCAGGATGCCGGGCAGGCTTTTAAAGAAGCCTAGGTTGAATTCGATGGCACTGTGGTTAGTCATGGTGAATGGGATATGGTTTCACACTCTGTGGTGTGCGCATGCGTGGATATAGATATAGATATTATATATAGATATTATATCTATATCTAATCTATTGGTGTGAATGTAAACTGTTCCGATTTGTAACCTTGCAACACCTTTTTATTTTTGCAAACGTTGATAACATGTTGGGCTAATTTTCTTACGGAATTAAATAAAAGAAAGTGTGTCAGTTTCAGTTTTATTAAGTACATTTTGGTTTTTTCTAAAGTACACGAGGAATTGTATTTTATCAAACAAAACACGTAAAATAGTATAAATTATTATAAAATATTTTTTTTCTTAAAAATGTCTATATTATTGATTAGTATGGCACAAAATTATCAATTTTTGATAATAAATGTTTAATTAGGTTATTTCAAATGCTCATAAGGCACAATTGAGGGAGCCAACATTCAGCTATTGGATTCAGAAATCATGAAATCGAATTCGAGAATTTGCTGATTTGCTGTGATTTGGAATAAAATTTGACGAAAATTACGAAATATTGGCAGCTGATTTGCTATGTTTACTGAATTTGTAATGATTTGCCAGATTTACTGTGATTTACTGAATTTGAAAAGGATTTACTGTGGATTTGCAACGGTTTCACTAAATTCTCATCTGATTTTCTAAATTTACAGCTGATTTACTTAATTTGGAGATGATTTGCATCTGATCTATAGCATTTTCAACTGATTTACAGGATCGTCTGCTGATTTGCAAGATTTTCAGCTGACTTGTTGGATGTTCTAGTGATTTTCAGCTGTTTTATAGAATTCTTAACTGATTTACAGGACTTTCTGCTGATTTAGAGCTGATTTACAAGATTTTCAGCCGATTTACAGGCTTTACAGTTGATATAGAGCTGATTTACAGCTGACTTACTCGATTCGGAAAATGTCCTTGAATTCTAAGAATTTACTGGATTTAAGGCTTATGTTAGATGAACTTGATTTGCAACTGATTTACTGGATTTATAAATCACAAAGCAGAAGATGCACACGGATTAGCTTGAACGTCAACCCCCTCGAATAAGACACGATTTAACCGACTCTTGAGAAACGATAGGCCATCACGGCCGAGAACAGATACAGGCCGCTATTAATGAACCCCAAAACCTTAATAAACAAAAAGAAAAAAAAAATTAATCAATGAGAGTGACTGCTGAAACCCGAAACTCATGACTCCCCAACTCCCGACATCTATTTATAGAGCCAAAATAAAAAAAATGCAAAAATAAAAAAATACAAACCGCAGCTGCCATTTTTGCTTCGTAGCCAGGATACTGGCTGTAATGATATCTGTCATTTCTTTTGACCAATGCAGTTAAGTACACAACAGTCGCTATCAAGTAAAGCAGGAAGGCCGTCCCGTGATAAATATATTCCTGAAAAAGAAAATAGATAAATAGATAAATAAAATAAATGAATTCCTAAATATTTTTATTTTGACTTACGAAAACAGTTTTCGGTAAAATGGAAGCGGTAGCGAGCGATATAACGCCGGAAAATATCAGCAGGAAGGTGCCGATGAAAAAGGCCACGGCCACCAAGATGTAGAAAAGGTCGGCGCGGTAGTCGAAGCGAGTGTAGACACTCCACCAGGTTGAATAATGCGATAGAATTCCAACAACGACGATGCCGATTATCTAATATAAACACGACAATGACCCCGCTAGAAATTGGCAGTATTCCAAGTAAACAATGAGATCAATATAATACCAGTTGCAGTAGTTTCAGGATGCCGGGCAGGCCTTTAAAGTAGCCTATGTTGAGTATGATGGCTGATGATGAAACTGTTGTGGTGGTCCTGGTCACTGTTACGCTGTGGTTAGGCATGGTGAGTGGGATGTGGTTTTGGGTGAAGTGGAGCACACTCAGGGGTATATCAATTCGCAATTAGCCAATCACAGAGCGAGTTGGCTAAAACGTCATATTGTGGCCCGCCAGACCGTGCACGCCATACAACAGCATACAACAGCAACACAAAAAACATTCGAATTTAGTTTTATTGAGTTTTTTGATGTTTAATTGACATTTATTGATGTTTTTTGGACTTTTTTGATGTTTTAATGATTTTTTTTTTGTTTTATTGATTTTTTATTGCTTTTTTTCAATAACCAAGGCGAGTTACGCCGTCCAATGTAAGTTTTATCCTCAATTTGCAAACTGAAGGAAAGAGATTTATATTTTTAATACCGCAAAGGCTCTCATTGAGCACGGGAAGCTAATTGAACGCGGTATCCTTTACAATGCGGGCCTAAATTGACTAAAACGACTAAATTCAATGTGTAAATTGATCAGAACGTCTAAAATAAATATCTAAATTGATCAAGAACAGTAAAATAAATGTGTAAATTGATCAAGAACAGTAAAATAAATGTGTAAATTGATAAAGAACACTAAAATAAATGTCTAAATTGATCAAGAACACTAAAATTAATTTTTAAATTGACCGTACCGATTGAATTCAATATGTAAATTGCGAAGGAAATTGTTTTCTATTGCTGGGTGTTCTGTTGGAGCATTTACGGTACATATATTTATTTGTTTATTTATTTATTTATTTATCTATTTAATAAGAAGAAAAAAAACTAATATGTTGAGAATTTGGGTCAGAAGTAATGACAGCTTAGCGGCCCAAAATTCATGTAGATAAAACCATAAATAATAGATATACAGGGTGGAACAAAAGTCTGTTCCCCTCAAATATTTCCTGAGCAATTGCATCTAGGCCAACTTTGATGAAGCGATCGTATAGGAAGTTGGGTGAGAGCAATCCAATGATGTCATCAAATTTGACCTTGAAGGCCATTTTCAAGGTTATTCACTTGCTAACTTCTAAACCAATCAGGTTAGAGCAAAAAAGTCAATTACAAAGTTGTAGAGCATCATCAAATTAGTACTATCCAACTTATCTTAGTCATCTTAAGTTAAATGTTTTCCTTTTAAAAAGAAGACAAATCAGCTGAAATAAAGCCAGCCATTGTGACAAAACTTAAATTTCTATCACAAAAATACTGAATTACTTAAATAAACATATTCAAATGTGTATCATTATGCAAGTAAACAAGAACAACCACTGCCTTTTTTTAATGCCCTAATAATTATTTTATCACAAGAATAAAAAATTTCACTTTGCTGATTTTTTTCTGATTTGTCTCCTTTTGAAAAGGAAAACATTTAACTTAAGATGACTAAGATAAGTTGGATAGTACTAATTTGATGATGCTCTACAACTTTGTAATTGACTTTTTTGCTCTAACCTGATTGGTTTAGAAGTTAGCAAGTGAATAACCTTGAAAATGGCCTTCAAGGTCAAATTTGATGACATCATTGGATTGCTCTCACCCAACTTCCTATATGATCGCTTCATCAAAGTTGGCCTAGATGCAATTGCTGAGGAAATATTTGAGGGGGGAACAGACTTTTGTTCCACCCTGTATATCTCAGTTTAGAATTAGCTACTTGTATCCAGGTACATCGATTACAAATCATTTTTTTTTTCAAATACTCATTTCCGACATTTTATTTCATTTCCCGATTCGAAACGATTGAAGGAATGGCGCAAAATCCGAGACGAAGCTGCGAAGCGAGATCACCGCAAAATTAATAGTTAGAATTAGAAATAATATTTAATAATTAAATAAGTAAAGAAATAATAATAAATATATTATAATAAATGCATGTTTTTAATTTCAAGAAAATTAAATATTTCCACTTAATACAGCTGATGTCAGTCTTTGCTGTAATTCAGCTTTTTTACCAGATGTAGGTAGGTGGCGAGCTTTCAACTCCCGTTTTAGTTCCATAACCTATAAGAAGAGAAAAAATATATTGATAAACATATTACAATCAATGCTAATTACAATTGATTGAAAGCTTACCTTCTGTCTTTTACTTCTTCTGTAGTTTGCACCACACTGCGTATCTTCTTTAATTTTGTTTCCTGTCTTCAAAGTGACTTAACCTCTCGAAGGGATCGATGTTTTCGATGTTTTCGACCAATTGATAGCTACATTTGAGGAATTGAAAATAGAAGTTTAATTTTTTGAAATTTGAGTGCATATTTTTAACAAAACCAATTTTCAACATTCTTACCAATTTTCAACCAATTTTTTACTGATTTTTGCGATAAAATTCCAATTTTTAGAGATTCTTATCATAAAAGTTTTTATTTTTTGTTCATAAGTTGCTTTGTTTACTTACCAAATGTGATTGATGTTACTCAAAACTTCGAAATTAATACATCAAATGATCCCAGGATTTCTGATAAGAATTAATCAGACTATTAGTTGTTATAAGTACAAACTTCAAATTTATTTGGTCATTTTTTGTTTACATTTTTTGTTTACTTACCAAATGTGATTAATGTTCCTCAAAACTTCTAATCTACTGCATCAAATGATCCCAAGATATCTGATTATAATTAATCAGACTATTAGTTGTTATAAATACATTCATTATTAATTAAAACACTCAAAACTTACACTAGTGCACCAATTGTTTTGCCGCTACGTAGCCTTGTTTTGTTCGCGCCTTTCTTGGGCCACAATATGACATCATGCGCGCATAATGGCGAAACTGGTTTTTCGACGCGCACCCCCTATTGGTCTTACCTTCTATTATTCTACTTACCTTGGAGCACACTTGCAGGGAAAGTAAGGCAACGCCCTGTCGTGTGCGCATGCGTGGAGTATGTGGAAAGGCCATGCACACCCCGGTGGGGAGGGATGAGATGAACTATATTTAGGAAAGAGGAAGTAGAATTTTTTTCAGTGAGAAAAGTAATATTCTCTGTTTTTTATTAAGTATTTTTTTAAATACTGGGAAATTAAAAAAAAGTTTTCTGCACCGTAATTTTGTGGTGCCTTTCGATCTTCGAAAGACGGATTGACTTATTCGTGTAAAATAACTTCTCCAGACATCATAACTCTTGAGACGTCAAATAAGGGGATTAAGATTAAGTGAAACTGTAATCACTTCTTTGACTTATATAGGGTGTCCCAAAAATAACGCAAGATTTGAATTAGCCGCCATTTGTGCAGTAAATTGTAGGTAGGCATCTTTATAGTTTGGCAAGCGATGGTGGCACCGAGCGGATCGTAGATCTCGCGATTACTGCAAAAATTACAGGTAAGGCAAACATTTCCTCGAATCAAGCCCCTAACCAACCTAGTGAAACCCAAACCTAGATATTTAATTCCAAAACGGTTGTCATAACAAACGGCATGATAAATTAGTCAAGTGGTGAGAATCACGACATGATTGTTGTAATTTACCGATCAAGCTCAAGACCCGTTAGACGAGATTTGGCGCGAATGCAAGGACAAAATCAGTCCACTGAGCAAAGATCAGTTCAGATCAGTTCAGTTTTTAGTGTGTTCAATCGAGAATTCACTTCTTTAAGTCTCTCGAGTGAACTTTAGAAGGGGCCAAAAATTTGGATATTTACCAAATAAAGCCTCCTGAGTTCGAAAATGACACTTTTGAGTGTTACAAATTTTGGGCCCATTCTGAAGTGGGCCCAATTCTAAAGTAATCCCAATCACTTCGTTCAAGAGATGACAAAGCGTCTTTTGAAGATTGATTGTACCTACTGTATATCTCCAGTCTGCGTATGACTGTTTTTGCGTAGTGCTGTAGTGGAGGGGATACACTGCATGCCTTCAGGTTTAAGCGGATTGGATAGTTTAGTCGACCATCGCGACAAAACGGTCATTTTGTCATTGCGCCGTTTAGTCAACAAAGGGCTTGTCCACCAGACAAGTGCTGGGTCGCTTAGTCGTGAGCATCACTCACAATACAACCTGACCAGTGTATGTGAAGTTGTACCGACTATAGTCGAGAGAGGACAGCACCACACGCCATCCACCATCTTTGGTGGAGAAATGGGAAATGGGAAATGGGATGTGTCGCGCATCGGCACCGTCGCGATACACATTAATACAAGTTAGTCAATTTAATACATACATTATATTTTTACAGGAAAGAAATCTACAAGTATGGATTGACAAACAATTGGATCAACTAGAAGTGAAATTACAAAAAGAAAATGCAACCTATACTATACTTCCTCTTGTCTTACACTACCCGAATTTAACAGAGTCGCGTTGTATTCAATAATAAGAGAGCTACAATGTTAAATATTTTTATTTTTATTGTAATGTTTTAATTGTAATTTTTGTTTATTTTTTTTTAAATATTATTTTTAATGGGTTGTAGAAGTTTGATGAATGTGGGGTTGTTTTGTTATCAGGTGTTGGTTTTATTAGTTGAAATTAAGAATTGTTTTTTTTTTAAATTGATAAATTGAGTTTATAAGATTTTTTAATTTAAGAAATTTGATAAATTCTTATTTTTAAGTTAAAAAAATCAATATAGTGTCTCATTTTCAGTTAAAAAATCAATAAATTCTCGTATTTATGTGAAAAAAATTAATTAATATCTAATTTTTACATATAAAATTGATAAATTTACATTTTTAAGCTAAAAAAATCGATAACTCTGCATTTTTATGTTTAAAAAAATCTCATTAAACGGGTACCAATACAGAACTAAAGACGGTATTCGGTATTCGGTATTTTCTTGAAAAATACCGGTTTTTTATACCGGTAATTACCGGTAGAGAACCCCTAGTAGTACATTTAGTTTTGCTCGCGGACTCGACTCGCGTCGACGAGGCAGTCACTACTTAGGTCTTATCTTTGTACCAAGCAGTCCACACTTGGGTCTGAGCTTTGCACCAGGCACCAGGTCTGAGGCTATGGAGCAGCAGTCAGTAACAGGCGGATCGCGGTGAAGTTTTAGCAACGTTTTTCCCTCGGTTTCTTTAGTTTTTCCGTGATTTTTTCTTGTTTTACCTGTTTTTTTCGTGTTTTTTTAGGTTTCATTGGTATTTTTTGGGTTGTAAGTGTTTATTGGGGGTTTATTTGGTTTTTAAGTGTTTTTTCCGTTTTCTTAGGTTTTTAGTAAGGTTTTTAAGTGTTTCTTTTCTGGACCTCAATAAAAAATTTCAATTGTATCCAGACCCCACTTAAAATTACTTGCCGACCCCTGCTATGGAGTTTTCCAATTACTCCCAATGGGACATACTTTGTCTCAGCTGCTTGGGAATTAGTATTTTGGTTTTGTTTCAGTTGCATAACTTAGCGATTTTTAAGTAAATAATTTTAATTAAAAATATCTCTTCTAAATTAAAATTTCTAGACTACCGGTATGTGATAAAAAAAATTTAAATTTACTGATACTACTGATGGGATGATACTGCAACAAGACTTTTCAACAAACAAATTGAAACAAAGCATCAAGCATGGACAATTTTTAGTGAAGTAAGAATTTATTTTATCTTATTTATTTATTTATTTATTGTTATTGTTTATTTATTGTTTCAGTATATTTGAATTTCTACCGAACTGGTGATTAGTAGGCGAGATCATTTAATAAAAATGAAAATACTACCCAAGACCAATCTAACTAAAAGTACAAGAAATCATTTCTATTATGCATTTAGAACTACCGGTAGACAAATGGAACAAGGAATTTGGAGGAGAATCTACCGATTATTTGAATTTATATTTTTAAAGTATTTGTGTTAAATAATTAACATTTTATTTACAAATCTGCAGTGAGTTTATTTTAGAAGCTGATTTCAATTCAGAATCGAAAAATTTCAATTCACTTTGTTCTATAAGTGCAAAGCGTGATTGTGAACAAGAATTTGCAGCATTGTGAATTAGCCTTTACACATTAAACTTAAATATCAATTATTGGTAAGCACCAAACCATGCAATGCAATTGCAGAAGGAGGAGAAAAAAAGCGGGCGAATGTATGCAGTATATCCCGAGCCAAGACTTGTTCACATTTGAAGAAAGACTACTAGTATAGTGTATGCATTTCTTTCTTTTTCGTTTGATAAGGTCGTTGCAAGATAGCGAATAGTTGGATTGTCTTCCATAACAGGGTGCCTGAGGTTGTGGCGGTTCTGCTTTGGTTGGGTGCGCATCTCATTACTTTACAAGTTTCTCGATTGCCACAGAAACAAATTTATACTGGCCATCGGAAACACCGGGAACTTCCGGGTATCCCAACCGGCCAGTCCAGCATTGGGGATTTGTATCAGGTCCCTAATCGGAGTCATGGAGTTTTTTATCTTTATAAAACACTGCCATTGGCTGAAATTATCACAAACAATACGAAGAAATTAAGAAATAATTTAACTTGATTGCAGTTGCCAAAGATGCTAGATATTCTATGGCAACCCAACACAAGCAGTCAGAAGAAAATTGTGGAAATAGTCAAGAGAAAGAGATAAAAGGATTCCAATAAGAGACAATAAAAAGTTGGATATTAACCAAATTCAACACACAAGAAACGAAAACAACTTTCCACCATGTTGTTTTCCAACAGCAAAAAAATTTTCTTGCATTTGTTAATCTTACAAAGATTTTTGCAACTCTGGAGAAAGTCATTTTGAAAAAAGTGAAAGCTTCTCAAAGTTTTACAAATATTTTAGTTTAACACTGGAACAGCTAGACTGGTCAAAATGACCCAATGGGTTTCCAATAGTGTTTTTTGATGCTTTACATCATAAATCGGCAAACGTGGCATTTTTCTTAAAGAAGAATAAATAAAAAAGAATTAACCTAGAACGACTGGCGTCAATTTGATTTGTTTTAAATTCACAAACACCTTGGGGCGTCCCCAACAAAGATGAAAAGACAATAAGAACCACTCCATGGTTCATCCAGAAAAAGGTGACTGAAAAATTTCTACAGTCCCAGAGCATTTGAGATTGATTACAATTAATAGAGCAAGAACCTTGACCATCCTCTGAGCCACTGATTACTTTGAAAATAAAAACCAGGCTTCAGAAATCAAATCCCAAACTGAACACTTCATGTCACGAAAAATGGCAAATCACGAAAACCCACAAGACAAATTCAATTTCAAATGAAAAATTCAAACCAAACTTTGAAAACCGCCAAAAGACCACCAAAAATCCACCAAAAATCTCCAAAAGGTGCATCAAATAATATTCTTGCCAAAGAAATACTCAATCGCCACACAACTGAAGAAATACAGAAGAAAATACAATTCGAACTAGCCTATAGTAGGCCTAAAATGGCACCAAACAATATCAAAAGAACATACCGGGATGTAAGAAAATAAATGGATCGTGTAGAAATACGAATTCAAACCTGCTGAGAAATTTGCAGAAATGTAAATTCCATGTTCATGACACCAACCAACCTTTTTGAAATCAAATGCGAATTAAATAACGTGAAAAACGAACACCGCATGTCGAATAGCAAAATCTTGCTGTTCACCTCGCTTTGTGCTGAACGAGACGAAATTACGTGACAGATTATTGTTTATGAAAATGGTTCTTCTGCCCATGCGCAGAAAAGAAAACAATCCGACGACTATGGAGATTTGTTTGGGCCATCTGTCTTTTTCCTGCATCATGGACACTTCACTTTCTACAATTTAGATAAATTTTTAAAATTTAAAAAGCACGTTGGGTTTGTTTCTTGCTGAACTTTAAAATGTCATCAGGTTCGTTTTCATCGAAAAAACTACAAATCCCGATCGTTTTGTGGGTGTTTTATGAATTTTTCAATTATTCAATTATTTTTTTTGGCTATTTACATTAATTTGAAGATCTAATTTTGATAATTTTGGTCATTCTTTTTTCAAAAATTACATTTTTGCACCTGAAATAGTCGAATTTCGTGTATAAAATTACATTTTTCTGCCTCCAAACGCACTTAACTTATGTCCCTATTTCATCTACTTTTTAGGGTTTAATTTACACTTTTATGCCTTAAAAATGCATTTTTGTTCATTTTAGATAATGTCTAGGAGTCAGTATCTCATTCCTCCAGCAAACCTGCAACCACACCCAACACAAGTTGTTAGGGTTAATCTGTGTGCGGCATGCTCTCAGTTGTTCATCCAGGACTCAGTCCCTTAACCCATGGATCTCTCATGGTAGTGGTAAGGGCATAAGCAAATTCCCTGAGTGCCACCATGGTGAATAAGAGTGAAGAACTGCTGTTCATCATACACACATCTCGAGTCCCAACAGGAAGTGGGACACTTTATAGTTTATACTGCCACTCTTGCACCATGTGAACGAGGGTACCTTAACCATTGGTTATTGGGGTAGTGACCATTGGCTTTACACAGTTCTGTAGAGGAAGTGTAATGTTCACGGATTTTGAGAAAGAAACACAGACAACTTGTATAATAAAGGAAGAACTGAATATCCCAGTCTACCCTTTTCAAAGAAACCAATGGCAAACAGCCAGATAAAAATACATCACTTAACAGCTTAGTCACTCTGTTTATACAAAATGACTCATACTTAAACTAATCATAAAAATAAGAATTTAAAACAGTGATGTATAATTGGACCCCCATTTTACCCAACTCTTACCCCGAAATAAACTGATTTTGCACCCACTTATTAACACTCTGTACTCTAAACCGATACAATGTTGACCTAATACCAGCCGTATCACTGGTGTAGTGGCACAATAAAGTAGCCCATAACACCAAAATTGTAATCAAACTCCAGACATTGTGATCGATTACCAACACTTGTTTCATTGTCAAAGGTGATGCTTTGACACAGAACTACTTTTCCACGTAGTAGAGCACAGTCCACAGTTAGGCGTAATCCAGCTCAACCAATTGGAATTAAGTCAACGTTGTATCGGTTTAGGATCCTCAGTTTTCTCTGATTGGCACCCTAATTTCTTAAAACTTTTCTTGGTGTTTTTTTAGGGTTTCGCAAACTTTTCACACCCAAACCCGGTCAATCTTTAATTCTTTATCTATACAAAAGAACATTCACCAACTGGACGCCGTGGACCAGACACATTTTTGGTGGCCCATCTCCAGAGTAGTCAGCTTACACTCTTTATACTCTTGAGATTTATTTCCTCGTTTGATTTAAAAAAATACAAGTTTGGGACTTTGATCTTGCAAAAATAGAATTGATTGTTGTGGTTATCTCTAGCTTATCTAATTGCAGCACGTAACTGAGCTAATTTATAGATAAAATCCGAAGCTGACACATTTCTCAGGTTATTTTGTGTTTTAATTTCTTGATTCAACTTAAAAAAGTGTTAAATAGCAAAGCTCTGATTTTGTGACGTCACATCCTCTGATTTTGCAAGAAAAGGGAGGGCCATCTTGTGATTACAAATCCCCACCTTACTCAAACAAGAATCTCATGTAGTTTTATGTTGTATTTGTAGAAAAATGGCAACGACTGCAGTTGATCTGGGTGAACCTATACCGAGAAATGTTCGTACACCAACAATATCAACTGGAACCTTTCCAAGCAGCCACACAACCATGACAGCAACGCGAGATCGTAATATAGCGTGCAGTTGTGATGCGACATATCTCCGGACTATTCCAGGAATTGTCAAACTTCTTCAGATCGTAAGGACAAATTCCAACATAATTGTTCATCCAGGCGCTTTTAATTAAAAAAAACCACAAAATCAGCTGTTTCACTTACAGCGGCATGTTTCACTTTATATTGGCATGCTGGTGTACATCGGCATGCTGGTATACATCGGCATGCTGGTATACATCGGCGTGCTGGTATACATCGGCGTGCTGGTATACATCGGCGTGCTGGTATACATTGGCATGCTGGTATACATCGGCGTGCTGGTATACATTGACATGCTGGTATACATCGACATGCTGGTATATGTCGGCATGCTGGTATACATCGACATGCTGGTATACGTCGGCATGCTGGTATATGTCGGCATGCTGGTTGCCATCGACATGCTGGTATACATCTGCATGCTGGTATATGTCGGCATGCTGGTTGCCATCGACATGCTGGTATACATCTGCATGCTGGTATACATCTGCATGCTGGTATATGTCGGCATGCTGGTTTCCATCAACATGCTGGTATATGTCGGTATGCTGGTATACGTCGGCATGCTGGTATACATTGACATGCTGGTGTACGTCGGCATGCTGGTATATGTCGACATGCTGGTGTACGTCGGCATGCTGGTATATGTCGACATGCTGGTGTACGTCGGCATGCTGGTATACATCAGCATGCTGGTTTACAACAACATGCTGCTTTAAGCAGAGTAGTACGTATGCTACTGACAATAATCGCAAGATCAAAAGACCTTTGGTGGAAAAACTATTTGTTTTGTCCAGTGTACTCTGTATGGACCGTGTGGTCCGGATAGGTTTGTTGGATCCAACCTATACCCAGCAATGTTAAATTCCCTCCTCATCCGGACAGCCTGTTAGTCCGGACAACTTTCTGGGACCGTACTGCACAGGGTACTGTACCCTGTATTTTCTTAGACAATGAATGTTATTACTCAATCAGTGCATACAGAAATAGACGTTTTAGTTCTTGTCCTCTAGTTAGCATTAAATCAGTTAACTTTTTATTTTCAGTTGTTCAATGTCGTCGGATTTATTTGCATCCTGGCATCAGGACAGAGCTCGGCGTCGCGGGCAGTTTTCTTTTGTTTTGTATCTGGCTTTGGTTTCGGCAATTCAGAAATCTTCTTGCTGCTTCATTTGTTCCAAGTTCCTCAGAAGTTACCAACGGTTCCTTGGTTAGCCGTGGTAAAACCTTTTCTTTTGACTCACCTAATGCTTTTAAAATTAATTATTATTAATACTTTGTAGGAGTTAATTTGCTGCTGTGTGTGGAGCATTCTGTACTTGATTGCTGCTAGCTTGGTTGCTGCAGTGCACTTTATTCCAGCTTTTGGTGTCGCAGCGGTAATTTCAATAAATCTATACTCCATTTCAGAAAACTTATGACAAACTCCCATTGGTTGGACAAAAAAATACATAAAAATTGATTGTGTGATCTTTCTCAACCAATAAGTAAGAGTTCAATTCAAAATAATTTGTTTATACTCCGTTCTCAAATCGCCGCTCTCGGCCGCGGCTATTATTCGAGGGCGACTACAATTCAAAGATGGGTTTGGGTCTAAAAATAGCCACAAAATCCCTATTTTCAATCAATGCCATCTAGTGACAGAGAGGTGGATTTTTTAACTGCTTTTCTATTGTTTATTTGTATCCATGATGCAATGCCTGTAGACAGATCAATAGCCAATAGAAGTTTGTCACAAGTTTTATGAATCAGAGGGTAGTAAATGTAATTGATGGTTTTATGCGGTAAATATACAAATTTTATTTCTTTTGGATAGTTTTTTGGATTTGCCGCTATGGTTGCATATGGATATAATGCCTACGTCATTTTTTGTGAATTTTATTTAAATAAGGCAGCCAGGAATCAACCAAATGCAAATGTTGAAAATCAGCCAAGTAATGTAGTGGGGTGACAACAAAACATACTCGATTCAAAGTATTCAAGTATTTTCTAGAATGAAACATGTTTAACATGGAGACACATGCATTGTTAAAAATGTGTGGTAATTGAGTTGATTATTTAAAATGTCTGGAATTTGAGTTACCGGTAATTGTTAAAAATGTGTGCAAAATTGAGTTGATTGTAAATAAACATTCTGGAATTTAAGTTTCATTGTTGATGAGACCTGAGTTTAGTTAGTAATAAAATTGGTAGATGGCGCCCAAACTCAGGAGGAAAAGTACTACCAAGTGAGAATATGAGAATTGAGAGCAAAATGAGAACATCGACCCAGAAACGTCCAAAATACGTCAAAACTACGTCCAATAAACACTGAAAAGTCATGCAAACAGAAACAAAATTGAAATAATCTAATTTCCCTGTTTGTAGACACTCCAAAACAGAAACAAAGGCAAAATTTCAGCAAATCTATCCACATCTAGAGAAATTTAAGCAAATACACGTACATAGAAATCTTTCCAAATCCTTAAAAATCTTTCAGAAAGCCATAGAAATCTTTCAAATCTTTCTAATTTTTTTAGAAAATTTCAAAATCTTTAGAAATCTCTCAAAATTCTTTGAAATCCTTCTAAATCCTTAGAAATCTTTCAAAAATCCTTAGAAATCTTTCAAAAATCCTTAAAAATCTTTCAAAAATCCAAAGAAATCTTTCAAAAATCCTTAGAAATCTTTCAAAAATCCTAAGAAATCTTTCAAAAATTCTTAGAAATCTTTCAAAAATCCTTAGAAATCTTTCAAAAATCCTTAAAAATCTTTCAAAAATCCTTAGAAATGTTTTAAAATTCTTCGCTCTTTTTTAGATATCCTTCAAAATCCATTGAAATCCTTCAAAATCCATTGAAATCCTTCAAAATCCATTGAAATCCTTCAAAATCCATTGAAATCCTTCAAAATCCATTGAAATCCTTCAAAATCCATTGAAATCCTTTGAAATCCTTCAAAATCCATTGAAATCCTTCAAAATCCATTGAAATCCTTCAAAATCCATTGAAATCCTTCAAAATCCATTGAAATCCTTCAAAATCCATTAAAATCCTTTGAAATCCTTCAAAATCCATTAAAATCCTTTGAAATCCTTCAAAATCCATTGAAATTCTTCAAAATCCATTTAAATCCTTCAAAATCCATTGAAATCCTTCAAAATCCATTAAAATCCTACAAAATCCATTAAAATCCTTTAAAATCCTTCGAAATCCATTAAAATCATTCAAAATCTTTAGAAATCTTAAAAAAAATCCTTAGAAATCTTTCAAACTCCTCAGAGATGTTCTAAAAATCCTTAGAAATCTTTCAAACTCAGAAATCTTTCAAAAATCCTTAGAAATCTTTAAAAAATCCTAAAAAATCTTAAAAAATCCTAAAAAATCCTAAAAAATCTTTAGAAATCTGAAAAAAACCTTATAAATCTTTAGTAATCCAATCAAATCCACAAAAACTTTAAAAAACCCAATCAAATCCCTTAAAATCCTTTCCCAAAAATTCCAAAATAAACCTAAAAAACACCAAAAATAACATTTAAAATAAATCGTAAACACAAACAAAAACACAACAAAAAACACACCAAAACAACTCACTTAAACTCCAACAACCCAAACTCGAACATCAAAATTAGAAAAACTAATAACAAAAGATAAAAATAAAAAAATAAAATAAAAAAAAACTACTCGCACACAAAACTGGTGCGGTCCAAATGCAATGCCAACATGACCTGCTTCTAACTAAAAACTCATAAAAATCAATTCCCTATTGACTAACCCAACAAAGACCCAAAACCAACCGCAAATATCCACTCATAATTCACACCCAACCACAAAATCGACCACAATTAATTAATCTTCTCCTCAAATCCCACCCGTTGCTGTAATTTATTTACAAAGGACGAGGACCAACTCGCCCTGCTAAACTTGAACTTGCAACACGGAAAAAGCCACTGACTGCATATAAACGACGAAAACGTCGATAGAAAGCGAATTAACCATAAAAATACACAAAATAACAGCAAATGTGCAACCAAACTAATTAATTCACTCGTTTTTATCCGTATTTACTCGATTTTTAACTCCGAAATGACAATTTTGTCGATTTTTAATCGTTTCTTCTTGATAGATCATCAACCCATTAACCGACAAGTAGAGCAACGAATCGTCGGTTTACACTGGAATCTACTGACCGGAACCGGATGATGAATAAATATGGTTATAGAATAACCAACTCAAAGAATCGTAACGGAAATATATAAAAAAAAATTCAGTTTTAAAATAAAATTTTGCGAAAATGTATTTTTTTTTTGTTTCGACGATGTTTTGGTATTTTCCACGCGGGAGAAGGGCGAGTTGATGCGGCAGCGGAATTTCGAGTCTCCGTGGTTAAATGTCATTATTTCGTTTGATTGCTTGAGAAATAGTTGAATAAACCGTTAAATAATTCTAATTAAAAGAGGACGTTTAGGTTTTTTCACCCCTCGGGCTAGGATTAAATGACAAGAGGAAACACGTGCTAAAAACAAATTCAATTCACACAGTCGTGTGGTCGTCATTCCTTTGAGAGCTCTGTCTACTGAAACAGGTTCATAAACCAGTAAGTGGCAAATTCGTGGTCAATATTGCGAATTTAATTTTTTATAAACTTTAATTTAGTCATTTAAAACTAATTAAATCGTTTTTTTGTTTCATTTTATATATTTATTCTCAAATTTATATTTTTTTCTCAATTTTATATTTTTTTCTCAATTTTATATTTTTTTCTCAAATTTATATTTTTTTCTCAATTTTATATTTTTTTCTCAATTTTATATTTTTTTCTCAATTTTATATTTTTTTTCAATTTTATATTTTTTTCTCAATTTTATATTTTTTTTTCAATTTTATTTTTTTTTCAATTTTTATATTTTTTTTATTCATTTTCCATTCATTTTTCATACTGTTTGTGATTGAATTTTAAAGCATTGCAGTCAAGCTTTATGGCTTGTTCGCTTGCTGCCCCTTACTCTACATACACAGTAGGCTACCTCGTTACAACGCGGTTCACTACACGCTGAATTATACACCCTCAAAGTAAATGAGGAATACCTATTGTTACGAGTAGGGGATGACAACACATAATAAATACCTTTTCTTCTTTCTATTTATAATCCCAGGTTCAAATCGTTTAGCGGAATTTCAATTAATGCTAGCGGGATTTCTATTTATTTATTAACACTCCGATAGAGTAAAGGAAGTTAGCGGGATTCCACTTAACCCTAGCCAGATTTCAATTAAAGTTAGTGGGATTTCACTTGACCCTAGCCTGATTTCACTTAACCCTAGGCAGATTTCACTTAACCCTAGCCAGATTTCACTTAACCGTAGCCAGATTTCAGTTAACGCTAGCAGGATTTCACTTAACGCTAGCGAGATTTGCAGTTAACGCTGTTTTTCCGGAACCAAATAACACTGTATAGGACCCCATTATTACAGGTCCTCCAACGTTTCATTTTGAACCGGCCATCATATATAGGCCAGCATATAGTTGTTGTAGCTTAGGGTTACACTGTACCTAGATCCACAGAATTTCTGAAATTTCTATTTGTCGGACGGTGTTTATATTACCTGACTAACTCACCCCGTAGTACTTGACATGGGAAATGACTCCAATACAAGACATGTTAATCAAGCAGCCATTCAAGCGTGAAATCAAAACACAATGACTTCATTAGAGGAAATAAAAAACAATTAACAATCTCTCACACACATGCATACCTAACCAACTATGAAACGATCCCCTTCTGGATGTTTGATGAATATCTGCACTTTTTATCCTCGTTCGACAAATGTTTTATTCAAGATTTCATCCTGATAATTAACATTTGCTTTTACAGCTGTTTTCATGCTGATAACAGCACAAGCAAAGCAACCATGACTAAAGGTACTACGGTCTTGGTTACTGGAGCCAGTGGTTTTTATGGGCAATTCATCATCAAGCTTTTGCACGAAAAAGACGAAGAAGTCACCGAAATCCGAACATTCGACTCAACGCCTTTCGTCAAAAATTTAGGTACAGTTTTGCTGCTTTAATGCCTTGTGGCATTTATCCATGAGGGTACTAGGAGCCTGCAGGCTTTGACAGGGAGGCAGATGCCCCTGAGAACCACTGTAAGGGTGTTTGGAGCCTGCAGGCTTTGATAGGGAGGCAGATGCCCCTGGGAACCACTCTAAGGGTGTTTGGAGCCTGCAGGCTTTGATAGGGAGGCAGATGCCCCTGGGAACCACTCTAGGAGTGTTTGTAGCCTCCAGGCACTGCTCACATTGAACAAAACTTGGAAAAAGCATTGAAAAATTAGTCGGCGCATTCAATTATTTTTGTCGCGTATGAATTTTTAGACGAAATGTTTTGTTTCTGAATGCAATCGGTTATTTACAAAATAAACGATTGTTCAAGTGTCAGATTTTATCTGGAATTCCAGATAAAGTTCTAGGTCATCATCCACGCTGCACACGGGTATTTCTTTTGAGATTTTCCTTCCCTCGCTTATTTTCTATTGTTTCCAGCCCACTATAGTGATGATTATTCTTGTTGTTTACTCTAAAAATAATAATAACAGCTGCAAAATTGTACTTAGATTTCCGATCCTTGCGATCGATCTAACAGGAATCCAAGATGGCTGCCAACAAGACCCGATTTGAACGAGAAAACTTATTGCACGGAGATTTAAACAACCTAAATAGGCCGTTTATTTTCAGCCTATTTAAACAATCGCTTATGAGTTATTGAATGCTCCTAGTGAAAATTTGAAGGAAAGGAAGAAATTTTGTTAACGTTAAATAAAATCGGCAGCTAAATCTTTAGTTGCTGCTAGAGGAAGTTTATTCAATTTTTCTCATCATTTGTTTATTTTATCCAAATGAAATAGATTATACGGAGACCAAGGAAGTAAGATCAATCGTGGGTGACATATGCAACTTCAGCACTCTTTTAAATGCGTGCGAAAAGGTTGACTGCGTGATTCATGCAGCATCTGTGATTGACTTTAGTCCTAACCCCGACGTGAAGGCAATGTTCCAAAACAATGTCAAGGGTAAGGTTGAAAAAATATCATAATTTCAAACTCATTTTGTAAGATTTTTGAAAAGTGGACGCCATTTTGGATTTTGTGACGTCAGAATGGTTTAAAATAATCATCCCAAATGATTTTTTTCTAACCTTTGTTTTTGTGAATAGGTACTGAGAATGTTATTGAAGCGTGTCTCCAAGCTAAAGTGGAGCAGCTTGTCTACACCAGCACAGTTGATGTTGTGGTTGGAAAGAGTAGGTTGGCCTATGCACGTGAGATGCAAGTGGACGTTCCAGGAGATCTGCTGTTTCCAGCCTACGGCAAAACCAAATACGAGGCAGAACAGAAAGTTCTCGAAGCCAACGGAAAGTATCACAAAGACGGTAAAGTTAAACGGAAGGATAGAATTAATTACCCATAATGTCATCAATTGATCAGCAAATGCACTTAATTTTGAAGGATATTCAGTTAAAATGTCTTAGAAATATACAAAACCAACAATAATCTAGAATTTTTTAGAGAAATGTATACCATACTTTGGGACATACGATACTACGTACTACTTGTGTAGACTAGGTTCACTTTAGCCATGTTAAAACACATTCTAGCAAATGTGCTCTATGCTATTCCCAGGTTTAAACTTTAAGTCTGGTTAATCACTTTCTCCCTTTCTTTGCAGGCGATGGCAAACTTCATACCCTTGCTCTTCGGCCCGTTGTTACATACGGAGAAGGCGATCCTTACTACGTTACCAATTGCTTGAAAAATGCAGCCAGCAGTCGCGGGCTTTTGGTTCGATTGGGAAGTGGCCGAGAATTTATGCAGCAGGTGTATGTAGGAAATGTGGCTTGGGCCCATCTGGTCTCCCGCAAAGCCCTCAAAGAATACCCGGAAAAGGCCGGCGGATTGCCATATTTTATAACCGACGATACACTTCCCTGCAACGTCTTCGACTTCGTCGAACCTTTTCTGGTTTCGCGCGGATTTCGTGTTTCGGATGCTCGGATTCCGTTCTGGGTAATTTGGTTTCTGTACCAAATGCAACAAATTGTTTTGGCTTGTCTTAGTCCTGTGTACAAGCCCAGCAATCCAATAATTCCAATAGATCAAGTGTATTACGCCTGTAATACTTATGTGGTAAATCGGAAAAGAGCAACCGATGTTTTGAAATATTCGCCGATTTATCAGACAAAGGATGCTGTGGCTGGTTCTGCTAAATATTACTCCCAAGTCAAATTGTAATTCTCTTTGCAATAAATCAAAGTATAACACTTGGCCAAGGAGATTTTTTCTATTTTCTATCTTCTAACAAACTTCCACTAGCTATTGACTCTGAAATTTGCTATAAGATTATATAAGATATTTATAAGATTTACTGCGCAATCAGGCAAGATTTCCTAAGACTTGCTGTGTGACTGGATCAAAGTTCGCTTAACTTGCAGCAAGGCAACCATTTTGAACACAGTCTGAAACCTCAATTACGTCCACCAATTGTTTCTTCTTGCAGTCCCAATTAAAAGTTGATAGGGGCACTTGACCAGAGCCTCTAAGTCCAGGGGTTCTTGGGTCGCAACAAATAACTGGTTTATGGTCCTCGGAAAAACTTGGTTTATGCTCAGCAAAGTCCCATTTGCATTCTTTTCCATTCAAAATGTACAAATGATATGCTAAACACGTAACGTTTGTGGAAATTGAACATAATAATAGAGAGTTTGCGGCAGATACTTTTCCCTTACAATTATGACATTTTTACGCTATATTTAGTGTAAGGTAAAATTGGTTTGCGGTTGAAGTTTTAAGTTATTAGAGAGTTTGCGGGATGCATTTTTTCCTTATTTTTCTCTACGTTACACTATTTTAGTGCCATATCGTAAGGGAAAAATCTTTAGTGTATCGTTTTCAACACTAAATTAAAATGTAGCGCAGCCAATCAGAATTGAGAACACTATATTGTTAGCTCTGCCCATTGCAAATGGCGATAATTTTGTTGTCCCGATCAAACACATCACAGTCATAGGTACGTAGATTGAATGATAAGTGAGGCCCAAAATTGAAATTTAGGCCCAAAACCATACTTTATAGACATAATACTGGAATTTTATGCAGAAATTTGCACATTTACGCCCCCAAATTGAATTTTTAGGCCCAAAATTACTAACTGTCAGTAGTTGGCTGAAATAGTGTAGTGATAAGGGAAAAGTGCAGCCCGCAAAAACTTAATTTATCATTTTTCCCTTACACTATTTTTAAACCGTATAGTGCTTAACTGTAAGGGAAAAATGCATCCCGCAAACTCTCTATTGTTATAAAATTGTAGTTAACCTTATACATGTCACGTGATTACCGAAACCAGTAACGTCTCATTCGCATAAAAAGAGAGAATTCCTGTTTTTAACTGTTGCAATGCAATGCTGCAACTTTATTATTGTGAATTTACAAGAATTTAAAGCAGAAACAATTAGATAAACTGTAACATGTGCTCATTAGTTGCTTCATCTTCACAAGTCTCGGGTCTCACAACGTTGACTTCATTTTTAAAAAAATCTTTGCTTTTAGAAATTTTATTCTCACGGAGCCAAGCACTTTCTCCTGGGACTAGACCACCTCCGAAAGCGCCTAAAATTACACTTATTGCTTAAAACAACACTCTCTTAGAACACAACCAACCACTCCACCATCTAATCATGCAAAAAATTCAAATTATTTGTCCACATGCACTGATTTCCTGTGGATTAAAAAAAATCCCCAACCAAATATTGTCCTCCAGAGTGCAGCAAATCACTGAAAAAAAAACCCAAAAAAAAACCCTTTATCCCCCTCAAAAAAAAATATTTTTTCCAAGTTGTTTTCAATGGGCTCACAAGTCAGTTGTTGGTCATTTATCATTTTCTAACTATATGACACACACTCACACCTGTGTACACTGCTTCTCTCATCATCTGTCATGATGGCTGGAAAATAGTTCAAAACCAAAAAAAAAACAAATAAAAAACAATAAAAACTCAATTTTGGGCATGTCATTGGTCAAATCAACACCTCAATGCCCAACCAATCACTTATTCCCACCCACCCACTCACCTAAACGTCACATCCGGGTCCAAAGTTGAAATGAAACCAGCACTTGCCTGGTGTTTGGCCATGGAGCAACACATGGATGTTTATCCCTACGCCTGCAACTATCAATGGGGGAATATTCAGGTCGATTACAATGCAATTTCTAGCAATGGCGATTATGTTTTTCATGATAATTATCATTATGACGCTCCGGGAGAGAGTTTTGCAAATGGAAATGAAGTTTCGGTGAATCTGACAGGTAAGTTTGTTGGATTTTTTGGATTTTTTTGGATTTTATTGGTTTTATTGATGTAGAAACGAGAACTAAGCCGAGGAAAGAGCGAACGGCTTTTACGAAGAATCAGTTGAAGGAGCTGGAAAGTGAATTTTCGCAAAATAATTATTTGACACGGTTAAGACGGTATGAAATTGCGGTTTCGTTGGATCTTACCGAAAGACAGGTGATTTTTTTTTATTTTATATTTTTTTTTTTGTTTTTTATTTTAAATTTTAATTATGATTTTTTTATTTTTTTAAGGTTAAGGTTTGGTTCCAGAATAGGAGAATGAAGTGGAAACGAACCAAAAGCGGCCATTTTGAGAATAAAACGAAAAATATTTCGTCTTCGCACGATGTTTCGGACGACAGCAATATGTCGGCTTGATTTTTTGTGGATAAATATATACATATATTATTATTGTTATTGTAAAAGGGCAGTGGCGCTATTTTGAATGTTGTTTGTTTGATATATTTCGCATTTTTAATGCAAAATTTGCGTGGGTTTTGGAAAATTCAACATTTAAATGCAAAATTAACAGAAAATTGCACAAAATTAAAATAATTAAACATTTTTTATGCAAAACTTTCACAAATTTGGACAAAATTTACAAAAATTCAACATTTTTTATGAAAAATTTTCACAAATTCGGACAAAACTTAAAATTCAACATTTTAGATGCAAAATTTGCCCAAATTTTAAAAAAATCCAACTTTTTTTTATACAAAACCTGCATAACTTTAAGTAAATCTCTATTTTCCCAAAAAAAAAATTGTAAAAAAAAAAAAAAAAAAAATCTACGTAATAAATTTTTCTTTATATATAAATTTCACCGTAAACTTTTTTCCTTCCGAACGTCAATCGTCAACCCGGATTTGTACTAAGAAGCAACCATTTTTTTTCCTCGTGATCTTTATTTAGAAACAAGCTGACACTCAATCCACAACTGAAACGGATATACAAAAATTGTTTTTTCTTTCTTTTTCTTTCATCACGTGGTGAACAGCGGGGGATTACTGGAATCGGATATTTGGGCATTTGGGGAGATTTTCTCAAGTTTTGGCCAATTTTACGAGCGAGATTTGATAATTTAAAAGAGGCGATTTCATTGCACGTGCAACAAGTTGCCATAAATCAGCGGGGAAGGGGAATCAAAGGCGTAAAAGATTTTTGTTTTCACAAGGGGTTGCCTGGAATCCAGGGTTGGTTTCACCTTCCTCATGTGCAGCTGCACTGAATGCTCGCAACAGGTTGTTGCTGCCTCAAAAACGGGCCTAACCGTGAATGTGTACGTTTTTAGGCCCGTTTGTTGTATCGTTTTTGCGTGGCGATCGCGCGAGAACGTGGTGCATAAAAGTTCGTTTTCTTATTTAAAGTTATTTACTCACGTTTTGGGAGGTGGATACTTCGCCTCAAAGTGTTTATGACACTTTAAAGTGTGATCTGTCGATGCGACGTTCGAACTTCGAGGCGGCCATTTTGGATTTGGTTGTAAAAACCAAAACCCGGCATAAACGGATTTATAAACCACTCCGGTCGTGGATTTGATTAATGCGGTTTTTGGTGATTTTTTTGGGCTTTTTTGATGTTATTCCGTTTACAGAAACGTTAAAAACCGTAATTTTGAATGCGCCTATTGTATTATCATTATTTTTTGATAATTTGATGATTCTTTTTGGGTGCTTGATGATTTTTTTAAAATTATATTTTGAGATTTTGGTGATTTTTTTGGGTTTATCTTGGTGTTTGGGTCTTACTTTTTATTTTTTATAAGTTTAGGTGATTTTGGAATTTAGATATGTTTTTGGGTACTTTTGAAGTGGGTGAAAACACCCGTGACAAAATTTATTTTATTTTTTATGTTTTGAAATTACTTGAGGTATTTTTTGTTTGTTTTGATGATTTTGGTCATTCTTTTTTGTATCTTTGGTAATGATTTGTTTGTTGGTGTTTGAGTTGGGCTTTTGGGGCAGTTCTATGCGGATTTAGTAGTAACTGCTAAATGTGTTTGACATGTGGTGCCTGACCCGCCCAGTGAGGCGCCAAGCAGTCTGCCACATGCGTTTAGGGTGAATTTTTAAAATTGAATGGAAATTTAGATTTTTTTGTTTAAAAAAAATTACCACAATTTGGCATCAAATTTATAATAAAAAATTTTAAATACGGAGGAAAAATTACTTACAGTTTTTAATTTTCCATATATTACTACGTCCTTCATGTGTCACCTCCTGGCGGCAGTTACTAGTACAAAAAAAATCAACATAAATTAATTAATTTAAATTTAATGAATTTAAATGTTTTTTTTTTTTATAAAAAAAAATCTAAGGCATTTTCTTAAAATTCTTTTTGTAAACTCAGTATCCTAGTGTGAAACCGCATTTGAGACAAAAATGATTATATTTTCGTTACAAAAAATTAAAAATTGGAATATTTTTTCCATTTTTCTAGAAAAATAAAACCTAAAAATTTTTTTTTATATTAAATTCTCTTTTTTTTTTAAATATGCTGTATCTTTGGGTCTTAATTTTTTTTAAATAAAAACAAGTGTAGGAAATACTGGCGCAATTTTCCTACAGTTCGCGCGCTTACCACTAGGCGGCGACACATGAAAGTAAGAAAACTTAAATAACTAATGAAGAGTTCTAAAATAACAAATTTTTAACATAAAAACTCAAGAAATATTTCAGAAAAAATATTTATGGTAGAAAAATAATCATTGAACCTCGCTGATTATAAACAAATGCGAGCAAATGTGAGAATTTCAGGAAAAAAAATTTCAAACAAAATCAAAGCGAAAGATTCGTCAGCTGAGAAATTGTCGTGCGTCGAGTCATCATCCAAAGATACCTAAATAGATATCTCAAACTATCCTCGTCATGAACGATCTTGTTCCTCGGATCTTGTTCGCCACCAACTATGGCTGTATAGACAAAATAAGTGTTATTTATCGTGCACTTTTGTAAAGCATTTCTGACGTTTCGTTACATTTCGGTCAAGACGAAACCTGGAACTTATTTGACGTCATCTTCAGGATCTGGATCTTGTACGTCATCATCATCGTGACGTTCGACACGATCATAACCTTGATCTGGATCTGGTTCATCGCCATCTTCTTCGTCATCATTTATCAAGTAATCTTCAATCTTCACAATCTCCGTCAATTTTCTACTGTTCGTAAATGGATTCTTCTCCAACTGTGTTGATGTTTGCTGTAAAAAACAAAACGATTGGTGTTAACTGTTGATAAGTTTACAAGATGGAATTTAAATATTTTAAATGTATTGTCGTTTGTTTTTTTTTTCCGATTTCTAACGCCATCTTGCTCACCTTCGATCTATTTGAACAAACCATCAAGTTTGTGTACAATTGTCACGAGAAAGCTGACAAAACACGAAATTAAGAAACGAAGGTTCGGTAACTCGTAAATACTCTAGCCAGAGCGTCATTTATGTTGAAGTAAGCAGTGCCTGATTTGTGGCGCCACCTATTGCTAGAATTTATCACTAAAATCCCAAAATAAAACCATTTTCTGCTTCCATTTCATTTTATTTTATTTTTTCCCAACAACATTATACAGTCTATCTGCTGATTACAACAATATGTTAAGTGCATGTTTGTAACAAATTGATTTGCCAAGTTGCTAATAGTTGCATCAATAAAATGACTTAAAAAACAGCTAAAAGTTGGCAACATACATCAATATGTCAAGTCAAGTTGTTTGTTTGTGCTCCCTCAGCATGGTCACCCCTGGAGTTGAGGTTGAGGTGTTCTTTTCATCCCATTGTTTTGCACGGCCCCTCATTTTGGTTGTCCTCAAATACCAAATTGGTTGGTTGGTCACAACCACTTAGTTATCCCGGTGACAATAGGCTTTGTTGGTGTTAGCAACAATGGTTTTAACTTATCTGTCTAGGGTGGCATGTGGTGAGCAAACCTGACCCAGGGCACAGGTTAGTGTTTAGGGCTGCTGTGTTTGTGTTTAAATGATTCTTTCAAATGTTTTTGGACTGGATGGGAGGATGGGATTGTTTTTGTTACTCTTTTTGTGGGAATATATGTGGATGTGGAAGGAGGAATTGAATTAGTGGGTTGATCAATGAATGGAATGGAGTTTTGTGGGGTTTTTGTGAGGAGAATTTGTTTGTTTGTGTTGGTTATTTATATGGAAATTTGAAGTTGGTAGGTGTTTTTGTGTTGTGGTTTTTGTTAATGGCACCAGGTGGCATTATTGTGCCTGTAAATTGCAATTTTGGGGTTTATTGCCTAAAAGTTGTGTTTTTGCGTCTGAAATTTATTTATTTTGCTAAAAATTGCATTTTTACGGTCTAAAAATTGCATTTTGACTGTCTAAAAATTGCATTTTGACTGTCTAAAAATTGCATTTTTTTCACTAAAAATTCTATTTTTTTCACTAAAAATTGCATTTTTACTGTCTAAAGATTGCGTTTTTACTGTCTAAAAATTGCATTTTTGCTAAAAATTAAAAATTTGCATTTTTATTAAAAATTGAAAAATTGCATTTTTTTACACTAAAAATTGCATTTTTGCTAAAAATTAAAAATTTGCATTTTTGCTAAAAATTAAAAATTTGCATTTTTATTAAAAATTGAAAAATTGCATTTTTTTACACTAAAAATTGCATTTTTCTCACTAAAAATTGCATTTTTTCAACTAAAAATTGCATTTTTTCAACTGAAAATTGCATTTTTTCAACTAAAAATTGCATTTTTTCAACTAAAAATTGCATTTTTTCAACTAAAAATTGCATTTTTTCAATTAAAAATTGCATTTTTTCAACTAAAAATTGCATTTTTTCAACTAAAAATTGCATTTTTCTCTGTAAAAACTAAAGTTTGAGTCTAAACTTGCACTGTTCCACATTTACTAACCGAAAATTCCGTTTCTTCCGGCCAAAATTGCATTCTTCCAGCACACCCTACACGTGTGCACTTCAAATCCAAATCCAGCATTTTAATTGAAGCCTCATCAAATCGTGTAAACTCTAAACCACTCTTCACTGATTGATTGATGGACCCTTTCACCTTCCCCACCCCACACACACACGCATCCAAATTGGTTCCTGAGGTCCAATCAAAACACAACATCAAAAACGACCAAAACTTTTGCAAAAAAGGCCCCAAAAAATACCAAAAAAAAACTCAAAAAAGGGCCCTCAATAAGGGCCCCCAAAAAAGGGCCCCACACAACATAAATCCTCTTCTGGTGCCGAATAACATCAAAAACGAGCCGAATTTGTGCCAAAAGGGCCCCAAAAAGAGCCCCAAAAAAGGGCCCCAAAAAGAGCCCCAAAAAAGGGCCCCAAAAAACCCTCAACAAAGAGCCCCACACACCATAAATCCTCATTGGTGCCCAATATCATAAAAAAAAGCCGAATTTGTGCAAAAAGGGCCCCAAAAAGGGGGCCCCCAAAGAGGGCCCCCAAAAAAAGCCTCAATAAAAGGGCCCTACACACCAGAAATCCTCTTCCGGTGCCCAATTACATCAAAAGCGAGCCGAATTTGTGCCAAAAGGGCCCCAAAAAGAGCCCCCAAAAAGGGCCCCCTAAAAAAAGCTTCAAAAAAGGGCCCTACACACCAGAAATCCTCTTCCGGTGCCCAATTACATCAAAAGCGAGCCGAATATTTGCAAAAAGGGCCCCCAAAAAATCCTAAATAAAAGGGCCCCCCAAAAAACCTCAATAAAAGGGCCCCATATACTTAAATCCTCTTCCGGTGCCCAATTACATCAAAAGCGAGCCGAATATTTGCAAAAAGGGCCCCAAAATGGACCCCAGGAACAAAATCCAGCTCCGACTTGCAGCTAAAACGCAATTACATCACAAACGATCCCAAAATGTTGAGACAAGGCCCGACAAAGAGACATTTTCGAGCCTTTTGCCTTTAATTGTGAGCATAATGTTGGTGCAGAGGAGCTTGGAATGTTATCGTAGGTGTAGTTAAGAGGTGTACATCTTCATCGAAACTGCGAGTGCAAGTGAGTGGCCTCGAGGGACAGGACTGATGATACAGTGGATCCAGTCTTGTTAGCACACTGTCTAATTATGCATTCATGAGCTTATCCGGGGGCTTGTTCGCGCTGGGTGGGCTCGACTCAAACGACGGCGCGAACGAATCGATGGGCGAAATTCGCGTTGTTCGTTCGGTTCAATTTGGACGCGAAAAGGAGAAAAGAAGAAGAAGAAGAAAAGGAAGCAAAAGTTGGAAACGAGTTTGGGCGCACGTTTTAATGAGTTTCCTTCAATTGGGGGGGCGAAGGCGAATACACAACGTCGGCTGCCCCTCGTTGCTCTTTATTTCCTCCTTTTTAATCAACTAGTCATGTGGTGTCACGATGGGACTCGCCTCCGTTTCCCATTGATTTTGCTGCCAACGTTCGTCTCGAGGGCTGCGTAAGTCGAAATAAATTAAAACTCGTGTTGTGGCGAATTATTTCGCGCCGATCCACGGCTCCACGAAAACAATTAACACTCGTGCACATCAAAATCTAAAAAAAAAAATATATATTTTTATTTTTTATTTTAGAATAATTTTTTTGGATTTTTTTTGACATTTTTTTGAATAATTATTTCAAAATTTTCGATTTTAAAATTTTTTGAAATTTTTGTTTTTCTAAATTGAATGATAACGTGGAGGGTGGTGGTTGATTAGTGTTTTCTTGGTGGACCCGGGCCCACCAGAGTCGTGGGTGACCCCGGGCTGCCGTGTGACGTGACCCGACAACTCCCCTTGTTCATCAAGCAAGGAGCGATGCGGGGAAGTGTTTGCTGCCCCCGCGCGCAGTTTATGTGATTGTTCGGTAATCGAGCCATTACGAGGCAAAACTAAGTGGCTGTGGCTCAAACACTTAGTGGCTTGGGTGAAATTCTGCTGTTTTTTTAAGGATTTAAATGTTTGGTTGTTGGAGTAGTGGTAATACGGAGTAATAAAGAGTACAAGATGGAATGGACAAGTGGTTTACATGTTTAATGTGATGTTTGTGCATAAATAAATGATGTGTGTGTGTGGGAATAACGTTATTTATGCATGTAAAAGTGAAGAATATTTTTATCTTTTTAATTCTGTTTTTGCACGATTTTCTTTATTTTAGTTCTGTTTTTTGCAGAATTTCCATGCTTTTAATTCTGCTTTTGCATGATTTTCATGTTTTTAATAGTTTTTGCATGGATTTTCTGATTTTTATGTTTTTAATTGTTATTTTTATGGTTTTTATATGATTTTTATGGTTCTAATTCTGTTTTTGCATAGTTTTCTTACATTTTACTCTGTATTTGCATGATATTCATACATATTACTCTTTTTTGAATGATTCTCATGCTTTTGGATCTATTTTTGCATAAAAATAACTCATTTGTGTGTTAATACCTCAATTTTTGGTTAAACAAACATTATTTACATGTTTATTGGTTGTGTGTTTGCATAATATACCATGTTTAATGTTTGAGAAAAGTATTTCTAGGCAAATAAAAGCCATCTGCTTGGTTTAGAAATATTAGATTTTTTTAAGTAAATAAAATTTGTGTGCTTAAAAAACCACTATGTATGTAATATATATATATAAAATTACACACACATATGTATACATATAAATAGTAAATTTATTTATTAGTTGAATAAACTTTAATTGGATAAATGAAAAAAAATTCAAGGACATTAAAATAAAGAAATTGGATTTAAATAAACCACAAATATAACTCAATTTATCTGATTGATTTTAATGCAGTGGAAAAATAAACCCAAAAAGTCAGAAAAAAAGAAAATTATGAAAAATCCAAAAAGTCGAAAAAATAAACAAAAAAATCCCAAAATTTAACAAAATCAACTTAAAAATCAACTTAAAAATCCACATTTTAACAAAATCAACTTAAAGATCCACATTTTAACAAAATCAACTTAAAAATCCACATTTTAACAAAATCAACTTAAATATCCACATTTTAACAAAATCAACTTAAAAATCCACATTTTAACAAAATCAACTTAAAAATCAACAAAAAAATCCAAAATTTAACAAAATCAACTTAAAAATCGACAACAAAATCCACATTTTAACAAAATCAACTCAAAATTCAACAAAAAACCCCAAAATCAACAAAATATCAAACAAAATCCAATCAAAACACAACAAAACCGGAAATACCAACCAAAAACTCCCTTAAACAGCAAAATAAAAAAGAAGAAACACTTCCCACTCCTACAAAAACCAAAACAAAAATAATAAAATCAATTTTTTTCTAATACCAAAAAAAAAAAAAAAAAAAAAAAAGAATTTGGGCGTGTCCTTCGTGCCCGAGACGCCGATTTGAAATCCCCGTGTGGGAAATACTTTTAATGAAATGTGCGCCTCGCGTGCTGTTCCACCCTCGCTCCCATCCCGCTCTCCAGAGACCCCCATCCATACACCCCGTCCCCGTCCCCGTCCGCGTCCCCCACAAAACTTGCCCAACGCTGGCACCGACCATCAATAACGCGCTAATAAGAAGAAACGCTACACGTGCGCACCCTCCAGCCTCGTGTTAGCAAGTCCCATGTTTACGGATCACGTGTCACTTGTTATTGCTCTCCTTGTCATCAGACACGACGTTTGTCCGTCTCGGATGCCTCGAGCACCCTCGAAAGCGCGTTCCACAGCGCCGTTTGAGACTTAAACGCGGGTCGGCAACGCTTTGATATAATATGCACATATGCAAATGTTAAACAAATGGCGCGCTTAATTATTCCGCGCAATAAAGTGGGGAATGGAGGAAAGATAGATAGACGAGGGCGGTTTGTGGCCAATTGTTGGTCGGTCGGTTCGTTCGTAGGTTGCCGTGTTTGTTTTGCGATTTTTCGGCGAGCACATTCAATGTCAATGTTTGCATTTTGTGCTGGCGAATTAATCTGCATTTTAAATTGTTATGTTTTCGGTTTTTCTTGTGGTTTTCATTTTTATTTTTTTTTTGGCACTTGTTTTGGTGTTTTAAAGAAGAAAAACGAGGATTTTTGAAGAAAAAGAATTTTTGATTTTGTGGTTTTTTGTGTTTGTTTTGATTTTATTCACTTTTGGGAAGTTATTTTGGATTTTTGATGTTTTAAAGTAATTAAAACAAGGATTTTTGAAGAAAAGAAATTTTTTATTTTGTAGTTTTTGTGGTTTTTGTAGTTTTTGTGGTTTTTGGTGTTTATGTTTAGATTTTATTCACTTTTGGGAAGTTATTTTGGATTTTTGGTGTTTTAAGTAATTAAAACAAGGATTTTTAAAGAAAAAAAAATTTTGATTTTGTAGTTTTTGTGGTTTTTGGTGTTTATGTTTGGATTTTATTCACTTTTGGGAAGTTATTTTGGGTTTCTGATGACTAAAAACAAGGATTTTTGAAGAAAAAGAATTTGTGATTTTGTGGTGTTTGTAGTTTTTGGTGTTTATAGAAAGAAGTAAAAGCAGCTTAAATAGAATGGTTCAATGAGTGAAACTGAGGAAAAGGTAATTTTAATATTTTTTTCTTCTGTATACTGGATGTTAGATGTGAAATTAGTATATGAAATTGGATTTTTGATATTTGTAATTGACTAAAAGTTAATTTCTAATTAGTTTTTTCCACTAGATTTTTAAACGTTGAAGTAATTATAAAAGTGATTTTTGACAAAAAGTAAATTTAATTTTTCTTTTGTTAAATTTTGTCTGGAAACTGGTAAAAATAGAAGAAAAAAAAACTTTGAATGCCCATAATTGAGAAAATCTAAATTCTATTTTCCTAAAAACAGCAAAAGCAGAAACTATAAATGACATAAACCAAACTCTCATTTTTCTCTTTCAAATTTTACATCTAGAAACAACTAAAAACTGCAAAAACAAAAATCTTTATTCCTCCATAACTGAGTAAAACTAAAAAAATCCAATTTTTCCTCCCAAAAAATTAAAAAGCACAAAACCAAAACCCAAAAACACCAAAAGCAAAAATCTCTAATCCCCCATAACTGATAACAACTAAAAATTCCAATTAAAATCTTAAAATCTTACAAATTAAAGCTTATGTAACACTTAAAACACCAGAAATCAAAATGCTTAATCTCCCATAATTGACAAAAACTAAATTTTAATCTCCCAAAAACCCCAAAAACCCAAAAAACAAACTATAATTGAAATAAACTAAATTCTCTCTCTCTCTCTCGACGAAATTTCAAAACAACAAAATTTTCCAACCAAAACCAACAAAAACAAAATTTTAAACTCCCCATAATTAACAAAAACCAATTTTATACCAAAAAAAAAATTTTTGTTAAATTTTTTTTTAAAAAGAAAATTTTAAAAAAAACAAAAAAAAACAATTAAATAAATGGGCAAATCTGAGCCTTCCATCCATCCAGTTGAATTAAAGCATTTATCATGCAATCACCTCCAATCATCGTCAAAAAAATACGAATTAAGCAGAAAAAGTTGAAATTACAGTAGTGGCTGCAGTTGATTTTGCAGGGACTTAGCAGCGCCTCCCCGTGCAAGTGTCCCGGCACGGAGAAACTATTAGGGTCTCTAATTACATAAAACTAAAGCCAGGTCTGCGCGGAATGTTGCCCCTACCAAAAGACCACCGGCGTCGAGGCCGCGGGAGTCCGGCGCGAAATGACGGCCGCTGTGCCACGTAATAGGAAAAGTATGGAGTGCCTCTACCCGAGCCTGCCTGTCATGGATCCTCCAACCTCCTCCTCCTCGCTAATGGCCCGAGGGGAGACAAGGCGCTTGTTAAACTCAGCAGGAAAACACCCAGACACAGACACCTGGTTACAACAATTTATGAATGCACTGCGAGCACATCAGCGCCAGCCTCAGCCACGCCGCCATTTTACTCGCTTTCTTGCGCGAAGCTGCCGCATTTCGCGCTCGGCTTTTGCTTCGATGTCGTCCGAGGTGGGATTTGTGTTTTGAAGGTTTAAATTGGTTTTGCTTGTAATTGTGGTGAGGTGAATGCGTTGAATGGGGGACGGGTGTTGCGGAATGTGTAGGTTTTGTCGCTAGGTGGCAAATTTTGCAGGTTTTTGCTTTTTGCGCAGGTGACAAATTTTCTGCTTTTATTTGTGGCAAATTTTGGCAGATTTTGGCTTTAATCAGCAGATTGTAGCTTTAATCAGCAGATTTTGGCTTTAATCAGCAGATTTTGTCTTTAATAAGCAGATTTTGTCTTTAATAAGCAGATTTTGTCTTTAATAAGCAGATTTTGTCTTTTACAAACAGATTTAGTCATTTATAAGCAGATTCTGACTGTTATAAGCAGATTTTTACTGTTATAAACAGATTACGCTTTTACGTGGCAAGTTTTTAAAAATTTTGATTTTGATAAGCAGATTTTGCCTTCTATAAACAGATTCTGTCTCTTATAAACAGATTCTGTCTCTTATAAACAGATTTTGTCTCTTATAAGCAGTTTTTGTCTCTTATAAGGATTTTTTGTCTTTTGTAACGATTTTTTGCCTTTTATAAGCAGATTTTGCCTCTCATAAGCAGATTTTGCCTCTCATAAGCAGATTTTGCCTCTCATAAGCAGATTTTGCCTCTCATAAGCAGATTTTGCCTCTCATAAGCAGATTTTGTCTTTTATAGGCAGATTTTTGCCTTTTACAGTACATGGCAAATGTTTGCAGATTTTGACATTTATATAGCAAATTTTGTCTTTCGTGTGAAACATTTTGCATTTATTTCGCATATTTTGCCTTTATTTAAGCCAAATTTGCCTTTAATTAAGCCAAATTTGCCTTTATTATTGCGGATTTTTAGACGTCTAATTTTCTAAAATAAATTCATCAGTTCACACTTCTTTCCATGAATCAAAAACCAAACTCGTTTTAGTCGTTTTAGCTGTTTAAAACCAGTTTCATACACATCAAAACTTCCAAATATTTTAATAATTCTCCTTTCCAATCACATTTATCCTTCTCAGTCACAAAAATGCATAAAATGAATTTATTAAAAAAAGACAAAATTCATTTCCTAATTAAAATGCTATTGCGCAAGAAAAATCGTGGAATCATTTGGCAGCGAAGAAATTAAATTTCCTTGTCGCCGGTCCCGCGAGACGTCCAGTTGCGAGAAACCCAATCGATGTCCACGCTGTGAGATTTATCAAATCAATTTAAATTGAGGCTTGCTAATAAATCAGTGCATGAATAATGAAACATTCTAATCCCCGCACTTGAATCGAACTTAAATGAAACCATTAAAAATAATAACAACAATTGTTTGCGAACTTCTCCATATGTGCTAATGATATTTCACTAATAGGACCAAATGGGTGTGATATTTGCTGTGATTTGTGGTGTGACAGGTGATAAATGAATGTCGTAAAAGTGTATGGATTTTTTTTTTGTCTGGAAAAATTTTTTTTCTGCAATTTTTTGCATTTTTTTGGAATTTTTTGGGGGTTGGCTTTGCTGCATCACTTGTTTAGCGCAAACTTTTTCTTAAATGGCGAAATTTCGACATATTTTGTGCAAAATTAATTTTTTTGAAATAAAAAACGGTCAAATCTGATTGATGTTTACACCATTTACATCATTTCGAGTGTAAATAGTCGTTAATGTTTGAATAAAATCGATTTTTGGAGTTCAATTTTGTCTTCTCATGTTATTCCTATGGGCAAAAAATGGCCATTAGTTTTGGTGATGATTCACCCAGATCTTCAAGGACCGTGTGATGGTTCTGGCAAATATTGATTTGTATTGATTGGTTTTGGCTGTGTACAAATAATCCCAAGGTAATCAAAGGCTTAAATAAAAGAAATGTTCAATTATTTATGAATAATTATCTGTGCAGACAATTTTTCTTTTTTTGTGTGTGTTTAGCAAAGGGAGTTGCTGGGTGACAAGAGGTTTGTGACTTTGACGTAACAACTTGTGACAAAGGAGGAGGGGGTTGTCAAAACTGTCTGTTTTTTCTGCCAAACATGTATGTTAGAAGAAGCTCAATCAATTCCAGACTAAAATCTTGATCTGTTTACCTTTTTGTAGTGGGTTTGATAGTTCTGTGCTTTGGTTTCTGTGGATTTGCTGTTTATTTTGCCTTATTTTGATGGAATTTACCATTTATTTACGTTATTTTCATTGAATTTCCCATTTATTTGCCTTATTTTCATTGAATTACCCATTTATTTTCCTTATTTTCATTGAATTTTCTGTTTATTTTGCCTTATTTTGATGGCATTTACCATTTATTTGTCTTATTTTTATTGAATTTCCCATTTATTTGCCTTATTTGCATTGAATTTCCCATTTATTTGCCTAATTTTATTGAATTTCCCATTTATTTGCCTTATTTGCATTGAATTTCCCATTTATTTGCCTTAATTTTATTGAATTTCCCATTTATTAACCTTATTTTCATTGATTTTGTTGTTTATTTTGCCTTATTTTTATAGAATTTACCATTTATTTATCTTTTTTTTATTGAATTTGCTACTTATTTACCTTATTTTTATTAAATTTGCTACTTATTTACCTTATTTTTATTGAATTTGCTACTTATTTACCTTATTTTTATTGAATTTGCTACTTATTTACCTTATTTTCATTGAATTTTCTACTTATTTTCCTTTTTATCATTGAATTTCCCAATAATTTACCTTATTTTTATTGAATTTCCCATTTATTTACCTTATATTCATTGAATTTGCTGTTTGTTATGCCTTATTTTGATGGAATGTACCATTTATTTACCTTATTTTCATTGAATTTGTTACTTATTTACATTATTATCATTGAATTTGCTACTTATTTATCTAATTTTTATTGAATTTGTTACTTATTCCCCTTTTTATCATTGAATTTCCCAATAACTTACCTTATTTTCATTGAATTCCCCATTTTTTAACTTATTTTATTGAATCTGTCATTTGTTTACCTTATATTCATTGATTTAGTCATTTCTTTGCTTTGTTTCCATTGTCTTTGTCAAAATGTTGTTGCAAATTGTTTTTTTTTTTAGTTTTTTTTATGTCCATTTATATCTAAAAAGTAAAAAAAATAAAAAAAGAATTTAAAATTAATAAAGAGGAAGAAAAAATGTTTCTTTTTCCATTACATTAGATTGCAGTTTGGATTACAGCTCTGATCTCTTTGAACTTTGTAGTATACACCATCATTAACACGCTGTCGACGTAATAGATCTGTTCTTTGACAGTCCAAAACCAATTTGAGAGTGGGGAGATTGCACGGGGGAATCGGGTGACATTCGTTTTCAACATCCACTCCATGTGGCTGTTTCGAAAACCCGAAATTTTAATTGAAAAACTATAAACGGAATGAGAGTTTATTTAATTAAATTATTAAAATATCGTTGAGGTTTTATTTGTGTTTTTGTTGTTTTATTATTAGATAATTATTTATTCATTCTGAAATGCAATCAATATTTGTTAATAAACGAATTTCGCTTTTTGTTCCGCTATAAACGATTTATCAATCGTTCCCAATGGCGGAAGATTCAACCCGGAACTAGCGAACCGGAAGTTTGCGAGGTTGAAGTTATGAGGACGTTTTAATTTTAAATTAAATTATAATAATACGATATAAAAATCGATTTAATGGGCGGATTAATTTCATTTATTATGTTTATTATCTTAGAAAAATCAAAACATGAAAAATATCGAACGGCTCTAAATCTTAAGGGTATCGTTCGGTGCATAGACGACTACAACCACAAATAAAATATGGAAAATTTTGTAATAAAATCGTGAAATTGTCTTTAATTTGAATTTTTAACATTTTAAAATATTTAAATTTTAGATTTTAAATTTTTTAACAAGAAATCAGTTAGACGCAGAACGATACCTCTTAAGGTCTTAAATCAATTTATCTTTCGAACATTACACGAATTAAAAACCGATAAAAATACATTTTAAACATAACAAACGCTGATTCATGATATTTCCAACCATTTTCCTCCAACCTTTCCTCATTTCTCGACATTTAGACGCGGAAACGTCAATCAAATCCCACATTTACATCAAAATCGCCCATTTACATGTCATTCCCTTTCCATACGGATGAAAAACCCAAACAAAACATTCATATCTTGTTCAAATTCCATACACAGCACCTGGAAAAAGCAATAAAACATGACAAATATAGTCACCAGCAACTTAAGCAAATAAATTTCACATTTAATGAGATAAGCTGCGCAAGCGAGTTCATTAGCTGCGCGCTATCGATCGCGTTTAACACCGCACCGCGCATGTTTTCATTATTTTTATGAATAATTTTTTTAGAAATATTTTTCTTTTTTTCTTTTTCTTATCAGATGAATTTTTATTCGCCGAATCGAGTCAATTTAGACGCATAGGAGTATAATTGGCACGGGGGGAGGACGGGGCCGCGAGCATGGGTCGCTCGTTGTGGCTAATTGGAGGGGATTTGGGTGGACGGGCCTTGTGCAGCTTGTTGCCATTGGTCGGTGGGTTTGGGCAAACTCCGCCTGTGGTGGGCATGTTTTGGTTATCGCTTGTTTGGGTCGGCCATTGCGCATTGGCGCTTGTTTTAGCTGTCAATTCGCACGCATCAAATTATATGAAAAAAAAAAGAGAAATGAAAGAAATCATCGCGTTCCACTGGATAATTGAGTGTGTGTGTGGAATTGAAGGAGATGTAGGCATGTTGTTAATGATTTGATGGTTTGGTTGCATGTAAATCAATGGCGCTTGTGTAATAAAGTTGGATTTTTTAAATGGAGAAAATGTTGGTGGGATTAGGAGAATAATGAATGATTCGAGTCGTTTGGTGGATGGAATGGTGTTTCTTTTTGGGAGAAATAGAGTTTTTGTATTTGATTTGGGTGTAAATGCATCTGAAATATCATTTTACACTTGTTATGGGTGTAAATAAGTTTAAAATATTATTTTTAAACGTGTTTTGGATGTAAATGCATTTGAAATATCATTTTTACAGTTGTTTTGGGTGTAAATAAGTTTAAAATATCATTTCTACACTTGTTTTTGGTGTAGATGCATTTTAAATATCATTTTTACAGTTGTTTTGGGTGTAAATAACTTTAAAATATGATTTTTACACTTATTTTTGGTGTACATACATTTTAAATATGATTTTTACACTTGTTGTGGGTGTAAATAAGTTTAAATTATTATTTTTACACTTGTTTTGGGTGTAAATAAGTTTGAAATATCATTTTTACACTTGTTTTGGGTGTAAATTAATTTGAAATATGATTTTTCACACTAAACTTGGGTGTGAATGCATTTGAAATATCAGTTTTACACATACTTTGGGTGTAAATACGTCTGAAATATCAGTTTTACACATACTTTGGGTGTAAATATGTTGAAATATCAGTTTTACACATACTTTGGGTGTAAATATGTCTGAAATATCATTTTTACACATGTCTTGGGTGCTTTTCTCTCTTAAACAACATTTTTATCTTTTTAGATCTTAATAAATCCTTTATAAACATAACAATATACAAATAAAACACAATACACAAACACCTAGACATCAATAAACACTTTAAAAATAACATATTTTGACATTTACACTTACACAGACCTCAATAAACATTGCAAAAAGAAGATAATTTGATATGTACACGTACGACGTTAATAAACATCAATATACAACACACCTAGACATCAATAAACATCCAAAAAATGAGATAACTCGATATTTACATCTTCACAGACACCAATAAACCCTTCTTAGACCCAAATGTACACGTAAATCCATCCAGTTTACGCCAATAAATGGATTACACAAGATAAAAAAGCAACAAATTCAGTCGTATTCAATCGAAACTCGACCATTTCGATCATCTTTCATCTATTCTCACCAGTTGCACTCAATAAATTCTCGAGAAATTTAATTTTCTCGTATTTGCGCCGTTGCTGTTTCACTTCTTATCACGTATCGTGGTTTAGGACCATCGATGGACGGGGCGTGGACAACTTTTATTGCTTTTGGTGACAGCTGTTCTTACACAACCCGAAAAATATATATATAAAAAAAAAACGAAGAGAAAAAAGTGTCTAATAAAAGAACGAGAAATAAACAAGGTGCAGGCGGATGATGATGATCGTGGAAAAACTGGCGGCGCATTGGTTTTTATTCGGTGCCGGGCGAGCTCGTTAGACCCCGGACCACGCCCTCGACGTGGGAGGTCGAGATCTGTGTTTCCGCCATTCGCGAGGAGATGATAGACCCTGTTAAAATTACCACTCTCGCTGCTCCCATGCTTGATTCACTGCCCTTGGGAGCCCCGTTTAGCAATAAATATACAAAGGGAGAGTTTACACTTGTTTTACACGCTTTACAGCGCTTTGTTTGCATTTTTTTGTCGTAGGAAATGATGGAAAATGGGTCAATGATGATTAATTGCAATTTGATTATGATGGGTAATTAAAAATTTAGAGGTTTTTTTTTTAATTGGAGGTACTTAGTTTGGTTGTGTTTGTTGTTTGATGAGGTATTGGTTAATAGAAAGATCGTTAAAAGGTGGATTTTGAGTTTTTTGTGCGTTTTTGGGGTTTGACGGGAGGTGGGGATTTTTAGGCGGAGGGAGGTCGTTATGTCTCGGTAGGAAGGGGAGGAAAACACCGTCGAAATAAAAATGTATCGATTTTTAGATCTTTTTTTTTTTTAGTAAATTAAATGAATTAAATCAAGTATATTTTATTACATCACAATGTTTTATGTCGTTTGGAATTAATTTATTTGTGTTTTTAACGCGTTTTGGGAGTTTTTGTGTTTCAACGGAGGGTTTTGGATTTCCTGGCGGGGGGAGGTCGATGTGTCGCGGCATGAGTGAAGTGCAAACACCGTCGAAGTGAAATAGTGTCAATTTTTTAATTTTTTTTTTTGGGGGAAAAAAAATTGAAAAAATTGGAAAAAAAATAGAAAAACAATTCTCAGACACAGTGGAGACGGAAAAGTTTGCTTTACACTTTAATTCTGCCACCAGTCAATGATTTACTCACCTACTTTGCGCGAGCTGACAAACTTGTTCCCAGGCGTCACTAAACGTGCTCTCTGCTCTGCTCTTTCAACGTTAATTGGCTCCCTTGACACCTGCACTCGCATAACAACATGACAACATATTCATTTATTATTTTAACAATTTTCCATCGCAGAAAAAAATACGAAATAATTTTATTTTATTTTATTTTTTTTTTTAAGTTGGTTTGAAAAAATTTAAAAAAAGAAATTGACATGTGGAAAAAATAATGGAGCAAATGTGGGCCGTCAAACCGAGGGTCTTAGAACGTCATTTCGGGGATTAAAACGACGGAAAACGAGATTAAAATGCTGCAAAGACAGACAGATGTTTTTTCCAATTGAAATATTGAGGAGAAAAAATTGAAACAGAATTATTTTTTGTTTGAATATGTTGATAGGTTGTTGCGAAATATTTGAAATTGTAGGAAAATGGATAAAAGTGTTTAAAAATGTTTAAAAATATTGAAGAATATATAAAAAAAAATTAGAATGTTGAAAAACGTTAGGAAATGTTGGATAAATTTTAAAAATTTTTTAAAAAAGGTTGGGTAATATTTTAAAAAATACTTAAAAAATAGTTAAAAATGATGAAAAATGTTGGAAAATATTTGAAAAAGAGTTAAAAAATGATGAAAAATGTTGGAATATATTTGAAAACTAGTTTAAAACGATGAAAAATATTGTAAAATACTTAAAAATGATGAAAAGCATTGTAAAATACTTAAAAATAATGAAAAGTGTTGGAAAATACTTAAAAATGATGAAAAATATTCTTAAAAAATCCTTAAAAATGGTGGAAAATGTTGGAAAATGTTTGAAAATATTTCTAAGGTGGTAAAAAATGTTGGGAATGAGTAGAAATTGTTGGGAATGGGTAGAAATTGTTGAAAAATATTAGAAATGAGAAGAGCAAATGATGGAAAACGTTAAAAATGTGGAAAAAAAATTGAAAACGTTGAAAAATGTTGAAAAATGGTGGTAAACGTTGAAAAATGTTGAAAAATGTTGGTAAACGTTGAAAAATGTTGAAAAATGTTGGTAAACGTTGAAAAATATTGAAAAATAATTTGAAATCGTTGAAAAATGTTCAAAATTATTTTGAAAACGTTGGAAAAAAATTGAAAACGTTAGAAAATATTTTAAAAATATTGATAATAAAAAAAAAATAATAAAAAAAAAAAAAAAAAAAACTTTTCCCTTTAAAATCTTCATTTGCCTCTTCACACCCAACAAATTCATCCCTCAAATAAAACTTTATCCCAACATTAAAAACATTGATTCCTCCTTCAAAATCCACAACTTAAAATCAAAAAAAAATCCTCCTTCCATCGAAAAACACCAAAATGTCGCCTATCTATCTATCTATCCTCCAACGTGAGAACGATCCGCCAACGTGAGAACCCGCTGACGGTACCACGGGAGCTATCATCATCATTACCCGTAGACCCAACAGCACCGAACAGAACAGATTCGCGAAATGGCAGAAGGGGCCACGAAAAGAAAAGCCCAACCCCCCGTGGACACTCGCAAACTTGTTGTCCCTCTGCCACAAAGGCCTGTTGGGTCTCCGGCGGCAAATAACTCCGCCTACCGACCAAATGGATCCCTAAAGTCAAACTCCTTTGTCATCTTCGTCCATCACGAGACCGTGGCGAATGGCGAGTCGCCTCGTTCTCGACGTCCCCCTATGGAGGGACGCCAACTATTGTGTGCGCGGTGACCCCAGGTGCTAATGGCGTTGTTAAGAGATAAAAAGAGGCCCCTTCTGTCAGTGGTGAGGATCAATAAACCGATCATGCATTCGGACCAAAGATAACACAAAGTCACGATGTATGCGAGCGCTTTTAATTGCGCCGCGAGAAGGGAATAACAAAGTATTTGCGCTGGAATTTTTCGACACGTTTCGATACCGCGGACGTGCTTTCGGCGCCGATTGAGATGTGCAATTAAAGAGCTTCGGTGTATGCGGGGTGAAGGAGCGGAGGGAGGTTTGGTTTGGTTGGGGTTAGTGTTAATTAAAGGCATTTGATGTTTTTACAGAATTTGGCCGATGAATTTGGTGTTTTTATTGAGTTTTGGGGATCAATTTGATGTTTTTCTACAAAATTTGATCGTTTTTAAGTTTTTGACAATAAATTTGATGTTTTTCTATCAAATGTGATCATTTTTAAGAGTTTTTGACAATAAATTTGACGTTTTCTCGAGGTTTAGACAACAAATTTGATATTTTATCCAGTTTTTGGAAACAAATTTGATGTTTTTTCGAGTTTTTGGCAACAAAATTGATGTTTTCTCAAGGTTTTGACAACAAATTTGGCGTTTTCTCGAGTTTTTGGCAACTAATTTCATGTAATTTCTGATTTTTTGACAACAAATTTTATGTTTTGACAACAATTTTCATGTTTTGACTAAAGATTGGATGTTTTTCTTGAGTTTTAACAACAATTTTCATGTTTTAACTAAAGATTGGATGTTTTTCTTGAGTTTTAACAACAAAATTGATGTTTTTGGTTGAGTTTTTCATCGTTTTCAAATTAAATTTGATGAATTTTATGAGTATTTTGTCGGTCTCGCCTTCAATCTGGTTTTTCTTTTAATAAGTAATAATTCTATTAAATCGTTTTGTAGTTAAATCAAAAGTTTTATCGATCAATTCCTGGGTTTTCTAAGGGTTTTGCTATTTGGTCGTTTTCCAGTTAAATCCATGAGTTTTGTCATTTACTTTGATGGTTTCCTCACAGCAATTTGTCAATAACGGAGGAAGTTTTGTATATGATTTTTGCAAATATATTTGATATTTTTCGTACACATTTCATCAATAAATTTCACGTTTATTTTTAAGATTATCAACAAATTTACAATTTTCCACCAGTTTTTACTCATTTCCAGTCAAACCACACACTAAACAACAAAGTTTACGATTAAAAAAAGCCATTAAAACCACACATTAAAATAACAAAACATAAACAACCAACTATAATTACCCAAAATTTTATCCCCAATTTATCATTCAAAACCTGTCACCAAACACATGGGCACAACACCAAAATAAATAAAGAAGAAAAAACACAAAAAATACCCAAAAATACCCAATAAACAAGGAAAAAACAAGAAAAAAACAAGAAAAAACAAGAAAGAAACAAGAAAAACAAGAAAAAGCAAGAAGAAAAACCAGAAAAACACAAAAGAACACAAAAAACAAACAAAAACACCGAAAAAACAAGAAAACCCAAACAAAACTATAAAAACTAAAAAAAAAACATGAAAAAACCAAGTAAAAAAAGAAAAACTGAAATAAAACAACAACAACCTCGCAAAACCAAGAAGAGAACAACAAAGAAACCAAAAACCAAGAAAAAAACAACAAAACCCAAATAAAACAACAAAAAACAACAAAAATGCCCAAAAACTAAGAAAAAAAAACAAATAAAACAATATAAAAACAACAAAAACATAAAACAACAAGAAAAAAAATAAATAAAAATAAAACAACTAAGAAAAAGCGTCAAAAAAAATAAGATTGGTATTTATTTTTCGAATAAATTGGTTGCCCATCCATACCCATAAAACGAAATAATTAATCACTTAATAATCCGGGAGGGCGGGGGGTGAGGTGCGAAGCCGCCAGGGGCAGTTGCCATTCGGCCAGGATTTGTGGACTTCAGCGACGCAGGGGGATAACGTGTTTAATTTTGAAATTACAATGCTCACGCCGGCCCGGCTCGCGTCATGGCCGCAGGGGCGACCACCCGTGAGCGAGCCGGGCGAGAATCAATCTTGTCACGAAGCAAATCGTGCCACCTGGCGGCTACAAAAACGACGCCTGCTTAACCTCATTCGCGAACCGGCGAGTCGAGGGAGGAGCCAGCGGGTCGCCACCACAAAAGCGCCCACGGTCGACGCCCACACTAAACAAAATCACACGAAACGAGATGAAATGCAATGAAATCATGAAATGAAATGAAATGAAACTTCTTTCGGCTCCTGTTGCTCGAGTTGACGGATGGCATGGCCGCAATCTCTGCCTCAATATTCATGTCGCGCCGCGCACTTTCTACACATTTCTCACGTATTACTACTAATAAAAGAAGGGACAAGCATTTATACTGCTTTTTTCCACTTTGGTTCAGGTTGAGGAGTAGTATTTGCACAATTGCACATATTAATTGGTTTTTCAGTTTATCTACTAGATATAAATGGAATTTTGGGTTTATCTACCAGATATAAATGGATTTTGGGATTATCTAGCAGATATCAATGGATTTTGCATTTATCTAGCAGATATCAATAAATTTTAAACTGTATCTAGTAGATATCAATGAATTTTGCATTTATCTAGCAGATATCAATGAATTTTTGACCGTATCCAGTAGGTATCAATTGATTTTGCATTTATCTAGTAGATATCAATAAATTTTAAACTGTATCTAGTAGATATCAATGAATTTTGCATTTATCTAGCAGATATCAATTGATTTTACATTTATCTAGCAGCAGATATCAATGAATTTTTGACTGTATCTTAGTAAGTATCAATTAATTTTGCATTTATCTAGCAGATATCAATGAATTTTTGACTGTATGAAGTAAGTATCAATTGATTTTGCATTTATCTAGCAGATATCAATTGATTTTGCATTTATCTAGCAGATATCAATTGATTTTTTCATCTCTTTTGTAGATATTCATTGATTTTTACATTTATGTAACAGATATCAATGGATTTTTACATCTATCTAGGAGATATCAATTAATTTTAGCATCTATTTGGTAGATATCAATTGATTCTTATACAAGGATATATCATTTCAATGTATTTTTTACATTTATATCTAATAGATGTTTACATTTACAGCAGCAACTTTATACTATACAATGTTATACAATTTATATCAAAAATGAAGTTTAGATATAAAAAGTTACACTATAATAATACTGCTTGAATTTATCTGTCATGGCCACACAGTGAAAGCTACATTTCAGCCATGATGGATCATACTTGACTTAATCAACCAAAAAAGTTGATAAGAAAAAGCAAGAGCAAATCTTAGGAGGTTTAAAAAATTTATTTCTATTTTAATATAGTTTTTACAATATTTGAAATCACTCAAAAAACCCAACATGGCTTCATTGTTTTGCGAAGGTTAAAATCTTAAAAGTCACTAACAGCGCTACAACTTAATGACAAACTAAATTAAAAATCAAATAAACCAAAATAAAAAAAAAATTTCTTTAAAAACCATTTTTGAGACGCACAATTTTTTACTCGACGATAAAATCATATAATACACAGATATATATATAATATATATTTTGTAAAAAAAAAGAAAATAATAATAATGATAATAAAAGAGTAAAAGAAAAATCAACATAAATAGACACGAAATGGTGATGTATACACAACAAACGAACGTGATGTAGTTTTTATTTACATTTTTCAGCACTTGGGGAGGATAGACAAGGGCACTTTGATAAAACAAACTTAAAAAAATAATAATAATAAAATATTTTTTTTTTTCAAAAAAAAAAATTCTTTTTTTTTTAATAAGTGTTCGTTAAAAGTTCCGTCTTTTTGCTGGTAACACGATTTCACACACGCACAACCATTTATTTTAGAATTTTTAATTTTTAGACTCAGTGCCGCGTAGTCAGAAGAAAAGCCGAAGATACACGGCCGTATACCCGCATATACAATAACAGCACCGCAAAAGCCGAAGATGGAACCGAAGGCCGGTTTAATCATTAGGCTAAAGAAGTTACAGTGTGGGGCCCCCTGCATAAGTTAGGTTTAGGTTTAAGTTAGGTTTAGGTTTAAGTTAGGTTTAGGTTTAAGTTAGGTTTAGGTTTAAGTTAGGTTTAGGTTTAAGTTAGGTTTAGGTTTAAGTTAGGTTTAGGTTTAAGTTAGGTTTAGGTTTAAGTTAGGTTTAGGTTTAAGTTAGGTTTAGGTTAGATTTAGGTTCAGGTTAGGTTTAGGTTCAGGTTAGGTTTAGGTTAGGTTTAGGTTTAGGTTAGGTTTAGGTTAGGTTTAGGTTTAGGTTAGATTTAAAATAGGTTTAGGTTAGGTTTAAGTAAAATTTAGGTTTAGGTTAGGTTTAGGTTTAGGTTAGGTTAGGTTTAGGTTTAAGTTAGGTTTTGGTTAAATTTAGGTTTAAGTTAGGTTTTGGTTAAATTTAAGTTTTGGTTAAATTTAGGTTTAGGTTAGGTTTAGGTTTAGGTTAGGTTTAGGTTTAGGTTAGGTTTAGGTTTAGGTTTAAGTTAGGTTTTGGTTAAATTCAGGTTTAAGTTTAGGCATTTGGCATACACTGGTTATACCCTAGAAAACCCTAGAACTGGCCCTGTATGTTTGTTGTAGCTTATGGCCGCGTAATACATAAATCCGGTCTTGATTATACAGCACTGCAAAAAGCTGATGACATATGACAGTTTTTGCAGATTTTGCAATAGTAGGGCCCCGTGGGGTGCCTACAGGACTGCAAAGGGGCCCTGAATTCAAAAAGAAAAATATTGAAAGAAATTGTTTTTGGACATTTTTTCAATTAGGACCCCAATAAGAACTGCTGAAAGGGCCCCACAAACCAGAAATCCATCTCTGTGACTTCTACTACAGCGCTGCGAAAAGCCGAAGACATGCGGCATGTAAATCCGCATATACCCTTCACTTAAGACATCCGGCTTCTTGTTATTGTGTACATACGACAGATTCTCTAGCTAGCGACAGAGTCCGCTCATACACATAACCTCCACTACGACACTGCGTAAAGCCGGTAAACAGGTAACCCTTTTTACATCTCGCGCAGATATTTTCTACTCGCATACATGTGCAAACGTTGACGGATATGAAATACCCGGTCTTCGGCTTACAGTTATTTTGTGTGACAGCTTCGCTAGCTAGCGGAGTCCGATTTTACACTTAAACGTTTGGCCGGTACGCGGCGTATACCCGCGTATAACGTCCACTATACAGCACTTTAGTCGACCGGTCGCATTTTTGTGGAAGCAAGAACGGCAAAAGAAAAGAAAACGGTGATTTAAAAAGTTAAAATTTGTCGGATTGTTTTTTTTAGTCAGAATTGTATTGAGTTGTATTGAGTTCACTGTTGGAAGTCGTTGTGTGATTATAGAGTCCCTGAGCCATGAGTTGCATGGCGAGATTGTTCCGCTGGCCGCTCGCCTTTTTGATCTTGGCCCTTTTGTTCTGGAACCAGATTTTGATCTGCGACTCGTTGAGTTTGAGTTCTCGCGCGAGGTCCTGGCGTCGCTTCTCGGTCAGGTAGCGGTTCTCCTGGAACTCCTTCTTTAGGCGGGCGAGCTGTTCGTTGGTGAAGGCGGTGCGGGGCCGCTTTTCTTCGGGTTTCTTCTCTTTTTTCTTCATCCGGCGCGATCGGGGACCTGGAAAGATGAGATGAGAATTTCTGTCACATGTTTTGGTTCAATAAATTTGGGGAAAATGAGTAGGTGATTGAAACCTAATATTTACTGTTGGTTAATTCCACTGATACTGCAAAAACAACGGGATGGGGTTTGTTTACTAGATTCAATATTGCAAGTTTTTTATTTTTCACTTTTGGGGAGTTTGTTTTGGGAGATTTGGATTTTTGATATTGAGTTTGAGGTTTTTTTTTTTTTTTACTGTTTTTCATATTTTTTGATGGTTTTTGATAATTTTTGTGGCGTTTTTGATATTTTTGTGGCGTTTTTGATATTTTTGTGGCGTTTTTGATATTTTTGATGATTTTTGTTCAATTATTGATATTTTTTTATGGTTTTTGTTGAGTTTTTGATATTTTTGATACTTTTTGTTCAATTTTTGACGTTTTTTTAATGGTTTTTGTTGAGTTTTTGATATTTTTGATAATTTTTGTTCAATTTTTGATATTTTTTTAATGGTTTTTGTTGAGTTTTTGATATTTTTGATACTTTTTGTTCAATTTTTGATATTTTTTTAATGGTTTTTGTTGAGTTTTTGATATTTTTGATACTTTTTGTTCAATTTTTGACGTTTTTTTTATGGTTTTTGTTGAGTTTTTTGATATTTTTGATACTTTTTGTTCAATTTTTGATGTTTTTTGATGGTTTTTGTTGAGTTTTTGATATTTTTGATATTTTTTTATTGATTTCCCGAGTGTTTTTCATGGTTTTTAATGGGTTTTTTTTAAAATGAATTTTGATGTTTTATAATTTATTTTTTGATGTTTACTGATGGTTTTTATTGATATTTTGATATTTTTTTGTATCGAAACTGTCCGTCTTGTTTCTACACGACTTTTTTGTGTTACATTTTTCATATATGTTCATTTCTTTAAATTACTATCTGTCTTGTTTTTACATGTTTTTTATCTGATGACACTTTTCATATCTTTTTCATTTATTTAAATTTTTTGGGTTGATATTTTTCATAAATTTATCATTCATTTAAATGTTTTTTTTTTTTTTTATTTACCGTATTTTATCGATTAAGAGCCGCGGCTCTTTTTCAAAACTGTCATTTTTGTCAGCAATTAAACAATTTCCGTTTTTCGTTTGTTACATTTGTTTAATGTAACAAACAAAATCTGAACGTTTGGTTAAATACGGAAACAATACCGTATTTTTGCAAGTAATCTTGGTGTCTCAGCCACGGCTACTATTCGAGGGCGGCTCTTAATCGGTAAAATACGGTACGGGTATATCAATATTTTTCATTTATTTAAATATTTTTTCTTTCATTCAATATTTTTCAAAAATTCTTAATATTTCCCTAAATCTCTGCTATTTTTATTACCATCTATAATAATTTCCCGATATTTAATTATTACACAGTTAAAATAATTTTAGACTCTTCTCTTATTAAAATTAAAACAATTTCTCACACTTTTCCACAATTTCTTAAAATAATTTTTCCCAACTCCCCACTTATTCTTTTCTAATTCATTTTAATTTCCACACCCAAATTTGATCACTTCCGCAACAAAACAACAATGTTCCCACTTTGGCACCCAAAAAACTCTCAAAAAAACCAAAAAAAATCAAAACAAACTCCAAAAAATTAAAAAATACCCAAAAAACCCAAAACGCCTTAATAAAAAACCTCAAAAATAAAAACAAAAGGCCTAAAGAGAGCACAACATGTCGTCCATCCCTCGACTCCAGTCGCCTGCATTGCTAAACAAAGAGGTGAGGACAAGAGTGGCGCGACAAACACGTGGTTGGTTATTAGCTCTATCTTATTTTCCATTCGCTTTTTTGCAGCAAGCAAACCATTTGCAAATAAAGAGAATTGAGCGCGCTCCTGGCAATGGCAGTGAAAGGTCTCCCTCCTGATTGATGGCTTTTGTATGCATGGTCGTGTGTGATAAGTTGTAATGATGGCGGCAAGCGCCATGTTTCAATAGGAGGCCCCAACCCAACCCTCTTCTCGTTGCTTCCCTTCTCTTCCCTTCCCTTCCCTTCCCTTCCCCGCCGCAAATTGGAAGGATTCTTTATCCCCGCGTCACTATCGGCTCGGCGGTTAATTGATTGAGGGATGACGCGAAAGAATCGGCGCGGACAGCAAACACGATGAACGCGAAAAAAAGACGGAGCAAAAGCCAGCCGGAATTTTATGAAAACGTTTGTGTGTGAAAGTCGAATTTCGGAAAATGAATTTGGAATTAAAAGTGAGGGAATTCGATTTTGGAAATTGATTTTGGGGATTAAAAGTGTAAAAATGGATTTTTATAAATTTAATTTGAACTATAAGTGTCTAAATTACATTTTAGAAATTAAATTTGAAATTTAGTGTGTAAACATCAATTTTAGACAATTAATTTGGAAGTAAAAGTGGCAAAATCGAGTTTTATAAATTAAATTTGAACTATTAGTGTCTAAATTACATTTTAGAAATTAAATTTGGAATTGAGTGTGTAAAAATAAAATTTTAGAAAATTAATTTGGTGCTAAAAGTGGCAAAATCAAATTTTAGAACATGAATTTGGGACTGAAAGTGTATAATTTTATTTTTATAAATTGAATTTGCAACTAAAAGTGCAAAATTCGAATTTTAGAAATTAAATTTTTAGTTAAAAGTGTGAAAATCAATTTCTATAGATTGAATTTGGTGCCAAAAGTGTAAAAATTCAATTTCTAAATATTGAATTTGCAACTAAAGTGTAAAATTCATTTTCTAGACCACAAATTCCGACTTCAAAGTTCAAAAATCATTCCCTAAACATCAAAATTGCAATTAAATTTGTAAAATTCAATTTATACACTTCAAATGTTCAAAATTCAATTTCCAGAGACCTTAAAGTGCAAAAAGCAATTTTTAGACACCAAATCAGTAACGAAATGCACAAAATTCAATTCCCACACACCAAATCTCAGCTCAAAAGCGCAAAACTCATTCTCTAATCCCCAAATGGCGATCTCCAAAGAGACAAGACACCAGTACAACAAGTAACAAGCCGTCACAGTTGCACAAAAGAACGCAGAGTGAGAGCAGCCCAACACCCTCGCAAGCGGGCGCCGTTTTTCATCCTCGTTACCACACCGTCCTCGCCCCCATCTTTCATCCGAAACGCTATTCAAAGAATTTATTCCCCGCATTCGTCATACGAAGAGCACTCAGCGAACAATCAACCGTGATCCAGCACAAAGAAACAAACTAACACGTGACAATTCACAATTTCCATCACATTTCATTCCTGAGAAACTCCAATCTGCACAATCATTCACAACAAACACAAAAAACGCCGAGATTGCCTCGATTTTGTTTTCTCCGTAGGATTAACATGGGAGTGGCGGGATGGATTTTTCTCCATAGGTTTAACATGGGGTTGTGCACCGAGGAGCAGAAAAACAAGCGATTTTTGCAATTTAAAGTGTAAATTGAAGGTGATTCACCTCGCGATTCGTATTTTAGGTGTTTAAAGTGCAAAACATATGTAATATTTCGTAATAACATGCAATTTTAAGCTGATTTTGATGCTGAAAATTTTCTCACCAGTGAACCCATACACACAAAAACTCTAATAACTGCTTGAATACGTTTAATTAATTAATTATTCATGAACTAAAACATGTCGGCATCATGTCTGGACACATAATTCAATTATAGGTGTGTTGAAAAAATCCAAAGTTAATAAAACAACCTTTTTGCTCAATTTTTCTTAACGGACGGCCGCGCGCTTACCACGCGGCACCAAGCGCGCTCTACGCGGCATGAGCGGCGCGCCGTTCCCGTCGACTCAAAAACTCCCAAAAATTGCGCTCCAACTCGCTCGTTTTTCATTTTCTTTTCGGATTTAATTGAGCCAAGTCGACTCGATCTTCAAATATGATATTCAAAGCACGAAATAAAGCAATCATTTAGAAAAGCCCGACTCTCCATCATACCTAATCTTCGCCTAACTCTCACCAGTCGACAGCATTAAATTACATGTCTATTTCCAACCCGTACTAATGAGCTAACGATTTTCTTTCGATCTGGTGAGTAATCTGCGCAGGAAGACGACATTTCCAACGTTCCATTCCACGATATTTCATCCATTTCCAATAAAAAAAAATAAAAACGGTAGAAAAAAAATCAAAAAAAAAAAAAATCGATTTTTTCGTCGTAAAAAGCGACTTTTTATCACCGATGACGTCACAAGTCGAGAGCAGGTGTGTAGTGAGGGCGAGGGTGGCGCGGTGAGTAGTGGCGAGCTATCATGCATGATTCCACGCAATAACGATTGACGGCGCTCAGTGCGGGCCACCCACGGCGTTGCTCACCCCGACCACCTCCATTTTCCTTTTCCTACACCGCTTCCGACCACCTCCATTGTAAACAACAGCAAATTAATTCGATTTAAACCAATGAAATCGATGCAAACGTAAAGAAAACCGACACAAATCCTCAAGCCAAAGCCAAAAATTGCATTTGTGACGTCACAATTGCACGCGTGACGTCACAAATCCTCTTCATCGGGTTTGATTAAGGTGCTGGAATGCGTGGAATTCCGTTTCGCCATAGATAACAATGGCGCTTTCACCTCTTCCATCTTGTTATGTGTTTCTTTTTTTCCCTTCTTCTTTTTTATTGGTATTTTGTTCGTTCCCCCTCCCCGCCTCGCAGTCTCGGTCCTTTTCTTTCAGAGCAAACACACGTTGGGTGGTCCGACCGCATTTCAAATTAGAAGCTTTCAATGAACGTTAAGAAATTGAGGATACTCCCATCGGGCACTATCATTGCACATTAACTCCCGGTTACTCACTTTTAACCCACACAAATGACACACCTGTTTCAAGCACCCCCCCTGCAAAATACATGTATTTAAGCTTGGGAAATAAAACATTTAAAAGTATAGACGTCGTTTTCAAGGTTAGAGCTCCCTAAAACGCCGTTAAAACGCTCAAGACGGCCCAGAAACGTCCAAGAAAGTTTATTTTACAATGTGTGTAAACAACACACTTGACAATTCATTTTCATTAGATTGTTGCAGTTTTTGGTATTTTTTTCTATTGTTGCAATGTTGGATTTAATCGATGTCGTGGTGCCTTGCATTGTTGCCGTGCCCGTTGTGACGTTGGTTTCCGGGTTGGAGCGTTTCCGGATGGGTTTCCGGGCAGATTTTACGAAGAGAGGTGCCTCATTGTTGCAACGATCGAACAATGTTCTGGGTCGAGGTGTTGCGAGGGATTGTTGTTGATGGATATTAATTTAGTTTGCGGAATGGACAATGCTATGTCTGTGACTTGTATAGTGACTTTGCTTGTCTGGATTATGGTCGTGGCGACTGGAACAATGATTATTGTTTTGTTGACGGTGCATTTTTTTGTTATAAAATTGCGTATAATTGTTCGCGTGACAATTATTGCGGTCAATGAAGCAATTCGCTCGGGTGGACCTTTGATGGACTCTATTGACGAACTGACAAAGTCGATTGTTCGAAAATGTGTTTTACTTTGCGACCAAAGTGGTTCAGTTTTGGGCAATTGTGTGAAAACAAGTGGGACATAATTTATTTATTGTTTGGAAATAAAGGAATTTACATTTTAAATAGGCTCAAAAGTGAATAAATCTGTTTTTACTGCTTACACAAACAGCTAAAAAGCCTTTAGCAGAAACTAAAGTGATATAATGTTGTTGCTTTTCATACAAACAGAAGCAAAAGTGAAATAATCTGTCTGAAGGAACCGATTTTTCCCATTTGTAGAAACACCAAAACCCACATTTGACATAAACAATAACACCAAAACTCAATCTAAAGTGCAACAATCCAATTTTGCCATATCCACTAATACACGTATTAGGCCTGTGCGATTACTCTTTGAAGCGATATTGCAGTTGTGCGATATTTCTGCGATATATCGCAATATCGCAATGAATCGCATTTTAAAAAGGATTCGGTTCGGGTTTTGCGATGCAGAATATGTTGATTTATTCATATATTTAAAATTTAGACGTTCGATTAACGATATAATGCGATAAAATGCGTCGCAACACTGCAAGTGTGAAAAAATGGAAATCACGAGATGTTTGATAAATCGCACATATCGATATCTAGCGACTAATGTAGCTGCGATATTACATAAAAATGAAATATCGCAAATTCGCATCACAGACATAATACATAATTTCCATAGCTATCAGACTTGCGCATGACCAGCAGGACGGGAAAGGAAAGGAAACGAAACGAATAACGGTTGGTTTCTGCTTTCCTCCATAATATAAACATAAAGAGGTGATATTGAAGGGGATCGAGCATCACACTCCACTCCACCCCCGCCCGATCTGCAAAAGGGTAATGATGCGCGTTATTGCCTCTTTATACTCCATTAAACTTATTAAATTAGTAGGCGACATATTGGGGTTGTCTCCTCTACCCTCCCGTCGCCCGGCGAACACGCCAGGCGTTTATCTCGGCCATGTAGTGGCGGCTCTATAAATTGCGCCGGTCGTCAGTGGCCGCTAATCCAAGACGGGGGTCCTCCATTTCTCTTATCGCAGCGTTCAGCTCTTCCCCACCATTAGGCTTAAATCGTCATGTCAGGCTGCAGCGAGTCGCTCCAAAGCGAGATAGTGCTGGGGCTGGGCTGGGCTGGGCTCCCAGCAACGTTGCCCGCTGCTTCGCTTCCCTTCCCTTCCCTTCCCCCTATGGGGTGCCCCTTGCACACATCTCGTTTTCACAGCTTTAGAAATTTAATAATTTGCCAAATTAAGATATGAAAGACCTCAACGGCCATACATTATGCTAATCTGACAGGTCTGGTGTCTGTGTTCGCTGATAGAGCTCCGTCGCTGGGTAATTACCAGCGACACGACCGAAAACGAGTGTTAATTACTCGCTGATGCTCTCGCTAACTGCGACGCTCGTTTATGTTTATATTTAGAACCTTATTAATTCTTTTTTTTACATTTTTTTCCCAGATAGATTTTGGTCGGTGTTTTGTCGTATCGCTTAACCACTTATATATTAACGCAACATCATGTTTTTATTTATTTATTAAAGTTCGTAAGGTCAAGAATGAGTAGATTCCCTCTGCCTAGTGTTTGAGTTCGTTTAAGATCTGAGAAATACGTCAGACATCGGACATTGTGAATCTCTACATCCGTATTGACCCAAAATTTGTATACTTACCAAATAAAGCCTCCTGAGTTCGAAAATGATACTCAAAAGTGTCGGAAATTAAGTTCTCTGGTTGAAAACGCTAAGTGAAAGCTCTGGTTTGCATCAGCCAAGCGGCTGTGTGGCCGCCATCGCCGCTCGGTTAGGTTAGGTTAGGTTAGGTTAACGTGGAAAAGCGCGAACAAGTTTAGTCGCGGTTGAGCTTCTGCCACTGCTCAGGTTTGTTTACATTTCAAGTGCCCGTGGTGTCATTTTCGAACTCAGGAAGCTTTATTTGATAAGTATCCAAATTTGTGGGCCCAATGCTAAAGTAACCCCCCTTAATCCTAATAACAAGCTGTGGAAACTTAAATGTGTGTTTAGGGTCGATCGTTTATCGGGACGGTTCGTATGTTTTGATCAACCGATGTCTAATTCTATTTATATAAATTTAGGTCGATTGCAAGAAATAAAAATAAAATTGTATCAGTCAGTCATGAACTCATGATAATAAAAACCTGAAGAATAAAAACATTAAATTAATAAATTTTTAAAGTGATTGCCTTGTTGTATAGAATTAATTTACAACCATGTTTTAACACCTGCTCTGTCCATAAATTACAGCACGGATTTGATGAAAATAATAAAAATTCTAATGATGCTTATCTTCCCATTTCAAACATGATTAAGCATTGTTTAAATTCTTAATGTCAATTAAATTTCAACATTAAATTCAGGCTTAACTTAAAACTCCACTTCAATTTTTATTTCACAGGTAAATAAAGTGAAATTGAATTAAGTAATGAGAAAATAAATCCATCCGTCCCATGTTTCTAGCAACAGAAAACAAATACATACTTAACAACCAGACTTGACCGGTCTGATTGATTCAATTATCACTGCGAGCGGTTAAATCCAGCGAAACAAGAGTGTTTATTCACACTAAAGAATTTCATTTGTTGAATGCACTCGCTTGTGTAGTGCAAACATCAAATATTACGTAATTATTATCACCCTTTGGCACTGTAGTACAACAATATCAATTTGTTACATCACTGTTACATCATCCATTGTTAGAATCTTGCCTGGGGCATTTTTGATGTAAGAAACAATGTAATTCAATTTTTATCACCCTTTGGCACAACAATATCTTTTGTTACGTCATTGTTACATCATTCATTATTGGGATCTTAGAATCTGGAAAATGTGAGATGCCAGGGGCATTTTTTTATGCAGGAAACAATCTTTCTATAAATCTATTTACACTTTTAATGCATTTAAACCGCCTGATCTGAATCGGTTAAACCGGTCTGAATGACTTTTCGAAAGCGGCTACCGTTACCGATAATTCTACCGCCATTTTTTTTTTTTAGAGAAAACTAACAAAACTAGTTGAACAGCAATTTCAAACATGTTTTCTGCGTGTTATTAAATATTTTTCACCTAAAGAGTCTTTAAATGACTTTCGCTTGCAGCTACCGTTAATGGCAAATCATACATTTGGAGGCCCGAAGCAGGGCCAGCTGAAGGTAGTTATTAGCGGGCCCCAAAATATTTGCAAAGACAAAATTTCTAATCTAATTTTCTTAGAAATTTCAAAGTGCAGAAACAGGTCCTAAACGCAAGCTTTCGTATGTTATCGATAACTCTATTGCCAGCTAACGTTACCGATAACTCTATTGCCAGCTAACGTTACCGATAACTCTATTGCCAGCTAACGTTACCGATAACTTTACCACTACTAGATAGCGTTACCGCAAACTCTATCACCAGCTAGTATTATTATTATTTATTAATGTCACTCCTAAGGAGTAAAGGTTACAGGAAAGTTAGACATTCATTTGTTCATTGACAATAAATGTGTGGAGGCGTTTACCAGCTACCGTTACCGATAACTCTACCGCCAGCTACCGATACCGATAACTTTACCACCAGCTACCGTTACCGATAACTCAGAGATCTGCATTGGCGTAAAATCCTTACCCGTTACCCGTCCGTTACCCGTCTCCAAAAAAAATTCTCTACCCTACCCTACCCGTACCCGTTCCTGAACGCAATCACGTGTGCCAGAGATGTGCATTGGCGTAAAAACCGTACCCGTTACCCGCCATACCCTGTACGGGTACAGTTACGGGTACGGGTACCCAATGCAGATCTCTGCGATAACTCTGCCGCCAGCTACCGTTACCGATAACTCTGCCGCCATCTACCGTTACCAATAACTCTACCGCCAGCAACCATTATCGATAACTCTACTGCCAGCTACTGTTATCGATAACTCACCGTTACCGATAACTGTACCGCCAGCTACCGTTACCGATAACTCTACCGCCAGCTACCGTTACTGATAACTCTACCCCCAGCTACCGTTACCGATAACTCTACCGCCATTTTCCCAACTGTTCCTCCTTTAAAAAAAAACTTAAAAAAAAAACACGACCGGCATTGCCATTAAAAGCCGAATCTTTTGTGTTTTTAAAATAATTTCCACTTAACAGTGTTTAAACAAGTTTGGCATCAGTGCACACTCTCCACATTGGTCATGTCCAATCACCTGATCCCAATACCAGCAAGAAAAATCCAATAAACCTCGTTTTCGTGCCCATCAAACACAGCCAAATGGCATCGCATTATAAAGATGTTAACGTGGATAATTACGCCCTGTTGTTAATAAGGGTTTCATGATTGACGTGCAATGGCACACCTCTTTTTCCTACAGAGCAAGAAAAAGAAAAAAGAAAGAAAATTAAAAAAAAAAAAAAGAAAAAAAGAAAAAGAATGAAGAAATCAATATGATCACGTGTGTCGTGTCGAGTCTAAATAAAGTCGAGGTGGTCAACGGCCTCGTCGCAAATTGAAATCGAAACGCCAGACCGTCGTGGGGGTCCACGGGTCACCTGTGTTGCTTTTATTTCTCGAGTTTTGTCTTCCCGTCCCCTCGACTGGCAATTAATGAGTCCTGCCTTGGGTTGGGGAACCGAACGGGACCTTGCAATTGCCCCGTAGCCGGCGGCCATGTTGGGTCGAGTTGTTCTGATGTTTAGTGTCACTGGTTGGTGTGTTGTTGTTGTTGTGGCTGCTTTCGTGTGTCTGTTACGATGCTTCAATTGATCGGCCAGGAATTGGCTTGTTATGCGCGTTTGCGTGTCCAAGGTGTGGGTTACTGGAGGATTCTAAATTATGAATTTTCAATTTTTTTTTTTTTTTTTTTTTTTTCCGTTTGATGGATTTATTTTGGTTTGTATGACTTTATTTGCGAGATTTTTTTTCTTTTTTTCTTTTTTTTTTTTTTTTGAATTTTTATTTATTTTTTTTTGGATTTATTTCTTTGAAATTTTGTGGAAATTTGTGTGTGGATTTATTTATTTTGTTTATTTGTTTAGTTTTTAGGATTTTGGGGCAGAATTTTGTAAATTTTAAGATTTAGATTTTAGATATTTAATTTATTTTTTAAAAAAATATTTTTTTTTTGTCTTTTTCTTTATAATTGTCGGCATAATTTTTAAAAAGAAATGAGTAAAAGTGAATTGTAAGATGTGAATTAACATTTTAGGCGGTTTTTTTGTTGTAAATTTGTTGTATTTTAATATTTTTTTCCCTATTTCTTTTTTATCTGTTTGATTTTGATCAATTTTAGCCAAAATGTGACCAAAATTTAATTTTGTTTTTGGTGTGCTTTGATTTCCACATAAATTGTGCATTTTTACGCATTTCTGTATATTGTTTCTTGATTTCCACTGCAATTGCTCTACAAATTGGCCATTTTTTAATTTTAATTACCAAATTTTCCCCATTTTTGGTCATTTTTCAATTTTAATTACCATTTTTTCCCAATTTTTGGTCAAAATTCGACCACCAAATGCCCCATTTTCCAACAAAAATGCCCCAACATTGTTTTTAACTCATGTACATTTCGAGTAAAATTCTTATTCTTATATGAACTTGAAGTCTATAGTGAAGACCACAAATGGCACATTTTTCAATTCCACTGCAACTTGGAGTCTAAATTCTACAAATTGTTCATTCCTTTCAATTTTCCCAACAAATGTTGACCACCAAATATCTAATAAAACCTCTAATTTAACAAAAAAAAAACAACCAAACACCCAAACGATCAAACAAACCACTTCTACACGCAAAAATGCCATTTCCACAAGCAAAAACAACACAAAAAACTCTCCCATCTCAATTTTAAACCCAAAAACAACACAATTTCCAACTGCCCAACCCACCACACTCCACATTTCACCCATAAAACCCAAAAAAATCCCCTTCCGTTACGTCACAACCCTTAACCTTATCACTTAGAGCGCCTAAACCACTTTATTTACGAGCTTCATTAGCCCTAACCCTCCCGGATGAAGGGGATTTCCACAAATCCTCACATCTCACCCCCTCGTTTAACTCTAATCGCTCAAAAAACCCTCGAAAGACCCGAATAAACCTCGAAAAACCCGCAAAAAAACACGAAAAACCCAAAAAATCGTCAAAAAAGTGCCATCTGCCGAGCCAATTGTTTGGTAGCAGCCAGCTCTCACTAATTACAGACCTCCCCCAGCGTCATTAGGAAGCCGCTTTGCTTCCCTCGTGGGAGGCCGGTGCCCGCGACACGGACCCGGTAACGGGCACTCGCTCACTCAGCCTTGACCACTCGCTTCCGCTGCCTACCCACACGCACGCCACTCGGCCAACATTAAAAAAATTAACATTTCGGCCCTAAAAAACCACGAAAATCGCCATTTCCACACGGAAAAAAAATATAAAATGGTGTTAAAACGCTTAAAACGAGCGTTGCGGTGGTTTAAAACGCGAAAAACGATCGAAATGAGAGTTGAAACGCATGAAATTAGCTGCGTGTTGATTTAAAATGCAGAAAAATCGCCATTTTTGACACGCAAATGGCGAAAAATGTAGATAAGACGGTTAAAACGGGGTCCGTGCGTGTTATAAAAATGGTGTAAACTCACCCGAGGAAGGCCTGTCCGAGTATCTGGTGCAGTAGACCCAAGCCGGCCACAAGATGTTTGGTTTTGACTTTGAATTGGAACTGTCTTTTTGGTCGCGGCTCGTGGCGCGCACTCGCTCGGCGGGGAGCGCGGTGGCGGTCGGCGCGCCGGCGCCATCGTCGTCGTCGTCCGTGTCGTCCGATCGGGAGTCGACTCGCTTCTGACCGGGCGCGATTTTGCCGAAATCCGGTCGGAGGATGTTCTCGATGGAGAATTTGAGCGTCCGGCTCGGTTGCTGCGCCTGCTGCGCCTGCTCGTCGTTGCGTCGGGGCGACGCGGGACTCGCTTCCCGATCGCCGCCGTCCGCCTGCCGGGAGTCGCCGTCGAGCGCCATCGGGAGTCGGTGAGGCTCAGCACGGCATGGTGCGCGACGGGGATTGCGCTGGCGAGAGGCAGTGGTTGTCGAGCACCGCCCGAGCGGCCATATATACGTCGAATGCTCGGTTATACATCAAAAGGTGGGAGAAAGGATGTCCCGCTGCTCGATGTGGACGCCTGGTCGACGACAGCCCACTCTCGGCCCAGGGCCCGCCCACGAATCGAAGGCCACGTGGCAACAGCCAATCGCGGCGCGCGCTTCGGCGGTGCGTGTGGTTGGTCCGCGTTCTTATTAAACTATCATTCGTCCCCGCACGACGATGGGTTCGTTCAACAGGTAAAAAAAAAAAATGATCTTTCGGATCGGACTACCGATATTAAGATATTTCAATGCCGGGTTAATTATGGCTGGGAAAATGGCGGTTGGTTTTCTAAAATTTGATTTTTGGGGGGGCAGGTTGGGCTTAGGGGGGCAAATTTTTTTTTTTTGGTTTTTTGGGGGTGTTTTGGGGTGTGGGAGATAGAGTCGGTGGTTGTGGCCACTATCGGTAAATGGGCAGTGAGTGGTAGGTGGCGATAAGCCGGTAGGTTGTCGGGGAATCGTCGCTAATAGCCCGTGAAGGGCCGGGGATCAGATATGAAAGCCGGGGGATTAACGGAGGGGCAAGAAGCTTTCGATGACATATGACGTGACTGGCAGAACGTGGTGGAGATAAATGTTATTGCGCTCTTTCCTCTTGATGGAGAAATTCGGCACAACTCACTCGGACGGTTTACAGAGGGAAAGCGTAATAAAGAACTACCGTTCGGGGTGTGTTGGTGTTAGGGTGGGAAGCGGCGTTTGGAGCGAAACCGGCCAGTCTATTGGAAAATGCACGGAAAACAAAGTTTTGGAACATGTTTTCGGTCTGGTTTGGGGTCTGGGTGTCTACATTTAGTTGTTTTCTGGTTCCCAAAGGATGGAAAATTGTTTTTTTTTTAATTTTTGTTGCTTGGTTGTGTCTACATTTCGTCTAGATGGTGAGATGAGTGTACCGGCATCCCGTTAGAGGTTATAATCCCAAGTTAAGACACCTCTGACACTAATGCCAACACTGCTGAAGTTCACAGAGCACCGAGATACCAGAACTTCAACATTGCCCAAGTCAAGTTTACGGCAAGTACTTTTCCCTTTTGTGAAAACCTCCGCACGTTAAAAATTTCTCCGTTATTGCTTAAATGATGACCGAAGCTCGGTGTTGACGCACCATGATTTCTGCCCAGTGCCCTGAACGTCAAAGCAAAGACTTTCCAACGACTAGATATACTGAAATGTGACGTTCCAGATTTTTCCCTTTAAAAAAAAGTCCAGCGCGGTGTAGACGCAACCTAATTTCTGCCCAGTGCCCCGAACGTCAAAGCGAAAAAATTCGACCAACTCTAAACAGCGAGAATTGAATACGGAAATGCAACATTCCTGATCTTCCCTTTTATACACGTTATACGCAGTAAAAAAAATGTCCGAAGCTCAGACGCAACGTGATTTCTGCCCAGTGCCCCGAACGACAAAGCAAAGACATTCGGCCGAATACGGAATCGTGACATTCCCGATTTTCTAACGGGTTTTACGGAGTATAAAAAAGGCGAAGCTCGGTGGTTTCTGACCGTGCGCCAAGGCAAACGGCGGAAACGAGAAATTTGATTTTCCTCCTGCTCCGTTTTAATATGCACGTGCTCTCCTTCAACGGGATGTCGCCACCATTTTGGCCAATTGCCTTCGTTAAGCCAACTCGGCGGCATATATCATTGTGCAAAATGGACGAATAGACACCCTCGTATATTACTTTAGCGGACAGGGGGGAAGAACGGCATTATTAAGCGGCATAGAGAGAGGGTGCTGAGGGCCCCAGCGCACACAGATGCAAAGAGCAGTTTTCCATGTTCAGGATGTTGCACGCATGGGTGGCCGAGTTGTCATGACGACGGGATGCGACCAATTATATGTGTTAATCAAATGTATTCAGAGCCAGATTGGTCGACCCCGACACAATGGCGCGAGGATGATGATTTAGACGACGGCCTCGTTCTCGTGTTATGGGCCATCGTACATCTTCACCTAAAGATGGCAGTTGTCGGATGGGGTGCGCGAGCTTTGTGTGGCTCCAGCAGGAGAGGCTTTGTGATTGGGCGCTTCAGATTTGGCTTAATGTGCGGCCAGATGGGCCGCGCGGAAGATTCAATACAAGAGTTTTTCAATCATTTAAATTGAGCCACATTGGAATGTTTAGGCATGTTGACCTTTGAGATCCGACTATATATCACATGTTTATTATGTATTTCCGGTTTGGTTTTGAAAAGGAAATGTTGGCAGATGGGAATGAAGTGGTTTGATTGACGTTTGCTTTGGTTTTTGGCAATTGGTTATGTTTTAATTGCGTTTTAAGTGTGTTTTGGGGGCTGTTTGGTGGGTTTTTGTACGTTTTGAATGCGTTTTGGTTAGTGGAAAGTGTGGTGTTGCATTTTTTAGAAGTTTTGTTTGTGTTTTGTTGTTTTAATTTCGGTTTGATTGGTTTTCTGTGTGATTTTCGTGTTTTTGTGCTGTTTTAGGACGTTTTAAATGTGTTTTATAGTTATTTTAAAGTGTAATGTTTCACTTTTTAGCCATTTTGTTTCGGTTTTGTTGTTTTAATTTCGTTTTGATTGGTTTTCAGTGTGATTTTCGTGTTTTTGTGCTGTTTCAGGACGTTTGAAATACGTTTGAAATGTGTTTTTGTTACTTTAAAGTGTAATGTTTCACTTCTTACCGGTTTTGTTGTTTTAATTGCGTTTTAAATGGTTTAAAGTGTCATTTTCTTGTTTTAAAAAAATGTTGTTTGGGTTTTGTGAGTTTTATTACGTTTTAATTGCGTTACACTTGATTAAAGTGTAATTTTTCATCCTTTTACTGACTATGTTTTGTTGCTTTTTAATTGGTTTGGTTTTTAAAAGTGCAGTTTTAAATGTTTAAAAAAAACACATTTTGTTGGTGTTTTGTGTTTGTAATTGGGTAAAATGAGCTTGTTAAACTCGTTGAGCTAAAAAAAAATTTTTATGAGACTTGTTGTGTATGTTTATAAATACTTTTCGAGGCATTAAACGTCAAAACACGCAATTATCCAGCAGTTAAAACCCCAAAATAAATCAGAAACTTGTCACAACGTAGCCATTTGATCGAATTTGAGTCGTCAAAACGGTCAATTTTTAAAATTTCCAATATTTTCCAAATCGACGGGAATCGTCGCGCCGTCACGCCGCGCCAAGTGCGCCCGACGCGGCAGCGGAATCTCGAATCCCCGTCGAAACAGCAGCGATGCATCTGAATAGCTCGTAATTAGAGCGTGTTGGAAATGAACGTGTGGAATGCCAAAGCAAAGTTAATTTAGCGGTGTGCGCGGCTATATCTTTAAATACAATCGTTTTGGGTGAGAAAAGGTAAAAAAATGGTGGATGGTCGGGTCTCCCGAGGCAGTTTGATTGGTTTGGTGCGGTGCTAATGGGTACCAGTTGTCACCCAGCAGCCACCCATCGTGGGAACGGAGAATTCTCTTGGCAGGCATTTATGGCCGCTTCATAAAGAGTCGTCCCGAACGACACCCTTCCCTTCCCGACCCTTGGTGGAGTCTTCTCCCGCTGAGTGAGGAACAAGCGCTTCCCACTAATTGAACAACACACGAATTCCAGTTAGTAGACCTAATTTCGAGCGGCAAGGGTGAAGAATTGCGAAAGAATTAAGATAGAATAAGGAAAATTGAGCAGATTTGCGTTTGGTTTTTTGGGTTGTTATTTTTTAGTCGAAAAGCCGTGTTTTAAGTGTTTTTGGGGTTTGTGGTTTGTGGGTAGTAGTTTTTAATGTCACAAAAGAAAAAGAAAAAGGCTTAGAACACTTATTAGACGACTTTTGAATGCAGCAACTGGGTTTTGTAGAATTTTTATTGAATTTTGTTGCATTTTTATTGAGTTTTGTTGAATTTTTATTGAATTTTGTTGCATTTATATTGAGTTTTGTTGAATTTTTATTGAATTTTGTTGCATTTTTATTGAGTTTTGTTGAATTTTTCTTGAATTTTGTTGAATTTTTGCTGAATTTTTCTTGAATTTTCCTACTTTTGTTGTATTTTGCAGAATTTTTGCAGGATTTTCTTGCAGTTTTGTTCATTTTTTGTTAAACTATTGATGAATTTCCATATTTTTTTTAATTTGAATTTTCTTGAATTTGCATTGAATTTTCTTGACTATGTATTGCATTTTCTTGAATTTGCATGGAATTTTCTAGACTTTGTATTGAATTTTCTTGACTTTGAATTAAATTTTCCTGAATTTTTCTTGAATTTTTAATGAAATTCTTGAATTTTTAGTGAAATTCTTGAATTTTTCTTAAATTTTTAATGAAATTCTTGAATTTTTCTTGAATTTTTCTTGAATTTTTAATGCAATTATTGAATTTTTCTTGGATTTTACTTGGTTTTTCTTGTTTGAATTTTTCGTTAATAATTTTTGAATTTTTCTAGATTTTTTCTTCGATTTTCTCCAATTTTTCTTCGATTTTCTTCAATCTTTCTTAAATTTTTGTGAAATTTACCTCAATTTTCATAACCATTAAACAAATCCTCTATCAAACTCAATTAACATCCAATAAACTGAACTACATTCAATCAAAACCAACTAAACAATAAAACCTAATTGATTTTCGTTGAACTCAAAATCACAACATCATTTCCCCATCTTCGCCTTCATTCAATTCGAACCGAACCGAACCGATGTGATTCCTCTGCGCAAACGCAAACAAAATACAAACATGCACAACGCAAACACGACGTGATTTTTACGATATAATTAAAAATAAATGTCATTAATTAAGGAACCAAACGTTAAATATTTGTCGAAAAATATCTGTTCTATTGATCGAGCGATGAGCAAATGGGAGGAAAATAAAAAGTGGGCATTTAATCGGGCAAATAATCCCTGGTTTCCTAATCTCTTGCTTCTTATCGCTGCTGTTCGTTCACCCCGAGAGCGATTTATTATGCCACCCATGTCGACGTGTCCGTTAATTAATTACGTCATCCTGGGGTATGTGTTAATTCACCTGTCCACGCCATCTAGCGTTGATAATTGACATCAAAGTATCTGCAACTATTCCGGTAATTGGACTACAGCGAAGAGGCGACACGAATGCCAAGTTTTTATTCGGGAAAAATGCAATTTTTAGGCAGAAAAATGAAATTTTAGACTACGGAGGAATTTTTAAGCTAAAAATTGTAATTTTAGACAAAATAAAAATGAATTTTTAGACACAATGAAAATGAATTTTTAGACAAAATAAAAATGAATTTTTAGACAAAATAAAAATGAATTTTTAGACAAAATAAAAATGAATTTTTAGACAAAATAAAAATGAATTTTTAGTCAAAATAAAAATAAATTTTTAGACAGAATGAAAATAAATTTGTGGACAGAATGAAAATGAATTTTTAAGCTGCAAATTGAAGTTTTTAGGCCGAAAAAAGAAATTTTAGACTACGGATGAATTTTTAGGCTAAAAATTGTCAATTTAGACAAAATAAAAATAAATTTTTAGACTCGAAATTGTAGTTTTTAAGCCGAAAAATGAAATTTAAGACGATTGAAGAATTTTTAGGCTTAAAATTGTAATTTTAGACAAAATAAAAATAATTTTTAGACTGAAAATTTTAGTTTTTAAGCCGAAAATGCAATTTTTAGGCGAAAAATGCAATTTTTATGCCAATATGCATTTATTTTAGGCCAAAACGCAATTTTTTAGACCAAAATTCCAATCCATATTTTCGTAGGAAAACATTTCTTTTCTATGCCCTCCAAAGTGTTTCATTATTTTCCCTTCATTTCATTCGCATTGCACTCCTCTCACGACAGTTCATCATTCGATGCGTCTAAGCAGATGTTAGGGTTCCGTTGGGAATAAAGTTCAACGCTGTAGGGGTGTGGATAGTCATTACGCTCCGCGCTACCAAATAACCCCCGACACTTACAAGACGCGTTCGGATCAATTAGCGCCACCTCGACCTCATTAAACGTGTCCACAACTCCAAACCTCATTGGCCGACCCAAAATTTCCACATATTTCCTCAAAATTTACTCAAATTTCCTCAAAATTCATCAAATTCCGTCAAATTTCATCAAATTTCGTCAAAATTTCATCAAATTTCATCAAATTTCGTCAAAATTTCATCAAATTTCGTCAAAATTTTATCATATTTCGTCAAGATTTCAAAATATTCATCAAAATCTCATCAAATTTCGTCAAAATTTTATCATATTTCGTCAAGATTTCAAAATATTCATCAAAATCTCATCAAATTTCGTCAAAACTTCATCAGATTTCGTCAAAATTTCATACATTTAAGTAAAATTTCGTAAAATATCATAAATTTACGTCAAATTTCGTAAAATTACGTAACATTTTGTCCAAATTTCTTTGTTACGTCAAAATTTCATCAGATTTCGTCAAGATTGCATAAATTTACGTCAAATTTCGTAAAACTACGTAAAATTTTATCCAAATTTCATTAAGTTACGGTCAAATTTCGTCAAATTAAGTAAAATTACGTAAAATTTCGTCAAAAATTGTCCAATTTGTGGACATTTTTGTGCGCGAAAAGCAAATAATTTTCCGCTCCGACGCGTCCGTTTTCTCGGGTTTCATCCGCGCTTCAAACACGTGGGCGATTTTTAATTGAATTGGCGTCGGCGGTGCGCATGCGTACGCCGTACTCCTCTCCTCTCCGCTCTCCGCTCTTTGTTTGATGATGGCGCATGCAGGGAAGACGCATCGGGCCGTAGGTTGTAGGTAATGGAGAGGAAACGAGCGGAGAGTGGAACATTTCTTGTTGTTCATTAAGGCGCGAAAGTGAATTTAGATTTCTTTTGAGCGCGTCGTAAACAATGGCGACTGCATCTTGCAAAATTCATTACCCTGTGAAATTGGATGGCATATTTCATTGACCCTCTTGGTGTTCTGTTGGCGCTCTGCCTCCTGATTTTATTGATTCCGTAAATTGCGCGCGCTGAGCAGCTCCGAGACAACAATGGGGGTGAGAGAAAGAGAGACGAACGAAGGCAGCGTGAAAACACCCCCCCAAACACCCCCCACCCAACTGCCGGCACCGTGCTAGTGCAATTAAACGGACCGAGGGTGTAGCAAGCCAGTTCGGAATGCGCGGAATGTAATTTTGCGCGAATTGAGTCTACATTGATTCTGAGCAGTCACTGAACATCCAATAACATGTGAAAGATAATAATGACTCGCTTTGCACTCTAATACGCATGATTTTCACTTTGATCCCGTTCCCGCAGATCGATGCGCAATAACACAACTCGCCCAACTGACGAAATAAATAAACAACATTCGCTTTTTTTTATTTCTTTATTTATCTCAAAGTATTTATGTAGATTGTACGGCCATTAATACTAAACTAGAAATTTATGTAACATCCAAATCTCACACAGTTTGATAAGTGAGCGAGACAAAAATTCAATTTTACAGACCAAAAAATCCAATATTAGACCCAAAAAATTCAATTCCAGGTTTAAAAAATCCAATTTTGGGTTAAAAACAACAAATTTCAGCATAAACAATTGAATATTAAACTTAGAAATTCAATTTTAGGCCAAGAAATTGATTATTAGACCAAAAAATTCAATTTTAGGCCAAAAAATTGATTATTAGACCAAAAAATTCAATTTTAGACCAAAAAATTGATTATTAGACCAAAAAATTCAATTTTAGGCCAAAAAATTGATTATTAGACCAAAAAATTCAATTTTAAGCCACAAAAATGATTATTAGACCAAAAAACTCAATTTTAGGCCAAAAAATTGATTATTAGACCAAAAAATTCAATTTTAGGCCAAAATATAATTATACAGCCTTAATTTTTGCTACAAGGGGTAGGAAAAAAATATGTCTAGGGTCCGGATAAAGGTTAATCCGTCCCCGTGTCTCAGAGTTTTTGAACGGAAACACCATACTTCAAGATTTTTTAAGAAAAAATTTGTATAATTACAAACTGGCAAGAAAATAATTATCACGAAGCGGTAATAATATTTTTCATAATTTCACGGGTTTTCGGGTGATTATTTATTTATTAATGTCACTCCAAAGGAGTAAAAGATACAGGAAAATTAGACGTTCATTTGTTCATTAAGAATAAGGCAAACCTTTCGCCGTTGGCCCCTAAATGTGCCCGGCACGCATCGGTCTTTTTCAGTATTCATAAAAACACAAAATAGAAAATCATAAAATTTACCGGCTTTCGCTATACCGACATCCAGAGCAGGGATCGACAAATAATCTTAAGTGGGGTCCGGATACTATTAAAAATTTTTATCGAGGTCCAGAAAAAAAAACACTTAAAAACCTTACTAAAAACCTAAGAAAACGAAAAAAAACTTAAAAACCTTACTAAAAACCTAAGAAAACGGAAAAAAACACTTAAAAACCTAAGAAAACGGAAAAAACACTTAAAAACCTTACTAAAACCCTAAAGCTGGCTTTCCGTCTTTTTGTCCGACGACAATTTAGACGTTAAGTCGGTAGATAGTGCTATAACTTTTGTTTTAATCATTAGATTAGAGAAAAATCAATTTTCATTTGGTCCGGCGTGATCTAAACAAAATGGAATTTCATCATTATGCTAATACGCGGATGCGTCATGGCGATCAAGAGTAACCACAGAAGCTTGGCCGATGACGTAGCGGGTGATCGGCAAGGGCCAAGAGAATCTCGCGTGTTTTAATTAAGCAGTAGACCCCGCTGCACCCGGATGAGTCCCCCCGAGTCTCTCGTGGCTGAGCACGCGCCCACATCGGCCGACTGCGATTTAATTACGCGCACTTCGACGGAAAACATGATTAGGACTCTTATTTGAATTCTTGCGCATTGCACTGCATTCCGCTTAGCCAAACACCGTTCCGACCGACGGCTGCATGTGGGCAAACTTGGCATTAAAGTAAAATCATGTTACGGTAATAGGATGAGACGAAACGTTTCCTTGGAGTTAAAAAAAAGTGGATGTACGTCTGAGATTAGCGCAAGGTGAATAGGCCTTGGTGTCCGTCAACGGGGACGTCGTTCCGTTTTAAAATAAATTTATAGTTTTGCACGGAGGGGCCCAAAATAAAAATTCTGAGGGTATAGATGTGGGTTTAAATGGGATCCAACAAGGAGTTAGGACTTTGAGACTGGATTTTAGACATAAAATGATATTTTTAAAGCAAAAGGTGTTTTTTTTTAGTGATAAAATGCAATTTTTTAGGCACAAAATTCGTTTGTCATACACAAATTATCTTATGTATGCAAATATTCACATTTAAGACAAGTTTTTAAAGAAATTGCATTTAAGGGCATAAATTGCATTTTTTTTGCACAAAATTGCATTTTCTTTTGCACAAAATTGCATTTTTTTTGTGCACAAAATTGTATTTTTTTTGTGCACAAAATTGTATTTTTTTTTGTGCACAAAGTTGTATTTTTTTTTGTGCACAAAATTGCATTTTTTTTGTGCACAAAATTGCATTTTTTTGTGCACAAAATTGCATTTTTTTGTGCACAAAAATGCATTTTTTGTGCAAAATTACATCTGTTTTAGCATAAAATTGCATTTTTCTGGCACAAAATGCATAGGTCAAGCAGAAAATTATTATATTTTAGGCACAACCTTTTTAAAAAAGACATTTATATATATAAATTTCATTTCTTTAGACACAAAATTCACTTCTTTAGACACAATATTCACTTCTTTATGCACAAAACGCATTTATTTAGTCACATAATTCATTCCTTTAGGCACAAAATGCCTTATTTAGGCCCCAAATAGCCAACTTTAGAAAAAAAATCGACTCTTCATTGCAAACTGTTCCCAAGTCTCCAAACCAACAAATCACTGCATCACAAATCAAGCAACTAAAAGCACCACCCAGAAAACTCCCAACAGTCACAACACCGAAAACCCGAGAAACCCAAAATAATAGGGGGAAAGCAAAGAATTGCTTAAAAAGAAGCGGCCGCCTCTTTGCAAAAAAAAGGCCTCACAGTCAAACAGAGCGGACAGAAAACTCCCAAACCCCTGGACAGCAAGCGCCCATAAGCACCGGGGCCCATTGTGTACCCCAGCCATGACAAGCCACCAATAGCTGAGGGGTGACCGCGAAGCGTCGCTAGACACTAAATGGACAGATTTATTGCTCCCATTGTCAACAAGACATCCTAATTTTGATTTATTCATATTTCAATTACATTTGTTTGCACGGCTCCGAATGCTAGAAATAGTAGTGACAAAAGATGGATAAATGTGTCTTTTTATTCTACTAGCAGCGCCATCTATGGGCTGGTACAGACAGTGGCGGTTGGCACTGAGTTGCCACTGGTAGCGCCATCTATGTGTACAGAATACAATTATTGAGACTTGTGTGGCGGATGGTCACCACTTGGATGACAGAAGAAGAGGCGCAAGGATGGTTTCACCAACACGTTTTCGATAATTTTAAGTAATTTTTGGTCATTTTAAGTCGTATTTGGTAATTTTAAGTCGTATTTGGTCATTTTAAGTCGTATTTGGCCTTTTTTTTCAGGCATTTTCATTCATTTATGGTCTTTTGCGGTTATTTGCTGCAGTTTCCATTGCGGTAATGGATTTGCTGCAACAACGAATTGGTGGTAACGGTTTAGTGGTAAGGGTATTTGCTGTTTCACTTTGGCAGTTTTGAATTGGTAGTGGTGTTGTGGAACCAGTAAAATGGTGGAATCTAGCACAACTAATTCATAAGGGATTCTAGTAGCTAAGGCCAAAGGAAGAGACAAGAGAAAACACAAGTGAGCAGCGTGAAATCCAAGTCTTTACTGAATTAACAATATAAAAGATACAAACAAAGAAAACTGCATGAAGAAAAAGGTTTAATCTAGTCTTAACATGAAAACATATGGAATTGTCATAGCAACTTAAAAATAAATACAGCAAATTGAGAATTAACACATTAAATTAAGAACAAATTAAAATAGATAAATAACACAGCAAGAGAAAATTAATCACAATCAGGTAAGTTGTTTTATTTTCCTGAGATTCCGTATGGTTCGAAAACATATATTGCTTTTCACTTAATGCATTCCAAAACGTATAGCATTTCGCAGAATTACGCACAGCGAGTCCCCTATACACAAACATTCCAGTTGCGAACTTTCAGACACGAACGTCAATCTTCGCATCGTATGCTGACCGTTGTACTTTCCAAAGTAAGAGCAAAAATTTTGTATTTGTATTTAAATATGTACCTTTATTAATTTCTAATAAAAATAATGAAGATTAAAAATGTTTACTTTAATTAGGATTAACAATTTTTCCATCCTGTACACCTTTGCTGGACTTACGAACAAAACGCTTTCATACGTAGGGGACTTACTGTAAATGCTCCATTATCAGTATCCTCTTGCTTAACAATAATTTGCATCACGAGTATTTTCATGGATCCACTTCAAATATTTATCCACACGAGTGTATACACCAGGGGTACGAGGCCGAGCACACCCATAACCCCAAGATACAATCCCAATCAAATGCCACCTGTTCTTATGCTCCCAGACCATAGGTCCTCCAGAATCACCCTATCAAACACAATAATATGATTACTATTCACTATCTTTCCTCACCAACAATGTGTAAATGGATGGTAGAATGACAAAAAAGTGACAGAAATAAGAACTAGTAAATGAGTTCACATTTCAGTCACCAGGAACTGAAATATAAAGTAATCCTTGAGCCAACCAAGCTTATTGGATTCGGCAACCGGGGTCCAACGTCCGAAACCACTTGGCTGAACCCAGACGTCGAAAGAAACCAGGAACTCATGCATGCTTTCAACATTGACGGCTAAACCGTAGTGTAAGAAGAGATAGTGGTCTCACTCCGTTAGTTCCCTGATTCACCGGTGGCCCTGCAATCAAATAGCAAACTACAACCGCATTTGAAATGCATGCTGTTAAAGGCTTTGAAACATACACCATGTCTCAACTCTGGGTCCAAGTTTTCCGAAATCCAAATTGGGCTATGGAATTGCTAAGGCGTGGGAAATATGATGCCAGCAGCAATAGTGCAATGGGAAAGTTTGTAAGCATTGCTGACACTACTCATAATCAATCTACCCAGCCATTTACACTTATACACAACAGGTAACTCTATTCGCTCAGATAATCCGCTTATTCTCATTGGTTGACATCCTTTACCAGTGTGTAGATAGTATATAGAAATGATCAGATGACCATCTCAGCCAATTACAACTCACAACCACAGATGAGTTCATCTTAGCAACAAACATGGTTGCTTAAAGTGAATTCATTGTTCGTTGAAGCGCTCTAGGGTATCAGAGCACTCTTTCCGTAAAGCTAACAAGTTAATGGGACTTTTCCGTTTGTGTGAGGAAGCTGGAAGTAATTTACCCCCTGACCAATAAGAATACCGTACTGCCCGGCGTTTATTACTTATCTCGACCCAACCCTTGGCGCCTATTTGAATCCCGCCGCGAAAAATCGGTTTTTTTGGCGCTTAAACGGGTCCCGGTGCCTATTCGAACCCGGCGTTAATATGAGGCAGTACGGTAAGTGGATTTTCTGGGTGAATAGAGTTTATCAACGTCTTCTGTACCTGACATGAATCTCTTCCTCCTTGTGGTAGTCCTGCACACAACATATTCTCAGACACCAGTTGATTGCCATATGCATGGCGGCACTTCTCCAAGGGTAAAATAGGAAGACTCACTTCCTGCAGGGTACCGGTCACCTTTCCACCTTGTTTAACGGCACCCCAACCTGTAATAACGGCTTCTTGTCCGGTGTATTGAAAACCAGGTCTTGTAAAGCAGGGTGGTTTCATTCGATAATCAAATTTGATTTTTTTGTTCAGCCGAAGCAATGCAATGTCATTGTTATTGGTAAGAGTGTCATATCTGGGATGACGAATGATGTCGGCCACACCAACTTTCATACTTTCTGCTTCGGCATCAGTCGATGTATCGTGTTCTCCTAATACAACTAAAAGAGAGGAGGCCGATCGACTGGAAAGAATTTGGACTTTTGTTACAAATGATTTTAGTCTATGCATTTGTTATTAGTTGAAATCTAGAGCAACCATAAGAATGGGATACACAGTCGTTTACTAGCAGTATTAAACTTAATGCTAGCCCTAAAAATGCTACCAGTGCAATGCTGGACTGGCCCGGTGGGATACCGAGAATTTTCCGATGGCCTGGGTCCGCTGTGGTCTGTCATGGCCCGTCCCGACTTTATTAATTGTGGCTCAAACATCCAGATTTCCCAGCACTAAATTTGTTCCCAGTCCAGCACTACACCAGTGTCGGCTTTAAGGATAGGCACTCTAGGCTTTTGCATATAGCCAGCACTCTTAAGGGCCGAGAGACCGCTAGCTCAGACTATAAGACTCACCCCAATTTATGGTCGACTTTTAGAAGTAAAAAAGTGCGTTTTATAGTCCGTAAAATACCGGAGCCGTACAAACTGTAAACAAACTCTCCAAGCACTTCCTTCAAATAACGGAACCAAAACTGCCAACATATTGTTACGTGTGACTTGGGGAGCCACACACAACAATTCTTTAGTCAATTTAACTAGATAAGAACTGAGAAGTTTGTAAAGAGAGAAATGAAGACTAATGTCTTTATTTTAACTTAAACTATAAACTAGGTTGAAGTATGAACCTGTATTCTCAGATGTGAACATTTTAGCTCTATCTTGCTCTTAATAATCAAGAACCCATTAACTTTTCAGAGAAATCTTCAAGCTCCAAAAGAGAAGTGACTTTGCTCCTGTTTATTCTCAATAGGAAACTTCCTGTGCTACCTTTCAATTCTTAATAGTTTGAACTGATGACGCTGTGTCTACTAACGCCATCTACCGATATAATTTGAAAGTTAATTGAGGAAACAAAGCGTTTCAGGTCGATCGCAAAACGGTAAGGTCTGTAGTTTTCACATAACAGTATAATTTCGGCACTAAGTAAACCAATTAAACTACTCTTTTTCAGAGCAAAACCGGGACATATTTCAAAACCGGGATGTCTGGTCATCCTGATTCAACGTCAAGCATTGTCAAGCATATTTGCCCACATTTGCCTAGGCCTAAGAGAAGCTAAAACCACCATTAAATGCCATAAACTTCATCTAATAACAAATCTTTCTTTTCCTACCCTCGAGTACAATGTGCCGCAGTGATTACATAGCGATTATTTATCAGCGTGCCACCACAGAATAAGTAACCGGTGTGCGTACTGATCCCTGCCTGAAGATTGAAGTTTACTGTAGGTATACAGTACGGTTGTGTCATTTACAAAGTTACCTGCCATGGATATTCATGTATTTCAGTTGTGACTCCACCCACAACTCTGTTACCAAGATTAGCTTGACCACAATCTGAATATAAATGAGTGATGATATCTTGCGTTTAATTTGTTCAACAGATACTCACGACATTCAGTTTCTTCGGATGTTTCTGGATTTGGTTTTGGTTTATCTATTAAGACAAAACGAGTACGACCTTACAATGTCCAGAGGTCAAAGAGTGCAGGATAGATGATCTCACCTTGAGTTATGGATTGATAGAAACATATAAATCCAGGAAAGGAACCGGAGTCATCGGAACGGAAGACCAAACCTAATTTCCTTTTTGTTACGAGAAGACCTGGTCCGGTTTTTCCGCAGAATCTAACCATAAACTATTCTCAAAACCACGCGTAACAAGATGTAATTACAACTATAAAAAGCAAAATTACTTTTGATTATTTTGGAAACGAGCATTATCAAAGACTTTGACTGCTAAGAAATCACTATCGCATGAACCGCTTCCAGAGTCTTCAAGATGGAAACCTTTGCGGCAGTCCAGGACCAGAACGTTGCCGTCAATGCCATTCTAGTACCAATTTACTCGTTGTAAAATATAAAATTTGCATATACACTGCATTTCAGCAATTAAAAGCCGCTGTCTATCAGAATAACCTTTTCGTCAACCATTGAGCAGCTCTTAAAAACTGAAATAGCATTAAATTAATTATTAAGTCTCACTTTGACGACCCATCCCTGAACATGTTTATTGGGGTATCCATTGGGATAGTTAGGAGATGTGAAGCTCTGGATTTGGGGCTGTGCAAACAATTCTTCCACATTCATTGCACTAGCAAGAGCTCCAATGCGAAACCAAAAACCAGATTTCAGAACTCCGCCCGATTCAAACACAACATCCACATGCCGACCGAGGATTAAGGATGAAGAAGTTGGCTTCTGGCAATACCTAAAAGAAGCTCATGAATTTGGATAATTCATAAAATGAGGCGACCAACCGCACCTTTCTCCAGGACCCCCGACCGTGCTAATAAACAGATAACTTGCGGGACAATCTAAGTTCATTACCTCAAACTGAAGTCGAACATGGAAATCATCAGGTGCCTGCGACAAAGAAAAAATGTATTAGTAGAGAGGTTCTGCCATGCGTTGGACGGGAACGGCAACTTGTAGAGTTAGCTCCGCCCACCCGTTGCCGTTGTTTTTACACGTTGGAGAACGACGTCTGGACCCCTCATTACACGTTGGAAACAACGCCACGCGCGCAACATGAAACTTAGCTCTGACCCATGATGTCACCACAAAAAGTGATGACGTTTCGAGCTTTCCAGGCATCAGCCGTTCCCATCCTACGCCTGGCAGAACCTCTCTATTACTCCAAGAAAGCCGCACTCTACGAGACAATTTTCTTGAGGACTATTGGGCTTACAGTATGCTTGGATGGGGTTATTTGCATCAAGATGTGGTTGGAGATAAAATTGGACACATGTGTTACATTTGCATGTTAAACAGGAAGTGAGATTTATTCTCTCCTTAGTTATACACAGGGTGTCCCAAAAGTCTAAACCTCCCCAAGTAATTTCCAAAATACTTGAGATATCAAAAAACTGAAAAAAAACTCATACGGGAAATCATTCATTGCGAATCTGATGGCATCCTCAAATTTGACCTCAAAGGTCATTTTCAAGGTCATTCACTTGCTAACTTCTAAACCAATCAGGTTAGAACAAAATTTCCAATTAGAAAGTGGTAGAGCATGGCCTAATTAGTCTAAAAACATGATTTACTAAAAATATTTTCCTACAAATTTTTTGAAAAAACCTGACGGTGATGCGTCAAACAATATTACCAACAAGGACCAAATCAAAAGCATAGCTGAAAAAGCATGACTGCTACTTAACTACTTGTAGTGTGTTCTAATGGGAACAGGTGATGAGCATGATCAATGTTAATGGTTCACATTGACCAAAATTAAAAGCCACTCACGTGTAAATGCCAAACGCATCGACTTCCAGGGTGGTAGTTGGGAGGAGGCTCCACCAACTGGGGTGAATCGGCTGACAATGTCATGTGGAAATTACATTCTAGGTCAAAGGAAATGAAAAGTTTTACAAGTTTGGAAAAGAAAAAAAGGAAATGTAGAATAAAAACTTAAAAAAAGAAAGAAATTTCTGGTTGAGAGACTGAATTGGGTCGAGGGTTGAGGTGCATTCCACACAAGACCTACTTAAGAGAAACAGCGACCCAAATGACCCCAAAAGAGTGCTCAAAAAAGAGAAATTACAAACCTGGCTGGGATTGAGGATGAGAAGATGAAAAACCAAACAAATCAGATATCAACTGTGGGATATTGCCTGCATGGTGCACTTGAGCAACACTCAATGTCTGATGTGGACAAATCAAAAGATTAGAATTTATCAGTTAAATCAAACGTTCACTTTCACCTGTAAACACTCCAGGGACAGGAGCAGGACAATGGTGAGTTTGTTTGCTTTCATTTTGGATGCAGAATGGTTTATCTCGTATCTCTCGCTCACGTGGTCTCATTACGCCTGGAGCGGTTTTTCGTTCTATTAACCTCCGGTTCACAGGAAGCAACTTTTACTTTCAGTGCACAACACCTAGAATTTATATTTTATTTGTGTGTCAGTTCTCAGTTGTGAATGTCTGTGTGAGATATATTCTTCCTCTTGAACTCTATTGACCCCAAAGAACTCAGTAATTGTTATTGGTCAATGGTCATAATTATACATCACAGGGCTCCAACAACTTGTTAATTTAGTTGAAAGAAGGTGTTGATGATGTTAAAGTGCTCTTACTATTGATATCAATTAATTAACTTTGAGTAGACACGTTTGAACGTATTTTCTCCCATATGAAATGCATTGGGTTTTGCGAGAATGCATTTTGTAATGCTGTTCATTTTTGCATGCTATTGGTTTGCTAATGGTAATATTGTTTGTAAAATGTATTTCAAAATTCATTCCCAATATTATCATTTGTTAAACATAAATGCATTTTCAAAATGCATTTTTTAGACTTCTAAACCCTATGTTTAGAAAGTCTAATAAAATGGTTCTGTCCGTCTGTCCGCATCAACTCCTCCAAAACGAAAGCACTTAGAGCAAAACGGGCAACTGCAATAAACTCAGAATACCTTCAATAGGTGCCTAAGGAATTGTCGTATTTCTCCGACTTCCGGTTTAAAAAAAAAAAACAAAAAAAAACTGGTTTTACAAACTGGTACCGGAAATGACATTTTTAAAAAAAAATTATACATTAAGGGGTTTAGAAGTCTAAGATGTAATGATTCCATGCATTACAGATACAATCGCTTGCGATCTGACCCCGCTTGTTTCAATTGTATTATGAAATGCATTATTTAATGTACAGGGTGGGCCAAAAGTCACAAACCCATCTGAAGTCTTAACAACTTATTTTTAAATTAATTTTTTTTTAATTTTTCTTTAATTATTTTGTAAAGAGGACTTAGGAGATTAATCATGGAAAAATTCACGACCGAACAGCAAACACAAATTGGGGATTTTACTATCAAAAGCGAGGATCAATTCCAACCCAATGCAATGCATTGCAGTAAGTGAAAAGCAATATATTGTTAAGTATACTTTTGAACCACATGGGCAAAGACAGCACCTATCTTTGCAAGTTTCATCCTGATTTAGTCAAATTTACTTTTAGTCCCCATCATGAGTTTACATTGCAAAGGTCAACCCAGAACGAGCTCCAATCTTGTTTCCTACTGACCTACAACATCCTTACAACTCGAGTGAGTATTACCAAAGCTCCATAGACTGTGATAACCATTGGCCTTTTCCTTTATGACATCCGGTAAAAGGCACTAAAGTTAACTATAAAAGATTCCATGATATCATTCTGCTGAAAGCTACAAGATGAAGCTGATCCTCTTTCTCGCCGCCTTTTGCATTTTCCAGTACAGCTCTGTATCTGGATACAATGGCTCATTTGAAACCGAAGGAAAAGATGGTGCGTATAAAGAAAACCTGCAACACAGGTCTGCTGCCAGAAAATAACAAGGCATTAAGCTAGGTTCACACTTGTGTTCACACTAGATGCAACGCAAAGAAAAATTAATCAAACGCAATGCAGAGTCCGTTCACACTGTAGGGCACGTGTGAACAGAGATAAAACGAGTGATGTTGCGTCTGGCCAATCAGATGGTTTCAATGAAACCTGGAATTGGATCTAGTTCTAGAACTAGTTACAGAATCCGAAAATGGCGGCCTGTTAGCATGTGGCAAAGTCGCACCAAGCAGACATGAATTGACAAGAGTTGGAGTCGATCGTGATTGGTTGGCCGCAAGACCTTTCCTTGCGTTGTGTCGTTTACTTCGACTTGGAGTTGAAGCAGGAATTGGCGTCAACGTCAAGAATTTTTAGACGCAAGCAGTTTGCGCTGCGTCTAGTGTGAACACAGGCGTGAACCTAGCTTAATAATAATATTAGAGATTAGTTAATGACATAAATTGTGGAAAACTAACGAGCAAAAAACTACCTTTTATTTGGGAGGCTTTGGCGGAACAGTACTTTTACGTTGATCATCTTATGAATGTTAAAAATTCTACATGTAGGCCAATGTATAACACCTGATGGTGAATCTCACGACCGTAACGATGAGTGGAATGTTGATGAAAAATGCGAAATACACCTATGTCTCGAACGGTCTGATGGCAAGTTTTTTATTCACTATTCAGGGTAAATATACTGAATAAATCACAATACCCAGCACTCATAAAATCAATTTTTTTAACAGGTGTGATATCAATTCTGGTAAAACTCTAAGTCCAGAACAACTGGAACGAGGTTGCCGTTTGGAACCTCTCCCTGGATCATCATTCCCCCATTGCTGTCCCGACAATGTCGTTTGCGATTAACACCAATATCGAGCATACGGGTTAAGTTTTGCAATGGAATAACTTCGAAAGAAATAAATTTAAAATTTAACTTGAAATATTTAAATTTGATTGAACACGAGAAACATTTGACGATACTTTTTCACTACTTCAAGCATTTAGTTTGTACAGGGTGAGGCATAAATCTGGAAACACATTTTTTTCTTGAAAATAACTTAAACTACAGAGTATATCAATTAATTAATTAATGAATTAAAGTAATTTAATACTAGTGAAGTTTAAAGGAGTGTCTAGACTTTTGACTCACCTTGTGTAAAATGGTTTGTACACATGACAATATCAGGGTGACCAGATTTGGTGTGTGACCAGCGTCACTAGCACACACCGCCCAATGGCCCTAATGTCATCCCTCCTTGCGGAGTGGTCTGACCCAGTATATGGAAAGAGGCAGCTGAGTAGAGAGAAGAGGAAGGGATGGGAAAGGGAGAGGATGGGACTCCTTCACTGTGTGTGACGGGTCGGTTGCCGGTGTGGCATGCCTTCGCGGCACTGCCAACACGCGGGTAGACAGGAGTCTCCGACTCCTAGAAAACGTATTAAAGGCCAACAACCCAACAATCTGGAATTCCTTGTCATATTTAGGTGAGTATGCGTTTCACCTCATGGTAACCAGTCCCCAGGCTGCCATGGAAGAGACCATACCAGTCACAAATGTAAAAACCTGGACAATACACAATTTCTCAAAAAATTATGGATGCAAACTGGAATATGTTACTTTGAATAAACTAGTCAGTTATGTAAATCTCAACTACACCACATTACTTGCATGCTCCATTACAGTTTCAAATACTTAGTCAAGACAGACTACCGACTTCATGTGGACTTCATATTTAAATAAGCCGCCTTTATTGTTTAATTAAAACAATCGTAACAGATACCACTGCAAGGAAGTAGTTCATTCAACCCGATACAGGAAAATGCCATCAATAAAAACAACTAAAAGTTTGTAAACAGATCTCTTCACTCTACTCTGGCCAAGTATAAGAGTGCGCTATTTCCTATTGGCCCAGCCTTTTCACTAGTGTAGTGGCCCCAAAAAATAGATCAAAATACACGTTGAGTGCTTTCCAGACAATGCAACCGATAAGAAAATTCAAAAATGGCTTGCTTTCCTGACAAAGCAACCAATAAACTCAACAGTCTGAACAAACATGAATTTAGATATAAAACCAGCATAAAACAACATTTTATGATTTTTAAAAAACATTTTATAAAAGAAAAGAAATTAACTTACATCATTTCAATCATTAAAATAATCAAACAAATTAAAAATAGAACAAGACTACTTTTCCTGGTGGAAGTAAACAGTCCACAGTTAGGAGTAATCAGGCTGGGCCAATAGGAAATAGCGCGCTCTTATACTTGGCCAGAGTATAGTTGGATTTCAGATCAAAATTTCTCCGATAAGTCCAGTCATTTTTCTTTTATGGCATAAACATCCGTCTACGTTATCAAATTAAGCGATATAAAAGCAATTATAGCATATCAAGGTTTAAATTCTTAAGTATTCCACATGATGAAATTAATTCTCTTCATTGGTGCTGTTTGTATTTTCAAGCATCACGAAGTTCTCGCATATGAATACCTTCTAGAAGTTGTCAATCAAGACGGTATGAAATACTAATGTTGCGCAGCGATTCAACTACCAAAATGATAAATACTTAGGCAATTGTGTTATACCGGATGGCGAATTACTTCCCCAAGACTCAGTTTTATTTGACGACAAGAAATGTGAACGCTTCCAATGCATCGACGGATCAGACGGATCAGACGGACCAGACGGACCAGACGGATCAGACAAAGTGTTTTTTATTCGGTCCAGCGGGTAAGTGTATCGGTGTTTTCTGTTGGGATCCTAGATGTTAATCCGCGCTTTTGAATCAACGGTTATGATTTAAATAGTGGGCGCGCATTTAGGCCCGCGCCTACTTGAGAGCAGGGGCGGATCTACATACGGGCAAATAGGGCTTGAGCCCAGGGCCCCCAAACTCTAGGAGGGCCTCAAGACACGACGCAATGTACTAAAAAAAAAAGGTTGCTATTAAAAATTTTGATAAAGGGGCCCCGAAAAAACGTCAAGCCCAGGGCCCCCAAAAGGCTAGATCCGCCCCTGCTTGAGAGCATTTTTAATTTACGCGCAGTTGAAATGCGCCAATTTGGTCCCACCTGCGTTTTGGTTTTTACATCCGGTTTCAAAATGGCCGCCCCGAAAGCTAGATTTCAAGTGTCATAAATCATAGATACTGTTACGCGTACCGACCGTCCTGATAATTGGTCGATTGTAAACATGCGTTTTTGGTTACCGTACTGCCTTGAATAAAGGCCGGGCGTAAATAAGCGCCGGGATTCGATAAAACGCCGGGTGGTCGGCGGAGCTTCATGTACTAAACGCCGTCCCAAACCGAGAAAATAAATAAACGTCCTGGCGTTTATTCGAGGCAGTATGATAGTTCGTTTCAAAATGTACCCAATAGATGGCGTTATAAGCCATGATGTAGTCAAATCAAACCATTTGATACAAGTTTTCCTATTACGATAACCCGTGCTAAGGGGCCCGTCCATAAATTACGTCACGCAAATTTTTGGATTTTTAAACCCTGCCCCCCACCCCCGTAACAAGGTCGTAACAAATCCGCAAACCCCCCCCCCCCCTAGGAAGTAGGAAATTACGTAACAAAACTGACCAGCCCCCCCCTAAATTTTGATATCTAATACAAATTCAGTAATTTTCAATTTACAAATGTACAAAACAAAATAATAATAAATTGAAGCAATTAAATTAAAATTTTCAATATTTCAATAATGTTACGGAACATTGTTGAAAACCCCCCCACCCCTGTCGTAACAACCCCTAACAAAGTTTGAAACCCCCTCCCCCCGCCCCCACTAAGGCATTATGTAATTTATGGACGGCCCCTAAGATCAGTTCTCTCTTAGAGATAAACATAAAATGCCATCTCGAAACGAGATTTGTTTTTAAGCACTCACTACAGCTAGAGCGCCCTTGAGTACTGTGGAAATTTTATTCTCATTGGCTAACTCCTCTACATGTGTCTTGATGCAAAGGAAGAGATCACGTAATCATCGCAGCCAACCACAACAACTTATACTTGTACTCTGTCCATGTGTAAGTTGGGCCTATTTCCGATTGGCTGAGCCTTTTCACTTGTGTAGTGATACCAAAAATATATCAAAACAATGGTTGCAATTTTGACTGCTTTCCATACAAAACAACCAATAAAAAAAATTTGAAAATTGTTTTGTTCCCTGGAAGAAGCAAGCAATAAACTTAATAAACAGAAATGTTGAAATAAACCAACATAAATCTTTATTTTATGACTTCGATATATTTTCTTAGAAAATACAAACAACATTACATCATTTCAATGATTAAAATCATCAAACAAATTTAAAACCACTCCGAACTATTTTTCCTGGTGGCAGCACAGAGCGAGTTATGAGGCTCGGCCAATCGGAAATAGGCCCAAGTTACACATGGACAGAGTATATCTGCTCAAAAGAGAATTTTATTGTTAGTTGTAATAAAACTAACAAGTTGCCTTTTTCTGGAGCGCTATGTGTTATCAAGACTTTTTTTGTGATTTGTGAGGAAGCCAGCAGTAATTTGCCTGCTGACCAATGAGAATTAGTCGATTCCCTGAGAAAATAACTAATCTAGTTTTTCTTCCTAAACTTCTAGATGTGCATACCAAGCTCAATTATTAACAGAATCAGAAGAGGCTTTAAATTGCCGCTTTGAAAGTGGTACTGGACATTATCCAAACTGCTGTCCTTACCGTATATGTGATTAGAGTCAATCCAATAAAGAAATAAATATGTTGTCTTGCTTGAAACTCAGTTTGTTGTGTTGCCGGTTTTGAGACCCCAACCAAATTTATTTTTGAAAAATCAATATGCAATGAGCTCCAATCTTGTTTCCTATTGACCTACTACATTACCTGTAATAGATCACCCCATGTGAGTTTTACCAAATTACGATAACCATACATCCGTCAGAAGAGATTAAAGTACACTATAAAAGATTCAATTATTGTGGGACGACTTCCCTAACGACCCAACCTTGCTTTTGCACCGAGAGCTGGGGAAAGCACAGAAAACCCAGTTGGAGACGAGTGGCAGAAGTTCTTGCAAAGAATCAGCAATCAGCATCTTAATCAGACAAGGAGGAGATAAACAACTGGGATTCCAAGCAGGTCATCCATCCAAGAACTGACTATATCCAAAGCTGCTTAACTGCTGTGTTTTAATGAAAACTGGTGACCGATGAGCCGTTACTACCCTAGGTTATCCTATCCTATTGTCATGCGGAGAAGCCGTTCTGCTGTTCACCAACTGGCTTCTGCGCGCATTTTGGTCTAGTTTAGTTCAATAAATCATCCATAGGTGGCATTTGACCACTATAATTTCACGGGATGATCAACTAGGCAGAATGGGGGAAATAGGAGCTTTCCTTAAAGCTGGAGAAACCTATTTAAATCGGTTCTCCTTGAGCTCTTAAACTGATAACTGACGACTGGTGGTCCATTCATTCGACAATAAAAAATGCGAAAGCTTCAACTGTCATTGATATTATTTTATTTACGACAGATGTTTACATGAAAATGATAGTTTAACTGAAAACCAAGTGCAGAGAAATTGATGTCCCCACAAGATGGTGTGTGATTAGGGCCTCTACCTCATTTCCTTGCCTTATTCCTATTTTTCATTTCTCAATTTTGCAGCATAAAATCAAACTTATCAAGTGGTATGATAATCCCCACACAAAATACTACACCCACCCACTCACTTGCACAGCTTAATAAGTACCTTGAATTTTCATTACAAAACATTCACCACACCTCAACAACTTTTTAAAGGTCAAACTCCTGTGCTGAACTTTCATCTCACTTCTAATTGGAGAATCAGAAAACTCTTGACCTTTAAATTTGAGGCAAAGTTTGCCTTCATCACATTTTCCTCCCACATATTTCGGTAACAACATGAAACTCGTCCTGTGTGCTGCTGTTCTCTGCATTTTCCAGTGTTATTCAGTGACTGGATATGTCGGCGGAATGCAAATTGAGCCGATAGAAGGTAAGAAAGCGCAATTACAATGTGTCTCACTGTATGCTGCTGCTACAATAATGCTACAATCCGATTTCACTGCATGATCTTTTAATCCTCCATGATGCAACAGCCTACATATTTAAGAGGTTTCATTAAATTAGCGATTAGTTGATTACTTGATGTGTCATGTGACTGGATTCAACCAATCACGAAAATAATCATTTCATCAAATAAGCAACTAAGCAACTAATCAAGTAATCACCCCAAACCATGATTTTCTGCTGACTTGGGCCGATTATAAGTGCTCTCTCGACTGAAACCAACATGGCGGAGCCAGACCCGCTTCAACTACACAAGGTCATAATATAACAAATTCTGCTCAGTTTAGGTTAAACTGAACACATGAAACGAATTAAGTTGTTGCAATTATTATTTGTAGGAACTTTTTTTAAACAATTGCAACGTATTTAGGTTACAATTTAAACAATTCTGCCCATCGGAGCAATAATTACATAATCAGATTTTTGTTGGGCCCTCAATAATTGAGTAATTACGATTATTGCAATAATCAACTAATCACAATAATCGCTCATTTAATGAAACCCCTTATTGTTGATAATAGGTTGGAAGATTGCAATAATTCTCTAAGTTTAATAGCATTTATTCACACATAACACAATGCACGACCTACACAGTACGGAACCGGAAGTCCCCTATATTTTGCCCAAACTTTCCGACTGTCTTTGGACAACCTCATGATTGTCCGGAAAAAAATTTGGAGTGTTCTTTACATTGTTCATTTATTTATTCAACATTGAAATTTTTGCCCCTTAGAAATCCCAGTATAATTTTAAGTAGGCTTCTCCCAATTTCGCAAAAGCGCTTCTACTTTGTACTTGTCTTTAGACTTCCATTATCTACTAGCAGATGGCATGTGATGCGATTCGTCAAATGTTGCCACAACAGCAGCGTGTTACAATTTTAAAAATACGCTAAAGCGCTTTCACTTACAGTATGTCCCCAGTTTGAAAAGCACTGAGTTAAACGACTTGAAATTCGATTTTTAACTTACAATTTGTTCTTCATTCTTTAAACAGCTGCAGTGGATCACTCGTTGAAGATCTATTAAAATTAGGAAATACAAAAAAATAATTATATATAAATTATAGAAAAAAAGTAGAAAAAATTCGATTTTACAAAATTCAACATTATTTTACTTTATTGTTTTTATAAATTTAAAACTCTAACCTAGTATTTTTTTTAAAAAATTTCAGGTAAATGTGTTGCACCTAATGGCGATTTGTTCGCGCCTGGCGAAGTGTATTATAAAACCGAAAATTGTGAAAAACTCGTCTGCAATGATCCAAAACAGTCGCATGGAAAATTTCTGATCGACATTTTCGGGTAAATACTTTATTTACCCAATTCACAATACAATTTTGTTTATTTCTTTTTATGACAGATGCGCACCAGTCAACTTAAAAGCTGATCTAGCAGAGAAATGCCACCTGGTTGCCGGTAATGGACCATACCCTGATTGCTGCCCACACAAACTTATATGTGATAATTAACTAGAACATATTTTCATATATTTGTATCTGTCGTTTGAACCATATGGAGTGTGATTTGTGTTCCTACATGCCTGAGTAAATTTAGTATCTGTTTATGCTGTGTTATGAGAGTTCTACACAACCATATTATCCTTGTCTAATTCATGTTATATGGAGGATGATCCAACCACTTGAAGATGGTTTCACCAATGCGACGTACACTTCACCCGGTGTTGAAAGTAAATTTTTTAGAAACTATTGAAATGAATTCTTCACTATTTCACTTCTCGATTTCATCATTTATTATTTTCCATGTTTTTTATATAAATACATACTTTTAATGATTATGTAAATGCAATAAACCAGGAAAAACTCAAGGAAAATGCCATAATTAAACTGTTTTCATTATTGTTTTTTACTTCATCTTTTTTAGGAAAATGAAGAATAGAGTTTCCTTTTCCTCTTGTTTCAACAGAGTAAAACTACTAACAATATACTTGTATGAGGTGTAATACAGCTGAAAATCAAAATTATGACCTAGACCCACCTATCTATCTATCTATCCACAGCTGTAAATGTGCACATCCAGATCTTTAAATCCCTTTAACTTTCATTGCAAAATGTTCATCACAACTCAACAACTTTTTAAAGGTCAAACCCCTGTCTTGAATTCTAATCTTACTTCAATTGCAATTAGAAAACCACTTTAGACTTCTGACCTTTAAATTAGCAACAAAGTTTCACTTTTTTCACACTTTCCTCCACTGATTACGGTAACTGTTGACATTTTTCCTGCATTGATATCCGCCGATCGACATATAACTTAAAAGCAATTACGGATAACATTATATCACCACTTGAAAATCCACATGAATGGCACCACGTGACCTAACCAACCAATATAAAAGAATGTAACGTTAATAAGGAACACACCTATACCACTAGTCATCAAAGAGACACCATGAAACTCATCTTGTGTGCTGCTGCTCTCTGCATTTTCCAGTGTTGCTCAGTGACTGGATATGAAGGCAGAATGGAAGTCGAGCCGAAAGACGGTACAGTAAAATAAAATTTGATTCATTACACAAAAAATTTAATGCCCAATAGCTATAATCTCTTTAAATATGATTGTGAAAGTATGTAATAAATATATCTAGATCACTCTGTGCTGCTAGAATAGCAAAACTGAGAATATTAGCATTGGTGGAAAGAAAATTTGTCAATTCATTTGTCCAGCTCTGATTGGGGGCCAAATGAATGCTGAATAAACTGACTTCAATCCCAAAACAAGTAAAGATGTAATCTAAACGTTTTAAAAACATGTATTTGTTGTAAAATAAGCCTGATGTGACGTCTAGCAAAAACAAGTGACAACCAAACAAACCAATTGACTTGGTAGCAATGACAGTACTGAATATTTACCGAAGAAATGCCGTATTGCTACAGCGTAATCCGTAAGATTAACATTGGTTCAATTCAATCATGGTGTGAGTTGTAAGTCTTCCTCTGACATTATAAACTACGGTTATTGACATTTATGATTTATGAATCAACATGTTATTATGGTCTGATGTCAGCAAAAAGCAAAACGTTAGCTCTAATTCAAGTTTATCTTCCGACAAAAGATTAATACATTACTGAATTGCTGAGCATAGTACAGTAGGTCACTTTTTGAAAATCCATTAAAAATCTAAGATATAAAAATGTGTAATGTACAGTCATGGAAAAAAAAAACTTCCCTTCCAGTTTAGCTGTTTTAAGTTTATCTACCAGGTTTCAATGACATCAATCTTGACCCGGTCTCTCGTCCCGCCCTAACAACAATATTAAAAGATAGACTGTGCAAATAATGATAGATAAACTTAAAACAGCTAAACTGAAAGGAAGTTTTATTTGTTCACGACTGTACATAGATCCGACGAAGACCTATACTCTTGTTCGACTCAAAAGGGTGCCCTTCTCTCATTGGCCGAGCCGCATTACTCCTACCTCAAGTTTGTATTACTACCACTAGGAAAAGTAGTTTTTATTTTTATTATCATTTGTGATTGCTATAACCATTTAGGTTAATATAATTTCGATTATTTGTGTCCATAAATGTTACTTCCTTTGAAGAAATCAAGTTATATGAACATATAAATCAAAAACTCATTTTTGTTCTGTTTATCGGTTTTTTGGTCTGGACCGAACACAATTAGTCTATCGATTACAAATGTCTGCACATTGGAATGCATTTCTGGTGTTTGGGTCTACATTTTTGGATCACTACACCAGTGATACGGCTCGGCCAATGGGAGAAGGGCACCCTCTTGAGTCGAACAAGAGTATAATTGGCAATGGCCAGATTGGCGATTTCGTAAATCCCGAATTGGCGGATCATATTGGCAATGAATGCAAATTTGCGATTCCACATTTACGTTTTGCATTCGTGAGACAAAATTGTTTAAAAATCGCCAATTTGGGACAACATTTTTTTGCAATTGCCAATTTGAGAACCTATATTGATTCTCAAAAATTTTATGTTTAATTACGTTAAAATCGCCAATTTGGGAGCTCGTCTATGCATTCCCTCCCATAGATGATACAAAATAAAATTTTGCAAGATTTAAAATTAAAATTTAAAATTATAGTAACCTCATTAATTTGATATTTTTTAAAATTACAGGTAAATGTGTGGCAGATAATGGGGATTTGTACGCGCCTGGTGAATCGTGGTTTGACAACGACAGATGCGAAAGACTCAACTGCGGTGATCCAAAAGCGGAAGATGGAAAGTTTCTGATAACCATTGCTGGGTAAATAATTTGTTTAAGATAATTTAACATCACAAAACTTTCATTTTTTTCCTTCATTTTTTTAAGATGCGGAAAAGCGAGTCTAAGTCCTGATCTAGCAGAGAAATGCCATTTGGAAGCCGGTACTGGACCTTACCCGGATTGCTGCCCACACAAAATTGTGTGTAATGAAGAATAAATAGACCATTCTCCTATTTTTGTTTTAAAGATATCTACAGTTCGCACCCGGTATCTTGATGCTAAAATCATACTGCACAGACGGTTTTCTAATTAGCAGTATTAAGCCTAATGTACGAATTTAGCATCAAGATACCGGGCGCAAACTGTAGTTACTAATAAATAAATAAACATTTACGAAACAGTTTAATGTCATTCATTTAATTAGTTAGAGGAAGCTCCAAAACCCCGGAACTTAATCATTGATCGACGATTCGGTCACATGACCGGCTTTCTTATAAATACTGTGTAAGTGATTCGTAGGGTTTTGATTTAACTCTTCTTGGTTTAAGGCCTTACAAGTTTAGGGACAATTTCAGGTCCATTAGTTAAACGTTCCAATAATTCAACTTCAGATTACAACTCTCATCAGGCAAAACACCAACAACACCAGGTTAACACTTGTGTTCACACTAGACGCAAGGCAAGAAAACTGATGCAACGCAAGCTGCTTGCGTCCAAAAATTCTTGACGTTGACGCCAATTCCTGCTTCAACTCCAAGTTGAAGTAAGCGACACAACGCAAGGAAAGGTCTTGCGGCCGACCAATCACGATTGACTCAAACTATCGTCGATTCACGTCTGGTAGGCGAGATTTTGCCACATGCAAACAGGCCGACATTTTCAGATTCTGGAACTAGTTCTAGAACTAGATCCAATTCCAGGTTTCATTGAAACCATCTGATTGGCCAGACGCAACATCAATTGTTTCAGCTTTGTTCACACGTGCCCTACAGTGTGAACAGACTCTGCGTTGCGTTTGACTAATTTTTCCTTGCGTTGTGTTGCGTCTAGTGTGAACACAAGTGTGAACCTAGCCTTTAAGGATAACAAGAGCTGGCATTCTGTCAGTGCCTTTGTTGTCAGTGCAAATGTCATATCGATGGTGGCGCTCTCGTGTGGTTGAGCTGCAAAATGGTGTTGCTTAGCTACCAAACAACAAACTATAGGAGCTGATATTTACATACATTATAAAATATATTTTGAACCATATGGGGATTAGAAAACCAGACTCGATGCACTTTTGACCTTTAAATAGTGGCCAAATCTCACTACATCACATTTTCCTCCCACAGATTACAGTAACTGTTGACATTTTTCATACATTAATATCCGCTGATCGACATTCGACTAAAGCCATATAAAAGCAATTATGAATATCCTTATGTGACCACTTCAAAATCCAGATAGACAGCATGAAACTCATTCTGTGTGCTGCTGCTCTCTGCATTCTCCAGCGTTACTCAGTGACTGGACAGGAAGGCGTTAGAATAGTTGAGCCGATAGACTGTACCGTAAGCCCTTTTTTACTAGGAACTACGTCCTCCAATGGCCTTAAAATCAAGAAAAAGTTTTTTTTAAATTTTTTGTCTTAAAAACTGATCATCCGATACGATTACAATGTATATTTCACATCTTTCGTCCTTGGAAAATCGAGGCCCTGAAAAAAAGCTGCGAGAAGTACCCACAAATCACAAATCCCCCAATGATTTTTGTAACTTATTTGGTAAGTTAAATGTTTTTTTTTAAATCTTAGGAAAATGTGCTGCACGTAATGGTGATTTGTTCTCCCCTGGTGAAGAGTATTTTGACAACGAACGTTGCCAAAGACTCACCTGCGGTAATCCAGAAATGCCTGATGGAAAATTTGTGATGCACACCACCGGGTAGATAATTTATTTCAAAGAATGTGTAATATACATCACAAAATCCATTTTTTTTATTTCTTGAAAGATGTGTAACAATGAGCAAAGGTCCTGTTCTGGAAGACAAATGCCGTCTGGTAGCCGGTGATGGACCATTTCCAGATTGCTGCCCACATAACGTTGTATGTGATGATTAAAAAAATCAGCATTCTATTTTTGTTTTTAAAATGTTTAGTTATGGATAAATAAATAAACATTTACTAAACAATTTAATGGCATTTATCTGTGGGAAGACTTTCTTAAGGACCCAACCTTGCATTTACATCCAGTTGAGGTGGCAGTTGTTTTTGCCCTAGAAACAGTACCTTAAGCTAAGTACACATGACCTGATTCTGTGCACGGAATGGTCACTTTTCGTGAGCGGCCAGACGTTTTGGTCGACGTGGTACACATAGTTCCGCTTACCACACACGGAAACTTTCTGGCGACCAGAATTCTATTCTTTCTGGCAGTGATGGCGCACGGAAAAATTCGATTGCTTCCGTGCACGAACAAATTCTGAGTACCCAAAACGCATTGTGGTAATGTGATCCATCGTGACCAGTCGTACATAAGACGGAGGTGGATACTGAATACAAAGACAGATAATACTAAAAATGTTTGATTATTTTATTTTATAATTTATTATTAATTACAAGCTGTACCCAACCACGCGTTGCTGTGGCTCATAAATAAATCCAGTGGAAATAAATCCAGTGGAAATAAATCTCATGGAAATCCTGTGGAAATCCCATGGAAATCCCGTGGAAATCCCATGGAAATCCCGTGGAAATCCCATGGAAATCCCGTGAAAATAAATAAATCCCTTGGAAATAAATTCCGTGTAGTAAATAAATCTTTTGGAAATCCCGTGGAAATCCCATGGAAATAAATCCAGTGGAAATAAATCTCATGGAAATCCTGTGGAAATCCCATGGAAATCCCGTGGAAATCCCATGGAAATCCCGTGAAAATAAATAAATCCCTTGGAAATAAATTCCGTGTAGTAAATAAATCTTTTGGAAATCCCGTGGAAATCCCATGGAAATAAATCCAATGGAAATCCCATGGAAATAAATCCAATGGAAATCCCATGGAAATAAATCCAATGGAAATCCCATGGAAATAAATCCAATGGAAATCCCATGGAAATAAATCCAATGGAAATCCCATGGAAATAAATCCAATGGAAATCCCATGGAAATAAATCCAATGGAAATCCCATGGAAATAAATCCAATGGAAATAAATAAATCCAATGGAAATCCCTTGGAAATAAATCCCGTGGAAATAAATAAATCCCATGGAAATCCTGTGGAAATAAATCCCGTGCAAATGAATTTCGTGGAAATCCCATGAAAATGGCGTGCAAATAAATCCTGTGCAAATCTCAAGAAAATCCCATGCAAATAAATCCCATGGAAATCCCGTGGAAATCCCATGGAAAACCTGTGAAAATCCCACGGAAATCCCGTGCAAAGAAATTCCGCTTGTTGTACGAACGTCTTCGCGACGTTTTTCCTCCAAAAATTCACCCGAATATGTAGTAAATGGCCGCCGTCGCTTTTGCTTCGGTTTGGGTCGCCTTATATCCCAAATTTCGTGCCAAAAACAAATCAAACAACTGCAGACCTTTAAAATGTTCCTCTGGTGTTGTTAATCCGAATATTCCTCGAAAAAACCGCTCAAAAACACATAAATGAGCGTTCTGGCAATGCTGCTGCTGCTTAACACACATCTGAGATAGACGCCGCCATATTGGATCGGTAACACTGACTTTAGCAACGCACGTTTTAGCGAATTGCTAAGAATTTCGTTCACTTTAGCGACCGCCACTTTAGCAACCGCCACTTTAGCTGTGCATATTTTTATGCATAGCTGAAATGCGGTATGTTTTAGCAAACTCACGTTTTAGCGACAGGTACATTTTAGCAACCTACCTGCAGTATTATTAGTACAATTTTTCAATTGTAATGTAGACCAACATATTTAAACAACTTTTTTAACTGATTTTTTCGATCTAACTTGAAAAATCGCGGCGATTTAGTCTGTTTTCAGTCGCATAGGCATGCAAACGGCATTTAAACAAGTTTAACTGATTTTGAGAATGCATCTTCGATAAAAGTTGATGTCATTGTAGGCAAAATTGATAACGGCATTAAAAATGACATCCACATTTAAAATAAAAAAAAGACTCCAATAAAGCAAAGAGGGAGGAGGAAGGAGAGGAAAAACGATACTTAGTGCCTTCTTTTTTGTTTTTACTTTTATTTTTTTGTGTTTTATTTCGGCGAGTGTGAAAAATTTGTAAGAATAATATTTAAAAACCAATCATTTTTGGGGATCACTTCAGCGACCTCCACTTCAGCGATAGATACACCTTAGCGACGCCTTTAGACGCTAAAGTGTATCTGTCGCTAAAGTGGCGGTCGCTAAAGTCAACGTCGCTAAAACCGCATTGTTTGGAAAAAGCACGTTTTTACCTGTTACAGGTGTATAAAAACCTGTGACAGGTGTCACAGGTATATAAGAACATTCCCCAAATCGAACTCAACGTTGTGTCCAAATTTCAAAGCAATCGGTCAAGAACTTTCGGAGTGCATACATAACGAACAGAAAACACAGTTACATTTTTATTTATATAGATTAATTTAAAAATACTCTAATCTATTTATTTTGCACAATCAAACTACTATATTTTGTAAAAGTGGTCGCCATTTGTAATTACAACACGTGCACTGATTGTGTGTACCAAACAATTTCCGCACACGGAATGACACAGCCAAACACACAGCGGAATCATTTCGTTTGCAACGTGACAACCTGAAACTTCAGAATCTGAAAGTCTTATGTGTACTTAGCTTTAGTGAGACAAGGATGAGAAACAACTGAGATTCCCAGCCAGTCAACCATCCAAGTACGAACTAGGCCCAATGCTGCTCAACCTTCCTATAAGCATGGTAAAAAAAATTACAGAAGTGAGAAATTACCGTAACTTTTTTTTCTAGAAATTAAGGAAAAGGACCAAATTTATACCAAATAAGTAGAATTTTTTTAAATTAATAATAAGAGAATTTAATATTTCTAACATAAAACACCACTAGTAGGAGCGCCATAGATAGTTTTGTCACGTTTTTGTGATATCAAGAACATGTGTTTATACCGTACAGTACAATAAAAAACAGGATGAGTTCTGGAAAACTAGGATCGTGCACAATCAAAGGAGACAAAAAATGACAGACCATGGCTAGAAGTGTGTTGTAACTAGCCATGGCTTAACAGATGACAGTGTGAGGTAAAGGGGTTATTTTTGAACTGGATTACTTTCGACCAGAAATATTTTCGACTTTTCGAAAAATAGCAAATCTTGATATTAAACTGTTTCATAAAACTTGCGACAAACTCCCATTGTTTATCAACCCGTCCGCATATTGGCAGAACGTACCCGATTTCGGCAACAATGGTGGCCAGGAGTGACTAAAGACTCAATAACTTAAAAATCACCATTCAGCCTAACCTAACCGAGTCAAACAAATCAAACTAGCAAGGAAACAGATGATAAATTCAAAATTTCATAGCAGAATTATGATTTTCAAGTTATTGAATCATTAGTCACTCCTGGTGCATTGTTGTTGCCGAAATCGGGTACGTTCTGCCAATAAGAAACCTGTCCGTGGATACAAATTAACAATGGAAAAGTAGTTGGAGAAATGCACCTCTCTGTCACTAAACTGCTTTGGTTGAAAATAGGCTATGTCAGGGGTCGGCAACCTGCGGCTCTTTCGATGTACCATAATGCACCATAATATTGAAACAAAAATGTTAGTGGCTCTTTAAAAACTGGGAAATTTTGTAAATTGAAACTGTTGGCTCTTCCGTCTCAAAAGGTTGCCGACCCCTAGGCTATGCTATCTTTTTAAAAAAAAAAATTTTGTAAGAAATTAATAAAGATACATATTAAACAAAATTTTTAATCTAACTTTAAAAGGGCTAGTTTTTAACCCTTTTACTGTCGGGTATTTTTTGCATGAACTGACCTTCAGTGGCAGGTACAACGTAAATTTACGGATTCACTTCCAATTGAAATTATAATACCAGATTAGAATCACTTTTCACCTTTAACTTAATGGCAAAAGTTTCATATCACAGATAACTGTTGGCATTTTTCCTACAATGGTATCCGCCGATCGACATTTGATTGCAAACCGTATAAAAGCAATTACGAATTAATCAACCATTGAAATCACCACCTAACACTTCGTATATGCTTCCGATGTGTATATACATTAAGTCACAAGTGTGTAAAGTTCGAGTTTTACCAGCATGCTGGAAAACCCTGTTTTTATCGGCACGTCGTTTTAAGCGAGCACGAATCTTTTTCAAGAGAAATGAACCAAAAGATGCTTAAAAAGCGTTTTAGATGCCCAAAATGTAGGAAATTGGCCTGAATTTCTACAAATGTACCCAAATCACGTGATAAAACCAAGTAATGGCAACCTTCTTAAGAACTGCACTCACAACCGATACCTAAAAGAAAATAATTTTTTGGACCAATTATTGACGCTGTTCTAAATAAGTGCAGATCCTTAAACAGCTTACTTTTAATTTTCATTGCCAACTGTTGACCACATCCACATCTCAACAACTGTTAAAAGGTCAAACCCCTGTTCTGGATTCTTAACTCACTTCCAATTGGTATTAGACAATCAAATTAAATGCACTCTTAACCTTTAAATTAGTGACAAAATTTCACTTCCATCACATTTTCCTACCACAGATTACGCTATCTGTTGACATTTTCCCTACATTATTGAAAACCATATAAAAGCAATTGTGAATAGCTTTGCATCACCACTTCAAAATCCAAATCGAGAACATGAAGCTCATCCTGTGTGTTGCTGTTCTCTGCATTTGCCAGTTTTACTCTGTGACTGGATATACCGGCAGAATGAAAGTCCATCCGCAAGACGGTACAGTAAGCCCCGAGAGAACGAGATTCACTTTACGCTATACAGTAGAGCAGCGGTCGGCAACAGGCGGACCGCGGTCTGTATCCGGACCGCGGAAGGTCGAAACTTGGACCGCAGAGACGTTTTAGCGACGTTTTACCCTCGGTTTCTTTGGTTTTTTCGGTGTTTTTTTTTTTTGTTTTTCCTGTTTTTTTCATGTTTTTTAGGTTTTATTGGTATTCTTTGGGTTGTGTGTGTTTATTGAGGGGTTTATTTGGTTTTTAAGTGTTTTTTCCGTTTTCTTAGGTTTTTAAGTGTTTTTTTTCTGGACCTCGATAAAAATTTTCAATAGTATCCGGACCATTACATAATATGGAGAAATTTATTTGTTAAAATTAATTTCAACTTACTAATTTGATAATTTTGTAAAATTTCAGGCAAATGTGTTGCAGTTAATGGGGATTTGTTCGCGCCTGGTGAATCGTGGTTTGACAACGAAAGATGCGAAAGACGCGACTGCGGTGATCCAAAAGCAGCAGATGGAAAATTTGTGATAACCATTATCGGGTAGATATTTCATTTAAAACAACTTACACAATAAAAATTCATTTTGTTCCATTTTTTGAAAGATGTGGTACAATGAGCATAACTGCTGAAATGTTAGAAAAATGCCGTTTGGTAGCCGGTGATGGACCATACCCCGATTGCTGCAAGCACAACATTGAGTGTGATGATTAAACAGCAGATCGATCATCCGTTTTATAAATGTCTAGTCATTAATAAATAAATAAATAAATGCACATTCACAAAACTATTTTAGGCCATTCGTTTAATTAGTTGGGCTATGAAACCCAAAACTTAATTGTTGTTGATCGGAGATTATTATATTTTACTGATTTATTTTCTACCAGGAATATCTTAACCATGAAAGACAATTCGAAACAAAACCCGGCATAAACCATTTCAAAAACAACTGCAGTGTTTTTGTTTTTGTTTTTGCAGGTTTTGTGATGGTTTTTGGCTGTTTTTGCTGTCCATTCGCTTTATAAAAACTCCAAAAACAGTAAAAACAGAAACTTTAAACACACCTATTGTCAGGGGGTACAACAATCAGAATCTGCGTGTCAGAGATTCGAATCTTTCATAGGATTCGGTTGGGATTCGGAAAGATTTGGATGACTATTTTAATAAAAAAAAAAGTCGACTAAGATAAGTTGGATAGTACTAATTTGATAGTGCTCTACAACTTTGTGATTGGAAATTTTGCTCTAACCTGATTGGTTTAGAAGTTAGCAAGTGAATAACCTTAAAAATGGCTTTCAAGGTCAAATTTAATGACATCGTAGGATTGCTCTCACCCCAACTTCCTATACGATCGCTTCATCACAGTTGGCCTAGATGCAATTGTTCAGGAAATATTGAGGGGAACAGACTTTTCTTCCATTCTGTATATTTATCACCAACTATTGGCTGGTAAATGCAAAAAGATGTTAACTGAAGCGCTCTTTCTTAGGCAGCAAAGCCAGCATAATAGTTTTGCTGGAGTTTTAAGAGGCAGAAAATTTCCATTTAGCATAATTAAATAAATAAATGACCAATGACTTAAAATTTCACCTGTTAAGGTTCAGTACAATATAAACAAAATCACAAATTTTCAGCAAAAAAAATAAATAGGAAAAAAAATTTTCCTATTTAAGAAAGAGCTTGTCCATAAATCCGTATAGCCTTATGCTTCCAAGTCCAAGGGTCAAGCGAGAACAAATCTTTTTCAAGAAAATTGAACCAAAAGATGCTTAAAAAGCGTTTTAGACGCCCAACATGAAGAAAATTGTCCTGAATTTCTAAAAATGTATCCAAATTTTAATAACAACCTTTAGAAAAACAAGAAAACTCTAACTTCTGGGCCAAATTTCAATATAGTCAATGTGCAACAAGGCGCTTAAATTTTGATTTACCAGAGAAATGCCATTTGGTAGCTGGTCTTGTAGGTAATGGACCGTTTAAAGGTCAAATCCCTGTTCTGAATTCTTATCTCACTTCCAATTGGAATTAGAAAATCAGAAAATCAGATTAAATGCACTCTTCACCTTTAAATTAATGGCAAAATTTCACTTCCACCACATTTTCCTACCACAGATTACGGTATCTGTTGACATTTTCCCTACATTGATATCCGCCGATCGACATTTGATTGAAAACCACATAAAAGCAATTGTGAATAACATTGAATCACCACTTCAAAATCCAAATCGACAACATGAAGTTCATCCTGTGTGTTGCTGTTCTCTGCATTTGCCAATGTTACTCTGTGACTGGATATACCGGCAGAATGAAAGTCGAGCCGCAAGACGGTACAGTAAGCCCCATGAGATCTAGGTTCACTTTACGCTATACAGTAAAGCATCGATTATTGGAACACCAGTTAGACAGAGCTTGGATGCCTCCATTTTGTTTTGAGTTTCACAAGCCTCAAAATCACTTCTTATCAAAATCACAAAAACTACCTTTTAGGTGTTTTTGGGATGGGATTTTGTGTTTTCACTCTCTTGTACTTTAGTGAATGTGAATGTGATTGGTAGAACAGATATAACATGGCAATACTTAACAATCACAAAGTTTTCCAGATCACACAATTGCAAAATTGACTGGGTTAAGTCAATGTACTCCCATTTTTGGAGGCATCAAAAAATAATGATTTTGTGATTAATGCAAAATCACAAAATTGCAAAATCATTTATACAGGGTGTCCTAAAAGTCTGTACCCCTCCAAATATTTTCTGAGCAATTGCATTTAGGCCAACTTTGATGAAGCGATCGTATAAGAAGTTGGGTGAGAGCAATCCAATGACGTCATCAAATTTGACCTTGAAGGTCATTTTCAAGGTCATTCACTTGCTAACTTCTAAACCAATCAGGTTAGAGCAAAAAAGTCAATTACAAAGTTGTAGAGCACCATCAAATTAGTACTATACAACTTATCTTAGTCATCTTAAGTTAAATGTTTTCCTTTTATAAAAAAGACAATTCAGCTGAAATAAAGTCAGCCATTGTGACAAAACTTAAATTTCTATTACAAAAATACTAAATTACATAAATAAACGTATTCAAATGTGCATCATTATGCAAGTAAACAAGAAAAACCACTGCCTTTTTTAATGCCTCAATAATTATTTTATCAGAAGAATAAAAAATTTCACGTTGTTGATTTTTGTTTCTGATTTGTCTCCTTCTTAAAAAGAAAACATTTAACTTAAGATAATTAAGATAAGTTGGATAGTACTAATTTGATGGTGCTCTACAACTTTGTAATTGACTTTTTTGCTCTAACCTGATTGGTTTAGAAGTTAGCAAGTAAATGACCTTGAAAATGACCTTCAAGGTCAAATTTGATGACATCATTGGATTGCTCTCACCCAACTTCCTATACGATCGCTTCATCAAAGTTAGCCTAGATGCAATTGCTCAAGAAATATTTGGAGGGGTACAGACTTTTAGGACACCCTGTATAATGAAACCCCCTAGTTATCCGAACAGCGGTGATCGATTTTTAATCGGTGTTTATCGGTTTTTTAAAGCTTTTTACCAATTTCTTTTATATTGTTTAGCGACTTTTATCTGTTTTTGGTCGCTTTTTAATGCTTTTTAACGATTTTGACCCATTTTTGATCGGTTTTAAATGCCTTTAAACGATTTTTATCCATTTCTGATCGGTTTTTAATGCTTTTAAGCAATTCTTATTCATTTCTGATTGGTTTAAAATGCTTTTAAACAATTTTTTATTTTTATGTGCTGTATAATATGTATAAAAACCTAATGTTCGATTATGCAAAAAAATCGGTTTTATGTCTCCCAATGTAACTCTGGAACTCGAAATGCTTATAAACGCTGATTTTACCACCAATACTTCCTACCCAACTGTTCCAACAATCTTTGAAATTCTGGTTCGCCCTTCCGTAATTTGCTTGGAAAACTTTAAAAGAAACACCCTGGATATAAATCTCATAAAAAAAAATTTAGGAAACATTCAAATTATGAAGGATTAAATTTTTTTTAAGGTAATTTCAACTTAATAATTCGATGTTTTTGTAAAATTTCAGGCAAATGTGTTGCAGAAAATGGGGATTTGTACGCGCCTGGTGAATCGTGGTTTAACAACGAAAGATGCGAAGAACGCGGCTGCGGCGATCCAAAAGCGGCAGACGGAAAGTTTGTGATATCCATTACCGGGTAGTTATTTCATTTAAAACAATTTACATAATAAAAATTCATCCTTTTTCCCATTTTTTGAAAGATGTGGTTCGATGGGCTTAAGTGCTGATATGGAAGAAAAATGCCGTTTGGTAGCCGGTGATGGCCCATACCCGGATTGCTGCCCGTACAACATTGAGTGTGATGATTAAACAGAGCATCCGTTTTACAAATGTCTAGTTATTAATAAATAAATAAACATTTAGCTATGAAACCCGAAAATTAATTGTGGATCGGAGATTGTTATATTTTACTGAGAATTTACCACTAGCTTTGTCCATAAATAACCACGAATGAGATTAGGCCTAACAAAACAACAATCGTTCTCCAGACCAATCCCGAGGCGCGTAACAAACCGCTTTTGACGTCCGATTGGTTCTTACCGGAAAGAAATTCCTGGCGCCATGCATTTTTCCCGGTAATTTTTCTGGTGCTGGCGCCCCCCGGTAGGGCCTTTACGAACCAAGCATCAAACGTCAAATGCGGTTTGTCACGCGCATCGGGATTGGTCGGCAAAACGATTGTTGTAGCTTTACAAACCAAGCATCATGGCAGCCACCTCTTTACAATGGGGCAAGGCCAGTACGATTGACTATCTACATTATTTTCTATCGGTAAATTCTCGTATCAAACACACCTCGCGCTTGAGTAATTGTCGGGATTAGGTCAGCACTCATCTTCTTGATCACTCGTGTCCTGGCGGGCACTCGTGATTTATTTTCGACCAGTGATTCTTTTGACCGGGATTGTTTTCCACCAGGAATATCTTCACCGTGAAAGACAATTTGCAAAAAAAAACCGGCATAAAAAACAACTCCAGTGTTGTTTTTGTTTTTGTAGGTTTATGTGATGATTTTTGGCTGTTTTTGCTGTCCATTCGCTTTATAAAAATAGCAAAAACAGTAAAAACAGAAACTTAGAACACACCTATTGCACTTTTCACCTTTCAATCAATGTCAAAATTTTCATACATCAGATTACGTAACTGTTGACATTTTTCCTACATTGATATCCGCCAATCGACATTTGAATGAAAATCACACAAAAACAATTATGAATAAAATTGCATCACCACTTTAAAATTCAGACAGACAGCATGAAACTCATCGTGAGTGCTGTTGTTCTTAGCACTGTCCAATGTCACTCAGCAACTGGATATTTCGGCAGAAGGACAACAGGTGTTCCGTAAAACGTTACAGTAAGACCCAATACAACATGATTCATTACAAGCTGATTCTCCACAACTACACTGTCAATCGTAATACTCTTAACACTATCTTAACGCTAATTTCCACCATTGAAATCATTACCCAATACTTCCTATACTCAGACTCACCATAAGAGACACACCACTAACACCAGTTCCTATTGGCCGAGCCCACAGGAAACTGTGGCCGAGCCTATTTACTCCTTACTGTTGCCTGTATTATTCTACCAGGAAAAGTAGGTTTGTTGTGATTGTAATTACTTTGATTATTTTCGGTGTTTGAAAAGATGTAAATTGACTTATATGTAGTAATAAAATATTTTAAAAAGTCTGGAAGCAATGTGTTATGTTTTAACTTCTTCAAATTACATGATTATTTAGTTCGTTAAATTTATCGGTTTCTTTCTCCAGCTGGATTTCAAATGTACGATTGATTGTTATGTCTGGACACAAAATGGCTTCCCGTAACTCAAGCGTTTGTATTTTGGCCTACTTTTTGTAGCCCTACACCAGTAATAGGCTCGGCCAATAGGAACTGGTGTTAGTGGTGTGTCTCTTATGGTGAGTCTGAGTATATATACCGTATAATCCCACTTTAAGTCGCATGCATGTAAAGTTCGAGTTTTACCATTATGCCGGTACTTCCCATTTTTACCAGTACGCCGGTACTTCCCATTTTTACCAGTATGCCGGTACTTCCCATTTTTACCAGTATGCCGGTAAACCCCATTTTTACCAGTATGCCGGTAAACCCCATTTTTACCAGTATGCCGGTAAACCCCATTTTTACCAGCAATGTTGTTTTAATCATCTGGAGGCATAAGGGTAAAATGTGCCGTTCTGGTATAAGGCATTACGGATTTATGGACAATTTTCAGGTCAATTAGTTAAAGCGGCGTTTCCATTTTTGAAAGTTTGCAACTAATTTTATAGAGGGCGTTAGTTAGGAACAGGGAAAATATATATATTTTTTACCAACTAATGGTTGGTTTAAACACTACTGGTAAATGCGAAAAGCTGTTGACTGAAGCGCTCTTTCTTAGGCAGCAAAGCCAGCATAATAGTTTTGCTGGAGTTTTAAGGGACAGAAAATTTGCATTTAGCATAATTAAATGAATAAATGACCAATGACTTAAAATTTCACCCGAGTTAAGGTTCAGTATGATATAAACAAAATCACAAATTTTCAGCAAAAAAAAAATGGATAGGAAAAATAATTTTCCTATTTAAGAAAGAGCTTGTCCATAAATCCATATAGCCTTATGCATCCAAGGGTTAAGCGAGAACAAATCTTTTTCAAGAGAATTGAACCAAAAGATGCTTAAAAAGCGTTTTAGATGCCCAACATTGTCCAAAATTGTCCTGAATTTCTATAAATGTATCCAAATTTTAATAACAACCTTTAGAACAACAAGAAAATTCAAACTTCTGGCAAAAAATTCAACATAGTCGATGTGCAACAAGGCGCTTAAATTTTGATTTACCAGAGAAATGCCATTTGGTAGCTGGTCTTGTAGGTAATGGACCGTTTAAAGGTCAAATCCCTGTTCTGAATTCTTATCACTTTCAATTGGAATTAGAAAATCAAATTAAATGCACTCTTAACCTTTAAATTAATGGCAAAATTTCACTTCCACCGCATTTTCCTAACAGATTACGGTATCTGTTGACATTTTTCCTACATTGAAATCCGCCGATCGACATTTGATTGAAAACCACATATAAAAGCAATTGTGAAGAACATTGCGTTACCACTTCAAAATCCAAATTGACAACATGAAGCTCATCCTGTGTGTTGCTGTTCTCTGCATTTGCCCACGTTACTCTGTAACTGAATTCAGCAAAATGGCAGTCGAGCCGGAAGACGGTACAGTAAAGCCCCATGAGAAGGAGGTTCACTTTACGCTCTACAGTAGAACATCGATTATTGAAACCCAGTTATCCAAACGATCCGTTATCGATTTTTAATCGGTGTTTATTGGTTTTTTAAAGCTTTTTACAAATTTTTTTATGCTGTTTACCGACTTTTATCCATTTCTGAGCGATTTTAAGTGCTTTTTAACGTTTATCCATTTCTGATCGGTTTAAAATGCTTGTTAGCAATTTTTGATTTTCATGTGAATAAAAACCAAATGTTCGATTATGCAAAAAATCGACTTTACGTCTCCCAATGTTACTCGAAATGCTTAAGGCTGATTTTAATACCAATACTTCCTACGTCACTGTTTCAACAATCTTTGAATTTCTGTAATTCTGTAATTTGCCTGCAACACTTTAAAATGAACACCCTGGATATAAATCATATAAAAAAAAATTTGGAAACATTCAAATTGTGGAGGATTAAATATTAGGGAGAAATTTATTTGTCAAAATTAATTTAAACTTACTAATTTGATGATTTTGCAAAATTTCAGGCAAATGTGTTGCAGATAATGGGAATTTGTACGCGCCTGGTGAATCGTGGTACGACAATGAAAAATGCGAAAGGCTTGCCTGTTATGATCCAAAAGAGGCAGATGGAAAGCTTTGGATAACCATTGACGGGTAGATAATTCATTTAAAACAATTAACTTAATAAAACTAAATTATTTCTCTATTTTTTAAAAGATGTATTTCAAAGAGATTAAATCCTGAATTTGAAGACAAATGCCGTTTTATACGCTTTGATGGACAATTCCCACAATGCTGCCCGTACACCGTTGAGTGTTGTGACCGTCAGGCCACCTGGGTGACCTGCGGCACTGCCACACACCACCATACGGCCCCAAAGGTCAACCCCTCTGTAGGTGATTGACCTAGCCCGGGGAGGAGGGAGTGGAGTGGTGTGGTGAGGAGGGAGTGGAGTGAGAGAGGAGAGTTGAGTTGAGTCAAGGTAAGTAGAATAATAGAAGGTAAGACCAATAGGGGGTGCGCGTCGAAAAACCAGTTTCGCCATTATGCGCGCATGATGTCATATTGTGGCCCAAGAAAGGCGCGAACAGAACAAGGCTACGTAGCGGCAAAACAATTGGTGCACTAGTGTAAGTTTTGAGTGTTTTAATTAATAATGAATGTATTTATAACAACTAATAGTCTGATTAATTATAATCAGATATCTTGGGATCATTTGATGCAGTAGATTAGAAGTTTTGAGGAACATTAATCACATTTGGTAAGTAAACAAAAAATGTAAACAAAAAATGACCAAATAAATTTGAAGTTTGTACTTATAACAACTAATAGTCTGATTAATTCTTATCAGAAATCCTGGGATCATTTGATGTATTAATTTCGAAGTTTTGAGTAACATCAATCACATTTGGTAAGTAAACAAAGCAACTTATGAACAAAAAATAAAAACTTTTATGATAAGAATCTCTAAAAATTGGAATTTTATCGCAAAAATCAGTAAAAAATTGGTTGAAAATTGGTAAGAATGTTGAAAATTGGTTTTGTTAAAAATATGCACTCAAATTTCAAAAAATTAAATTAAATTAAATTTGAAGTATCATTTGCCCGTAAGTTAATTAGTGTGTAAATCATTTATTCCTAATTTTTAATAATTTATTTTATTTCACAGTATTCCATGGAAAATGCGTCAATCACTGCTACAACGTAATGGCAACTTTACGTGACCAACTAGAAGGGAAATATCCAAATATACACAAGCAAGCCATCAAAATATACGTCAGAACCCGAACTTTCATTCGAATTCGCCACATAAACACCACTCTTCAAAAAATGCAACGTGAAAAGAGAGCCGAAAGAAAAAGAAAACAGTTTGCAAATTCCCAAGTTAACAGCAGTCAACCAATACAACATCAGATGATAGAAGTCACAAACACTGAACCAACAGCAGCAATCCAAGGAGATATGTCACTTCAAACTCTTCAAAGTCTTAAAGTAATCACACATTGTAATTAGCATTGATTGTAATATGTTTATCAATATATTTTTTCTCTTCTTATAGGTTATGGAACTAAAACGGGAGTTGAAAGCTCGCCACCTACCTACATCTGGTAAAAAAGCTGAATTACAGCAAAGACTGACATCAGCTGTATTAAGTGGAAATATTTAATTTTCTTGAAATTAAAAACATGCATTTATTATAATATATTTATTATTATTTCTTTACTTATTTAATTATTAAATATTATTTCTAATTCTAACTATTAATTTTGCGGTGATCTCGCTTCGCAGCTTCGTCTCGGATTTTGCGCCATTCCTTCAATCGTTTCGAATCGGGAAATGAAATAAAATGTCGGAAATGAGTATTTGAAAAAAAAAATGATTTGTAATCGATGTACCTGGATACAAGTAGCTAATTCTAAACTGAGATATATATCTATTATTTATGGTTTTATCTACATGAATTTTGGGCCGCTAAGCTGTCATTACTTCTGACCCAAATTCTCAACATATTAGTTTTTTTTCTTCTTATTAAATAGATAAATAAATAAATAAATAAACAAATAAATATATGTACCGTAAATGCTCCAACAGAACACCCAGCAATAGAAAACAGATTTCCTTCGCAATTTACATATTGAATTCAATCGGTACGGTCAATTTAAAAATTAATTTTAGTGTTCTTGATCAATTTAGACATTTATTTTAGTGTTCTTTATCAATTTACACATTTCTTTTACTGTTCTTGATCAATTTACACATTTATTTTACTGTTCTTGATCAATTTAGATATTTATTTTAGACGTTCTGATCAATTTACACATTGAATTTAGTCGTTTCAGTCAATTTAGGCCCGCATTGTAAAGGATACCGCGTTCAATTAGCTTCCCGTGCTCAATGAGAGCCTTTGCGGTATTAAAAATATAAATCTCTTTCCTTCAGTTTGCAAATTGAGGATAAAACTTACATTGGACGGCGTAACTCGCCTTGGTTATTGAAAAAAAGCAATAAAAAATCAATAAAACAAAAAAAAAATCATTAAAACATCAAAAAAGTCCAAAAAACATCAATAAATGTCAATTAAACATCAAAAAACTCAATAAAACTAAATTCGAATGTTTTTTGTGTTGCTGTTGTATGCTGTTGTATGGCGTGCACGGTCTGGCGGGCCACAATATGACGTTTTAGCCAACTCGCTCTGTGATTGGCTAATTGCGAATTGATATACCCCTGGAGTTGAGTGTTGGACACGGCCTGAGAAGGACGTGTCTGCAACAGCTCCCAGAGAGGAGAAGTAGTCATCGAGAGGGACGAGAAGTGTCCCAGGTTGAACCCCACACTCCTCACCATTCACCACGTTGATCCTCAGTGCTATGGTGGAGTCCGTAGTGCAGCCTCCATGAGCGGATACGCGGGTCGCAGGTAAGCGCGACATGAATGTTAAGTCGAACCGACCACGTCACACATTGGACTTCTGCCCAGTGTGTGACGGGTCGGTTGCCGGTGCGGCGCGCCTTCGTGGCGCCCCTGCAACGGGTAACGGGATTCCCCATACCCCTAGACAACGACAATAAAGGCCAACCAACCAATATTGTGGGAATCTTGTTATTATTACGTGAAGTATGCGTCCCTACCCAGTGTTATTAGTCCCCTAGTTACATTGGCGAGACCATACCAGTCACAGTGTTATGATGATTATGGGTTACCATACTACCCCTTTTAATAGCCCGGGCGTTTAATGTTTATTTCCCCCCCCCCAACGGCGCTAATTTAAAACCGGGCCTTTATACGAACCCGGCGATTAACCAGAAAAAAAGTCTAAAATCAATAAAAAATAATAATACCGGTAATAATTTATCTGAAAAATTAACGTTTTTTGAAATTAATGAATGTTTCTTTTTGATTGGAGCCATAACGTTGGTTTACCAAAGAAAATGGAGCAACTGAACAATATCTGACCGACCAACCAACCGAACGTCGGAGGCACGTTATCTGGACCTTACATTTACCCGGCGCCAATTCAAAACCCGGTGCTACGCCTCAATAGAGTTTGTTGTTCGCGGCTGTTGTGGGTTGTACACATGGTGATTGCACCAGACTTCGGATGGGAATAATGGTGGATTGCGAATGCCAGTTTAATGCCTTCTGCCTAGGACATAATTATTTTTCCATTAAAGGAGCAGGGTACTAACTTCTGGTTCAAACTGAGGTTTAAGCAAATGTCATTTGATGGCAAAAAAGACAATGCTGGCAGCTGACGAACGAGTGTGTTAAACTCTTTGTTCTTGGCGTAATGTTCCGTTTGGTGGTAAACAGAAACATTCTGGATCCGCACGCAGTGTCAACATATACATGAAGCGCGCTCCTGCTCCGGAAAATCAACTCCAGTGTTGTTTTTGTTTTTGCAGGTTGTTGTGATGGTTTTTAGCTGTTTATGCTGTCCACTCGTTTTATAAAAACAGTAAAACAAGAAACTTTAAACAGACATATTGCACTTTTCACCTTTCAATTAATGTCAAAATTTTCATACAACAGATTACAGAAACTGTTGACATTTTTCCTACATTGATATCCGCCGAGGCGCCGGGCCGATCGACATTTGATTGAAAACCACATAAAAGCAATTGTGAATAACATTGAATCACCACTTCAGAATCCAAATTGAAAACATGAAGTTCATCCAGTGCATTGCTGTTCTCTGCATTTGCCCATTGTACTCTGTCACTGAATTTATCGGCACAATGACAGTCGAGCCGGAAGACGGTACAGTAAGCCCCATGGGAACGAGGTTCACTTTACGCTTTTCATGTGCTGTACAGTTTGTATAAAAACCAAATGTTCGATTATGCAAAAAATCGACTTTATGTCTCCCAATGTAACTCGAAATGCTTAAGGCTGATTTTACCACCAATACTTCCTACGTAACTGTTTCAACAATCTTTGAAATTCTGTAATTCTGTAATTTGCCTGCAACACTTTAAAATAAACACCCTGGATATAAATCATAGAAAAAAAATTTAGGAAACATTCAAATTGTGGAGGATTAAATATTAGAGAGAAATTTATTTTTTTTAATTAATTTAAAGGTCAAGTGCACTGAGTGGGATTTTTACATTTTCTGAAAGCCTGTACTAAAAAACCAATAATCATCATAAAAAAATTTAAATTGTTGCTGTAATTATTTTATAATAATAATCCAAAAACGTAAGAATCAAACAGCAATGCGTGATGGGAGTATGACTTAAACTCTATTCCAAAAAGTAATTGAAATACTCCCATTGGTTGGTTGGTGCTCTAGTTCAGTTGTGTATTGAATATGATGCTGTTTTCAGATTCCAGTAGACTTGTGCGAAGATTTTCAATGCATTTATACTGGTGTTATAAATCTCCCAACCAATGGGAGTATTTCAATTACTTTTTGGAATAGAGTTTAGTCAGTTCTAAAGTTCATTTGACCTGGATCCAGTTCTTGGATCCAAGATGTCCGACCTCAATCAATCCATTGTTCTTCAATGACGGGATTGATTTTAAATTCTTAAAAATATAATTTTGTCCTAGTTGCTATCAATGCTAAATAAAATAAACATTTTTGAACAATCTTGAATCATTTAAAAAATTACGAATCGAATTTTGAATCGACAGTCAGTCTGCACGTGTGCATGACTGTCTGATTCGAACTGATGACGCAGGGCAAGACGTCTGCGACCATCATGCATTGCTTTTTGTTAACTACGTTTTTGGATTGTTATTATAAAATAATTACTAAAACAATTTAATTTTTTACCCGATGATTATTAGTTTTTTAATATGGGCGTTCAGAAAATGTAAAAATCCCACTCACTAGGTGCATTCAAAAAGTCTAAAACGTATGCAAAACTCGTTTCGTGTTTGCACGTGACGTCATTCCCATTGAATAACATTCCCATGTTATGCAATGGGAATGCACCTAGTGCACTTGACCTTTAAACTTACTAATTTGATGATTTTGTAAAATTCCAGGTAAATGTGTTGCAGATAATGGGGATTTGTTCGCGCCTGGTGAATCGTGGTTTGACGATGAAAGATGCGAAAGACACGACTGCGGTGATCCAAAAGCGGAAGATGGAAAGTTTGTGATAACCATTGACGGGTAGATATTTCATTTAAAACAATTTACATAATAAAACTAAATTATTTCTCCATTTTTTAAAAGATGTATTTCAGTGAGCTTAAATCCTGAAGTTGAAACCGAATGCCGTTTGGTTAGCGATGATGGACGATACCCAAAATGCTGCCCATACATCGTTGAGTGTTTGGATGATTATGGGTTACCGTACCGCCCCGTTTAATAGCCCGGGCGTTTAATGTTTTTTTAGGCCGCCCCCCCTCCCCGGCGCTAATTTGAAACGGCGATTAACCAGAAAAAAATCTAAAATAAATAAAAAATAAAAATACCGGTAATAATTTATCTGGAAAATTAATGTTTTTTGAAATCAATGAATGTTTCTTTTTGATTGGAGCCATAGCGTTGGTTTACCAAAGAAAATGAAGCAATTGAACAATATCTGACAGACCAACCAACCGAACGTCGAGGCACGTTATCTGGACCTTACATTTACCCGGCGCCAATTTGAAACCCGGTGCTACGCCTCAACAGAGTTTGTTGTTCGCGGCTGTTGTGGGTTGTACACATGGTGATTGCTCCAGACTTCGGGTGGGAATAATGGTGGATTGCAAATGCCAGTTTGATGCCTTCTGCCTAGGACATTATTATTTTCCCTCCAAAGGAGCAAGGTATTAGCTTCTGGTCATTTGATGTCATTGATGTCAAATGATGGCAAAAACAACAATGTTGGCAGCTGACAAACGAGTGTGTTGAACTGTTTGTTCTTGGCGTACTTGACTTTCAGTCCTGATTCCACTACTCGCTTGTATGTATACTGACTGCGTCAAGTGGAAGTAACATCCGTGCAGGGCTGGACTGGGAACAAATTTATGGCCGGGAAATCTGAGTGTCCGGGCCACAATTAATGAAGTCGGGAACGGCCACAGCGGGCTGCGACAGGCCACAGCGGCCACAGGCCACCGGGAAACTCCCGGTAGCCCGCCGGGCCAGTCCAGCACTCCATCCGTGTACTTAGACATTGGGGAACACCTGCTTTGCTGCAGTCATTGCTCCAATGTCAAAGTCACTGATGAAAAAAGTCGGATCTAGTACAATAAACAGTAACTCCCTAACGAGACTCTTCATCTTCTCAAACATCACTGTGTATGCTGCTTTGCTTTTGTGCTCTATCAGCCAGAACACAACCAGAAAAGTTCATTTTGTATCATCCTGCACACCCACCTGGCAGTGAAGTGTGTACAACCGCTTAATTAAGCATGGAACTGTGCGAAAAGTCCCATCTCCAAGCATACTCTCAGCTCTTGTTAGGTGCTTGATGTTCCATTTGGTGGTAAACAGAAACATTCTGGATCCGCACACAGTTTGGAACATATACATAAAGCGCTCTCCTATGAGGGTGTTCCAGAAAGATTCAAGAGACCTAACATCCAACTCGCTCAATGCTAACGGATCCTTTGCCATCCCCAGTCTCCTGGCACGTAGCACAGCTTGAGCCATTGCACGACGCTATGAAAGTTCCTCGCGGACAGTTGCATCATCACCTGCTAGTGTGGATCGATGACTTGTAAAGGCTTTGCGTCACTTTGGACTGTCTTCAAGCCCTCAGTCACCCGTAAAACAGCACGGCGAGTTGGATCCGGCTGATGTGTGTAGCCCGAGGGAGCAATCCTGATTTTCAGAAGCAGGATATTCAAATTAAGTCATTCGACCACCACATAGGTGTTTCCACTGCTCGCACTTCCAGTATATGCGAGTACATTTCTTTCTCAACAAGTGTTTAAAGGTCAAACCCCTGTTCTGGATTCTTAACTCACTTCCAATTGATATTAGGTTAGGTTAGGTTAGGTTAAATGCACTTAACCTATAAATTAGTGGCAAAATTTCACTTCCGTCACATTTTCCTACCACAGATTACGGTATCTGTTGACATTTTCCATACGTTGATTGAAAACCATATAAAAACAATTTCATCACCACTTCAAAATCCAAATCGACAACATGAAGCTCATCCTGTGTGCTGCTGTTCTCTGCATTTTCCAGTGTTACTCTGTGACTGGATATACCGGCATAATGCACGTCGAGCCGAAAGACGGTATAGTAAGCTTTCTGTAATTTGCCGAGAACATTTTAAAATGAACACCCTGGATATAAATCATTTAAAAAAATTAAGAAACATTCAAATTTTGGAGGATTAAATATTACTCCGTGTTTTTTTTTAAATTAATTTAAACTCACAAATTTGATACGGATTTTTAAAATTTCAGGCAAATGTGTTTTACCAAATGGGGATTTGATCGCGCCTGGTGAATCGTCGTTTGACAATGAAAACTGCAAAAAATTCGGCTGCAGTGATCCAGAGGCGTCCGATGGGAAGTTTGTGTTATTCATTAGCGGGTAGATAATTCATTTAAAACAATTTACGTAATAAAACTACATATTTTCATTTTTTGAAAGTTGTGGATCAATGGGCTTAACCTAACCTAACTAGCAAGCAAACAGATGATAAATTAAAAATTTTAAAGCAGAATTATGATTTTCAAGTTATTGAATCATTAGTCACTCCTGGTGCATTGTTGTAGCCGAAATCGGGTATGTTTTGCCGATATGCTGCCCATACAACATTCAGTGTGATGATTAAACAGCAGATCATCCGTTTTATAAATGTCTAGTTATTAATATTTAGTTAATAGTTAGTTTTGGCTTATTTTGCAGTTTTTGTTGATGGTTTTGGACTGTTTTTGCTGTCCATTCGGTTTATAGAAGCAGCAAAACAGTAAAAACAAAAACTTTAAACTCACTATTGCAAAATGTTCACACCAGACCTCAGCAACTTTTTAAAAGCCAACCCCCTGTCCTGAATTTTAATCCCACTTCTAATTGGAATTTAAAAAAAAATCAAATTAGATGCACTTTTCCCCTTTACATTGCTAGCAAAATATCACTTATCACGTTTTCCTCCAAGAGATTACACTAACTGCTGACATTTTTCATACATTAATATCCGCTGATCGACATTTGACTAAAGCCATACAAAAGCAATTATAAATATCCTTATGTGACCACTTCAAAATCCAGATAGGCAACATCAAACTCATCCTGTGTGCTTCTGCTCTCTGCTTACTCCATTGTAACTCAGTGACTTAATACTAGCATTGCGTGCAACAGCGGTACACCGTACCCACGGTATTATTTTTACGACGCAACACCGCGGTATCCACCAAAATACTGCAAAACGATACACCGCACCATACCTCAATAACCGCTAGGCTTGTGCGGTAAATTTGTACCACAAGTGTGGTACATTATGCACAAAATACCGCACTGAATGCCATATACTGTTGGAATAAATCTGGAGTCAAGTCTTTGAAATGGTTAAACAGCAAGTGAGTTTTATTCTTTGAGTTACAGCTTTTAAGTGAAATGAAATAAGGTCAAGAAGTTCAAAGCACTGCAACGTGATTGGTTCCTCCAATACCCAGAAATAGTCGCCATACCCCCATGTCCATTGTTTCGAGTGGAAGTCCGGGTCATCAAATTATAATCCCCAATTAACCAACTTTAGCCAGGCACATTGGCGCCTCCGTAAGCCTCAAGAACCCCAACATATACCACAATACCGCAATACCGCATTAATACTGCAATACCGCATCGAACAAAAGATGGAAATCAAACTTGAAATCTAACAAAACTGTAAAAATCAAATTTGAAATTGAACAAGAGGAAGGCGGGGTCATGTAAAATGTATTTTTTTAGTGTAAAAATAAGGGAAAATAGTGTACAAATAAATGGAACCCAAACTAAAAACAATTTAGGCACCAGTCCCTTTTTCTCGGGCGCCTATACATTTCTATTTAATTTTAAATTTTTGAAAATTCAGGCGCCATGGCGACTAGTATTTGTCGACCCTTCCACGAGATCTCCACAGGATTTCCACAGGATTTCCACAGGATTTCCACGAGATTTATTTCCACTGGATTTATTTATGAGCCACAGCAACGCGTGGCCGGGTACAGCTAGTAATGATAAAATACGAGCCTGGGCTATATTAGCCCCGTTTCCTGGAGTCTGAGGGCCCTGGGTAGGTTGTCCGCCTTGCCCAATGGATAATGCACCTCTGAGCACATCTTTTCAATCTCGTAAAGTCGAGACCCCAAAAATTGGGCAGAGAGAAGGGCCCCTCCAACGGATTTGGTACATTAATTGACTTGAAATTTGATTCTTTGACTTACATTTTGTTTTTCATCTCTTTATAGCTGCAATAGGTCCACTTATTGTAAATCCATTCTAAAATATAAAAAAAATAATAAATGTATAAAAAATTAGGAAAAATTCAAATATTAGAAAATTCGATTTATTTTTTCAATTATTTTTTTTTGTTTTGATAGATGTGGAGTTTTCGGCTTATCTCCGGGTCCGATTGCAAAGGAATGTCATGTGGCGGACCCTAATGGACACTACCCAAATTGCTGTTGTGTCGAAGATTAAATGAGATTCATTTTCCTATTTTTGTTGTGCAAAAATGTCAAGTTATTAATAAATAAATGTGAATATTGGCTAAATGATGTGGCATTGCAATTTAATTATTAAGTTGTGATTGGTTGAGACTTGAGACCTATTGATGTCAGTTCGTTTCCTCAACAGAAGTTTCCGAGGGTTTATTTATCTTCGTTTTAGACTGAACCAAGTATTTCCATTAATATATCTCAATGCATCTCTCAACCAATCACAGCACGCGCTTTTCACATTTCAATTAATGGCAACATTTCACTTTATCACATAACTTACAATTTCATCTTTGTTTCCTTTTCCCTGCAACGTCGATCACTAGTTGAAAATCCATGGAATAGCTAAAATACGGATAATATTTTTAAAATCTTATAAAAAATTCAAATTTTCGAAAATTCAACGAATTCTTTTATTTTTATTAATTAAAACTCACCAATTTAATCATTTTTAAAAATTTCAGGCAAATGTGTCGCACCTGATGGAAATTTTTTCACGCCGGGTGATTTGCACGACAACGAAAATTGCAAAAGATTCGAATGCGGTGTTACAGAAGAGTCCCACGGAAAGTTTCTGATGGCCATCAACGGGTGTAGATAATCTATCTCAAACAATTTACATCCCGAATCGTCGATTCTTTTGTTTCATCGATGTGAAGAAATAGGCTTATAAATGCCGTTTCGTCCCCGATAACGTCGCATACCCGGCATGCTGCCCCCACAAACTTGTGCGTGATGATAAAACCCATCATTTGCCTAATTTTTTTCCGAAAAATATCCAGTTATTTTCAAATAAATAAACATTTACCGAGCAATTTAACGAGTTTCGTTTAAATAGTTGGCGTGGCTCGAAAACCCGGAACTTGATCCTTGATCTAAGATTACGTCATGGGCCACGTGATAAAACAACATAATGGCGGCCTTCTTCTAAATAGAAGTGGTCTGTAGGGTTTTATTTGAAATAAAACGAGTTTCCTACAGATCGTGACCATGTGGAAGCTTTTTGAGAGATTTAGTAAAAGTGAGCTTCGGTGTTTTTGTGGTGGGTTAGGTGGTTAAGACGGTTTTATTTGTAGGTATCGTCGGTTCTTGTCGCGTCAATCAACAAATTGCATGTGCGCCGTTGCGCTCGTTTTATCAACCAGGTAACAGGTAAATATGACGAAAAAAATGTTAAATGGGAAAAATGGAATTAATTGGGATGTTTTGCAGGTTTTATTCGTCGAATAGAGACGATGGGGACAGAGAGAAGGATGAGGATTCGAAGAAAAGCGATAATAAACACGCATCGTGCCCGTTGTACACGGATAATGTGTCTTGCTTTTTGGGGGCGATTGGATGGGTGAAGAAATACGCACATTTGGATTATTATTTTTGATAAATATGAGGGTGGTGAAAATTGATCAATTTTGACTCGATTGTCATGTAGATTGATGAAATTTGACCCGATTGTCGTGTAGATTGATGAAATTTGACTTTATTGTCGTGTAGATTGATGAAATTTGACTACAGTAGCTTGAGAAATCATTAAGATTGACTAAATTATTGTAAAAATTCAAGAAATTGGAATGTCATAAAAATTGAGCAAATGAAATGAAATGAAATTTCAGTAAGAATCGTCAAATTCGACTAAGATGTTATCAAAATTAGTCAAATTCGAATGAAACATCGTCAAATTCGAATGAAATATCGTCAAATTCGAATGAAGTGTATTCAAATTCGACTAAAAATTGATTAAACCTACCGGTAACCAAAATTCGTCAAATTTAACCAAAATTCATCAAATTTAATCAAAATTCATAAAGTTCAATCAAAATTCATCAAATTTAATCTAAATTCATCAAATTTAATCTAAATTCAACAAATTTAATCTAAATTCATCAAATTTAATCTAAATTCAACAAATTTAACCAAAATTTTATCAGAAAATATCAAATTTGACCAAAATTTCATCAGAATTCATCACATTTGACCAAAATTTCACGCAAACTACCTCATTTTATCAATATTTCCACATTAAAACACCAATTTAATTACTATTCTCTCGCATTAGGGAACAACCTTACTGATCGGCGTTCAATGCGTTCTGCAAAAACGCATCTGGGACAGTTTAAGAGGCGACAAACCCAACTTAAAATCACTTTTCAACTATTTCCACCTCACCACATCACTACACCCAAGCCCACTCAAACTATCCATCCTCCCCGAAACACACCACGACGAAATACCAATTCGTCCTCCTCCCACCCAATTCGAGCACAACTTCAATTGGGACGACAAAAAAGCCGAATTCCATCGAAACCGACTCGAATTCGACCCTCAAACGTCTCAAAGCGACGAAAACCAACAAAACGATTCATTTCTCACCAAAAACCAAATCGATAAACTAATAAACGAAGGCAATACGTACATTTCGGACATTCAAAACCAAGTGGGACTTGGTTTAGTTATGCAAAACAGAGCCGGACAGGCGCTAGAGTATTTCGAAGCCGCCTGCGAGCTGGGCGAGAGCAAGGCGTGTTTCAACGCAGGAGTTTGCTACGAAAACGGCTTCGGGACGGAGAAAAATGTGGAAAAGGTGGGTTTAAGTTGTTGCTTGTTGGTTTGTTTGGTTGTTTATTGGGTTTGTTTGTTTCAGGCGAGAGGATTTTACGAGAAAGCGGCGGAGATGGGTCATGCGGGCGCCATTTTTAATTTGGGGGTTTTTTACGTGGGGAGCGAGGTGGAGAGCGAAGTGGCGAGAGGAGTTGAGTTGATGGAGGTGGCGGCTAATTTGGGGGTGATGGAAGTGAGTTGGGGTGTTTATTTTAAATTTTTTTTGGTTTTTTGATTTGGTTTTGTTTGTAGGCGCAGAAGTTTATGGGAGTGAGGTGTTTGGAAGAGGAGAAAATGGAGAAGGCGTTTGGCTTTTTGAGAAGTGCGGTTGAGAATAAGGTAAATGGGATTGTATGAAGTTGATCAAAGTTGGGTGAAACTTTTGAAATTTGATCAAAATTTCATGAAATTTCAACAAAATTGAATCAAATTAGATGAAAATTTTATGAAAATTCAACAAAATTGACTTAAGTTTGATGAAAATTTAGTAAAATTGAGGAAAATTGCCTAAAATTAAACGAAAATTCGTAAAAACTGACAAAAAATTTAGCTAAATTTGCATCAAAATCTACAAAATCTAGTAAAATTGCATCAAAATCTAAAAAATCTAGTAAAATTGCATCAAAATCTAAAAAATCTAGTAAAATTGCATCAAAATCTAGTAAAATTGCATCAAAATCTAAAAAATTTAGTAAAATTGCATCAAAATCGATAAAATCTAGTAAAATTGCATCAAAATCTAAAAAATCTAGTAAAATTGCATCAAAATCTAGTAAAATTGGATCAAAATCGATAAAATCTAGCAAAAATTTACTTAAAAATTCAATTTTCCTTCCACCAGGACACAGATTCCCAATACTACCTCGGCCTATGCTTCGAACACGGCTGGGGCGTGCAAGAAAACCTAGCATCAGCCGCCGACCTATACTCCAAAGCCTCACTCAACGGCCACCTAGACGCCACATACAACCTCGCAGTGTTCCACGAACACGGCCTCGGCGGTAATCGAGCCAAAAAACAACGAAAAACCAATCTAAACATTAAGTAATTACCCAGGTCTCCCCGAGAACTCGGCGGCGGCCGCGGAACTCTACCGGCACGCCGCCAACGCCGGACACGCCGAATCAACACTCAAATTAAACAGTAAAATTTACAACAAAGATTTAAAAAATGAATTTTTATATAAAATTTCCATTTTTTCAGGCCGGATCCGCGAAATGACGAAACCGTCGTCGTTTTCCTATGATTTTTCGCGGCTGAAAAATTACATTTTAGCATTGCGAAGCAAAAGTGCGCAGAAGAGCGAGAGTTTTTGTCGTTCGAGCAACTCGTGCGACGAGGAGATGATCAGTTGTTTGTGGAGTAGAGACGCCGCTGCCATAAAATAGTTTTTAGTTTTTGTAGCGAATTTTTAGTTTATTTTTGTTAATAAAAGAGAAGTTTAGGATTTTTTCGTTTTTTAAAAAATGTCCATTGTGCTGTCTTCTATGAAGGATTTGTAGATGGCCATGAATTTGACGACGAAGGCTTCGAGGTGGTAGATGGTTTTGCTGCCGAGTTGCAGGCGGTGTTCGTAGAAAGCCGCGATTTGCGTGATTTCGGATTTGAGTTGGCCGTCGCAGTTGTTCACTAGTTCCTTCAGTAATCCCTAGAAATTAACGTAAAGAATGAGTGTTAAATCTGTTAATTTGCATTTTTCGGTCTGAAATTGCATTTTTCGGTCTGAAATTGCATTTTTCGGTCTGAAATTGCATTTTTCGGTCTGAAATTGCATTTTTCGGTCTGAAATTGCATTTTTCGGTCTGAAATTGCATTTCTTTGGAATAAAATTGCATTTTTTTGGTCTGAAATTGTATTTTTTTGTTTATAAAAGGCATTTTCGATCCGTAGTTAAATTTAATCTTTTTAAAATTGATTTTCATGCAGGAAATTGCATTTATTTTGCTTAAATTTGCTATTTGCTGCATAAAAATGCATTTTTTTCCTAAATTTGGCAAAGTTTGAGCTTTAAAATGAATTTTTCGTCTGGAACTTTCTTTATCCAGTCTAAAATTGCATTTTAACCTAAAAATGAATTTTTTCGAACCTACGTGTGTCTGTACACAGACTACACACCTTGAAAATAATATCGGAAGGAATGCAATGCGTAATCAACTCGTACAACCGTCCCCGAACTTCGAACAATCTAAAACAAAAATACATTAATTAATTCCTCAAACATTGCAACAAAACGATGCAAAAACCACCTCCTAGGACTCTGTTCTTGTATAATCATATTGGCAGTGTCCCGCAAAAACAATTCCCAATCCGGAACGGGCAAATCTTGATTCGCTTGAAACGGATACCTCAAAAACAAAAACAAAAAAATATTTTATTTTTACATTAAAATCAAAATGTGTTAAATAAATCGATAAATCGAGTCCTCACTGTTGTACTTTGGCCGCCTCGCACATGAGAAAAGCTTTTCTTAAGTTCCTGTCGCTCAATTCGGCGATATTCTTCGCCAAATCGACAGGTAGAGTCAAATTCTCCTTTTTGCACACGAATTGCAAAATGTGAACAATCTAAAATACAAATTTAATTGATTTGTTTACATTTTTCAATTTATTTTCGATTTTTTGGAATTTTTTTGGAAATTTTTTAGATTTTATTTTTTGGTTTTTACTTCATCGATTGTGGGTGCGGCGACTCTGATGCCCAAGCATCGGCTTCGGATTGCGGGGATGACTTTGCTGGTGGAGTTGCAGCATAAGATTAGACGGCAGGTGGCCATGTATTTCTCCATCGTTCGGCGCAAGGCGTGCTGGGCGTCTTTGGTTAATCGGTCGACTTCGGCCAAGACAACCACTGAAATGTGGTCAAATGTATTAAATATTTTGTATAAAAGTTTTGTTAAATTTGTTATGTTTGAGTTTTTCATGAATTTTCAAATTCTTTCAAGAAAGTTTATGAAATCTTTTGATTTTGATGAAATTTTATGAAATTTTCGATTTTTGTGAAATATCGATGAAATTTTCAGATTTTTGATGAAATATCGAAGAAAATTTCAGATTATTAATTAAAAATTGATACAATTTTCAGATTTTTGATGAAATATTGAAGAAACTTTCAGATTTTTGATGAAATATTGAAGAAACTTTCAGATTTATGATGAAAAATTGATAAAATTTTTAGATTTTTCATGAAATATTGATGAAACTTTCAGATTTTTGGTGAAAAATTGATAAAATTTACAGATTTTTCATGAAATATTGATGAAACTTTCACATTTTTGATGAAAAATTGATAAAATTTACAGATTTTTCATGAAAATCCAAACAAAACCAATTCGCAACCTTTAACATTTAATCAACCTTTAAACTCTTTCTGCGTCGACGTCTCCAACTGATGAGTCTGCGCCACATTCTTCAACAACTCTTGAACCACAACTCGATCATAAATCCCCACATCGCTCGCATTCACTTCGATATGGTAATTACTAGCGATCGTACTAATCTCCAACTTCTTCTTCGATGGCGTCACAAACGTCTGTTGCTCTATCCTCAATTTCTCCACCCCCGACCCGTATATCTCGCGCAGCACACACATAATCCTCGTCTTCTTCCCGGCCCCCGACGGACCGTAAACCAACAAATGCGGGAAATCGCCGCATTGCACCTGAACACAAAAAATCAAATAAAATCAATTTAAAATTCATGCGCACAATTTTATATCGATTTACTAGTTTCTTTAGGTGAGCCGCTTGTTCTTTGTGATAATCCAACTTATTCAGGGACGTAGGACGGTATTTATCGACCCATAAACTCATTTTAGATAACCGTTAAACCAATGAAAACAAAATGGTTTCCCGCCTTATTATTACAATCGTCAAACGGTGGCGCTGTGTCAAAATGAGTAAATTATACAAATATATAAATTAATATAAATACACAAGTTTAATCGATTTTTTTTTACAGAATTTTCACTTCTATACATTTTTTAAAAAAAATTTTCAAAACATTTTAAAAAATCTCTACCGGCGATGTTTCACATTTCTTTTCGGCGGGGATTTTGAATTTTGCCCACTTCTCATTTTCTTCAAACCCACTTTCTTCGGATTGCCCCGCTCGCATTTCTTCCTCGATTTAAGCTGTTCAAGTCTCTTGCTCTTTCTTTTCAACGCCGCTTTCTCCAAAACACTCATCGGCTTCTCCTTGCTTGCGTTCATCTTTAAATTAATCGGAAATCTCAACGGACACCTCCCGCAATAAAGAAAACGTCGTCTCAAACAACCATAGCTAATTCCCTGATTCAACGAGTCTTTTACGATCTGGAATAATTTCTCGTCGTCGTCGAGTATCTTGTAACGTTTTCTCATGTAACGACAGATCTCCTTAGCGGTCACGCCGACCCCGCTGTCCAGACGATGTAGCGCGTCCATAACCAGCTTAAAAACTGTCTGATCGTCGTTTAAATTCACAAATGCGCGGACATTTTTTAAATTTCGCGCCTTAAATGCGTTGTAGTCGTTTGATCGGTTGGTGGAGGAGGCTCCGCTACTGCTCGTCGCGGTGCTGCTAGATTGGCTTGTGCGGCCACTGCTAGAACTATTTGTGGAGCTCGAATCGACGGAACGGAATCGACGGTTGATGGCGTTTGAGCGGTGCTTTCGGTTGGGTAGAATCATGGTTTTCAGCGACTAAGCCACGGTTTGGAGGCTTTTGATTTAGTTTGCTTGCGAGAGGGATTTTCAGAACAAAATGTGTGACAATAAAAGAGTAACAATGGCGATTGGATTTATTATTCTCGTGAAATTGTATTTTTCTGCGTTTTTCTTCTAGAAAATGGCGGTAGATAGCGCTGCTGTGCCGCCATGATGGATTGCACTGAATGCACGGGATCGGGTTTGGTACGAATGACTGAAAAATCGGATAAAAAAAGATGAGAAAATTATTTTAAATTGGTAAATAGAGGTTTGAATTCGCATTGAAAATTTGGAAATTTATTTTTTCAAACTGGCGATAGATGGCGTCAATGTGACGCCATGATGGATCGCCGATAGGGTCAAAGTGCAATCCGTGAAAATCGGATAAAAAACATGAAATAAAGTACGAAAATCGTAAAATAAATTTGTTAAATGAAAATTTGATTGTTTTCACGTGATTTTGTGCAAATAAGCACCAAATTAGCCGTGAAAATAACCACTAAAAGTGAAAATAAAAAAATTGGACTTTGGACCCTAAAAGTCCAAGTCCAGATTTCATCGAGATTTTATTGGTTCCCGATTGAATCATCTCGTAATTACGATTCTGGTACTACTCTTCACTAGTCACGAATCAGTCCCACTTGCCAGTGCAGACACAACAGCAGCGAAAGTAGAAATCAACAAAATGATGAAGGTAAAACTTTGCACATTTTCACTCGTAATCACAAGAGTGATAGACAATATAGTTAAGATTTAATTCATCCCAACGACCCAACACCAATTAGATTAGTTAATTCAGTTTTCGGACTCTTATTTCAGGTGCCAGCACACTTATTCACCGAATGTTACCAACAAATCAACCCGATTGACATCAATAGTCGACAAAACGATGAATTAAACGATGGTTTAGCGACTAAAACGTTGGGAAACACTTCCGAAAGCATCGTTGAAAGCAATTACAATGCTAATAACGTTTGGGAATACCCGATGTTGTGTTATAATTGCGGAACTTTTGCGTCGCCGTTGTGGACAACCGATGCAAATGGATATAGTTTGTGTAATAATTGTTGTTATCAACGGAAACGTGTTTCGATTGATCGTCCGTACACGAAAACGAAGCGACAGGTGAGTTTTATTGATTTTTTTCGTAGTTTTAATTCACTTTTTGATTTGATTCAATTTTTTTTTGTGATTTTGAATCACTTTATTGATTTTTTTGCGGTTTTAATTCAAGTTTTGGATTTTCTTTGTGATTTTGATTCAATTTTTTGATTTTCTTTGTGATTTTGATTCAATTTTTATTTTTTCTAATTTCAATTCAATTTTTGAATTTTTTTGTGATTTTAATTTAATTTTTTGTAATTTAATTAATTTTTTTGTGATTTAATTTAATTTTTCGTGATTTAATTCAATTTTTAAATTTTTTTGTGATTTTGATTCAATTTTCTGGTCTTTTTTTACTTTTCAGACGAATCCCGAAGTCCTTAAAAAATGTTTTAATTGTCAGACGGATAAAACGACTCTTTGGCGAAGGAATAACGAGGGTGAACGTGTTTGCAATTCTTGTGGACTTTATTTCAAGACGCACGGCTATAATCGTCCGCCATCCATGAGGAAAGAAACGATCCAAACCAGGAGACGAAAACCAAAGAATATTCGTAGTGGAAACAACAACCAACCAACCCCTCGTAAGTACACATACCAACACAAAAACACGACTAAACTCGTTCGTTTTTGTGTTTGTTTACCTTTTCGACTCTGGCTGGCAGCCATTTTGAATTTGGTAGTAAAAAAAAATCAAAACCAAACATAAACAACTTGAAAATCAATCTAAAACCACTAAAAACAGAGACTTTGAGCGTATTAAAATATATAATTTCTTCATTCCAGTGGCCAATTTCAATGGATTTGATCCCACAAGTGCGCCGTACTACATAAATACATCTACCGAAGCCTATAAAGTTCCGATTTCTCTACCAAACGACGCTCTCCCACTGTATTCTACAGTATCGAACCCTCCACCGCCATATTGCTCATCTTTAGCACCGATTACAACACCGGAAAATTATGTGAATCTGGAAAATATTCAATGTTCAATAAACAATTTATAATTTTAATAGAAATTTCGTTTTGTCTGTGGTTTTATTCAATGAATTTCCGGTCAATTCAACCGAAAATGCTAATAAAGTAAAAATAAAAATCTGCTTTCGACAGTCAAACATGGAGTCAACATTGTGACTAGCGACATCTGTTGGAGTCTTATTTAACCAGACAACTACGGAAAACTCACAACAAAACTCCCCCATTTTTAATGTCACATGTCGCAGAAATCCGAGAAATCTGTCAACAGGGTGAAGGTCACGACTCGTGATTGGTCGATTAATGCTTTCATTTCAAAAACAAATAATGTAAATAAATTAACAAATAATAAAATAATAATCAACATCGAAGCATTTTGTTATTAATTTTATAATGAAATTAATTTTGATTTGGTTTTTAATTAGATATTAAATATATTGACGTGCGATGACGCAATTTGACCTAATTCTCGCTAAGTTTGTGCATAATAGTTTGTGTCCGCTGTCCAGTGCGGTGTCTAGACCACGTGCGTGTTCGCTCCGTCCAAAATGTCCGCGAAAACGAACCCACCGGTTAATAAACTGCGCGTGAACGTCCCAGTCGAGTTGGAAAACAATTTCATACTCAGATTACCCGCGGAACAGTCCGAGACACTGAGAAAAGCGCTCCGCTCGTCCAATTCGAGCATCGAAAAGCGCCTCATGATAGACATTAAACCCGACATGCGCCACGCGGTGGTGAAATTCGACAGGTGGAAATTCGGCGCGAGATTCGAAGATTTGCCCTGCATTTGCGAATCGCTGAAAACCATCGACAGAAAACTCTTCTACAAGGTGGCGGACATCAGCCAAATCCTCCTTTGCACGCACGAAACGTCCGACAGCAGCGACGGAAAAAATCACAGTCCCGACAAAAGCGAAAGCTTTCTGCACCGGCACGGCCTAACGAAACCGTTGAAGAATGTGCGGAAACGGCGCTTCCGGAAGACTTTGAGGAAGGTTGGCGGGCTGAACGAGGTGGCCGACACGGAGAAAGAGGTGAGGAGGTTGATTAGAGTGGACAATGAGGCCGTGAGTGTGCGTTGGGAGGTGCTCGAGGAGCCGGTGGTTCCGGTGGATCCGGTGCGGAAGCGGAAGGTTCCGACGGAGGAAGATATTTTCGGGGTTGTTAGCAGCTCGTCCGAGGATGAGATTGCGAATTATATCGATACGAGTGAGGATGATGAAGATGAGGGTCGTTCGTTTACCGGAAGTGGTGGAGCGGAAGCGGAAGAGGCGGAGTTGCAAATGGAGGTTGGGGTTGGAGATGGTGTGGATGTTTTGGAGGTTAGGAGGGAAGAGATTAAGGAGCAACTTGCGAGTTTGCAAGCGAAAAAGAAGACGACTGAGTCGGTTGTTAAAAGTGTGAAGAATCAGGCTTTGAAGCAGAGGTTTTTGGATACGATTAGTGAGCTTGTGGAGATGGAGAATGATCTTAAAGTTCAGTGTGAGAAACTTGAGTGAAGTTTGAGGGAAATTTGGTGATGTTTATTGAAATTTATTGAAAATTGGTGAAATTTTGTGAAATTTATTGAAAATTGGTGAAATTTGTGTGAAATTTTGATGAAATTTTGTGAAATTTATTGAAAATTGGTGAAATTTGTGTGAAATTTGGATGAAATTTGGTGAAATTTGAGTGAAATTTGGTGAAGTATATTGAAATTTAATGAAAATTGGTGAAATTGGAGAGAAAGTTATCGAAAATAGGTAAAATTGGAATCAAATTTATTGAAAATTGGTGAAATTTTGTGAAATTTATTACAAATAAATGAAAAATTTGTGAAATTCTAGTAAAATTTTGTGAAATTTATTACAAATAAATGAAAAATTTGTGAAATTCTAGTAAAATTTTGTGAAATTTATTACAAATAAATGAAAAATTTGTGAAATTCTAGTAAAATTTTGTGAAATTTATTACAAATAAATGAAAAATTTGTGAAATTCTAGTAAAATTTTGTGAAATTTATTACAAATAAATGAAAAATTTGTGAAATTCTAGTAAAATTTTGTGAAATTTATTACAAATAAATGAAAAATTTGTGAAATTCTAGTAAAATTTTGTGAAATTTATTACAAATAAATGAAAAATTTGTGAAATTCTAGTAAAATTTTGTGAAATTTATTACAAATAAATGAAAAATTTGTGAAATTCTAGTAAAATTTTGTGAAATTTATTACAAATAAATGAAAAATTTGTGAAATTCTAGTAAAATTTTGTGAAATTTATTACAAATAAATGAAAAATTTGTGAAATTCTAGTAAAATTTTGTGAAATTCTAGTAAAATTTTGTGAAATTCTAGTAAAATTTTGTGAAATTCTAGTAAAATTTTGTGAAATTCTAGTGAAATCGATTGAAATTCTAGTGAAATTGATTGAAATTCTAGTGAAATCGATTGAAATTCTAGTGAAATTGATTGAAATTCTAGTGAAATTGATTGAAATTGATTGAAAATTGGTGAAATTTGATTGAAATTTGAGTGAAATTTATTGTAATTGGTGAAATTTTGTGAAATTTAAATAAATTTTTTTGTTTATACTGTATTTAAAATCAACATTCATGATGATTAGATGGTTGGGTTTGTTATGTTCTAATTTATGTCAAATGATGGCGCCACTGTTATAATTTTGTGCATTTTGGTTTGTATTTTCACTTAATGATTTGATTAAAAATGAATAAAAATCAATTTTTGTCAACAACATTTTCACATCTCTTTTTAAAAAAAAATAAAAATAAAAATAAAAATAAAATAGATCACAATCAAAATCAATACCAATTAATAAATCATTAACTCACTAGATGGCACCTCACAATCAATTCCACTCTCTTATTTAAATTTCCCTCACATTATAATTTATATTTTTAATTATTCACCAAAAAAATTATTGACGAAATTATTCCACCACTTACTCAACAAAAACAAAATTTCTGTCGATTCACACAAAAAAAAAACAAAAAAAAAAAAACATCTGAATCATCAAAATTAATTTTAAAAAGAACCAAAAAAAATTTATTGACACTTACTCAACAAAAACAAAATTTCTGCTGATTTACACCAAAAAAAAAAAAAATCCAAAAACCCAAAAATGCAAAAACAATAATAAAAAAGAAATAAAAGAAAAAAAAATCGAATAAAGATTGATGTGGAATCGACAGCTCATTTATCCATCACATAAGATGCTGCGCTTTCATCCCAGGGACCACGAACAAGCAAATCGTAGGAATTAGCATGTAAAGAGCAAATTCATCATAATCCCTCTCGTTGAGAAGCGAAAAAAAGGCAAAAGGAGGCAAAAGGAGGCGCGTATTGATGTTTTGCGAGCAACCATTATTCAAATTCAAAATGATTCGAGCAAAAATGGCGAGAAATAAAAGGCGAGACGAAAAAAGAGAAAAAAACGAGGAAATCAAGTTTGATTGTTGCGCGAGGCAAACAGCTGTGAGTGGTAAAAATGTTTAACTTGTTCATTAATATGTTAATGAAGGCAGGCAGTTGGTCTGGTGCTGCTTATTGAACTATCAATCATGGCGGTTATAAAAGGGGGAAAATAGTTGCAGCAGTATCAATTGCTGCAGATAAGCAGAAACAGGGAGTCATGGCGCATGCGCATCTCATAGCTCATAAAACGGAATGACGCATAAGACTTTACGTAGCTCGCATATGCAATTGGAAAAGAGCAAAGCACTTTTCTGCTAAAATCGACGTCACGAGATGAAAGAGAGAGTGGAGAGAGAGAATATGATCATATGTGGGCAAATCCCACCCGCCATGGAAAAATGGGAGCGTGCGAAACAAGAATAAAAGCCTTTTATATCACTGTATGTGCGCTCACTCCTTGGAAATGAAAGTGTCTTTCCATACGAGAAAAGGAGGGAGGGAGAGCGAGAAAGAAAGAAATATTGCTCGTGTATAACATTTCTAAATAGTACTGCACATGCTTAAATGCTCTTTTCTTTTTGCTTTTTTTTTAATTTTTTGGTTTTTTTTTTGGGGTTAAGTGCGAAGTATTAAGGATTTTGATTTATGAAATTTTGTGAAAATTTTATCGAAGAAAAATTTATGAAAATTTATTTTATTAAATTGAATGAAATTTTATGGAATTTTTCTTATATGAAAATTTACTTTATGAAATTTTTATTATATGGAATTTTTGTTATATGAAAATTTACTTTATGAAATTTTTATTATATGAAATTATATTTTATGAAATTTTTAGTATATGAAATTTTATTATACGAAATTTTATTTTATGAAATTTTTAGTATATGAAATTTTATTATACGAAATTTTTAGTATATGAAATTTTATTTTATGAAATTTTTAGTATATGAAATTTTATTATACGAAATTGAATAAAATTTTATGAAATTTTTGTTATATGAAATTTTATTTTATGAAATTGAATGAAATTTTATGAAATTTTTGTTGTATGAAATTTTATTTGATGAAATTGAATGAAATTTTATGAAATTTTTGTTATATGAAATTTTATTTTATGAAACTGAATGAAATTTTATGAAATTTTTGTTATATAGGAAATTTTATTTTATGAAATTTTTGTTATAAGAAAATTTACTTTATGAAATTTTTATTATATGAAATTTAATTTTATGAAATTTTTAGTATATGAAATTTTATTTTATGAAATTTTTAGTGTATGAAATTTTATTATAAGAAATTGAATGAAATTTTATGAAATTTTTATTATAAGAAATTTTTTTTTTTTTTTGTGAATGGATTTTAAATTTTTTAGAATTGAGCATTAATAAATTTAATATGAAAATGAATGTAATTAAAGTTAAATAGTTTTTTTTGGAGGTTTTTTGGAGGTTTTTTTGTGGATGGTGATTTAAAATTGCGTTTAATTTATTTATGGAAAGATGGAGTTTTGTTTTTGAATTATTTGGAATAGAAAGATGAAAAATTTGGTTTGGTTAATCTTTCGTGGCATTGAAAGAGGTTTTGAATATTTTAAATTTACTTTTCTTATAGTTTTTTAATATTTTAAATTTATCTTTTATTAGTTTTTTAATATTTTAAATATTCTTCAATTCCTAAAATATTTTTCTTTTAAATTTTGAAATCATTATCTAATTAATTTGTAATATATTTTTCAATTATTTAAAAAAATATTTTCAAATTATTTTTTTAACATTAAATTATTCATTTATTTGTACTAAATTTTTTTTTGAACAAAACATGTTAAAATTAAAAAAAAATTGAACTTAATTAAATTTTTCCCAACTAATTAAAAAAAAATTGTAGAACATTTTTCAATCAATTCCTTAAAATAAATTTTTGAAGACATATTTATTAAAATTTAAAAAAAAAAAAAGATTTAATATGGTGATTTAAAATTGCATTCAATTTAAATATGCTAAGTTGGAGAGGTTTATTCTAAATTATTTACCATAAAAAGACTAAAAAAAAAAAAAACCAAAAAAATCAACTTTAATAAATTTTTGATTAATTTTCCAACCAACTTTAAAATATTCTCCAAAGAAAGAGAAACTGTTCATTTAATGTTTGTCCTCTAATTTGGTAAATTGCTGCTGGATAACAGTGACCATTTATTTTTATGATGTTGTTGGCCAGAATGTTTTATGTCCTTCTTCCAGACTAAAAAATTTTTTATGCTTTCATTTTCATTTTATTACATTTTAAATAAATAAAAATCTTTAAGGCATAAAATACATGTTGAAACGAGCTCTCCTATGTGGATTTATTATACAATATTCAGCTATAGGGATTATTATTTAAAAAAGAATAATGCTTAGCATAAAAATCTAGTAATGTTGGAGTATTAAAACTGTATATGGTTTTGAGGATTTTCTAGAAGCGTCATTAGGTGGGCTTCACTGCAGTGTGTGTGTCTTTATTTGAAAATCAATACATATAAACAAACTCTCCATCACCTCAATATTTAAATGTACTAAAATGCTGTTGGCTGGGGAAAACAAAATTCAATATTGTGTCAAGAACCTTTTTTGAATATTCACAATTTCTATTTTTTTTTATTAAAATATTTTTTTTTTGTCAGGGGTTTATAATTTTTTTTAATGTTTTAGATTCCAAAGGAAATGCCCCATTAATTTATAAATATGATCCTGTCTTTTATTTGCTAAGTAAACCTGTTTATTAAAGTTGGCCGGTTGAAGCCGTGCTCCGAATAAATTTCTTTTTCATAAATTAACGCTAGGAAAAGGGAATAAAATAATAAACGAGAATATTTGTGCTTTTTAATCATTTTAGGGACGGTAGAAGCTCGTTATAACGAATAGCAAGGGACTCGAGAAAATTGTTCGTTATGTAACGAAGAAAAATTAAATTTTATACAATCAGGCTTCATTATAAAGAATCTCTCTCGTTATAACGAATCTCTTTCATTATAACGAATCTCTCTCGTTATAACGAGATTTTTTTAACGTGGTGTTCTATGGCCACTCAACCAACCAAGCGATTTTTAAGTATTCGTTTTAACGAAGAATTCGTTATATCGCGGTTCGTTATAACGGGGTTAGACTGTATTTACATTAAATCTTTTTAGCATGGTGTTCTACCTAACAAACCAACCATGTCATTTTCAAAAATTCATTAAAACAAAAATTCGTTATAAAAACATTCGTTATAACAAAAAATTATTCTTACCTGGTTAGTTATAACGGTGCACGACTGTAATCTGGAGCACTAAAATTCGTTATATAAAAAATTTTTAAAATGCTGTTCTACGGTGACCAACAAAGCAAGTCATTTTTAAAAATTCGTCATTACAAAAATTCGTTATAACAAAAATTCGTTATAACGAATTTTCGTTATAACAATGTTCGACTATAATTCGAAAAAAAATTCATTACATTTAAAAATTTTAACATGGTGTTCCACAGATGTCATTTTAAAAAATTCGTTGTAAAAATATCTCGTTATAACAAAAATTTATTACAACGCGGTTCATTACAAATATTCACAATAGTAACATCCAAAATTCGTTACACCGACAATCATCAACATTTTTCCACAAAACAAAATCGTAATTCGTTATAACGAGATCAAGTCAATTTTTAATTAATCCTCATATTTATTCCCTTAAAAAAAATCCAATAAATAAAAATCTAAATAAAAAAAAATGTACAACTCGCGGCCACCCCTTAATTCCAACAGATGGCAACATCGGTCTTTATTTACTTGTCACTTACTACAACCGAAAAAAAAATAAAAAAAATCTCGACCATCGTCTAAATGCTTCTGGGTGTCGCTGCGCAGAGTGGTCGTGAAACGCCCCCTGCCACCAGGGCTCGCCCTCTCGTAACGGGGATGGCAATCTGAGCATTGAGGTGAGCTTCGCCACATTGCTGCCATTATCACCCTGCGTTATGTAGAAGGGAGAAAAAATGGAGTTAAATCACAGGTGTCAACCACCAAGGATAACTGCATTGGCAAGGGGGTGCCGGGGTTGCCAAGAGGTTCTGGAATGCCAACCGATGTGAGATGCCATTTTTATGCACTTTTTGTGTGTTTTTTGCGAGAAGATTGTTGAATTTTGCGTTTTTTTGCGTTTTTTTGGGGTTTAATTGCGAATTTTCTTTTGTTTGATTGAGAATTGGATTTTTTTTTGTTTTTTTGTGCAAAGAGTGGAGATATTTGCATGTGGAAATGGAATCAAGTCGTGTGCTAGCCTCCACCTAAGGCATGTCAATTTTGTTTGGGTTTTGGATGTTGTTGCACACTGCATTTGAATTTTGAATCTTTGCTGGTTTTTGTTTATAAATGTTTTTAGAGGTATTAATAAATCTGAAGCTCATGGTAAATTCATGGAGAGTGGTGCACGAATAAATAGATGTTTGAAAATGTCATATTTTTTAAGCGTTTGGGTTTAAATAAAGATTGTAGTTTAGCTGTATTTGAATGATTGGAAAAATGGGATAGGAAATGGAAAAATTGTCTTGGAATGTGCCAAAGTTGTTATAGATGTGATGAAAAGCAGCAGGAATGTAGAAAAATAAGCAAAAATGATGTTTAATTAATGAAAAACCATAAAGAAAAACATGAAAACTGAATGTTTGAAGTAAAAATGCACTAATTAAGGCAAAAATTAAATTTTTTTAAATTAATTGATTTGAAAAAATTTTATTTAAATATTTAATTAACGAATGACAGCAAAACTGTCATAAAAAAACACTAAATATGTCATGAAAACCCCAAAAATGTCAGTAAAAACACAAAAATAATGTTTAATTACTGAAAAACACTAAAAATGTCATGAAAAACAACAAAATTGACGCAAAAAACACAAAAATAATGTTTAATTACTGAAAAACACTAAAAATGTGATAAAACCCAAAAATGTCACGAAAAACACAAAAGTAATGTTTAATTACTGAAAAACACTAAAAATGTCATGAAAAACACTAAAAATGTCATGAAAAACACTAAAAATGTCATGAAAAACACTAAAATGTCATTAAAAACCCTAAAAATGTCATGAAAAACCCTAAAAATGTCATGAAAACTCCAAAAATGTCATGAAAAACCCTAAAAATGTCATGAAAAACCCTAAAATTGTCATGAAAAACCCTAAATATGTCATGAAAACCCCAAAAATGACGTGAAAAACAAAAATAATGTTTAATTACTTGAAAATAACAAAAAAAAAAAACCTATAGAAACAATAAAAATTCCTTGTGACACACCAAAAACCACAAAAAAATCCGATTCCCACCCTAAACTTGAACGTAAAATTTCAAATTTCACATTTAAAACGCAGATAAACGGCATTTATTCACTGCGAATTTATTAGCTGCATGCAGAATGGATGGGCGCCAACGTTGACAATACACTTGTATTTATTTTTCATCCAATTCCCAAATCCCCCGTCCAGGGAAAATTGAGGCGACGGACGAGTAAAATAGAGTCCTAAGTCGTTGTATCAAGGTTAGTTGCATTTTGCAAACAAGTACAAATCCATTTTTGTAGCGGCTGCAATCGATGCGTTTCCTTTGCTTTGCTTTGCTTTCCTTTCCTACCGTCCCACGACTGTTCTTTGCTTGTTGAGGGGTTGGCGAGAGCTTTCACTCATCGCACCCCGCACCCAGCAATGGGCTCACCTTCAAATTTGGCACCGACTAAGAGGATGCTGAATTAAGAATTTACAAATTATCAAAAATTCCTGCACCCACCGTGCCCCCCCTTGCCGCTATTTTTGGGCCGTTTTTATTCAATTAAACGACTAAATTTAATCGATTTGAAGCAAATTTTTATTTTTTTCACATTGGTTATTTTAGGGTATACTTTTTATTTTTTTATTTTTTAATTTTTTTTTTTAATTTTTTTTTTTTTAATTTTTTTTTAATTTTTAATTTTTTTATCTTTTTATTTTTTAGTTTTTCGTTTATTTTTGAGGTTTTTTGGTTTTTTTGGATTTTTTTGTACTTTCTGGTTGTTTTGTTGTCTTTGATTTTTGTTTTATTTTGAGATTCTTTTGAAATTTTTTGGGTTTTTTGTTCTTTTTTGGAGTTTTTGGGTTTTTGGTTGTTTTATTGCTGTTTTTTGGGACTTTTTAGAGATTTTTTTGGGTTTTTAGGGAATTTTTTGGAAATATTTGGGATTTTTTGGGATTTTTTGGGATTTTTTTGGGATTTTTTTGATTTTTTGGAGATTTTTTGGATTTTTTGGGGGTTTTTGAGCTACAGGTTTGTTGTGGGGTGGTTATTTAGGGTAGGGGGACGTGTAGAGTACACCTGAGGGCACCACCCTGTGTTCCCTGTGTTCCGTTTATCGATCGATCGTGCGTCATCTGTCACAGTGTCACCATTTATCGTCTCCAGCTTGCTCATTAGTTAAATGCACAACTCGATTGTTCCTTAAGGTTAACTGCAACCAGATTATTTTCCGAAGGTGACAAACTACGCTGATGGCTGTTTTAAATTCGAATCAATGTGGGATCTTGATTTTAACAAGAAAATCACGGCTAACAAGATTTCATTAATTAAATACTGCAAACATTTCATCTAAAACAGAAAAATTTCATCAAAATTTCATCAAAAACAAAACATTTCATCAAAAACAGCACAAATTTGATAAAACATCAAAAATGTGATGTGAAACAGCACAAATGTGATGTAAAATACAAAAAATGTGACGTAAAACACCAAAAATGTGATGTAAAACACCAATAATGTGATCAAACAGCAAAAATGTGATGAAAAACAGCAAAAATGTGATGTAAAACACCAAAAATGTGATCAAACAGCAAAAATGTGATAAAAAACAGCAAAAATGTGATGAAAAACACCAAAAATGTGATGTAAAACTACAAAAATGTGATCAAACAGCAAAAATGTGATAAAAAACAGCAAAATGTGATGAAATACACCAAAAATGTGACGTAAAACACCCAAAACAACACCAATTTAAAAAAAAAAACCTCCAAAAACAACTCGAAAAAACAAACAAAAATTCCCACATAATTCTCTTCCAACCAACCAACCTCCAACAACCCTTCATCCATAAACATCCATAAACAAAGTGACAATTTTCCCGAAAAACCAAGCAGCAAAGCAAAACCAAACCCCAGGGGCAGCACCGCACCGCACAAAAACCCTCGATTATTCCTGCGCCTAATTACGAAAGATTGAAAATTGCCAGTCATTTCATCCGAGCCAAACAAACAAAGAATGCAATCTACATAACGAACGCATCATTGACCTTAAGTAGAAACATTTGCACACGAAACCAAGCCAACTCAAGATTCCTAACCCATATACATATACACAATTTTCCCATTGTTTTTTCTCGGTGGGGAAACGTGCAATGATGAATTATCTCATTAGAATTTCGCCCTATCACAATGCGATGATGTATGCGCACATGCATCAAAGGGGGGATTGCAGTTAAGCCAACATTCGGGCGAAAAAATGTCCACTTGGCATCGATTGACGAAATGACGTAAGCAATTTGAAAAATGGAATGTTTTGGCTCGTATTTGCATAACGGTTGTATGTGCAGTTGAATTAGGTTGATTGATAATTAGATCGGGTTGGGTGTATCGATCGGGGAATTTTAAATGACGCTTCTCTGCGGAACAACGCGATTATTAACGTTATCTCAATTAATAATACATACGAGTTGTTTTAACTCGCTTGGAACGTTTGATTTGTGACTTTTGGGTGGTTTTGTTTTGGATTGCTGCTTGGCGGATGTGCAATAATGGGTTTTCTTTTTGGTGGGGTGGTGAGATGTCGAATTGTTTTGAGATGTTTTTTTGTTAGAATTTTGGATATTTATTGTTTTTTTGAATGTATTTTGGGTGAAATGTCGAAATTTTGGATGGAATTATTGAAAAGTCGCATTGTTTTATATTTTTTCGGAAGGAAATATTGGAAAATCGCATTGTTTCGTGCTGTTTTCAGTCAAAATTTGAAAAAAATCAAATTGTTTTGTATTATTTTCAATTGTATCACATTGTTTAATTATTTATTACAAAATTACATTGTTTCATACATTTTTTGGTCGAAATATTGTTTTAAGTTATTTTCAGGTCAAAATATCATAAAATCACACTGTTTTGTGCAATTTTCAGTGAAAATCTCTTTATTTTATGCAATTTTCAGTGAAAATCTCAATATTTTGTGCAATCTTTAGTGAAAAATCTCATTATTTTGTGCAATATTCAGTGAAAATCTCTTTATTTTGTGCAATTTTCAGTGAAAATCTCTTTATTTTGTGCAATTTTTAGGGAAAATTCTCATTATTTTGTGCAATTTTCAGTGAAAATCTCATTATTTTGTGCAATATTCAGTGAAAATCTCTTTATTTTGTGCAATTTTCAGTGAAAATCTCAATATTTGTGCAATATTTAGTGAAAAATCTCATTATTTTGTGCAATTTTCAGTGAAAATCTCAATATTTTGTGCAATTTTTAGTGAAAAATCTCAATATTTGGTGCAATTTTCAGAGAAAATCTCATTATTATTTCGTATAAATCAAAAAATCCTAATAACCAAAAAGCAGCAGCAAACAATCAACAAACTAACTTTATTCGCACAAAACCGAACGAAACCCGCTGCCACACGAGCCACAAATCGCAAATTCTGCACTCGATCCCTCTCTCTCCCTCTCTCTCTCACTCGCACTCTCTCAATGGTTGCGTGAAGCGCCAAGCCTGAGTAAGCGTGCGTAGAGTAGCGTAGAACCCGAGCGAGTTTCTCGCCGTTCGTGCTTCGATGAATGAAAGCTGCAGGGCGACCGGGAAGGGTAGCGAGCGAACGAGAGAGAGAGAGAGAGAGAGAGAGAGAGAGAGAGAAGGAAAGGCGCCACCTCGTGTGACTAGCGGGAGGTGGATTTCATTCACGAGTGTATAAAGAGCAGCGAGAGAACGAACGAGGACGAGGACGAGGACGAGGACGAACGGCGATGAGCGCTCGTCCCCGCTCGTCGGCGCTCGCCCCCGCTCGATGCCGCTCGACGTTGCACGTTGCACGTTCGACGTTCGTCACAGCGAGGTCTTTCGCTTCCTCCCGCTCTCTCTCGCTGTTCGTGACGAACCGAACCGAACCCGTTTACCGGGTGATCGGTGGGAGGAGGCTGTTTACACGTGTAATCGGTCTCGGCGTGCGGTCGACGCGGGGGCCGAGACGCCACGCTGCGGATTGCGCACGCACACGCCCAACGCCTTGAGGTGGCGCACGCACGATTATACACCTGATTACCCGGGCTGGCCATCGACGCAACCGCCGGTGCTTATCAGTTTACCTCGCATGTCGAGGCGGAGAAGCGCCCAATTACGCGCTGATTTATCCGTGCCGACGCCGACACGAGACCCCCGCGGTCGGTTGCTATTGCTGGGAGACCCCGGGCAAGGACGTGGAAACGCACGAGGGCCTTTAATGCGTCCGTGGTGGCGGTGGAACGGCGTGGGAACGCGAACGGGAAGGGAGGGAAGGGAAGGGAAGGGAAGGAAAAAAAAGATCGTCGTCGCACATCGACGTCGAGAGAGTTGCGAAGGATCGGGGAATCGTTGGCAACATCATTAGCGAGGTCTGGCTCCGTCTGCACCCGGCCACGCACAAAAGGAAGGAAGACGATCGTTTCGACACCTTTTAACACGATGGTTAACTTGTCAGAAACAGCGTGATCGGTTTATATGAGTGTTTCCGGGTTTCTTTTTTTTATTTGGATTTTTTTTTTTTTTGGTTTTTTAGGTTTTTTTTTTTTTTTTTTTTTTTTTTGAAAGGAATAAATATTTTTGAGTGGAAAAATGGTGAAGTTGTTGAGGAGTTGTCTTATTCAGTTGTTTGTTGAGGAGTTGTTTTATTCAATTGTTTGTTGTGGAGTTTTTGTTTTTAATTGTTTGGTGTTGAGTTGTTTTATTTAATTGTTGTTAATTGTTTTAATCAATTGTTTGTTGAGTCGTTTTAGTTAATTGTTTGGTGAGTCGTTTTAGTTAATTGTTGTTCATTGTTTTAGTTCATTGTTGTTCATTGTTTTAGTCAATTGTTTGTTGAGTCGTTTGATTTAATTGTTGTTCATTGTTACATTTAATTGTTGTCTGTTGTTTGAGTTGTTTTATTCAATTGTTGTTCATTGTTGAATCGTTTAGTTTTGTTTTGTTGTTGTTCATTGTGGGGTTGTTTTGTTTTATTGTTATTGTTGTTGTTTGGGTTGTTTCATCTAACGTATGTTCATTGGAAAAAAAATTAATGTTTAAATTGACTTGTTTTGTTCAATTTATGTTTTTTGACTTGTTTTGTTAAATTTGTGATTTCTCTTGACTTGTTTTGCTCAATTTGTGTTTTTTCTTGACTTGTTTTGTTCAATTTGTGTTTTTTCTTGACTTGTTTTGTTCAATTTGTGTTTTTTCGCGCCTTGTTTGTTCAATTTGTGTTTTTTAACTTGTTTTGTTCAATTTGTGATTTTTCTTGACTTATTTTGTTCAATTTGTGTTTTTTTGCGCCTTGTTTGTTCAATTTGTGTTTTTTTGCGCCTTGTTTGTTCAATTTGTGTTTTTTAACTTGTTTTGTTCAATTTGTGATATCTCTTGACTTGTTTTGTTCAATCATTGTTCAGTAATCACGTTTTTGCCATTAGATGCATTTAATTCAATTTCAGTTCATCGGTCACATTCGGCCCATTCCAACTAAACAAACAATTGCACATTTTCTTGCTCATCTATTTCTATATTTAATCCTTGCTCATTTTCCTCCCACTACATTAAAAACTCCAAATCCAACAATCCCTTTCTTTCATTATTCAACCAAACAAAACAAAACCCCCGCCATCTTTAATTCAATCCCAACCTAATTATGCACAATTCAAACAACACACCAAAAGATCAAAGTTTATTCCCCCCGACCGAAAAAAAAAATCCCCTCTAATTAAACCTACACACAAAATAGTTAAAAAGAAATTGAACTCGAAATAGAACCAAAATTGAGCGCCCGAATCTGCTGATTTTGATCAGCAGAGTTTCATTTCTCTTCGCATTTTACGAGGTGGAGTGAGTCCATGTTGTGCAGGCGAGGGAGACAGTATTCACAATATCCTTATTAAATTATGCCAACTAGGCAGCATAAATATCGCTTTAATTACGCTGGTGTTTCTCAGTCGTCGCAAACGCAACGGTAAATATTTCCTGCGCGCCGGAATAAAAGAAGATAATTGACGTTTTAATCAATCGATACGTACACATTTTTGGGGGATAAGGTCGCGTTTCCAGTCGCGACCATAAAACGCTCACTGTGTAGTGGCTGGGATAACCCAAGCCTAATTGAGTCGTTGTAGCGGGGTTTGCCATCTGCAATGACAAGAAACCAAGGCGCTCAGGCTGTGGCTGGGTTCTACTTTTCGATGCAGTGCCAGGTATTTACTCTCCTACGAACGTCAGGTTTCATTTATTATCTCAATGATGTTGTGAGAGGGGATTTTTCTTTTTTTTTTTTTTTTTTTTTTTTTCTAATGTGGTGGAATAAAATGGTGGAATAAAATGGTGGAATGAAATGGTGGGTTTTGTGTTTTTAGGTGGGTTTTATGATTGAGATTTTTTTTTTTTTTTTTTGAATTATTGGTTGGTTCGGGGTGGTTTTTTGTTGTTGTTGGAGTTTGGTTTTTTTGGATTGTTTTGTTGGGTTGTTGTTTTTTTGTTTTGTTTTGTTTGATTGTTGGTTTTTATGATTTGTTTTGTTTGATTGGTTTTTTTTTTAATGGGATGATTTTTGTGAAATTGTTTTGTTTGATGTGTTGTGAATTGATGGATTTCTGCTGTTTTATATAATTGTTATGTTTTCTGAAATTGTTGTTTTAATTGATGTGTTTTCTTGAATTGTTGTTTTAATTGATGTGTTTTCTTGAATTGTTGTTTTAATAGATGTGTTTTCTTGAATTGTTGTTTTAATTGATGTGTTTTCTTGAATTGTTGTTTTAATTGATGTGTTTTCTTGAATTGTTGTTTTAATTGATGTGTTTTCTAAAATTGTTGTGTTTTCTGAAATTGTTGTTTTTTCTGAAATTGTTGCGTTTTAATTGACGTTTTCTGAAATTGTTGTGTTTTAATTGACGTTTTCTGAAATTGTTGTGTTTTAATTGACGTTTTCTGAAATTGTTGTGTTTTAATTGACGTTTTCTAAAATTGCTGTTTCAATTAATGTGTTTTCTACAGTTTCATGAACTTGTGGTGTTTTAATTGATTTGTTTTCTGCTGCTATATGAAATTGTTGTGTTTAATTGATTTGTTTTCTGTTGTTTTATAAAATTGTTGTGTTTTAATTGATGTGTTTTCTGCTGTTTTAATTGATGTGTTTTCTGCTGTTTTAATTGATGTGTTTTCTGCTGTTTTAATTGATGTGTTTTCTGCTGTTTTAATTGATGTGTTTTCTGCTATTTTATGAGATTGTTGTGTTTTCTGCTGTTTGTCGAGTTTTCTGCTGCTGTTTTATATCATTGTTGTGTTTTAATCGATGTGTTTCCTATTATTTTCTGGAATTGTTCTATTTTAATTAACGTTTTATGAAATTGTTGTATTTGAATTAACGTCTTTCCCTGCTGTTTTCCGAATTTGTGAGTCCAACCGATCCTTCTTTCCACCGTCTCACCAATTCCTCTTTCTAATTAACATTTCTTCTCCCGTTTTATCAAATTCGTCTTCAATTATTCATCCCCTCAATACTCCACCAATCTCCTGCATAAACAATTATCCGCCATCCACCATTTAATGAAATTGTTGTATACACACACACACACAGACACACACTCATTTATTGATCTCCCAACATTTTATGAAATTGTTACATATCCAATTATCGATTTCCCAACCTTAACAAAATCATTCCCATCCAAAACCAAATCCAAAAAAAAAAATCAATTAAAAAAATTTAAAAATTAATTGATAAAAATCAAACCCCAAAAAAAATAAATACAAAAACAAATAAATAAATAAACAAAAAAAAATGCACACACACATACACACAAGTCATTACCATACACAAATATGCCATTTTTGTCAAGCCATAACCGTACGTGACTGAAATGTCATTCCAGCCATAGAGAGAGCGAATAAAAAAATTTACTGATATGTGGTGCACACTAAATTTCATTGCTTGATTGCGCAGGCGCATTGAGATCCCTCCGAGAAAGAGAAAAGAGAGAAAGATAGATATCGAAGCTCCCTGCAATCCAATAAAATGGGAACGGCCTCGCACAAAGTAATTAATATTCAGTGTTTATCATATACGTTTTCCTTTCTCTCTCTCTCTTACTCCCCTCTTCGCTTTCCCCCCCAAACATTCCCCCGCCAAGAATAACCAATCATCTCGAGTCCCCCGACTCAAAAAAGGGGTAAGTACCCGACGACAAAAACCCCGAAAAAAGAGGAAAAAGGTTCCGCGAACAAACGGGTCAAAGTTGACCTTGAACCGGGCGAATTGAGCGCGCAAAATTAGCCCGGTAGTTGGCGCGTTACATCATTCGTCGGCGGTGAATTATTTGCACATTTGCATTTTAATCTGCGCGAATAATTATTGGGAGACGAGCGGCGAGAGAGAGAGATCGAGAGAGAGTTGCGTGTCGGAGCGACCCGGGACGACGAGCGGAGGCGAAAAAGGAGCGCGGGCACCTCCGACGAGCGAAAAATGGCGGCCGCTTTAATATTTCGACTCATCTAGCACGATGACAACGGGGCCCGGTACGTATTGAAATGCAAAATGACTAATCGCGCCTGCTCAGTGGTGCGGTCGCGCACCTGCTCGCTTTCTTGCTGGGTGGAGGAGGAGAAGCGCTCGCTTGCCATCGGCCCAAGATGGCGGCGCTCCCGCTCCATCTCACGCACGGCGAAGCGACGCCCGCGATGCCCGCATTGCCACGCTCTTACGTTCGTTCGCGGAGACGTTGCGAGCAGCTTGGACCATCCATCGAGACGTCCGATGGTGTTGTGCGTTAACAACGATCGGATTCGAGGTTCGTAGTGCGAAATTTGCGCCCATTTCGCCCCATTTTTCTCGCCTCACCCCAGACCGCGTGTCATGCCGCGCGCTTCTCGCGCACCGTTTTGCGCTGCTCGATCGAACCCACGTTTACAAGTTGCTGGCCCGGAGCACACGAGCCCCCGGTCAGCCAACACGGCGCGGCGCACTCGTGCTAAGCCTAAACGAGGGGCCGAGAGCGCTGGGAGCGCGGGCTGACGTTTTCCTAGTGGAATTTGGTTCGGTGGACACGCGGTGGAGTGTTCGGGAGACAAAGTGAAGGTAGGACACACGTTCGAGTTCATTGAGAGGCGAGAGAGAGAGAGAGGGAGAGAGAGGAGGGCAGTCGGTTACGTAACAGCTTAGCGACGGCCCCGCGTGGGATTCGATCCCGTCACGTCTCACGAGTCCTGCTCGCTTATTTATATTGTCGTCCGGTGTCCCTTTAAAAGGGGCTGTTTGCGCGACCATCAATCGGACGAGGATGGGATACACGCGCCGTTTAACGCCTTTTAAATCGTTCGCAATTGTTTTCGGCAATAATTGTTATTTTTTTTTTTTTTAGTTTTTGTTTTAGTTATCGTTTATTTTGGTTTATTTGAGATTTTTTTTTGGTTTTTTGGATTTTTGTGAGGGATCGATTTGTTACTAAAGGAGGAAAAGGTCGTTTTTAAGTGATTTAAAACGGAAATTGGGGATTTTGTGGGTTTGGAGTGTTTTTTTTGTGGTGTTTATGATTTTTTGTTGGTGTTTTTGGTTTTTATTTTGTTGGTGTTTTTGATTTTTCTTTGGTTTTTTTTAAAAATGTTTTTGGTAATTTCGAGTTTTTTTAAAAATGTTTTTTTTTGGTAATTTTTGGTTTTTTTAAAAATATTTTTTGGTAATTTTTGTATTTTTTAAAAATGTTTTTTGGTGATTTTGAGATTTCTTTTGTGTTTTTGGTTTTTTTTTGGAGGTTTTGATAATTTTTTGTGGATTTTTTGATGTTATTTCGGTGTTTTGGACGTTTTTTGAAGATGAAATCAGGTCAGAGAGGTTTTTCTCTCTTTTTTTTCCGTGAATTCCTATGTGGGTTTTCATGACCAAAAGGTGGCACAGGTGTCATTAATTGACTTTAACACGAGTAACAAGTTATTTATGGGGGTTTTATTTCTTCCATTAGCTGATATAGTTGATATTACATCACTTTTTTCCACATTTCATCCTTCTCTAATATTTAAAAAATTTCCAAAAATTTTTTCCCCGATTTTTTGAGGCGCGGTTAATCCTAGCTGCCATTTTGCAGATGACAAATGGTTTGGGAAGAGGTTTGTTTATAGGAAAAAACTTATTGGAAATAGTCGTCGGAACAGATGAGCGAGTATTTGAAAGCATGTTGAGTCATGTTTTCCGAAAAGATCGGAAAAGGGATGATAATTTAGTGGGAAAAAGAGCGAAGTTTCCACGAACTCACTGGATAGAGACAGAGAGAGAACGAGAGAGAGAGCCATGTTTGAACGGCGGCCAAATTAATAAACATTACTCTTGAATTACACCCCATGAATAATGATCTTATTGATCATAAAAACGGTTTTGACGACAACAGAAAAAATTTTAAAGACCGGAAATTACATGTAAAATTTATTTTTAGTCGTGAATTTATTTTTAAGATTTATTTTTCGATTTTTTCTTTTTTTATAAATTACGTAAATGGAAGAATTTAAAATCCAAATTGCGACATGTCTAATGGTTTAGGCAATCTTTTAGATTGGTTCAATTTGTCTAAGGGTCCCGTGTAACATGTAGAGGACATAAATACACTATTAAGAAGCTGAATTACATTGGATGATGTTTGTGCAAGACGATTTATTATCACTTCCTGTATCTTGGCCTATTTTACCGGTTAGAACACAAGATTTTATTACTTGTACCGAAAAATAAGAGTTCAAGTATCATTAAGAGTGACCCAAATCGAGATATTTGTCCGTTGGTTTGGGATATGGAGAATTCGAGCTGGAGAATGAATAATTTGCATTGGAAATGTTTGTGCGAAGAGCGAAGGCCATAAAATTTAATTATATACTCTAAGTCTTTTATCCTCTTAATCAGATTTCGCGGAAAATTTTATTTTATTTTTGAGAGGAAAAATGAGGTTTTTTTTGGATTTTTGTAATGGAAAAAAATTTGAAGAAAATGTTGGTATTAAAGGTTGGGTATTTATGCAAAATAAAATTTCTTTTTGTGCACGTACAATGTGCACGGAAAATTCCATTTCACGCGGTGGCAAATGTAGAAATATGCAATATGCAAATTAAAAGAATTTGTTCGAGTGAAGTCAAGTGTTGCACATTTATTTTACTAATTTGTGCACTTCGGTATGCACGTGGTATGTGTATCGTAAAATAAATGCATAAATCGCCATTTTTCCGGAAAATTTATTTTCTAATTTCTGCATTTATGCAAAATAATATTTTTTTATGCATTTATGCGTTTATCCGGCCTCTAGTTACTATTAATATATAAAAAAAAAAAATTTTTATTAAATGGATTTTTAAAAAATAAAAAATTATTAATAACTTTTAGTTTTTTAATATAATGATTAAAAAAAGGGTAAAAATTGATACGTACAAGTTATGTATCGTTAAAAAAAGACAAATCGCCGTTTTTTCCCGAAAAAATGCGATTTATACATTTATTTCTGATTTTTGGAAAATATGCATTTATAGCCAATTTCGGCTTTTTATTGAATAAAAATAATTCCTATGCATTTATGCATTTATCCGGGCCTTAGTTATTATTAATTATTAATTTCATAAAATTTTTTTTTTTGCAAAATTCGAGCCCTTTGTCAGCATGAAAATAAATAAACTGCGTGTTGATAAAACAGGCAAAAGCTGGCCTCGATTGGAGTGTGTGCTGCTTAGGAAAATAAGCTGTCAGTCTGCAGAACTGTGTCACCACATTAATTCAGTGAAATTAAATGAGAAAAATGGCGCGTGTTAAACCGAATCACCACTTTTCATTTTTATTTTTGAAGTCGAGGACAGATATAAATACTTTTGTATTTTTTTATATTTTTTTATTTATTTAATTTTTTGTAAATTCGTGTTTCACCCTGTACTTAAACCAACATGTTTCCGAACTTGAAATTACAAGTCTTTTGTACATTGATTGCACAAGGTTGCAGTAAATTACTCACATAATGACATTGAAGGCTCAATAAAATGAGGAGTATGGAGAAAAAAAAATATTCAGACAAATTATATTTTTGTTTCAGTGTTTTTGTTCCCAGAATGCAACTGGAATTTGAAGTCATCACTTTGTTTTTCCAAATTATTGATTTGCAGGGAGACTCTCATTTAACGCTCTCACACGGTGACGTCAAGTTAGAGTACCTTTTGTCATAAAAATAACTACGTAAATAAATCAACCTCAAACATTTTAATTAATTCCAATTTTTATACCGAAAAGTATAAAAAGAGATGAAAAAAATGGCATTTGTTCAGCTGAACAAGCCTAATAAAACATTATCTTATCAGTGAGTCAGGTTTCTTATCATTGGTTGAAATTTAAACACCACTTCCAAAGAAACCCCCATCAAAAAAAAATATAGAAAAAATAATTTTTTTTTTATTTTTTTATTTCTTTTTGTAGTTTTTATATGTTTTGTATATTTGTTTTTGTATATTTTATATATTCTCATATATTTTCAATGTATATCATATATTTGTAATATATATTTTATATATTTGTAATATATATTTTATATATTTGTAATATATATTTTATATATTTGTAATATATATTTTATAAATTTGTAATATATATTTTATATATTTGTAATATATATTTTATATATTTGTAATATATATTTTATATATTTGTAATCCCATATTTTATCGATTAAGAGCCGCAGCTCTTATTCAAAACTGCCATTTTTGTCAGCAATTACAATTTATATAATAATATATTTTATATTTTAAAAACCAAAGAAAATCCGTCGTCTTAAGATAATAATAAACGCTACTTAGCATAAATAAGCGTTACAAAATAAGAAAAAACAAAATGTTTGCGCGTGATAAAAGTTAATGCAGATTACACATAGTGTATTATTTATTGTATTTAAATGTAAAGAAATGTGAAATCCTTGACATTGAAATTGTTTGGCTTTTTAATAATTGCAGATTTGCCTTGCCACGGATACGATGCAGTTGCCTCGGAGACGTTGTTTTATCTTTGATTCGGAAGCAGTTGGGCGTGTCGTTAGTAGTTTTGCCAGGAGAAAAGTGACCCCCACAATGCAGTTATGAATTTTCCCTTGTATCAAGACTGATCGTACGCGACTCGAATGGAGCTGAACACACCCAGCCTGCTCAGGCTGCGGTGGCAACCAGTATTAACATGACTGATGATTGTGCCAAAATGAAGAATAGCTTTTCTACAGTTTATATTTATTCTGCTTCGGTGTAAAGTGTGTGCGACTTCAAACAAAAAAATATTTTTTTTTTTTTTTTTTTTTTAAAAAAAAAAAACAACAACATCAACATCAACCACAACTACTTCTATATCCTATTAAATTATCCAAATAAAAGATGGCTCAGGAATTCAGCTGGTTTCCATCCTACGGAGATTACTCCAACTGTAACCGAACCATGAATTTCTCCAACAGCGCCACCGACTTCGTCAACGCTTCGCCCTTCATGCTGGGCGACGGCGACACGCGCACCGAAGAAGGGGCGGCCGCGACAGGATCGACGGCGACAGCTGGCAGATGGCACGCCGGCTTACCTCCGTCCTACAGAGACTCCTGCCAAGTGAGGGCTCAGTCCATGGCTCTGGCTTTAGCCAACCACAAGTACACCGACTGTTCGATGGGTTGGGACGCGGCAATGTTGAGCCACCAGTCGATGGAGTCGCGATACCTGAGTTATTCGGTCAGTTGCAACGCCCAGACCCCCTTGTCGACCCCCAGACCCAATCTGATTGGCCATGGGGTCGACTGTAATACTGGACTGCCCCATCCGGGGCTTAAGAGCCCGTACATGAATGCGGGGATGACGTGCAGCAATCCTCCGGTTCCCTTTCCTTCGATGAAAGGCACCGGTTATTCCGGTGTCAGTTCCGGTGCGAGCGCGATGGGTTTGGGAAGACCGGAGTTTCTGAGTCATACGGTTAATTGTGCCAATCGCATGACCCACCAGGCGGCTTCAAACATGCGTTACTCCAACATGGGCCCTTGTGGGAATCAGTGCGCGACTTCCGGATACTTGGGCGGGATGTCCAATTGCAGTGCTTCGATTAGTTTGCCGCAGTCGGAGTCCGGGGTCAACGGCGGTGGCGGCGGCAACGAGGAAAAGACAAATGTCAATCTGAGTTCGACGTCGAAAAGTGGTAATTTGATCAGTTCCATCTGTCCCACCAGCATGAATTTGCAATTGACTACGACCCATATGGATTTGTTGGCTTCGACGACGGCCGGTGCCAATTCGGTGACTACTTCGCACGTTAACAGCGTTCGGCCGGTGCAGAGTTCTTGTTCGGATTCGTTGTGCAGCGTGCCGGCGGTTGAACAACAACAAAACAGTTCCATCATGCGTGGTGCCGATGCTAAAGGACCGCAGCAGGAACAGACATTGACGACGGCGGCGAATTGCAGCTTACCGATGGATGTGCTCAAAGTGAATGGACTGCAGACAGCGACACGTGCTCGAACCAAAGTCAAGGAACCGGTGATGCCAACCCTTCATCCAGAGACATCTACCATCAAAAAAGAAGTGCCAATCACGCCTGTTAAGATTAAACAAGAGAGCGATGAGGCATCAAACTCCGATTCAGGTAGGATTATTTTATCGTTTTAACTTGCAGAGGTAATGCATTAAGTAATGCCCTGGTGGTATTAAACCTGAAAACCCAGGCATTCTATCGTTATGCTTGTTTAGAGTTTTGCATAGTCACGCTTGCCTTAGGTAGGGTTTTTCCATGCTTGCCTAGGGTAGGGATTTCCCACACATGTCTAGAGGAGGGATTTTCCATGCTTGCCTGGAGCATCACATTTCTAAGCTTGCCTAGGGCTTTTGCATGCATGCCTAAGGCATCACATTTTCATTCTTTCTTAAGGCATCATATTTCCTTTCCTTGCTTACCTAGGGCATTTCTAAGCTTGTCTAGGGCCTCAAATTTTCAAGCTTGCCTAGGGCTTTTCTAAGCATGCCTAGGGTTTTTCCATGCTAGCCTAGGGCCTTTCCGTGCTTGCCTAGGGCTTTTCCATGCTTGTCTATGGCATTTTCATTGCGTAGATCTTATCTACATTATGTTAAAGCTGTTACTTAGTGATGTGATTGGGTTAAGGAAATGACATTGAAAATATTTTTTCTTGTTAAATGTGTTTTTAACTTTAAAATGTATTTCAGATGACGACACATTCCAATGTGGTCGGTGCAAAGCCGTGTTTGTTCGTCTCAATGATTTTCACGAGCATAAAAAGACAAAATGTCAGAAGAAGAAACGACGGAAACCTAAAGACCATCCTCCGGTGTTACAAAAAAGTGGCCAAAGTGATAGTGAATCCAAGTTTGTGATCAGCAATGCGTGGAATACTAGCAGTAACTGTGAAACTTCAACATTGCCCCCAAAACAGACCAAACTGTTAGAGAACAGCAACAAAAAATCGTTTTCTGCAAAGCAGACAGACAGTGCTGTTGATAATCATCGTTCAAACATGCCAAACACATCTCTCCCATTGCCAACTGCATGTCCCAAAAGCAATAGCATAGTGAACAACATGAGTCCATTGTCAAATAAACTCTGCTCCAATCTGAATAACAAAACCCCCAACATCCCAAGCACTAATCCAAGCCCGGTGTCAAATATTGTAAACAGCAGTCCGATGTCGTCAATCACCAGCGCGAGCCCGATAACCTCAGTGCCTCCCATTCCAAACCCAAGTCCCATGTCCAATTTACCAATTGCAAGTCCCATGTCTAACCTGACCAATACAAGCCCAGCATCTGCATTGCCTCACCCAAGTCCCATGTCAAGCAATCACAACAGTGTAGTAAGTAATTCAAGTCCAATGACACCAAACATTTGCTCCAACAATAACAATTATCCCAGCAATCCCCCATCAACTTTGAGCAATCATCAAAGCCCTCTGCCTGTCAATCAACCTACATCTTTAGCCAACACCAACCTAAGTCCCATTTCCAATAGCCAAGGATCACTTACTAGTATCCAAAGTCCCTTATCCAATAATTCATTGCCCAATAATCCTAGTCCCATGCAACATTTGGTGCATAATCAAGGTATGAATAGCAAACAAAATTCCACCAATAGTAATAACTCACTAAACAACAGTCATTGCTCTGTGGGCAATAATGAGAGAGGAAACAACTTGCATACAAGTGCTCAGCATGCAAAGCAGGCTAATGTACTTTCACCATCAGCAAATTGCCAAGTGCACAACAATAGAAACAGTATGCTCATGGCAAATTCATGCCATCAGCAAGTGTGGAACAGAACTTCAGCTTCAGCAGTGAACAATAGTTCAGGATTATCAAGGGTGCTTGCATCATCTAACAGCCAAAAACATTCAGTGAGCAGCAATCAAGCTACCATCAATAGAGGCTGTGGGCATCATGCAGGAAACAGATTATTATTGCCAAACACCAATAATAACAACAGAGGAGGTAATGTAGATTTTTAATTAATTCATTTTCAATTATCCGAACGACCGGTTACATACATAACCTATTCACACTGATACTTTATTCCCATGTTCGTGTGTAGACTATAAGTAGGGCCTATTACCCATTTCACTTGTGTAGTGATACCAAAAAATAGATAAAAACACTGGCTGACATTTTGAATGCTTTCTAGGCAAAACAACCAATAAAAAATTAGAAAATTGTTTGCTTTCCTGACAAAGCAAGCAATAAACTGAATAAACGTGAATATTGAAATACAAACAGCATAAATGTTTATTTTATGAATTGAAGAAACATTTTCATTCCAATTATTTAAATAATCAAACAAATTAAAACAAAACTGAACTATACTCTTGTTCGACTCAAGAGTATACCCTTCTCCCATTGGCCGAGCCGCATTACTCCTAACTCCAGTCTGTATTACCATAGAGTAAAGAATCTATGGTATTACTACCACTAGGAGAAGTAGTTCTTATTTTTATTATGATTATTACTACATTTTTGGATCACTACACCATCGGCCAATGGGAGAAGGGTATACTCTTAAGTCGAACAAGAGTATACTTTTCCTGGTGGTAGCACACAGTGAGTAATTAAGCTCAGCCAATGGGTAATAGGCCCAACTTATAGTGGGCCAGAGTATAGTACAACTAAGCTTTTGCGAACAAATCGGTTTTACGAAAACCTGTTCCCGATTATTTTTTTATATTGGCGTGTATTTATAAATTTCAATGTTAAATTATGATATACAAGATCTGGATATGACCCAACAAAAACAAAAAGCTTAAAGAATAAAAAATAAAAGATACCAGGGCAGCAGAATCATACAAAACAGAAAAACAAGGACATTAGAGCTCTGTTTTAGCAGTGGTCCCCACAGAGAAGTGGAAATAGATTGATTTACTGCTCCAATTTTGTCACAAACTTCAAAATGTTTACAAACTTCAATTGGTTGCTAAAAACAAATATGAACACACTGTCAATTTGCTGGATTAAGAGAACCAATGGGAGTTTGTATTCTAAAAAAAAGTCAAAAATTGTTCCTTCATGTTAGTCTTATTAGATAAAGGTAATTCAATAAGCTTTTGATAGATTAATACATCAGAATAATAAAAATATCGATTTTAATCCAGTTCATACAATGCTGTTATCCGAAGAGTAAACAAGTTTGAAATCTGGCAAAAGCTGACTCTGCTCCACTTCACATTAGCATCTGCTAAAAATTAATCAATTATATACTAAACCTACACTAAGATTATGAAATCAAACAGAGTATATCATTGGATCACTATCACGGACATAAAAAACTAGTTTAAACTTAATCCGTGTTATTTGTATTCCTGGATTGCAGGTTCAAACAAAAATGTGTCAACAAATTCATCAAGACAATCATCAACCACAAGCCCAAGTGCAAGCATGGGACCTCCATCTGCATCATACAGCGAGTCCACAGATGCCATGATAGTACAACCAATGGATTTGGGCAGTCCAAATGAAGTCATGCCATCACAAGACATAATGGGCCCTGGAATGGGTTCTGTAAATAACTCTTCAAGTCACAATAACCAAGGTTGAGTTTCCCATGCATTTATTTATTCACACTTTTCTTTCTTTCTTCCTTCCCATGGGTTTGCATTTTGATTTTGAGTGTCTTTCTGTTACCCTCGACGGATACACAGCAAACTTCCTCTAGATTGGCAATAGGGTCCACCAAAAAGTCCCTAGTATTAGATGGATCCCAACTCTGGAGCAGGACTTCTTAAATTGAGTTACAGAATGAAATAACGCAAAAGGATCTCGATTCTATTTTGTTGGTTTTTCGGAACCCGAGATAATGATCAATAGGGATGGACGAGGGCATTTGTATTGTGGTGCGAAAGGGTGACATTTTTGGACCGTTGCAAAACAAACTACTGCGAAAGCATTTGCCAAGAATGTTTTCATTAATCAAGAACTGAATGTGGGGGTCGTAAAAATTTCTCGGGCGAAAAAGGAAAGGCGATCGCAAGTGGAAAAAGTTTAAGAAGCCGTGTTCTAGAGGGAGCTTTGAGCCTTGCAGGGTCCCAAAGGGGTGCCCAGTCTAGATATGCCAGGCCTAGAGGGAGTTCACTGTAATGTATCATTGCTAGTAGTCTGACAGTAGTAATTTCTGAATTATTATAAATGTTATTGTTTTTCAGATCAAGAAACAGACTCATTAATGGAATTCTACTTACCAATAGTAGAAGCATTTGTAGGATTTGATGATGGCAGTGGACCAACTGGAGGTGGTTCTACTCCGAATATTGCTCTACCAGGAACAGTGTTTGAAGTAAATATTAGAAGTTTAGTTTTATTTTTGCATTTATTCATTTAATTTTCTCTTATTGCACTAGAAAAATCATCCCAACATAGTGAATCATTTACAAGCACGCAAACAAGACCATGCTGCTGTCATGGCAGGCATGAAAGCCACAAATCATTTCAGCACAGGACTTCACGCACCAATATCTCAGCATCCACCTCATCATCATCCTCCATTACCGATCCCTCCACAAACCGTTGGTCTTGGTGGTTGGGCGACCACCAACACTTCCAAGCGGAAGCAGTCTAAGCAGTCGGGAAAAGCCAAACGCACACGTCGCAGCTACAAGTGTGGCAAATGTCCGCCATGCCTGGTGCAAGAAGACTGCGGGAAATGCGACTATTGCTTAGTAAGCCGTTGTAATCTTGAAAGAACAGAAAAGATGAATTCGGACTCAAACGTCGTCTGGCCATAAACAGAATGTGTGGTTACGCCACCTACCGTTTTATCCTGCTTTAAGCCGCATGCCAGTATAGTGCAAGTTTTACCGGCATGTCGATAAACCCACGTTTCTACTGGTGTGCCGGCATTCAATCAAAATTGAGCCAAAACAAGCATCGAAAGCATTTTTTGATGTACAAAATGTAGGAAATTGGCCTAAATTCCTATAGATTTTTCCAATTTTTAGTAATAATCTTCAGAATATCAAGAAAACTCAAATTTTAGGCCAAAATTCTAGTTTATACCGGCATGCAAACGTGTGATCGACAATATGGCAGCCGACGTTTGTCCATTTATCCTTGGGTTAAAAAAGCACTTCTATTTTTAATTCTAATTCAGCATCTGGTCTCTTGTTGACACAATTATATCCAAAAGTACATGCTATAAATTCTGAGGAAATTATTGCTCAAATTAAAAAAAAATATTTGCAATGTCTCAACCGGTCCCTGTACTGCACTGCTTTATCCTTCTGGTTTTTTCAAGGTTATCAAGCTAATAAATGTTTTGTTTTTTTTAATATCAGAAAATAATTATCCCAATAATTTATCCTTATTCCCCTTTTGGAATTTATTCTATTGAATAGAAATTTTTCCATAGCATTTTATGGAGTTCCATCAGGTTTTTATGTACAATTTGGCCTATTGAAGCAAATTCAAAACTGTAGGTGCAGTAAATTTAAATGTAGAATATTTTATCTTGTGTATACACATCACTTCTACAATATTGTTACTCTTAATTCTGTAGCAAAATTTGAGGCTTTACAATATTTTAATTATTTTTGTTTCTATTTAGGACCGGCCCAAGTTTGGTGGTCGCAACACCCTTCGGCAACGCTGTCGATTAAGGCAATGTGCTGTTTTGGTAAGAAAACAAGCTTTTATTCAAACAATTAATACTTTGCTTCACATATCAGCAGGGTTTACAATTTACCAGAAGGTCCTGGCTAAGTTAGATTAAGTTATATTTTAAAAGTGGGAAAATTAGTTAATTTGGGTTTAGTTAAAATATTGGGACAAAAAATTGATTTAGTGTGAAAGTCAGTAAGTGGGAGATTTAGTTTTTATTTAGTGGAAATCCAAGGAAAATTAGTGGGCCAATAAATGGGACCCATTTTTAAATCCGCTTTCACATACGAAGCAAAATATACTTTTATGAAAATTCTAAATGAAAACCGGTTAGCTAATTGGTATTTTCTTTTCTTTTGCATGTGTCTTCTAGGGCAAGGTAATGTATTCCTAATTGAAATTCAAAACTTTAATCACTAATAGAAATCTTTGTTTTTTAAATATAGGGAAAGGTAAGGTCAACTACCATTCATTAATTTTTTTTTCCTCAATAAATTGAAAGAGTTGTAATCACAGGGAAAAGGTAAGGGCTACATAGGCCCACCCATAGTGATAGAAAGCAAACTGAAAGAACAAAGGGAGAAAACTTCTCAACTGGAAGTCACCAAAGTCAAGAAACCAAATGATCTGGAGGAAGACGATGAACTGGACGACGACGAAGCGCTGAGCATGAACAGCAATCAGCCGATGACGACGCCGACAACGGGTCTTCCAGATGGAGGCGAGTTTCAGGTTGAGAAGATTATTGCAAAGCGACTCAAGCGCGGGAAAGTGGAATATCTTCTTAAGTGGAAAGATTATCCCGAGTAAGAAGCGAACTGCTTTGAAAATTATTGTAATTGCTTGAATGCACAAGTACAAAAATATATCAGTAATGGCGAGTACGCTTAAAGGTCAAGAGAACTGTCAACTTAAACCCCATACTAAGTGGAGTCAGCGGTAGTCTGGTCAAACTCGCTGTTTAGTGGCATGCGTCTTACTCTTAGCAGTCAACTTTAATGCGCATTTAGGTTTATTTAACTTCTTATGTTATCAATAGATGGCGCTGATAGCCATGACGTCATTTGGTTTAACTTAGGACGATTAACTACAAGACTTCTCATCTAGCACAATTTAATTGTTAGACTGTAAAGCGATTCTGTCTTGAGATCGTTGCGCCATCCGGCCGAAACGGCACAAAATGACGTTATTTTGGGGGCAAATGGCGGACAACTGACATGACATCCCGCATTTGCATTTTTAGAGGACATTAATATTTTATGTTTAAGTTAAAAATAATGTCTGAAAATTATTTATTACATTTTTAGATATTATTTTTGAATCAAACGTTAAATAAAATTGTCTAACGTCCGCCAAAAATGTAAGTGCGGGATGTCAGTTGTCAGCCATTTGCCCGCAAAAAGTTTGAGCATTGGGACGACAGATGGCGTTTACTTCGTTTTTGTGCGGGACAACTTAGACTTTAAAAAAATGGCGGATGTGAAGTCCTGTAGTTAATCGTCCTAGGTAGAACCTAGTATTAATTTTAGGTAATACGGGTGTTTTCATAATAGCCCACAGCCCAGGTTAAATCAGTTCTCTTCGAAAGACATCTACAATGTACTCTGTACGGACCAGACAGTACTCGTCCTAACAGCTACACCCAGCAATGTTAAATTCCCTCCCATCCAGACAGACTGTTAGCCCGACAACTTTCTGGGACTCATCCTATGTCCGGGCTACACAGAATACTTAGTATAACAGTCCACAACAATCTCAAACAGCAACATTGAATATTTATTTTCACAGAACAATTTATTTTCAAAAAAATACTCAAACCAAAATAATCTTTAGTACATAAACATCTCAGAATGAAAAAAAAATATTAGGACCTTGAGATCATGCAAGAGAAAAACATATCTTAAAATAATAAATAAATTTGCATCTTTGCTGAAGTCAGAGGCAAAATTTAGTTCTCTTAACCTTTAAATTAAATATCAATTCAAGGATGCTAATACTGGCTGTCTATTTAAGTTGATTTCACTTTTAAAATACTAGCATGCTTTCATTCCCTCATATAACAATACTTATGAGGTAGAAGAACGGTCAGTGCAGCAACCATTTTTGTTTTCTCCAATTTTAAAGATCAGTAAAATGCAAGGGATTTAAAGAATGCTAGTAGTTGGTAAATTATTTCCTGTCTTTGCCTTTTGTTTTAAAATTTGTTATTTTCTTGTCTTTAGCCAACCTGTGCTATCTGGCCCTACCTCTACCTCACAGAAGGTAGGAACTAATGTGTGTACCAATTTTTTACATCTTAACAATTATCATCTTTATTTTCTACAAAATGGATCATTCTGTTTACTGAGATTGCTCATTTCAATTTGCAGATCTGAGAACACATGGGAGCCAGTTGATAACCTCTGTTGCCCAGAACTGTTGAGGGATTTCCAAAGGTTTTCTCCAAGTGTGAAGCAGCCTGAATAAAATGTGCCAATATCATCACTCACAATGCTTGACTCAAATGAAAGTGTGAAAAAAGATAATCTGTTATTCTTTAATCAAATATAAACACTTTTGACCGGCAGATTCAATGTTTTGTAGTTACTTGATTTATAATGTAATCTGTTAGTTTTGTCATGACAATTTTCTGATCTTTTTATTTATTATTATGTGCCATAATAATGTCATGTTAAACATTTGTTGAAAATTTCAGAAATTTATGACAAAATCATCTAGACTGCATTCAATAGCATAATATATGCAATGTACTTACATAATGTGTCAAAGTGAGAGTACAAATGGCTTCAACATGAAAGAGTTTGATTTTATTTAGTAGCGAGTAAAATTATTGGAGACTTTGCTTTCTTTCGGTGACCAAACGGTATATTACCAAACACCAATGTTGTATCGAAGTTCGTGAACTACTTCACTTCTACAGTTGAACGAAAAATTCGAACTTCGTTGACTTTTAGGAGTGAACTTGAAGGAATTTCACGTTAACCATGTTTGATGATGAAAACGTTGCAAAAATGTTAGTTTAAATGTTTAGATGATGTTTCTAATCACTTTTTACAATGAAAACAGCCATGAAAGCGATGAAAACGACTGCTTTACTAAAAAAAAGTGTTTTTTTGTCATCTACAATGCACAAAATGTAACAAAAAAACATTTTAATTTCTAAAAAAAAAATCTAAAAATTGAACGTGAACTTTTGATTCAAGTTCATGAACTTGAACTTAGTTCACTTCGAAAAAAATTGTAGTGAACACAAAATATTTTAGTTTTTGAATGCAGCTAGTGATTTTTTGCCGCGACTTTAATTCAAAGAAATACAGAAATGTAATATTTGGTCACCGAGAAACCAAGTGTCTTTACTTTTAACTTAAATTTCTCATTTTTTATAAATTAAAATTTCTTTTCAAAATCAAAATCAAATTTTGTAGCTATAATTGTTAACTTTTGCCATTTTTGTCAATTTTGGGAGTAATTGTTTAATTTTTACAATTTGTTTTGCTTCTTTGTTGTTTAATAGTTATACTTGTGATTGTTTTTTAGAGCTTTTTTTTAATTGTTTATAATTTCTTACATTGAGAATGGCTGTGTAAAGATCGAAGGATTTTTTTATCCCTAAGAAGGTATTTTTATATTTTTTTTCCAATATATATCACAAGATAAATTTTAATGGACATCATGATTCATAGATATATGCCATTGAAAAGCAGACATTACGGAGTCGTAATAGAATCAAACGTAGTTTTTAAAACAAACGAAAAAGTTAAAAATAATTAATGTATTGACGTAATACCTGTGGAATCATAAAAATTTGTACCATAAATACAACACCCAATCAAATAACAATATTGGGTTTTTAAAAAAAAGTAGAATAGAAATTTCTTTTTACATTTTCAAGTCTTTCTTCCTGCAAATAGAATTTGGATTTTATACCTGTAGAACATTAATGTTTTGATTGTCTCATTTGGATTTATTGTTGGACAGGATTCAAAGACTATCATATATAATGACAATATATATATATATATATATATACACATACAGTAGAACGCCGATTGTCCGAATTAATTGAGAATAGAGGTGAAATTCTTGAACCGTTGCAAGACGAACTACTGCGAAAGCATTTAATGTTTTCATTAATCAAATAATTGGACATTAGGTTTACATGCATCGATCACCGATGTTCGGATAATCGACGTTCTACCGTAAATGTTTGAATAAGATTCAAAAAAGCCAATTTTGATTATGATTTTACACATTTTACAAATTCAAATGGTAATTCTAATGTATAAATGTATTATAAGTACAAATCCCTTCCGCAAGAGGACTTTTTCTCTGTGGAATAAATCAAATTATTATTATTATTTGAATACCTAAGAAATGTTTTGGATTTTTAATTTGAAAGGAATTTGGAAAAAAAAGTCATATTTTTTAGTGTACAGTTAATTATGGAGATCTCAGCTCATTAAAAGTGAATTATTTTGTTTTTGTTTATATAGGTATTTCAATGGTCAAAGTGTTTTGTGCCAAATAATTTTTGTGAAAGGGAAAAAAATACTGCAATTCCATTTGTTATTATTGCATACTTTGAAAATTTTATTTGTGCTTTAAGACAAAAATGTTACTTGTTATAATCAGTAATCCATTTTTCGTATTATGGCTCATGTACAGAATTTTATCAGATATTAAAAAAGGACAGCCTCGTCGAATTATACCAATGGCGTGCTATTTAACCAAATAATCTCATTCTTCTCGAAAAAATACAGTGGTCTGTGGATATTACACGCAAACCGGTGGCGTCATCTAGTGAGCCTGCATGTTTACTAGTGTAGTTCATTACTATTCACAATAGATGGCAGAACCATTATGTCCTAAAAGCTCTAATAAGCGGCGCGATTGCCAAAATGACGTCACTTCCTGAAAATGAAGGGGCGGAGCCATGTTGTTCTGACATCAGTGGCGCCCTTTCAAAGCGTAAAAATACCAAAGTGTGCTTACAAAATAAATTAATTTTTGAGTTAATTAATTCGATCAAACAAAACTAAATTTTCTAAGACTTCAATTTAGCCAAGAGAAAAAATCTTGGATTGAGATGCCTCGACGATCAACCATTATTATTCCTGTTAGTTTAAAGAACAAGTAAAAATTAATAGAAGAATGGGGGCTAAAAAACAACCTAAAATGAAATTTTAAACCTAAAAAATATCGGCTAAATTTAGAGAATAAATAAGATGATTAGTTTGGAGTGAATTGGTGACAATTGTGGATTTTCAAAGTCTGATCAACACAACTGGCACCCACTGATGTCACGTGAAGTGTCGGCCAGTGAGAGCTGAGTACATCTAATTCTACAAGTGGCCAAACCTAATAAGTCGTTCAACCTTGGGTTTTGCTACAAAACGATCATATTTTGGGAGGCTAGGAATTGACCGGTTAAAAAAAAAACACCGATACTGATTTTAATGATTCTCCAAAACGCAAGGGCGATGTGAATGTGATTCAAAGTGAACATCATGTCGTCTGTGCGTTTCTTGAAACGTTTTGTGCGTGTTCTATGGTATCGGTCAAACCCTACTGCTTCCATTTGTTTGTTTATTTACACTAATAATGTATACAGTATTATTATACTCTCTGAGCCTTTTAAAGTAAATTTACTTTAAAAGCCTCAAATAGTTGTATTTTTGTATTTAAAACATGGCCGGTGAAAAAAGGATAAAACAGGTTTTCTCGTGTTTTCTCATGGTACCGCGAGATGTACTGCGAGATATACCCCAAAATCCCAGTACCGGCACAGTATGGGTATCACGGTACTTTTGGGCCGTCTACTGGCACCGTGGCACTTTTGGGCCTGGACGGAGTACTGTGTAATGTACAGTGTTGTATCAAACGCAAAATAATAGTTTGCGTTCATGAACTACGTTCATTAGTTCACATCTACAGTTGAACGAAAAATTCAAACTTTGTTCACTTTTAGGAATGAACTTGAACGAAGTTCACGTTCACCATGTTTGCAAAATTGTTAGTTTAAATGTTTAGATGACGTTTTCATCATAAAAACATTCATTTCTAATCACCTTTTACAACGAAAACATTTTTTTTACGAATTCAGCACCTTACAATGTGTACTGCGCACCCCTAACCAGAGTTATTTAGCAGTAGTAAGCCTAAAACGAGGCCTAATAATACTAAAATAAGAGTAAATAAACAAGAGTAGTTTACAGCATCATACCGTAACGTGGTTGATTTAATTCCCTTTGTGTGCAACAAGCTCGACAATCGCCACGATAAAAGATCTGCGCCATTTGAATGTGGCGATCACACGCCAAAGATCCGATTTAATCGAGGATGTTTTAATTAAAAAACTCACGTTGTTTCTTCAGTTTTTTCGACGCGATGTCGGCGATACCGAAAATGATTGACAGCCGATGAGTTGAATTCTTGTTTCGTTGTTAATCGCAGCTAAAAATGGTATAATAAATCGATCAGAATTTGAATATCGATACTTCTATTACGGTATTACGTATCACATACAAACCAATGGCCGAACAAAGACAAGTTGTTTATCGCGCTCATCCGAGTTATAAATAAATTCCATTATACCTGATTTGTATTTTCCTTTGATGTGATTCGAGTTAGATTCACGCGAAACCGAAAATTCACTCGCTGAAATGTATGAGAAATCAGCTAATCTCGCGTCAAAGAACTTTGCAAATTCCGCGTTGGTTTGGTATTTTAGGTAGCTTGATCGCCGCTGACATTATCGGATGAAGAACGAAACTATAAGACGTAAAGAGTCGCTCGCTTTGTAATCACTTCCACAAGGAGTCATTCGTCGTATAACGAAAATCGCCACTATCGTGCATAAACGGTTGAAAACTCAAATCATTTTCACTTTCTAGTCTATTTTAAAGGATTTTGAATGAAAATAAAGTGATTAAGGTTGATATATACGAACTAATTGTTTCTCGATCTTTAACACGAAAATTGGTGGCGCCATCTAGTGTTAACTCGTGTAATTGATTACTACTCACTACCGTAATTCATACGTCCATAATAGTAGAACCTTCTACTATTATGATTCGTCCTAATGATGAAAAACGTAATCACGGCAAACACGAGAGATATAAAACCAAATTTTCTTAGGCAGTCAGTTAGCGTTTTGTAGAGACAGAAAAAAGTCAGTGATCATTTTAACGGATAACTGTAATAGCAATGGGAGATTCAAAAGAACAGGCGACTTCCGGAAGCTGCGAAGGCCCACAGTCGATGTTCGTCACATTGATTTCTTCCGACGGCCTGGAATTTGTAATCAAGCACGAACACGCAGTTCTGTCGGGGACCATTAAGGCCATACTCAGCGAACCCGGCCAGTGGGCTGAATCCGAAATCAATCGAGTGAAGTTGAAAGAAATTTCGGGCGCCGTGCTTGAAAAAATTTGCGAATATTTGGCTTATAAAGCGGAACACACGGAAAACCACCCGCCATTTCCCGTAGAACAGAATCTTTGTCTGAAATTGATGATGGCGGCCAATTCCTTAGGATTAACTGTATATTTTTTATTGTTAAACCCAGTTGAACCCAGTTAAACCCACTGTTGAATAAATGATTTTTTTTTTTTTTTAAATTTGACGTTATTTCAACAATACAATAATTTTATTTATTTCGTAAATAAAACCAAAAGTGTAAATAGACATAAGAGTCTTTGTGTTTTCGTAGTGTAGCGGTTATCACGTGCGCCTCACACGCGCAAGGTCCCCGGTTCGATCCCGGGCGAAAACAATTTTAATTTTTATTATATTAGGCAATAAAAGAACGATTGAAACGCACTGACCAACCAAAATTCGCAGTTTTTAATTTATTTAATTTTTTCATCAACAGAGTAAATTATTTTCCGGTCGTGAAGAATGACTTTCATCGAATGACAATACTTCAATGCATTCGCCATCTGGGCTATGTACCGGTAGTAACGAATAATTTAATAAATAAATATTTTAATAAGTAAATATAAAACTACAGACTTTTATGTTGATTTTTAAATCGCCGCTAGATCGCGCCGGAAACCGCGAAAAATAAACTGTTTGCATTAAAATGTAAAAAGATAGGGAATTTTTTTTGAACAGGATTAGCCTGGTCTCAGAATTTGTTCACAACTTTATAATGGAAAGCGAAGCGGATTTATAATTGACACAGGCAGTCTGGCATCCATTTTTGTTTAAGTAGTTTAAGTGGTGGCGCTACCGTGCACACAAAGTTGAAACAGACGAACTGTCATGTCAAGTGAAATAAAAGCTTTTAAAAATAAAAATTATGTGTAGCGTAAACGACTAAATTTGTCTTACCATGGAAGTTTGTGTATCGTATAAACGAGTCCCACGTTTGAGTTCTTTGAACATTTCACCATTAACAAACTCGACTTTTGTCATGAAAATAGCCGTACAGACGAAGAATATTTGGTAGAATGACGGTTTACGGGCGACCCGAAAATCAAGTTTATTAAATTCAGTTCAAATTAAAGAAAAAATTAAAAATTAAAACCCCAAGAAGGGCTAACAAGGGGGGGCTGCGCCCCCCCTTGACCCCCCCCGAACCTCACCTTGCTGGTTTTTTTATGCAAACCGCTTCTTTTTCGGGTCGCCCGTAAACCGTCATTCTGCCGAATATTTGGATGCCTGAAAAGCAACAAGTAAATAAAGGGTGTCCCAAAATTAACGCAAGATTTGAATTAAATAGAAAACACAGTTTTTAGTCTTTTTTTAAGCTCATTCTGTTTGTCTTTCGTATGTCGATTTGTGTGTAGAAAAAAAACGCGAATTCCTACAGGTTAAAGTAATATTTATTGACTAATCTCCTAATTCAAGTCGCCGAAACTTATCTAAATTATAAAAACCGCCGTAAACGACTCTCCCGCCGAAAAACCGCCCGTTCAAATCGACGACCGCTGAAATAAAAAAAAAAACTCAAATCAAATTCAATTCCACAAATTTTTATTTAAAAAAAAAAATAATAAAACCTTTAATCGCGGATTCTATTCGTTTAAACTCGACAAAAATGCGCACCGCCTCTTCCTCGTTGTCGGTCGCGATTTCAAAAATCACGCATTTTAGCACGTCGCCATATTTCGAGCATTCCTCCTTCACTTCCGGTTCCAAATCGTCATCGACCTCGCCCGGACCAACCATATTCTGAAAAAATCATCCAATATTAATTTCCCACATTGAATTAACGTTATTTTAACGTTTTACTCGTAATAAAACGACTTTTGATGGATTTTTCATCGCTTCCGTTATGGATTCCATCTGGATCGCTTCCTGCAGCGAATCTGGATCTAAAAAATCCAAATTTAATTTTAAAAAGTAATTAAATCGATTTAATTAATTAATACCTTTGGAAACATCGCGCTCGTGGATGATTTTCCCGCCACGTTTGCTCGTTTTTTCAACTTGCAGCGCTTGACTCATCCCTTGTTCTTGCTTGCCCAGCCCTTGGCCTTCCTTGAATCCGTATTTCGCCATGATTTTCGCCGCCACGGACCCCCTGTCAATCAAAAATAATTAAAATAATTAATTATGTGGTTGGTTTTAACTACTGAATTGATTTAAGCCTAAATCCCGTAAGTTAACGTGGAAAAAATTGAATTTTTTGGTTTTGGGATTTTCTTGAATTTTTTTTTCATGTTATCCTATGGGGATTAGGGTTAATTTGGAAATTTGCCCTAGACTGGGCGCGAAGCCGGCTCCGGTAAAGTTGGTTGGCGGGAGGTCTTTTTTCTCGTCTTCGGCCATTAGTGATGGCGGCGGGGCTATGGCGGCGCCGGCACCGAGAGCAGGAATTTTTCGCGGTTCTTCTTCGTCTTCTTCCTCGATTTCCTCATCTTTTCGCCGCCTGCCCAGTTCTTCTTCGCGGTCTCTGTTGTATCGTTCTCTTCTCCGTCTGCAAAATTGAATTTGGGTTAGAAAAAAATTAAATAATATAAACAAATAATTTTGAATTTTCGTTCAAAAAATCAAATTGTCACATTTTTGGATTGAAAAATTAATAAATTTTGTATTTTTGAATTGAAAAATTAATAAATTTTGTATTTTTGGTCAAAAAAATTTAAAGGATTTGCATTTACTGTAAAAAAAAATCGAACTTTGTTGAATAATTTCCCTTTTGTGGAAAGAAAAGTCTAATTTTGTTGAATAATTTCCCTTTTTTCTTCCGAAAAAATCAAATTCACGAAATAATTTTAAATTTTTTATCCGAAAAATCGAATTTTGTTGAATAATTTCTCATTTTTGATCAGAAAAATCAAAATTTGTTGAATAATTTCCAACTTTTCTTTGAAAAAAATCAAATTCACTAAATAATTTCAATTATTCTTCAGAAAAATCGAATTTTCTTGCACAATTTTGCATATTTGGTCAGAAAAATCAAATTTTCTTGCACAATTTTGCGTATTTGGTCAGAAAAATCGAATTTTTTTGCACAATTTTGCATATTTGGTCAGAAAAATCGCATTTAGTTGAATAATTTCGTATTTTTTGTTTGAAAAATCAAATTTTCTTAAACAATTTTACATTTTTCTTTCCAAAAATCAAATTTCTCCACCCAACTACTCATTTGAATCGACAGAACTCAAACAAAATACCTTTCCCTCTCCTCATAATCCCTCTTCCTATCCTCCTCACGCTCTTTTTCCTTCTTATCCCGCTTATCCTTAATAATCTTTTCGTAATCATTCGGCCACATCGGATCGTACTCATCCCTGATATTCCACTCCGGATCAGCGCCAAATAAAGACGCACTCGCGTTGATAATTTTATTCTCCTGCTGCTACAACCAAAACAAAACACAAAAATCAACAAAAATCACATTTTTCATCAACAGAAACAAATACTTTGACTTTGTTTGGAATGAAAATGGGTGGAATAGGCAAAGAAACGTCTTCGGGTTCGTCTTTTCTCGCTTTAAGATCGACGACTGGAGCCAGGACGGCTCCCTTGCGTGTCTGGTCCTTCTGCAATTGAAAACAAATCCATTTTAGTTCGTTTTTGCGTCCGAAAGTGCAAATATTTACCTTGACTTGCGTGAATGCGGCCTTTTTCAGTTGCAATTGAGATTGCAGCAGTTTTATTCCAGACGACCAACCCGCTTTATAAATTGCATAGACATTCTATGATTTTCATCAAAACTAGGTTTATATGTTAGGATAGATAGTTACCCAACTCTCCCTTCTCTTTCTCCTTTGCATCCATTCCCAATCCATCGTAAAGAGACATGAAATGGATAGTTTGTTCGTAAGAATCGTGCAGGTTTGGATGGTTTCCTTCCACCACCGACAGAGGGCCGGTAGTCACAATACGACTCCACGTGTTTAATTTTGTAGCATTTAGATTTGTTTTTGGATTCGTGCAATTCCGAAATTAAAGTTTAAACTGGAAAATTGAAATTCTATTTTTAACCAAAATAATGGAATTTAATAAATTGTTGTTATGATTGATGAGTTGGGAGTCAGACATCTGTTAATGGTTGCTCAATGAGCATGCGCATTGCAAAATCACTTTTCGTTGGACGGTCGAAACAGCAAAATTGATTGTGTCGGTTAAATTCACGTTCACCTGCAGATGCAATTAATGGAGTTAGTGTTTTCTTTCTTGTTTTTCGCATCCAAAAAATTTGGTTTTTGGTCGAAGTGACGCATTGAAAATAATAGTTTTTGATGCAAAATCACGTTTTCGTTTTAAAAATGAATTTTTTGTTGCAAAATCACTATATTTCGGCCTTAAAATAGTCATATCGCCCCAGAAATGCACATATTAATGCACATATAAATGCACATTTTGCAAATTTTGTACATAAAAATGCACATTTTGCAAATTTTGCACATTTTGCAAATTTTGCACATAAATTGCACATTTTGCAAATTTTGCACATAAAAATGCACATTAAAAATGCACATTTTGCACATAAAAATGCAAATTTTGTGTGAGATTCGTGTTCGGGATACAGTGTTTGGATGCAAAGGAAACGATGGCAATCAACAGATTTTATAACAACAAGGAGAAAGATCGCATTCCGCGAGTCAATACGCTACAGAACGCTTACAATGTAAATAAAATAACGAATAAACGACTAAATTTAAACATTACTTGCCGACCCCTGGACTATACTCTCGTTCAAATCAAAAGGGGCCCCTTCTCCCATTGGCCGAGCCATTTCACTGGTGTAGTGATCCAAAAATATAGACCCAAACACCAGAATTGCATTACAAATTACAATGTACAAAGCAACTAATAAACAGAGAAAACATGAGTTTTACATTTATATTTGCATAAAACTTTATTTCATAAAAGGAAGTAACATTTTTTAATAAAAATAAACAAAATTATATCAATTTAAATGGCCATAGCAATCACACTGAAAAAAAATATGGCTTTAAACGTCTTTTAATTGCTGAAAAGTTAATGTAAATTTGAACTTTTGACTTTGTAAAGTCATATTTACAAAGATTGTAAATTTTTTGTTTTAATCAATAAAACGACAGTCTGCTAGAAAATTCTTTGCTATTGTAGTACCAACATTTCTATTTATGCTATAAAAGTTCAAAAAGTCAAAAAACAAAATTTAAAATCTGGTCGGGAAATTGTAATTTCTATGTTTTATTATGCTTGGGTTGAGGCCAGTATTCGATCAGCCACCACATAAACTGATTCGAACTCAAAATCATTTTTTCTGCAGTCTAAGTAATAATTTATACACAAAACATTTTATTTACTGCCCAAGCCAAATGCTGCAATTTAGTGGCAATATGAAAAAAAATGAACTAAAACACCTCAAATAGAGATTGTAGAAGCAAGTGGACGTGCCCAGACCACCATTTAGACAATTATGCAATGTAGGATGACACACACATATGGAACGCCGTTTCGGTCACTTCCGTCACAAAACCTTAACAATGTAAAAACCTCACTTCACAATATCAAACCTCACTTCACAATATCAAACCTTCACTTCACAATATAAAACTTGTACACCACATTATAAAAAGCTCACTCCACAATATAAAACGTTTCCCCCACAATATAAAACTTTTTCCCCACAATATAAAACTTGTTACCCGCAATATAAAAAGTTTACTCCATAATATAGAACATACCATTAATTATGGTGGTGCAGGTTTTGTGCACAAAATTGTGACGTCCATCACAATTCAACGAACAACAAATGCATCACCATAAAGATTACTTCACAATAATTAATTGATCCTACACCACAATATAAAACGAGTCTCAATTCAAACGCCACATTATAAAACTAATTTCAAATTTTTCCTCAAAATGTTTAAATGCCCGTCAAGAGATGGCGCTGTGTTCTTGTTGTTCCAGAACTGATCAATCTATCTTTTCAAAAAAGACAACAAATCTTAATCAAAAAAGGATTTGTACACAGTACGGTATAAAGAAGAAAGAGACAGTAGGGCAATGTTGGATAATCCCTGGCATGGAGTTTCAATTTGATTTTGTTTAAATTTTCTTTCGAAAATTTTAATGACAAAAAAAAGAAAAGTACTGTATATATGGTAATTGAAATAATCTCAAGTGGAGGTGCAAGGGGTGCACGGCATCCGGGCGGCAGGGTCTTGGGAAGGCGGCGGCGGTGGCAGGTTCTTGCGGGTGGCAGGGCTTGCAGGCGGCAGTCTGGTGAAGTCTCATGTACCACCCCTTGCACCCATTAAAAATTTGCTGTTACGAAAGTTTTCTTAAAATAAAATTGGTTCATTATGAGTGGAGAAATGCGCGAATAGACAAGTTTGTCAACTAATAGCAGAGATGTTTGTCATTGCAACATTACGAAAATCAACCGTTTTGGCCCAAAAATTGACATTTTTTGACCAATATAATATGGCAATGATAATTGTTGGCCTATAAAAAGTCGATTTTTGTGGCCAAAACATCGATTTTTGGGTTTAAAGCGTCGATTTTTTTGTGCTAAACCAGTCATTTTTTTAAAAGTCGCAATGACGAACATGTCAGGGCTAGTACACAGATTAAAGGAATTCCTCTAATCTGTGGGCCATTACCGACGGGGTTTCTTCATTTCGTCGCCCTTCATGTCGTCGCCCTTCATGTCGTCGCCCTTCATGTCGTCGCCCTTCATGTCGTCGCCCTTTACTTTGTTGCCAAGAATGGCAATGAAAAGACCCGGCGACGAAATGAAGGGCGACGAAAAGATACGATTAAAAAATGAAATAATAAAAAAAAGGTTTTTGTTGAGCAATTTGATCGCCAACTGCAGATCCACGAATTTGTTCGACAAGCCTGTTGTCTGGCAGCACGAGCATCATGGATTTGGCGAGATAAAATCGCTCGTCCAAAGCAATTTTATCGTTGGAACGCCGAAAAATCGTTCGAACAAGTCAGAAAAAAGTTCGGAGGATGACGTTGTAGACTTGTGTCCTGCTCTGAAGGTCCGGCTGTCGTCGGAGGGCGAAGAGGACTCGGGAGTTTGCCTCAAACTACGACGTCCCGGTGTCCCGACTTCCATTCCGATATCGGAAGCTACGAATTGGAATTTGATTCTTCGTGCCCGTCGCCCGGCGATTTGGTCAAAATTGCTCGGAAATGTTAATTAATTCACAGTATATACGACTAGTTTGTTTGTTAATCGAGAGATTCCCTAATTATTTTTACACCATTCACAAACAGAAATTGATTGTAGCTACATTATATTGGATTTGTTTGTTGCACGTTATCAAGTGAAAATGAGAATGGGGACAAAATGATATAAAAATGGCAACGAAATGAAGGGCGACCAAATGAAGCAGTACGAATTATGGGACATTTTCGGAACGTTTTTTTCGATGGCGACGAAATGAAGGGTGACGAAATAAAGTTACTTCCGCACGAAAATAGACTCTTTATAGGCCAACAATTATCATTGCCATATTATATTGGTCAAAAATGTCGATTTTTGGGCCAAAATGGTTGATTTTCGTAATGTTGCAATGATGAACACCTCTGCTTTTAGTTGACAAACTTGTCTATTCGCGCATTTCTCCACTCATAATGAACCAATTTTATTTTAAGAAAACTTTCGTAACAGCAAATTTTTAATGGGTGCAAGGGGTGGTACATGAGACTTCACCAGACTGCCGCCTGCAAGCCCTGCCACCCGCAAGAACCTGCCACCGCCGCCGCCTTCCCAAGACCCTGCCGCCCGGATGCCGTGCACTAGGGATTGCAGTACCGGTTTCAGTATCGGTTCCAGTACCGGTATTGGTACCGGGATTCAGTACCAGTCTTGGTACCGAGGTTTTTTTTCTGTTGGTACTGAGGGCCGGTACTAGTACCGTAAGCTTTTTTTGGTACCGGAACCGTCCCTCACACCAGAACCGGAACCGGTACTTTCCATCATCATACACAACACAACAACGCCACCTACTACCAGCATTTCTAATGATGTAGGTGGTGATAAATTTTATTTCACTCGTTATTTATTCCTTTTAAATTAACTTGGAAATAGTAATAATGGCAAATGGCTGAACTAGAACAGCAAGCATTTGAATATGGCACAAAAAAGACTTGTACTAAATTTCTAAATCTGGTGCCACAACTTCAAACCCCAATATCTCAACAACCTGACCACGGATTTTTTTATTTCAAAAACCAAACGATATAGAGGACCTTCTCTTCTACAAACTGTAAAAGGCAGAACACTCTACCCCTATTGGTTTTCGAGCGGCGACCATTTGAATTTGACGCAACTGAAATTACCAAACTCAAATCTTTCAAGTTTTTAGCATTTTTGATTTTAGCGTTTTTGATTTCAGGGTTTTTGTTTTCCGCATTTTTGTAATTCAGCGTTTTATGTTTTCAGCGTTGTTGCGTTTCAGAGTTTTTGATTTTCTTGCTTGCTACAAGAAGGATTCTTGAAGACTCCCAAGCAGGCTCCCAAGCGGGCTTCCCAACAGGTTCCCCAGCGGCCTTCCCAGCGGGCTCCCCAGCGGCCTTCCCAGCGGGCTCCCCAGCGGGCTCCCCAGCGGGCTCCCCAGCGGGCTCCCCAGCGGGCTCCCCAGCGGGCTCCCCAGCGGGCTCCCCAGCGGGCTCCCCAGCGGGCTCCCCAGCGGGCTCCCCAGCGGGCTCCCCAGCGGGCTCCCCAGCGGGCTCCCCAGCGGGCTCCCCAGCGGGCTCCCCAGCGGGCTCCCCAGCGGGCTCCCCAGCGGGCTCCCCAGCGGGCTCCCCAGCGGGCTCCCCAGCGGGCTCCCCAGCGGGCTCCCCAGCGGGCTCCCCAGCGGGCTCCCCAGCGGGCTCCCCAGCGGGCTCCCCAGCGGGCTCCCCAGCGGGCTCCCCAGCGGGCTCCCCAGCGGGCTCCCCAGCGGGCTCCCCAGCGGGCTCCCCAGCGGGCTCCCCAGCGGGCTCCCCAGCGGGCTCCCCAGCGGGCTCCCCAGCGGGCTCCCCAGCGGGCTCCCCAGCGGGCTCCCCAGCGGGCTCCCCAGCGGGCTCCCCAGCGGGCTCCCCAGCGGGCTCCCCAGCGGGCTCCCCAATGTTTAAGTGTCCTAGAAAACCTAGAAAACTAAAAGGGGTAGAGTGTTGTGCCTTTTAGGGTTTGTAGAAAAGTTTCTCTATATCGTTTGATCAGGTTGTTGAGATATTGGGGTTTGAAATTGTGGCACCAGATTTGGAAATTTAGTACAAGTCTTTTTTGTGCCATATTCAATTGCTTGCTGCTCGAAAACTAAGAGGAGTAGAGACTTGTGCTGTTCACAGTTTGTTTAGCAGAAAGTCCTCTATCTTTTCGTGTAAAAACCATTAAAATCTGTAATCCAAAAAAAAATTGGGATTTGTTCTATCTGTAGTTTGGGCAAATGTGAATTTGGTGCCAATTTCAGCCTGGTGAATAAATTGTAGTACTACAGTATTATCTAATTATACATGACAAATAAATATTTTTGTTGAGAAATAGATTGACTATCCAGAACCGGTACCAATACCGGTGCCAGTACCGCTTTCGGTAGTAGTACCGGCCCAATACCGGTGCCCATTTTTCATTTGGGACCGGAACCGAATATAGTACCGGAAAAAAATTTCAGTACCGAATACCGGTACCATGTAAATCGTCCGGTACTGCAATCCCTACCGTGCACCCCTTGCACCTCCACTTGAGATTATTTCAATTACCATATATACAGTACTTTTCTTTTTTTTGTCATTAAAATTTTCGAAAGAAAATTTAAACAAAATCAAATTGAAACTCCATGCCAGGGATTATCCAACATTGCCCTACTGTCTCTTTCTTCTTTATACCGTACTGTGTACAAATCCTTTTTTGATTAAGATTTGTTGTCTTTTTTGAAAAGATAGATTGATTGGGGAGCCTGCTGGGGAGCCCGCTGGGGAGCCCGCTGGGGAGCCCGCTGGGGAGCCCGCTGGGGAGCCCGCTGGGGAGCCCGCTGGGGAGCCCGCTGGGGAGCCCGCTGGGGAGCCCGCTGGGGAGCCCGCTGGGGAGCCCGCTGGGGAGCCCGCTGGGGAGCCCGCTGGGGAGCCCGCTGGGGAGCCCGCTGGGGAGCCCGCTGGGGAGCCCGCTGGGGAGCCCGCTGGGGAGCCCGCTGGGGAGCCCGCTGGGGAGCCCGCTGGGGAGCCCGCTGGGGAGCCCGCTGGGGAGCCCGCTGGGGAGCCCGCTGGGGAGCCCGCTGGGGAGCCCGCTGGGGAGCCCGCTGGGGAGCCCGCTGGGGAGCCCGCTGGGGAGCCCGCTGGGGAGCCCGCTGGGGAGCCCGCTGGGGAGCCCGCTGGGGAGCCCGCTGGGGAGCCCGCTGGGGAGCCCGCTGGGGAGCCCGCTGGGGAGCCCGCTGGGGAGCCCGCTGGGGAGCCCGCTGGGGAGCCCGCTGGGGAGCCCGCTGGGGAGCCCGCTGGGGAGCCCGCTGGGGAGCCCGCTGGGGAGCCCGCTGGGGAGCCCGCTGGGGAGCCCGCTGGGGAGCCCGCTGGGGAGCCCGCTGGGGAGCCCGCTGGGGAGCCCGCTGGGGAGCCCGCTGGGGAGCCCGCTGGGGAGCCCGCTGGGGAGCCCGCTGGGGAGCCCGCTGGGGAGCCCGCTGGGGAGCCCGCTGGGGAGCCCGCTGGGGAGCCCGCTGGGGAGCCCGCTGGGGAGCCCGCTGGGGAGCCCGCTGGGGAGCCCGCTGGGGAGCCCGCTGGGGAGCCCGCTGGGGAGCCCGCTGGGGAGCCCGCTGGGGAGCCCGCTGGGGAGCCCGCTGGGGAGCCCGCTGGGGAGCCCGCTGGGGAGCCCGCTGGGGAGCCCGCTGGGGAGCCCGCTGGGGAGCCCGCTGGGGAGCCCGCTGGGGAGCCCGCTGGGGAGCCCGCTGGGGAGCCCGCTGGGGAGCCCGCTGGGGAGCCCGCTGGGGATGTTGGACTTTGGAACCGCTTTTGAGTTATTTAAATCATTTTTCGATGTGAAATGGCTTTGAAACGTTTATTTTATCATTTATCGGTAATTGTTTCCATTTTCCTGGGTTATTCAGTGTTTATTTAGTGTTTTCATGCTTGTTTGTCAGGAGAATGCATGATACCGGGTTAAATGTACTCAATACATTAGGTTTCATGCATCCTCTATCTTGTTCTTATGTTTTTCATTATTATTGTTTATAATATCGGCCACCAGATGTCTCTGGCACATTACAAATGGCCGCTCACACGGGTAGTGTGTTTCCTTGTGTTTGTCCAGTGATTCTGGACCCATTATGTAAGTTTTCTCTTAATAAATGTTATATTTTTGGTTAACTATTGTATTTAGTTCGGCACTACACGTTTCTATAAGTGTAGTGCACGCGAATTTGATCGTAAGTCCGCTCAAACTCGCGTACGCGCATCACGCGCATTTGTCCGCACTTAGAAGTGCGTTTGACTCAGTTTTACGCTTCCTATCGCCTATTTCGGCGATATTTTTGCGCCACACAGCTACAGGGGAGCCCGCTGGGGAGCCCGCTGGGGAGCCCGCTGGGGAGCCCGCTGGGGAGCCCGCTGGGGAGCCCGCTGGGGAGCCCGCTGGGGAGCCCGCTGGGGAGCCCGCTGGGGAGCCCGCTGGGGAGCCCGCTGGGGAGCCCGCTGGGGAGCCCGCTGGGGAGCCCGCTGGGGAGCCCGCTGGGGAGCCCGCTGGGGAGCCCGCTGGGGAGCCCGCTGGGGAGCCCGCTGGGGAGCCCGCTGGGGAGCCCGCTGGGGAGCCCGCTGGGGAGCCCGCTGGGGAGCCCGCTGGGGAGCCCGCTGGGGAGCCCGCTGGGGAGCCCGCTGGGGAGCCCGCTGGGGAGCCCGCTGGGGAGCCCGCTGGGGAGCCCGCTGGGGAGCCCGCTGGGGAGCCCGCTGGGGAGCCCGCTGGGGAGCCCGCTGGGGAGCCCGCTGGGGAGCCCGCTGGGGAGCCCGCTGGGGAGCCCGCTGGGGAGCCCGCTGGGGAGCCCGCTGGGGAGCCCGCTGGGGAGCCCGCTGGGGAGCCCGCTGGGGAGCCCGCTGGGGAGCCCGCTGGGGAGCCCGCTGGGGAGCCCGCTGGGGAGCCCGCTGGGGAGCCCGCTGGGGAGCCCGCTGGGGAGCCCGCTGGGGAGCCCGCTGGGGAGCCCGCTGGGGAGCCCGCTGGGGAGCCCGCTGGGGAGCCCGCTGGGGAGCCCGCTGGGGAGCCCGCTGGGGAGCCCGCTGGGGAGCCCGCTGGGGAGCCCGCTGGGGAGCCCGCTGGGGAGCCCGCTGGGGAGCCCGCTGGGGAGCCCGCTGGGGAGCCCGCTGGGGAGCCCGCTGGGGAGCCCGCTGGGGAGCGACGCTACACAATAGCGATCGACTCGTTTTAGCGAATAGCAACCCAGATTAGTTCACTTTAGCAACGCTCGTTATAAGATGCTTAGATCCGGTTAGGTTAGGTTAGTTTAGGTTAGTTTAAGTTAGGTTAGGTGAGGTTAGGTTGGTGTACCAGATCTACTTTTTCACTTCTACTTGCTACAAGCAGCAAGAGAAGAGTGAAAAAACGAGCACGAAACCACTATGACTATGACTACATATTTAGAACAAGAGATACCGTAGGAAATAGATTTTAGATCAAGAGCCACGAATAGCTCATGTGTTGCCATACAGTAGCTTCAGCAATGAAATTTTAGAACCAACAGAGACACTTCTGCTTGCTACAAGCAGCAGGAGAAAACTACCTAAACCTGCAAGAGATTATTTCAACAACAGATTTAAAAAAAAATAAAATAGATTTTATTCAGCCTGAATGTGTCTTTGAAGTCATAAAATAGGATTTTAGAATTAAATACCTTTTTTCTTATTCACATTTTGCAGCAGTTTTGGAGTGATTTGCAATTAGAATTGTTTATTTTGTTTGCAGTAAGAATATGACTTGGACGACCAAGCAAAGAGAGTTTGAGTAAAGAAACATACGGTGTTGTGTACGCAGCTCGTGATTCGGACACACTTATAAATAAATAAATAATTATAAGAATAATTAATGCAGGACCATCTGCAAAGAGAATCAAGCGAGACCCCATCATCGCCAAACCCATGCCTAACGACAAGAATCCACTATTCTTCAAAGAAAGGTGGTACCTACTCCGCGTCATAATCTATAATCTGATAATCCGTAAATGTTTAGTTTCTCGTGAAATCAACAAGTCACTTCTCCTTGTAATAGCAGTTGTTTTTTGTCACAGTTAGTTTATGTAGTTTTATTTTTTTAATTACTAGTATGTCATAATTCAGTCATAACTTCGTGCAAAGATTCATGTGCCATAATCAACATTCTAAAGCTGGGCAGCTGTTTAAAGGAATTTATACATTTAACTTGATACAATGCAATAGCCTTGTTTTCATTTTAGTGTGACTCAGTGTAACGTATATTTTATTTTTTCAAAGAAATGGCAAAATTCAAAGCAAACATAAGCCTACAAGACATCACTACTCCCCAGCTGAAAGTTCTCATATCACTTTATTTGGCAATCATAAACGCCAAACTTTGGCAGACTGAAACACACAGCCAGCAATTTGTAAAAGGACAGATTTTGGTACAAATAATTATAATCACATGCAAATATTAAGCACAACGGTGAGCCATCAGGAAAAGCAATCCAGGCCCATTAAAAATCAAAATTAAAGCGTAATGACACAGACCTAGACCAAGTTGTTTCCGGCAACAACAGAAACCACACAGACCTAAACAGTGTTTTGATTAGAGCAAAGTATTTAATAAAGAGAAGCAAAACCACAAAACCATTACTATTATGCATTCAGAACTAAAGAAATGGATTTTTAGTGGTGTAAACAAAATTGATTTTTGCTTACGTACGGCGTATATAATATATAGAGCTCTCTTTGTGATTATCAAAGTGCAAAGGTCCATTTTTTTATATATAAGTTTTGTTTTTTATATAAGTTTTGTATTTTTATGCAAGTTTTGTACCCAAAAAAAATTTTTTAGGCTATGAAATTGATTGTTAGCTCTTAAAATAGATTTTATTTAGCCTGAATGTGTTTTTGAGGTCATAAAATAAGATTTTTGAATTAAATTCCTTTCTTCTAATTTACATTTTGCAGCAGTTTTGGAGTGATTTACAATTAGAATTGTTTATTTCGTTTGCAGTAAGAATAGGACTTGGACGACAAAGCAAAGAGTTACCTTGGGTAAAGCAACATTTAAAATCTGGTCGGGAAATTGTAATTTCTATATTGTATTATGCTTAGGTTGAGGCCCTTTGGTTTGCTAGTGCGACCGGCACCATTGCGAGTCCATTTAAACTGATCATTTTCTAATGCAGTTAGCGACACCAAAGTGCAACTTTATTCTCCTTTATTTCATTTTCTTCTTTTGTTGCGACCCAAATTTCTGGGTAAACATTTTTTCCCCTCAGGAGTTACGAATTAATGAGATGTTTTTCAGCCATTAGCTGCATCGCAACAACGTCAAAATGTTTTTGACAATTAATTCACCATTGCAATGATCGCCCAAGTTTTGCTGTACAGGAAATGCAAATTCTTTCTTCTCAAATACAACAAGCCGACCAACTCGAACAGCAAAAACGAAAACGCAAAAAGTGCCCGAGTAATTCGGGGGATGGAAGGAATATTCGCACTTGAATATCGGCGATCGCTTCGGCGCCAAATGCCAAATCCCAACTTAATATAATATCAAATGGCAGAAATAAAGATAGAAAAGCTACAAAATGTCTATACTCCATTGGAGTTTAGAAAAGAGAAGAAATCAACTGGCGTTGCTGTCTGCTCTGAAATGTCTCAAAGACCATTCATTTTGCAAAAAAGAAAGGGTTGAGAACCCCCATCTGATGCTGAAAATATTTTCCAAAATGTGGCAGTTGAACCCAACCAGACGATCCAAAGAAAAGCCAGCTTACAAACAATACCATGGGGCGAGTGAACAACTACTGGACAACTAGGTTAGAGCAATCAGAGTGAAAAGCAAGAAATAGAAAAACACCCGAGATAATGGAAATGGATAATCAAACCTTACAAAGTTCAAACTGAATAAATATCAATTCGAGGGCAGAAAAACCTCTAGAAAAATAATACGCCACTTAGGGGTAAGAAACTGGAGCAGGAACTGAATTGAAAGAAATGGAAAAGTACAAAGAAAAACAGATCAATGCTGGATAGCATCCTAACAACTGCAAGTCAAAGGGGTTTCTGTCAATTTTTCAAGAGCAAAGGAAGTGCATATGCATTTTTTTCATCTGTAAATGCATTTTTTCCATCTGCAAATGCATTTTTTCCATCTGCAAATGCATTTTTTTCATCTGCAAATGCATTTTTTCCATCTGAAAATACATTTTTTTTGCTTGAAAATGTCATTTTCACTGATCATTTGGAAAATAAAAAGCAGGTTTCAGAAATCAAATTCCAAATGAAAACACTTGATGTCATGAAAAATGGTAAATGCCATGACCAATCACAAAACCCACTAGCCAAATTCAATTTCAAAACAAACTGAAAAACCACCAAAACGCTCCAAAAGCTGCATCAAATAATATTCTTGCCAAATAAATGCAAAAGAAAATATATTTCGAACTAGGCCTATAGTAGGCCTAAATTGGCGCCAAACAATAAAAAAAACATAAGATATAAATCCATCATTTTTTAAAGGAAATACGAATTCATACTTGCTGAGAAAATGTTAATGTAAATCCCGTGTTTACGAAATCAATCAACTTTTTGAAAATCGAACCCGAATGAAATAACGCGAAAACGAACACATCATGTCGACCAGCAAAATTTTGCTTTTCACCTCGTCTCGTGCTGATAGAGACGAAAATACGTGAGAGATTATTGTTTATTGTTTAGCGTATGGTATTGTTTACAGCATCGTCATAAAATCTCAGTAAAACGACGAAAACATGATGGAAATGCATAAAACGCACAATGGGTCGCTGCACTGGACTCTATTTGTAATCTGCTGGGTGGAAAGTCAAGTTGAATTTGACAACCATGATCTTGATCGTTAATTTTCATATTATTTTTTGGAATAAAATATCAATTTGCATACCGGGTATGACTAGTTCGTCGCTGTCGAATTTGTCGTCGTTTCCGTTTCCGGTTAGATCCATCTCGTTTTTTGCTCGTTGGTTTTTATCTTTTTTCTGTCTTTTTCTGCATTTTCTTTTTCATTTCTTCCCTTTAATGCTCGTTTCCATGTCGAGCCAGCCGTCGTTCTGAAAATGTTTAATGTCATTTATCATTTCACTTGTGGTGCAATTAAATTAAAAAATAAAAATAAATTGCCCATGGCTTAGTAAAAATATCTCTTCCAGAAAAAGACATTTTCAGAAATAACCAGAAACAATGTATACAAATTTAAACGAGACAGAATCTGTAAATTTACAGAAATAAAGAGAAATTATTGTAAATTTACAGAAATAAAGAGAAATTATTGTAAATTTACAGAAATAAAGAGAAATTATTGTAAATTTACAGAAATAAAGAGAAATTATTGTAAATTTACAGAAATAAAGAGAAATTATTGTAAATTTACAGAAATAAAGAGAAATTATTGTAAATTTACAGAAATGAAAAGAAATTATTGTGAACTTACAGAAATGAAAAGAAATTATTGTGAACTTACACAAATGAAAAGAAATTATTGTAAACTTACAGAAATGAAAAGAAATTATTGTGAACTTACAGATATGAAAAGAAATTATTGTGAACTTACACAAATGAAAAGAAATTATTGTAAACTTACAGAAATGAAAAGAAATTATTGTGAACTTACAGAAATGAAAAGAAATTCCTGTAAATTAACAAAAACCCTGTATAATAATTTGTATTTATTGCATAAAATTTCATATTTTTTGTGTAATTTCGACTCTTTATGCACAAAATTGCAACTTTGCACAACATTGACATCAAATTGTAATATTTTTGTGCTCTTGTTGAATACAGCACTTTATAAAATTAAATTTTGAAATATTATTCCAGTTCTCTTCACTCAATGCACCTATTACTAAGTCCTGGCATTGGTATCGGGATTGGAATTGGTCTTGGATTTGGACTGACCCCTTTAAGTACCTAGTTGGTTTTGATTTACTACAATTAGTGGTGGTACCATTGATATAATCAGAAAAGGTTTCTCTTGATTTAACTTGTAGGAATTGAATGTGTTACATCCGACATCTTTTAGCTTTATAAATTATTATTGTCTAACAATACCCGCAGCATAAATTATTGTATATTCATATTGCATTGTAAGTTGCCCTGCCCCTTGCCGAAGAAGAAGTCCCCCCCCCCTTGCGGCGACAGAAGAAGCCCCCCCCCCCCCTGCCAAAGCAGTTTACAGATTTGGCTGATGCCACGATATTCAACTTTATGTGTCAAAAAAGAAACCTTGGAAATCAGTAAGGAAAATCAACTTTGTGACACTTTTAAAGAGGAAAAAATTCCAAAGAGTGTGTAATGCAACATTTGAAAAAGTTGTCCAAAGAGTGATCTATCTATTCAAAAAACGAAAAATTTATACCGGGCCACCGGGAAATTCCCGGTATCCCACCGGGCCAGACCAGCATTGGGGTTTTGTATCGGAAAGGCAATAGTAGGACAAGTTATTAATATTGAACAAGAAATATAAATACAAACAGAAAGACAGTCGGAAGGTTAGCCCAAGAAGTTTTAAAGGAATGAAAATTGTTGAAAGATTCTTTTTTTCTGTCTACGTATCAGGCAATTGCTTTTACCATTAAAAGATTTTACTATTGGCACAAACAGAGGTCCCTAAACGGAGTCATGAAGCGATTCGGAGGGGTTGGGTGGACTCGAGTCGCCCCCACCGCTGCTCTTGACGCTCAGGTCCAGTGGAGAATCCTGGGGCGTCGAACCGTCCGAGCTTATTTTCAGACAAGCTCGGCGTCATCTGCGCTAGTTTCATATTTATTTATGGCTGTCTAATATTCTTCCTGATTGTGAGGTGAGAATTTCTTTTAAAATTGAAAAATTGTAATTTTTTTTAATAATTTCTAGGCGGTACGAACCAGGCTAGATTTCGAATTCACAGCAGCAGACAATGCCCTAATTTTGATAACCGTCTTGAACCGGGGACTACTATTCATTCTGCAATATGAACGACGACGCTGCCGCAGCAAAAACGCCGCTGCGGACATCAAACTTTTGGAGTGTTCCTTTGAAAGCCGCGCAGTCCAGCGCGCCCGACGGAAAAACTTCCAGCAGCTTGCTTCAACAAACAAAGTAAGATTTTTATAATATTCTATCGTTAATTTATTTATTATCTTTTGTTTAGTTTCGAGAAACTTGTGACGGTTTAAACATCCACGAACTTTTAAAAAGAGAAAGATACCTTTTAAAAAAGAAAAGATTCCCCAAGTGTAAGACTTTTAAAATGAAAAAAAAACTCGCGAATATTTTTACAATAGGTAGATACGTTCGCAAGCCAAAAAAAGCGCGAATATTATTACAACAGGTTACGTTCGCAAGCCACAAAAATTGTAAAGTTTCATAAATAAAAATTATTTATTCAAACTATGGATTTTTGCCATTTTATTTCGAAATCAACATCAGCATTCTTTATATAGTATATCGATTCGAAATTCGAATGCCATCTGCTCAGAACATGTGTCGCCCTCGTCCTCTAGCTGCCCAAAGTGACAACAATTTAAAATGGGAAGACCTGATGTCGCACCACAGGTGCACCCACGACCGCCTGAAAGAAATCCAGCCGCACTTGCACTTGCATGTTCAAAATGTACACATGATGCATTCATCGCAGATGATGTATGAGACTATTGAACCGCCAAATCAGATGGTACAACCACATTTTAGACCTGGCGATGACTGGTTAGTTTGCAAAACTCATCACGAAACCAAAGACGAGCCCAGTGGGCCACGAATGGCAGGTTTTGCTCGCCTTATGAATCGGGTAAGATAAAACATATTAAAATTAAAATTTATCTGTTTACGTATCTATTTTTTTTAGATACCAAATGTTACACCTGAGGAAATGGAAACAAGGGCTATTTTGTTCCTGACGTCAACAGAAAACAAACTGCCTTCGGGGCTGCCGCCTGATGTCTACTCACACTTTGAAAACAAGAGAGACAAGCTTTAGAATACTCGGCCATCTGGTGTCGAATTTTAACATAATGTATTGTAATAGTATTCACTTTTTGTGTGTGTTTTATGAAGGTCGTTGAAAAATCTCCCATACTGAAATTAGATTTTTATAATATTCTATTGTTAATTTATTTATTATCTTTTGTTTAGTTTTGACAAACTTGTGACGGTTTAAACGTCGACGAACTTTTAAAAAGAGAGAGATACCTTTTCAACAAATTTTAAAATTTTAAAATCCTTGTCTCTTTTTTTTATTATCTGTGGGCAAGATACTAAAATAGTTTAAAGTTTTACAGTTTATATAGTTTAATTTTCTAGTTTATTTCAGTCATAACTTGGTGCAGAGATTCACGTCATTACCGGTATTTAATCAACATTCCAACGCCGGGCAGCTGGCGAGGAACACAAATCTTTTTAACATGTTCATAGAATGGAAGAAAATGCGGAATTTGTATTGCATTTTGACCTGCTTTTACAGTTATTTGAATTCATTTCGTTTAAGGTATTTTTGCAATATTTTGACCACGGAGTAAATAGCAAATGGCAGAGTTTATAAAATGTCTAAACTCAATTAGTTTAGTGTTTAGAAAAGAGAAAGAAGCCGAAGGTGGCAGATCAACTAGCGTTGCTGCCTGCTCTGAAATGTGCCAAAGACCATTCATTTGGCAAGCAATGCATCCTAAATCGGGCAGAACAAGAACCAGGTCGACGATAATTCGAGTGACCTATTACAAAAAAGAAAGGGTTGAGAACCCCCATCTGATGAAAATATTTTCCAAAATGTGGCAGTCGAACCGAACCAGATGATCCAAAGAAAAGCCAACAACACCAAGGGCGAGTGGACAACTACTGGACAATTAGGTTAGAGCAATCAAAGAGTGGAAATGGATAATCAAACCTTACAAAGCGGATATAGCAACCCATGAAATAGATTTAGCAATGAAATGTCAAACGACAGTCTGTCAGAAAATTCTTTGCTCTTGTAGTACCAACATGTTTATTTACGCTATACAAGTTTAAAAGGTCAAAGAACTACATTTAAAATCTGGTCGAGAAATTGTCATTTCTATATTGTATTATGCTTGGGTTGAGGCTTTGAGGCCCTTTGGACTGCTAGTGCGACCGGCACGCCACTGATTGCTAATCCATTTAAACTGATCATCATTTTCTTATGCAGTTATGTGTGCCAATTACACAATCGTTGCACTCGACATTGACCTTCTGAGGCCAAAATCCGACAGGATAATTAATTTCTTCTAAGGATAATTAATTTTTTCTAAAAGATGTATGACTGGAAAGACTTCAGTGTTTACCTAAGTTTCCAAATTGGCTTTTATAAATATACACCTAGTGAATATTTTATCTTGTTTTGCTTATTTGGATTGATTCTGTTCGTCCTATTTCATCTGCGTGGCACTAAGTGAATATCAACGTATCGTTAAGATAATTAGATGAATAAAAAAATATATGGATAAGTGTTGTGTCTTCCCCAAACATAGACCAAATTGTGAAGTCATTCCCGGCAAAATCAGCAAAATAAACGAGTCCAAAGCAGGTTTAAACGGTGCGCGAAACCGACACGCGTGCGCCATCTTTAATTCGTGAGAATGTAAGTGATGATACACGGTTGGAGGCTATTTGCTCTCCCTAAAACAATAGGATAAATCATTGCTGTGTTTCCAATGATTTGTCCTTTACAATTGCAAATAAAGGCACCGACATTTATAATCGATAAACAAATAAAAACGATAAAACTGGAAACGCTTTTCCAAACGGACGATATCATGGGCGCATGCTATAACATTAAAGTAAACAACCGCGGTACAAACACAAGCATTGATAAAAATCGGAATCGGTTGTAAACAACATCGTGACATTACATTACAGCATGCTTGTTACACATAATCAGAAAGTATGTAACTGATGAATCGCGCAACACGGAAATAAATGCTTAGGCACCACAAAATGGGTTTGCAACCCAACACAAATTCTGGACAGAGTACGTTACATTTTCAAAAAGAGAAAGTTACCCAAAACTCCACTGCTAAAAGACACCACAAAGATTTATTTTTCTAATAAATTTAATTTGTAAAAGCAATCAATCAATTCTAACAAATGTCTGTTCAATTTAAAAATTTTTGAGCTATTATTCCTTTTTTTTTGTACATGTGATAGTGGCATGTACAAGTTGAGAATGATGAAATAAGAACTGAGTAGAGAGAATACGAGATTTTAGTAGAAAAAACTATAAAAGTGGACAAAGCAAGAAAAAAGAGCCAAAAAAGAAACGAAAAAAACATTCACTATAGAATTTTTGTTATCTCTTATACATTTGTGCACTCAATTTGTTTTGAGATTGCAGATGTATTTTCAAACAAGAAGAGAAGAAGAAGAAAGGGCATTGCGCAGAATATCGAGAGAGATGCCGCTATCTGAGAAAAATTTACAGGGCAAAGAAAACTTTGCTCCAAACATTTGGTATAGCAGCATTTATAATCGGTATTGAAACAATTTCAACAGTTTTGTGGTTTTTTTTTTATGAAATTAAATTAGAAAATAAAGAAGAGTATAGCAGCAGTCAATAAAAATAAGTTCAACCAGCAGAAATTAAGAAAGAAAAGCTCATAGAATGTCTAAAATATCTAAACTCAATTTGTGTTTAGAAAAGAGAAGAAAGTTGAAGGTGGGAGATGATAGTTGTTGGCTGTTTTTGGCTTCTTTTGCTGATGTTTTGCTTTCTTTAGCTGCAGTTTTTTCAATCGCGACCCAAGAGATCAACAGTTGAAAAAAAGTATAGATAGCATGTTAATTTCAGGAAATATTGTATAGCTTATAAAGAATCATAGTGAGGGCCAACGTAGAGTTTGTGAAGCCTAATCTACTATGTTTCTTTTAGATATACTAGTACTTGTAAGTTATATTGTTTCTTAATGATAGTTTGTTATAATATAAATTTAATACATCATCATTTGTAATAACCCTTGATGCATAGTTTATAGTTTTTCTTTATAATTCTACAGTTATAGTTATACCGGTACTTAATGTAAGTTATACATGTTGTGTTAGTTCTTTAACCACGATGGCTGTTTCTTTGCGTACTCCAAACACATCCATATACATCAGCTCGAGAAAGACAATAAAAGCTGCAAAGCCAAAAACAGCTGCAAAGCCAGCAAAGGCTATAAAGCCTACCGGTAGCGCAGGTGGCAGTCCCATTATTCCAGGTATACAACGCTGGTGCCTACGCCCAAGCTCTCATTCAGCAACAGAACAACTTGTGTTGTGGTGGTTGGTGGTCACCAGAAAAGGTTAAGAATATAAAAGTCGTATTTTTTTCCTTGCCAGAATTAGTTCTGTTTTTATATTTTATTTTAGTTTATTTTAAATCAGACATATTTCTGCGGGTTTGAGTTTATTGCGTTTTTGTTATGTTGCAAAAAATAAGCAAGTTGGAATATGTGGGTGGTTGCCAGGGCAACCAGACTGCTAGCAAGAGTGAGACAGGAAGCATTTCCTGTGGAGGAGGAAAACTCCTCAGTCTGATTTTACTCTTTGCTTCAACACCACGGAAAAACTGTCTTGAAAACCTAGAAATTCAATTCACAGTTTGTGACGAGAACATCCGTCGTCGCCATTTTACGTGAAGTAGAAACGATGAAGAAAGAAGTGAATTCGCAGATCACGTCGCGAATTCGTGCCGTTATAGAAGATCATCGGTGAAGAGATTCGTTATTCGCCATAACAGAATAAATTAAGTCTGTTTTTAAGAAAGATAGTCTATTTATTGTCTTTGATTGGCTTAATTCTCAATTAAGTCAATCAATTGCTTGAATTAGATTAGCTTAGAGTTTGTGTAGAGAATTTTTAGAAAGTATAAGTCCCGGTTCAGCATCAAGTGCTTTTGGTTGTTAGTAAGCGTGGGACATTGAGATTACAAAGATTCCACAGCCAAAAAAAGTTGCAAATGCTTTAAAATCCATGACAGCTGCAAAGAACCAAAAACGCAAACAGCTGGGAAGAAGTCAAAAACAAGTGTCGGGTCCGATAGCGCAGGCGGCGAACGCGCAGGTGGCCGTCCCGTTTTTCCAGGTATATAACGCTGTGAATTACGCCCCTGCACTGATACAGCAGCAAAACAATTCATCCGAACCAAGTGCCATCATGGATGTTGCCATCTACTTCGTGTACCCAACAGGGTCCGCCGCCGGGATTTCCGAAGTTTTCTTTACCGATGCCTGCCACGGGGGCAAAGATAAACAAAGGAGACAAAATAAAAAAAACTCAAGACCAAACCCTCAGGTACTCGTGTGTGCAATTAATAATTAATAATTAATAATTCAATTTTTTTTTACACAGGCAAAAAACAAAACAAGTGCTAAAAATTGTAACTATTTGCCACAATTTGAAAGATTGTCTCTATTTATTGTCTCTATTTGCTACAATTTGAAAGATTGTCTCTATTTATTGTCTCTATTTGCTACAATTTGAAAGACTTGTTTCAAAAAATTTCGTGCTAAAAATTCAGACGTTAGATAAAAATTTCTGTGATTAATAAAATTAAAGTCAGAAGCAATCAGTTTGATTTTCCAATTACCGGTAACAACAACACGAGCGGATAATGTAATTTAGAAAAGCATCCCTCTCTGATCTGTTCTGTTAACTCACCCTCGCTACTGTCCGAATCGAGCACGGCAGACGCGTAATAAACCTCGATGCATAGTTTATACTTTTATAGTTTATCTTTATAGCTCTACAGTTTATTTTTATATTTTTATAGTTTATAGCAAGCGGAGCATCCAGGAAACGGACACAACCAGGACTCAGATGTATACGGCTTGAAACAGAACACGTGCTCGCCAACAAAATACAACAAAATACGTGGGCGCCAATTACGGGTCCGTCACAGTCACTGCCTATACAAAACTATCAGCCACCCGTTCTACCGGGGTCACCACGGCCAGTTAGGCCAAAAAAGGCACGGAAATCACTGAAGAAACAAGCGAAAGGAACAACATACGGCTTTGAGTACGTAGCTCTTGATTTTGACATGCAAGTGCGAATCGCCTTAAAGAAGTGCCCGAAAAGAATCTCGTTCGAGAATGATGACAGTCAAATCTGTGATAAAAAGCCACGTTCATTAGGAGAGTGGAGCGTTTACGGACAACTAAATGTAAAGAGAGATTTGTATAAAGTAATTATAATCATGTATTTTACACAAATATTTAGTTCAACGTTCCACCATCGGCAGAAATGAAGAAAGAAAACCTCGCAAAATGTGGAAACTCAATTGGAGTTTAGAAAAGAAACTTGCAGAAAAAATTTGTAAAAAGACAGATTTTTGTGAAAATAATTATGATCACATGCAAATTTTTAGCACAATGGTGAGGCATCAGGTAGGGCTAAGCAGTCACATTTTCAAAAATGACAGCGTGATGCCACCGACAGGATTTGTGCAATTGCAATACCAAAAATAGCATTTATCGTGTACAGAAATAGAAAATGGCAGAGTTTATGAATGACGATACATCGAGTTAACAATACAATTCTTGATGAATTGTATGAATTCCTTTAAATTAAGTTAAATCAGCAGAAATGAAGAAAGAAAAGCTCATTAAATGTCTAAACTCAATAAGTTTAGAGTTTAGAAAGGAGAAGGGAGCCGAAGAACAAGATCAATAGACCATGTGCACCAGGTCGACAAGTTGCGATAATTCGATTGACCTATTACAAAAAAGAAAGGGTTGAGAACCCCCATCTGATGAAAATATTTTCCAAAATGTGGCAGTTGAACCGAACCAGATGATCTAAAGAAAAGCCAACAACACCACGGGCGAGTGGACAACTACTGGACAACGAGATTAGAGCAAGCAAAGAGTGAAAAGCAAGAAATGGATAATCAAACCTTACAAAGCGGAAAACCGATGAAATAGGTTTACCAATGAAATTTAAGAGCCAACCGAGCGACCGAGGCACTTCTGCTTGCTACAAAGAGCGAGAGAAGTGTGAGAAAACGAGCACATAACATTGAAAAGGCATGCGCACAACAATGGAGAATGAAAGCCAACAATGAAATCGCAATACAAATAAATACATGGTTGAACGGGACTTCCGTACAATTAAAGTAAAAATGACGAGAATGGGCCAATTAGGCTGCTGTAGAATTCGAATACAAAAACCAAGCAAAACTGAGAAACCTTAGATGAATAGAATTCAAACTGAATAAATATCAATTCGTGGGCAGAAAACCCTCTAGAAAAATAATAAGCCACTTTAGAAATCATCGGAACAATAGAAATATCATTTTAGAGATTAATTCTGTAACCGTTAGGCTTAACTTGAAGATTTGCCAATCAGAGGCCAGCATTGGGAAATTCCCTGCAAATTAAAAGATACACATAATAATTGGAACACACGAAATTAATACATTTTGAAATTAAATCACCTGAAATAACTCGGAATTATACATTAGAGAATATTCTAATTTATTAACTAAGCATGAGGAGGTAAAGTGTAGAAAATAACAAATTACGTCACAAAATAAAACACTGTAATAATGAGTAGGACAATTAGTGATGTCATAAACCAAAATAGCAGTTCACTTGAAAAATACACGAAAAACGAAAATGTCTTATTAACGAATGGACGGATCTTCTTGAAACCAAAACGAAATGACAGAACTCGAAAAAATACCTCGAAAACTTTATTAGAACCGATTTTAAACGACTTGGAAAACGAAATACAAACAGGACAAATCATTACTCAAAGTAGATTCATGATGTCTCACCACTTCTAAAGTAAATTTGAAGCCTTTAATAAACTCAAATCTTAGAAACAAAAATATCAACAGATAGAGGAGAAAAAACTGCATTTACTGCAATAAAAATTCGAACCTTAACTGAACTGACATTAAAATGAAAATTGCCGGTACATGGGCGTGTAAAACAGATATTGTGTACACTGCTGCACAGTCTCGCGGGACGACCTCAGATCCATTTACCGATTACACCAACACAAAGAGCGTGAAATAACCTACAAAATGATATAAAGAAAGTTTATTTTCAAACAAAAGAAAATTCAAAACTTTGAGAAAAGATGTATTAGCACGACTGAACTAGATATTGAAATTAAACGTATGACAAACTTCACAACTGAACTGGAATTGGTAAAAGCCAAGTTTTGAAAGTCGTGCATCGGCTAACGATTTAATCATGGCCGCCAATGTTTTGTTCTCATTTCGTAAAGAATGGTCCTTTTCTGATCGGTACAAATTTAATGAACAAAAAAATACATTTTATATAGTACATTAAACGTAAAATCATATATTAGGTCTCTTAAATATGATATTTTACCTCGATAACCACCAAAATAAAAAAAATATATAATTTTTCAAATTTTTTCAAATTTTATTTCACGTCAAAAAATAAAAATAAAAATAACAAACTAAATAATCCTACAGATTAATACTTGACATAGTATAAAATGCACGTAAAAATCATGAATTCAATTATATGAACAATATAATCACAAAAAAAAAGAAAAAAAAATTGAAATCGTTTCAATTTTCTTCCATTAATTAATTAATTAATTAATTAACCGGTATTTAATATTTCGTATTATACAGTGTTTGTCGACGCTTCAAACGTGTTTGACATCGCTCCGAAACGAATTAGTCGCCGTGGACTCGTTCATCAATATACAAGGCAGAGATTGGCGTGTGGACCACGAGGCTGAGTTGTGACAATTCGTGTCGGGATCGTTATCGAGCAGCGATATGTCTTCGCTGCACTGAATGGAAGACGGCAGCGAGATTCGCACGTCGGGCTGCGCCATGCACGAGCTGGGCAACAGGTTTTCGGCGGGAACGGTGCGCTGCAGGATTTCGCTGCGAGTTTGCGGCCCGTTTATGTTCTCGGGGTTGTCGAGGCGCTCTTGGAAGAGCTGAGGGTCGCTGAAGCCCTTCAGGTCGTCGTAGTTCTCTTTGATCCACAGTTCGTCGATCGGGGCGTCGTCGATGAAGCGCACGTTGTCGTCGAAGCGCACTTTTTCCGACACAGAGTCGTTGTCTTCGCTTAAATTCACGTTCACCTGCAGATGCAATTAGGGGAGTTAGTTGTTTGTTTCTTGTATTTCGCATCGAAAAAATCGTAAAAATTGTATCTAAAAAAGTGAATAATGTGGTTTTTGATGCAAATGCACGGTTTCGCCCTTAAAATGCATTTTGAATGCAAAAATCCCTCTTATTCGGCATAAAAATAAATTTTGTGATGTAAAATCTCTCATTTTCGGTCTAAAAATGGACATTTTGCACACAAAAATGAATTTTATGATTCAAAATTACATGTTTATGACCTAAAAATGCATTTTTGATACAATACCCCTTTTTGTCGCCCTAAAAATGCAAGTTTTTGCAGGCAAAAATGCATTCGACTGGTGGAAATTCAGTGGAAAACATTTGGGTTCTAATTGGCAATTGCAGTCGGGCCCAAACCATTTCATTAGACCGTGGAAGCAAGCGTTATTGCATCGTTTTCATTGAAATTGACCTGTTTGCAATATTTATATTTCGTTTGGTTGTAATGGTTTAACATTGACGCTGTGTCTTCGTGGAAGGACGCCAGGGACGGTTCATCTTCTTTGCACTGGACGTAAATAATTTCGTCGTGCGCAGCCATGTTGCTTGAGCACGGATCCACGTGCACCTCGACGGGGGTGCAGCTCGCGTAACATTCGTCACGATCCCTAGGAAATAAATTATTTAAATTTCAATTATTTAATTTGGTTGAATGATTTCAGATGTTACCTGTAGTTGAACATCGAACCGGCGAGAGCTTTGGTGCTGGCGTTGTCGTCCGCCATTGAAAAGTTGGCGGATCTTTCGCTTAAGCTCACTGTCATCGAGGCGGTTTCACTGCTGAAGCTGAAGCGCTTGTTCGAAGACACGTCAGCTTGCACTTCCAATCTGAGATAGATTATTAAATCTTAATCAATTCCAAGTGAAATTTTTTTTAAAAATCACTAAATTTCACTGGATTCAATTGAGTAATTTAAAATAAATCGTTGAATTTCATTGAATTTCATTGAATTTCATTAAATTTCATTGGATTTCATTAAATTTCATTGAATTTCATTGAATTTTATTGAATTTTGTTGGATTTCGTTGAATTTTTATTCAATTTTATTCAATTTCGTTGGATTTCATTGGATTTCGTTGAACTTTTTTTCAATTTTATTGAATTTCATTAAATTTCATTGAATTTCAATGCATTTCATTGGATTTAATTGAATTTTATTGAATTTCGTTGGATTTCATTTGATTTCGTTGAATATTTTTTCAATTGTATTTAATTTCGTTGGATTTCATTGAATTTCGTTGAATCAAGCCGAAAAAATCATTAAATTACATTGAACGAGACCAAATTTAAATTTAAAAAACAACATTCTCATCAAATAAAACCGCCAAACATTAAAAAAAACCTGAATACAAATAAAAAAAACAATTAAACCACCAAAAATTAATAGATATTTATTAGAAACCAACGTAAATAAAATCCAAAGAAAAAGCAAAAGCCAAATTTGTATTTGTACAACAAACATTTCCATTCGCAACAAAACTCGCGTGAATTCGCATTAATTCCAAACAAATCCATTCGCCTTTACCTATGTCCCGTAGGTGCTCCTGTCATGCTGCTAATAATGCTCCCTGTTAAACTAGCACCAGCAATCGCAGTATTGCTAGCACTCTCCCGGTCGCTGTCCCTCGTCAGCCCCATCCGGTCAAGATGGCTGCCACTGCCCGTACTTATGCTGGCCGACATTCCGAACGAAACTTCACCTATACTTGGGTTAGCGACCCTGTGTCCACTCATGTCCACGCTCTGAGCATCTGAAATTGAACAATTTGATGAGAAATTCATTTTTCGGTTCAGGTTTTCGGTGTCATACCGGGCACGTGGCCGCCAGCAGCCAAGGAGAGGTCGTTCTCATCGTCGAATTCGATGCGCACACCCGAGGCTGACGTTGTTACGCCGCATCCGCCGCTGCGACACAGGGAAATGGGAACGACACCGTAAACATAGGCCAGCAGGATAGGAACACCAATACCTGCAATTCAACAAACGTTATTGTACGTTTTGATTTATTCAGTTTATAAAAACGGTCGAAATAGTAGGCAAAAATGTGCGTGAGTTCGTTTTTAGGCCCGTTTGTTGTATCGTTTTTGCGTCGCCATCGTAAAATACTTTTTCTTTCGTTTAACCAACGAATTGTGGTTGTGGCCTCCAAATTTAAACAAAATTTAGCATTTAATCACATTTTGGGAGGTGGATGCTTCGCCTCAAAATGTTTATGACGCTTGAAAGTTTGATTCGTTGATTTAACATTCGAGGCGGCCATTTTGAATTTGGTTGTAAAAACCAAAAGCTGGCGTAAAGCGATTCATTCATTCGGTTTTTGCGGTTTTTGGTTTTGGCTGTTTTTGTGTCCATTCCGTTTATAGAAATGGTAAAAAGAGTAACTTTGATCGCACCTAGTGATTTCGGCCATTTTTGAGCAAAAATTATTAGTTTTTCTACCATTAATTCATTGAAAATGATCAATATTTCATTTTTTTCTGCCATTTTCATTTGAAATGACCAATTTTACAATGATTGTGTGTAATTTTTCATAATTTCTGCCACTTCGAATAAAAATATTAGCCATACACATTTTCCAGATTTTTTTCAACCATTTTTCACAGAATTTGAATAAATTTCGACAAATTTTTATAAACTTTTAACGATTTTTGGCCGAAATTTCATAAAAACTCGGGCAGATTACGAAAAATCCACACGAAATTGCACTTTTCGTATTATTTACCAACAACTAATCCGGCTAGAATGGGAGAAACGAGTATCGACGCAGTGACACCACTCGTGATAGCAATATTTCGTTTGTGTTTCGACGCATTTTCAAATCTAGAATGAATCTAAAATAAAAACAAATTGAAACCAATTAAAACAAGCAAGACAAGAATAATAATCTAATTTGACGCACCTTTCTTCCGACCCACACAGGAATGCCGATAATCATCGCCGGCACTGCGATCCCGGCCACCAAACCGATTCCGACCGGCGCTCCGACTAGCGTACCCAACTGCCACATAATCTTCTTCTTACGGCTCCACGGCTTCTTACCCCAAAAAGTGCATCCCGAAGGACTAAAAAACAAAACAAAACGCAAATAAGACAACAAAACAGCAACAAAGGCGAAAAAAGCTCTCAATTTATCAAAATATTTTTAGAAATGTGAAAAAATGTGACAAAAAATTGACAGAAATGTCAAAAATAAAGAAATTAAATCGATAAACGTCGATAACAATCGATTAATGTCGACAAAGTACGATAAATTGCTACAAAATTCGATAAATATCTACAAAAATCAAAACTAATCGATCAATTTCGACTGAAATCTACAAAATCTCACAAAATCGATTTAGAAAATAAAACAAATCGATATTTTACGACAAAATCAATTTAAAAAATGCTAAAAATCTATAAATTACAGCAAAATCGATTTAGAAAATGCTAAAAATCGATAAATTACGACAAAATCAATTTAAAAATAATAAAAAGCGACAAAAACGAAAAGAGTGGACAAAAAATGAATAAAAGATAATTGTCGTTACCTTAAATAATGTAAATCTGATATTTCCTTCATACACAACCAGCAGAACTCGGAGCCACACACGGCGCAAGTCATGTGATTACAAGAGCCGTCGTCCATTTTAACAATTAGAATGTTACAGCGCGGGCAAGATTTGATGTCGTCGCCCGAGCGGTTCTGCATGGCCGAATCCTGACTGAAACTGATGGAGGACGAGCGCACGTTCGGGGAGCGTTGAGCACGGGCCGCGTCGCACGTCTGGTTCGGGTGCCATTCTTGCTTGCAATGGTAGCAAAAGTACGTATTGCAGCCTGGACGTTCGCATTTCAGCTTCGGACAGCTCGCGCACCCACTGGCTATCACAGCAAAGCTAAAAAACACAAATGTTCATTCAAATTTCTCACATATGGTACTTTCTTTAGCTTTGGCTGGCTTTTTTGTCGACAAATTTGTAGTTCGATTGGATTGGTTTGGCATATTTGATTGGATTGGTGTTATCAAATTTTGTTGATTTTCATTAATTGGTGTTGAATTTCATCAATTTTGTGTTGATTTTCATCAATTTTGTGTTGATTTTCATCAATTTTGTGTTGATTTTCATCAAATTTGTGTTGAATTTCATCAAATTTGTGTTCAATTTCATCAAATTTGTGTTCAATTTCATCAAATTTGTGTTGAATTTCATCAAATGTAGGTTGAATTTTATCAAATTTAGTTTGAATTTCGTCAATTTTTATTGAATTTACCCAAAATTTAGCTCAATTTTATAAATTTTTATTGAATTTCACCAATTTTTAGCTCAATTTCATCAAATTTTATTGAATTTCATCACCTTATGATAAGTTTCATAAATTTTATTGAAATTCAACCAAATTTTTTGTTGAATTTCGTCAATTTTTATTGAATCTAACCAAAATTTAGCTCAATTTCACCAAATTTTCGCTGAATTTCATCAAATTTTCGCTGAATTTCATCAAATTTTCGCTGAATTTCATCAAATTTTCGCTGAATTTCATCAAATTTTCGCTGAATTTCATCAAATTTTCGCTGAATTTCACCAAATTTTCGCTGAATTTCATCAAATTTTCGCTCAATTTTATCAAATTTTCGCTCAATTTCATCAAATTTTCGCTCAATTTCATCAAATTTTCGCTCAATTTCATCAAATTTTCGCTCTATTTCATCAATTTTTATTGAATTTCATCACTTTTTGATAAATTTCATCAATTTTAGTTAAAATTTGAAAGCATTTGACTAACTTTTGAACGAATTTGTTCATTTTCGTTACACTTTTAGCGAATTCCGATGTATTTGTCTGAAAACGCCAGTCACCTGACAAAATTATACACTAGTTCAACCAAGAAGGTCACTTATTGATCAATCGACTTAATTTCTGTCGACATTTCTTGTGAAAAGACTCGTTTGAGCACAACACATTTGATTTTTATGTTTTCTCTCTCTCAATGCTCCGCTAATTGATCAACTGCAATATCTTTACAAATTCCCATTTTCAATACCCCAAAATAAATGAAACCTTAACCAACACAAAAACCTTGACATCTTTCTTTCTTTCCCCCCAGCGATATTGATTTTATTTAGCCGCAAAATTAGCGTGTTTGGATGAGATTGAATCCAAAATTCCTTCCCACCAGAAAAAATACTAACTTGATGCAATTTAGACACGAAACTCAAAATTGATCAAATTTTTATAAGAATTTGATAGACTTTCAACAAAAAAATTGATTAAATTCAATAAAAATTAGTCAAAAAATTGATGAAATTCAATATAAATTCGTCAAGATTGATAAAATTCAACAAAAATTCATTGAAAATTCGTCAAAATTGATAAAAATCAACAAAAATTCCGTCATAAATTGATGAAATTCAACGAAAATTCAATAAAAATTCGTCAAAATTGATGAATTTCAAAGAAAATTCGACAAAATTGATGCATTTCAAAGAAAACTCAATGAAAATTTGTCAAAAATTTATGAAATTCTATAAAAATTCGTCAAAAACTGATGGAATGCAATAAGAATTAGATGAAATACAACAAATATTAGTAAAAAATTGATGAATTTCAACGGAAATAATTAGCAAAAAAAAAATTGATAAAATTCAATAAAAATTAAACCAAATTTATTAAATTTCTTCATCCAAGCTTATTCCACCACAAATAAACCAGGAACGATTATTTCCAACACATTTTGAATCAACCAAACCAAAGCAACCTAAAAAAGAAGCAGTTAAAACCACAAAAGTTTAATTTGCGCACTTGCAGTCAGGAGCAGGACACCATCTGGCATCAGGCTCGGTCACCAATATCCTACGCAGCATAAAATCCTCATATTTCTCCATGAGCAGTTCATTCATGAGTATAAGTCTCAAATCATTCGGATGAAGAGGTTCGGTACATTCTGGACATGAAATATTTACTCTGAAAAATTAAATTGAACAAAAATTAATCATTAATTCGTGTTTTTCACCATTATTCCTAGTTAAAATACTGTTTTACACCATTATTTCTAGTAAAAATACTGTTTTACACCATTATTTCTAGTAAAAATACTGTTTTACACCATTATTTTTAAGAAATTTAGTGTTTTGCAGCACTATTTTTAAGAAATTTAGTGTTTTACAGCACTTTTTTCCAGAAATTTAGTGTTTTACAGCATTATTTCTAGTAAAAGTACTGTTTAACATGTTTCAAACAATGATTTCTAGCAAAAAATAGTGTTGTCCACGTAAATAATTGAATGTACCTGCTTTCGGTGATTTCTATTTTCAAATACTGTCTCAGACAATCATAGCACGAACGATGAGGACACGTTGAAATGACGGGAAAACAATTTAACGGTAACTCAGACAGACATAATGGACATTCCAATAGTTCGCACGTTCCCACTTTGATTTGAGATTGGCTTGAAAGAGATGTGATTTCCAGATCCATCGACTGGTTCGAGGCTGCGGCACTCTGCAAATTAGACAATTTTAGATTTAGACAAATTACAAAAAATGCTTTTGTTTTTGTTTTTGCTCGCGCTTTCGTTTCAATAACCCTACAGTCAGCTGTTACGTCGTGTGGGTGGCCCTTTTCTATACAGATTGGTGCATTCAGCTGCTGTTTTGTGTATTTGACGTGTCGCTTTTGTTTCGAGAAACTTCGTTTTAGGACGTTCAATTGCACGAAGATTTATCGTTGTTTATTGTTTTTGTTATCAAAGAAAATTAGGTTATACACTTTTTTCACGATGAAATACCGGTACGAATGTTTACAAGTCCACTGTATTGTGTTTTTAAACTTTTCTTTGTGTTTTACACTTTTATTTATCTGTAAATTCGGGTTTTACACTTTTCTTTACGTAAAAACACATGTTTTACACCCGTATTTCTCCAGAAATTTATGTTTACAATTTTATTTTTGTATAAGTTTGTGTGTTACACTTTAATTTATCTGTAAATTCAAATTTTACACTTATATCAATCTCAAAATTCGGGTTTTACACGTGTATTTCGACATGAACTGTGTTTTCGACGTGTATTTCTACATTAATGTTGTGTTTTGTACCTTTGTTTTCCCAGACCATGACATTTGTTCACAATATTTATCACTGTTTGCTCAAAGGTCAAGCCAACCAAGTGTCAATATCACGTTACCAATTAAAATAGACAATAACAAAATAACTATTTTTATGGTCAGCTAAGCTATATTTACTCGAAACTAAGGTTGACAACCGATTCCAACCAAATAACACCGAACAACGCCAATTTTATCCTCATTGCTATCTACAATTTCTCTTTAAATCCATTTAAAACCTTGAAATCGACTTAAAATCAAAGAAAGCCGACATGAAAGCAAAGAAAATCGACTTAATAAGGATAAAAATGGACTTTAAAACGATTAATTCAAATTAAAACGTTGAAAATCGACTTAAAAACGTTGAAATCGACTTGAAAACGTTGAAAATCGACTTAAAATGTTGAAAATCGACTTAAAAACGTTGAAAATCGACTTAAAAAGTTGAAAATCGACTTAAAAACGTTGAAAATCGACTAAAAAACGTTGAAAATCGACTTAAAAACGTTGAAAATCGACTTAAAAAGTTGAAAATCGACTTAAAAACGTTGAAAATCGACTTAAAAACGTTGAAAATCGACTTAAAAACGTTGAAAATCGACTTAAAAACGTTGAAAATCGACTTAATAACGATAAAAATGGACTTTAAAACGATTAATTCAAATTAAAACGTTGAAAATCGACTTAAAAATGTTGAAAATCGACTTAAAAACGTTGAAATCGACTTAAAAACGTTGAAAATCGGGTTAAAACGACAGAAACAGCTGAAATTCGTAAAATTCACACGAAAAATGGATTAGTCAATTGTGTATTTATTTCTCACCTCGACTTGAGATGCCGCCGGTCCGGGCATTGCGGCCTCCCGTTTGCGATGCGCCGCCGACCTGGCCTGAATGTTGAGGAACGGAGCGGCGTAAAACAAGCGGCGAAACGAAAGGCGCGACAAACTTCGTTTTTTCGGTCCCATGTTCGAACTTGACGGAATCGATGAGCAAATTGACGTGGAGTCCATTTTGGTTGACATTTTCTATTCGTTTGTGTTCAAATTCGATGCGAATTTCGTCCTGAAATGGAAAGTTTGCGATTAATTTGCGATAATTAACTGCGAGATTGTAATGTGAGTGCTCGAATAATGAGCGGTCAATGAGGTTTGTTGGTGGAATTTTCCATGTTTTATTGGCTGTGAGGTTGATGTGAATGTTATGGCATTCCGATGCTGGATTCGAATTGGTTTACTCATTTGCTGGAATGTGGAATGTACGCAGAGTGCACACAAGAATTGAGTGGAGTTTTTTTGGGGAAAAGTTACAATGTTTGGAACAAAAATTGGATATTCCGGAGTTATTTTTGATTAATAATTATAAAAAAATTACAATTTTTCCGAATAAAATTACAATTTATTTGAAAAAATTGTATTTTTCCGGATGAAATTACAATTTTGCTGAATAAAATTACAATTTTGTCGAATAAAATTACAATTTTTCCGGATGAATTTACAATTTTTCCGGATGAATTTACAATTTTTCCGAATGAAATTACAATTTTTCCAAATGTAATTGCAATTTTTCCGAATAAAATTACAATTTTTCCGAATGAAATTGCAATTTTTCCGAATGTAATTGCAATTTTTCCGGATCAATTTACAATTTTTCCGAATAAAATTACAATTTTTCCAAATGCAATTGCTATTTTTCCGAATGAATTTACAATTTTTCCGAATAAAATTATAATTTTTCCTAATAAAATTATAATTTTTCCGAATAAAATGTATTTTTCCAAATGAATTAGAATTTTTCCGGACGAAATTACAATTTTTCCAAATGAATTACAATTTTTCCGGACGAAATTACAATTTTTCCGGACGAAATAACAATTTTTCCGGACGAAATTACAATTTTTCCGGACAAAATTACAATTTTTCCGGACGAAATTACAATTTTTCCGGACGAAATAACAATTTTTCCGGACGAAATTACAATTTTTCCGGACAAAATTACAATTTTTCCGGACGAAATTACAATTTTTCCGGATGAAATTACAATTTTACTGAAGACATTAGAAATTTCTCCAAACACATTACACTTTTCCCGATTTTCCCAAAAAAAAATATTAGTTCCGAAAAAAAGATAATTTTCCCGAAATTATTTCAAAAAATTCCAAACATCACAACGAATTTCCATAAAAATTCCAAAACACAAAATTCCCCCAAACCAACAACCACAACATTCGAGCGCCAGGTGCAGCCTCGCCACCTGCGCCATTGTGCCCAACTGACACAAAACCCAAACTCCCAAAACTAAAAAAAAAAACCCAAACCCCCCAAAAAACCACCAAACCCACCACAACTAATCCCCCAACCCCCAAAATAACAAAAACATATTAAAAAACATTCAAAACAACACTAAAACGACATTAAAACGACATTTTCCAGCCACAATTCCAATAAAACGAACCAAAATCCCAATCCCATGTTAAACTCCATAAGAAAAAAATCAAAAATTCAATTCTAATTAATTTCACCATCGCAAAACCTGATAACACCTTCAAACCTTCAACCTACGCCCGCCATCTTTTTTTTTAATACCTATTTCCTTGTGGGTCCCTGAAACTCCTTGCAAAATTAAAAAATGAAATAAAAACTTCATTGAGGAAATTGCGATTATTTCTTGCACAACATTTGAATGGAAAAACTCGAGGACAGAATTTGAGCAAATTTTTGAATTTGTATTTTCGTCTTGTTTACGTTTCGTGTCGTTTTCCAGGTCAAAAACACGCGTTTATTTATATATTCCATCGGATATTGTTCTTGATTAATCAGAATTCTCTTGCCAAATGCAATTTAGGTCACGAGAAAACTCATCGCGGATCAAATAATTCGAATTTTCTTCAATTTCGAAGACCTAGTTTCGGTTTAAACGTCCAAAACGAGCGAAAAAATGTCGTTTTGAGCGCGTTTCAACACGAAATTAATTGAAATACGTCGAGATTTCATGTTATTTGTGATTTACAGCATTTACTTCACAAAAAAAAATTTTTTTTTGGTGGATTTGAGAACCTAATTTCAGTTTAAACGCTTAAAACGACGTTTTTAGAAGTCGTTTTAACCTCAAAACGCGTGAAAATACACCAAAACATGGTTTAAATTGTGATTTACACGTGTTTACATCATTTACGTCACAAATAACTTAATTTTTTTCAATTTGAACGACCTATTTTCGGTTTAAAACACTCAAAACGGCGTTTTATTCGCGTTTTAACGTCCAGACTTCGCGAAAATACATCAAAACTTGTTGTAAATTGTGATTTACACGTGATTGACATCATTTACATAACAAAAAACTTAAATTTTCTTAAATTCCGACGGCCTAGTTTCTTTTTAAACGCCTAAAACGCATCCAGAACGTCGTTTGAAATGCGTTTTCACCCTAAACTCATAAAATTACACCAAAACATGACATTATTTTACGTTTTACAGAATTTACAACATTTACACCATGAAATAATTAAAATACGATTCAATTTCGAGGACCTACTTTCAATCTAAACACTCAAAACGACGTTTTATTCGCGTTTTAACGACAAAACACATCAAAAAAACCTCGTCATTTACGATTTACACGTGATTTACACCATGTACACGTCAAAACCATCAAATTCCGTATTAATTTAAAACGACAACAAAAGAAAAGAACAAAATAAATAAATGTTGTTTACATAACTCGAGTGTGACGCATAAGACGAGAATTTTCCCATTCCGAGAAGTTTGTAAACAACGGCGGATCCGTGTCGATCGTTTCCTTCATTGTGTTATTCGGGAGTTTTAAAGAGCCAAAGAAAACAGTCGCAGCTGCGTTTTGTAAAGGAAACCAATGGGGCTGCGGATGGGGGTCAAATATTTCTCGTTTTGAGCCCGTTTTCGGGGGTTTTCGGGGGTTTTCGGGGGTTTTGCGGACGATCGCTACTCACCAACGTTACATAGCGGTTGTGGACCGTTGGAATTTATCTAACTCGAAAATACATCTCTTCGTTTCAGCCGGCCGTCACTGGACTAACAAACAACTGGAAATCACCTCACCGCCACCATCCTTTTCTGGAAGCTGCCGGAAGTCTCGCAAAGTCCCGTTGTAGCGTCACGTGGTCTGAGAACGGCAGTGAATGGAGATTTTTTAAATTTTTTTTTTTTAATTTAAAGAAGGAATATTTTATTTTATTTTATTTAATGTTTATTTTAAAAATTTAAGATGTTTATTTTTTTGGAGTTTAATAGTAACAAGAATTGTGCGGGATTAGATTCAATTCGAGTCCCGGATGTTTACAAAATGGCTGCTTTCAATGTGGTGAAGACAGAGAAATTTGAGATTTTAAACTAGATTTTTATAGTTTTATCTGTTGTCTGTATTTTTTTTCATTAATTAAAATTATTCTAGGTAAAATTAGTATTTTTATTTTATGATTGTTTTTTATTTGTTCACTCTATTTTCATTTTTACAATTATTTTTTAATATTTCGGTTTAAATAGGGCGAAAATTCGCATTTTCCATTATCAAAATCATCAAAATCGACCGAAACATCATTTAAAATGTAACAATGATTAATTTTGTATTTTTTTAAATTGAGTAATACATATATTTCGTATTTTTTAGGTATGATATCACTTGTGAGGAACGTAACGAGGAATCAAATCCCTTTAAAAAATTCAGTATCGACTCAACAGAATTTTTAGACAGCGTCAGCGGGCGCAGTATCTGTGACAAATGCATGAAATCAAGGAAATATTATTGTTATACATGCCATATACCAGTCGTCACTGTCAGAGATAAGATACCGAAACTAAAAGTAACAAAAACGATAAAATTGCGATAAAAATTTGATAAAATAACGAAAAAAACAACAAATTCAGACAAAATTGAACAAAGAATCGCAAAATATTTGAAAAATTCGACAAAAAACCGAATTAAAATCAATTTCCGTTTGTTTTAGCTGCCGATAAAGATCGACATCATCAAATACCCGAAGGAAATCGACGGCAAAAGTACTGCAAGTCACGCCGCAGTGTTAGCACCTGACGATGTATCTATTTATACATTTCCCAACATCCCAGCCTTCACAGACAAAAACAAAGTATATAACGAGGTTCCACGAACCACTATCTTTAATACCTGACCATGAGTCAGCACTTCAGACACCAAATTAATTTTACTTAATTTTTTAAAAAAGGTTTTAGTCGCTTTTCCGGGTAAAACAGCTATAACATTACCGGAAGTGTGCAAAAACGCGGTTCCGGTTGAAGCGAACGATGGAAATGGATTTCCATTCGAGAGAATCATCGTGATTGACAGGTGGTTTGAGTTAATTGTCGAAAAAATTCGAAAAATCGATTAATTTTGGATTTATTTTGATTTTAGCACGTGGAATCAAGTGAGGAAAATCAATAATGACGAGAGATTGAAAGGTATTTCCGGTTTGTTTTGGGAAAATTTGATTTTTTTGATATTTTTGTTTTTTTTAAGGGGTTCAAAGGGTCGAGTTGGTGGCGAGGGAGTCGCTGTTTTGGAGGTACCAAAGGGGGAAGCCGAATTCGTATTTGAGCACGATCGAAACTGTTTATTATTTTCTGGTGGATTTGCATTCGTTGACGGCGGAAGAGGCGTACGATGGGCGATACGACAATTTGTTGTTTTTCTTTAGTTTTATGTATAATAAAATACATCGGATGTATGATCACGACGCTTTGAAGGCTTATACGTTGAGGCCAAAGAATCAGCCGAAGAAAATTCGAAAGAAATTCAATTTTTGAGATTTTATTTATTTGTTTTTTAATAAAAATTGTAAAAAATTCAAATTTAAAAGAAAAATTTAAGAAAAATTCAAATTTAAAAGAAAAATTGAAGAAAAATTCAAATTTAAAAGAAAAATTGAAGAAAAATTCAAATTTAAAAGAAAAATTGAAGAAAAATTCAAATTATAAAGAAAAATTGAAGAAAAATTCAAATTTAAAAGAAAAATTGAAGAAAAATTTAAATTTAAAAGAAAAATTGAAGAAAAATTGAAGAAAAATTCAAATTTTAAAGAAAAATTGAAGAAAAATTCAAATTTTAAAGAAAATTGAAGAAAAATTCAAATTTTAAAGAAAATTGAAGAAAAATTTAAATTTAAAAGAAAAATTGAAGAAAAATTGAAGAAAAATTCAAATTTTAAAGAAAAATTGAAGAAAAATTCAAATTTTAAAGAAAATTGAAGAAAAATTCAAATTTTAAAGAAAATTGAAGAAAAATTCAAATTTTAAAGAAAATTGAAGAAAAATTCAAATTTTAAAGAAAATTGAAGAAAAATTGAAGAAAAATTCAAATTTTAAAGAAAATTGAAGAAAAATTCAAATTATAAAGAAAAATTGAAGAAAAATTCAAATTTAAAAGAAAAATTGAAGAAAAATTTAAATTTAAAAGAAAAATTGAAGAAAAATTGAAGAAAAATTCAAATTTTAAAGAAAAATTGAAGAAAAATTCAAATTTTAAAGAAAATTGAAGAAAAATTCAAATTTTAAAGAAAATTGAAGAAAAATTCAAATTTTAAAGAAAATTGAAGAAAAATTGAAGAAAAAATCAAATTTTAAAGAAAATTGAAGAAAAATTGAAGAAAAATTCAAATTTTAAAGAAAATTGAAGAAAAATTGAAGATAAATTCAAATTTTAAAGAAAATTGAAGAAAATTGAAGAAAAAGTGAAGAAAAAGTGAAGAAAAATTCCAATTTAAAAGAAAATTTGTAACAAAATTCATATTTCGAACAAAATTTTTAAAAAAAAACATCAATCCTAAAATGTTTAAAAACATTAATTTAATTTGTCTGCAAGTTTAAACTCATTGTACAGAGGCGAATCCTCATGAACTCGAAACGGCAGTACCGAATTCGCATAATAATTGGAATCTCTGCGCAGATTCTCCACAACCACACTCAACAAATGCGCTTTGTCGCAACCACTACCCGGCGCTTCGTACTGAACATGTGTAAAATGAACGTGCAAATGATAATACGAAGGTTGATAATGAAAATAAACACGAAGTTGGTTCGAATTAATCCCGTATTTTTCACGAATTATTTTCTAAAAGAATAAAAATAGAATATTTAAAACAAAATTCATTTTTCACGCTTTTTTCTATTACTTTTGTTGTTTTGTCGATGTTCTCGAGCAACGGAATGTGTTGTGTGGTCAGTTCCCTGATGGATAACACGCGTGGTTTAGCAATGGCGATCAAATACAAATTAGACGTTTGTTTTTCGTTCCATTTCATGTCCGGCAACAAAACAAATCCGATTTCCGCGTCCAAATCTTCGTGGATTATCCGCTCGGTTTCGGATTTATGCTCGAAGATGTTGTCAATCCACTGAAAACAATCGATGATTCATTTAATTCGATTAAAGTCGATAAGGTTTCGTTCCCGGGTACTTGGTACCGATTTCTAGGTCTACGCGTGACTTGTTTCATCATTTTAGATGTCTTTTTATCAATTTGTCGTCATTTTAGAATTCTTTATATAAATTTTTCTTTATTTTAGACATCTTTTTACCTATTTTTTTTCATTTTAGATATCTTTTTACCCATTTTTCTTCATTTCAGACATCTTTTTATCGATTTGTCTTCATTTTAGACATCTTTTTATCGATTTTTATTCATTTCAGACGTGTTTTTATCGATTTTTCTTCATTTTAGACATCTTTTTATCGATTTTTATTCATTTTAGGTAACAAGTTCATCAAAAGAGGTCTAAAATGACAGAAAATTAATCGCAAAACGTCTAAAATGATGAAAAATCAATCGCAAAACATCTAAAATGATAGAAAATTAATCACAAAACGTCTAAAATGATGAAAAATCAATCGCAAAACATCTAAAATGATAGAAAATTAATCACAAAACGTCTAAAATGATAAAAAAAAATCAATCGCAATCGCAAAACATCTAAAATGATGAAAAATCAATCGCAAAACATCTAAAATGATGAAAAATCAATCGCAAAACATCTAAAATGATGAAAAATTAATCACTAAACGTCTAAATTGATAGAAAATCAAACAGCTAAACTCAATGAAAAACATCGAAAGAACCGTATAGTTTGGTACCAAGAACCGGGAAAAATAAATCCCTAAATATTTTTTCCTCACTTTGAGCGATAATTGCTGTTTCTTAATAAAAGGAAGTGTAATTTCTCGATAATCTTCCGGCTTTTCTTCGATTAAATACACAGGATGAGACGAATATTTCTTTACGTGAAGTTCAGTCGCGGGGTGAATTACTGTCACTGAAATATCTGAAATAAAAATAATTTCGAATTAATTTTTTAATATAAATTTATTAAAAGTTCTGGAATTCACTGTTGGTTTCGGGCGGTGGAGAGCAGATGTAAGTGCCATAGAGGTCGTTTTGCATCACCGGGTTGAGTGTGGAGTCTCGGGATAGGATTCGCGGCAAATGTTCCTTGTTAAATGGAGTTTTGTTCATTAAAATTACGGCGTCGCTTTGCTTGGCGTCGAATGATCCGAACACGCATGCCATGTTGTTTCGTAAATCTTCATTTAAAATTCGTTTTATAGTGAAACCGTCGAAGGAGGTAAATGGAGAAACTTTTTTTTCATCATCGGTGTCTTTAGTTGCTTCGAATTTAGCTTTTTTGCAAGGAATTTCTTCGATTTCTTGAATTTCTTCCCGCTTTTTCGTCGCCATTTTGGGGTTTCATAATATTCCAGTGTAGTCGTGAATTGTAACTTCGGGGTGAAGTTACAAAAGTGTACTTGAATTTGAAATATGTTTCCGAATGTTTGGAATTTTTAGCGACAAATAAAAATAACACAACAAATAAATGGGAATTTTCTTTCAAATGCAACTAATTATTCATGTTTTAAATATATTCTTTTATCCTATTATTTATAAACAAAATTTATGTTCCAGTACAGTTGTGAATACAACCTCAAGTCACCTAAAAGTCTACTAGAATTTTTAGAATTTTTAAAATTTTTAGTGTAAAATAAAAATAAAACAACATACAAATGAGAATTTACTTACAAACAAAACAAATTACTAAATATTTCCTTCTTTTTTAACCTGTTATTTAAAAACAAAATGTCTGCCCAAAAATGGTATTCGGTAATAGACGGCGCCATTATCGACAATTATGGAGACTTCTTGCACGCAAACTTGCGTCTGCTTGTGCTAATTTCCCACTTTTCCCGACTATTTGCAACCCCACAAACTTTTAAACCAAAACCCGCTGTCCATCGGTGCAAAAACCCGCTTTTTTACACCCGAAAACGTGAAAAATCGAGAGCGAATCTTGAAATAACTTTATTAGACGTCTGAAAATTCGGTGCTGGGTTCGTAGAAAGTTATTTTTGACTTTGAAATTTCGCCATAACGAGAGCATTTTATTTCCGTAGAAACATCGAGGCATGGCCGAAGCAGTGCGGAACGAGCAAATTATGCAAATCGAAACAAAACAGGTTAATTTTCATTTATTTTTTTAATTAATTCGATAAATGTTGATAGAAAACGATGAAATTTCGATTAAAAATGTGTAAAATTGAGTTAAACGGGTGTAAAATGTGTTTACTGATGCACAAAGTGATGAAAATGTGTGTTTGTGCATGTAGGGAGACGGTATCGAGTGTATCGACCATCTCCCTGGTGCTAGTGACGTAATCGAGACTATTGATGCTTCGTCCTGCTGCGGAGGCCGGCAGGAAGATGTCGTCATCTTTAATCTTGATTTGGAGGAAATGGCTCAAGCAGTTTTTGGCCAATTGGATTTGGTTGATCAGATTATTGCAGGAGATGCTTTGGAGGACGAGGCGAGTGATGCGGTTGATGGGATTGAAGAGAAACGTCAGGAGATGGGAGATGCGGCTGCGATAGCGACAGCGCGGAACCTCGGCGGAGAAGTAATGGCATATTTTTCTTCTTTTTTCGTTCGGGTTTGAATTTTTTTTTTCTTTGTAGAAGGGGCAGGAAAAAGTGAAATCTGGAAAGGTTCGAGATAAAGCGGTGGGGAAGTCGAAGACTAAAGTGGATAAAGGAACTGGTGAGTAATTTTGCCAACATTTTAAAATCGAAAATACAGTTTCAATGCAATTTTTATGCATAAATGCGATGTTTAGTTCAAAAATGTAATTTTGATGCAATTTTTTTGTTGCAAAACGCAATTTTTTAGTGCAGAAGTGCAATTTTCGTACAAAAATGCATTTTTTTGTGCACAAATGCAATTTTTTGTGCAAAAATGCAATTTTTTTGTGCAAAAATGCAATTTTTTGTGCAAAAATGCAATTTTTTTGTGCAAAAATGCAATTTTTTGTGCAATGATGCAATTAAAAAGCATTTTGTTTTATTAAAAATGCAATTTTAAGGGAAAAAATGCATTTTTTTGCGTGTAGGTATTTTATTTACGTCTATTTCTGATTGTTTTCTGAATGTAGAGCATATTTTGAAAGCGCTCAACAGCTTACACACTACCGAAGAGAAATTGGCAGCTCTGTGCAAGAAATACGCGGACTTAATGGAGGAGCACAGGAATTTACAGTTATCGGTCAAACAAGGCGAGAGAAGGAATTTACAATTGGTGAAGGAGAAGGAACAAGTGCAGACGGAGCACAGCAAAGCCGTGTTGACGCGCAGTCGGCTCGAGAGTTTGTGCAGGGAATTACAGAGGCAGAACAAACTCGTCAAAGATGAAAGTCTGCTCAGGGTTCGCGAAGAGGAGGAAAAGCGGAAAGAAGTGTCCGCGAAATTCCAAGTATGAAATAAATAAAAATAATTATTTTTTTTGAATTTCGTTTGAATTTTTTGGTTTTTTGGTTCTTTTTTGGATATTTTGAATTTTGTTGAGTTTTTTTATGAATTTTTTGAATTATTTTCATTTTTGTTTGTATTTTTGGTTTTTTTTTATTTTTTCTGAATTTTTTAGAATTTTTTAGAATTTCTTTTGGAATTTTTTCGATTTATTTTAAATTTTGTTGTTTGCATTTTCTAGTCGACTTTTAACGAGATTTCAAGTATGATGCAAGACAACAACCAGAAAAACAGCAAACTCAGAGACGAGAATTTGGAATTGGCGCAAAAGTTGAAAACTTTGGTGGAAAATTACGAGTTGCGCGAACAGGTGATGGAATTTTAAATGACAAGCATTGTTTCTTCAGCCTCTAATTGGAATTTCTTTTGTTTGCAGCAAGTGGAGAATCTGCTTAAGCATAAGGACATGGAAGTTCAGTTGGCAGATGCCAAATTGGCGAAAGCCAACGCGATAATGAGCGAAGAAAAGGAGAAATCCATTCAAGAAAAACACACTGTGATTTTTTTTTGTTGATTTTATTTATATTTCGGATGTAAAATGCTTTTACGCACATGAAAATTGATTTTTACACTTCTAAATTACATTTTTATATTTCTAAATTGCATATTTATACTTCTAAATTGCATATTTACACTTCTAAATTGCATATTTACACTTCTAAATTGCATATTTACACTTCTACATTGCATTTTGACACGTGTAATGTGTAAATTGCATTTTGACACGTGTAAATTGCATTTTGACACGTGTAACTTGCATTTTGACACGTGTAAATTGCATTTTGACACGTGTAAATTGCATTTTGACACGTGTAAATTGCATTTTGACACGTGTAAATTGCATTTTGACACGTGTAAATTGCATTTTGACGCGTGTAAATTGCATTTTGACACGTGTAAATTGCATTCTGACACTTGTAAAATCATTTTCTCATCCAAACAAGTTATTTGAATTGAACTTTTGCGCTGTAAATTGCATTTCTATACATGTAAATTGCATTTTTATGCATGTAAATTGCATTTTTATACATGCAAATTGCATTTTTATACATGTAAATTGCATTTATATGCATGTAAATTGCATTTATATGCATGTAAATTGCATTTATATGCATGTAAATTGCATTTATATGCATGTAAATTGCATTTATATGCATGTAAATTGCATTTATATGCATGTAAATTGCATTTATATGCATGTAAATTGCATTTATATGCATGTAAATTGCATTTATATGCATGTAAATTGCATTTATATGCATGTAAATTGCATTTATATGCATGTAAATTGCATTTATATGCATGTAAATTGCATTTATATGCATGTAAATTGCATTTATATGCATGTAAATTGCATTTATATGCATGTAAATTGCATTTTTATACATGTTAATTGCATTTTTATACACGTAAATTGCATTTTTTTTATTTTAATTTATCTGATTTACATTTTTAATTTTCAGCTGTTACTAGATCTAACGGACTACCAAAAAAAATGTCACGAAATGACGGTCAAAGAGGTCCAATTGCGCACCCAACTCAACATGTATTCGGAGAAATACGAAGAATTTCAAACGACAATCGCAAAGAGCAACGACGTCTTCTCGCACTTCAAGGACGAAATGGACAAAGTAAACTCCCGAATCAAAATTCAAAACAACTATTTTTATTATTATTAACATCCGCATTACTAAATAGATGTCGAAAAAAATTAAAAAACTCGAAAAAGAAACCGTGACGTGGCGAAGTCGATGGGAAGGCAGCAACAAAGCATTACTAGACATGGCAACCGATGTAAGACATGGAAAAATATCCAAAAAATATGGATTTCTTGAATTTTTAATGGATTTTTAAATTAATTTGTATTAATTTTTACTGATTTGTGCTGATTTTTATTCTTTTTTAATGATTTTTGCTGATTTTTATTAGTTTTTATTGGTTTTTATTGATTTTTTATTGATTTTCAGAGACAAAAACACGACGCAGAGATGGTAAATGCGCAGAAGAAAGTGAGTCAGCTCGAGAAACTGTGCAGAGCGCTGCAGTTAGAGCGACAGTCTCTTTTGGCGCAGTTGAAAGGCGAAGATACATCGACGTCGCCATCTTTGATTTCGAAAACGTTTCATGATTCCATCGATAATTGTGTTCAAGTAGCCAGTATCACTCCGGATGGGGTCGAAGAGGATCGGGGATTAAATAACTGTGATAAGAACATTTCAGCTAATGTTCGAGTTCAATCAAATGCGAATAATTCGAAGGTCGGGAAAGGAAAGAAGAAAAATAAAACGAATGTTTAGTGTTTAGTTGTTGTTTTTTTTTTAAATTAAAAAATCAAAAATTAGTTTTGTTTAGTTATGAATAATAGTTCATTTCGTATTTTTTTTTCAATTTGGATGTAGATCAGTTGTTTTTATTGTGACTGTTTGGTTTTAATATACAATAAAGTATTTGCTTTTCAATTTCAATTTTGTTTATTTGTTTTAAAAAATGGCGGTTATAGTGCGGTGGGTGCGCGCTAGATGGCGAGTGATAGAAACTATGTAAATTTGTGTTTAAACGAAATTTAAAAGTATAAATTATAGACATTAATACTTGCGATAACTAATTAGTTAATAAAATAAATTATTCATACATTTTTATTAAAATTAAAGTATATAGCCAATCGATGTTGCGAGTCGAGATAACGTCATTTTACCTTGACGTGGAGTTAGTTGACCTTCCATTCTTCTATTCACCTTGGAAACTTCTTCCCACTTGTTGTATCACAGTACTTCGTTCGATACATAGCTCATAAATGGCTCCTCTTTTAGCGTACTGGAGTATCCGCGGTGTAAGAGAAATTAATTTTAGATATTTAAGAAGTGTTTTCATTGTTTCTGTTGTTTTTAAATTAATTTATTTGATTTTATTTCGCAGTTGGCGCAGCCGATCCGGCTTTTGCTCAACTATGTCGGCCAGGAATTTGAGGACAAGAAATACGACTGCGGGCCGCCTCCAAATTTCGATAAATCGTGCTGGTTTAACGAGAAATTCAGTCATGGATTGGATTTCCCAAATGTAGGGAATGTTTGGCGGGAATTTCGAATCTTTTTCATGTTTTTTTTTTAGGGATTTTTTTGGGATTTTCTTGAATTTATTTCATTTTTTTTTTGCTTTTTTTTTATCATTATTTTATCTTTACTTTTTAAATTCGATTTTTTTTTTTTATTTAGAAAAAATTGCGATTTTTTTTTTTAATTTTTTTAATTCTTTTTAATTTTTTTTAAATTGTATAAAATTTTGCTTTTTTTGAATTAATTTGAATTTTTTGAATTAATTTGAATTTTTGAAATTATTGGAACTTTTTGAATTTATTTTAATTTATTGTAACTTTTTGAATTTATTTGAATTTTTGACATTTTGAATTCTATTTTATTTTTTAAAAAAAAAATTGTGATTATTTTGTGAATTTTTTTTTTTTAATTATTTGGATTTTTTTTGAATTTTTAAAAATTTTTGTTTTTTAACTTTTTTGAATTTTTTTTTGTGTGTTTAGTTGCCGTATTATATTGATGAAGACGTGAAGTTGACACAAAGCGGTGCAATTATGCGCTACTTGGCTGAGAAGCATAATTTGGGTAATTATAGTGGATAAAAGACGTTTCGTAACAGGAAATTGAATAAGAAATTGTATTGTATGCGGAAAATGAGTTAAAAAATGTTCATTTTAGGTTGTTTTGACGCAAAAAAAAAAATTTTAAATTAACGTTATTTTTACGAAAATTGACATAAAATTTGTTAATTCTAGGTTTTCTTTTTCGGAAATTAACGTAAAAGAAGCAGTTATACGGAAAATTCCTTAAAATCTCAACGAAGAATGAACATTTACCGTCTTTTTTTTATACATAAATAACATTAAAGTGCTAATTTTATGTTGTTTTTATGGTAAAATAACTTTAAATCAACGTTATTTGGACTTAAAACGACAAACCCGCTAAGTTTACGTTATTTTAAACGGTAAATGATACAAAATCACAAATTTTGAATTTTTTTATTTTTTTATTTTTTAAATCTATTGAAATTACGCACAAAATGAGCTGGTTTTATATTTTCTGTTACGTTTTAGACTTAATGTTTTGTACAAAATTCTTTAATTTTTAGTTCCAGATAAACTGACAGAGAAAAGCAAAATGATGTTGGCCGAGTATCAACTGGCGGATTTACGGAGCGAATTTGTTCGTTTGTGCTACGCACCCAATCACGTAAGAAATAAAAACTTAAAAAATGAATAATTAAATTATGAATAATTAATTTTGATAAATTTTTTTTTTCTATTTAGGACGAATTAAAAGACGCATTTTCTAAAAGTCTGCCGGACATTTTCAAATCGTGGTCGAAATTTTTGGGAAAATCAAAATGGATATCCGGCGATACAGTAAGTGGACTGGAAAAAGGCGTTTTTCAAAATGGCGTGGAAAGTAAAGACATTTTTGTGATTGTAGTTGACTTATGTTGATTTCAATATCTACGAGACTTTTGATCATATCCGCATGTTTAAAGAAGACGCTTTTTCCGATTACGGCAACTTGAAGGACTATATGGATCGATTTGAGGTAAAATTTTAACCGATTTATTTTTTTTGTATAAAAGTTTTAACATTTTTCAGGCCTTACCGACCATTGCGGAGTACATGAAGAGCGAGAAGTTCCTCAAGAATCCCATTAACAACAAAATGGCGAAATTCGGCGCCGAATAATCGATTTTTTTCGATTTGAATGATTAAATTTGAATTAATTTTGTATTTTGGGCGCTGATTGTGATGTAATTTTGTTAGAGATTTTCAAAAATAAACATAATTTGAGTTAAAAGAAAATTATTTTGCGAAAATTAAGAATAATTTAGTAGTATTGTTACTATCTCGGCCGCGAGGTGGCGCACACTACTTTGTCCATTGTCTCCACGTTACGATAAATCAAAATGTTGCATTGATTTGGGCTCAGGTAAGGGTTAGTTCCACCTTGGACGTCCTAGGTTCCACACAGAAACATAGGCTATTTAGTAATTCAACAATATGTATTTGTTTAAATAGAAATATATTAGTACAGTGGAGATATTTTAAAATTTAGTTTGGTTTTTTAGATCTAGAATGTTTAATAACCACAGACGTAAATACACGAATGCGTACTGAGGGATTGTGGGTAAGAAGCTGTGCTTACAGCTTGCAACACTAAATTCTTTTTCACTTCCTGTCAATGTTATGGCTGCCTAAAATCAGCATACTACAAACTTTGCAAACCTTGGTTAGCAAATACTGCGTGGTTTTGAATTGAATTGTGAGACATCTCAATCGCGATGTATTTATTTAAATAAAACTAATAAATAAAAAACGAGAAAAAAACGATAAAATGAGAGGAAAATGAGAGAAAAGCATTCTTCCCAACATATATACATACAGTCCAGTAGTATTTAGGTCTGTGGTTTAACTTTTAATTTAATTTTTTAGTTTGGTTTAGTTTGGTTTAGATTTCTAATTTCAATATTCTTACTGCGAATATCTTTTCGACTTCCAGTCTTGTTCTTTAATTCTGATGTAGCTTTCTTTAACTGGGAAAACTCCTGTTGCTGCTTTGAAAATCCCTTGACAAAGAACTTGCCTTTTTCACTGTATCAACTTAGTTCCACAACATTAGACTATTCTAAATATTCTTCTATTCCTTAAAAATTACCTTTAGTGTCAGTTTCATGGGTATTTTAGATTTTAATGGTTTTTTCGAATTCTAGACCCAGTTCTATTCTTCTTGATATCTATTGAACTGTGATGCTATTTCTGTCACCACTAGACCAGGGATGTCCAATGTATTATTCATATTTGACAAATACCATATTACCCTGCTTTAAGCCACATATAGTGTGAGTTTTACCGGCATGCTGATAAGCCCTGTTTCATGTAAGTGAGTACAAATTTTTTTCAATGAGAATTGAGCCAAAACAAGCATAAAAAGCATTTGTAAATGTCCAAAATGTAGGAAATTAGCCTAAATTTCTATAAATTTTTCCAAATTTTAGTAATAATCATCAGAATATCAAGAAAACTCATATTTCGGGCTCTACTAAATGAAAAAACAAAGAACCACTTTTCTTTTTATACTGGCATGCCGGTATGAACTGTTTGACTTCAATTCCAAAAACCTGGTAAACTCATGTCCAACGCCATGTGGCTTAAAGTGGGGTAATGTGGTAAAGCCATACCAGCAAATGGGAAAAAACCATTACAATCTAAAATACAGATGAAATAGTAGAATGCATTTCATAATAAACCTTTTACAAAATGTATTGTACAATGCATTCTCAAGTGCATTGTGAAACTTAATGCATTCAAAATACCTTATACATTGCACTGGGTGTTCTAGTATTAGATCAACGTGTTGTGAGTCTATTTAGTAATGATCTCAAAATATCACTAAAGGTTATTCGTTTTATTTTGAAAGAAAGTTTTATTTATTTTAAAAAATATAGGATAACAGGGAATTTTCCCTAGGATATTTTAAGGAGTTTGGCACAAGTTGCATTTATGCTGGTACTGGTACCAAGGGGGTTGCCATAGAGATCCAGTCAGGAAATGCCATTTCCTGTGAAAATAAGGAAAATCCTTACCATTTTGAGTAAGAAATATTATGTAATTTACACAGGATTTAGTCCTTATAGGTTTTTGTGGGAATTGTGTTAAACTGAACACAGGAAATGCTACTTCCTGCAGAGGAAGGAATTCTCCTCAGTCTGAACCAAACCTTTCATTGAAAACACCACTAAAACTGTCTTTGAAAAACACCAAACTTCACTGAAACAGTTAGTGGTTATCTTGCCAAATATGTAGTCTTTTCTTTGTGACACAACACTGTGTCATGAAAAGCTATTTTTGCTGTAGACTTGAAGATGAAAGTGAGGGACGCATTTGTAATTGGTATATAGTATGATACAGCAATGCTTGTTGTGTTGTGTAAGGTAAGTTTCTGTTGGGTTTTACTTTGGAATCAGTTTAAATTTTTTTTCCAACTTTCTTCATTCAATGTTTTCGAGGAAATGATTTAAGTTTGACACTTTTTATCTTTCAAGTGTAGTTTATTAGTTTGTCGCACAAATGTACGTACAACGTAATGTTGACATTTAGTTGTGAACAAGAAATTGGCCAATGAAGGCAGTATTATTTTGCGTGAAAAATTGCTAGTAGTTAACTGATTGTGGTTGCAATTGAATAAAAATTGGTGTACAAATGTAAAGTATTTTAAGAACAACTTAGATTAACGAGATTAAAAAACACATCTGAATCTGAATGCAAGTTTAAGTTTGTGTAGTTTATGGTTTTGGTTTTTGCTGCCACTGAAAAATCTTTTTTTCCATAATTCTTGCGGTACTCAATATTGACATACCTAGTGATAAGCTTAAAATATTTCCGATGTCGCATATGAATGAGATAATGTCGTATTCAAGCCGGTCAATAAACATTTGAATTTTGTTTGTTTCCATATAATGCCCCATTAAACTTACCACTGGATTAGTGTTGCGTGTAGGGAAAGCCGAGTTCGAGTGCTGGGTTTCTTTGCACGGAATATGACATTGGCATTCATCTTTTACATTTGTGTTGAGAAATATCTTTTTGTAGATAGAATCAGTTGTTTTTGCCGAATGAGATGTTTTGCACATGGGATATTGCAGTTGATCGATGTACGGTAAACTGGAGAGAGAAAATTAGCCACAGTCAATATGCAAGCTGGTTTAGGAACTTTCATATTTTAGCTTTGAGTGCAGATATGTGCACACAAATATATACGGTCCAGCCTCGTTATAACGAATCACAAAGGCGAAAAATCGATTTATTATAACAAAACTTATATTAAAACTTTTTAACATGGTGTCCTATGACTAACTAACCATCCAAGCCATTTTTAACTATTCTTTATAACAAGAAATTTGTTGTATTGCGGTTTGTTACAACGAAGTTTCACTATAATACTCAATGATATGTAAGTAAATTACTCACTATATCATTGGTAATACTATACCGGCATGTTATTTTTTCATTAATTTTTTTGCGGTAACATTGTTTTTTGCAAATATAGAAATCGTTTGCCGGCATACATTTTCGGATTGGTGTATTTATGCGATCAAACTAAAAAGAATTTAAAAAAATATTTAAGTTATTTTGTAGGAGTAATAAATGCACAGTAAGTAGTGTTTTAAGTGTTTTTGTGGACTGGACCCCGTGGACTAGATGCATTTTTGGAGCCTAGCCTGTGTGAGTAGATGGACGCTAGGCATGCATGGGTTATCTGAATAGCCCTGGATGCACGACACGTTAATATAAAGTGACACAGAAACACTACTTGTATTATTACTTTCATGGTCTTTATTCAGTGTCTAGGCGCAGTGCCTTGTATTGCTTACGCAGCATTGTTGCAAAGTATCCGCGACCATAAACTGCCCATGCGGTTAGGATTAATCTGTAGGCAGTGTAGTTGGTTGACTGTTCATCCAGAATTCAAGGTGAAAACACAAGGGAGCGGGTAAGATTCCAAAGCTTGCTTGCACAAGTTTATAGAGGGAGTCATTTACAAGCTCACTTGACCCGCTTTTGTCTTACCAGCTTAACTGGCAAACTCAAGCTAGCTAGGTAGCTAGTTAGCTGGCTGCCAGAAATTTCTGCCAAAACTCCTCCAAGAATTTCTTCACAGTTCTAATTGGCTGTGAAAGTCACATGACCAATACACCAGCAAGCTTGAAGCTGGAAAATCAAACTCAGTTTGATCGGAGCGGTTGAGTACAAGCTCGCTTCAAAACAATAAAGCTTTGAATAAAAACGCAAGCTAGTGTTTGCTCAAGCGGGCGAGTTTTTAACTGCTTTTTCAAGTAAAAGCAAACTTCTAAATCTTACCCGCTCTCTTGTGTTTCCACCATAAGTCCCTTTGCCCATAGACCACTCATGGAGCCGTGTAAAGAAACAGTTCAAATCTGGTGCCAGCAATATTTTTTGCTCCTTAAAATTTACTAAAACAAAAAATAATAAAAACATCTTTCACTTTTTGAGGATCCCAGTGCCAAGTTTGGCGCCCCTTTCTCCCCCCCTTAACACGGTACTGCTTGTGGTCAGGGCCGGCGCGAGGGCGACATATTTCTAGGGGCGGCATCTGTGGACGCACAAACCGATTTTTTCAACAAAAAATTTTTTACTGTTCAAAAGGGTGGCATATGCATTGCTCGCCTCAGGTGGAAATATGTGTTGCACTGGCCCTGCTTGTCGTACTGTGAATGGCATCACCATGGTGAAGAAGGGTGTTAATCGTAGGTGTCCCAGGTAGGTAGTGTATTCATGTGATTCTCACTTTTATCATACGATAGCTGACAAATACTACATATCCTCCTTCCATAGGTAGAATATTTTTTGAAGTTAAATCCAAATCGTGGTCGTCTCGAGTAGTTGTGAAAAACTATGAGACACATACCACAATCAATGAAACTACTGTAACACATGAAATCAAATTTCTGACTAAAGTGCTCTTTTACCTCATAAAAATGGCCACCATAAACGAGTGGAGTAGCTTTGTACGCAGCTATAAACATTGTGGCTAGACCATTGAATGGTGTTTCATCTATAGCAAGTCAAAACGTTTTGATCAGATAATCAAGAAATAAAGAAATTCACACCAATACACACCAATACACACCAATTAAGAATTGTGTACACATTCCACTTGTTGTATTTATTTTAGCCTTTGAATACTTTACCTGCAATAAGATTACATTTATAATATAGTCATTATAATGAACCGCACAACTTTTATAATACAGTCAAACCTCATTACAACGAACCGCGATATAACGAATTTTTGAAGTGAAACTTCTTTGGGTGCCAGAGATAGGAGTGATTCTGATATTGAATAACAACATCGGAACCATAAAGAACTTACGATAAAACAAACAAATGCGCACAGAATTAAATATTAAAAATTAAATAATAAAATTACAAATTTTATATTTTATTTTGATTTTTAGACACAATTTTTTAAGATTCGAAGTTTCACTTCTATCGTATGGTCGGAAGCACTTATTTTTTTTTGTTATAATGGATATTTAAAAATGATTTGGTTGGTTAGTTGGCCATTGAACACCGTGATAGAAAAATTTGATATATTGTAATGAACTTTTATTATAAAAATCGATTTTCCTTGGTTTCTTGCAATTCGTTATAACGAGACTCAACTACAAGTATATGACTATCCCATTACCAATCTGTCGTCGATTCTAGTTTCTGAACTGTAAGACTTTTCCCATAGTTCTTCTATTGTGAGCTTTTCATTTTTTACATCTAATAGACTCAATATGTGAATAGGACAATCACTTTGACTGAGATTGTTTTCCTCAGCATATATCTTCTCTAATGCCATAAAACTCTTATCCAATACACAGACTGTTATGTTTGGAAAGCTTACATTAGCGTCATCTAAGATTGCAATGTTAATTCGTAAGGGATATGCAATGTAAGTCATAAATTTGAAATAGATGATAAACGAAAATAGAGCGGTGCAGCCGAGATAAATAACATTGTGCAATATGTTTTGAATGTGGCTGCGAATTGGCTTTCTTCGTAGCAGGACCGATGAGAAATAGCTTTTCTTTTTTTGGAGATAATGGCACACTTTGAGCTGAATTTTTCTATCTTTTGATGATGTTGCATTACGTTTTTGATAACTGATGATTAATGTTATCAAATCCAAAACTGCAAGTATTGACATTCCAAGATAAAGACTAATATTTCCAGCTGCATCAATGAGTAGATCGAGAAATCCATAAGCAAATCTTTCTTGAATAACATGAATGACGTTTGATGCTGCTTCACTTTGGCGTTCTAACAACGGGGCATCTGATGTAGTAACTGTGTAGAATTTTAACTCTTCGTCTATTTGAGTGCACATTCTGCTACATGAGCAATTTAATTCTGAATTTATTTTATGTAGTTTTGCATAAATGTACATGTACAGCTGCTCTGTTTCAATTGAAGTATTACACAAGTCGCTTGTTTTTCCACTCATAAATGGAAATCTGTATTTATGAATAAATAAAAAATATTTTATTTTTTATTTTTTATATTTTTTTAGAATGAGCGTTTTCGGCTGTATTCACCAGGTAGTGCAAAAACACACCGATACAACTTATCAGTGTGACAAGTTGACATTTAAATGATGTCACTCAATCACTTTCCCATCATGGGTTTAGATGATTGTGTGACATCATTAAAATGTCAATTTGTCACAACTTATGAGTGAGTTTTTGCACTACCTGGTGGATACAGCTGAAAACGCTCATTCTGCAGATGAGCTTCAAACTGGACTGGGACGTTTTTTATGTCCAAGACTGTACATAAAGTGATCTCCCACCTGCAAGGTTGTTGACTGTAAAAATTTTCAAGGCATTTTTTGTGGCATTTGTTAAAATCCTTTTCGTCAATGCATGGATCAGACGATGCATTCAAAAATATGAACTAAAAAATTATATATGCATACAAAAATATCAAGACTTGACAAATATTTATTGTTATTCAATGTTTGGTAGTCAGTATTTGGTCCAGATTCCATTTAAGTTTATCTGTTTCAAAACCCAGTAGGGCCATTCAAGCTATTTTCTTCTTCGTGTTGTGAAAGCAGAGACCAATGTACGATCATGTTAAAAAAAACTAGACCTTCCCTCATCCCATTTCCTGACACCATGTAAGTTGTAATTGAGCTCGAGACAACAGCGTGGTTCTATACTAAAAACCACCACAACGTTGACTATATTCCCGAGCCGAACTACGCTTAACTGTGGACTGTGCTCTACTATGCAGAAAAGTAGTTCTGTGCCAAAGCATCACTTTTGTGTAAAATCACCTGTTGACGTCTAGTGGCAAAACACGAAATTACTCACAAGTTCAATTGCCAGCTTAAAGTGAGGGTCCAGTTTTTTTTAACACAATACTATATATGTCTTGGTCAAGTGTAGCAACTGTGCCGCTGCTGGCGTGATGACACCCCTGACGCCATCAACAAAGTACAAAAAACATAACAAATAAAAGATGGCCCAACACTGCCGACAATAAAATCAAAACAATAAAATAAAGTAGACATTGGTTATTCATATGCTCTCAAATGTTCTCAATGAATCTCTTTGACTTTTGCAAATCTCGCCCCGACCTAGTTACACTTGGAGGCTTGGCCTCGCTTCCCACTATCTCTCGGCTTGCCTCCGATGTTAGCTCTGGCTGCTGCCTGGTCGCTTCATTGCCCGCCGCCTCCAACAGCTGTCCACTTGCCTCAATTCTGCTGGGATTTGCTGTTGCTGGTTGTTCCGTCGTCCTAGGCACAAACTGGCTGCTTAACCATAGGTGTCTCCATGGTGTCTCCATAGGGTAAAACCTTGGAGTCACTGCATGTCCCACCATCTTGCCCGATGTCTTGGTGGTCATGACCCACACTTCTTCCCTCTTGGCCAATTCGTGCTGCTGAACTGGACGATGCGGCTTGTCGTAATCGGAACATTGTTGACTCTTTGCCACCTCGTCCCTCTTCCTGAATTTGCAATGATTAGGTATTTTCGGCCGCAGTGCAGTTGGAAGCACCGGAATACCTGTTCTCTGTCTCCTAGACATTAACAGCTGTGCCGGAGTATTCACGCTCAGTCCCAGGGTATTTCAGTAGTACAGTTTTGCTTCACCATGGCCACAAATCTTCTCATTACTTTGGTAGTAAATCTTCTCATTACTTTGGTAGTAAATCTTCTCATTACTTTGGTAGTAAATCTTCTCATTACTTTGGTAGTAAATCTTCTCATTACTTTGGTAGTAAATCTTCTCATTACTTTGGTAGTAAATCTTCTCATTACTTTGGTAGTAAATCTTCTCATTACTTTGGTAGTAAATCTTCTCATTACTTTGGTAGTAAATCTTCTCATTACTTTGGTAGTAAATCTTCTCATTACTTTGGTAGTAAATCTTCTCATTACTTTGGTAGTAAATCTTCTCATTACTTTGGTAGTAAATCTTCTCATTACTTTGGTAGTAAATCTTCTCATTACTTTGGTAGTAAATCTTCTCATTACTTTGGTAGTAAATCTTCTCATTACTTTGGTAGTAAATCTTCTCATTACTTTGGTAGTAAATCTTCTCATTACTTTGGTAGTAAATCTTCTCATTACTTTGGTAGTAAATCTTCTCATTACTTTGGTAGTAAATCTTCTCATTACTTTGGAAATCATTGTCTGTCGCATATTGTTCAAACTCGGCCAACATAAATTGCATTCTCAAATCACTAATACTTCCTCATCCGTGTCGCGCAAATATCGACTCTATTTGATCGATAACTTTCGACAATTTAATGCGGTCTAGGAGCTCCAGCTTTATAAACTGTGAGTAGTAATCTACAACCAACTAGTATCTGCATCCCCATGCTTTCCCAAGACAGTATGGGTGTTTCCATCGCTATCATCGGTTCCTGCAGTGAGACTTGGCCCTGCTATGGTAGCATATCCGACAATCTCCCAAAATTGACGTGTGCCAATCCCCCCCACCAAATTGACTGTTTAGCCTGCACTCTATAGCAGCCCCTGATGACCCTCATACAGCTTCTCGGTAATCTCCTTTCTTAGGCCGGTCGAGATGAAAATCCTATCATTCTTGAAAATTAGTCCCTTGCTCCTGGTCAAATTATTCCAAACTTGCCAATAGATCCATCTTCGATCAATCTTCGAATCTGCTCTAGTCTCGCACTTGGCGCCGAAAAACCGACTCCACATGAACTTCTTTTCATCTCTTAACAATTCTGCCGTCACCATCTTATCGATGATATTTTCTAATATGTTTGAGTATTTACTTATATCATTTGTTTGATTGTGTCGTGGTTTACCATGCCAGATAATCCCCATGTATATTAAATTGCACATTGTGCTCGATTACCAACATTGTCAAAGGTGATGCTTTGACACAGAACTACTTTTCCACGTAGTAGAACACAGTACAAAGTTAGGCGTAAACAGGCTAAATAGATCAACGTTGGGGTGGTTTTGAGTGTAGGATCAAATTCGAGTTTTGCACAATGACTATCACAATATCGGTGGCATTAATTTATTAACCTTAATTAGATTTGATTCAATAATTAAATGAAATAATAAAATTAAATACCTTTTGTAAACTAAATTTACTTCTTACTACTTCGTTTGAGTTTGATAATTTTGGTGCTTGTGTTCCACCTGCCATAGGTGACAGATACTAAAAATTTAAGGAGTTTTAAACTTTTAAAGTTTAAAGTATGCAATTTGCTTTTGACAGTATACAGTATAGTCAATATACTTACGACAAGTGTGCTTGGTTGGCATAATTTGGGTCGATTGAACCACATTTTGAATTTGCCCAACATGTTTCGCCCCGAAACGTTTTCTAGAAAATGATTGTGTAGTACAAGTTTGTTTCAGTTAATAGTACTTCGTGTATCATAATTTACCAACTGTTATCACACTACAGGTTCCCCATATGGACAATTCATTCCTTACTGTAATTTTTGGTTTGTTTGTTGCTTTCTGTATTAGAACACTGCTGTTTTATAATTAAGTTGTGAAAAAAAATAAAGTTTTTCTTACCGAAATAAATTCAGTTTTGTTTACTGCAGAAAAATCAATATTCCACAATGCAGACATGGTGACATTTTCATTCCCAAGTAACCCGTACAATGTGTTTGCACACTGGACTGGGTCTGCTTGTACGATGTTTTTCCATGCGTGTTGTACGTATTCGTTTTCAATCATGCATATTTTCAATGCTGGGAATGAAATCTCGATTTCGTCTCTCGTGTACGCGTCAGTAGCGATGGGTTTAGAAAAAAAATGCTTGATTTTCTGCCCGGTTTGATAGCAACAAGTTGCGAGGCAGCTTGTCAAAAGTAGACACCAAACAAACTTGATTTTAACGCTTTTTGTGGGATCAATTAACGTTTGTAATTCAGGAAATGATCCCTCGAACATCCAAAGACATGGCATTTGTTGTTGTACTGTTTTTCGGATTTTATACTTAATCGCAGCATTCCTCCTATTCATTGCAATCCTCATTGTGCAAATGCAAGAAATTTGAAATGTCTTGTTTAAAAACGTCCAAAAGCTTCTGTTTCTTTGACGTTACTTGGGAGTTTATTTGCGTATGATGAGACACGTCAATGGAATAAATAATCAGAAAATTACATACTCCTTACTTGGCAGTGCACCTAATTGATGGTTTCATCAAGTTTTCAACCAACAAACTGTATGTTCAAAGTAAATAATAATAATTATTATTTCTTAAACCAAATAAATTTTTAATTTGTTGACTTTTTAGAGACAACGATTTTTGTGAAAGCAAACCGGTTGAAATTATTATTTTAACTATTAGAAAATAAAAGAAATGAAAAAATATATAGAAAATATATATTTTTTACTTAGTAACAGTTGGTTAGATAACGAAACAATAAAAAATTACATATCTGTTAGGGAATTGTAGCAGAGCACACACTGGTTTTAGAGGTGTAGATCTTAGTCAGTTTTATTTCCATCCTGAGGGCATCAGTGTGGGGAGCAGTACACCCAAAGTGTACCTCAGTACCCGTACACGGTACATTGCATCAACATGACTGAGGTACTGGTACGTGATAATTTGGTCTGTTAGAATTGTACTGCGCTACCAGTAGATGGTAAATTCAGTCAGGTTTGGACTGGGTACAAATTTAGTACCGGGAAATCTGGATTGGTCGGGCCAGGGACAGGCTACGGTCGGCCCGCCACGGGCCACCGGGCCACGACAACCGAGAAATTCTCGGTATCCCGCCGGGCCAGTGCAGCACTGATTTCAGTCAATATGAAAGTACCGCGTGCGGTTGTACGATACTGGTACAAGAGTCTCGTATATTCTACCATTTTCCATTTTAAAAATTCAATTTTTATCAAAATAATTAAATAAAAAACAAATACATATTCAAATAAAATTAAGACACCAAAACATGAAATTCGTCTGTTTAGGCCCTAAATAGACGAATTTCACGTGTTTCGGTGTCCAATCGCACTGCATCATGGTTTAGTGAGATGTACCACGAGATGCATTGCAACACGGTACACGGAACTTTAGGATGCCCAAAGTACCGCGGTATAGGAACACGGTACTGTGAACCATTAAAAATAGTACCGCGTTACCAGTACACGGTACTTTGAGCCGGCCAAAATGTTCCACGGTACAAGCTGCGATACAGTACCATTTCCATGTATCGTGCCCAACATTGACAGTGGGCAAGGATGTGACGGGACCGGAAATTTTGCAAAACAGCAGAACGGCGGAACCTGGTGGAACCGATGGGTTTGTGGAAAACCCGGAATCACCAATGCTGTGGAACAGCGAAACAAGCAGAACTATTGTGACGCTGAACTAAGTTATCAGGCAAAATAAATATCAAAAACTGTTGTTACGTAATTAGGGGGTTGGGGGTTCGGGAATTTGTTACGACCATGTTAGAGGGGGGAGGGGGTCTAAAAATCCCAAATTTTGCGTTACGTAATTTATGGACTGCCCCAAAGAGCCGAAGTAGTAGAAAGGCTTAAGTAAGTATAGGGTTTCAAACAAATGTCATGTCAAGAAATAAAAATTTAAAAAATGAATAATTAAATTATAAATAATTTATTTTGATAATTTTTTTTTTCTATTTAGGACGAATTAAAAGACGAATTTTCTAAAAGTCTGCCGGACGTTTTCAAACCGTGGTCGAAATTTTTGGGAAAATCTAAATGGATATCCCGCGACACCGTAAGTGGACTGGAAAAAGGCGAGTTTCAAAATGGCGTAGAAAGTAAAGACATTTTTGTGATTCTAGTTGACTTATGTTGATTTCAATATCTATTAGACTTTTGATCATATCCACCTTGGACGTCCTAGGTTCCACTCAGAAATATAGGCTGTTTAGTAATTCAACAAAATGTATTTGTTTAAATAGAAATATATTAGTACAGCGGTGATATTTTAAAATTTAGTTTGGTTTTTTAGATCTAGAATGTTTAATAACCACAGACCTAAATACACTAGAGTGCGTACTGAGGGATTGTGGCTAAAAAGCTATGCTTACAGGTAGTGGCAACACTAAATTCTTTTTCACTTCCTGTCAATGTTATGGCTGCCTAAAATCAGCATACGCTCAAACATTCCGAACCATAGTTAGCAAATACTGCGTGGTATTGAATTGAATTGTGAGACATCTCAATCCCGATGTATTTATTTAAGTAAAACTAATAAATAAAAAACGACAAGAAACGATAAAATGAGGGGAAAATGAGAGAAAATCAAGAGAAACACGAAAAATAAGATTGAAATTGGTGGAGTAAGACGCAGAACAGGAAGTTGGAGAGCATTCATCCCAACATATATACATACACATTCCAGTAGTATTTAGGTCTGTGGTTTAACTTTTAATTTGATTTTTTAGTATGTTTAGATTTCTAATTTTAATATTCTTACTGCGAATATCTTTACGATTTCCAGTCTTGTTCTTTAATTCTGATGTAGCTTTCCTTAACTGGGAAAACTCCTGTTGCTGCTTTGAAAATCCCTTGACTAAATCTATTGTAGACACCTGCCCTTCTAATAGACAAAGAACTTGCCTTTTTCATTGTATCAACTTAGTTCCCCAACATTAAACTAATTCTAAATATTCTTCCATTCCTTAAAAATTACCTTTAGTGTCAGTTTCATCTGTATTTTAGATTGTAATGGTTTTTCCCATTTGCTGTTATCACTTTACCTATTCTAGACCCAGTTCTATTCTTCTTGTATCTATTGATCTGTGATGCTATTTCTGTCACCAACTAGACCAATGATGTCCAATGCATTATTCATATTTGACAAATACCATATTACCCCGCTTTAAGCCACATGCTGGTATAGTGTGAGTTTTACCGACATGCTGATAAGTCCCTTTTCGTGTAAGTGAGTACAAATTTTTTTCAATGAGAATTGAGCCAAAACAAGCATTAAAAGCATTTGTAAAATGTCCAAAATGTAGGAAATTGGCCTAAATTTCTATTAATTTTCTCAAATTTTAGTAATATTCATCAGAATATCAAGAAATCTCAAATTTCAGGCCCAAATTCCAACATAATTATTCTTCCGAGCTCTATTAAATGAAAAAAACAAAGAACCACGTTTGTCTTTGTACTGGCATGCCGGTATGAACTGGTTGACTTCAATTACAAAAACATGGTAAACCCATGTCCAACGCCATGTGGCTTAAAGTGGGGTAATGTGGTAAAGCCGTACCAGCAAATGGAAAAAAAAACATTATTACAATCTAAAATACAGATGAAATAGTGGAATGCATTTCATAATAAACCTTTAACAAAATGTATTGTACAATGCATTCTTAAGTGCATTGTGAAACTTAATGCATTCAAAATACCTTATATACATTGCACTGGGTGTTCTAGTATTAGATCAACGTGTTGTGACAGTCTATTTAGTAGTGATCTCAAAATATCACTAAAGGTTATCGTTTTATTTTGAAAGAAAGTTTTATTTATTTTAAAAAATATAGGCTACAGGAAATTTTCTCTAGGATATTTTAAGGAGTAAAAGTTGGTAAAAGTTGCATTTATGCTAGTACTGGTGCCAAGGGGGCTGCTATAGAGATCCAGTCAGCTAATTGCTTCACAGGAAATGCCATTTTCACAGGAAATGGAAAATAAGGAAAATCCTTACTATTTTGAGTAAGAAATATTATGTAATTCAAACAGAATTTAGCCCTTATAGGTTTTTGTGGGAATTGTGTAAAATTGAACACAAGAAATGCTACTTCCTGCAGAGGAAGGAATTCTCCTCAGTCTGAACCAAACCTTTGCATTGAAAACACCACATGAAACTGTCTTTGAAAAACACCAAACTTTATTGAAACAGTTAGTAGCAATGCTTGTTGTGTTGTGTAAGGTAAGTTTCTTTTGGGTTTTACTTTGGAATCAGTTTGAATTTTTTTTTCGAGGAAATAATTTAAGTTTGACGCTTTTTATCTTTCAAGTGTAGTTTATTAGTGTGTCGCACAAATGTATGTACATTGATGTAATATTGACATTTAGTTGTGAACAAGAAATTGGCCAATAAAGGCAGTATTATTTTGCCTGAATAAATTACTCATAGTTAACTGATTGTGGTTTCAATTGAATAAAAATTGGTGTACAAATTTTAAGTATTTTAAGAACAACTTATATTAAAAAACACATCTGAATCTGAATGCAAGTTTAAGTCTGTGTAGTTTATGGTTTTGGTTTTTGCTGCCACTCAAAAATCTTTTTTTCCATAATTCTTGCTGTACTCAATATTGACAGACCTAGTGATAAACTTAAAATGTTTCCGATGTCGCATATGAATGAGATAATGTCGTATTCAAGCCTGTCAATAAACATTTGAATTTTGCTCGTTTCAATGTAATGCCCCATTAAATTTATGTTTGGATTAGTGTTGAGTGTAGGGTAAGCCAAGCTCGAGTACTTGGATTCTTTGCACGGAATATGACATTGGCATTCATCTTTTACATTTGTGTTGAGAAATATCTTTTTGTAGATAGAATCAGTTGTTTTCGCCGAGTGAGATGTTTTGCACATGGGATGCTGCAGTTGATCAATGTACGGTAAACTGGAGAGAGAAAATTAGCCACAGTCAATGTACAAGCTGGTTTAGGAACTTTCATATTTTAGCTTTGAGTGTAGATATGCATACAAATATATACGGTCCAGCCATGTTATAACGAATCACAATGGACCCAAATAATCGATTTATTATAACGAAAGTTATAACACAATTTTTTAACATGGGGTCCTATGAATCACTAACCAACCAAGCCATTTTTAACTATTCTTTATAACAAGAAATTTGTCATATCTCAGTTCGTTACAACGAGGTTTGACCGTAATACTCAATGATATGTAAGTAACTTACTTACTATATCATTGGTAATACTATACCGGCATGTTATTTTTTCATTCATTTTTTTGCGGTAACATTGTCCTTTGCAAATATAGAAATCGTTTGCCGGCATACATTTTCGGATCGGTGTATTTATGCGATCAAACTAAAAAGAATTTAAAAAAAAAAGAATTTTTAAGTTAATTTGTAGGAGTAATAAATACACAATAGTGGCTTTTAAAAAGTAGTGTTTTAAGTGTTTTTGTAGACTGAACCCTGTGGACTGGACCCCGTGGACTGGACCCTGTGGACTGGATGCATTTTTTTGGCGCGCCCTCTCCCCCCCCCCTTTACACGGTACTGCTTGTGGTACTGGGAATGGCATCACCATGCTGAAGCAGAGTATGGTAATCGTAGATACAACTCCTTGCCAAAAAAATGGCAAATCCTTATTTTAGAAACTTTTAATATTTGAAATTTCTCAGAAACTATTTCTCACAAGTAAAAATGGTTTTAGGAGGATTTAAAGGAATGTTAGAGCTATCATTTCGTTGAAAGTTTTATGGAAAAAAATGAATAGTTAAGAGAAAAAAATTAAAAACTCCAAAAAGTGACAATTTACAATATTTCTCATAACTTGTAAACAGAATGAGATAAAATTAAAAACTAAACAGATTTGAGACCGTCTATATCCCAGAAAACTTTTCTAAATTGGATGTATGGGTCTCCAAAGCCCTCAAAAAAAGGCGTAATGGAGCTATGTAAAGGGGTTGACAACAACTATTTTTCGAAAAATTGTGGCAAGCACAACTGTTGACGAATCAAAATGAAAATTTAGCATTGAAGCATTATTGTGTCGTACTTATAACATGTTATAGTTATGACTTGATTCGTCAACAGTTGTGCTGGCCACAATTTTTCGAAAAATAGTTGTTGTCAACCCCTTTACATAGCTCCATTACGCCTTTTTTTGAGGGCTTTGGAGACCCATACATCCAATTTAGAAAAGTTTCCTGGGATATAGACGGTCTCAAATCTGTTTAGTTTTTAATTTTATCTCATTCTGTTTACAAGTTATGAGAAATATTGTAAATTGTCACTTTTTGGAGTTTTTAATTTTTTTCTCTTTAACTACCGTATTTTACCGAATAAGAGTCGCCCTTGAATTGTAGTCGCCCTCGAATACGAGCCGCGACTAAGAGAGGCGACTTGAAATAAGAACTGCCCTCGAATAGTAGCCGCGGCTTATGTTACGTTCAATGAACGTAACATTGACATTGGCCGCTATTTGAAGTAAAAGCCGCCCCCGATTTGGAGCCGAGGCTCAAAGTGCCCGTTTTGAATAAGAGCCGCGGCTCTTATTTGGTAAAATACGGTATTCATTTTTTTCCATAAAACTTTTAACGAAATGATAGCTCTAACAATCCTTTAAATCCTCCTAAAACCATTTTTACTTGTGAGAAATAGTTTCTGAGAAATTTCAAATATTAAAAGTTTCAAAAATAGGGATACGCCATTTTTTGGCAAGGAGTTGTGTTTCTCACTTTTATCATACGATAGCTGACAAATGTTACATATCCTCTTTCCGTAGGTAGTATCTCCTTTGAAGTTAAATCCAAATCATGGTCGTCTCGAGTAGTTGTGAAAAACTTTGAGAATAAATGAAATTAATATGAAATAAAATTTCTGATTAAAGTGCTCTTTTACCTCATAGAAATGGCCACATAAAATGAGTGGAGCATTGTAGTACGAAGCCAAAAACATTGTGGCTAGACCATTGAATGGTACGTCATCTTTAGAAAGTCAAAACATTTTAATCAGATAATTGACAAATACAGAAATTGCTAGACACACCAATTAAGAATTGTGTACACATTCCACTTGTTGTATTTATTTTAGCCTTCGAATACTTTACCTGCAAAAAGATTACATTTATAATACAGTCATTATAATGAACCACACAACATTTATAATACAGTCAAACCGCGATATAACGAATTTTTGAAGGGAAACTTCTTTGGGTGCTAGAGATCGAAGTGATTCTGATACTGAATGTCACAAAAAGCAATACGGGAATAACTATTGACAATGTGTGTGCGTAGAAGTGTGCATGGTGGTGTGAATGTTAACCTGCCCAGTAGTGTGCGCAGTATCACATTTTTTGGGACATTACCATCCAAACCGTAAAGAACTGATGATAAAACAAACAAATGCGCACAGAAATAAATATAAAAAATTAAATTATAAAATTACAAATTTTATGTTTGATTTTAATTTTAAAGTTTAGTACTCATAAGCAGTTTCTTACGTAAGAAACCAGTCTGCCCACAGAAGTTTTGCCTACAGAAAAACTGGTACTCACAAATTTTATTCCAGTCTTGGAATGTCTGTGAGATATGTTCTGTGACATAAAAAATTAACTTTCTGGCATGTCGAGGCAACGGAAAGCTGATCTTCGTTTCCAGGCACAGAAAGTGTGGCACAGAAAGTAGCGATCGGTCTTGACAATTTGTGATCGGTCGTAATTTTTTTTAATCGGTTTCAAATATGGCAGCAATCAGTTCTGCCAACAAATGCAAACAACTGTATATTCTATTTATACAAATAGATCATCAGTTTAGAAATAAAATTAAAAATTAAAAACAAGCTAGCAATTCTATTCATCCCAAGTCTGAAAGTAGCTGTAAAATCTTTTATTGCCATCCATCTTGTTTATTTTTGTTTGGCCATTCACCATTTCTTTTCTCTTTCATAAGGCTGTGAGTACCATAAAAAGTGACAGACTGGCACATGTTCGGATAGGCTTTTCTGTCAAGTCTATACACACAGAAAAGTCTGTCGGCATACACTTCTGTTAGCAGATGATCTTATGAGTACTAAGCTTTAGACATGATTTTTTAAGATTTGAAGTTATGCTTCTATTGTGTGGTCGGATGCACTTATTTTTTTGTTATAATGGATACTTAAAAACACCGTAATAAAAAATTTTGACATAATGAACTTTTATTATAACAAATCGATTTTTTTGGATTTCTTGCAATTCGTTATAACGAGACTCGACTGTATGACTATCCCATTACCAAACCCTGTGAGATTTCAGTTTCTGAAGTGTAAGACTTTTCCCATAGTTCTTCTATTGTGAGCTTTTCATTTTTTAGATCTAATAGACTCAATAGATGAATAGGACAATCAGTTTGACTGAGATTGTTTTCCTCAACATATATCTCCTCTAACGCCAAATCACCCACTACACAAGCTGTTATGTTCGGAAAGCTTACATTAGCTTCATCCAAGATTGCAATGTTAATTCGTATGGGATATGCAATGTAAGTCATAAATTTGAAATAGATGATAACCGAAAATAGAGCGGTGCAACCGAGATAAACAACATTGAGCAATATGTTTTGAATGTGGCTGTGAATTGGCTCGCTTTTTAGCAGGACAGATGAGAAATGGCTTTTCTTCTTTTGGAGGTAATGGCACACTTTGAGCTGAATTTTTCTATCTTTTGATGATGTTGCATTATGTTTTTGATAATTGATGATTAATGTTATCAAATCCAAAACAGCAGGTATTGACATTCCAAGGTAAAGACCAATATTTCCAGCTGCATCAATGAGTAGATCGAGAAATCCATAAGCAAATCTTTCTTCAATAACATGAATGACGTTTGATGCTGCTTCACTTTGGCGTTCTACCAATGGGGCATCTGATGTAGTAACTGTGTAGAATTTTAACTCTTCGTCTATTTGAGTGCACATTCTGCTACACGAGCAATTTAATTCTGTATTTATTCTAAGTAGTTTCTGAGAAATGTCCAGGTACAGCATCTCTGTTTCAAATGAACTATTGCACAAGTCGCCTGCTTTTCCACTCATAAATGGCAATCTGTAGTTATGAATAAATGAAAAAGATTTTACCATGTATGGAAATAAATTGGTGGAATTTTCAAAAAGGTTTAAATTTATTCCCCTGAAAAGTAACTTTACACTCTAAAGATGTAAATTTACTCCCCTTTAGTAGCGTTATATCTTGATCTGTGGAAAAAATAATAATGTTTTAAGAGGAACACTATTTTTAATTTGCTGTACTTAAAGCCACCATTTTCCTTTGTGCATGAGATCTTTTAGAAATTTATTTTAATTTTTGCCCACACTCAGATTTGAAACCAGTTCCCTTTATTTTGTAGGCCCAGCATCCGTTCCAGAATTAAGTAACTGATATCACATGATATAGGTAATTCATGCGCACATAACCACATGTTCAGTGGGTTTTACCACTGATGGCGCCTCATAATATATAGCCTCATTGTATTCTGGGATGACACCAGGTAAAAACATGCTTATAATATTCGAAAAGCAATGCATGAAACATGATTGCTGTCATCCAATCAGCGCACAGAACAACGAATCAATAGGAAATAACACACGGATAAGTTTCCACGTTATTTTTGAGGATTTACGGTATCGACAATGTAACATCCAACCGCCGCAATGTTATAACACGTCGAAAAAACGTACTGTACATAGCGGCATCGCATGAGATTACATATCTCGTATGTGATCCAATCAGCGATCAGTGTCATTAATCAGTGATAAATAATACACGCGATATTCGTACACGCGATAGTACACGTCGCATGTAACGAAACGAATCCTGTTGCACGACACCTATATTTGTACACGTGACGTAGCGTGTACGAATTACGGCACAATTCGTTCCCGCGAAGTGAGATAGTATTCCTATACGCGACATATATATATCCCTTATAATATTTAAGCTTTGTATATTTTATAATAAAACGCTTGTAATTATTCAACTGTACTTCTTGTTTTGTGTGTCCATATTTCCTACAGTAATCCGTGATTCATGCTTATATCTTACTTATTTAATATTGCTTTGTATCTACAAGTATAAGTCAGTAATTGCGTTCAAAAACTCTAAAACTCCTCGTTTCTGTCGTTTCGTGTCGATACGTGCGACGTTATTAATAGGAATGGTGTCAAACGTATCCACACGAAACAACAGAAACGAGGCGTTTTAGAGTTTTTGAATGCCCCAGTCCAGCTTGAAGCTCATCTGCAGAATGAGTATTTTCGGCTGGATCCACCAGGTAATGGATTTAGCCGAAAACATTCATTCTGCAGGTGAGCTTCAAGCTGGACTGGAATTTTTTTTATGTCCAAAGTGATCTCCCACCTGCAAGGTTGTTGACTGTAAAAATTTTCTAGGCATTTCTTGTGGCATTGGTTAAAATCCTTTTCGTCAATGCATGGATTAGACGAGGTATTCAAAAATATGAACTGAAAATTTATAAATGCATACAAAAATATGAAGACTTTGCGACGATTGTAAAACCGTATTAGGTTATAATCTGTTAATACATGGTGCTGTTAATAAAAAGCGTGTAGCTCAAATGAATCACAAGAATTATAATTAATTCTTTAGTACGTAAGTTATAAGTAAATATATTTTATTTACTAAGTTGCTCAGCATTTATTATTAACTACAGTCAAAGCTGCGTAGCCCGGACATAGCACCGACCGGACAGCTGTGTGGACCGGACATTTTAGAGGTCCAGATTTGGTCCTAACCTATTCCCAGCAATACTAAATCCCCTCTTCCATCCGGACAGCCTTTTAGTCCGGACAACTTTCTGAGACCCGTCCTATGTCCGGGCTACGCAGCTTTGACTGTATAATCGAATCAATATCATAATAATAACTACTAAATTACCGTATATCTTCCAATAGCGCCCCAGTGCGCTATTTGCCAAATTTTATTTTATCCCGCGCGCAATTGGAGGCCCGCGCGGTGTTAGAGGCCGCGGGTTATTTATACGTTCAGAAAACCCGGCATTGGCCAATTGGCCGATGCTGGGTTTTTTGAACATATTTGAACGAAAAACAGCAAAAAAGTGGCACAAATGAAACGTTTTTTATACGTTTCGATAATTTTCGGCCGAAACGTATGCAAAACGTTTCGCCCCCGCGAGTTGTTGGAGGTCCGCGCTCTATTGACACCGCGGACTTTTCCTCCGCGCGTTGTTAGAGGTCCGCGGGCAAATGGAGACCCGCGGACAAATGGAAGATATACGGTATACTTACTTGATAAAAAGTACCAATTGGGTTCTTTTGGACCTAGTCTACTGCAAGGTCCGCACTAGCTAATCCCAATGTGACCTGTGAATCCATGGATTCTGATGTCCGATTGGCTACTCCTAATCTCTTTTGTATTCAAAAGCGATATAAACTCTCGATTTTCACCGGAGCTTCGCTTTTTGTTTGTTTGATCTATTCATTAAGCCCTGACAGCTGACAGATTCTCTGTTGCTGTCAATACACCGCCTATAGACAGACTGATGCGGGAAGATAAATTCCGGTTCTTGATCACGCGATCAAACCAACCATTATGGCTCTAAGGCGGATGGAGACCTTTCCGAATTCTTGCGCATTCATTGCCATGTAGCCAAGATTGGCCATGTAATGTTGTTGTGACAATGCCGCGAAGCCAGCCCTATTTCTCGGCCTGCCCGGACACTCAACCAGTTGATGCTGCCCATTTACACGTGTTAGAACACCCAATACATGTACAGAAATAAATCTATTCATGTGATATCGTCGTAAGTCTTATTATTATTCTGCACTGAATTGTACAGAATGCTGCAATCCGGGTTTTTATCACGCTTATTTCTAATAAATAAGCCTGAAACCGCAGGTGAATGCTATAAAAAGACTTATATCGCGGCCGAAAATTATCTAGGGTTAATTTTATGAAGAATAAAAGACACAGTTTTATTATTTCAAATGCACACTTTTTATTTATCAATTATACAATAAAAAACACTATTAAAATACGAGAATATTGAGAATAAAAGCGACAAGTCGCGAAATAATGAGTGAAAGAACAATGGTAAGTCTCGTAACGAGTGTTACGAGACAAAAGCGTCAAAATGGCGCTTTACAACTCAAGTTGTTGGGAAGACGGTTGCCTTCCTCGTAACTCACGAACGATGGTCCTTGGACGATGGGTCTCGTGAGCTCTTCTGCTCGACGTACGACGGCTCGTAGGCGGTGGTTCACGCGGGCAGGCGTCCGGCTGGCGTTCGATGGCGGTGGCAAGTGTTCGCGCACTTGCGACGATGATGGTTCACGTCACTCGGGAACTTCTACTTCTGTAGCTGAAATTAGCGGCGGCTAATTTAAGCTGGATTGCTGGCTTTGTAGGTTGGTGCACAAAGATAGCAGGCGAAACTGGAATTCACACGGTCCTCTGTCAATACTTTTCTTTGGGAGCAAAAGCAGTGATGTTGAGGTTTGTGTGTATTATTTCAGAGTCCCGATTGAAGCTAGGGCGCGAGCCCGGCACGCTTCAATATTGCGCAGATAATCTGCGCAATTAGCTAAAACTGGTGCAACAAAGGATTATTGCACCATAATGCCAATATTGCACCATAACTGCCAATTGCCGTTTTCACCCCAGACAACCTGAGGTGATATGGTGCCTAGGGAAGATTCCTTCCCTCGGTCACATGATCTGACTTGGCGTGTGCCAAGTCAAATTAATTAGGAAATAATTAATATTTTACTTCCTAAGTGGTGAAACAATTCGAGATCACCACAAGAATAATAATAAGACTTACGACGCACAATTTAGCTTATCTCGCGTAGGTTATTATTTATTGGTAATGTGTTAGGTTTAATGTTATATAATTGAGTAGAAACTTGAATATGGTTTAATTGGATCATCATTGCATACATCTTCTTACATCGAGTAGCAACATCATAGGTGAAACAAAAGAAGTGGTGGCGCCAAAAAACAATTGCGCATCACCACGTGACATCTCAAAAAACTAACTAGCCTCAGTCGAGGTACATATCAAATACCGGTACACATTAATACAAATCATCACAACATTTATCTCATAATGGTCAGATAATACGATAATATTATCTACCAAAGGTAGAATCGTCACAACTTTGCAAATATTTATTGTTATTCAATATGACGTAATCGTAAACTCTGCCATTAGATTTGATTCAATTATTAAATGGAATGATTACGGTAAATACCTTTTGTAAACTAAATTTACTTCTTACTACTTCGTCTGCGTTTGACGTTTTTGCTCCTTGAGATCCACCTGGAATAGTTGACAGATACTAAAAATTTAACGAGTTTTAAAGTTTGCAATTTGCTTTTGGCAGTATATAGTCAATATACTTACGACAAGTGTGCTTGGTTGACATAATTCCGGTCGATTAAACCACATTTTGAATTTGCCCAACATGTTTCGCCCCGAAACGTTTTCTAGAAAACATCAAATGATTCTGTAGTACAAGTTTGTTGCAGTTAACAGTACTTTGTATATCATAATTTACCAACTGTTATCACACTACAGGTTCCCCACATGGACAATTCATTCCTTACTGTAACTTTTGGTTTGTTTGTTGCTTTCTGCATTAGAACACTGCTTTTTTATAATTAAGTTGTGAAAATAAATGAAGTTTTTCTTACCGAGATAAATTCAGTTTTGTTTACTGCAGAAAAATCAATATTCCACAATGCAGACAAGTTGACATTTTCATTCCCAACTAACCCGAACAAAGTATTCGCGCACAGGCGTAGTTCTTCTTCTGAGATGTTTTTCCATGCGTGTCGTACGTATGGGTTTTCAGTCGTGCATATTTTCAATGCTGGGAATGAAATCTCGATTTCGTCTTTCGTGTACGCGTCAGTAGCGATGGGTTTAGAAAAAAAATGCTTGATTTTCTGCCCGGTTTGATAGCAACAAATTGCGAGGCAGCTTGTTAAAAGTAGACACCAAACAAACTTGATTTTAGCGTTTTTTGTAGGATCAATTAACGTTTGTAATTCAGGAAATGATCCCTCGAACATCCAGAGACGTGGCATTTGTTGTTGTACTGTTTTTCGGATTTTATACTTAATCGCAGCATTCCTCCTATTCATTGCAATCCTCATTGTGCAAATGCTAGAAATTTGAAATGTCTTGGTTAATAACGCCCAAAAGCTTCTGTTTGTTTGACGTTACTTGGGAGTTTATTTGTGTGTGAGACTCGTCAATGGAATAAATAAGGATGAACTAAACGTCAGGTGTCAGGCGTCAGGTGTCAGCTGTCAGGCCCCTATCTATTCAGGACTAACCCTTAGGCGTCAGGCATCAGGCGTCTGATTCTCTTTTTTCACCAAAACTAAACGTCAGGTGTCAGGCGTCGGATGTCAGGTGTCAGGCCCCTGACTATCCTGGACTGTCAGGCGTTAGGTGTCAGGTGTCAGGCCTCTGACTATTCCGGACTGTCAGATGTCAGGTGTCAGGCATCTAAATCTCCATTGCCACCAAAACTAAACGTCAGGTGTCAGGAAATTACATACTTGGCAGTGTAGCAAATTGATGGTTTGATCAAGTTTTCAGCCAATTACTGTATGTTCAAATTAAATAATAAAAATATATATGCAATATTGATTAGAATGTTTATTTATAATTATTATTTCTTAAACTAAATGAATTTTTAATTTGTTGACTTTTTAGAGACGACGATTTTTGTGGAAGCAAACCAGTTGAAATTATTATTTTAACTATTAGAAAAAATAGAAATTAAAAAATATATAGAAAATATATTTTTTTTCCTTAATAACGGTTTGTTAGATAACGAAACAATAAAGAATTGCATTTCTGTTAGAGAATTGTAGCAGAGCACACTGGTTTTAGGGGTGTAGATTTTAGGCACAGGAGGTCTGTGATCTGACTCAGTTTTCTTTCCATCCTGAGGGCATCAGTGTGGGGCACAGTACATCCAAAGTGTACCTTAGTACCCGTACACGATACATTGCATCGAAAGTACTGAGGAACTGGTACGTGATAATTTGGTTTGTTAGAATTGTACTGCGCTACGGTAACTTGAAGGACTATTTGGATCGATTTGAGGTAAAATTTTAACCGATTTATTTTTTTTGTATAAAAGTTTTAACATTTGCATTTAACCATTGCGGAGTACATGAAGAGCGAGAAGTTCCTCAAGAATCCCATCAACAACAAAATGGCAAAATTCGGCGCCGAATAATCGATTTTTTTAATTTGAATGATTAAATTTGAATTAATTTTGTATTTTAGGCACTGATTGTGACGTATTTTTGTTAGAAATTTGCAGAAATAAACATAATTTGAGTTAAAAGAAAATTATTATCGAGTAATGAATAATTCAGCAGTATTGGTGCTTGTTACTATCTCGGTCGCGAGGTGGCGCACACTACTATGTCCATTGTCTCCACGTTACGATAAATCGAAATGTTGCATTGATTTGGGCTCAGGTAAGGGTTAGTTCCACCTTGGACGTCCTAGGTTCCACTCAGAAATGTAGGCTGTTTAGTAATTCAACAAAATGTATTTGTTTAAATAGAAATATATTAGTACAGCGGTGATATTTTAAAATTTAGTTTGGTTTTTTAGATTTAGAATGTTTAATAACCACAGACCTTAATCCACTAGAATGCGTACTGAGGGATTGTGGGTAAGAAGCTATGCTTACGGGTAGTGGCAACACTAAATTCTTTTTCACTTCAGGTCAATGTTATGGCTGCCTAAAATCAGCTTACGCACAAACATTCCGGACCATAGTTAGAAAATACTGTGTGGTATTGAATTGAATTGTGAGACATCTCAAACCCGATGTATGTATTTAAATAAAACTAATAAATAAAAAACTAGAAGAAACGAAAAATGAGGGGAAAATGAGAGAAAATCAAGAGAAACACGAAAAATAGGATTGAAATTGGTGGAGTAAGACGCAGAACAGGAAGTTGGAGAGCATTCATCCCAACATATATACATACACATTCCAGTAGTATTTAGGTCTGTGGTTTAACTTTTAATTTGATTTTTTAGTATGTTTAGATTTCTAATTTTAATATTCTTACTGCGAATATCTTTACGATTTCCAGTCTTGTTCTTTAATTCTGATGTAGCTTTCCTTAACTGGGAAAACTCCTGTTGCTGCTTTGAAAATCCCTTGACTAAATCTATTGTAGACACCTGCCCTTCTAATAGACAAAGAACTTGCCTTTTTCATTGTATCAACTTAGTTCCCCAACATTAAACTAATTCTAAATATTCTTCCATTCCTTAAAAATTACCTTTAGTGTCAGTTTCATCTGTATTTTAGATTGTAATGGTTTTTCCCATTTGCTGTTATCACTTTACCTATTCTAGACCCAGTTCTATTCTTCTTGTATCTATTGATCTGTGATGCTATTTCTGTCACCAACTAGACCAATGATGTCCAATGCATTATTCATATTTGACAAATACCATATTACCCCGCTTTAAGCCACATGCTGGTATAGTGTGAGTTTTACCGACATGCTGATAAGTCCCTTTTCGTGTAAGTGAGTACAAATTTTTTTCAATGAGAATTGAGCCAAAACAAGCATTAAAAGCATTTGTAAAATGTCCAAAATGTAGGAAATTGGCCTAAATTTCTATTAATTTTCTCAAATTTTAGTAATATTCATCAGAATATCAAGAAATCTCAAATTTCAGGCCCAAATTCCAACATAATTATTCTTCCGAGCTCTATTAAATGAAAAAAACAAAGAACCACGTTTGTCTTTGTACTGGCATGCCGGTATGAACTGGTTGACTTCAATTACAAAAACATGGTAAACCCATGTCCAACGCCATGTGGCTTAAAGTGGGGTAATGTGGTAAAGCCGTACCAGCAAATGGAAAAAAAAACATTATTACAATCTAAAATACAGATGAAATAGTGGAATGCATTTCATAATAAACCTTTAACAAAATGTATTGTACAATGCATTCTTAAGTGCATTGTGAAACTTAATGCATTCAAAATACCTTATATACATTGCACTGGGTGTTCTAGTATTAGATCAACGTGTTGTGACAGTCTATTTAGTAGTGATCTCAAAATATCACTAAAGGTTATCGTTTTATTTTGAAAGAAAGTTTTATTTATTTTAAAAAATATAGGCTACAGGAAATTTTCTCTAGGATATTTTAAGGAGTAAAAGTTGGTAAAAGTTGCATTTATGCTAGTACTGGTGCCAAGGGGGCTGCTATAGAGATCCAGTCAGCTAATTGCTTCACAGGAAATGCCATTTTCACAGGAAATGGAAAATAAGGAAAATCCTTACTATTTTGAGTAAGAAATATTATGTAATTCAAACAGAATTTAGCCCTTATAGGTTTTTGTGGGAATTGTGTAAAATTGAACACAAGAAATGCTACTTCCTGCAGAGGAAGGAATTCTCCTCAGTCTGAACCAAACCTTTGCATTGAAAACACCACATGAAACTGTCTTTGAAAAACACCAAACTTTATTGAAACAGTTAGTAGCAATGCTTGTTGTGTTGTGTAAGGTAAGTTTCTTTTGGGTTTTACTTTGGAATCAGTTTGAATTTTTTTTTCGAGGAAATAATTTAAGTTTGACGCTTTTTATCTTTCAAGTGTAGTTTATTAGTGTGTCGCACAAATGTATGTACATTGATGTAATATTGACATTTAGTTGTGAACAAGAAATTGGCCAATAAAGGCAGTATTATTTTGCCTGAATAAATTACTCATAGTTAACTGATTGTGGTTTCAATTGAATAAAAATTGGTGTACAAATTTTAAGTATTTTAAGAACAACTTATATTAAAAAACACATCTGAATCTGAATGCAAGTTTAAGTCTGTGTAGTTTATGGTTTTGGTTTTTGCTGCCACTCAAAAATCTTTTTTTCCATAATTCTTGCTGTACTCAATATTGACAGACCTAGTGATAAACTTAAAATGTTTCCGATGTCGCATATGAATGAGATAATGTCGTATTCAAGCCTGTCAATAAACATTTGAATTTTGCTCGTTTCAATGTAATGCCCCATTAAATTTATGTTTGGATTAGTGTTGAGTGTAGGGTAAGCCAAGCTCGAGTACTTGGATTCTTTGCACGGAATATGACATTGGCATTCATCTTTTACATTTGTGTTGAGAAATATCTTTTTGTAGATAGAATCAGTTGTTTTCGCCGAGTGAGATGTTTTGCACATGGGATGCTGCAGTTGATCAATGTACGGTAAACTGGAGAGAGAAAATTAGCCACAGTCAATGTACAAGCTGGTTTAGGAACTTTCATATTTTAGCTTTGAGTGTAGATATGCATACAAATATATACGGTCCAGCCATGTTATAACGAATCACAATGGACCCAAATAATCGATTTATTATAACGAAAGTTATAACACAATTTTTTAACATGGGGTCCTATGAATCACTAACCAACCAAGCCATTTTTAACTATTCTTTATAACAAGAAATTTGTCATATCTCAGTTCGTTACAACGAGGTTTGACCGTAATACTCAATGATATGTAAGTAACTTACTTACTATATCATTGGTAATACTATACCGGCATGTTATTTTTTCATTCATTTTTTTGCGGTAACATTGTCCTTTGCAAATATAGAAATCGTTTGCCGGCATACATTTTCGGATCGGTGTATTTATGCGATCAAACTAAAAAGAATTTAAAAAAAAAAGAATTTTTAAGTTAATTTGTAGGAGTAATAAATACACAATAGTGGCTTTTAAAAAGTAGTGTTTTAAGTGTTTTTGTAGACTGAACCCTGTGGACTGGACCCCGTGGACTGGACCCTGTGGACTGGATGCATTTTTTTGGCGCGCCCTCTCCCCCCCCCCTTTACACGGTACTGCTTGTGGTACTGGGAATGGCATCACCATGCTGAAGCAGAGTATGGTAATCGTAGATACAACTCCTTGCCAAAAAAATGGCAAATCCTTATTTTAGAAACTTTTAATATTTGAAATTTCTCAGAAACTATTTCTCACAAGTAAAAATGGTTTTAGGAGGATTTAAAGGAATGTTAGAGCTATCATTTCGTTGAAAGTTTTATGGAAAAAAATGAATAGTTAAGAGAAAAAAATTAAAAACTCCAAAAAGTGACAATTTACAATATTTCTCATAACTTGTAAACAGAATGAGATAAAATTAAAAACTAAACAGATTTGAGACCGTCTATATCCCAGAAAACTTTTCTAAATTGGATGTATGGGTCTCCAAAGCCCTCAAAAAAAGGCGTAATGGAGCTATGTAAAGGGGTTGACAACAACTATTTTTCGAAAAATTGTGGCAAGCACAACTGTTGACGAATCAAAATGAAAATTTAGCATTGAAGCATTATTGTGTCGTACTTATAACATGTTATAGTTATGACTTGATTCGTCAACAGTTGTGCTGGCCACAATTTTTCGAAAAATAGTTGTTGTCAACCCCTTTACATAGCTCCATTACGCCTTTTTTTGAGGGCTTTGGAGACCCATACATCCAATTTAGAAAAGTTTCCTGGGATATAGACGGTCTCAAATCTGTTTAGTTTTTAATTTTATCTCATTCTGTTTACAAGTTATGAGAAATATTGTAAATTGTCACTTTTTGGAGTTTTTAATTTTTTTCTCTTTAACTACCGTATTTTACCGAATAAGAGTCGCCCTTGAATTGTAGTCGCCCTCGAATACGAGCCGCGACTAAGAGAGGCGACTTGAAATAAGAACTGCCCTCGAATAGTAGCCGCGGCTTATGTTACGTTCAATGAACGTAACATTGACATTGGCCGCTATTTGAAGTAAAAGCCGCCCCCGATTTGGAGCCGAGGCTCAAAGTGCCCGTTTTGAATAAGAGCCGCGGCTCTTATTTGGTAAAATACGGTATTCATTTTTTTCCATAAAACTTTTAACGAAATGATAGCTCTAACAATCCTTTAAATCCTCCTAAAACCATTTTTACTTGTGAGAAATAGTTTCTGAGAAATTTCAAATATTAAAAGTTTCAAAAATAGGGATACGCCATTTTTTGGCAAGGAGTTGTGTTTCTCACTTTTATCATACGATAGCTGACAAATGTTACATATCCTCTTTCCGTAGGTAGTATCTCCTTTGAAGTTAAATCCAAATCATGGTCGTCTCGAGTAGTTGTGAAAAACTTTGAGAATAAATGAAATTAATATGAAATAAAATTTCTGATTAAAGTGCTCTTTTACCTCATAGAAATGGCCACATAAAATGAGTGGAGCATTGTAGTACGAAGCCAAAAACATTGTGGCTAGACCATTGAATGGTACGTCATCTTTAGAAAGTCAAAACATTTTAATCAGATAATTGACAAATACAGAAATTGCTAGACACACCAATTAAGAATTGTGTACACATTCCACTTGTTGTATTTATTTTAGCCTTCGAATACTTTACCTGCAAAAAGATTACATTTATAATACAGTCATTATAATGAACCACACAACATTTATAATACAGTCAAACCGCGATATAACGAATTTTTGAAGGGAAACTTCTTTGGGTGCTAGAGATCGAAGTGATTCTGATACTGAATGTCACAAAAAGCAATACGGGAATAACTATTGACAATGTGTGTGCGTAGAAGTGTGCATGGTGGTGTGAATGTTAACCTGCCCAGTAGTGTGCGCAGTATCACATTTTTTGGGACATTACCATCCAAACCGTAAAGAACTGATGATAAAACAAACAAATGCGCACAGAAATAAATATAAAAAATTAAATTATAAAATTACAAATTTTATGTTTGATTTTAATTTTAAAGTTTAGTACTCATAAGCAGTTTCTTACGTAAGAAACCAGTCTGCCCACAGAAGTTTTGCCTACAGAAAAACTGGTACTCACAAATTTTATTCCAGTCTTGGAATGTCTGTGAGATATGTTCTGTGACATAAAAAATTAACTTTCTGGCATGTCGAGGCAACGGAAAGCTGATCTTCGTTTCCAGGCACAGAAAGTGTGGCACAGAAAGTAGCGATCGGTCTTGACAATTTGTGATCGGTCGTAATTTTTTTTAATCGGTTTCAAATATGGCAGCAATCAGTTCTGCCAACAAATGCAAACAACTGTATATTCTATTTATACAAATAGATCATCAGTTTAGAAATAAAATTAAAAATTAAAAACAAGCTAGCAATTCTATTCATCCCAAGTCTGAAAGTAGCTGTAAAATCTTTTATTGCCATCCATCTTGTTTATTTTTGTTTGGCCATTCACCATTTCTTTTCTCTTTCATAAGGCTGTGAGTACCATAAAAAGTGACAGACTGGCACATGTTCGGATAGGCTTTTCTGTCAAGTCTATACACACAGAAAAGTCTGTCGGCATACACTTCTGTTAGCAGATGATCTTATGAGTACTAAGCTTTAGACATGATTTTTTAAGATTTGAAGTTATGCTTCTATTGTGTAGTCGGATGCACTTATTTTTTTGTTATAATGGATACTTAAAAACACCGTAATAAAAAATTTTGACATAATGAACTTTTATTATAACAAATCGATTTTTTTGGATTTCTTGCAATTCGTTATAACGAGACTCGACTGTATGACTATCCCATTACCAAACCCTGTGAGATTTCAGTTTCTGAAGTGTAAGACTTTTCCCATAGTTCTTCTATTGTGAGCTTTTCATTTTTTAGATCTAATAGACTCAATAGATGAATAGGACAATCAGTTTGACTGAGATTGTTTTCCTCAACATATATCTCCTCTAACGCCAAATCACCCACTACACAAGCTGTTATGTTCGGAAAGCTTACATTAGCTTCATCCAAGATTGCAATGTTAATTCGTATGGGATATGCAATGTAAGTCATAAATTTGAAATAGATGATAACCGAAAATAGAGCGGTGCAACCGAGATAAACAACATTGAGCAATATGTTTTGAATGTGGCTGTGAATTGGCTCGCTTTTTAGCAGGACAGATGAGAAATGGCTTTTCTTCTTTTGGAGGTAATGGCACACTTTGAGCTGAATTTTTCTATCTTTTGATGATGTTGCATTATGTTTTTGATAATTGATGATTAATGTTATCAAATCCAAAACAGCAGGTATTGACATTCCAAGGTAAAGACCAATATTTCCAGCTGCATCAATGAGTAGATCGAGAAATCCATAAGCAAATCTTTCTTCAATAACATGAATGACGTTTGATGCTGCTTCACTTTGGCGTTCTACCAATGGGGCATCTGATGTAGTAACTGTGTAGAATTTTAACTCTTCGTCTATTTGAGTGCACATTCTGCTACACGAGCAATTTAATTCTGTATTTATTCTAAGTAGTTTCTGAGAAATGTCCAGGTACAGCATCTCTGTTTCAAATGAACTATTGCACAAGTCGCCTGCTTTTCCACTCATAAATGGCAATCTGTAGTTATGAATAAATGAAAAAGATTTTACCATGTATGGAAATAAATTGGTGGAATTTTCAAAAAGGTTTAAATTTATTCCCCTGAAAAGTAACTTTACACTCTAAAGATGTAAATTTACTCCCCTTTAGTAGCGTTATATCTTGATCTGTGGAAAAAATAATAATGTTTTAAGAGGAACACTATTTTTAATTTGCTGTACTTAAAGCCACCATTTTCCTTTGTGCATGAGATCTTTTAGAAATTTATTTTAATTTTTGCCCACACTCAGATTTGAAACCAGTTCCCTTTATTTTGTAGGCCCAGCATCCGTTCCAGAATTAAGTAACTGATATCACATGATATAGGTAATTCATGCGCACATAACCACATGTTCAGTGGGTTTTACCACTGATGGCGCCTCATAATATATAGCCTCATTGTATTCTGGGATGACACCAGGTAAAAACATGCTTATAATATTCGAAAAGCAATGCATGAAACATGATTGCTGTCATCCAATCAGCGCACAGAACAACGAATCAATAGGAAATAACACACGGATAAGTTTCCACGTTATTTTTGAGGATTTACGGTATCGACAATGTAACATCCAACCGCCGCAATGTTATAACACGTCGAAAAAACGTACTGTACATAGCGGCATCGCATGAGATTACATATCTCGTATGTGATCCAATCAGCGATCAGTGTCATTAATCAGTGATAAATAATACACGCGATATTCGTACACGCGATAGTACACGTCGCATGTAACGAAACGAATCCTGTTGCACGACACCTATATTTGTACACGTGACGTAGCGTGTACGAATTACGGCACAATTCGTTCCCGCGAAGTGAGATAGTATTCCTATACGCGACATATATATATCCCTTATAATATTTAAGCTTTGTATATTTTATAATAAAACGCTTGTAATTATTCAACTGTACTTCTTGTTTTGTGTGTCCATATTTCCTACAGTAATCCGTGATTCATGCTTATATCTTACTTATTTAATATTGCTTTGTATCTACAAGTATAAGTCAGTAATTGCGTTCAAAAACTCTAAAACTCCTCGTTTCTGTCGTTTCGTGTCGATACGTGCGACGTTATTAATAGGAATGGTGTCAAACGTATCCACACGAAACAACAGAAACGAGGCGTTTTAGAGTTTTTGAATGCCCCAGTCCAGCTTGAAGCTCATCTGCAGAATGAGTATTTTCGGCTGGATCCACCAGGTAATGGATTTAGCCGAAAACATTCATTCTGCAGGTGAGCTTCAAGCTGGACTGGAATTTTTTTTATGTCCAAAGTGATCTCCCACCTGCAAGGTTGTTGACTGTAAAAATTTTCTAGGCATTTCTTGTGGCATTGGTTAAAATCCTTTTCGTCAATGCATGGATTAGACGAGGTATTCAAAAATATGAACTGAAAATTTATAAATGCATACAAAAATATGAAGACTTTGCGACGATTGTAAAACCGTATTAGGTTATAATCTGTTAATACATGGTGCTGTTAATAAAAAGCGTGTAGCTCAAATGAATCACAAGAATTATAATTAATTCTTTAGTACGTAAGTTATAAGTAAATATATTTTATTTACTAAGTTGCTCAGCATTTATTATTAACTACAGTCAAAGCTGCGTAGCCCGGACATAGCACCGACCGGACAGCTGTGTGGACCGGACATTTTAGAGGTCCAGATTTGGTCCTAACCTATTCCCAGCAATACTAAATCCCCTCTTCCATCCGGACAGCCTTTTAGTCCGGACAACTTTCTGAGACCCGTCCTATGTCCGGGCTACGCAGCTTTGACTGTATAATCGAATCAATATCATAATAATAACTACTAAATTACCGTATATCTTCCAATAGCGCCCCAGTGCGCTATTTGCCAAATTTTATTTTATCCCGCGCGCAATTGGAGGCCCGCGCGGTGTTAGAGGCCGCGGGTTATTTATACGTTCAGAAAACCCGGCATTGGCCAATTGGCCGATGCTGGGTTTTTTGAACATATTTGAACGAAAAACAGCAAAAAAGTGGCACAAATGAAACGTTTTTTATACGTTTCGATAATTTTCGGCCGAAACGTATGCAAAACGTTTCGCCCCCGCGAGTTGTTGGAGGTCCGCGCTCTATTGACACCGCGGACTTTTCCTCCGCGCGTTGTTAGAGGTCCGCGGGCAAATGGAGACCCGCGGACAAATGGAAGATATACGGTATACTTACTTGATAAAAAGTACCAATTGGGTTCTTTTGGACCTAGTCTACTGCAAGGTCCGCACTAGCTAATCCCAATGTGACCTGTGAATCCATGGATTCTGATGTCCGATTGGCTACTCCTAATCTCTTTTGTATTCAAAAGCGATATAAACTCTCGATTTTCACCGGAGCTTCGCTTTTTGTTTGTTTGATCTATTCATTAAGCCCTGACAGCTGACAGATTCTCTGTTGCTGTCAATACACCGCCTATAGACAGACTGATGCGGGAAGATAAATTCCGGTTCTTGATCACGCGATCAAACCAACCATTATGGCTCTAAGGCGGATGGAGACCTTTCCGAATTCTTGCGCATTCATTGCCATGTAGCCAAGATTGGCCATGTAATGTTGTTGTGACAATGCCGCGAAGCCAGCCCTATTTCTCGGCCTGCCCGGACACTCAACCAGTTGATGCTGCCCATTTACACGTGTTAGAACACCCAATACATGTACAGAAATAAATCTATTCATGTGATATCGTCGTAAGTCTTATTATTATTCTGCACTGAATTGTACAGAATGCTGCAATCCGGGTTTTTATCACGCTTATTTCTAATAAATAAGCCTGAAACCGCAGGTGAATGCTATAAAAAGACTTATATCGCGGCCGAAAATTATCTAGGGTTAATTTTATGAAGAATAAAAGACACAGTTTTATTATTTCAAATGCACACTTTTTATTTATCAATTATACAATAAAAAACACTATTAAAATACGAGAATATTGAGAATAAAAGCGACAAGTCGCGAAATAATGAGTGAAAGAACAATGGTAAGTCTCGTAACGAGTGTTACGAGACAAAAGCGTCAAAATGGCGCTTTACAACTCAAGTTGTTGGGAAGACGGTTGCCTTCCTCGTAACTCACGAACGATGGTCCTTGGACGATGGGTCTCGTGAGCTCTTCTGCTCGACGTACGACGGCTCGTAGGCGGTGGTTCACGCGGGCAGGCGTCCGGCTGGCGTTCGATGGCGGTGGCAAGTGTTCGCGCACTTGCGACGATGATGGTTCACGTCACTCGGGAACTTCTACTTCTGTAGCTGAAATTAGCGGCGGCTAATTTAAGCTGGATTGCTGGCTTTGTAGGTTGGTGCACAAAGATAGCAGGCGAAACTGGAATTCACACGGTCCTCTGTCAATACTTTTCTTTGGGAGCAAAAGCAGTGATGTTGAGGTTTGTGTGTATTATTTCAGAGTCCCGATTGAAGCTAGGGCGCGAGCCCGGCACGCTTCAATATTGCGCAGATAATCTGCGCAATTAGCTAAAACTGGTGCAACAAAGGATTATTGCACCATAATGCCAATATTGCACCATAACTGCCAATTGCCGTTTTCACCCCAGACAACCTGAGGTGATATGGTGCCTAGGGAAGATTCCTTCCCTCGGTCACATGATCTGACTTGGCGTGTGCCAAGTCAAATTAATTAGGAAATAATTAATATTTTACTTCCTAAGTGGTGAAACAATTCGAGATCACCACAAGAATAATAATAAGACTTACGACGCACAATTTAGCTTATCTCGCGTAGGTTATTATTTATTGGTAATGTGTTAGGTTTAATGTTATATAATTGAGTAGAAACTTGAATATGGTTTAATTGGATCATCATTGCATACATCTTCTTACATCGAGTAGCAACATCATAGGTGAAACAAAAGAAGTGGTGGCGCCAAAAAACAATTGCGCATCACCACGTGACATCTCAAAAAACTAACTAGCCTCAGTCGAGGTACATATCAAATACCGGTACACATTAATACAAATCATCACAACATTTATCTCATAATGGTCAGATAATACGATAATATTATCTACCAAAGGTAGAATCGTCACAACTTTGCAAATATTTATTGTTATTCAATATGACGTAATCGTAAACTCTGCCATTAGATTTGATTCAATTATTAAATGGAATGATTACGGTAAATACCTTTTGTAAACTAAATTTACTTCTTACTACTTCGTCTGCGTTTGACGTTTTTGCTCCTTGAGATCCACCTGGAATAGTTGACAGATACTAAAAATTTAACGAGTTTTAAAGTTTGCAATTTGCTTTTGGCAGTATATAGTCAATATACTTACGACAAGTGTGCTTGGTTGACATAATTCCGGTCGATTAAACCACATTTTGAATTTGCCCAACATGTTTCGCCCCGAAACGTTTTCTAGAAAACATCAAATGATTCTGTAGTACAAGTTTGTTGCAGTTAACAGTACTTTGTATATCATAATTTACCAACTGTTATCACACTACAGGTTCCCCACATGGACAATTCATTCCTTACTGTAACTTTTGGTTTGTTTGTTGCTTTCTGCATTAGAACACTGCTTTTTTATAATTAAGTTGTGAAAATAAATGAAGTTTTTCTTACCGAGATAAATTCAGTTTTGTTTACTGCAGAAAAATCAATATTCCACAATGCAGACAAGTTGACATTTTCATTCCCAACTAACCCGAACAAAGTATTCGCGCACAGGCGTAGTTCTTCTTCTGAGATGTTTTTCCATGCGTGTCGTACGTATGGGTTTTCAGTCGTGCATATTTTCAATGCTGGGAATGAAATCTCGATTTCGTCTTTCGTGTACGCGTCAGTAGCGATGGGTTTAGAAAAAAAATGCTTGATTTTCTGCCCGGTTTGATAGCAACAAATTGCGAGGCAGCTTGTTAAAAGTAGACACCAAACAAACTTGATTTTAGCGTTTTTTGTAGGATCAATTAACGTTTGTAATTCAGGAAATGATCCCTCGAACATCCAGAGACGTGGCATTTGTTGTTGTACTGTTTTCCGGATTTTATACTTAATCGCAGCATTCCTTCTATTCATTGCAATCCTCATTGTGCAAATGCTAGAAATTTGAAATGTCTTGGTTAATAACGCCCAAAAGCTTCTGTTTGTTTGACGTTACTTGGGAGTTTATTTGTGTGTGAGACTCGTCAATGGAATAAATAAGGATGAACTAAACGTCAGGTGTCAGGCGTCAGGTGTCAGCTGTCAGGCCCCTATCTATTCAGGACTAACCCTTAGGCGTCAGGCATCAGGCGTCTGATTCTCTTTTTTCACCAAAACTAAACGTCAGGTGTCAGGCGTCGGATGTCAGGTGTCAGGCCCCTGACTATCCTGGACTGTCAGGCGTTAGGTGTCAGGTGTCAGGCCTCTGACTATTCCGGACTGTCAGATGTCAGGTGTCAGGCATCTAAATCTCCATTGCCACCAAAACTAAACGTCAGGTGTCAGGAAATTACATACTTGGCAGTGTAGCAAATTGATGGTTTGATCAAGTTTTCAGCCAATTACTGTATGTTCAAATTAAATAATAAAAATATATATGCAATATTGATTAGAATGTTTATTTATAATTATTATTTCTTAAACTAAATGAATTTTTAATTTGTTGACTTTTTAGAGACGACGATTTTTGTGGAAGCAAACCAGTTGAAATTATTATTTTAACTATTAGAAAAAATAGAAATTAAAAAATATATAGAAAATATATTTTTTTTCCTTAATAACGGTTTGTTAGATAACGAAACAATAAAGAATTGCATTTCTGTTAGAGAATTGTAGCAGAGCACACTGGTTTTAGGGGTGTAGATTTTAGGCACAGGAGGTCTGTGATCTGACTCAGTTTTCTTTCCATCCTGAGGGCATCAGTGTGGGGCACAGTACATCCAAAGTGTACCTTAGTACCCGTACACGATACATTGCATCGAAAGTACTGAGGAACTGGTACGTGATAATTTGGTTTGTTAGAATTGTACTGCGCTACGGTAACTTGAAGGACTATTTGGATCGATTTGAGGTAAAATTTTAACCGATTTATTTTTTTTGTATAAAAGTTTTAACATTTGCATTTAACCATTGCGGAGTACATGAAGAGCGAGAAGTTCCTCAAGAATCCCATCAACAACAAAATGGCAAAATTCGGCGCCGAATAATCGATTTTTTTAATTTGAATGATTAAATTTGAATTAATTTTGTATTTTAGGCACTGATTGTGACGTATTTTTGTTAGAAATTTGCAGAAATAAACATAATTTGAGTTAAAAGAAAATTATTATCGAGTAATGAATAATTCAGCAGTATTGGTGCTTGTTACTATCTCGGTCGCGAGGTGGCGCACACTACTATGTCCATTGTCTCCACGTTACGATAAATCGAAATGTTGCATTGATTTGGGCTCAGGTAAGGGTTAGTTCCACCTTGGACGTCCTAGGTTCCACTCAGAAATGTAGGCTGTTTAGTAATTCAACAAAATGTATTTGTTTAAATAGAAATATATTAGTACAGCGGTGATATTTTAAAATTTAGTTTGGTTTTTTAGATTTAGAATGTTTAATAACCACAGACCTTAATCCACTAGAATGCGTACTGAGGGATTGTGGGTAAGAAGCTATGCTTACGGGTAGTGGCAACACTAAATTCTTTTTCACTTCAGGTCAATGTTATGGCTGCCTAAAATCAGCTTACGCACAAACATTCCGGACCATAGTTAGAAAATACTGTGTGGTATTGAATTGAATTGTGAGACATCTCAAACCCGATGTATGTATTTAAATAAAACTAATAAATAAAAAACTAGAAGAAACGAAAAATGAGGGGAAAATGAGAGAAAATCAAGAGAAACACGAAAAATAAGATTGAAATTGGTGGAGTAAGACGCAGAACAGGAAGTTGGAGAGCATTCATCCCAACATATATACATACACATTCCAGTAGTATTTAGGTCTGTGGTTTAACTTTTAATTTGATTTTTTAGTATGTTTAGATTTCTAATTTTAATATTCTTACTGCGAATATCTTTACGATTTCCAGTCTTGTTCTTTAATTCTGATGTAGCTTTCCTTAACTGGGAAAACTCCTGTTGCTGCTTTGAAAATCCCTTGACTAAATCTATTGTAGACACCTGCCCTTCTAATAGACAAAGAACTTGCCTTTTTCATTGTATCAACTTAGTTCCCCAACATTAAACTAATTCTAAATATTCTTCCATTCCTTAAAAATTACCTTTAGTGTCAGTTTCATCTGTATTTTAGATTGTAATGGTTTTTCCCATTTGCTGTTATCACTTTACCTATTCTAGACCCAGTTCTATTCTTCTTGTATCTATTGATCTGTGATGCTATTTCTGTCACCAACTAGACCAATGATGTCCAATGCATTATTCATATTTGACAAATACCATATTACCCCGCTTTAAGCCACATGCTGGTATAGTGTGAGTTTTACCGACATGCTGATAAGTCCCTTTTCGTGTAAGTGAGTACAAATTTTTTTCAATGAGAATTGAGCCAAAACAAGCATTAAAAGCATTTGTAAAATGTCCAAAATGTAGGAAATTGGCCTAAATTTCTATTAATTTTCTCAAATTTTAGTAATATTCATCAGAATATCAAGAAATCTCAAATTTCAGGCCCAAATTCCAACATAATTATTCTTCCGAGCTCTATTAAATGAAAAAAACAAAGAACCACGTTTGTCTTTGTACTGGCATGCCGGTATGAACTGGTTGACTTCAATTACAAAAACATGGTAAACCCATGTCCAACGCCATGTGGCTTAAAGTGGGGTAATGTGGTAAAGCCGTACCAGCAAATGGAAAAAAAAACATTATTACAATCTAAAATACAGATGAAATAGTGGAATGCATTTCATAATAAACCTTTAACAAAATGTATTGTACAATGCATTCTTAAGTGCATTGTGAAACTTAATGCATTCAAAATACCTTATATACATTGCACTGGGTGTTCTAGTATTAGATCAACGTGTTGTGACAGTCTATTTAGTAGTGATCTCAAAATATCACTAAAGGTTATCGTTTTATTTTGAAAGAAAGTTTTATTTATTTTAAAAAATATAGGCTACAGGAAATTTTCTCTAGGATATTTTAAGGAGTAAAAGTTGGTAAAAGTTGCATTTATGCTAGTACTGGTGCCAAGGGGGCTGCTATAGAGATCCAGTCAGCTAATTGCTTCACAGGAAATGCCATTTTCACAGGAAATGGAAAATAAGGAAAATCCTTACTATTTTGAGTAAGAAATATTATGTAATTCAAACAGAATTTAGCCCTTATAGGTTTTTGTGGGAATTGTGTAAAATTGAACACAAGAAATGCTACTTCCTGCAGAGGAAGGAATTCTCCTCAGTCTGAACCAAACCTTTGCATTGAAAACACCACATGAAACTGTCTTTGAAAAACACCAAACTTTATTGAAACAGTTAGTAGCAATGCTTGTTGTGTTGTGTAAGGTAAGTTTCTTTTGGGTTTTACTTTGGAATCAGTTTGAATTTTTTTTTCGAGGAAATAATTTAAGTTTGACGCTTTTTATCTTTCAAGTGTAGTTTATTAGTGTGTCGCACAAATGTATGTACATTGATGTAATATTGACATTTAGTTGTGAACAAGAAATTGGCCAATAAAGGCAGTATTATTTTGCCTGAATAAATTACTCATAGTTAACTGATTGTGGTTTCAATTGAATAAAAATTGGTGTACAAATTTTAAGTATTTTAAGAACAACTTATATTAAAAAACACATCTGAATCTGAATGCAAGTTTAAGTCTGTGTAGTTTATGGTTTTGGTTTTTGCTGCCACTCAAAAATCTTTTTTTCCATAATTCTTGCTGTACTCAATATTGACAGACCTAGTGATAAACTTAAAATGTTTCCGATGTCGCATATGAATGAGATAATGTCGTATTCAAGCCTGTCAATAAACATTTGAATTTTGCTCGTTTCAATGTAATGCCCCATTAAATTTATGTTTGGATTAGTGTTGAGTGTAGGGTAAGCCAAGCTCGAGTACTTGGATTCTTTGCACGGAATATGACATTGGCATTCATCTTTTACATTTGTGTTGAGAAATATCTTTTTGTAGATAGAATCAGTTGTTTTCGCCGAGTGAGATGTTTTGCACATGGGATGCTGCAGTTGATCAATGTACGGTAAACTGGAGAGAGAAAATTAGCCACAGTCAATGTACAAGCTGGTTTAGGAACTTTCATATTTTAGCTTTGAGTGTAGATATGCATACAAATATATACGGTCCAGCCATGTTATAACGAATCACAATGGACCCAAATAATCGATTTATTATAACGAAAGTTATAACACAATTTTTTAACATGGGGTCCTATGAATCACTAACCAACCAAGCCATTTTTAACTATTCTTTATAACAAGAAATTTGTCATATCTCAGTTCGTTACAACGAGGTTTGACCGTAATACTCAATGATATGTAAGTAACTTACTTACTATATCATTGGTAATACTATACCGGCATGTTATTTTTTCATTCATTTTTTTGCGGTAACATTGTCCTTTGCAAATATAGAAATCGTTTGCCGGCATACATTTTCGGATCGGTGTATTTATGCGATCAAACTAAAAAGAATTTAAAAAAAAAAGAATTTTTAAGTTAATTTGTAGGAGTAATAAATACACAATAGTGGCTTTTAAAAAGTAGTGTTTTAAGTGTTTTTGTAGACTGAACCCTGTGGACTGGACCCCGTGGACTGGACCCTGTGGACTGGATGCATTCTCCCCCCCCCTTTACACGGTACTGCTTGTGGTACTGGGAATGGCATCACCATGCTGAAGCAGAGTATGGTAATCGTAGATACAACTCCTTGCCAAAAAAATGGCAAATCCTTATTTTAGAAACTTTTAATATTTGAAATTTCTCAGAAACTATTTCTCACAAGTAAAAATGGTTTTAGGAGGATTTAAAGGAATGTTAGAGCTATCATTTCGTTGAAAGTTTTATGGAAAAAAATGAATAGTTAAGAGAAAAAAATTAAAAACTCCAAAAAGTGACAATTTACAATATTTCTCATAACTTGTAAACAGAATGAGATAAAATTAAAAACTAAACAGATTTGAGACCGTCTATATCCCAGAAAACTTTTCTAAATTGGATGTATGGGTCTCCAAAGCCCTCAAAAAAAGGCGTAATGGAGCTATGTAAAGGGGTTGACAACAACTATTTTTCGAAAAATTGTGGCAAGCACAACTGTTGACGAATCAAAATGAAAATTTAGCATTGAAGCATTATTGTGTCGTACTTATAACATGTTATAGTTATGACTTGATTCGTCAACAGTTGTGCTGGCCACAATTTTTCGAAAAATAGTTGTTGTCAACCCCTTTACATAGCTCCATTACGCCTTTTTTTGAGGGCTTTGGAGACCCATACATCCAATTTAGAAAAGTTTCCTGGGATATAGACGGTCTCAAATCTGTTTAGTTTTTAATTTTATCTCATTCTGTTTACAAGTTATGAGAAATATTGTAAATTGTCACTTTTTGGAGTTTTTAATTTTTTTCTCTTTAACTACCGTATTTTACCGAATAAGAGTCGCCCTTGAATTGTAGTCGCCCTCGAATACGAGCCGCGACTAAGAGAGGCGACTTGAAATAAGAACTGCCCTCGAATAGTAGCCGCGGCTTATGTTACGTTCAATGAACGTAACATTGACATTGGCCGCTATTTGAAGTAAAAGCCGCCCCCGATTTGGAGCCGAGGCTCAAAGTGCCCGTTTTGAATAAGAGCCGCGGCTCTTATTTGGTAAAATACGGTATTCATTTTTTTCCATAAAACTTTTAACGAAATGATAGCTCTAACAATCCTTTAAATCCTCCTAAAACCATTTTTACTTGTGAGAAATAGTTTCTGAGAAATTTCAAATATTAAAAGTTTCAAAAATAGGGATACGCCATTTTTTGGCAAGGAGTTGTGTTTCTCACTTTTATCATACGATAGCTGACAAATGTTACATATCCTCTTTCCGTAGGTAGTATCTCCTTTGAAGTTAAATCCAAATCATGGTCGTCTCGAGTAGTTGTGAAAAACTTTGAGAATAAATGAAATTAATATGAAATAAAATTTCTGATTAAAGTGCTCTTTTACCTCATAGAAATGGCCACATAAAATGAGTGGAGCATTGTAGTACGAAGCCAAAAACATTGTGGCTAGACCATTGAATGGTACGTCATCTTTAGAAAGTCAAAACATTTTAATCAGATAATTGACAAATACAGAAATTGCTAGACACACCAATTAAGAATTGTGTACACATTCCACTTGTTGTATTTATTTTAGCCTTCGAATACTTTACCTGCAAAAAGATTACATTTATAATACAGTCATTATAATGAACCACACAACATTTATAATACAGTCAAACCGCGATATAACGAATTTTTGAAGGGAAACTTCTTTGGGTGCTAGAGATCGAAGTGATTCTGATACTGAATGTCACAAAAAGCAATACGGGAATAACTATTGACAATGTGTGTGCGTAGAAGTGTGCATGGTGGTGTGAATGTTAACCTGCCCAGTAGTGTGCGCAGTATCACATTTTTTGGGACATTACCATCCAAACCGTAAAGAACTGATGATAAAACAAACAAATGCGCACAGAAATAAATATAAAAAATTAAATTATAAAATTACAAATTTTATGTTTGATTTTAATTTTAAAGTTTAGTACTCATAAGCAGTTTCTTACGTAAGAAACCAGTCTGCCCACAGAAGTTTTGCCTACAGAAAAACTGGTACTCACAAATTTTATTCCAGTCTTGGAATGTCTGTGAGATATGTTCTGTGACATAAAAAATTAACTTTCTGGCATGTCGAGGCAACGGAAAGCTGATCTTCGTTTCCAGGCACAGAAAGTGTGGCACAGAAAGTAGCGATCGGTCTTGACAATTTGTGATCGGTCGTAATTTTTTTTAATCGGTTTCAAATATGGCAGCAATCAGTTCTGCCAACAAATGCAAACAACTGTATATTCTATTTATACAAATAGATCATCAGTTTAGAAATAAAATTAAAAATTAAAAACAAGCTAGCAATTCTATTCATCCCAAGTCTGAAAGTAGCTGTAAAATCTTTTATTGCCATCCATCTTGTTTATTTTTGTTTGGCCATTCACCATTTCTTTTCTCTTTCATAAGGCTGTGAGTACCATAAAAAGTGACAGACTGGCACATGTTCGGATAGGCTTTTCTGTCAAGTCTATACACACAGAAAAGTCTGTCGGCATACACTTCTGTTAGCAGATGATCTTATGAGTACTAAGCTTTAGACATGATTTTTTAAGATTTGAAGTTATGCTTCTATTGTGTGGTCGGATGCACTTATTTTTTTGTTATAATGGATACTTAAAAACACCGTAATAAAAAATTTTGACATAATGAACTTTTATTATAACAAATCGATTTTTTTGGATTTCTTGCAATTCGTTATAACGAGACTCGACTGTATGACTATCCCATTACCAAACCCTGTGAGATTTCAGTTTCTGAAGTGTAAGACTTTTCCCATAGTTCTTCTATTGTGAGCTTTTCATTTTTTAGATCTAATAGACTCAATAGATGAATAGGACAATCAGTTTGACTGAGATTGTTTTCCTCAACATATATCTCCTCTAACGCCAAATCACCCACTACACAAGCTGTTATGTTCGGAAAGCTTACATTAGCTTCATCCAAGATTGCAATGTTAATTCGTATGGGATATGCAATGTAAGTCATAAATTTGAAATAGATGATAACCGAAAATAGAGCGGTGCAACCGAGATAAACAACATTGAGCAATATGTTTTGAATGTGGCTGTGAATTGGCTCGCTTTTTAGCAGGACAGATGAGAAATGGCTTTTCTTCTTTTGGAGGTAATGGCACACTTTGAGCTGAATTTTTCTATCTTTTGATGATGTTGCATTATGTTTTTGATAATTGATGATTAATGTTATCAAATCCAAAACAGCAGGTATTGACATTCCAAGGTAAAGACCAATATTTCCAGCTGCATCAATGAGTAGATCGAGAAATCCATAAGCAAATCTTTCTTCAATAACATGAATGACGTTTGATGCTGCTTCACTTTGGCGTTCTACCAATGGGGCATCTGATGTAGTAACTGTGTAGAATTTTAACTCTTCGTCTATTTGAGTGCACATTCTGCTACACGAGCAATTTAATTCTGTATTTATTCTAAGTAGTTTCTGAGAAATGTCCAGGTACAGCATCTCTGTTTCAAATGAACTATTGCACAAGTCGCCTGCTTTTCCACTCATAAATGGCAATCTGTAGTTATGAATAAATGAAAAAGATTTTACCATGTATGGAAATAAATTGGTGGAATTTTCAAAAAGGTTTAAATTTATTCCCCTGAAAAGTAACTTTACACTCTAAAGATGTAAATTTACTCCCCTTTAGTAGCGTTATATCTTGATCTGTGGAAAAAATAATAATGTTTTAAGAGGAACACTATTTTTAATTTGCTGTACTTAAAGCCACCATTTTCCTTTGTGCATGAGATCTTTTAGAAATTTATTTTAATTTTTGCCCACACTCAGATTTGAAACCAGTTCCCTTTATTTTGTAGGCCCAGCATCCGTTCCAGAATTAAGTAACTGATATCACATGATATAGGTAATTCATGCGCACATAACCACATGTTCAGTGGGTTTTACCACTGATGGCGCCTCATAATATATAGCCTCATTGTATTCTGGGATGACACCAGGTAAAAACATGCTTATAATATTCGAAAAGCAATGCATGAAACATGATTGCTGTCATCCAATCAGCGCACAGAACAACGAATCAATAGGAAATAACACACGGATAAGTTTCCACGTTATTTTTGAGGATTTACGGTATCGACAATGTAACATCCAACCGCCGCAATGTTATAACACGTCGAAAAAACGTACTGTACATAGCGGCATCGCATGAGATTACATATCTCGTATGTGATCCAATCAGCGATCAGTGTCATTAATCAGTGATAAATAATACACGCGATATTCGTACACGCGATAGTACACGTCGCATGTAACGAAACGAATCCTGTTGCACGACACCTATATTTGTACACGTGACGTAGCGTGTACGAATTACGGCACAATTCGTTCCCGCGAAGTGAGATAGTATTCCTATACGCGACATATATATATCCCTTATAATATTTAAGCTTTGTATATTTTATAATAAAACGCTTGTAATTATTCAACTGTACTTCTTGTTTTGTGTGTCCATATTTCCTACAGTAATCCGTGATTCATGCTTATATCTTACTTATTTAATATTGCTTTGTATCTACAAGTATAAGTCAGTAATTGCGTTCAAAAACTCTAAAACTCCTCGTTTCTGTCGTTTCGTGTCGATACGTGCGACGTTATTAATAGGAATGGTGTCAAACGTATCCACACGAAACAACAGAAACGAGGCGTTTTAGAGTTTTTGAATGCCCCAGTCCAGCTTGAAGCTCATCTGCAGAATGAGTATTTTCGGCTGGATCCACCAGGTAATGGATTTAGCCGAAAACATTCATTCTGCAGGTGAGCTTCAAGCTGGACTGGAATTTTTTTTATGTCCAAAGTGATCTCCCACCTGCAAGGTTGTTGACTGTAAAAATTTTCTAGGCATTTCTTGTGGCATTGGTTAAAATCCTTTTCGTCAATGCATGGATTAGACGAGGTATTCAAAAATATGAACTGAAAATTTATAAATGCATACAAAAATATGAAGACTTTGCGACGATTGTAAAACCGTATTAGGTTATAATCTGTTAATACATGGTGCTGTTAATAAAAAGCGTGTAGCTCAAATGAATCACAAGAATTATAATTAATTCTTTAGTACGTAAGTTATAAGTAAATATATTTTATTTACTAAGTTGCTCAGCATTTATTATTAACTACAGTCAAAGCTGCGTAGCCCGGACATAGCACCGACCGGACAGCTGTGTGGACCGGACATTTTAGAGGTCCAGATTTGGTCCTAACCTATTCCCAGCAATACTAAATCCCCTCTTCCATCCGGACAGCCTTTTAGTCCGGACAACTTTCTGAGACCCGTCCTATGTCCGGGCTACGCAGCTTTGACTGTATAATCGAATCAATATCATAATAATAACTACTAAATTACCGTATATCTTCCAATAGCGCCCCAGTGCGCTATTTGCCAAATTTTATTTTATCCCGCGCGCAATTGGAGGCCCGCGCGGTGTTAGAGGCCGCGGGTTATTTATACGTTCAGAAAACCCGGCATTGGCCAATTGGCCGATGCTGGGTTTTTTGAACATATTTGAACGAAAAACAGCAAAAAAGTGGCACAAATGAAACGTTTTTTATACGTTTCGATAATTTTCGGCCGAAACGTATGCAAAACGTTTCGCCCCCGCGAGTTGTTGGAGGTCCGCGCTCTATTGACACCGCGGACTTTTCCTCCGCGCGTTGTTAGAGGTCCGCGGGCAAATGGAGACCCGCGGACAAATGGAAGATATACGGTATACTTACTTGATAAAAAGTACCAATTGGGTTCTTTTGGACCTAGTCTACTGCAAGGTCCGCACTAGCTAATCCCAATGTGACCTGTGAATCCATGGATTCTGATGTCCGATTGGCTACTCCTAATCTCTTTTGTATTCAAAAGCGATATAAACTCTCGATTTTCACCGGAGCTTCGCTTTTTGTTTGTTTGATCTATTCATTAAGCCCTGACAGCTGACAGATTCTCTGTTGCTGTCAATACACCGCCTATAGACAGACTGATGCGGGAAGATAAATTCCGGTTCTTGATCACGCGATCAAACCAACCATTATGGCTCTAAGGCGGATGGAGACCTTTCCGAATTCTTGCGCATTCATTGCCATGTAGCCAAGATTGGCCATGTAATGTTGTTGTGACAATGCCGCGAAGCCAGCCCTATTTCTCGGCCCGCCCGGACACTCAACCAGTTGATGCTGCCCATTTACACGTGTTAGAACACCCAATACATGTACAGAAATAAATCTATTCATGTGATATCGTCGTAAGTCTTATTATTATTCTGCACTGAATTGTACAGAATGCTGCAATCCGGGTTTTTATCACGCTTATTTCTAATAAATAAGCCTGAAACCGCAGGTGAATGCTATAAAAAGACTTATATCGCGGCCGAAAATTATCTAGGGTTAATTTTATGAAGAATAAAAGACACAGTTTTATTATTTCAAATGCACACTTTTTATTTATCAATTATACAATAAAAAACACTATTAAAATACGAGAATATTGAGAATAAAAGCGACAAGTCGCGAAATAATGAGTGAAAGAACAATGGTAAGTCTCGTAACGAGTGTTACGAGACAAAAGCGTCAAAATGGCGCTTTACAACTCAAGTTGTTGGGAAGACGGTTGCCTTCCTCGTAACTCACGAACGATGGTCCTTGGACGATGGGTCTCGTGAGCTCTTCTGCTCGACGTACGACGGCTCGTAGGCGGTGGTTCACGCGGGCAGGCGTCCGGCTGGCGTTCGATGGCGGTGGCAAGTGTTCGCGCACTTGCGACGATGATGGTTCACGTCACTCGGGAACTTCTACTTCTGTAGCTGAAATTAGCGGCGGCTAATTTAAGCTGGATTGCTGGCTTTGTAGGTTGGTGCACAAAGATAGCAGGCGAAACTGGAATTCACACGGTCCTCTGTCAATACTTTTCTTTGGGAGCAAAAGCAGTGATGTTGAGGTTTGTGTGTATTATTTCAGAGTCCCGATTGAAGCTAGGGCGCGAGCCCGGCACGCTTCAATATTGCGCAGATAATCTGCGCAATTAGCTAAAACTGGTGCAACAAAGGATTATTGCACCATAATGCCAATATTGCACCATAACTGCCAATTGCCGTTTTCACCCCAGACAACCTGAGGTGATATGGTGCCTAGGGAAGATTCCTTCCCTCGGTCACATGATCTGACTTGGCGTGTGCCAAGTCAAATTAATTAGGAAATAATTAATATTTTACTTCCTAAGTGGTGAAACAATTCGAGATCACCACAAGAATAATAATAAGACTTACGACGCACAATTTAGCTTATCTCGCGTAGGTTATTATTTATTGGTAATGTGTTAGGTTTAATGTTATATAATTGAGTAGAAACTTGAATATGGTTTAATTGGATCATCATTGCATACATCTTCTTACATCGAGTAGCAACATCATAGGTGAAACAAAAGAAGTGGTGGCGCCAAAAAACAATTGCGCATCACCACGTGACATCTCAAAAAACTAACTAGCCTCAGTCGAGGTACATATCAAATACCGGTACACATTAATACAAATCATCACAACATTTATCTCATAATGGTCAGATAATACGATAATATTATCTACCAAAGGTAGAATCGTCACAACTTTGCAAATATTTATTGTTATTCAATATGACGTAATCGTAAACTCTGCCATTAGATTTGATTCAATTATTAAATGGAATGATTACGGTAAATACCTTTTGTAAACTAAATTTACTTCTTACTACTTCGTCTGCATTTGACGTTTTTGCTCCTTGAGATCCACCTGGAATAGTTGACAGATACTAAAAATTTAACGAGTTTTAAAGTTTGCAATTTGCTTTTGGCAGTATATAGTCAATATACTTACGACAAGTGTGCTTGGTTGACATAATTCCGGTCGATTAAACCACATTTTGAATTTGCCCAACATGTTTCGCCCCGAAACGTTTTCTAGAAAACATCAAATGATTCTGTAGTACAAGTTTGTTGCAGTTAACAGTACTTTGTATATCATAATTTACCAACTGTTATCACACTACAGGTTCCCCACATGGACAATTCATTCCTTACTGTAACTTTTGGTTTGTTTGTTGCTTTCTGCATTAGAACACTGCTTTTTTATAATTAAGTTGTGAAAATAAATGAAGTTTTTCTTACCGAGATAAATTCAGTTTTGTTTACTGCAGAAAAATCAATATTCCACAATGCAGACAAGTTGACATTTTCATTCCCAACTAACCCAAACAAAGTATTCGCGCACAGGCGTAGTTCTTCTTCTGAGATGTTTTTCCATGCGTGTCGTACGTATGGGTTTTCAGTCGTGCATATTTTCAATGCTGGGAATGAAATCTCGATTTCGTCTTTCGTGTACGCGTCAGTAGCGATGGGTTTAGAAAAAAAATGCTTGATTTTCTGCCCGGTTTGATAGCAACAAATTGCGAGGCAGCTTGTTAAAAGTAGACACCAAACAAACTTGATTTTAGCGTTTTTTGTAGGATCAATTAACGTTTGTAATTCAGGAAATGATCCCTCGAACATCCAGAGACGTGGCATTTGTTGTTGTACTGTTTTCCGGATTTTATACTTAATCGCAGCATTCCTTCTATTCATTGCAATCCTCATTGTGCAAATGCAAGAAATTTGAAATGTCTTGTTTAAAAACGTCCAAAAGCTTCTGTTTGTTTGATGTTACTTGGGAGTTTCTTTGCGTGTGTTGAGACACGTCAATGGAATAAATAATCTGAAAATTATATACTTGGCAGTGCACTTAATTGATGGTTTCATCCAGTTTTCAACCAATTACTGTATTTTCAAATTAAATAATAAAAAGATGTATGCAATATTGATCAGAATGTTTTATTTATAATTATTATTTCTTAAACCAAATGAATTTTTAATTTGTTGACTTTTTAGAGACAACGATTTTTGTGGAAGCAAACCAGTTGAAATTATTCTTTTAACTGTTAGAAAATATAGAAATTAAAAAATATATAGAAAATATATATTTTTTACTTAGTAACGGTTGGTTAGATAACGAAACAATAAAGAATTTGTACTGCGCTACCAGTACATGTTAAATTCAGTCAATAAGAATGTACCGCGCGCTAGTACGATACTGGCACAAGAGTCTCGTATGTTCTACCTTTTCCATTTTAAAAATTTTTATCAAAATAATTAAATAAAAAACAAATACATATTCAAATAAAATTAAGACACCAAAACATGAAATTCGTCTGCTTAGGCCCTAAACAGACGAATTTCACGTGTTTCGGTGTCTAATCTCACTGCATCATGGTTTAGTGAGATGTACCACGAGATGCACGGCAACACGGTACACGGAACTTTAGGATGCCCAAAGTACCGCGGTATAGGTACACGGTACTGTGGACCATTAAAAATAGTACCGCGTTACCAGTACACGGTACTTTGAGCCGACCAAAATGTAACGCAATACAAGCTGCGGTACAGTACCGTTGCCATGTATCGTGCCCAACATTGACAGTGGGCAAAGATGTGACTTGACCAGATATTTTGCAGAACAGTGGAACGGCGGAACCTGGCAGAACCGATGAGTTTGTAGAAAACCCGGAATCACCAATGCTAAATCATACCTAAATCCTATCCCTTGACAACAATAATGCTATATCATAAACTAGACCTGTGTCTCTTGTGTATTTCGTGGTAAATTTTATCATGTGTGTTGCTTCCAGAGCCTCGTGGCCCTTTCCTGACCGCGTGGCGTCTGTCCGAACACTCACAATCAATTCTCGAACTGTTAGGTTATCATTCTTTTTTATTGCTTTGAATAGGCGCTTTTAGGATGTAGTGTTTACGAAGCCTGTAGGTGGCCATGTTTGTTATTGAAATGCAACAGGTGTGTTATGGTAGTTGAGTGGTGGCATCAGATAACTGATGAAGATGCAAAATAAGATATTTTACTAGAACTTTTTTCTAGCATTTTTTGTAAATTTAGTGTTTTGTGAGGTGTCAGCCCATTTTCGATCATTCAAAAGATTAAAGGAATAAAAATATAGAAGATTTAAAAGATCAGACGGTTTATCGAAGCTACGAAGGCCCAGCATCTTTTTAAATATTTAAAATATATTTTTATTATTTTATTACAGATAAAAATTTGAAAAAAAATAGGAATTTCAGTTTGTTTTTTTCTCCTTCAGATGTATTGGTAATTCATTTTCACTGTTGATTAAATCATAACTCAATCCTGTGATGATATCACTGCATTTGCTTTGGATGGCCACAACATCAGAATAGTTAACTTTACTCCTCCAAGCAAAAGCAGCCGCTTTAGAGTCCCTTTTGGTTGAATATGGCCCACCACTGGGCTCATTATGTTGCAAATGAGTGTGGCTTTTTAAATATCTCAGCACATTCCCATGAATATTCAACTGTAAAAATTTAAATAACTGTTTGACTTTTTCCTCCGGATAAAGCGAAACATCCTCATACCGAAGTAGGAGAATTCTGTTTGGATATTTCTGATTGATCAAGTTCATTGTGGCCAAGTCATGCCTCATAGCTGAACAAACCATGTCAGGATCTATGCAGGATTTAGTGTTTTGGCACCAATCAAGCTTCAAGCGAGAACTCAGGATTCCTCGTGGATCCCGGACTAAATAAATAATTTTCAAAGCCGGATACTGGTCAAATAGTTGCATAATGGGCTCCAGTGATATTCTGGTGACCTTCATCACTTGGAATGGAAATTCATTACACATAGCTTTCACAAAGTTTGCATCAAAGCACAGTTTGGGCCACAAGCGGCAACTGGTCCACAGCCTGGTGTTGTGTTGCAGCAGGAATTGGTTGTCCACTTCTTTCACCCATTTTAAGTAGTAGTCATTTTGAGGAGTGAAATTACAGCTGAATAAATCTGATAGTAGTCCAACAGCTTTCTTTTGCATGGTCTCATTGATGACATCACTGCCGCTGACTGAATGAAGCGGCTCAAAATGGTAGAAGGTTCCTGGATGTTGGTTGAGGATGTCTCCGACAAATGTCGATCCGCTTCGCCAATAAGTTAACAGCAGAACTTGTTTCTTCTTTAGGTTTAGTGGTGGCAATGAGCTTAGTCCACCAGATTTGCTTACATATTGGGTTAAGGAGTTGATGCCGAAGAGTTCTATTTGTATTCGAAGCCGGGCTTTGTTTACGGCGTATTTCAGTGGATTGGCGAGGAATGATTGGACATTGGTGTTGACTGGAACAACTCCTGATATGGTGTAGGATGCTCTGGGTGGAAATTTTAGGGCTGAGTAGTTCCTGACTTTGGATTGGCTGCTGATTATTGAGGTTTTTTTAATTCTGGGTATGTCCACAATTGGTGCAGCAATGGGTATAGAGCTCACCATAAACTTTTTTGTGGACTTGTTTTGATTTTGCTCAAGATGAATCACCTTGATGAAAGAAAAGGAAATATTGTTTAGTATACAGGAATTGTAAGCTGCAGCCAGCTGTGAATGCATGATTTAATGTTTTGGTTCCAGTTTGTAAATTTCTTTTTTTTTTACTTCCTGATTATAATGCATGCAGTGTTTGTTTTTGCAATTTGTATACAAACAAAGAAAAAGTGCAAACTGACTGCAAATTTTCACGGTTAATGAAAGTCAGAGGCCAAGGTCTTGGTTAACGCTAAAGCGGCTTTTGCTGATGATTTGTTAAACTTTGTAAAAATTTGTAAAAATTTGTAAAACTTTGTACAAATTTGTAAAACTTTGTACAAATTTGTAAAACTTTGTACAAATTTGTAAAACTTTGTACAAATTTGTAAAACTTTGTACAAATTTGTAAAACTTTGTACAAATTTGTAAAACTTTGTACAAATTTGTAAAACTTTGTAAAACTTTGTACAAATTTGTAAATATTTGTAAAACTTTGTTCAAATTTGTAAACATTTATAAAAATTCCTAAAAATTCCTAAAACTTTCTGAAACTTTGTACAAATTTGTACAAATTTGTAAAAATTGTAAAAATTTATGATTTTGATCTAAAATCTAGTTAGCGAAAGCGACAATTAGCTAAATAAGGCTATAATTTTGTTTAACATGTTCTTATCTTGCAAACCAGCAACCTAAGGAAGTAACCCAGCCTGCAATGCAGTAATTTCAATGCAAAATGCAATGGTGACATCTGACATTCCAGATCCAAAAGTGTTTTGGACAAACAACTATTATTCCAACGGTAACCGAGCGTAGATAATTGCATATACGGTATTACCAACTGTCTGAGTTTGGACACAAGAAGAATGAATATGCACAACAGTTAACTCCTACGTGCAAGAGCAACCAAGCGAAAGCCGAAGTAAACAGCCGATGAATGGTTACCACCTACGCTCTATAAAGTCATCATCAGAGCATAGATGATGACCATCAGTGGACTCCTATTTGTAATAAATGAAAATAAATGCAATGAAAATATTTTTATTTATACCTGGGTGTCATAGGCATCCAGAGTTGAAGTTCCTGTGAAATTCTTTGAGGCATAGATGACCAGACATAAAATAATGACAAAAGAAAATGCAAAAAACAATTTTCTCAACCGAAACATTTTCTCCCTGGCGTTTCCTGACCATTTGATACTTCCTCCAGTTGTGGATGAAAACTGTAAAAGATGAAAACATGAGTAAAATAAAAATAAATATTAATTTTCCACCGCCTTAATTAGAGTTGACATGCTTTATTTTGAATGATTTAAAACATGCCAAGTGAATGACCCCTTTGGAAGATGAACTTAAGACATTTTAGAAGCCAGTTTTGTGTTTTGTGTTAAGAAATAATGAGATATACACTTTCTATATAGGTCAGAACGCATTGAAAGTGGTCAAACATGTTGAATCCATGTAGAGTTTAATTTAAGGTGAAGGAATTTGTGTTCAAAATCTATTTAGCTCAGAAATTGGAGTTAGAAATGACTGAAAATGAACTAAAAGATGGGAAATTTGTGTTAAAAACCACTGTTGTGGGCATTTTCCTTTGAATACTTAAACATTTAGTGGAAAATTGATTACAATTCACTTACCAAGAGCAATTTTGAGGATGTTTTAGGTGTTTGAGTGGACAGAAATGAACAAGCAACCACTGCTGCTTATTTTTTGTTGTATATATATCCTCCAAGGAGGCAGTGAAGGAACTGGTTTCTGGAAATAGCCTCAGGCATGAGTTTTAAAAAAATTGCTGACCTTTCTTCATGGAATGGCTGGAAACATTTCATTTGCAGATAGGTGGTAATTTTAGATGCATTTTTGTTTTTTCTGGTCAGGTGTGGAAGGATTGTTGTGGTTCCATGAAAAAGTCTTAGGGAACCTTGAAAAAAAAGGAAATGATGTGGAAATTGTTTGGGTTAAGTGGTTTTTGTCATAAACCCTGCCTGAGGGTGTGAAGAAGTGACCATGAAAAGAATTTAGGTTAAAATGTATTTATTTGTGAGTCATTTTTATTGGTGAATTTGTTGCTCATAGGGATAACATGGGGGATTATTATTGGTTTTTAATTGTGCAGGGAAATGCTGATCTTGAGTAAAGAAAGGGTTGGTAATTAAGGAACTGGGTCTGGCCAGTTGGGGGAATTATCATGGAGGTTAAGGGTCAAGAAACTTTGACAGGAAGTTTTTTTTTTTTGTAATTTTTGTTTATTTTTCTCATTTTTGTAATTTTTGTTATTTTTCTGATATTTGTAATTTTTTCTGAATTTTGTTAGGAATTTTGAAAATTTAACAGTTTATTTGTTTTTTTTTGTAGTGTGGGCACTAGATGGTCAATTTGAAGCAATTGACCTTGATTTTGAGGTGGAAAATAATGGAAATGTATTGTGACATAATGTTACATGAATTCTGGTTGATTATTAATTTATTATCATGGTTTTTACACCTTTTTACACTTCAATCAGGTCATTGGTAGTTGGTGTCAGTTTTGAGTTGTGTTATCTCAATGGTTAACAGATTAAAGCTCAATTGGTTTTTTTTTTTTTAATTTTAAAAAAATGCTGATGTTCAAAGGACAAAACCGAAACCTTAGAGAAAAGGAGATATTTGTAATTTCTTTGTTTTGTAGCCTCGCCATAGAGAAAAATCTTTACTTTGGGCTACAAATCCCCATAATTTGGCTTTTTTTAATCATAATTTTCATCCTCATCGCGCTGTAACCTCATTTTGAAAGGACAAATCGTGAATAACGAAACCGAAAGTTTCACAACCACCCACAAGTCAAGGAAAGAAGAATAGAAAAATAAATTAAAAGCCAAAACAAAAAAATTAACGAAAAAAAAAATAAAATTAATAAATAAAATCCAGTCCACGATTTCAATTTTCCCACCAAAATGATCCAACGACGCGAGCAAACACGAAAATATGATTTTTTGTATAAATCCCTGGTGACGAAATCACGAAGTTATCGAACCAAAAATCCGAGAAACCGCGCGGCACAGTGCTGACACCTACGGACAAAATCATCAACACTTAAAAACTCCAAACAAAACAATTTAAATCGACTAAAATTAAAAAGAAAACTCGAAAACGAGTCAAAATCAAATTTAAAAAAAATTAAAAAAATTAATCTGTATTTATTTATTCGTCGTTCAGCAAACACGCTAATCAAGGTCACAGAGTGTCGTCCTCTATCTACCACTTCAAAAAAGACGATATCGACGAAAATTTTTTTTAAAACAAACATCGTTGAACAAATATTTTTTATTGATAACCCGATTTAACCAGTTACCGCACAACACCTTTCGAACAAAAGAAGAAAAAAAACGTGGAAAAATACAAATTCAAAACACAAGTTCAGTGCTCCCAACATCGGTGCCGGACGGTCGGCAACATGGGCGGATCGCTCGACGTATCAGAATCTGGCGGCAGGAGCCAAACCGATGCCACAGATAGAAAACAAAAACTCACTTTCGCGCATCGCATCTGCGCAGCCCCATTCCCCACTGTTTGTCATTATCCAACCAAATCTGTGAATGAACTTGGAGTCGCCACGGCGCGGAGACAAAAGAGGGAGGGTGGGGAACACCGGGCACACTTGGCGCCGAGTGGCGCCTCCATTGGGGACTCCGAGGCGGCCCAGTGGAATGAGACCAGCCACGCGCATGCGCAGTTATCACTTCACGGTATTTCGAGGCTTCTCGCTTCTCGTAATACCGTTTATTCGGTTTGGTGGGGCCCCGTGGGGCTCTGTGGGACCCTTTTGAGTGACAAATAATATAAAATCAAATCAAATCGAATAATTTTGTTGAAAAAAAAATTTAAAAAAAGATTTTATTGTTCGGAATTATCTTGAGAATTGTTCTAATTTTTCTGCGATTGAAGCGTCATAAGATACGCCCTGCACGGCGCCGGCTGGTAATCAATTGCCTCGTCTATCCAGCGAACTATTTTTTCGTTTTATTATTGAAAAAATAAAGAATGAAAAATGAAAATAATTTCGAAAACGTTTCTTTTGTTGTGTTTTTTATTCCGGACAATATTTAAAACTTGGGAATGTAATCATAGCGGTAATTCGATTTGTTATTTGCGCAACAATCACCGAAGACATGGGGCGCGCCAAAAAGTCTAGACGAATCACGTGCCCGCGCGCCGACCAATGAGAAGCCGGCGTGGAGAATACAGCGACGAGTCAATAACAAGACACAGGGGGTTGTGGGCGCCAAGGAGGCCACCGCCATAGTGGAGTCGAGGAATTTGCACGCTGAAGACGCCATTCCCCATCGTGCACCGAAACATCGAGAACGCGAAGGTTCCACGAAGTAACGCGAACGGCACAAAACACGCAAAACTCGACTTGTCTTTATTGTTTTTCTATCCACTCCCGTGTGGCGCTGCCACCCTAGCGGCGACGGAGTACAACATGTCGCGGCGGCCCAAGAAAAGGTGAAAAATCGTCGAGAAATCGCAGAAAAATCGTGAAAAAACGTGAAAAGACGAATGTTTCGACTCTTCTGAGTGCTCGGAAGTGTTCTCGCGGTCGGCGGACGAGTGTTGTGTGGTATTAGTCAAGTTTTAACTGTGTTTATCGTGGGAAAATCGATTTTGAATGAGCTCGGATTGGCGGTGCGGGAGGCTGAGAAACAGCCTGTGCGCACACTATGCTTCCCGTTCATGTTTCGCACTAAGCGGACCGCACTGGTGAAACGGCTGTCGAAACACCAGCTCGAACTCGGCACCGGCGATCATGAAACCGGGGGTGCGGTGGAGAAAAACGGCGAGGGAATGGTGAAAAGTGCGGCCAACTTGATGCTGAAGAAACTGAACGTGCGCCAGCTCGAGTTGCTCGTGCAGAGCGTCGAGAGCAAAGGCGGGGACACGAGCGCGGGCTGTCTGCTGCTGGACAAGGGGGACGTGCGGGTCGGATGCAGGACACTGCCGCCGCACTTTCTCTGCTGCTTGCTGCTCAGGTGGCCCGATTTGAAGCAGCCGTTCGAACTCAAGCGGCTCGCGTCGTGCGCGGCCAATCACGACGATCCTGTGTATATTTGTTGTAATCCGTATCATTGGAGTCGGATGTGTAAACCAGGTTAGTGAAATTTGTTTGTTTGGGGGTTTTTTTGGGGTTTTTTGGGTTTTTTTCGTGGGAATTTGATTTATTTGGGTGTTTATTCGTAGGGCGGTGAAATCGGGTTTTAGTGTTTTCTCGTGTTTTGGAAACGTTAAATTTGTGTTTATTTTCGTGTTTAGGGATTTATTTGATGTTTGTAAGGTGGATGTTTGGTGTTTTTGGGGGTTTGTTTGGGTTTTTGGTGGTTTTAGGTCGGTTATTGACGTTTTAATTTTTTTTTTGATTTTTTTCGTGTTGAGTCGGGTTTTGGTGTTTTCTCGAATTTTGGAAACGTTAAAATAGTTTTTATTTTAATATTTACGAATTGGTTTGGTGTTTTTAAGGTTAATGTTTGATGGTTTTGGGTGTTTGTTGAATGTTTTGATGGTTTTAAGTCGGTTATAAACGTTTAAAGTTAAAAAAAAAAATTATTTTACATGTTAATCTATGGCGGTTAGGGTTAGGTGTTTTAATTCGTTTAAAAATCGAAATATTCATGATTCTAATTTAAAAAATGTTGATTTTTGGGACGGAATAATGTTTCTTTTCGTAAAAATTAATTATATTTTATGTTTATGCGTGTTTTTTAATTATTTTTCCGTCTTTTTTTAGAAACCCCACCACCACCTTATAGCAGGTTCGCTTTAGAACGGTTTAAACCAGAGGGTAAGTAGGTCAATTTTTGACCAATTTTGATTAAAATTTACATTTTTTAAAATTCCCACTCGTATATATTTATATAATAAATGAATAAACACACGTCCCGACCTTAATCTTTGAATTCGTTTCACATTTCACTTAATATCACTTTACTCATCCACTTTTATCAACTCCTTCTTATCGACCCAACTTTTATTGAATTAGAAAATTAAAAAAAAAATAATAATAATTTTGTATAAAAAAAATTAAAAAATTTCTAAAATTTCTAAAATTTTTCCAAACAGACCGGGCACCGAGCGAACCAGTTTCGTTGGAAACAGGAGGCACCAACCAGTACGGGTCTTTGAGCAGTCAGCAAACAGGTAAATAAAATAAAAATAATAATTTCACCTTTTCTGCACACAACTGGTTTGACTTTTGAAATAAAAAGTCAACAAAAACATTCGTTAAATAGAAAAAAAAATTAAATGAAGTTAAAAATCAAGTAAAAATAATGGAAATAATGGCATCCATCCACAACAGCATTGACCCAGTGTGTTTGACCCAACTCTCACCTGAACCAACTAAGCAATGGCGGAGCCAGGGTTGCTCAAGTCATGAGGAATTAATCAGATTTCAATACAAAGGACGTTTCAATGCCACTCGGTACAAATGTGATAATGTTTGAGGTCAAGAAATACGAACCGCAAATATTATCACATTAACCTCCTCCGGGGGCCCCCAGTGCCTCTTTTTGCTAAAACTTACATTAAAGGCTTCTACTAAGGTTTAGACACTATGTTGGAATATGATTCTTACGATCAGTTAGGGGAACTGATCGTAAGAATCATATTAGGGTCATAACCGTGAGTAAAAATCGTAAGTAGTGATTTTTAGGCCTACTTCTAATGAATTTGGTTAGTTTTTCGCTATTGATTCGGCGTTTGATTTCATTGCGAGGAGGGATAAATGGAAACACGTGATAAAAGCATGCAACATGTAGCAGTTGCAAGTCTCTTAATGGTTATCAAGAGAGGTCTCGCAAGGCCCCACCTCTTTAAGCATGCATTATGGCTTGTTAGAGCGGCCTGGTGAGGGTTTTCGCTCGAGTTTTGCGCCAGATATTAATTGTGCGAATGAGGAATAAATGTGCAGGAAAGTTGGCAAGATTTTGCCGGTGTAATTGGAATTGAATTAGCCGGCTTTATGTGGAAATTATTGGAGGTAAAAAAGTGGTCAATGACTTGTTGTTAGTAATGATCTATTTTTATCTCTGGTTGTGACAAGGACGCGTTGGGTGAGGGTGAGGGTGGGGTGGGGTGGCTTTTTTTTTTTTTTTTTTTTTTTTTTTTTTTTTTGATAAGGATTGGTTAGTAGGGTGTAGGGTCCCTTGTGGGGGGCCATTTACCTCCCCTCAGACTGACTTTTAGTCGTTGTCTTTTGATTTTCTGGTGGTGTCGCCAGTCTGTCCAGGGCTCTATATTCTGGCACCCCTCGCCCTCCCACACAAAACTTTGACCTTTGACCTGTGATTTGAGATTGGTGGTGATTTGGAGTGGTTTTGGGGATGGAAATGGAGGTTTTGGATGTGAAATGGGTTTGTTTTTTGGTTAAAAGTGCGGGTTTGGGTGTAAAAATGCAGTTTTGGTTAGAATTGTTTTGATTTTTTGGTTAAAAATGGTAATTTGGGTTTAAAATAATTTATTTTTTGCTTAAAAATGGTAATTTTGGTTTAAATTATTTATTTTTTGCTTAAAAATGGTGATTTGGTCTAAAATGATTTATTTTTTGCCTAAAAATTTGGTTTTGAGACTAAAATTATTGTACTTTTTGATTAAAAATGTGGTTTTGGGCCTAAAATTGCATAAATTTGCTTTTAAGTGGTGAACTGGGTCTAAAATGATTTAATGTTTGATTAAAATTTAGTTTTGGGCCTAGAATGATTTTATTTTGATTAATAATGCAGTTTTTGGCCTAAAATTAAAAAAAATTCAATTTTATGCCTGAATTATTGCATTTTGTGACTAAGAAATCCATTTTGTGACTAAAAAATCCATTTTGTGACTAAAAAATCCATTTTGAGACTAAAAAATCCATTTTGTGACTAAAAAATCCATTTTGAGACTAAAAAATCCATTTTTTTGTCTAAAAATTAGAGTTTTGCAAGTATAAATGCAGTTTTCTGCCTAAAAAATTAGAGTTTTGCAAGTATAAATGCAGTTTTGTGCCTAAAAAATCCATTTTGTGACTAATAAATCCATTTTGTGACTAAAAAATCCATTTTGTGACTAAAAAAAATCCATTTTGTGGCTAAAAAATGTATTTTGTGATTAAAAAATCCATTTTTTGTCTAAAAATTAGAGTTTTACAAGAATAAATGCAGTTTTGTGCCTAAAAAATATTTGTTTTGCCTAAATTAGTGCCAGAAATGACGGATTTGTGCCGGTTTCGGGCTTAAAAATTGCTTTTTTGTGTCCAGAATTGAATTGTGCGATTGTTATTGATGGCGTGTTTGTTTGTTAATTGCTGATTCCACTCGCATGGAAACCTTGAACATTGTGTCAACTAGTAAAAGTGAAACGTGTCACATCACTGCTTGACCCATTTGGTACTGCAGGCTTCTCTTTATGTTCGATATAAATTGACACGTTGCCAATAGCAACAACTGGTCCATGCACGTCACTCACCATCAGCTCGCAATTGGATGCAGAACACACCTTGGCAATATTTCTTCTCCCATCACCCATCTACCGCGTTTTACAAATAGATATTCATGCACACAGCTGGTTTGTTTTTCTAACCCATTCCACATTCCACAGCGAATTAACACACATGTTTAAATGCGCTGCTTTTAATAGCGAGCGCTGCTATTCTATTGCGCTTTTACCATTTTTGCTTTAATTAAATATGAAATTGGATGGAGATTTTTTTTTTTGGTTTATTTTTAGTCTGAAAATGGTATTTTTGCATCTAAAATGGACATTAAAGGGGATAAAATTGAATTTTTGGCTAAAAAATGCAATGAAACGGTTTTAAAATTAATTTTGTTGTTTATTTTGAGTCTAAACTGCGTATTTAGGGGTCTAAAATGCGTATTTAGGGTCTAAAATGCGTATTTAGGGGTCTAAAATTGGATTTTTTGGTTAAAATATCATTAAATTGATTTGAAATAAATTTATTTTTGTTTTTGGGTCTAAAATGGACATTTGTGCGTGTAAAATTGGATTTTTGGTCTAAAAAGTTGTATTGGGGCACAAATAATTACATTTTTGGGTTTACAAAGTATAATTTTGAGCCTATGAATTTGATTTGAGTGCATAAAATTACATTTTGAGGCTGAAAACTACATTTTTGAGTTTTAAAGTTAGATTTTTGTGTTTCTTATATGTACCTTTCTGACTAAAAATGAATGATTGTGCATGTAAGGGATATTTTGTTGTCTAAATATAGCATTCTTTACCTAAAAAATTGCTTTTTTATGCCTAAAATTAGATTTTCTGCAAAAATGGTGCCTAAATATTACATTTTATCTAAAAAAAACTTTTTATTGCTTGAAAATTACACTTTCTGAACAAGTGTGCATATAATGTCTAAAAAAAATGTTTCCGCCATAATTGTGCCTGAAAATGATAGATTGCTACCTAAAAAGGATGTTTTACTGCCTATAAATGCATTTTTGAGCCTAAAAAGGATATTTTGTTGCTTAAAAATCCATTTTATGCTCAAAATGTTTATTTTAGGGACTAAAAATGATATTTTGTTGCCTCTACAATGCCTAAAATGGGCAAGTTGTGCCTAAAAAAGCATTTGTTTACTTAAAATCGAATTTCCTATTTGGCCATTGCACAATTTTCCACCCACTTAATATTTTTATCCCCTTTTAACAATCGCCAAACAAAAGACAAAACTGTTGATAGTCTCATCTGTTGCTGTATCAACAGGTGTCATTTGGCGCCACGAAAATGTTTTCCACATTGTGACGCACACACAAACCGGAAGTTTCGAGACAGGTGACTGACTGAGCATGAATCCTCACCAATCACTCACCCAATCCCCCCCCCACAATCTCCTCCCACTCAATCTCTCATTCCCAGACCCAAACAAACAACAACAAAAGCAAACAAACTCAACCAAACACAACAATTTCCATTTCCCAAATCCCCAAAAAGGTCAAGGAACTCGGTGGTCAGTGGGATATAAATGTGGGGGCAGCTGGGGGGGGGGGAACCATGCAAATGACCCAATGATAGTTGGCTGCTTAATGATATGTTGTGATAGGCATTTTTCTCTCTACATCACAAGGGGCTCCTGCCAGGGTGAGCCAGCTCCATTTTGGGCTCAGGGGGAGCTGGGTTTGTCTGTTTTGGTGCCTCCAAGTGAGGAATAGACTCAGGCAACCAATCACTCAAAAGATGGATGGTGAAAGGGGGGAAATGGGGGCTGGAGAGTGGAAAGGGGGAGGGAAATGAAATGTATGTGGTTTGTTTTTTGTTTTTTTTTGTTTTTGGGATTTTTTTGCTTTTGATTCTTATCATTTTCTATGGAATTTGTGTTTTTTTTCAATGGGGGGATGGGTGGGGGGGTTGTGGAAGGGTTTTTTGAAATTTTTGCTTGGGTTTGCAGTTTTGAAGGTGGGAAAAATGGACTCCCCCTTCGTCTTGTCGATGCGGAGATGGATGTCGGTTGGCGCCAACTCATAAATTATGCGCCTGCCAGGAACAAGTACTCTGCTCTGACCAGGCGCGTCTAAACGCCGGCGTCCCCTTTTCCTCTCTCTCTCTCTCTCTCTCTCTCCCTGGCGGCTTCAGATTTATGCGCTTGTGAGCTCCTGCTGGTGAATGGCAGGCAGCCGGTAAACAAGGGGTGAATCTACACTTCCTTCGGAGAAATGTAAAAAATAAAACGAGGGTTTATTTTGTTAACTGTTTCGGCGAGAGTCGTTATTTGGAAGTGTGTGTTTACCAAACTGCAGATCGAATATTGCATTACATGTACGAACTAACCTACGGGCGATCTATCGCAAAAAAAAAATACGACAAGTTGTGTTTTAAATGCGATTTGTTCGAAAGGCCGAGATCCGGCGTTTATCGACGATTTGCCGGAAGATCTGAAATTTATGCGAGTTAATACGCTGTCCATCAGAATGCCTGAAAGTACACGGGTTTTAAGGCCGACTGTTTGTACTCCAGGGTGGATGTTATTAGGTGGAACGTGGCTCTTGCATTTCTCGCCCGATAAATCAATAAGACGGCACTAGGACGGTGGAGTCGTGATGTGGATTAGGCCTAATGCAGCTGCCAAAGAGTGACACCAACAGAAGCTTGTCTCTATGGCGACCAGATTATCACTCCGGGAGAAGACAGACAGAGTGCCACTGCACTGTCATCCCTCCGGTTGAAATTCCCAATTGAAATATGTTTGGAAACTCCATTTACAAATCCTCGGCGCATACTTTTTCCTTACTTCTGTCAAAAGAAAGGAAGAAATATCGATCGGAAACTACAACTTTTATTCTAAACATTTTCCGGTGCGGGTTCTTCGGTTGCAAAGCAGAAGACACGAGTGTTGGACTTTTAAAGTAGCATCATGACAAGAAAAGCAGCTGTGCCTCGGCTATTAGTTTCGCCTTAACAGTTCCCAAGCTGGCTTAGTTAATTGCTACATGGCCCTAGCCGTCCACACTCATTCTCGGTCCAGTGGAGCCTATAAAACCCTGCCAACATCCATTTGCAAAGTGCAAAGTGATTCTTCTGCATCAGCACTTTAATTTTTTCAGCCAAGTTCCTGTTGGAACTGTAAAAGTTTGAGAGATTTGTTTGCTGAAGGGCCGTAGTTTAATAATCCGTCAGGGAAAATTGGTTTCAACGAGGAAATTGTTCGCGAACATTGGTGGGTAGAATTGACAAGCATCAGCTGTCAACTCTTAAGTTACATAATGCGGTTGAGGCGGATTGGTTGTCTGTGATTTGAATAGAGTCCTTGGTAGCACACAATGCTTGTACATCTGTCGGGGGAACAACAGGCTTGCGGTTCGATTCCGGTTCCCGAAGATTCTGTTTCGACGGTGAAGTTTTCGTTGATTTGAGTAAAAAAATTAATTTCTGACAATTGGTAAGATAAGGTTAGGTTAGGTTAGGTTAGGTTAGCCCTGGTCTGGTTTGACCTATGGGTGATCCATAGATGTTAGCGTAGAAGCGGAAAAGGTATAACTAAATTGAGATTTTGTGCATCTCTTTTCGTTGTTAATTAATTTCCTATTTATAAGCCGAAGGAGCCGTTTCCAATAACTCTGAGTGGTCCTTAAAGAGGTCCTTGGTCACTGCAGTCTTCTCCATCGCTAATGCAACATGATGCTAAAGTGATGGCGAGCAAACTGATTTCTTAAAGAGGACCTGGAGGTTAGGTATTTCGATAACGGTGTAGTGTATGAAGGGATAGTGGTCTCACTCCATTCCATTAGCAGTATCTGTTGGATTATGCGATTGGTTTTGCTTTTATCGAAGGATATCTGAAGGTGTGAGAACCGAGACTTGTGAAGACGAAGCAACTAATGAGTTTATTTCGGGCTGGATAATTTTAAGGAAGGATTGGGCAAACTACAAGTGCAAAGTATTCATTATTCGATATTATAACAATGAGGCGATATTAATCGATATTGCTAGCGATATAATTTGAAAATTGCATTTAAGCAAGTTACCGGTAAACGAAAAAGTCGGTAAATTTGCAATCCCTTTACCTGTCGGTGAGGACCGGATGGGCAAATGGGTCAATTTGCCCGAGCCCAGTGACATTTCGCTAAAAAACACTCTAAATGCAAAAATGGCGTCAATAAATTTGACATTTACAAGAATTGACCAATGAATTTCTTGCCGTTTGATTTGAATAATCTGCGGCCGGGGAATTGTGCCTTTCCCCGAAAACCTCTTTGCTAGTAAATTTGTTTACGAGCGCGTTTATAGAAAGACGACGTGGCATCACCTGCATAAGAAAAAATGTGTTGAGTGCGCCATCATGTAAAGTCCACGTCGGAGCGCTCTTTTTTATTTCGCTCGTTGGGCGAGGATAAAAGAGAGACTTGTGCTCCCAGTCTGCTCTTATCAGCAGGAGACAAGGACTTTGTACAGAGCTGTTTATCTAGATAGGATGAAGGCTGTGAAAAACTCACGTTAAAACTTTTATGTGGCCATGAAGGGTTAAATTACTTCTGGGAATAAAATGAGTTGATGAACACTAAGAAAAATGGCCGTTGTGCTTCGGCTAAGGTGGAAATCAATTCTGCGTTCGGGTGTTTGGGAGACCTGTGCGGTTATTGCCCAATGCGAATACGGATGCGATATGGCCGCCATATAAGCGATATATATTGATCCGTTATTCTGCATCGTTGGAAGATCGATTTGAAGGACCGTATGTTGTTACGAACGTTCGACGTTATGTCGCATCGTTGGAAGATCGATTTGAAGGGCCGTACATGCTGTTATTATTTTAAGTTTTCTTTATTGATGAATTATGCATTATTAAATCAGACTTGACTTGGTTTTCACTGAATGCAGTCCTGTTTCTTGTCTCTCTTCCCCTGGCACCTGAACCTTAGCTTCTAGAGCCCCTATGGCTAGTTAAGATAGCAATCCTCCTGTACGTCGTTACGAAAGTTCGACGTTATGTCGCTTTTGTGCTTGCGATGTGTTGTTTGCGATGTCGTAGTTTTAACTTCGCACGGGCTTAGTGTTCGGTAAATTGTAAACGAGAAGAGAAATGCAAAAGCGGAAAAAAAGCATAAGAAAAAGAAAATTTAAAAGCTAAATTTCAGGGTCATCCAAAGGCAACCCCAGACATACCTAACATGCCATTCTCTCCCTCCACCCTGACAGGCAAAATTACCTGAATTTGCCATCAGAAGAAGACAACATCAGCCAGCCCAAAATTCTCATTTTATTCAATTGCAATTGGAAGAAATGAGATTTGCAAGCATAACACAAAGATTTTACAAGGATGTGGTCATTCAGACGTGGAGTGGCCTCTATTGTACTCTCGACACGGGTCTTGGAGCTCGGGGTTCCTTATTCCATTGTGCCACTCCATCAAAGAGAACTGGTCCAATGAATAGCCACGAGTGAGTTGACGCCGCCATCTTTAAAAACGAGTACATTCCCCTTTACCGGCAGCGGATCTATAGTTTCGCGCAGTTATTACAGCTAAAGGGGCCCCCGCATGCCATTAAATTAAACATAGTGTTATAGCTTCCTTCCAGGGCCGGATTAAACTTTTTTAGGGCCCGAGGGATATTTTTTTCCGGGCCCTTATACCATAAATTAGGCTTGCGTAGTTATTTTTTTGACCTAAAAGTGAATTTTTGGCTTCGAACAGTTGGTGCAGTTTTGACATCAACTTGGCGTTACTTACAAACCGCAAGTTCTATGTGTCTGAATTCGTATATGGTTAAATTTTTGGCCTAAAATTGAATTTTTGGCCTAAAATTGAATTTTTGGCCTAAAATTGAATTTTTGGCCTAAAATTGAATTTTTGGCCTAAAATTGAATTTTTGGCCTAAAATTGAATTTTTGGCCTAAAATTGAATTTTTGGCCTAAAATTGAATTTTTGGCCTAAAATTGAATTTTTGGACCTAAAATTGATTATTTGGCCTAAAATTGAACTTTTTCGTCTAAAATTTAATTTTTACGCCTAAAATTGGATTTTTTTTTGCCTAGAATTGAATTTTTTTGCCTAAAATTGAATTTTTTTTGCCTAAAATTTAATTTTTTTGCCTAAAATTGATTTTTTGGCCTAAAATTAAATTTTTGGCCTAAAATTGAATTTTTCGCCTAAAATTGAATTTTTCGCCTAAAATTGAATTTTTCGCCTAAAATTGAATTTTTCGCCTAAAATTGAATTTTTCGCCTAAAATTGAATTTTTCGCCTAAAATTGAATTTTTGGCTTATAATTTAATTTTTGACCTATTGGGGCTAAAATTAAATTTTTGGCCAAAAATTTATAAGGGCACTCGGAGGCCCCGACTCTCTCATTACTCGGCTCGGTCCGCGCACCTGTGATTTAGGCGTCAGAGACCTCTCACTCGCCGCGGTGGGCGGAGACCGGGCGGAGGTTGTTTTTTTTCTTCTATTTTTTTAATAGACCGGCTATGTGAGGTTGGTCTGGATGGAACGGGCGGCCTTGGGAGCCATGTCGGCAGCTTTAAAAATTAATTTGCACCGAGTTGTGCCGCTTAAAGTAGCAGAAACATATAAAAGGAGAATTAGCATTTGGATACATTTTGCTGCATTCGGAGCGTTGTTTTAGGTGATTAAATTGAAAGTGTGAAAGGGAATGGAGAGAGTTTTCATTTTGGTTGTTTAGGGCTGGTTTTAATTCATTTTTTCGTCGGTGGCGCCACTATTTTGTGTGTGGCGGTTGTAGGAACTAGGTAGAGCGGTGTGGGGTGATAGAAATTGGAATGAAAATGGAAATTTTGAGATTTTGGAATGTGAAAGAAAAGTGTTAGGTTGGCATTACTCATGGATGGGGCCTGACAGGCTTCATTCTCTCCTGTGCATTTGCCTTGGGAGAAAGGAAGGGGGACAGTGGAAACTGGAAGGGGGACAGTGGAAACTGGAAGGGGAAGGGAGGAAGAGTCCAAACTCCTGGAGAGATCAATCGATCTCGGCCTAATTCAGTGGAGAGAGAAAAACCAGACACTTGAAAAACCACAAAATAATTTTTTTGTTTACACAAAATTTTGGAATAAAAGCCGGGGCTGGGCTGGGGGCCCATGATTTGAGGGGTTCTTGAGGGCATGTGTCGAAAAAAATATTTTTAATTAGTTTTTGCATAATAGCATGTAGGGGCTCATTGGTTGTTGTTTGGGGTGCTGTGATCAAAGGGGCCCCAAAGAAAAATACAAAGTTAATCTTTAGATTTGTGTCGATGTGATGAGTTTGACATCTATGTATGCAGGGGCAGATTATGGTTTTTTGGGGGCCTAGACAAATTTTTTCAGACCGGTAAGGCAATAATTAAACTGTATGATTATTTTTTGGCCTAAAATTGAATTGTTTTGGTATATTCATCAATGTTTGGCCTAAAATTGGATTTTTTTTTGCCTAAAATTGAATTTTTTTTTACCTAAAATTGATTTTTTTTGCCTAAAATTGAATTTTTTTTGCCTAAAATTGAATTTTTTTTGCCTAAAATTGACTAAAATTGAATTTTGTTTGCCTAAAATTGAATTTTTTTTGCCTAAAGTTGAATTTTTTCGCCTAAAATTTAATTTTTACGTTTTAAATTTAATTTTTACGCCTAAAATTTAATTTTTACGCCTAAAATTTAATTTTTTTGTGCCTAAAATTGAATTTGTTTGCCTAAAATTGAATTTTGTTTGCCTAAAGTTGAATTTTTTTTGCCTAAAGTTGAATTTTTTCGCCTAAAATTTAATTTTTACGTTTTAAATTTAATTTTTACGTTTTAAATTTAATTTTTACGCCTAAAATTTAATTTTTTTGCCTAAAATTGAATTTTTTCCTTCTAAAATTTAATTTTTTCGTTTAAAATTAAATTTTTTCCCTCTAAAATTTAATTTTTTCCCTCTAAAATTTAATTTTTTCGTCTAAAATTAAATTTTTTTCCTCTAAAATTGAATTTTTTCGTCTAAAATTAAATTTTTTCCCTCTAAAATTGAATTTTTTCGTCTAAAATTGAATTTTTTCAATTAAAATTTGATTTTTTTTACTAAAAAAAGTGGCTTTAGACATTTATAATTTTTTATATGCCATAATCCACCCCTGTATGTATGGAATTGAATAGTTCTGATTATGCACAACAGTAATAAGAATGCATACACTTTTGCACACTTTCTAGGAGTCCCATATTTCTTATGGATTGGGGCCCACAAAACCAAGAACCAACATTTAATGGATTATTTATGGGAGTCGCGGCTTCTTCGTTTTATGTGTTTGGGTTTTGGGAAATGGCTGACCAGTGGTCAGTTTTGACCACTCTAGATCCATCGATTCCGATTCATTGAAGATGTGAGTTGAGACGCTGCTGGAATGAACCCCAGGAGAGTGGGAGGAGGTAAAAGGTGGGGGGGGGGATGAAGGCGGCGGTGTCTTGTCCGTTAACCAATCATTCCGCGTGGTTGGTGGTTAGCTATGTGGTTTTTCGGCCTCGCACGTCTTCATGACCGCAAACATTTATGTGGCGGGGAAGGAGAAATTCTCCATTGATGGTCTCCGCTTACGAGAAAAATGGGCCGCTTTAACGGGAATATACACGCCTACATCATCACCCGCTTCTCGATGAGGGTTTGTCCACTTGGAGAACACTCGAGTCTTTCATGCATCTTGTCAATGAAAGGTCAGAAAACGCCACCTTGGCGTCTTTCATTAAGGACCTTAGACTGGAAATTCAAATCTCGTCTTCCCTTACTCTCCCCTTGTGCTATTTATAAATGGGTTGGCTCTTAAAGGAAGTGCATGATCTTATGTCGGGGAAAAATGCGGGTTTTTTGTGTGCGGGGAAGTCTTTTTTAACGTTTTCAAGGGAAAATTGCGACAACTCAATGCAGGATTTACCGTAAAGCTTAATTTGTAGTCGTTATTAGAGAGTTTGCGGGATGCATTTTTCCCTTACAGTTAAAGACTATACGGTATAAAAATAGTGTAAGGGAAAAATAATAAATTAAGTTTTTGCGGGCTGCACTTTTCCCTTATCACTACACTATTTCAGCCAACTACTGACAGTTAGTAATTTTGGGCCTAAAAATTTAATTTGGGGGCGTAAATATGCAAATTTCTACATAAAATTCCATTATTATGCCTAAAGTATGGTTTTGGGCCTAAAATTCAATTTTGGGCCTCACTTATCATTCAATCTACGTACCTATGACTGATGTGTTTGATCGGGACAACAAAATAATCGCCATTTGCAATGGGCGGAGGTAACAATATAGTGTTCTCAATTCTGATTGGCTGTGCTATATTTTAATTTAGTGTTGAAAACGATACACTAAAGATTTTTCCCTTACGATATGGCACTAAAATAGTGTAGCGTGGCACAAAATAAGGGAAAAATGCATCCCGCAAACTCTCTAATATGTTTACCTTACACTAAAATAGTGTAAAAAATGTCATAATTGTAAGGGAAAAGTACCTGCCGCAAACTGCGTAAGAGCTATTACCGTAAGAGCTATGTACAGGGTGTTTACGTTAAAGTGTTGCAGGCAAATTAGGGAAGAACGAAGGATGATGGAGGAATAATAAGGTCAGATGGACGTTTGAGTTGAAAATGTGCCGTTTTTTTGTGCAGACGCCACATGGCGTCGCCGGGGCCCCCACGAGTGCATTGAATACTAGAGTGCGGGGGCGAAGAATGAAGAAAGGTGGTGGGGGGTGCGATACGAACTCATGTCGCCAGCAGCACGCGCACAATCACAGATGAGGCCCCAGTCTGCTTCTTTATCCGGGAGATGACAAACGGAGCGCAAACAAAAGCGCTGGTGGCGCCGTCTGTCTGGCGGAGTTGTGTGCCTCAGTCAAGTGTTTCATTCCACCCTCTTCCTTTCTTTTGGATTAGATGATTATGTGGTGAGGAAATGTTTTCCACGCTGGGTAATTTTGACATTTGTTATAATCTGGGAGGAAAAAATGGCGGTTATTAAGTTTTCGTCTGATTAATAACATTTGGGCTTGATGGGATTAGAATGTAAATTTTGGGGAAGGGATTTTAATTGGGTAAATGGTCGGTTCTTTCGTGTTTCGAAGGACCGATAGCGAACAAGTGCTGTGAGGGAAAGTTGCAAAGAAAAAAGAGATTTGGATTTGAACTGTCGGCGGCAAAACTGATTAGTGAGCGGAGTGCAATTCCCACGCCGCATCTTCTTCTTCTTCGTATGGAGGAATGAATAATTTGATGTCTGTGGGCCACCCCAAGGCTAGAATTTGCACAAACAAACGTGGTAAATTAATTCCTACTAAAGTCAAACAAAAATGCAAGACAAACTTGGCAGCTATCGACAACTTTTTTCAGATAATTAAAAAAAATTGGTATAAATTTGGTATCCATGATAACTTCTTTTCGGTAACTTGTCATTAGGCGCGTTCAATTTCAAATCGATTCTCTCGATTATCTCGATTTTCCTTGGCGGAAATGATGCAAAACGCGTCATATTTTTTAGAATAGGATTTTCGAAAAACCGAATCTCGTAATCTACTTGTGGGGTGGATTCTTTGGATTTCGACTCGATTTCAACACGTTTTTCTGTCGGCCATTTTGAAATTGAATAGATCGGTGGTGTAAGTCAGAACTGCGCACACTCAAGATTTACTTCGAACGAGTTGAATTTAACTTGTGGAATTGTACGCGCCTATTGTAACTAAAAGTTTATTGGGGGAAAACGCTCAAGTCAATGGGAGCCAAGCTTCCAGGGCTCCTCTTGAATGTGGAAAGAGTATATGATTATTATCTAAGTTCTGACTACGTATGTGAAATTTGACGTTGTGGATTATGCGTGGTTTTGGATTTAATTTTAATTTGTTTGTTTGTTCAACAGGTGTGAATGAGTACGATGGACCAAGCCGTGTTTGCTGGTGCAGTTTGGCGTATTGGGAACTGTGCGCTCGGGTTGGACGTAAGTTTCCAGTGTCCAAATCGGTAGTGAACGTCTTCGGAGATATGCCGCATGGTGATGGACTAAGTTTGGGGACTTTGGCAACCCAAAACGAGGCTGAATGTGATGTAGTCGAGCGTACCAGAGCTAAAATTGGATTTGGACTAAGTCTCAGCCGAGAAGAAGATGGTGTTTGGCTGTACAATCGTGGTGAATTTGCTGTCTTTGTCAACTCGCCAACATTGACGGGACCTAATAGGACAACAACCATCGTCTACAAGGTAAATTATCATTATTCACATTTCCTGATAAAATTAGCAACTGCTGTTGAATTGCTTGTCGCAAGCTCTGTGGCTTTTGGAATTTGGTGAAGATAGGAATTCAAATTCCACCGTTTGGGTTCGTTAAATCCTGCTCGATACCCAATAGCGAGAGCAAGTTGACCTCGAAACCACAAAAAAATACTTTTAAAGGGACAGTCTGGCTCTATATGTTTAATACTCCGTATTTTAAAATGAACGTTATTAGTTTTTATAAATTACATTTGTCGTAAAGTTTTCTTCATTTATTAACAAAATTTCTGGGGGTGTAGTCCAGAAAAAACTACAGCGAATGATGATGCAGATAAGATGCTCTTCTGTTTTGTTCTTCTATTTTTGTGATATTTCTCCCAGTTGAAAACACTGCTTTATTCTCGTTGGGTGCCTGTGAGGGTCTAGGATAAATAAATGACTCACATCCCAGTCGGATGACTGTCATGTCGGCCTACATTAAAATTTTGAACCGGGATAGTTTTTTCCGTTGATCCCCATTTTGAACCAGGAAACTTTCCCCTGCCAAGAGGCATTTTGAACCAGGAAACTTTCCCCTGCCAAGAGGCATTTTGAACCAGGAAACTTTTCCCTGCCAAGAGGCATTTTGAACCAGGAAAATTTTCCCTGCCAAGAGGCATTTTGAACCAGGAAACTTTTTCCTGCCAAGAGGCATTTTGAACCAGGAAAGTTTTCCCTCCCTAGAGGCATTTTTAACCAGGAAACTTTTCCCTGCCAAGAAGCATTTTGAACCAGGAAACTTTTCCCTGCCAAGAGGCATTTTGACCCAGGAAACTTTTCCCTGCCAAAAGGCATTTTGAACCAAGAAACTTTTCCCTGCCAATGGGCATTTTGAACCAGGAAAGTTTTCCCTCTCTAGAGGCATTTTTAACCAGGAAACTTTTCCCTCCCAAGAGGCATTTTGAACCTGGATACTTTTCCCTCCCAAGAGGCATTTTTAACTGGTGAATTTCCCGGTGGCCCATCCCTGGCCCACCGTATCCTGTCCCTGTGGCCCGACCCATCCAGATTTCCCAGTACAAAATTTGTACCCAGTCCAGCCCTGCTTCCAGGAGGCATTTTCAACCAAAGCAATTTCCCTGCCAACCAGGAAAAGCTAAGACGTCGGTTTTTCAGACCTCGGACCAAGAAAACAAAATTTCTTTTACAAATATTTTGCGCCTCCGCTAATAACTTTTTCCCGAGGCTTCGCAAAACATCCATCCGGCCCGCCTATCGATAGGCATTTTGAAGCCGGATGGTTTTCCCGGTGAATCAGCATTTTGAACCAAAGCCTTTATATTAAATCATTGCAAATTTTCTTTGTAGGTGCAACCTGGTTACTCGATCAAGATCTTCGACTACGCCAAGTCGGCCTGCTACCAGGCACTGCAAAACCCCGAACAATTAGACGGGCCTATTGACCACAACTCTGTTCGAATCAGCTTCGTCAAAGGCTGGGGTCCCAAGTATTCTCGCCAGGTGATTACCTCATGCCCCTGTTGGCTCGAAGTTCTTCTGGTGCCAAGATGACGTCAATTTGCATCGCACCCACGCAAAAGGAAAATGGCAAAAGAATAAAATATAAACACTTTGACTGTAAATGAACTCGGCCACCTCATGGACCAAGTATAAAGAAAAGAAGCAAAACATGTGTGTGCCTTGTGTCCACTGTTACATCCTTCCTTCCAACAATTGCCATGTATGGGAGGAAAGCGGTGTGTTCCCAGAGCAGCTCTCTTGTCTCTTTTTAACCCCTTCCTCTAGACCCCCCCTTTAGAGTGACCCATTATTTTATATATACATATTACAAAGAACCAATTGTAAATAATTGCCATGTTTTCTACTCATCTAATGAATTCTAATAATTTATAAAGAAAAAAGGATAAAAATACAAAACAGTGCAAAAGACTGAATTGAACAAATGTTTTCGGTGTTTATTTGTATAGAAACAGAAAAAGAAAAAGAAAATTGACCTTTTTGTCACCACTTTTCTCCTGGTGCTATGGCAACCAAGTACCCCCTTTGATTCCCATAAGTCAGTGACTGTTGTTTTCCGTTTTTCTCTCAAAATGACTTGAGAAGTCTCACAATGGTCAGTGAGGGTGCAATCTTTTATAAAGGTTGCTTCTCTTAGTGCCTTTTAGGAAGAAAAAGATGGAAAAAAAGAGAAATAAAGACCATTTTTATCTTTCATCAGAGAAAAGAACAAGAATTGATTGTCAAACTAAATTGCAGGTGCAAACTGCTGGGTGGATACATCAACGGTTGCTAAGGGAGACCTGGCAATGATCTCTTTAATAGAGGTAAGAAGATGTTGGGGAGATGAGTTGACAGCGGCTTCAAGAGAATCCGGGTGGCCAATGAGATGCGTTCTCTCAAGCGGCAAAGCTAGGAGATGGAAAATACTTCAACGGAAACTCAAAGATGATTGGTTCAATGTCAGCGTCATGTCATTTTGGCCTCCTGGACTTAAGATTATTTCAAATTATCGTATTACCTCGCTTTAAGGAAGGCAAAAATTCACTTACGAAAGTCGCTAAAATGCCGGTAAAAATGTGATTGCTGTCATCTAATCAGCGCACAGAACAGCGAATCAATAAGAAATAACACTAATATGTTATCCTTGGTTCGGTCATGCCGCTTAAACTGGGGTAATACGTTAAGTACGAGGCATACTGTATTTCTTCGATTAAGAGTGGTGGTGTATCGGGCCTACGGCTTCAGACTGCGCTGTTGAAAGGGAATAAAGCTAATTATAATAATAATTTCAAATTGCACCGCAAAGCTTGCAAGAGTTAGGTGTCTGTGCTTTTATAAGATTGCACCTCTTAATCTAAGGCAACTCTATCGAAGAAATACGGTATTTGCTTGTATATGAGATATTGGGTTTCAAATGTGTTTAGGAAACTACACATAAACCTGTTGTTCCTGTTGCAACAGTACCTTTTATCAGACAAGGATGACAAAAGCGAAAGAGGTTTTCGGACAAACATTGGTTTATTCCATACGCTTTGTCTTGAAGAGCCTTGACAGTTCTAGATGAAGGATAAAGTCTAGTGGACTAGGTATTTTCCTAGTGCATTCTGTATTTGCAGATTTCCAATACATTTTACGAGACAATAAGGTTTCAAAAATGATGCGCTGAAGGCACTGAAGTGATTATGACGATTATTCTGCTGAAGTGATTATCATGTGACCTGTGTTGGCCAATCACATGAATAATCGCTTCAACGCTTCAGCGTTTACGTATAATCGTCTGAAAAGGAGTCGTTAGTGCTGAAGAATGCTTAAACCAAGAAAAAGAGAGTTTGTTCTAAATTATTAAATTAATAAAAATAAAATAGAATAGAAGTCATGTGACATGCAAAATAATCACTTGGACCTGGCATGGGTGCTCAATAATGCAGTGATTGTGATTTTTGGAACAATTATTTCAGTGCCTTCAGCGTGTCATTTATGAAACCTTAATGTGTCCAGATTGCCACGAGTTTAACAAAACAGTGGGTGTGTTCTAAAAGGGGGTATGACAATTGGAAATTCAAGTGATAATCATTTTGGGATTCAAAGAAAGATTCAAATTTGTGAGAAAGATTAAGGCAATTGTCATAAAATTGAGCAAAATCTTTAAAGAAATTACCTTGAAATTCTGAAATCTTCAAATTCATAGCAAATCCTTTGAATCTTTTAGTAAATCTTCAGAATCTGTAAAATTCCCAAAATCTTTGGAAATTCATGAAATCTTATAAATTGTCTTGCAAATTGTAGAAAGATCTGGCAAAATCTGGAAAGAAATCCACCTGAAATCTTTAATGAAATCCTAAGAAATCTTTAATGAAATCCTAAGAAATCTTCAATGGGGGGGAAATCCTAAGAAATCTTCAATGGGGGGGAAATCCTAAGAAATCTTTAACAAAATCCTAAGAAATCTTTAATGGAAATTTTGAGAAATTCTGAAAAATCTTGAAATATTTAATTAAATCCATCAGAAATTCACTCAAAATCCTGAAATCTTTGAAATGCACCTGAAGTTTTCAGAAATCCTGAAAACTATAAAGAAATCCACTTGACATCGTGAAATCATTAAAGAAATCCATCTGAAACCCTGAGAAATTCTGAAATCTTTTAAGGAATTTACTTCTCAACTGAATAATCTTGAAATGTTTAGAGAAATTAACTTGAAATCCTGAGTAATCTTTAAAGAAATTCACTTAAAACCCTGAAATCTTCAAAGAAATTCACTTAAAATTCTGAAATCTTTAAAGAAATTCACTTAAAATCCTGAAATCTTTAAAGAAATTCACTTAAAATCCTGAAATCTTTAAAGAAATTCACTTAAAATCCTGAAATCTTTAAAGAAATTCACCTGAAATTCTCCTGAATTCTCCTGAAATCTTTAATGAAGTCCTTAGAAATCCTGAAATCTTTAGCAAATCTTCAAAATCTTTCAAACATCAGAAATCCATGAAAACCTTAAAATCTCCGAGATTTACCCAGATTTCAAAATCTCCGTTTTGTGACACGAAACGGCTAAAATCATTATGTCACACTAAACTCAAATTATAGCCAAGCCTTGATTAGTAGCCTGGCTTTGATTAGTAACCTAACGTTGATTAGTCGGACTACGGCGCTATTCAATCTCGTGTTAGCGATTTTAGTCGTTTCGTGTTAAAAAAAAAAAAAAAGAAAAAAAAAGAAAACTCGTTTTAGGACTTGTCCCAACATTTCGGTTGAAAAAAAAAGTTTGGCAACTTTTGAAGCGTAAAATTTTTTTCTCGAATTCGAAATGGAAACTCAGTGACCCAAATATAATACAGTACACAAACATTCAATCATAAAAGTACGGAAGCCAAGTGAAACGTCTCGCCGCTAAAGTGTTTACGGCGGCCAAGGCGGAGGGATGCGGGGGCGGGTGGCGCCAACTCGCGGTTGGAGACGCGGATGCGGCGCCTCTGACGCCACCCAAGATGATTTTGGGAGGCTGAGTCTGCGCCAGCCGCCAGACGTCGCCTTCCCGTCCCGTCTACTGCCGCCGCCCGAATCACTTTTGTCCAACGTCCAAACCGATAGGCGCAGGAAGGAACCCAACGACTTATTTTTATTTTTTCTTTTAAATAAAATTTTTTTTTTTTTTTAAATATGAAAAATAAAAACAGACTCGACTTTGTTTTTACGATCCAAAACGACTCTCAGCGGTGTTTCCGGGAACTATTTTCGGCAAAAATGCGAAGAATTCGAAGTGTGATTTTTGCTGGAGTATCGTCCTGTTGGGAGATTTTTTTTGTGTTGGTTAATGCGGGTTAATGAGATTTGGTTGGTAAAATCAGGTAGATCAGTGACCTTTTTTAGGATGGAATGATAGGGGTAGGAGTTGTCTGTGCCCTGTCCTCTCTCAATCAATACCAGGAAAAGAAACAGGCCTCGGGTCTCAGTGGCGCCATTCTACTTGTAGAAGTGGAACGTTGTTAGGCCTAATTTTATGCGTGACGTCATCCGCTCTTTACAACTCCACAAGTGGGTGGCACGGCTCGTGGAGAGTCCGTGGAACTCGTTGGGTCACTGAGAACATTTCAAAATTAAAATTTACTTGAAATAAATTTAAAAAAATAAAAAATAAATAAAGATTTTTAAAAAATATTCGGCGGAGGATTTTTTTTATTTTATTATTTTTCAAAAATGGCCGCCGCGGCGAGTCGGTGCGCGCCGCAGCAAATAAAAATAAAAATTAATAATTAATAAAGTTTTTTCATATAAAAATTAAATATTAATTTTTTCAAATAATTTTATATACAATTTTATAATTTTCTATGTTATTTCTTGGCGATATTCAACAGGTGATTCGGATTTTGTGCAATTTCTCGGCAATTTCGAATTCAAGGTCGACTGATGTAACGTTTTCATTTCATAACATCGAGAACGGCTTTATTTATTTATTTATTTATTTATTTATTTATTTATTTTCGGGATCACGTTGGGTTTGATGAAGGAAGCGGACAATCAGTTGCGCACCTGCCTCCCACCTGAGTGGTCGCCATCTCCCGCCAGACCGGCGCCGCTTCGCACGCGTGCACTCCTTCAATGGCAGAGACAACACCACCAGCTGACAAGCTGGCCAGGTGAGAAAAGGTAAAAGGACCCATCTCATTGGCCGTGCAGCATTTTTTCCCCACCATCATTTATTTTTTTTTTTATCGGACAAGATGAAAATAAACACAAAATTGCGATTACGTATCCGGTTCTGGTGGCCTCTCTGGCGCCAAACTCAATGACTCGCCGCAAGGGCGGATGCAAAGAGAGAAAGGGGATTTTTAGACCGTTTTAGACGATTTTAGACCGTTTAAGCCTTCATTTTTACATTAAAAATTTGATTGCGGGATTTTAAAATTTGGGTTTTTCATTTTGTGGTTGGGAATTGGAAACACTAAGTACTGAAATGTGGAAAATAAAGTTTTTATTTGTTTTATTTTGTTGGGTTGTGGAAGATTTGGATTTAAATGGATTTAAAATTTTAAATGGGTTAAAATTTTTGTTAATTTTAATTAAATTTGAAGGTTTATAAGCGGGGTTTTTGTTTTAGGGTTATTAGTCCGCCTTTTAGAGCGACCCGGCTAGTAACGCCATCTATGTGTATGGAAAGTAAATGAATGTGGGCTACAAGCTGCGACATGCTCGATGTTTAATTTTTGATTTGATGCAAGCATTAGCTGGCATTTATAAAACCTGGATTGTTGTTTGTCTCGTAAGTAATTTTGGGATTTTTATTATACATTTATTGCTTGATTTTATCCTGTATTTTGGTTTTTTTTTTTACAGAAAATAAATTCCAAAATAATTTAGAATTTTTTCATGGAGTGTGAGTATTATTTTATATAAATAAAAAGTATGATTTTTGACTAATTCTATATTTTTATTTACATATGTAGACCTGTCCCGACTGAAATATATTGCTTGAAAAGTTTATTGAAGATTAAGATATCCAGGAAAACAAACAGAAAACAATTATTCCAGTCAATAAACTTCAATTGATTACAAATATAATTTTTATTTTTAATCTTCAAAAGGCATGGAGCTTCGAGAAATGCAACAGAACAACCAATACGTCATAGCTGTAAATACAGCAAACCGAACCTATTTGTAACATTCGCGTGTAATCCCGGCGTTAAACAGAATATTTACCCAAATCAAGCGGCCATAGACAGACTCGATCTCAACTCAAACGTGCAGAATTAATAGACGACTTTATAAATCGTCTCGTTTTTGGTTTTGTTGGTGCTTTCGTGTATGTAATCGAGTTTCAGAACCCGCACCCGCACACTTTAATTAGTTTGAAACCGGAGGACAAACTTCACTCGAGTTATATTAATTTTGGTTGTAATGGATGTCAACTCTGTGCTCTCGCTAAACCTGAGAAAATCCTCGAGTGTCCTCGACTTGTCTAAATTGTTTGTTTTATTAGCAGTGTTGTATCGAACGAAGTTCACGTTCACCATGTTTGATGATGAAAACGTTGCAAAAATGTTAGTTTTAATGTTTAGATGACGTTTTCATCATCAAAACATTCATTTCTAATCACTTTTTACAACAAAAACAGCCATGAAAGCGATGAAAACGACCGCTTTACTATCTGAAATCTGAAATCCACAAAATGTAACAAAACATTTCAATTTCTAAAATAAAATCTGAAAAATGAACGTGAACTTTTGATTCAACTTCATGAACTTGAACTTAGTTCACTTTGAAAAAAATTTTAGTGAACGCTAACGCAAACACGGTCATGAACGTGAACTTGAACGCATTCACAATTTAGTGAACGAGATACAACACTATTTACTAGTTACCACCTAATAATTCGATTTACTAATCAGGAAACCTTGAAATTCCCCCCATCTGGTCCCTTTCCTGATATATTTCACATAGACTGCCATCAAAACATCTCAATTACAACGAAAAACTTTCTACACTTCCTCGTTATCATCTACAATTTACTCCCAGCCATTGCATGCCAACAGACAATTATAAGTATAATATTGACACACAGACACAATAAACCAAACTCAATTCTTTTCTTCCCAGCTTTCTTGGACAGTGAACATGAAATGTGGCAACATCACTCTCCACCGGCGCGAATACACTCTCCGAAGAGACACTCTGGTCACAATCTACTCCCAAACCACCTACAACCCAACCAATTACACAATTTTACCTTCCGGATACGCGGAGTTGTGCTTCGACTACAAAAAATCCTTCCTGCAATGCCAAAAATGGCGACTAGACCCCGGCGAATACTTCGTCAACTCGTCCCGCAGTTTGATCTACAAAGCCGCGAATTCCAGCTACGAAATAGGAAACTACCAACTAAACTCCGATAATTCCAGCAATGTGTGCGTGCCGGACAAACTACTGCCGATCGGTCAAATAGAATGGATTTTTATATCCGCGTGGACGTCATCGATATTCGCTTTACTCATAGCGCTGTATTTGAACGTTCCGTGCAAGAGGGCGACCAAGCGTAGATATGACTTCCGACCGATGTATTGCCACATGATTTCGTTTGTGTTTAGTTATGTGTTCCAGATACTTTTCCAGTTGACTTATTATGCGAGTTGGGGTCGGGTGTGGCAGATATTTGTGGAGTATGGAGCGACTTTTACGGATTGTTCGACTTTTTGTTGGCTGAGTGTTGTGGGGTTCGATACGTATTTGGCTTTTCATCCGCGGAAGTTGAAGGCGGATTTGACTTGTTCGAGTAGAGAGTTTTGCGCGCGGTCGCTGTATGCGTGGGGTGTGCCGTTCGTTTTGGTGACTTTGGCGGTTGTTGTTGAGCGGTTGGCGGTTGTTGGGGGGTATCCGCATTTTGGGATGTCGTTGCAGGGATTGCAGGCGAATGTTTTGAATAATGTGTTGGTGTTTGGCTCGCAGGTGTTGACTTTGGTGGTGCAGTTTGGGTTTTGTATTGCGACTTTGGTTAATATTCGACGGGGGTTGGCGGTGGTTTCTTCGCGGACGATCGTTCAGAAGAGGAAACTGTAAGTGATTGTGAGGTTAATGTTGGATTTTTGTTTGTGAAAATTGAGTTTTTAGACGAAGAAGTTTTTTTTAGGCTGAAAAGTTTAATTTTTAGGCTGTAAAGTTTAATTTTTAGGCTAAAAAGTTTAATTTTTAGGCTGAAAAGTTTAGTTTTTAGGCTGAAAAGTTTAGTTTTTAGGCTGAAAAGTTTAGTTTTTAGGCTGAAAAGTTTAGTTTTTAGGCTGAAAAGTTTAGTTTTTAGGCTGAAAAGTTTAGTTTTTAGGCTGAAAAGTTTAGTTTTTAGGCTGAAAAGTTTAGTTTTTAGGCTGAAAAGTTTAGTTTTTAGGCTGAAAAGTTTATTTTTACATGCAAAAGTTCATTCTCACATGCAAATCTTCATTCTTACATGCAAAAGTTCATTTTTACATCCAAAAGTTCATTTTTACATGCAAAAGTTCATTTTTACATGCAAAAGTTCATTTTTACATGCAAAAGTTCATTTTTACATGCAAAAGTTCATTTTTACATGCAAAAGTTCATTTTTACATGCAAAAGTTCATTTTTACATGCAAAAGTTCATTTTTACATGCAAAAGTTCATTTTTACATGCAAAAGTTCATTGTTTACATGTAAAAGTTCATTCTTACATGCAAAAGTTGATTTTACATGCAAAAGTTTATTTTTACACGCAAAAGTTCATTTTTACATGCAAATGTTCATTTTTACATGCAAAAGTTCATTTTTACATGCAAAAGTTCATTTTTACATGCAAAAGTTCATTTTTACATGCAAAAGTTCATTTTTACATCCAAAAGTTCATTTTTACATGCAAAAGTTCATTTTTACATGCAAAAGTTCATTGTTTACATGTAAAAGTTCATTTTTACATGCAAAAGTTCATTTTACATGCAAAAGTTCATTTTTACATGCAAAAGTTCATTTTTACATGCAAAAGTTCATTTTTACATGCAAAAGTTCATTTTTACACGCAAAAGTTCATTGTTTACATGCAAAAGTTCATTTTTACATGCAAAAGTTCATTGTTTACATGTAAAAGTTCATTTTTACATGCAAAAGTTCATTTTACATGCAAAAGTTCATTTTTACACGCAAAAGTTCATTTTTACATGCAAAAGTTTATTTTACATGCAAAAGTTCATTTTTACACGCAAAGGTTCATTGTTTACATGCAAAAGTTCATTTTTAAATGCAAAAGTTCATTTTTACATGCAAAAGTTCATTTTTACATGCAAAAGTTCATTTTTACATGCAAAAGTTCATTTTTACACGCAAAAGTTCATTGTTTACATGCAAAAGTTCATTTTTACATGCAAAAGTTCATTGTTTACATGTAAAAGTTCATTTTTACATGCAAAAGTTCATTTTACATGCAAAAGTTCATTTTTACACGCAAAAGTTCATTTTTACATGCAAAAGTTTATTTTACATGCAAAAGTTCATTTTTACACGCAAAGGTTCATTGTTTACATGCAAAAGTTCATTTTTAAATGCAAAAGTTCATTTTTACATGCAAAAGTTTATTTTTACATTGTGGTGACTCGGTAGTCATCAGAGTGAAACTAAAAATAAGAATATGTCACGTGCATAATTTTACCGTCCATTTTAATTTTTGAACTTTCCCCAATTTTCTTTAATAATTCTACTAATTTTTATTTTACTTATCTTCATTAAATTTTGCGCATAGTTACACTATACTTCATCTTTTTGTTTTGCCCCACCCCTGACCACAGTTGATATGGCTTGTCAATCATGTGATCAGAGGTGACTTCTGGGCTACACAACTTTACAAGATCACTTATGTCTTAATTGTCGACCAAAGACTAGTCTCCTTTAGACATTAAGTTAGATCGTCACTCTTCTACTATGTGCAACACAGAACCTTGTTTAACACCAAGTCGGCTGAGGTGGATTTCATCACTGATTTAAGCCTCTGTCCTTTCCTTGCGATTTTCATCTAACTTATAAGCTAATTGATTCGTTCCATTGCCAACTATTTTAGCCATGCTCAGTGAGTATCCTCCATCCATTTTGAAGTTGAAATATGAGTTATCCATTTCTTTTTAAACTACTTAACCCTGAGTAATTTAGGAGTCTTGCGAATATAAATAGTTATTGTCTGAAAACGAGCTGGGACTTCCAACCGCCCAACATTCGAGTCGAACGGCAGCCAATTAAGGATTTCCCAAGAGCCTGGACCCAAGCGCTAACAATTCTACCAACATAGGATTTCGTGACAAATATTTATTGGAAATATATATTTTATTTTTATCAGAATTATTTCTGTTTATTATTTTTTATTTTGTCCAAAAAAGTTGGTTCTCACGAACAATTAGGTCATTGTCAGGGCAACAGGCTTACAAGCCCTATGTCTCAACAGGATGCATATCCTGTCTGAGATTGAGAAGGCAGACCAATACCAAATCATTGCCATAAACAGTCACAAAAGTTATCTTCTGAAACTAAACCAATTTCTTGATGTAACTTGTGATTTATGCCATTATTTGGACTCCTTTGACAGGCAGTGAAAGCTTTATTGCAACAAACTGCATTTGTTGTGAGATTTTATCTTTGCTCTGTCAAAACTGAATTCAGCTGAGACCACCGGTTATAGTCATTTTAACGACGCTCATTTTAGCGATTTTTACCAAAAAAGTCCCATTTTAGCGATCACGTTTTAGTGACACGATTTACCGCGACAAGCCGGCTCAAAAAAGTGGTTTGCATCAAAAAACCAGCAAGGTTAGGTTCGCGGGGGGGGTCAAGGGGGGGCGCAGCCCTCCCTTGTTAGCCCTTCTTAGGAATTAGTGTTAGTATTAGTGCCGTTTTGTGTCGCTAAAATGACACGTTCGCTAAAATGGTGTGTCGCTAAAATGAAATCGCTAAAATGAAATCGCTAAAATGTAGTACATCCGAGACCACAGCCTAGCCTTGAGCTTGCCAAGAGCCAGTGAAAAGAAGCCAAAGTCGACATCATCGCAGCCTATGGAGCTCATCGTGCCGCCCAAGCCGAAAAAGGTCCCGAATTGCCTGAAGTCGCCATGTTGTCAGTTCAGCATAAGGAATTTTTCTGACCGCAGAAGACGGCATTCTTAAAGTAGACCCACAAGAAACACATATTTATGTACAGAAGCTGGAAAAAATCATTAGCGACACGTACCAGCATGTTGATTTGAGAAAAGGGGTGCAAAGCCACAAGCTCAATACAAAATTGGAAAATTTTCGAGTAAACAATCTAGTATGGAGAGAAAATCACACACTCTTCAAAGCATCTGAAGGAATTTCTGCAAATATAGCAGACAAACGGACGGTCCCTACGTCATAATACAAACGCATCAAGGCTTCAAGGGGGAGCAGCGAAATTAAAAGATTAAAAGATAACAAAATTTTTAAATCCATCCCTACTTCGGAATTATTACCCTATTTCCCAGAATTCAACCAAGAAATCTGGTTAGAAGGTCAAACAGAAGGCAATGTAGATGCCGAAGTAAATAATACATTACTAGACGACATTACAATGTCAGCACAATCGCAAGAAGAATATTCACCACAGGAACAGACACCTGAAAATCTAACTTTGAACACAACACCGGAAAAATCAATCATAGAAATTCCAATTGTCGTAATTCCAGATCAAACTCCACTTCCTTTTCCAAAAAATGAAATTGTAGAAATTGACAAACAAGTGGATGCATTTTCAAAAAAGGGGAGAAAGGTGGTGAAAAAGAAAAAGCGAAAAAAGAAATATAAAAATTTATTCGCAAATTCGCAAATCCAAAAAATACAAGTGAGAAGAAATCTGCCTCAAAATACACTTTGAGAGACGGAAAAAAAATAAACCGACCAGATCGACTTTAAACAATAATGGTGACGTTACACTCACTGATGTGATATGAAGATGATTGCGTGACATCATTAAAATGTCAATTTGGGATGTACTTCATTTTAGCGATTCTATTTTAGCGATTTCATTTTAGCGATTCTATTTTAGCGATTTCATTTTAGCGACACACCATTTTAGCGAACATGTCATTTTAGCGACACAAAAACCTAGGTTTAATTTCTAAGAAGGGCTAACAAGGGGGGACTGCGCCCCTCCTTGACCTCCCGCGAACCTAACCTTACTGGTTTTTTGATGAAAATCACTTTTTTGAGCCGGCTTGTCGCTAAAATGACATATTCGCTAAAATGGGACTTTTTGGGTAAAAATCGCTAAAATGAGCATCGCTAAAATGACTATAACCGGCAACTTATCAGTGAGTTTTTGCACTACCTGGTGGATACAGCCGAAACGCTCATTCTGCAGGTGAGCTTCAAGCTGGACTGGGATGATTTTTATGTCCTACATAGGCTGTACTTGAAATTCTCCATAAGTTCGCAATCGTTGTTAATCCTGAACATGGATGAATACCAAAAGGCCCATCAATTAAAGGAAGCCATCAACGATTGGCGTCGAAAAGCGGAAGAATTCAAACGACAGACCCTACACGAACAAACGGACAAGTGGCTCAAGAGATTTCAGCGGTGATGATACCGGCACCACAAAGATTACAAGTACTTTTTCCTGGCGATTTTCCTTCGGATGAGGCGGCATTTATAGCAGCAAGCCTTTTGTAGACAACACCTATGGGCATTCCGCTTCTAGAGAATTGGAAGACCATTTTATATGATCTTGTCCAACTGATAGGAGAACTAGTGAGAAAGGCTCTCTCTCACAAACGGAGAAACAGCAGACCCATGTATGATACAACTCAACTCCGTGGGGAATGGAACCAACGTCTAACAGAGCTGAAATGCGGAGAAAAAATGTCAAAATAAAAATTAATTTCTCAAAATTATTCCTGGGCAAAAAACTTTTATTTTCCAATTAAAGGGCCCGATGCCCCATAGGACCTCTTCTCCTACAACAACTGTGAGAACCTATAAATCCACTTCAGGGATCCCTGCCTAATCTGCAGTCCCTACTTACACATTCAGGCCGCCTGCTGGTCGGCCGCCATTAATACCGTGGTCGCTGAAACCCATGTTTTAGATTTCTACTAGCTGTTCCCAGCTTCTTTTGGGGGATGGGAGAGTTATTCTAACTCATTTGTTTCAATGTTTTATGCAAGTTTTGATTAAATTTCTAAATTTGTAAAACCGTGGTGTTGGTTGAGGATCTTTGGGGCTCCTGTCTAAACTTTGCTTATACCTAACCCTGCCGAGACCTGTGGGGCCTCTGCCTAGACCTTTGGGGCCCCTGCCTAGAACTTTGCGGTTCCTGCTAAGACCTGACCCTGCCTTGACCTTCAGGGCCCATGTCTGGACCTTTAGAGCCCCTGCCTGTACCTTTGGGGCCCCTGCTTAGACCTAACCCTGCCTTAACCTTTGGAACCCCTGCTTAGACCTTCAGGGGCCTGTACGTTGAGGGGCCCCCATAGCATCACCACTTGGGTACAATTAAATTGTGGATTTTTTTCAAATATTTGTGAATGTTGTATTAATTTTGTTTGTTTGTTTCAGCTTAAAGATTTTCCTCAAACTGGTGGTGGTGATGAGTTTCACGAGTATTTCAGCGCTGATAGGATACGCCATGTATTTCTTAACCAAATCGCCATTGTCGTTCTTTTTCCCAACAGGAATTGCACTTCAGGGAGTCTTTCTGTTTCTCATACACGGATTAGGCCCGCTGAAGAAAAGAATACTGAAATTATTTCTATCCAGGCTTGTAATTACTTAATTGAATTAAAAACGATTGTTTTGTTGTTTTTTTGTAAATTACTAAATTGCAACTTGAGTTGATTTTGCTTTTTGGCACAAAATGGAGGAATGAAATGGGATTTCTGACGAAGAATAAAAATGCACAAAGCAGTTTGTGCCATAAATTTTTTGTTATTGCAGACAATTGGGTTGGGTTTGGTGTCTGGTTACCAGTTATTTGCTCTCATCTATCAAGTTTATTGGTCAATAATTCTGATTTATTTCTTATTCAATTGAGCGAGGAGGAAAAAAAAGTTTCGTCGCAGTGTTTATTTATTTTTTGAACACAGGTGATGTATTTTTGAGTGAGGAATTTAACTGATTTTTTAATTGGGAGTGGAAATATGTTGGATTTAAACGTTGATGTTCAGCTGGAAGAAAAATGGCTGCCATCAAGCAAGTAGTCATTCAATTTAAACACTAAAATATCTCATAAAATCATGTTTAAACACTAATGTATCTCACAGAATCAGATTTAAACACATAAATGTCACAAAATTACATTTTAACAGTAGCTGCGTACAAAAACTTAAATATTTTGTGTTTTACTTCAATTTTAAAACAAAAGTGACATCATTTCCTGTTTAAAACCACGTTAGAACTTAAAATACAGGGAAACTAAAATTCTTATTTTAATTTTTGAATGCAGCTACTGAAATATGTCATAAAATTACATTTAAATACTGAAATATGTCATAAAATTACATTTAAATACTGAAATATGTCATAAAATTACATTTAAATACTGAAATGTCATAAAATTACATTTAAATACTGAAATATGTCATAAAATTACATTTAAATACTGAAATATGTCATAAAATTACATTTAAATACTGAAAAATGTCACAAAATTACATTTAAATACTGAAAAATGTCACAAAATTACATTTAAATACTGAAAAATGTCACAAAATTACATTTAAACAGTGAAATATGTCAAGAAGTCACAGTCTAACACATGTGTAGGATACTTTAGTGTTTAAATGTGGTTTTGCATACACTAAATTATCCCAAGAAACCACATTTAAAAACTAAAATATTCCGAGAAATCACATTTAAACACTAAAATATCCCCAGTAATCACATTTAAACACTAAAATATCCCCAGTAATCACATTTAAACACTAAAATATCCCCAGTAATCACATTTAAACACTAAAATATCCCAATCACATATTTCACTAACGTAAAATATGTAAAAAAAAAAAAAAAAAAAAAAAATTACTAAAACACACAAAATATGTCCAATTTAATTTATTATTGGTACTGAAAAACATCGGAAACGCCTCACTTCAATACACACAACAACAACCTGAAAGAAATATGCTCACTACGCATTTACTGCAGTAAAGCAAACGGGCAGCAATACAACACCAAACCAAATTAAACAACCTTCCCAAATTATCAGAGCATGATGAGAAAGGTCCCGCTCTCACTGCCTTCAATGCTTCAACTCCCTTGAAAACATAACGCAAGTAACGCCCCGTGTCTAAATTGCAGTCACATGACATTTATTTACCTGTGCACTCGATACAGAACAGTTTACAGCTTGGTATGACAACTCCAGCTGCTGAAACGTAAATGCTAAATCCACTCAACGCCAACATTTTCGTTCCAGGTGCCATGGGGGCTATCGTAGTCGGCACCAGCATCGTCCGCCTCGTTCTCATCGCATTTTTATTCGCCATCAACTGCACCTGTTTATTCAAGCTGATCAACGAGGGACAATTCAAGCCAGGAATTAATTACGTTCTACACGTTTTGATTTTTGCGTCTAATTTGTGCTATTTGTGCACGTGGTTACCGTTCGTGCTCTACGGACTCCTCAATGGTTCGACGGTTTTCATCACGTACAGTAACTATTGTTTTATTCAAAATTCGACGGCTAATAACGTTGGGTTTCTGTTTCTGGCTATGTTGTTGGTGTGTGCGGTGGAGAAAGTGAGGATTGACGTGTTGAAATCGAGGGATTTGAGGGTTTTGCACGTCTTGGTCGCCATTGTTGCAATATGGCTGCTGCCGCAAGTTCTGTGGAGTTTTTACGGGCGCGGGACTGATGGAGACGACGTGCTTTTCAAGTTTATTGAGGATTTTGGACCGGTGGGAGAGGCGGGGAATTCGAGTTCGGTTCGGTATAAGGTTGGGTTTATGGTGTGCGAGGCGGCGTTGAGTGTGGCCGCTGGACGGAGACTTTTGGAGAAGTATTTGTTGGTTATTTTGCCGGTCGCGTTTGGTGTAACCTGTTGTTTGATGGTGCTGTGGATGCACAGATGCTTAAGCCGGTGCTGGAAGGTGGAGTCGCAGCTGTGTTTGTCTAATTTTGCAGGTGAGTGACTGTTTAATTTGATGTTTTATTATTTGGTTTTGAATGTTTTGGAAAAATGGTTTTAAAATGCTTTTAAAAGGGGGGAAATGACATGAAACTAGGAAAATCTGCATTTTCAGCATTTAGGAATGCAGAAAATGGCAGAAAATGGAAAAAAAAACTGTTAAATCCGCATTATCAAGATTTAAAAATGCAGAAAATGCAGAAAATTAGGTAACTCTGCATTTTCAACATTTTAAAAATGCAGAAAATGACAGAAAAATTGCTAATCTGCATTTTAACATTTAAACAAATGCAGAAAATTGCAAAAAGTGGCTATAAAATGGAGAAAATCAGCTAACTTTGCATTTTTTAAATTAAAAATGGAGAAAAAAATGACACAAATAGGCCTAGAAATCCCTTAAAAATAAAAATAAAACAACTCAATTGATAAAGAAGTCAAAATAAATCAAAAAAGAGACTATAGCAAAAATTAGCGAACATCCGGGAAACGTATTGTCATTTTATGTCCTCAAAAATATGACAAGATAAAAGTTGAAAAACAAATTTACTTCCTCGATATCATCAATTCCGTTGCACTGTGGGTAAATTGTTTTATTCTGCTCGTTGTAGGTGGTGAGAAAAGCGGTTGGCAGATGGCAGTAGTTGACCTTGTCCTCTACGCCAATTTAGCGTGGCAAGCGGTCATCCGTCCGTTAATGTTAGCGGAAACGTTGAAACGCATGTGCGACTCCTCGCACTACATCAGCTTCCTCGACGTCGGAAGTCACCTAATTCTCACAATCTCGGCCGTTTTTGCGCCCACGAGTTGCCCAAACACCTGGATCGCTTTCCGCCATGCTTCGCCTTCGGTTTCGGTCCTCGAAAATCAAACGCCGAAGCAAGAAAAAACCACCCCGACGAATTTCCGCACAAAACTCGTGTGAAAAATACAAATGTACACGTTTTTACGTATTTTTAAATTCGTTTTCATCAATAAAATTAAACGAAACGATTAATTTGTTTGCTTATTTGCTTCGATCGATCGTCGCTGCATGGCGCCACCGCATCAGCAGCGGCGTGCATCCGTGCGAGCAACACGTTTACGTGTCAATGTCAATTTCTCTCTCGCTTTCCATGTCAAAGAGCAGGCCAAAGTGAGTCTGCTATCAAGGTTTGGATAATTACACATTTATCGCCCGATATGTTATCGATTTTTACACGCAGTCCGCACCACGTGCTCATTATGTAACGACCACGATCGAAGTTTCAGTTTTTCTTGGCGCCAACTCAAAGCACTGGACACGTGAACCATCACGCACATTCGAGGTAAAGTAAATCGTTGTAAATTCATTTATTTCGTCTCAATTCCGCCACCAAACGTCGAATAAAGCGGCCCAAACAATGGCGCTGTCTAGACAATGGCGCTCTAATCAACAATGGTCAAGTTCCAACAACGGCGGGATGCAAGGACAAAGAATGGAATATTTTTAAAAGAAAGAAAAAAAAACGAACGAGGAAATTAATTATTATAATTTTCCTTCAGATGTTGCATCAAATGACCTTCGGAAACCACTTTGTTTATTTTTGTTTTTATTTTTAAAAATAAAAGAAAATAAATTCAATTAAATTCTTTGTTTGGTTTTTGATAAATTCGAATTTTTTTTGATGAGATAGTGTGAGTTTTTGTAAACAAGGGTTGAAATACTTGGAATTATTGACATATCAAGTTGTTAATTTGAACTTGGGATTAGTTATGTCAGGTTTGAGTTGCAGCCACTCGAGGGAGTGGAAGAAAAAGGGTGTTTGATGAGCTGAGGCAAATATTTGTTGTCTGGTCTGCACACAGCTGAAATGGAATGGTTTTTTCCCTAACAGTTATCACAATCAGTGATCAATTGATGTGTTCATTGCATTGATTCTGGCTGAAGGTAAGCTCTATATGTTACCATGGGGGCTCTGTTGTCATGGTAATGGCAGGTGGTGGATCTAGGAAGAATGTGGGATCAAAAATGATCATTTTTTTAATTTTTAATTTCTCATTTTTGATTTTTTTTTTTTAGGATGTCTTATAAAAATAATCATTTCCACCAACAAAGCATGGAGAAGTCACTAAATGATGGGAACAAACTGGAAACTGAACTTTTGCTAAGGACTAATCCATATCAACACCCGACTGCCTTTCATCATCACCAGCACAAATCTAATAAACAAGATAGCCGCATTCCAGGACTCAGAGGTGAATATATTATCTAGAATTGGTTAGGATTTCGTAAACCGTCCCTAGGCTGCCCTGGTGAAGACCAACTGTCTCGGCATTCGTTGTGCGCGAATAAAATATAAGTATAATAATTAATTACATTTTAAACGTTCAAAACACTACTTAAATTCCCTTTTTCCTCACTGTATTTACTCCATTGGAGTGTTTGAAATTAAATAAATAAATAAATAAATAAATAATTATACGGAACGACGTATGTTGGTTACGATTTCGTAAACCGTCCCTAGGCTTGCCCTGGTGAAGACCATCCATCGTAATAAAATGTAGTAAATAATTAATTATACTTATGTCGTAGAAGTAACGTGTAATGGAATACGACAAAATAGAAAACTCGTGTCATTCGAATCGAAATTCGATGACCGGTTTCAAATCGCTATATATTTGACACCGAAATCCTGACAAAATATTTAAAAATTTTATTTATTTATTTATTTATTTATTTATTTATTTATTTTTTTTTAGATTCCAATAATTCTGAAAATCATCACTTGATCGACTCTCGGCCGGTCAAACTGAGTCCCAGTTGGGAAGATAAGAACCTGACTTCGGACGAGCTCAACTTTAAGAACCTTGCGTTAGACGAAATGATTATAGATACGCCACCTAGAGATCGGTGAGATTACGATGTTTATTTAACCCAGGTTGAATTAAACGATAGAGAGCGCTTTGATTCCACTCAAATGGTTGAAACGGGGGTCATTGGTTAGCGTTGTCAGTGCCGAGTAGCGATATGCTGCAAATTGCAAAGCGCAGTTTCATTAAAACGTGATTGTGAGGAAAAAAAGAGGGAGAAAATGATTATTTTATAGACCATTTGGGTTTAATAAGGTTATTTTTAGCTGGTGACTTCATTTTAACCATTTTTCATGGTCTGGCGTCACGCAATGCGATTGAAACATTAAGTACCCTTTGAAAAAAAATGAAGGACGAAGTGCTTGACGTGTCGGGCGAATTTCCCCCCGCTCTTCACCGCGGCGAAAATAGAAATGTGTCACGAAAACTAGTCTAGAACTCGTGCACGCGAAATCGTCCGTTCTGGTGGCGCCGCCTGGTGAGAAAAGGCGGAACGAAAGCAACAATTTCTCTGAAAACATGGTCGAACGTATTGAATTTAATCGAGTTCTCTTTTCTGGATTTTTCGGCCTTTTTCCTCCATTCTCGATAATTTGACGAGTTGAGAGAGATTCAGAGGTAACCAACAACACTCGGGCCGCTAAAATACACAAAAGGAAGCACGAATGACGTCATGGAACCGTCCATTCACACTCGGGGAAGCCAGAGGATCCCTCCATAAGCCCAAGATGAGGATGATGATCTCTTTTCGTTGAGGCACAGCCAAAACAACAGCGCTGTACTCGCCTCTGCATCCGCACTTCCTCGCCCGGAACACATAGAAATCTCAAGTTTATCATTGACTAAGGACCACACAGTGAATTTGGGACGTTGAAGCCAATCGAGAAGGAGTAATTAACAATATATATGGGATTTTTAGAGCATGGGGATGTGCTACAGGGCTCAAACACCCACAAGAATCAGAGATAACCAATGGGATCGAGTTGTGAATGTGGTTTGAAAATGTCTTAAGCTGCTTGTGAGACTTCTTGATGGCTAACAAGACCTCAGCAGCATCTCAGTCTGGGTCTGGACACTCAACAACACCCCTGCTGCAAGAAAGCAGAGCTCCTCTCGCTGTCATCGAAGAATTCACGGATCTAAACGGAGGAGATGCACCGACTCCGCCGCCGAGGACTAAGAATGGAACGACGTCGCCGCATGGGCCCTACGAGCTCATGGTTCCTCAGGAAGACGAACCGTTAACGTATAGGTTGAAGAAACCGCCGCCTGACAGGTAAGGAGCGGCGGGATTGAGGTTTGACGCTACGAAGCTCTAAATTTTGTTCTTGATTAATGAAAACGTTCTTGGCAAATGCTTTCGCAGTAGTTCGATGGAGAGAAGTTTGTTGGATGTGAAACGCTGTTTGACGGGATAAATAAAGGCAACGTCTGCTGCCTGGGGAAAATAACACCCAACTTGTTCTAAATGTGTTTCTAAGCAGAAAATGGGACGCAGGATACTTTTACCTATCAATAGGCGTTTTGAACCGAAGCATTTTCTCCTGTCGATAGACGCTCCCTTTTTATTAAGTAATAGGATTGGAGCGTTTCGAGGTTTGTCGATTTAAAAGAAAATTGATTTTTCTCGTTGGGAGCGAACAGTCCGTTGAAATTTCAATTCTCTTAAATCGGGAAGACCGGAGAGCTCGGCAGGAAAGCAAAATTTCCTCGTAATGGCATCTTTAGATTTTTTTTTCTTGATTCTGTGTTATGCAATTCACCACAGATCTTTTCCTGTCTCCACTCCCACAGACATTCACTGAATAAAACAAATTCTTTGATTTAATTAGAAAATTGCATCAAAGTTTTCAACTGCATGAGCGGAGTGTTTATTATATGTTTGATGTTAATTACTTTTCCTGGTGGGGAAATGAATTAAATATGAGCCTCAAAGCACACCTGAGTTGACCTTATTCATCCCATTATTCTCTGGAGTATAATTCACCAAAGCATATCAATTCTAAGATCCTGTTGCCCTTGATGCTTTCAGGAAATATTATATTTTGAAACTAACTGATGTTTTTTGTGGCATGATTTTATAATGAAGAAATTAGGCGGCTGGAAAGCGGCGAAAACATCTGCTGGTTTAATTAATGGCATTCTAGCCTCGTGCAAGCAATCAAGCAATCACGCTGAATTTTGCAATAATTTTGAAGAAATTTGATTTGAAAGACATGGAAAAGTTAAATAATCCATAGGGATTTTAGTAGTTTTTGATTGTGTCAAGTTGTGAAGGATATCCTGTTATTCTTTAAGAAATTATCCACTTCTTTAATCAGTGTTTCCTTTATTTAATGTCTGCTTACTCTTTTCCAATAACAAGAGAGTTGGGACTATCATGTAACATCCAGCTGCAACCACCTGTCACCGGAATAAAGCTGGTTTTCTACTAGAGTTGTTGACTGCACTGATTCTTGCACAATCAATACTATTTTAATGTTTTTGGTCCAATTCTACCTTTGTGTATTTATTTTGAAGGCCAAACTGAGAAAATGATAAAAAACTATGGGATTTTGAGTGCGTTTTAACTAAACTTGAGGTACTTTTTCGCTATCGGTCTCGTGGTGATATTTAACCGAAGGTTAATTACCTGAAACGCAGAAGCCTGTTTAATTACTATCGATACTCCATAAACCATCGATACAGTTACATCTTAAGCGTCCAGAAACTTGCGTAATTTCTTTTTATGTATTTACTCCATTGGAGTGCTTGATAAAATAAAGTAAATCGATAATTTCTCGTTCTTAATCTTGTATTGTCCCTTTTGTGTACTCCCCCCTTCTTTGCTCTTTTGGGTTAGTTAAATAAATAAATAAATAATTTTCAAGTTGCAACGGGTTTTGCATGTTTTGACGAAACACGCGGTACTTTTTCGCTGTCGGTCTCGTGGTGATATTTAGACAAAGGTCGAAGACCTTAAAGATGGCGGTACGTTTGGTTAGTATCGATGTGTCGATAACCCAATCGTAGTGTCCGTCTTTTAGGTTTAGACTGTCCTGAACCTGTCTGAGACGTGTGTCATTCACCCACACGTATTTGTCAAGCGAGTCTATCTTTAAAGCGATTGCAAATGCAAGACTCATGTGAAATTCCAGCCATTGCTGGATAGTCACGCATGACTTTTGCATTTTCACGCTACTTGGCGATGACTAGGGCGAGTTCGTAAGGCCATATGCGACCCGTCAAAAACTTGAAAATACTAGGACTCTGGTGAACAATAACCGGCGTTCAGAGTAAATATAGACAGCTAAATGGGTAGTAAATAAATCCAGCTCAAACTTTTTAATTGCAAAAAGCTGCTGCTGTTTTTTTTTTTTTTTTTTGGTTTAAAGAAAAAATATTTTTTATTGAGTGGTTTTCCATGTTGGGACCTTTTCTGCCATTTTGTTTGAGTTGAGTCATCATTGTGGGTAATATGGGGAGATATGGGTAAAAATTGTGATTTTTTTATTAATAATTATTTTTTATTTGTGTAGGGGAAGAAAGGAAGTGCAATAATGGAGCTAGGTGGGGTTGGGAGTGGAAATGTTGGGTTTGTTTGGATAAGGGAATTAGCATTTAACATGGGGAATGTTGATTAGGAATTCAGTTACTGGTGATCTGTTGGTCACGATAAATGAATTGATGCATGAGATTGGCCTTGCACGGCTGCTGGTTGCCTGTTCTGCGTAGGGAGTATCATGCAGAGCTGGTTCACACAGAAAATAGAATTTATGAGTCAGGAGTTTTTGTGGTTTGGATGATGGGAAGCAAATATGGTAAAATTGAAGGTTTTAAAAAAAATGTGGAAAATATATATTTATTTTTTAATGGAAAATAATTTTTTTTTTGTTTTTATCGATTTTGTGTTGGAAAATGATTAGTTTCTAGTTGTATTGGTTTTCTAATGTTTTTTATTTTTGTTTTTAGATGCAATTTTGTCTATTTTATTTTGTTGCTTCACGGCGTTGGGACCCTGATGCCTTGGAATATGTTCATCACTGCCAAATCTGTAAGGATTTTACGATGAAATGTTGAATGTACATAAAATCCCTACATACGAAAGAGTTCCAATCCAAGAACCAGTGCTGGACTGGCCCGGCGGGCTACCGGGAGTTTCCCAGTGGCCCGTGACCGCTGTGGCCTGTCCCGACTTCATTAATTGTGGCCCGGACACCCAGATTTCCCGCAATAAATTTGTTCCCAGTCCAGCCCATATTGTTAATTCTAATTACACCTGTGCGATTATTTTTCCAAGTGAATATGAATACGATATTGTATCCACTTGGCTGCGATATATCTTTTGCGATATCCTATTGCGATATGAATATGCGATACACAAATTCAAAAATCCCATAGCGATTACCGTATTTTATCAATTAAAAGCCGCGGCTCTTATTCAAAACTTCCATTTTTGTCAGCAATTAAAACTTCGGTTTATCGTTTGTTAAATTTGTTTAATGTAATAAACGTTACGAACGAAGCGTGCGTTCATCGTTCGTGAGGTTAAATACAGAAACAATACCGTACTTTTGCAAAAATACGGTATTCTTGGTGTCTCAGCCGCGGCTACTATTCGAGGGTGCCTCTTAATCGGTAAAATACGGTAATTGCAATATCGCACAGGCCTAATGTTCGTATGTAGGGGACTCGCTGTACTCAAAAATAACCTGTAAATCTATGTTTAACTCGGGTCACTCACCCCATGTGTTTTTTCAGCCTTCCATGTTGTTAATATCTGTTTTTTTTTCTTCTTTTTTTTTTTTTTTTAGTATTTTGAGGATTATAAATTACAATCTGATGATGAAATAACAAAACATTATCAAAGCAAATTCATGCTGTACATCACCTTGGCTTCCCAAATACCAAATTTAATTTTCAATTTCCTCAATGTGTTTATAAAATTAGGGTAAGTAGTTTTTGGAAAGTGATTTTTTATTAATTTGATTGATTTTTATTTTGTTAATTTTTGCAGGGGAGATTTAACTAGCCGAATAGTTATCAGCATTTTGGTTGAAATTGTCATCTTTATAGCCACAGTTGTTCTTGCAATGGTTGATAGTCATTCATGTGCGTATTTTTAGGTCTTTGCTACTGTTGTTGGACTGAGTTTTGTTTATTTTTTGTGATCACAGGGGCAATTTATTTTTTTTGGATGACCATTGCATCTGTTGTGTTCCTAAACAGTAAGTAATAAATTCGAAAATTACAATTCTTGTGTTTTTAAATGATTTTTGAATTTAATTTTAGTGGCCAATGGGATTTATCAAAACAGCGTGTACGGAATAGCGGGTAAACTACCCATGAAGTACACAAATGCTGTTGTTTTAGGCTCGGTAAGTTATGACACGTTGCCTATGATAACGGATCAAAATTATATTGATTTGATATTGAAAGAAAGTTACAATCCAACTTACTATCATTTTCTTACATTTTCTCACATTTTCTTACATTTTCTTTCATTTTCTTTCATTTTCTTACATTTTCTTACATTTTCTTACATTTTCTTACATTTTCTTACATTTTCTTACATTTTCTTACATTTTCTTACATTTTCTTACATTTTCTTACATTTTCTTACATTTTCTTACATTTTCTTACATTTTCTTACATTTTTGAAAATGACTAATTTATATTTTTCTATTTTTTTAAACAGAATGTTAGTGGAACCATTGTATCTCTCATCAGCATTGCAGCAATAGCGAGTAAATATTTGTCATTTTTTAGTATTTTTTTTTTAGCCAAATATAAATAAATATTTAATTTTTCGTTCTAGTTGCTCCGAATAAAAGAACTTCGGCTATTTATTATTTTATCAGTGCCCTTTTTGTGCTGTTGGCGTGTTTTGATACGTATTTCGCACTACCTTTATCGGTAAACTAATTTTAATAATTGTTGAATGTTTTATTTGAACTAACGGGTGATTTTTCTAGAGATTCTATCGTTATTACGACCACCAGGCGGAGAAGCAAAACGAAGCGACGTACAAATCTAGTTTGAACTACAGAATCCCTTATTGGAGCATATTTAAAAAAGTGATTGCACTACACTTTAATAAATGTTGCTGACGTAATTAACAATATTTAATTGTATTTTCTCGTGTCAGGCCTTTCCGCAACTGTGGAACGTATTTTTCACATTTTTCGTTACGCTTCTCATATTTCCCAGTTTACATTCTAATATTAAAATGAGTGATCCGAATTTTGTTATTCCAGGTAACAACAATTTTTTTTTTTACTTTCCACTTGACAAATATTAATTACTTTATTTTTATTTTTTAAATAGAGGACTATTACACTGCAGTTATGTGTTTTTTGGTGTTCAACTTTTTCTCAATGGTGGGAAACATTCTACCATTTATGTGCAGGGTAAGTTGCAAATAGTTAGAGCCTCGTTATAACGAATCGCAAGGGACCCGAGAAATCGGTTCGATATAACCAAAGTTTGTTACAGTGGAGCCTCGATTATTCGAACTAATTGGGGTCATGGGTGTTCATAAAACCGAATTGTTCGAATAATCGAACATAGGTTTACATACATTCGTACTGTACTGCATATGAAAATAAAAATTATTAAAATATAGTTTGAAAGCACTAAAACCGACCAAAAATGGATAAAAATTGTCAAAAAACCTTAAAAATCGATTAAAAGTATGTGAAAATCGTGAAAAAACATTAAAAAATGATTAAAAGTATTTGAAAATCGTCAAAAAACATTAAAAAATCAATTAAAAGTATTTGAAAATCGTCAAAAAACATTAAAAAATCAATTAAAAGTATGTGTAAACCGTCAAAAAACATTAAAAAATGATTAAAAGTATTTGAAAATCGTCAAAAAACATTAAAAATCGATTAAAAGTATATGAAAATCGTCAGAAAAACATTAAAAAATGATTAAAAGTATATGAAAATCGTCAGAAAATATTAGAAAATGATTAAAAGTATTTGAAAATCGTCAAAAAACATTAAAAATTGATTAAAAGTATATGAAAATCGTCAGAAAAACATTAAAAAATGATTAAAAGTATATGAAAATCGTCAGAAAATATTAAAAAATGATTAAAAGTATTTGAAAATCGTCAAAATACATTAAAAATCGCTTGACTGCAGTTTGTATGACCGGTGTTACGATAATTGAGGCTCTACTCCTACTGTACATCAAAATTTTTTAACCTAGTGCTCTATGGCCAATCAACCAACCAAGCCTTTTTTAAGTATTCGTTATAAAAAAAAATTCGTTATATACACTGTTCGTTATAACGAGGTTCGACTGTACTTCGTAAATAAATATTGAAATAATTAAAAATGCATATTTTTTCGTTTAGATTCGTCCAAATTGGATCTGGTTGCCGATTTTGCTTCGGTTTTTACTCCTGCCTGCATTTCTATTTTGTAATTATCACCCGAGCAAAGATGTCGCTCGAGTTTTGCCGGTACTAATATGCAACGATTGGGCGCACTTTGGTCTCGGGATCACCCTCGGCGTGACGGGAGGTTATTTTGCTAGTTTGGCCATGATGTATACCCCAAAGTAAGCTTTTTGGGATTTTTTATGAAATGGTTTTAATGATTTTGCTTTTTGTCGATAGAACCGTTGATCCGCAGCATTCAGGCATTGCGGGGATGATGGCGGCAACTTCGCTTATTCTTGGCATCTTTTTGGGGGTTTGCGCGTCCTATTTACTGCCCGTCCTGGTTGAGAATGTGCAGTTTTCGCTGCCCGATGATTATGTGTGCAACATGACGTCTCTGGTCAAATAAATTTGACGGTGCACAGACGTTGAGTTTTTTTTTTCTTCTTATTTTTGTGTTTTATTTATTTATTTACCATAAAATTCTGTATGGTTTTTTTTTATAATTTTTTCTCAGTTTGATATTTTATATTTCGTGAAATTAAATCTGATAGTTTAAGAATGTTCATTTGTAGTCAAATTTGTGGATATTTAATTTAGTTTTCTAAATTATTAAAGATTTTTTTTTCTTTTTTGTTTAAATTTTGGTTTTATTATAATTATTATTGATTATAGCAATTATAATATAATTAATGTCTATAAAGCGTGTTACTCAGAACCAAGAAAATATATTTTCTAATGTAAAACATTTATTTTGTAAGAAAAAACAAATAATGTGTACAGGCAATTAAGTCACATTGGAAAAGAGCTTAAAATTAAAGAAAAAACATTGAAAATGTCTCGATTCTTAACCAGAGTTTAAAATAAAAATAATTAACAAACAACCAGTTAAATAAATAAATAAATAAATATTAGCGCTTGTTGCAACTTCGAAGTATAAAACTTAAATCATCCGTCGTTCTTTTTGTCCCGTAATCCATAAATATTACTGAAATCCTACTTGAACCTACTGTACATAGTACAAAAATAAAAATGGCTGCCTAGATGAAAGCTGTATCAAATTATTTACAAAATTCGTCCCGTAATTCAACATCTAACTAGTGCAAGGTGTTTGTTGCCAATTGATATAAAATCCTCGTCCCTTTTTGTTTGCTGTGTTGGTATCGGAGAAGAAATAAGTGACGAAAGGCATAATTCGACCTGGAAATGCAAATTTGATTAGTTTAGAGTGATTTAGGAATGAAATTGCAGGAAAACTCACTTGAAACTACGGCTTCTGAGGTTGCTCCTCGCTCAGGGTTGAACCTGGAGCCGCAGAATTTATTATTTCCTATCGATCTGCCCTCTTCGAATGCATTGGGGATCAGTAAGAAATCCGACTGACAAACTTCAGGTTCCGCTCTTCTACGGCGCACGCGGTGGCCATCGGTTCCTTCCTCGCCTTCTTCGTTCTCGTAAACCAGATCTTCCTCTTCCTCTTCCTGGCGCAATAAAATAAAAGATTTTTGTTTTTATAATGTTTCTGGTGTAGTTTTTTCCGCTCTTTCTTTTGGTGTTTAGTTTTTGATGATCCGAGCTTCCGTTCTCGAGATATTTGCGCTTTAGATATCCTCCACGATTAACGGTAGTGAAATCGAACATGGCGGATTGGGACAAAAATTGATGAAAAACGCAAATATCTCGAGAACGGAAACTCGGACCGTCAAAAACGAAACGGCAAAAGAAAGAGCAGAAAAATCTACACCGAAAACATTAATTAAACATCACTGCCGACAACTAATTAATATATATTTAATTTTTCTGAAGCGAATTGCCGAAGAATCAATACTTACTCTAACGTTGTTGTTGACCGCACTGTGGCCATAGGGTTTTTGTGCAACTGCCGGAATGTCTTTGTCGGCGACCCCAACTTGGAAAGGTCCTGCCGTTGTGTATCGGATGCCGCAAAATCCGGATTCCCTGCGCATGCAGGTTCCGTAATTCAAATCCTTTTGATATCCGGAATTGAAGTGCGCGTCGTAATTGAAGCTACGGAAACTTCCCGAAGTGCCGGTGTAATATTGGAAACAGCCGGAAGGTGCTGAAATAAACCTAGATTAATTTATTGATTGGAGTTTATAATTATTAGTTATTAATTTGTACCTATTGATGGAGAATTGCATTCGATTTGGGAAACTCGGACACGCCATTTTCTGTGGTATTCGAAACCAGTCGTTACAACTTGTAGCGAGATGGTGTTAACGCCGGTCGGGAAATCAATGTAAACTAATGGAACAATAAAATATTAACAAACCAATTTTTTTAACATCGAATTATTGAATTATATACCGTGTTGTCCACCGTTGGATCCGCACAAGACCGGAATGCCCGGAACTCCGAGAATCGCGAACTGGTCGGTATCGCAGCGGCCATTTTTCGGAGGCGCCAACTCGAATTCCTCGAAATCCAAACGGATTTGGCAAATATTGTTGTTGTTGGAAAGTCTGTTGACAGTGACTATGCATGCCTGGCTGTCGTTCAAAGTGTCCGGGTTCTCGGGGTTAGCGAATGATGAACTGTTGCTGTTGATGGCGCCGGCAGTACCGCAAGCATGGCGCTCTGCAAAACAAAATTAAATTAAAGCACTTTAATGCATTCAGATTTAAAGGGAGAAAGGTTAATTTTTAATTTACCAAGACAACAAATTCCTGCATTATTTGTTCCACAAGCTCCGGCTTCCTGTCCACCTTTGGTTCTGCACTGCTCAGAGGTTATACAGGTTCCATTTCTTTTGCTTCCATTGGATGGTTGACAGGGCAAGTTCATGCCTCTTGTTTGTGGAGTCACAGGGTTGAACACTAATGAATAACAAAATTAATTAATTCCAAAAATAATTATATTAAAGGTTAAAATTAAAATGACTTACATTGGAACAATGTTCCAGGTCTGTTTAAAGGTCTTTGAGTGTATGTGACCATAATACACAGTGATATGAAGGTGAAAATGAGAATTATGTCCATTTTCCCCATCTTTCCTACTCCTTGTGTGTGAAAATGGTGGAGGATCTATGCCACTGCAAAATTCAAGTTAAAATTCATTGGTTTCCATTGGGTGTGACGGATAAGAAAACTTACAGCGTGAAATTGTTGTTGTTGCCGCTTGAGTGGTTTGGGAAAGTGTGGTTTAATACTTTGAATTTTCTCTTTATATAACGCCCTCTAGGAGGGACCCGGAAAAATAATTTGCCCCCAAGACTCAAATGTTCATGACCTGACCCTGTCAGCTGCTGGCTCACCTTCCTTAAATCCATCTTATCCCTTTAACTATTGTATTTAAATTACGTGCAAATTGGAGTTTGTGTGAAAAATAACAAGATTAGTTCGAGAAATTTCATTTTTTAGTGAAATTTAGCGGGAAAAACGGCGAAAAATGCCGATAAAATGTCATTTTAATTGTGTTATTTAATTTTTTTTAATTTTATTTAATTTTTTTTTGGGTGGAAAATATGAAGGAAAAAATGACTTTGAATGGCCATCAGTTCAAGGTTGAGTCTCCCCTAATGGCGGGGCATTGAATTATGAATTAACCCCCCCTTCGTGTCTAAAAAAAAAGGGAATGTTGATGAAAAAATGGATTTTTTTTTAAAGGTTACTTTTATAAATTTTTTATAATATTTATATTAAAATGGAGTGTATCCTTGTTTGAAGGTCATTCAAGAAGGATTTTTGTGTGTTAGTCCAACAAAACAAATTTGGATAAACACCAATGAACTAGTAATCCGGAAGTGACCGGAAGTAACCGATTTATTTGGTCTATCAGGTCATAAGATGAACTTGAAAAGAACTCTCAGTTCAGTCGGATGATAAATTATTGTGATTATATGAGTTATTTTATAGTTGGAGGTCATTTGGTTGTAAAAATGTAAATTGTACTTTTTGTGGTTGTGAGTTTGAAGCTGTTGGGTGCAAATTGTGAGGATTTTTCGTGAATTAAAGTTTAAAATTGAGTGTTTTCGGTTTTTTGTTTACTGAAGTGGCATTTGAAGAATTTATGGCTTTTTGAGGCTTCCGTAGTTGTTTTTTTTTCACTAGGTGACAGCACGCAGGCAGGTGACGTTTTTCCCGGGAGATTTGTGTGGTTTTTGATTGGATATTTAAATGAAATGATAGGCAAGTTTTTTGCTGTTTGAATGTTTAGTTTTCGTAAGTTTTTCATTAAGTTGTTCGGGTTTGGAGGCGAAGCATTCGGCTGTTCGAGGTGAGTTTTTCACGAAAATTTTATTTTTTTAGCTTTAATTTTTGTTGTAATTAATTTTTAGACGTTTTCGCACATTTCTAGTTTATCTGCTTTATAAATTTTAAGCATATTTATACAGTGCAAAATTGTGTGAATAAAGAGCGAGTTTAATTTTGTTTGTTTTATTTAATGTTTTGTTTAAAATTAAGTTAAATTATTTTTCAAAATTCTATTTATAATTACGAATCAATTTTATGATTTATACAAGTTTTTATAAATTACCGGTATTTATTTGGCATTTATTTTTGAATAGGTTTAACGAAGATGAACTCCTTAGACCACAATAAATTTCACCGTCATTTTAAGTTCTAAATATTCTTTTTATTACACAGTTTGCGGCAGGTACTTTTTCATTATTAGAACATTTGGAGTCTCAAAGAGGGATGTTTACCTGAAATAATCCTGTAAAAAGTCCGTTGTAACCCCATTTGTTGTTTTATTTGCGTTTTATTTGCCATTTATTTACATTTGTTTGCCATTTATTTACATTTATTTGCCATTTATTTACACTTATTTGCTGTTTATTTACATTTATTTGCCATTTATTTACAATTATTTGTCATTTATTTACATTTATTTGTCATTTTTTTACGCAAAATTAAACAATTTCCATCCACATAATCAACGAATAACAAACGCTTGATGTTCTTTTACATTTGCTTTCTTCTTCATCACATTTACTACATTTGATGAGTTCACACCTCATGACATCAAACTGAACATCAACTATAAGAAAATTAAGATTAAAATGCGCGTAACCAATCCCATATAGTTAAAAAGTACATTGAAATTATATTGCAATGTATTTTTCCATGCTATTTGGTTTGTAAATAATAATACGTAGTTTTGTAAAATGTACTATGAAATGCGATTCCAATATTATCAGTACCATAATCAAGTATGAATGCATTTTTTCAATTGTAATATGAAATGCATTATTTAGTATGCAAATAATGCACATCATTTGCATTTTGGTATGCGTAAAGTGAAAAAGCAATAAATTCTAAAATAAATTTTAGAAGCTATTAAATAAATGTTTATTGGTTTGGATTTGAATAAAGAAAGAGGGATAGTGGTTGGGTACACACATTTCCCATTACAGAAGAAAATATTACACAAAAAATTTTTTATTTATAAAAAAGTAGAATTTATTTTTGTGCAGTTTAGAAATATAAGCAAATTTCATATTTTAACTATACAAACTAGAAAACATAATTTAATATAAATAAAATACAGTGCTGGAGTCCGTTGAACTTGTTCCTGGAGACTTCCGTTCGTGTTGAACCTAGAAATAATAATAAAAAATAAAAAATTAATAACTTATCAAAAAGGTTTTTAAACTAAAACTTAATTAATGTAAATTTAAGTAATTGCTCTAAATTAGACCGCTAAACAGACAGCTAAAACTTCAAAGTAATGTCATTTAAACAAATAAAACTAACTTATACATGTCAAAGAAAAAGAAACTCACTTGTCAGCTTAATTTGACGCATCTTTCATCCTGTGAGCCGAGAGAAGAACTGAGGAAAAACCGACCGAGAAACACAAAATGCAACGTAGAAAATGTTCAAAACCATTTGCATATCCAATCAGAAACACCCGCAGAACATTCTAGAAATTGTACGAATTTCTAAAACCAATAAGCTTGTTTAATCAATATTTAATCATGGAAATTCGTTGCATATAAATTCATTGCATATATTTATTTTAAAATTAAAAAGAGAATTATTTGTTGCATTAATTGCATAAATGATATTTTTAATTTTTTCGATAATTTCGACGTTTAAAAATATAATTAAGCAAAAATACAAATTGTATAGATAATTAAAAACATTTTATTGCTTTTTTACTAAAGAATGTGCGCATTTCTTGCAGTTTTTATTCAAAAACTAAATAAATTAATGTTTTCTGCATAAATTTAGCAATATTTTTTACTTATTTTGGACAATTGTGTGGATAATTAAAGACGTTTTATTGCTTTTTGGTACAAATTTTTCACATTTTTTGCAATTTTTAACACAAAAATCATGATTTTTGGCTTCATTCAGTTTGGGATCAGTTGTGCGTAGGCTTATTCATTTCACGGCAACAGCGAAAGCTGGCGGCTCAAATATCCATTCTAGATAACATCATTTCCAACTTATGAAGCCAAATGGAGTTTCATTTCACCGCAGATCCGTAAGAATCTGCTCTGAACTCCTCGTTTCTTATCATTTCGGGGTTCGCAACCCGATCAAATAAGATCATTGTGTAGGTAGCAAATGCAAACAAAAATGGCCAACCATCAACCAAACACCAACAAAAAATACAACCAAATCGTAAATAAACTTACGCCGAATCGATTAAAATCGTTAGAAATTATTAAACGATACTTAAACAACAAAAATTACTAATTTTGAAGGGAGATAAACACAACGTGCTTCGGTTGATCGTCCGCCATTTCGTCTACTGCGGTTTGCGGTTTGGAGTTTTCCCGCTAGAGGATTTTGATGCTACGACGTCAGAGTTTGTCAAGCAATGGCCGAGTGATAAACTTGAAATACCGATGTCGGTATTTGCAAAAAAATAATAATAATAAAAAAATGTGTTCAAAATTATGGAAAAAAATCAAAATGCACCTAAAATAACCGATAATTTATTTTCTTGCAATAACATTTTTGTTTTAACTCAATAAATCTGTAAAAGAATTTCAAAAAATCCTCTTTTGAAGAAGAACAACAAACTTTGGAATTGGAAAAAGAACATATTTCGTGGAACTTATAAGATCATATGATGTATAAAATTTCACTAATTATTCCACACAATTCATACTTTTTTTAGTAGCGCTTAGAAACAAAGTAATAAAATAACTAATCACCACTAAGCAAACCATTCGCACATGCAGTACTTGTATAAAAGCTCCGCTGCTTTTCAAAACAAAGCAAACTGGAAAATTATTGTCGTGTACATTCCAACATATATTCGATCAAATTAAATCACTAAATTAAAAATAAGTGGTTTAAATTTTTTAAAAAACAACGATAAGTTGGAATTCAAATTTATTTCTGTTTTTTAATTTTTTTTCTTCAGTATTATCAGTTATAGATTTTAAAATTTTTACAGTAGCTTTTAAAAATTTTACAGGAATTTTTAAAAATTTTATAGAAATTTTTAGAATTTTTACAGGAATTTTTAGAATTTTTACAGAAATTTATCGCGCAGGAACGAAACATGATTAAAGTGAAATTATAATGATTTTTAGAAATAAGTTATTCAGTTGCCAAATTATTTTTCTTTTAATTTGTACACAAAAAAGAGTTATTTTAGTGTATTATTTTCTTTTCAATAGAAAAATATACTTTCTTGCAGTAGTGTTCACGGTTGCTTATAAAAATAATTTAAAAAGCAACTAAATTTCTTCAGTGTCTTTATAAAAAGAGGCGCATATCAGAATTTGAAACTGTCGGATCAAATGGAAACCCTTATTCAGCAGCATTCGGAATCGGATCAGGATCCTCATCCACATCATCCACATCCTCATACTCATTTGTAAAAAAAAAAATACATTAATTTTGTGGATTCCAAATTTCAAAAATCGTTCTCACCTCTTCAGAGAAATATTGATCTATTATATCGTACGTTAATCTACATATCTCGTCGTCCTGATGATCATTCTGTAGTTCTTCTATTGTGTCCAAACCTGTTAAAAACGAAGTAATCTTAATCATTCAGTTGCTACTTTATAACTTCGCAACTTGCCGCCACAGTTCTCGATCGTGGTACAAATTGCTTTTAACTGGTGTTCAGCCCTCCGGAGAATATTCATAAGTGCGTCCAAGACAACTTGAATCACCTCAACGTCTTCACAGTTGAGTAGACTGCAGAAGGGCCGTATCACTTCTTCTTGTATCAAATATGCAATCCGGTTTTGGTTACGGCTGCGTGTTAGGTTTCTGATGGCCCAAGCGGCTTCCTGTTGTGTTTGGATATTCCCCTGCAAACATTTCAAACACATTAATAACGGAACATCGCTAATGGAAATCACTAGCTGCATTCAAAAATTAAAATAACAATTTTAGTTTAAGTGTATTTTAAGCTTTAACATGGGTTTAAACAGGAAATGATGTCATTTTTGATTTAAAATTGAAGTAAAACACAAAATGTTTTAGTTATTGAATGCAGCTACTATTGTCTCACCTTTCCTAAATGATGAATTATTAAAGGAATCAGATTCGCATCAATAAGTGCCTGCACTTGTTGCTGAGTTCCCGCAGTAATATTGGACAAAACCCCCAGAGATTCCTAGCAGAATCAACAAAAATATATTTATTCATTGATTGAATTCAATTTAAATGTTCACCTTATTGATTTCAAAATTCTGATGCGTGAGTAGGGTTGGAAAATGAGAAAACGCGTTACAATCTAAAACAACTTGCGTCTGTTCGTCACTGCCAGATATAATATTTCCTACGGCCAAAATTGCTGCAGTCTGATGAAATAAAACGTTTCAAATGTTTTTAAAAAAGTTTAATCAATTTTCTTTTTTTTTTCAAAAAAGCTTTCTATACCATACCTGTACTTTGACTTGCTCGTGACTTAGAAGTAGTACGAGGTCCTGAACGACTCCGCAGTCTATGACCATTTGAATCTGCTCAATACCTCCATCGGTCAAATACGACAAAGCCCAAACAGTGTATTCTAGAATCTGACAAAATAAAATAAAATAAAATAAAAAGAAACAAAAAAATACATCGTTAATTTTATATGGCGTTAATTTACTAGTTTTTTAATTTACAATATGAAAAATAGTTACATTAACATCGGTATGATGAATAAGTATGCACAAAGCGGAAAGAATCTCGTTTATAGTTTCGGCAGGAGGGCTCGGATCGTTTTTCCGACACAAGTTCATTATGACCCACGTTACGTTGCGTAGAGATGAAATGGGAATTTCGGCATTTATGAAGGCTAGTAATGGTTGAACTACACCCAAAGAAAGAACATAGTCTCGTAACCCGGATCCATCTCCAATAATGTTTGCTAGTGCGCAAACAGCTTGCTCGCAAACATTCTGGTGCGGAGAATGTAAAAGCTGTAAGATTAATGGCACCGCTCCTAAGACAGATTGAGAATTGGATTCAAAATTATTCAAAATGTGTTGATAAAACACCTGTTTTTCCTAGTAATACCTGCATTTACAACCGCTTGCGTCTGTTGCGGCGTGCCACTTGTAACAAGTGTCAATACCACCGCAGCATCGAATTGAAGGGATTCACTAAAATTGAAATTGAAATTTAATTTAATAAATTTAATTTAATTTTAATTGTTTTACTTTTCGATACATTCTAAAATATGAACTAAAATCGGGACTATTCCGGATTGAATATAATCGTCTATTGGAGGAGGACCATTGGATAAAAGCTTTCTAATAGTTTGCGCAGTCTGTAATAGTATGGCTGGTTGATCACGGTGATCACAGCTCGCGTTTAAAACTATCGTCTCCAAACTGGGGTCGTTTAAACCTTTGTCAGTTTCGTCTTTGTCGGTCGAGTCTGCTTGCGCAGTTTCATCTTTGTCGGTCGAGTGTGTTTGCGTACGTTCGTCTTTGCTGCTGTCTGTTTCCGGCACGTTGCTTTGTTGCAATAAAGATCCTTTATTTTTACTTGTTCTCAGCTCCACGGTCTCTTCATTCATAATGGAATACTGAAAATATATTAAAAAATAATCAAATAAAATAAAATAAAAATGTAACTTAAGTGCTACGTCGGCTTATACCCAGGGATATACGGCACTTACACTGTGGAATCTTGTGTCTTCCATCATTCAGATATTGTGGTCTGTGTTAAGCTTCTAAATTTGGGCTTAGTTCATTGGAGCTTAGTCCCTGGATTCAAAAGAAAATAAGAGAAATGTTTTTACCGAAAACGTTTGTAACCGATTGCTTAGTATTGGGTTGCTGGGGATTCTATATTGTTAAGTTATTCCTCGATTTAAGATTGTTACGTAATGTTGTGACAATGACGGCTCAAAATAAGTAAAGTTACTTTGGCCTAACAAGCAAGTCAATCTTCCAATACCTGAGAGATGTGCTTAACATACACTAATGACTATGCACAATTACGCTGACAGGATTAAACTATTTGCTGATCGGGCCAAAACAACAGCCACATAAGGGAGGGGGGCTTCACGCCACTTCCTCATTTCTAGCTCCACAGGGAGGCCGGGGGTAAAACGGGTGATTGCAATTTGGTTCTTCTAATGGTACTGTTTCGTCACAAATAACCGTCTCCGATCGATCGTGACCAGAGACGAAAACTAGGTAAGTACAAAAGTCAACGGAAGAATAAAAGAATCTCCATGTCACTCAATGTTGGTGAGCATATTTAAACCATGGAGGAAAGGATGGACACAAGGACCAGAGTTCTTAGACACCCTTGTGTTCAGAATAGACAGCGACCGCTGGAAAGGGAGTGAGAGACGGGTAAAGTGAATGAGCCGCACGTGAAAGGCAGACGAACTAGTTAACCACCTTTCACGGACTAACGACCAGCGAACTGACAAGTGAGACATCGGGAGCAATTGCACAGAACAACCAGAAATACGAGCAAGGTGTACGCCATGGCCAGACAAGCTTAGACACCATGGTACATACGAAAAGTGTGTGAGAGAATAACTATCAACGACCAGAATTAACTGAAACATCGTAAACAGCAAAGTAAAAAGGAACGGGCATTTACCTTGGTGGGAAGATCTCGTAATGTATCCAGGGCGAACACATCAAGATGGCGGCATCAAAACCAGTCAACACCTCTGTTGCCAACTGACTCGCCGTGGAACTTATTTAGGCAGCGAAGTCTTTACGATTAAAACCAGTACTACCGTCTTCCCCCGAACATAACGTCATGACGTTATATTCAAGTTTTTTCGAAAATCGCTGTTTTCGAAAGTTTTAGCGATTTCTCGAATATAACGTCACTTCCAATATAACGTCATGACGTTGTATTCGAATACAACGTCATGACGTTATATTCGAGTGCATTGATGGGTGCGATGCTGGGAAGGGTTGCGGGGTGCGCTTTTACCAGAAAAACGAATTTGACACGTATTTGACACGTATTTGACACGAATTTGACACGAATTTGATATGAATTTGATACGAATTGGACACGAATATAAAACTTACTGTATGTTTTTGTTAGGCTTCGCCTCGAGGTGGCGCCCGCTACCTTCCTACCCCCGCCCAACCAATCATCACCTTGTTATTTTAATCCTTTTAGTGAAGTGTGATAAATATTATGCTGTTAAAATGATTTGAGTAATAAAATAACTACTTTTTTGAAAGTAAAATTTTGAATAAAATTAACTTTGTCTAATTTGCATACTCAACTTCTGATTTTTCAGAAGTTGCATGAAAAAGTACGAATATAACGTCATGACGTAGTGTTCGAATAAAACGTCAGGTGTCGTTGTATTCGAACACAACGTCATGACGTTATGTTCGGGGGAAGACGGTAGTTTACTCATCTAGCTTTTGTGTCGCTGCACGCAGGACAATACAGCTAATGCGGGACTGTGCGTCAATGAAATTGACACAATATAATTTGTATCAACCAAAGGTTTCAAGCAAAATCAATGTCATAAGTCAAATATCAAAAGGTTAGCAACATGCCACGATTCAACTAGTGCAGCTCTTTAATTACCCTAGGTAGTAATTACCCTAAAGTAGTTAAAGAAATGCAATGGGGGGGGGGGGGGGGCGCCCAGTTGTTATGCAACCAGTAATAACAACTGTGCTAGACGGGTTACATGTCTCTGACTTGCCCTTTAAAAAGAGGGCGTGATCAAAACACACATGCACTACACACACAGTCCCTTCCGCGAAGGTCGTCTGGTGGCTCTCAACTTAAGGGGCACATCCCTTCTAAACTGGTGACGTCATACTGCAGTCGTGGGGGTCAAGGGGTCTGGCAGGAATGACATCATCTGGTGGGCTGCATGTTTAGGAGAGGGTGGCTCTACCACACCTATCTTTAATAAGCAAAGAATTAATAGTACTGGGGTACCATGGCCATAGGATGAGTCCTATTTATCTGCCATTTATATGTACCCAGTCGAGTCGATTGACTCTCATCTCATTGAATTGCCTATCCTTATATCAGCTAAATAGCATCAAACATACGAGGGTCGTTCTCGTCACACGTTGCGTTTCTGTACTTAAAAAAATTAAAAAATCCAACCTAAGACATAAGATACTGTATTATGAGGAAGGACTTCGTACAGAAAATGAAATGCTGAATTGGTTTACCAGTAAGCCATTTAATTCGAATGAGAAATCAGAGGTCGAAAAAAATGATGGATGCATCAAGAATCATAATAGATTTGTTTAATTTAATGATTGAAATCATAAAAGTTTAATCAAAGTTGTAAAATACGGAACTTACACTAAAATGTTGAAATAATGTTTTTTAATGTTTAACATCGAATCTTAGCTTTTCCCTGTAGATTACACAAGGTTCCGCCAAACGCCAACCGGAAAACTATTTTCGAGGTATATACATGAAACAACTAATTGTTCAAAATAAGGATAAAACTGATCAGGATGTCTATAACGCGACACTTTTTCAACCCAATGTCCGCCATTGCTATCGTCAAAACCGATAATGATCCTTGCTATCAGTTAAAATGAATTTTTGGAAAATATATGTGAAGTTTGGTATAGTAAATAACAAATTTATTTATTTAAATAATGTTGTGGTTGGTTGGTGTCATGAAGAAAACTAATCAAATTGGTTTGAATTAACCGCACTGAAAAATAAATGGATGACGTGTATATTAAACACCTTTCGTAATTTTTAGTATTTTTAGAGTTCAAAAGCGATTCTGAATCAAATTTAAAAGATTAAACGTACCTAAAAAAGGTAATTTGAAAGGTCGAATCCCACTGCAGCTTAACATCTAAGCTTTTTCTTTTAATATAAGTTTCAATTCTACCGATATTCATGTGATGACAACTCCAGATGTATAACGTATTCATTGGATTCCGCACATTCAGCAATTTTTGGATTGAAGTAAAAGTAATGTTGTGGCAATGCGAAAATGCTAAAAAATTTAGACATTGCAGCGCATTCGATTCAATTAGTTGCGAAAGAAAATCGTCAGAAAGTTTTTGTTTTTCCGAAATGCACAAATTTTCTAAACTTTTACATTGTACCAATAATGTTTTCATTTGTTGTTCACTCATTTGTGATTCGTTACATCGTAAATATAGCTGACGAAGGTTTCTCAGTGGAGCATTCGTAATATCATTACTTTCATTCGAAATTGAACAATCAATTAATGCCAATTTCTCTAACATTGGGCAAGCGCCATCTATAAGTCTAATATTGACCTGTTCAAATTCAGTCAGTTGGAAATTCGTCAATCGTTGCGGCCACATGGAAATATTAAAATCCAAATGAGTTTCGTCACCGATCAACTCTAAGCTTCTTAAATTGGGAAAAATGGTCCTCACCAACGGAAGATTCGAGCTACGCGTCACTGGGCCGTGTTGGATGGAATATGTGGGCGATATTTTGCGTCTATTCGACTGTTCTGCTAACTCAATAAATAATTCGTTCCATCTGTAATGTTGAAACACTTTTAACGTGGTCAGGTGGTTGAGAAGGAACAAATGCCCTTCAGCCGTAGCACGAATTGATTCAAGCATCAAAAACTGCAGTTTGACACAACGGCTCAGTGAACGGAGCCCGACGTCAGTTAAACCCCTAAAAGGAATTTTGAGATGTGTCATCAACGGACAATTCTCTCCGATTGCAGCAGTTAATTCATCCGTATTATGTGATAGATTATACATCTTCCCAAAGAATAAACGTTGAAGTTTTGGCAAACTTTCAACAAGTTTGACTGCAGACGCAATTGTGCAACCATAACACATGTTTAATTGCACAAGGTTTTCACAAACCTCACTTATTTTATCGCAAAGAGGAATTATGGCCAGATCAAACTTTTCCAAATGGTGTAGTAACACGGTGCCGGAATTAACGAAAACTTTTGAAGAAATTCTTTTTAGGAATGCGGTACCCGTAGTTGCATGTTTCGGGTCATCAAATGGTAGACACATTCTTTCAAATACGTTGTTAGTAAATATTTGAGGTTGACTTGCCAGTTGATCTTTCATCTCTTCAAATCGAGCAACTACCACATCTAAGCACAAGTCTTCCAGACTCGAAGCCGATTTCCTGCGTGGCATGTCGACTGCAGAGATCCAGATACGAATAATGAAATCCTCGAACAAATTCTTTGTATAGGCAAAACCTACGGCGTGGTAACGACGCTTGGACGAGACGGGACAAAACGCATGATGCACGTTATTCGTCACAGATTAGTAGAGTAGATTACTAATCAGGATCAAAATTGTCCATTTTTGTGGCAATCGGGATTAATAAAACTATTAAAATAAAGAATTATTTAACAATTGAAGCCAAAAAATATGTAAACGGACATAAGTCCATCCGTCATCCCCACACATGAAGGGAGGATTATTTTCGACCAGGAATATTTTTGACAAGTAAAAATTTGGATGCGCAGCTTAGGCTTTACGACCTTTTAAAAGGTACGGTACAGTTAGGAATGAAAGGGGAAAATAATATGCTTAATTGTGTTTATTTCGTAGTTTGAACACAAAATTCACAATTATAGCAAATGTGTTTACATCAATAAATATTAATTCTGTGTTTATATAAAAACTAAAAACAGAATTCTATTTATTTCTTACATATTTCTGCGCATTCGTCAATTGCTGTTGTGGATGTTTTTAATGGACAATTAACGCTTGACAAGTTTTCATAATAGTAAATAAAAGTAGATCAGCTCAACGGTGATGCGTACTAGGCGAGACCGGGTGATTCTCAGTTCGCACTTAACACTTACGAATACGTGATGTGCATAGTTTGATGCATTATAAACTATACCAACTAACTTACTTGGCGCAGTGTCGTTCTCACGACTCGAGCCCAGTATAGTGGCCCGGAAAAAACCGGTGACAACAAACGTAAAATGCAAGAAAAACTTAAAATGCAAGAAAAATGAAAAATGCAAGAAAAAGCCAAAATCAAAGAAAATGGTTTGTTTAAATAAACAAATAAAAAAAACCCATAAAACCTGCAATAATTTGCAATTTTCACGTATGGATTCTAACTGCACAAAATTCGAAACAAAACTATTCATCGAAATTATGCGCAAGAATGTGCGCGGAACAGACGCGCATATCTAAGCTTAGATATCAGAACTTGAACTTTATTAAATAAAGGTTATTTATATACTGGAATTTAATAATTATTGCAAAATGAGGAAAAATAAAGCTGATAACTAGAATTGAACAAAATTTATACAAAATTTTACAATTTCTTGCAGTTTTTAACACAAAAATCATGATTTTTGGCTTCATTCAGTTTGGGATCAGTTGTGCGTAGGCTTATTCATTTCACGGCAACAGCGAAAGCTGGCGGCTCAAATATCCATTCTAGATAACATCATTTCCAACTTATGAAGCCAAATGGAGTTTCATTTCACCGCAGGTCCGTAGGAATCTGCTCTGAACTCCTCGTTTCTTATCATTTCGGGGTTCGCAACCCGATCAAATAAGATCATTGTGTAGGTAGCAAATGCAAGCAAAAACGGCCAACCATCAACCAAACATGGAAAAAAAATACAACCAAATCGTAAATAATCTTACGCCGAATCGATTAAAATCGTTAGAAATTATTAAACGAAACTTAAACAATAAAAATTACTAATTTTGAAGGAGGATAAACACAACGTGCTTCGGTTGATCGTCCGCCATTTCGTCTACTGCGGTTCGGAGTTTTCCCGCTAGAGGTTTTTAATGTTATGACGTCAGAATTTGTCAAGTAATGGCCGCGTGATAAACTTGAACTTTATTAAATAAAGTCTATTTATACACTGGAATTTAATAATTAATGCAGAATGATTTAAAATAAAGATGCACATTTTATAATAGAAGTTGATAACTGGGAATATCGAGTTATTCTGATGACCCCGAGTTATTATCACAGCAAAAAAATCAAAAAAATGTCCTAAATTCGTTACAATCTTGTTAATTTAATTGATTATTTTTGAAATATTATTTGTGACAGTTGTGGAGGTGTTGGTTGAGTTGAGTTGTGTTGGTATGGGAATTAATAAGTGGCACAGAAATTGCAGATAGGCACAATTCTTTCAACTGTTGTCGTTGTTCTTGGTTGTATCGGTAGAAGTGGCGGTAGTGCTTTCACTTCCGGTGTTGTTTTCACCTGGAGTAATTGGGCATTCGAAATGTACACAATGGAAGACCTGGAAATTAATGTTAGAAGATGAAATGGAATTAAATTTCACGTGGAAATGGGTGTAAAATATGAATTATAACCTCATTAGCCGTGTTATGAGTTCCTACTATTCTAATAAATGAAACAGGTTGTCGCTCGAACGTTATTGTTTGCCAAGATCTGATTTTGATAGTGAAATAAAAAAAAAACACGTTAAGTTAGTACGTACGGCACTAAAGAAACTAGAGAAACAAATTCAATTTTTTAGAGTTTAAATTCAGTGATTTTAAAAGGAAAATTGACTCTTTTTGACGTAAAATTGACTCTCTTTGACGTAAAATTGACTCTTTTTGACGTAAAATTGATTTTTTTTTACGTAAAATTCAATTTTTTAACGTAAAATTCAATTTTTTAGAGTTTAAATTCAGTAATTTTAAAAGGAAAATTGACTCTTTTTGACGTAAAATTGACTCTTTTTGACGTAAAATTGACTTTTTTTGACGTAAAATTCAATTTTTTAACGTAAAATTGACTCTTTTTGACGTAAAATTGACTTTTTTTGACGTAAAATTCAATTTTTTAACGTAAAATTGACTCTTTTTGACGTAAAATTGACTTTTTTTGACGTAAAATTCAATTTTTTAACGTAAAATTCAATTTTTTAACGTAAAATTCAATTTTTTAACGTAAAATTCAATTTTTTAACGTAAAATTTCAATTTCATATATAATATAATATAATAATAATAATTATAATAATAACAACATCTCACTTGCAAGCTTCATTCATCTTATTCCCCACCAACTTCCACGTATGTTGATTCAACGACACTTCAATATAATAACTATAATTGCGATCATCACAATCCCACAACAAAAGCCTAAAACCAAACAAAAAAATAGAAAAAAACACAAAAACAATTCCCAAAATCAGAAATAAAACTCTATCTTACTTGCACGACTCAACCATATACGGTTGCGCCAACTGCACAACAATGGCGCCCGATCCCAACTGGTGACAAGTGTATCCCGAATCCCAATCGTAATTTCGCGTATCACCATTCAACAACGCGTTTCTACTACGACTAACCCCTTCAATGACACTCGCACTTCCTTGAATCGTAGCGACATTCTCAGTAGGAACTAAAAAATAAACAAAAACAATAATCCAAATAATTCAAAATGGCGGCCACCTACCGATTAAACCATCTTGTAACTCAATCTTATTATTCGTATAACTACATTGAAAATTAACAACGTGGAAAATCCTATTCACCGTGTTGTGGGTGCCAACAATGCGTATATAACTGGCGAAATAGACAAATGTAAATGATTTAAATAAAAGTTTAAATTTCTCAAAAAATTCACCTAACAACTCTCTGCGCGAAATATAAACATTGCCACGAGCGACATAAATACTCCGAATGGTCGACAACGACGACCCAGTCTTTCTGGTCCATCGAAACTTCGATATAATAGGAATAAGACCTGGAATTTGATGAAACAAACGATATTAAGACGGTATAGTCATTGGATCTCACGTGTTTTATGAGTTAAAATCATATTCTTGGGTGAAAAACGTGAGATCCAATCAATTTACTCGATTTACCAACTAATAAATACAAAAGAAACGGTTTTAACACTGAGGATCAATTGTTTTTAAAGTATTTTTTAAATGACCTGTTGTCCCGGTCCCAGAGTAACATCCGGATTTGATTGATTATGCAGGGGAAGCCGAGTTTTAGTAGAATTCCCTGGCCGTCGTTGTCGTCGATCGGATGGCGCGTGAAACCTCGTTCCATGTCGTAGTTTTTGAAATCGCCATCGAGTAATGCGGCGCGCATTTCGCCGTGTAAAACTTGAGTTCCGTGTTTGGGTGATGCCACATTTTCTTCCGGCACTTGGAAAAATAATTTAAATTTGAGTTTGATTTTTGTTCAATTTTTTGGGTTTTTTTAAAAATTATTTTCGATTATTTTGGATTGTATTGTATTAATTTGGATTGTGTTGTATTAATTTGGAAGATATTGAATTATTTTTGAATTATTTTTAATTATATTGAATTATTTTGAATTACTTTGAATTCTTTTAAAGTTTTGAATTCTTTTTAATTTTTGAATTCTTTTAAAGTTTTGAATTCTTTTAAAATATTAAATTTTTTAATTTTTTTGAAATCTTTTGAATTCTTTAGGATATTTGAGTTATTTTTGAATTCTTTTAAAATTTTGAATTATTTTGAGTTATTTTTGAATTCTTTTAAAATTTTGAATTATTTTGAGTTATTTTTGAATTCTTTTAAAATTTTGAATTATTTTGAGTTATTTTTGAATTCTTTTAAAATTTTGAATTATTTTGAGTTATTTTTGAATTCTTTTAAAATTTTGAATTATTTTGAGTTATTTTTGAATTCTTTTAAAATTTTGAATTATTTTGAGTTATTTTTGAATTCTTTTAAAATTTTGAATTATTTTGAGTTATTTTTGAATTCTTTTAAAATTTTGAATTATTTTGAGTTATTTTTGAATTCTTTTAAAATTTTGAATTATTTTGAGTTATTTTTGAATTCTTTTAAAATTTTGAATTATTTTGAGTTATTTTTGAATTATTTTGTATTATTGGTGGATTATCTTGAATTCCTTTGAATTCGTTCAAAATTTTGAATTCTTTTAAATTAATTCAAAATTTTGAATTATTTTGGATTCCTTTGGATTCTTTTGAGTTATTTTTAAATTATTTTTAAATTATTTTGGATGATTTTGAATTATCTTGGATTATTTTAAATTATTTTGAATTATTTTACATTTTTCAGAATTCTTCTTATTTGTCTTACTTAGAAATCCGCGATATTTGAGGTCCATATCCCTGTTTTCGTTGCGTGCGGTGATGGCGTCGAGAATTGCGTCCGGACTGATCAAACCCGTTGGTCGGACAACGTTTAGTAGTTCCTGTAGTTGCATTAAAGGAAGTCTGACTTGAGCTAGAATGTCTTTCGTGTCAACCGTTGGGTTGTGCCGAATCCATTCGCAAACGACGCGGAAAATTTCGACTTCGGGGGCGTAAAATGAATCGCGACTGATCATTTCTTTTAAAGCGGTCTAAAATCCAATTAAATAATTAGTACTAAGTTGTAGAAAAACGGGGCTCCGGTGGCTGGGGGCCCCAAAATAAATTTCCTGGGAGAAAATAATAATTTTCAGACAAAATAATGCAAATTGCTCGAGAAAAATCATTATTTTGCGAGAAAAATCACAATTTTACGGTGAAAATGATGATTTTTGGGGTCCCACGGGGGCCCGGGGCCCTGGTAGACAAACAAGTATGACTTTTGTAAGGTTAATTGCCATTTTGGCTAAAATAATGATGTTAAAATAACTTACAGCGCTCAAATTAAATATAGATTCATGCCTTAAAATGTCCAAAGCATGTCTGTCCATAAAATTACAACACACACTGACGAGAGATGGCAAATGATACAAACTGGCCATGTCGTAGATCAAACACACGTTACGGACATTTACAATCGCTTTCAAGTAGTCTGATATGGCAATTTGTAACTCCTCAAAGCCGTACTGATGAGTTAAACCAAGTATTTCTAATATTACTTCTTCCTGTGGAAAAAATCAAAGAAATTTATTAGAGAAAAATTCAGAAACATCAAAATTGTTCATTAAAAAATCAAATTTTTCCACCAAAAATCAAAATTTTCTACTAAAAATCAAAATTTTCCACCAAAAATCAAAATTTTCCACCAAAAATCAAAATTTTCCACTAAAAATAAAAAATTTCCACCAAACATAAAAATTTATCACCAAAAATTCAAAATTTTCCACCAAAAATCAAAATTTTCCACCAAAAATCAAAATTTTCCACTAAAAATCAAAATTTTCCACCAAAAATCAAAATTTTCCACCAAAAATAAAAATTTTCCACCAAAAATAAAAATTTTCCACTAAAAATAAAAAACTTCCACTAAAAATAAAAAATTTTCACCAAACATAAAAATTTATCAACAAAAATTCAAAATTTTCCACCAAAAATCAAAATTTATCATCAAAAATAAAAATCAAAATTTATCATCAAAAATAAAAATTTTCCACTAAAAATAAAAAATTTCCACCAAACATAAAAATTTATCACCAAAAATTCAAAATTTATCACCAAAATTCAAAATTTATCACTAATTTTCAAAATTTATCACTAAAATTCAAAATTTTCCAAACAAATTTAAAATTTTTAATGAAAATCTAAAATCCTAAAACGAAAATAGAAATTTTCTACGATAAATTGCTATTTTCTACGACAAAATTGCCATTTTCAACCACCAAATGACAATTTTCATGTTAAAACCGACAATTTTCAAGCGAGAAAAGTTCAATTTTCAATGAAAACAAACCGAAACTACCTTTAGATTAACTAAAACCATGTGCCCCGTGTAAATATATTTAAGAAGAATCCTAAACGGTTCCAACGCAGCATCTTTTAATTCAATCTCCGACTGCTTCGACTCGCGCAAGCCGCCGAATAAAAGCGCCCGGAAATACTCGCTGCGAGCTGCGAGGATCACTTTGTGGCTGTGCAAGCGGTGGCCGTCAACAATCAGAACGACATCGCTGTACTCCTCGCTCGTGTACAGGGCGCCGATGTTCTGCGACAACCGGTTCGCGTGATCTACTTCACCGAGTGAATGATGTGCACCGAGGTGATGACTATCGCTCATTTTAACATCATTATCTGCCTTCGCCACACCCTGCAAACATGATTGCGCTCATTAAATCCCAATTCACAATTGACTACACTTCGACCATCTTGTCAATACTCACCGACACGGAGTAGGAGCGCTCTTCTTCGCGTGGCCTCGCTTTCGCGCGATTTTAGCGGCGCTCGTGTTTTCGGACGAATAAAAATGTCGTTTTCCTGGAAATTAATGTGGAGAATGTTATTTACAAGTTGAATTGCGTTTTGCGAGCATCGATCGAAGCGTGGGATCGATTTTTCTTCAATACGCACTTAGTCTTGTTGCTGAGCGCGCTCTGTCGGCGGTTTGGTCAAGTTTTGAACATCCAGCCATTTTGTTTGTTCATTTGAATAAATACAGATAGAATTTTTTTTTAATTTTTTTGTTTTTAAAAACTTTTATTAGTCTAAACATTTGTCAATTTCAACAGTAATTGTTTTTGGATAGTTCATTTAAATGTTACAATAATTTCGAATGGATATTTCATATCCTTTCCTCCTCCTAGTGGTTGTCGGAATAGTTGCGTGTGTTGCCACGCGAGGTCTCCTTTGCCGCCGCTCATGTCAACGTGTAATGTGAAATTGGTTTCGTTTTTAAAATCCCGTGTCCTCAAACAGTTCCCATCTAGAAAAATAAACGAAAACACGAACGAGCAATTCAAAAGTGAAAAAAACAAACACAATTCATCACAACGGATTATACCGTACTTATGTGTACGTCATCATATTTAAATTGTATATAACGTTATTAAATGACGTAGTTTGCATTAAAATCAATGAAAAAGGGACAAAATATACGGAAATTACGTTAAAATCAATGTAAAAGGGACAAAATATACGGTAATTACGTTAAAATCAATGGAAACGGGAGTAATTACGTTACATTCAACTCCATCCTGATGTTGGTTTAACTACTACGCTATATTGTAGTAAGTTTACAGTAATTATAGAGTAATAATCGCATTTTACACTTAATTATAATGTGATTTTCGCATTTTGTGTCACATTTCAATTGATTACATCATTTTTACATTGATTACAACGTGAATTTCGCATTCTACGACACATTGTCGTCGTTTACAACGTAATTTCCCGGTATTACACCATATTTATATCAATTACAACGTAATTTTCGCACTTTGCGACACATTTTCGTCGTTCATAACCAAATTTCTACATATTCCATCACTTTTCCATCGACAAAACACATCAAACCAACGTCAACACTTAAATTCTCACCTTTCTCAAACTCCAAACAGCGCTTATCACTCACCAACTTCCTCACCACCACCCCGCCCTCGAACGTATCCACCTGGAAGAAAACCTTAATGCAGTCGATCTTCAAGCCCGACGCCTCGAAATCGAACTTCCACGCCACAAACCCATCCTCCACGCCCTCCCTCGCCAAATAACTCATCTTCCAATCGCTCTCCACCTTCCGAAACACATTCCTATACTCAAAAACCCAGCTCGACCAAACCCCCTTCTCCCTGCCCCCGTCCGACACCCGCACGTACTTGTCCTCATTCGACAAATACGCCAGCGAGAACCGCTTCCCCTCGATCTCCCTCCGCGACAGCGTGAAAACAAAATCCTCCCGCACCACCTTCCCGAGCTCCCCGCGCTCGCTCCGCCACGCCACGGACCCCGACACGCGTCCGGGGAGCTCCTTAACCCCCTTCTTAGGCGGACACAAAAACTCCACGACCTCCAACGCCATCCGCAACAACAACGCGTCCTTCGAGTCCCGCGGATGGTCCTTCTGACGCGCCAAATTCAAATTATTCAAAGTGTCCAACAACCATTTCTCCCTGCACTCGAATCGCCGGTTCAGCGTCGCCGCGTGGTCGCTCGAGTATCGCCAAGTGACGTCGACGACCTCGTCCTTGGAGAACGCGATGACGTACGTCAGTTTCTTGTTCCAGCCGACTTCGTAGAGGAGGGGCTCGTCCAGGACGTTCTCGCAGGGGTCGGCGTGCAGCCAGCGCTTCTGCGCGGCCGAGAAGACTTCGACCCAGACGTGGTCGGTCCAGTCGAGGACGAGGCGCGTGTCTAGTTGGAGGGCGCGGCAACAGAGGGCGAAGCAGTTGGCCCACTCGCCGCAGCGGCCGCGCTTGGTGTCGAGGAGTTTGACGGGTTTGTTGTAGCGGGGGAAGCGGACGATCTTGTGGCAGTGGGCGCACTGGTAGCACTCGACGCGGGAGGCGTCTCCGGAGGTTTCTTCGGGGGTGGGCTGGAGCTGGCCGACGGGGGTGGTGGGCTGCTTGCAGGCGTCGCAGGTGGGTTTGTCGACCCAGGCGAAGAAGTCTTGTTTGAACCAGCGGAGGAGTTCGGAGAGGAGGAAGTCGTTGGAGTCGAGGGTTTGGTTGGTGGAGAGGGCGGCGCGTTTTTTCGCGGTTTGTTGGAGTTTGGCGAGGGGGATGTGCGCGAGGGCTTTTTCTTGAGCGAGGGGGTCTTCGTAGGTGAGGACGTGGTTGAATTTGGAGACTAGTTTGGCGTAGAATGTGGATTCGAGGTCCTGGAATGATTAAAGGGGGATTAGGTGGGGTTTTCATGCTAAATTGGTGTTTTTTCTATGGTTAATAATTGTTTTACGTGGTTAAATCGTTATTTTCAAAGAATATTTGGTACTTTACATCGTGCCAGCGTTTTCAATGCGTTTTAGGCCACTTTTTTCGTTTTTGCAATTTTTTTTTTGGATTTTTTTAAATTTGAGCGTTTTCTTGTGTTTTCAGCGATTTAATTAAATGAAGTAAAATTTAATTTGATTTAATTAAATTTTGATTTGATTACTTTTAATTTTAATTCAGCATTTTTGCAAATTTAACATTTTTTCTTAGTTCAGCGTTTTTAGGTTCAGCGTTTTTGTATAAACCACATTATTACATCAATACAAATTATTGCAAGAGGGTAGCTCAAGTTATGTGCAATGAACCAACGTACGTGCGACAGATTTGAAAAAACGCTGGAATTAAAAACGCCGTAAATAAATATGGTAAGAGTAAAAATTCCAACTACTTTAAACAAACAAATTAATTACAAACACCCAAATAAAAGAGGCTAAAACATAGCATGACCAAATAAAGAACCGATAAAATCAAAAACTCTGGCAAGGTTTAACGTAATTTTTCATACTTAAAACGTTATTTTATGAATAAATCATTATTTTCCAATTTCCAGGGTTAAATAATTATTTTCAAAAAATATTTGTTTTTTTAAATAGAGAAATCGCCATTTTCCATGTTAAATAATTGTTTTCCATGATTAAATAATTGTTTTCTATGTTAAATAACTGTTTTCCATGGTTAAATAATTGTTTTCTATGTTAAATAACTGTTTTCCATGGTTAAATAATTGTTTTCCAGGTTAAATAATTGTTTTCCATGGTTAAATAATTATTTTCCATGGTTAAATAATTATTTTCCCTGGTTAAATCGTTATTTTCCATGTTTAAATCGTTATTTTCCATGTTTAAATAATTGGTTTCCATGATTATATAATTATTTTCCATGGTTAAATAATTATTTTCCATGGTTAAGTCGTTATTTTCCATGGTTAAGTCGTTATTTTCCATGTTTAAATAATTGGTTTCCATGGTTATATAATTATTTTCCATGGTTAAATAATTAAATAATTATTTTCTATGGTTAAATCGTTATTTTCCATGTTTAAATAATTGGTTTCCATGGTTATATAATTATTTTCCATGGTTAAATAATTAAATAATTATTTTCTATGGTTAAATCGTTATTTTCCATGGTTAAATAATTGGTTTCCATGGTTATATAATTATTTTCCATGGTTAAATAATTAAATAATTATTTTCTATGGTTAAATCGTTATTTTCCATGGTTAAATAATTGGTTTCCATGGTTATATAATTATTTTCCATGGTTAAATAATTATTTTCCATGGTTAAATCATTATTTTCCACGATTAAATCGTTATTTTACTTGGAAAACCATTTTTATTCCCTCTAAAATTCTTATTCATGCCGAAAAGCAAGCAAAATAAAATGGCAAAAGGCACTATTTAGTCGAAAAACGTAAACCCGCGAGAGAAGCCGTTTAAAGCGTAGCTGCTCCACCAAAACCCAACGACACGCCAAACACTCCTTTTCCCCGTTTATTTATACCGCTATATTTTGTGGATAATGTTTGTGATCGATGAACGAAGCACCACGTATGTCTTTATTATCTTCGCTGTTCATTTTCCGCCGAATTTCGTACAATTCGTTTCGAATTTCACGAAGGCACTTAAAATCTTTCTTCTTCGGATACGTAAAAAAGTCCCCATTCTGAAAATACAAGAAATACGTGTTTATTCGGCTCGAATTCGCTGAAATCGGAGCGAAAAATCGTCAAATACTTCTTCAAATCCCATACTGAATAAACATTCGACTCCGCCTTTGACTGCGAGCAAAATCTCCGTCACGTTCGGGCAACATACTTCGATAGACCGGTACTCGTCCTTGTTCGGGTTGCGCAGAATGTCGTCCGCATAGTTCAGCAGGATTTCACAAGCCGCTAAAAATTGCTCGCGTGGATTTGATAATAACTCTTGAACCGATTCAGACACCATTCCCATGCGACCATTAGAAAAACCGATTTGACGCTGGTAATGACAGAGGGGTGCCTTGGTTAGTTATGCGGAATTATATTTTTAAAAATAATAATTTGGATTTTTATTTTTGTTTTTGTATTAGTAGTATTTATTTATTTTTAAAAATTATTTCTAGTTTTTGAAATTATATATTTTGGTTTTTTAAATTTTTAATCGGGGCTAGCGGGAGGAAGAAACCTAGTGTTAAATGAAGTGTGTGTGCGAGGCGTACGGGAGTGTTTGTTTTGTTGTTCTATTAAAATCTCGCTTTTTAATAAAACTTATGAAATGTAAGAAAATCAACTAGAATTCATCTGCATGTTATTTTTGTCTTTCAATTTTTTAATACTTTATTCTAAAATAAAAATAATAAAAATTTTAATTTAATTTTTAATTTTTGATATTTTTTAATTTTTGGAAAAAAAATTTGTGGAAATATAAAATAAAATATAAAAATAAAATCAACAACACCAATTTATTTTTTTACGATTTTTTATCACGTTAATGTCATCTGCTAGAAATCCCGCCCAGCTCTCGCGCGAAACAACACAGCGCGAGACCAAAGCGTCAGCTCCAAACTCGCCGAAACTCGCATTCGGGACACACGTTCGCGGCAGAACTCGGATGCTGTGAAACCAGACTTAAACCTTTGACAATCCCCATGATTTCCACACAAACATTCATCCACCTCATACTCATCATCCACGGTAAGACACAATACAATTAACCAAACTAAAAAAAAAAAAAATTAAAAAATTAAAAAAAAAAATTAATTAAAATCGAAACTAAAAAAAAATTAAAAAATCCAAAAACAAAACCAAAACTCCACAAACCAAATTGTGACAATCCAACTAGACAGAGGTCACTCAGAGGTAAAAATACCTTCCATAAGTCTCACCAGAGGAGGGGGTGATGCGAATAAATCAGGTTCTTATCATCAGAGCTGGTAATGAGGTGCCCACCTGTATTTAGATGAGTTGCTGCTGAATGAACCATAACTGACTCACACTTACAATGGTCCATTCTTGCACCCTTATCCACCCACACAAAACTTTGTGTTGTGCAAAAATAGGGGATAAGATAAGAGCTGGTGAGAGATTTAGGAGAGGAATTTGTCTGTCAATGCTGATAGAATGGAGGATAAAATGAGGGGATTAATATGCTTAATCCAGGCTTCTCTGACTCTTCTGTGGTCATATGTTAACTGGGAACCTTTGTCACATGCCTGGGAGAGTTTTTTTTCTTATATCAGAGGACTTTGTCCCACTTAGGGGGTCTTTAATATGTGCTAAACAACTCATGGGGCTTTCTTTGGGTGTTTTTTGATTTTTGTTGGGAGGGGGGAATAGAAAAAAGTTGAGTTTAGACAGTTTTTAGAGTCTGGTGGTCTCATAACTATAACTAATATCTTTGTTGTGACATAGGAATTAGGAAATGGTCCTTTCGAATGTTGGGAATTTTTGGGTTTCGTGTTAGGGCCAAAATGGGACTGAATGGAAATAACTGTGTGTGTATCTTGGAAGGGATTTTGATGAATGTCAAATGGTTGGATGAGGAGAAATTCAGCTTGTGGGTGATGCCTGGCTTAATATTACTCGTCGGTCTGGCCGGTGTGGTCTTTCGGTGATTTTTTGGTTTGTTCGGCTTTAATTTCTGTAGATTTGAAAAGCGTAGAGATGATGGGATTGGATGAGACCTTACAAGCTGATAAAGTGACCAATAAGTGTTGCTGACAGTACATTAAAAAATCCATAAGAATAAAACTCCAGCGCGAATCTTTACAAGTTATCGTATTCAATCCCGATTGAATAAATTTGTTGATTTAGGTTTAAAAGACAGTTGTCTTTATTTCTCTCTTACACAAACTTCTCAAGTAACTTAACCTAATTGGATTTAGAATTGTTATGTGTGGTGTTCCCAAGCCACACGTGACCATACCGCCCCGTTTAATAGCCCGGGCGTTTAATTTTTTTGCCGAACGTTATCTGGCGTCAATACGGACAAGGCGTGTATAAAATTTTGGGTTGATAACTGCCAGGCGTTAAAACGGGGCCGGCGCCTTAATGAACCCGGGCTATTAAATGGGGCGGTACGGTATAGTAATACCATAAATTTCAACTTGTGTCAAGCATTGTTTTAGTACACATAGTTGATGGTGTTTCAGTAGGTATTGTTGAATTGAAATGCATTGTTGGATTGTAACTGGTGTCAGGCATTGTTGGAGTGTTTTGCTATGCATTGTTGCTTTGTTAGGTTACTCATGATTGTTTATGATGTCAAGCATTGCTAGATTGTTTATGATGGCATAGGTTGTCATGAGGTGTAACCTTTTGGACTTTTGTTTTGTAATTAATTTCAGCATAAAAATGAGACTGGAGGTTTAAAATGAGGTGAAATCTGAAGAAAATGACCCTTTGAGACATAAATTGTGTTCGTGATGAGAATCTGTGTTGGGATTAGGAGGATTTATAATATGCAATGTATTCAGTTCTCCGAAAGTTGGGTCAGATTGCGAGGAAATGGAAATTGAATGTTATCACATTTCGGTGCATATCATATCAAGCAGATGTTGTTTTGCAACCGTGGTGCACAGTTGTCGTCTATTAGCAAATGAAATTAACTTGGCAGACACAAATACAATTATTCCAGCATGAAAGGGACAGTTGTTGAAAAATGTTGTCCAGTTTGGATGACTTTTTGAATACGTCCATGCCAGAACTATAGAAAATACAGACGGTAGCGTAAGTTCTACGGAGAGGCGTTTCGTTTAAGACGTTACAGTCAATTTCCAGAATAAGTTTATGCTTTTTCAAAAAACCAAGCAGACTAGCCTATAGCAAAGTAGGGATGACGAATCCAATAGTGCAATCAAATTTTATGCCAGACATGCAACAATGCACTTTTCATTCACTAACCCGTTAACTGGTCGAGATAGAGCAAAATTTCCAATTACAAAGTTGTAGAGCACCATCAAATTAGTACTATCCAACTTATCGAACTATCTCGAGGCGGCCATTTTGAATTTGGTTGTAAAGACTAAAAGCCGGCATAAACCGATTCATAAAGCACTCCTGTCATGGTTTTGGGTTTTGCGGTTTTTGGTGATGGTTTTTGGCTGTTTTTGATGGCCGTTCCGGTATAAACAGAAACTTTGAATGCGCCTAATGTTTTTTTAAAAACATTTTGTAGTTACGACATTGAGGAAGGTGTTGTTGGAGAAGTGTGCCGGAAAGCTCTTGGTCAGCACGAAAGAGGGCTGTGTTTGGGCAATGTCAGGGTGATTAATGCGAGTTTAATCTTCCCCACTTGGCAGAGAGGAGGAAAAAGAGAGTCTATTGTGTGTCGACTTATTTATTCCCACCGTAAATTGGTACAGAAATAGACACAAAGGCATTTGCTCCTTAATCTATCGAGCACATCTCTGAGGAGTTTGTGGTTTGTGTTGACGGAAACACTTTTCGGCGTTTCATCCGATTATCGAGTTGCCGATTTGATTAAGCAACCCTCTTCCTGACACGATCGATTTCACGCAAATGAAATTTTCACGCCTCGCAACACCCGGCACACGAAGAAAAAACAAGTTCAAGTGAAAACATCACGCCAAGTTACCGTGAAAAATATTTGCAAGCGCGCGGGGAAGGAGAAAAAGAAAAGGAAATTCATCAAATGACGCGGAGTGCCTTGAACATGCCGCTCGTTAAGCTTGGTAGGTATGGAAACTGACACGTGAACAATGGCATCGACATTCCACCAGCTTTCATCTATCGTTTTGTCAAAAGAGGTCTAAAAACAGCCCGCCATCACATGGCCAACCTGTCAGGCGATCCAAATAGAGCGAGGAAGAACGTTTAATGCAATCTGCTTAAATGCTTTAAGTTGATAACCTCGTTTACACTAAGCAAAGTTTCTACTTTTTTTTTGCCTAAATTTAAGCAAGAGGTTGTGTCACCTTTTTTTCTTAACCTAAGCTAAACCTATCTTAACCTAACGTAACCTAACCGGAAGCAACGACGACGGGAATGCGCAAAAAACTTAAAAATGATCAACGTAACCCTCACGGCAAGAAATTATAGATTTACAAAAATTTAAGTTTTGTAAATTCTTTGTTAAAGTGTCTGTTTACAATACCGTACCGCCTCGTTTAAACGCCCGGGTTCATTAAGACGCCAGGCCCGTTTTAGCGTCGGGCAGTTATTTACCCAAAAATCTATATGAGCCGGCCCCGTATAAACACCGGGAGTCGTAGGTTGTTATGTTGTAAGTTTTAAAAAAATCCATTTTCCCGATAACTAATTTCTCACTTTTTATCTGGTTAAGCGCCGGGTCCAATTAAACGCCGGGTTTCATATTGCCACCGGGTGGGTCGGCCGAAAAAAATATATAAACGCCCCGGCTTTTAAACGAGGCAGTACGGTAAGTTAGATGAAATTTGAAATTTAACAATTAGATTTACATTGAATTTAGGAAAAGGTTAAATTTAATATTTCACATCCTCTACAGTACGACTGTGTCAGTAAAAACCATCGAAAAGTTAAGTTCTCGCGGCACTCTGTCGTTTAACGGACTGTGCAATCTACTAGTGCTGTACACAGCTTTTTTCTCTCAGACATTGATATGGCGCTACTTGTTACTTATACAAATTAGGGTTGTTTTTTAAATGTCTGAAATATGGTGCACTGCAATAAAAACATGCAGTATGTAATGTTAGATGGGTTCATTTTTTGTTTGGTGTGAAGGGAATGTTGACACTTGATAGCGGGCAATTAAAAAATTATGGTTTTAATTTTAAATGCAGTTTTACTCGATAACATATTACCCGTCATTACTCTGTGCCCGTTTGTTTCAAACCAACTTTTCAAACAAAACATTATGCAAGTAATTGGCTTGTTGCTTCAAGACTACGACTATTTAAAAAGCCAAACTTTGGCAAATGCTCAAATTCTAGTGAATGAATTCACAATGTAAGAAGCAAAATTTATGAGAATAATTGTTGAAAAGTGATTATTGATCCGATGCTCTTAAGTGGGCTGAATTAGGGTATACTGAGAAATCGGTTTGATCCGTTGAACCGTATGGATGTGGGGCTCAATTGTGCAGTCAATGGTTTAAGTGAAATCGGCCTATGCACTGTCAACTTTACAGCGATTATCGGGGCCCCCAAAGTAAACCCGGCCCTGCTAAAAAGTCATTTATTGCCTAATGTTAAATTTAGTTTGCTCTTCATTTATTATCATGATAAATTTGAAATAAATTTGAAAAATCTTAATAAATCTATTTTTTTATTTAGGAAATATAATTATAAATATAATTTGTTGTTTGGAGAGCATCAGCGCCTTTAATTGCTGTGTTTTAGCGATTTCCACAGTGGTTGCAAGTTTTGTACAAGAGATTGCTTCAAAATAAGAAAATAGCAAGTAATACAATTCAAAAATGGCAGAAAATTGATGACATAATCACTGATTGACTAATCAGACAAAAGGCATGTTACGTGATATTAATTTTATCCATTTTTTTGCATCAATCCTAAAATATTCTATACTTATGTCACCCCCATTTTTATGTAAAATCACTGCCAATTTTATTTTTCTACAAAACTTATAAACCTGGTTGACACTACTGTAGATGACACTGCACAAGTCTGTGACATAACGAAGAAAAGAATACTGTTATTAATTACATGTACGGACCGTTACGTTTATCGGCCGATCCGTACCGCTCACATTCGATTAATTCTGTGCTGGTTGAAATCAAGTCTTTTACTGAATTAACAATACACAATTTGATATCTAATTGATCCGCGTTCGGATTTCTTTTCATTCTACCCATGATTTAAACATTTAACCATAGATTCCATCTTTTAAATCTCTCGTAAAATCACAATTGGCCGGTTTTTAATCCCCATATACTTTAATCAACGCATAATAAACTATGGTAATAACTTACTCAAATGCATAGAGCAGCTGTTGAGTCGAGTTGGTCTTTTTTTGGGTGCCAAATCAAAGGGTTAAACGATGAGGAGGGTGGGTGGGCCATGGGTCATTGTGCACATCTGTTTGCCTGTCTGACTGACTGACTGTGAAAAGGAGGAGAGAAAAAATGGGAAGAAAAACACTAGAAATAGATAAATTAAATAAACAGTTTTGTAAATGACATTTCATGTGAAAAAGCGTGCCGGCCCACCCCACTCGAACGATATTTTCACCTGTCGTTATCAATGTGGGTGGTCTGAACAAGTATCCCGGTGGGTACTGTACCGAAGAGAGGGGGGGCTGTTCAAATAGGGCGGAGCTGTTGGGGGCTTACACTGTGATTCACACACTTTTAGCTCGGGGGTCCCCGTTCATGCATAATTGAAGCCAATTAAGCGATGGAGCCCACAACCTCCTCCCTTGAGTTTTGATTTATTTAGAAATTAAAGTGAGGGTTTTTACACATTTCTTTCCCACCCCTCCATACATGGGGATCTTACATATTTTTTTCCACTTTTTATTGCTTTAATCCCCAGTTTTATTGCAGAAAAAAGGTGTAATTTACTTTTCTGGAGGAGTGGGATGGAGGTTCCAAAGTTTTAAGACTAAACTATAAATATTGAATATCAATGGGATTTCGGCGTTGAATATTTATGAAATGCAAGAAATTAGGTGCAAATATTGATATTTTAGGTGCAGGGGGTAATTTTTGTGCAGAATTGGACCGTTTTATGTAGGAAAACTGCAGGTTTTGAGTGAAAACTTGTGGTGTTTTTCAAAAAGACGGGTAAATGGATCGTAAGTTCACTTTCCGGAGTTGACGATATTTTCTACCGATCATCGACGACTTTTCAAGAATGACCAGTATTTATCTCCTAAAGAAGAAAAGTGAAGTTTTTGAACATTTTAAGATTTATCAAACGTGTACGGAGCGAATTAGTGGAAACAAGATTCTCAGTATAAGAACAGGAGGCCGGAAGCCCCTAAAGTTTGCGAGCCCCTTGGGTCTACCCACTGACCAAGGACCGGATTTGTTGTTATCTGCATGAATTTACATGGATCTACATGGATCCACATGGATTTACATGGATTTACATGGATTTACATGGATTTGCATGGATTTGCATGGATTTACATGGATTTACTGGATTTGCATGAATTTTCATGCATTTGTTTCATCAAATTTACAAATCTCAGTCAAATTTAATGGATTTCTTGCTTCTAATTTAAGCTAATGTGTGCCCCATGTTGGGCACATGGTTATGACTCACCAGTAGTAAAAATAATGCAGAAAAAAAGTGCAATTTATATTTAAACATAATTAAAATTACATGACAATTAATTTAACTGTTGAAGGGTCAAAGGACAGAAAGAAAAAAAGCTGAAGGGGAGGGAATATGCGTGGGGGGAGAAAAGAGCTGAGTGGGGGGAGGATTTTTATCTCAGTTTGTGCAATGTGGCTCATAAATTGTAGATTTGATAGGATGTTGGGGTACAGGGGTTGTGTGTCATGTTTGTTTTTGGCTCTATCACTGGAGGGATTTTTCTTTTATCGGGATTGGCCATCCGGTCGCAGTGAGAGAGAGAGACGAAACCCCTTTTGCAACGCATGACTCATCCAAAGTTATGATTTTTACGTGAAATTTGTTGGCCCCCCTTTGTTGCATGACCCGAGGGGGGCATTGCAGACCCCATGTTTGATTAACGTATCAAAGGGTTATTCGGATGCCAATTAACTGTGGATGGTATCGTTGGCCGGAATCATTGTTATGGGCAACCAGAAGCGAGTGGGCAGTGGTCAGTATTGCCATCTGGCACTTTAACTTGAGATGGTGTGTGGATGATTGATTCTTAATGGCGAAGTGTTGGAGATAGGAGTGGTTCTATATGTGCTAAAGGAGATAATTCAGAGGGTCTATGGGTCGTTTCTTGGGCTCAAATGGAGATGGAGTGAGATGTGTTTATAATCTTTTATTTATTAAGGAAACTCTTGGGTGTGATGACTTTTGGGGTGGGAGATCTGGTATGGAAATGAAAGTCATTGGTGGAAAGTCGAGAAAAAGTGTTGGTGATTTTACGGACAAACTATCAAAATGTACACCTATGGTCAAAAAAATCTTCACATTTGGAACTGAAGTAGCCTGACAGCATGTGAAGATTTTTTTGTCCATAGGTGTACAATGTACGTAATTTCCTAATGTGCTCAAACCTGCACAATTCCTTGTGGTACAAATACACCACAGTGTGGTACGTCGGAGGACAGGCTCTTGTGTAAAAACACAATTTTTTCAGCTCAGAATGAATTTATTTGTCGTAAAAATGAATTTTTCAAGTTGCAAATGCATTTTTTTTGCTTGAAAATGTTGTAAAAGGTGTAATTCCTGAATATTCATGGGCCCCCCTGTTGTATGTGCTTCAGGCCCCCTAAAGACTTAATTCGGCCCTGCACTGGGTATTAAAAATATTTATGTCGCTGTTTGTTCCCATATGGTTCAAAAATATATTTTTGCAATATATTGCTTTTTGCTTAGTGCATTCCAAAATGTGTAGCACTTTGCGGTATTATTATTTGTAGTCTACCGTATTTTGTGGACTGTAAGACGCACTTTTTTACTTTGAAAAGTTGACCAAAAATTTGCTACTTTTGTATCTTTCTTGTCCAGATGCAAAATAACAAGCCAAGGTTTGTGCCTAAACCTTATAATTCTTCCACTCCTCTAATAGAAGTGAAAATCCTTTATTGTTCATTACCTGGCCAACCGTTGCTAGGGGAAAATATGGAAGCTGCATGATGCCCAAGCATAATGCTCCTGCATGATGCCTTGGCATCTTGCATCTGCATGATGCTTTATACATTGTATTTGACAACAATACAATGTAAATCTCTAATGTGCTTAAACCTGCACAATTCCTTTTGGTGCAAATATGCATTCATACTTGTATTGGAAATGCATTTCATAATCATTTTTACAAAATGTATTGCAAAAATGTATTACAAAATGCATTGTTACAAAACTACAAAAACAAGAGATCCATATTAATGCAATTCGTGCAGCTCACAAGCGTTAGTGATATTTATTATGCATGCAAAAGTGTTATGCGATGTTTAACCTGGCCAACTAGATCAATCGAGGGAAATATTATCAACTTGGGCGTACTTAAAGTTTCCAGGTAAATCATTCTAATTCGGTTGTAGGCGCCTTTTTCTTTCCCCAGGCGGGTTCCTCGTGGTCCAATTAGTCGTTCCTAATTGGTCTGATGGATGAGATGCGCATTTTTCGTCCTGGGAACGCGTGGGAGAAACGCCGAGGGGAAAAGGAGTTTATAATCAGTTTACAAGACAGCAAGGGATGTGGTTCTCCTAAGTAGACACCATTTTTGACGACTTTTTTCTTGTCGTTCATTTGCTCATTTTTCTCGTCCGCAAATAAATTTAAATTTTTTATATATTTCTTTCCCACGCAGTTACTGCTTCTGTGCACATTGAAGACTACGACGAAGATTACAACGATTACGAAGACGCCAAACAAAATGACACATCCCAGCACAGCAACTTACAACAAAGTATTTATCCTCAAGCAGTGGCGGCTTTAATGTAAATAAGGCCCTAGGCATATGTGGCAGAGATCTGCATTGGCGTAAAATCCTTACCCGTTACCCGTCCGTTACCCGTTTCCAAAAAAAATTCTCTACCCTGCCCTACCCGTACCCGTTCCTGAACGCGATCACATGTGCCAGAGATGTGCATTGGCGTAAAAACCATACCCGTTACCCGCCCGTACCCTACGGGTACGGGTGGGGAGAGTACCCAATGCAGATCTCTGATATGTGGATAAGCGATGACTTAGGCAAATGCAGAAATGCTAGGCCCTAGGTTTGTGTGGAAATGCAATGCCTCAGGCCAGTGCAGAAATGATAGGCCCTAGGCATGCGTGGGAATGAAATGCCCTTAGGCAAGTATAAAGATGCAATGCCTGAGGCAAGTGCAGAGATGCTAAGCCCTAGGCATGTGTGGAAATGCAAGGCCGTAGGCAAGTGGGGAGATGTAGGCTTTTGAAGCAGAACCTCCTGGGGAAAAGCCTAGGTTGCCTAAAGCCGTCACTGCAGGAGAGAGATGTATAGAGTATTAAATGTTTGCTTGATTAGACAAACTGCGTTTGCTTCATCCTGTGGCCAACCTGAGTCGAATTGCTGGTGATTCTATACGGCTGAAATGTGAAGTAGCCGCAGCATCTTCGGTTCGTTTCTATTGGTATAAAAACGAAGCGCCGTTGAAAGAGGAGCGTGGACGGTTGCTTATCCGCCGCTATTCCATTTCTGGAAGAAGTGGAAAATCTGGTTACGGATCTCGGATTCGAATTGCCGATGCAGATACGCACGACACTGGATATTACAGATGCGATGTTGTTGATGGACAGCAGTCGCTTAGCAGTACCGGCATCCTCCTTGTAAAGATGGGCCGTTGGGGTGAGTAGTCGTTCTATTGTATAAGTTCCCAAACTGTGACAGGCCTACAGGGGCACTGACAAATATTCCAATAATAGAAAATATTGAAAAAATATCTAGTGAATAATGGACTCATCATTATTGATCCTATTAATAAATTGTTTGTGATTTGCATTTAATGTTTTTTAAATAATTGCATCTATTCACCAACTGCACACTGCAATTGTCAGTTATGAATTATAGAACTATGGTATGGTGCTACCGGTATTTTAACAACTTCTTCGATTCCAAGACGTACTTTTTTACCCGTATAAGCGTCTTTAGAAAAAAAAGAGCATTTTACAACCGAAGCGTCTTAGCATCTTATACCCCGTTCGGACCAGAAAGTTTGGCTAGCCTAAAGTTTAAATCTAGTTCTGGTTTTTGGTGCGAACGCATCTAGCCTAAATTTATCTAGTTTAAAAATGTTTGAACTAGATAATTCTAATCCAGTTGTGTAAACTAGATAATTACCAAAGAACTAGATAACTGCCACGGTCACTTCCTACAATTCCGTGCACAGCGTGGTCAGTTGATTGTCTATTAGCTGCATTCTAGCCTAGATATGTGGATTTTTTATTCTTGTTGCGAACACATTATCTAAATAATTTTGTAGGCTAAATCATCCAGAACTAGATTTAAATTCCAGGCTAGTCAAAACCTTCTGTTGCAAACAAGGTATTAGAATGTAAAAGGCAAACAGGGTGTGTCTTAGAATCGAAGAAATACGGTAATAGAAAATCACAAAATTACAAAAGCGTACATTTAATGAAAGGCTTTAACAAATGGGCAGAATCCACAACATACCACTCTTGTCAACCAAATTTGAATTCCCTTATATATCTATTCCAGATCGCATTCAATCAGCCTCCGACTTGCCGGAGATGGAGCCATTGTTCCCCATTCTGGTCGGTAGGTGAGTACCAATAAATAAGGGCAAAATTTTTTTAATTTTAATTCTGGGGACAATTTTAGAATTCTTCAAGTAAAATCACCATGACAAAAGCAACATGTAAATTTATGTCTTTTTTTTTAATGAAACGGACCCTTATGGACATAGGGGTCAACAGGGGCTGCAGCTGTTTGTCGTCTTTCGCTCAATTCATCTCTTTTATTAAATTTTGTGGTTTTGACTCGACGCACACCCCCATCATCTTCCACCCCCTCTTCCTGTCTCCCATTAAATGACACATTTGCGATTTAAAAACGTTATTTTGGCTTTAATGTTTTGTTCCTCCTTCATCCTTACGGTTGCCTTGGCGACCGTTGTCAACCAGAAATCAATGGTGTGGACGATGACATCATCAACACTTGCACACACCTTGTAAGGTTGAAACGAGGATCGTCAGAGCCGACCTGTGGGATATATAGATGCGATGCGCCCGGTCGAGTAACGGCCATTGACAGGGGAGAAGGAGAGCCATGTATGATGGCTCGAGTAGGGGAATTGGTGCTTGTAATGAGTGTAATGTTGTTTGGTCAAGGTCAAGGCCTCGGTGCGGCATCATCAGACAGGTAAGTTGTGGTTTGTGATGTTTTTTTCCCGCTTGCGATGAGATTGGTGGCGTGTGAGGAAGAACACTGGCGCTTTCTTTTCTTTATTGTGTCATCTTTTCAGTCAACCCTCCCCCATCTGCTGAGCCTCCATGTTTGTTTTGAATCATGGGGAGTGTGTTAGGAAAGAGATTTTGAGTGTTTTGTTAATTTTTTAGTAGTGGTGGGATAAAATGATGGTTGGTTGGGAATTGGAGGTTGGGTTTTGACAGTTAATTGCTTTTTTTTGGTTGACCGCAGTTTTTTTTGGGTTTTTTGTTGTTATTTTTTTTATAATTGTGAATACATAATTCTGGTTTTACGTGTAGAAAAAGAGAGAGAAGGGAAATTCCATAAATATTCCCTAAAACACAAATAGTGTATTTGCTAGATAATAAACAAAGGAAATCACTATTTATTTCCTAGGTAACAAACAAGGAGAATTTCCTAAATATTTCCTGGATAACAAACAAAAGGAATTTCCTAGATATTTCCTGGATAACAAACAAAAGGAATGCCCTACGTATTTCCTAGACAACCAAACAAGGAGAATTTCCTAAATGTTTTCTAGAAAATTACAGTTAATGGATTGTAAAAATGAAATGAAATTTATATTTCTAGACCACGTTAAATCAAAATTGTGTAAAAACAGAATTTGGAGTATAATTAAGGTGTTAAAGAAGTGATAAGTGGTTTATTTTTAATGGAAGAGTCTTATCAAACATTTGATAACAACTCTGGGTCCAATTTGTCAGTTTTGTTGACACTAGAAAAAAATAACAAAAACCAAATAATCTGATACCAAGACCAATTTTGTCCAATTATGATAAGAAATTAAGATAATTAATCTCATGCTTGGTCTTCTGATCAATTAATCAGAGATTGAGACCAATTAACCAGAGATTGTGACCAATTAATCAGAGATTGTGACCAATTAACCAGAGATTCTGACCAATTAATCAGAGATTCTGACCAATTAATCAGAGATTCTGACCAATTAATCAGAGATTCTGACCAATTAACCAGAGATTCTGACCAATTAATCAGAGATTGTGACCAATTAATCAGAGATTATGAACAATTATCGTATTTTATCGATTAAGAGCCGCGGTTCTAATTCAAAGCTGCCATTTTTATTTTTGGTAAACTGATCAACTGAAATGGGGCCCTAGAAACTTGTAGCTCTAGATGAGTGACCGGTGTTTCTATATTAAACAACTTAATGGTATTTTGCCTGTATTTACAGTTCACCAGTATTTGAAGGGCCAAAAAATCGAGGACCTGTTGAAACATCGGATGCTAGCACCAAACCATTTGGATTTTGTCAGAAGTACAGCGGAAGTGCCTGCTCCAAATTTGTAGCAAACAGGACCATTTTTGTGCAGTCAGACAAAGAACAAACGACAAATGAAAACAAACTGATGGAAGCCATCACGGTTATTGCATCGTCCGGTGATTTGTCACGTCCGTGTTCTGATTTCGCTATGCCGTCGTTGTGCTTGCTGTCGTTTCCTCCGTGCGACGAATCGGCGACCGGTGATCCTCGACCAAAGCTGATATGCAGACATGAATGTGAACTGCTTGAAAATGATATTTGCCGAATGGAATTTGCCATTGCCAAAACACACCCAGTCATAGGCCAGAAAGTGGTTTTGCCAAATTGTCAAGATTTACCCACAACTAATTGTCTGCAGTTGGGAATTCCAAAACCTCAGTACAATGCAGAGAATGGTAAAAAATGAAAAGACAAAATTATTTACCATATATCTTCTAATTGCGCCAATTGGAGGTCCGTAACAGAGACCCGCTGTGTGTAATACAACTTTATCTGTTGCAGGTCAAGCCTGCTACACTGGAAAAGGAGAAGGGTATAGAGGTTCAGTCAGCCAATCCAAAAATGGCCACCAATGTCAGTTATGGAGTCATCAGTTGAGGTATAAAAGTTCAGATTACCCAGAGTTAATCGGCGGACACAATTACTGCCGCAATCCTGGATCCGTCGAAGATCAACCGTGGTGTTATACAACAAATCCGCTCGTCCGGAAGGAAGTTTGCTCAGTTTCCAAATGCAGTAAGATGGTCTAAACATCACCAACCTAAGTAAACTTATTTAAACATATCAACTATGTTTCAGATGATTTTCTATGGCTATACGTATTTATTCCAACGGCAGTGGGCGTGGCAACACTAGGTGTTCTCGTGGGCTTACTGTGCGTCAAACGACGGATTTCTCGGAAAAGCAATTCCAAGTCGGGTTCTTCCATGCTGGGCCAACAACCATTGGAACTAAGCAGCCTTTTGCCCAAATCTGCAGTAAGGGCGCGTGAATTTGCCATATCAGATATCCAATTCAAACAGGAACTAGGAGAAGGAGCTTTCGGTAAAGTATACGAAGGCGAGGTTTTGGGCTTGGACGGCGTGACTCGCGTAGCCATTAAAACCCTGAAGGAAAATGCCACGGCTAAAACGGTCCAAGATTTCCGGCGAGAAGTTGACCTGATGACCGATCTACGGCATCCAAACATAGTATGTCTTTTTGGTGTTTGCGTCAAGGAAGATCCTCTATGCATGCTGTTTGAATTCATGATCCACGGAGACTTGCACGAATTCCTGGTCACGCACAGTCCTCACGGTCTGGACTCGGATGAACCGCGGGTTTTGGGTCATGGGGACTTCCTCTACGTGGCGATGCAGGTGGCGGCGGGGATGGAATACTTAGCCGGTCATCACTACATCCATCGTGATTTGGCGGCTAGGAACTGTCTGGTTGGCAAGAATCTTGTGGTTAAGATTTCGGATTTCGGTCTTTCGCGCGATATTTATTCGTCTGACTATTACCGCGTTCAGTCCAAGTCGTTGCTGCCGGTTCGCTGGATGCCGCCAGAGTCAATACTTTACGGCAAATTTACAACTGACAGCGATGTCTGGTCTTACGGAGTGGTTTTGTGGGAAACATACAGTTATGGCTTGCAGCCGTACTACGGGCGGTCTAACCAGGAAGTGATCGAGATGATCCGATCTCGCCAGCTGCTTCCGTGCCCCGACGGATGTCCTCCGCATATGTACGCACTCATGATAGAATGTTGGCACGAAGTGCCTGCTCGTAGACCTTCGTTCAAGGAGATTCATTCGAGGCTTCGCACATGGGATGGACTCTTATCGGCTTGTAATAACATGAATTCTGGAAACAATAGGACTTTGTCGGGAAGAAGACCTTTGCCCGACGTTCCATCAAGACATGATCCGCGAACAAGCGCTGTCCCATTCACATATATGCCAGAAGCGACTTTTTCAAACATGTAATGGATGTGTGCCTTTTTTGTTAACCTTAACAAACTTGCCTCTAGTTTTTATGTACAGCCATCTCTGGATTTGCACCGGGTTACGTTCCATGAATCCACTGCACAATGTGAAAAACCTTTGGAAAGCTGCACAGTATTGTAAACCATACCTGAGGCAGTATGCCTCTTGGCTCAGCTTAACCTGGGGGGCATTACAACAGGATGCAAGATAGCCTAGGGGCGGAGTGTGAGGTCATGATTAACACATGCTTTTGCCTTAGGGTGTGATCTAGTCTGTAGACAACCATGATTGAAACTCCTATCGTTTTTAACCCGGTTAAAGCGGCATGCCGTTGTAAGTGAAATTACCAACGTATGGAAATTTCACTTTCGTAAGCCACTGAAATGCCAGTAAGAACGGGGTTTACTGGCAGTCTGGAGAAACTCGCGCTACAGCAGCTTGTCGCTTAAAGCAGTCTTTGATTTTTATCATGCAGTTCTGAAACGGTTGGCAGAGGGGTACTTTTTCCATCACAATACAAAATCGTGCAAATCGAGGGATCACTGTAGTCTACTTTTTAACAGTGTTGTATCTCGTTCAATTAAATGTGAACGCATTCAAGTTCAATGCAATTTTTTTTAAGGTGAACTTAGTTCAAATTCATGAACTTGAATCAATAGTTCACGCTCACTTTTTAATTTTTTTTTTAAAAATTGACACGTTTTTTGTTCTATTTTGTGCATTGAAATGGCAAAAACCACTTTTTTGTTTAGAAAAGCAGTCGTTTTTGCCTTTATATGACGAAAACGACTCATTTTGATTGGAAATGAAAGTTTTGATGATAAAAACGTCATTAAAATGTTTAAAATTATGATTTTTCCGACCGCGAACTAATACAACACTGCTTTTTAAGTGATATACTTTTGTGATTTTATCGAATCGAAATCCGTGGCGGATTTATGATCTGTGCAGTGCAGCACTTTACTCAAATAAAAGTGGCTCCGAAACATGTGCACCGGTAGTTATTTCGAAAGGTGGTGCACACTACGTAACCTAAACCAAAATCTAACTTAAGAAGGTGCAATTCACCACCGTGCATCTCACTGTCGGTGCGCATGCTCTGAAAATATGATGGGGTTCAAAGCATAAGAATGAGTTAAGTAATATATATCTGTATTTATAAATCTGGTGCTGAATCCGGTGTTTTTCTTGTACTCAACTTTTTGTCTTTGATATTGTTTTAAACAGGTATTGTATTGTAGTGATTTTAATTTAGGATAATTTTTATATGAAATTATACTTGATAATAATTTTAGTGCAATTTTATATTTTTTAAAGATATTTTTTTGATTTCTCTTGTATTTTTTTTTTTAAAAAAAAAAGAGATTTTTGTGAATACATAAATGTTATTCTCTTCATGTTCAGCAAAGTAAATGGAAAATAATTTTTTCAATTAGGTGCTTTTTCAGGTCATTCCTATGTAAGAGAAAATTAAAAGTCCATTATATACAATTTTGCTACAAAATGTTTCTAAATAAAAGTGTATAAAATCTAAAAAATTGTTTTTCTTCAATACACATGGCGCCACCTACCAAAGAGTTTCAGCAGCAGTTCTCCATTTTACAACAACAAAAAAAACAAGAATGAAAACAAGGATTGAACTAATTTAAAGAAAAAATAAACAAACAAATAAAAATAAAAGTTTTGGTTGCTATAGTCTATTTTCAACACGTGAAATCTGTAACTGGTTGCTAGGTAACACACTGTTTCTCCTTTTCCATTCCGCCGTGTCACCATACCACCATTTATAAATAGCACTAGCAAGGCGATTCGCATCTGTTTCGTCAATACACCACTGTGAACTTAATGTGGTAATCACACAACTAATTAAGAAACCTTTCACCAAAAAGCATTAATTATGACTAAATGGAAAGAGATAATTATTTTGTACCGTTAATTAATCTCTTTTTCCATCTAGAATGTTACGGACTGCTGAATTTCAGGCCCTCCTGTAATGAACATTGGATGAACTGTAAACTGTACATTTTGACAAATTTAAGGCTTGTAATTAATAGATTTCTCATTATCACTTTAGTGTATTGACCACAGCTTTATTTGCAGATCAGACAGGAGAATTAAGATTGCAATAACATTCTGAAATTGTCATACAAATGTTTTACATTGTCAAGTTCAATGATGGAAGTACGGACATTGTGCCTGATATATGGGCAGATGAAAATGGCAACTGCTTTTGGCCTCCAAAAGGCACAAAGTACGGGAAGGTTTTGGATCTAGTTAAACAAAAAAAGACACCGCCACCATCTTGGGTCAAGCGGGAAACTACAATTTTAAAAATCGCTGGTACTTATGTCATTCCCATGCTGCACAAATGACCACAATGCAGAATTAAAAGCAAAAGAAATACCGTATTTTGCAGACCATAAGCCGCACTTTGAAAAGTCAACCAAAAATTGAAGTTATGTTAGCCTTTCTGCACCTTGCGCTGATGATTTCTTCTTGAATGCAAGCAGAAATATCAGCACAAGGTGCAGAAAGAACTGAATTAACTTTATTGTTTAAGAAATTTAAGGATTTTTTGTAATAATAACATATTTTTATAAAAAAAAAAAACGCATCTTATCATCCAAAATACATTTATTTTTATATAAAAATTAACTGATAAATTTGTGGTGCGTCTTATGGTCCGATGCGTCTTACAGTAAGCAAAATATATCGTTACGCGTACGGACCGTTCCGATAAGCGGCCGATCCGTAGCGCTCGATTTGGCTTATAATTCGGTATTTAGTTGCTAAATTTCATCCAATACCGTACAGATTTAAAAAATCGACATAAAGGTGCATTCAATTTCAAATTGTGATAAACCGATTATAAAAACTTCGTAATTCTTATTTGTTGGTGCTTTTGTGCTGCTGCGGTTTGTGGTTTCTGACCGATTTATTTAATGGGCATATTGATATTAGAAACCTACGAAAAGGCGGTGGAATTGATTAAATTAGCTCAGATTACGTCAGACTTGTGTCCAAAAGATGGACCTTCTCCGGAGAAAAGAAGTAAAATAACTTGCGACATCTACACCGAGTCGAGCGAAGATGATGATGAAGTTATTGAAGCAGAGCCAATGACCATTCTAAGTACAAAAGACACGCACAAAGCACCAAGTGGTACGATTGTGGGGAGAATGGAGTTGTTCTTATTGAGCTTGATTATTGGAATGTTGTTTCTCAGGACCACAATTACAACATATATCTATGTACGGAGAGCCTACCGATCAAAAATTCAGCGCTTCTACATCGGATTCTTTCGCCAGTGGAACCAACGTATACCCACATCAAGCGCATTACTCAGATGTTGATATTGAGAATATCTCAGTAAGGGACCTATTAAAACAAAACCTGGGTTTGTATTATTGAAGTATTTTTTTTTTAATTTTTTTTTTTGCATTTTCACTCAAAATAATGCATTTTCACTCAAAATAGTGCATTTCAATCAAAATAATGTATTTTCACTCAAAATCATGCATTTTCACTCAAAATCATGCATTTTCACTCAAAATCATGCATTTTCACTCAAAATCATGCATTTTCACTCAAAATCATGCATTTTCACTGAAAATCATGCATTTTCACTGAAAATCATGCATTTTCACTCAAACTCTGGCATTTTCACTCAAACTCTGGCATTTTCACTCAAACTCTGGCATTTTCACTCAAACTCTGGCATTTTCACTCAAAATCATGCATTTTCACTCAAAATCATGCATTTTCACTCAAACTCTGGCATTTTCACTCAAAATCATGCATTTTCACTCAAAATCATGCATTTTCACTCAAAATCATGCATTTTCACTCAAAATCATGCATTTTCACTCAAAATCATGCATTTTCACTCAAAATCATGCAATTTCACTCCAAATAATGCATTTTCACCCAAAATAATGCATTTTCACTGTTTTTTGTGTCCACTTTGTTTACAGAAACTTTGAATGCACCCAATTAATTTTTGAAATGATGAGTGTGTGATAATTTTGTTTGGTAATTTGCAGTTTTTCAAGATCATTTACTGCACATTGCCGAAGAGTTACGTGAAAAACTAACTAATTTGGAGCACAGAATGGATAGAATTTCACTTACGTGTTCAACGGTTGTACGCCACGATGATTCCAGCCTGTTTCGAATACCGGTTTCAACGGAGGATGATCTAAGAAATCTAGAAACTTTACTCACAAAACCAGACAACTTCCAAAAACTAGTGCGAACTTTATTTCTCTCCCTCGATGTCAAATCAAACGCAACAAATACATCATTTTTAGAAATAATAACCCGTTTAATAGCACTATTCGTGTGCGAAAAATAAAATTTTCGGTTTGAATTTGGCATCAAGATATCAAACGCATCTACATGTACGGTCGTGGACAAAAAAACTTTCCTGCATTTTAGCTGTTTTAGATTTATCTACCAGGTGGCACAAAAATCCATTGAGATTCAATGACATCAATCTTGACCTGGTCTCTCGTCTTGCCCTAACAGCAGAATTAATAATGATAGATAAACTTAAAACAGCTAAACTGAAGGGAAGTGTTTTTCGTCCACGACTGTACATTTTGAACCACGTACAGATATAATTATTTTCTGTAGGTAGCTATTTTATCGACAACCGGTGGAACTAGCGTAGACGACATAACGAAGCGGATTCTGTGTAAAATATTAGAGGACATGCTGGCAAAGAAATATAGTTATACAGGAAGGAAAGGGAAACCTCCGTTCAAGGGGTTATTAGTCAATAAAGTTGTTTTTAGTAAGTTTGGAGATGTTTAGTGTGAATATAAGTGAAATAATTAATTTTTATTCTTTCGATAGATGCTGTGCGGTTACATAATTTAGGGAAAAGTGCCACGGACCATAATTTAGATGTTGCCATTGGTAACTGGCTTCGTTATGCCGCATCTCGGCTCGACAGGCGACAGAAAAATACTTTTTCCAAGCAGTTGATGGCAAATGCAACTGTTGGTTGAGAGCAATTGGATTAACGAAAGCTTTTTTTTAATTATTATTTATATAACATTCGTATAAATAAGTATAAATACGACAAATTTTGTATACTGAAAATGAGAATTCGTTTAACAATTTTGAAGGAGAGGGCTAGAGTGTATAGGAAGCCATTTTGTTTTCGGAGATCGATATTTTCACATTTTACTAATAAAAGTTGTTTCTTTCCTTGTTCTTATTACTTAATTTTATTTTAATTAAGCAGTGGTTTGATGTATTGTAGTTATCTATGATAATAAAGATAGTTTTATTATAATTGTTGTCACAGTAAATACAAAATAAGGATGAATTATGCACAACAATTTATTGTTACATTTGGAAATGACATCCGTGTAATTTAATTATTTTAACGATTTAAACATAAAAATGGCGTCGATTTGGCGCTATAAAAAGAAAAATTACATCGCGTGACGTACGTAAGGGATTAACCAATCACAAACCATGTTTCAACTTTCCGAACCGTTTTAATACGTGATTTTGTATTGGTTAATGAATAAATCACCTTTTGATGTCCTTTTATAAAATGTAGGTGAAGGTTGACAAAATGTACATTTTGTTACGTCATTTGACATTTCAGGATTTTGCAATCAAAGTGACTCATCGTCCAGCCAAATGCGGGGAAAACCTCACAGATGTTTAGCACCTGTAATCAATAATTTAAAATAAATATCAATTCACGAGAGTCCATTTATTCAATATGGCGAACCCTAAACACCACTAAATTTGTACCAAATAAATGAATCAAACTTACTGATTCAACCTGAACTTTACCCATCAATCAATAAATCGCAGATTCTTAGATTAAAAAATTCAATTGAAATGCATGAACCACGATGGATGACGCGGGTGGTGGGCCGCGACCGGTCGCGACCGGGAACGATTACCAGACTGACTCTCTCTCTTTCTTTCCGCATCCATATCTGCATTGTGCTGATTGCTTTTTCTGTGTCGTTTTGTCACAGGATATAAGGATTCAGCACACAAACAACATCGGATACACTTTTCTTTTAGTTCCGTAGGATTGTAACGTTTTTAATGCAATTATGCAGCGAAATTAGAACTTTGGTGCTCCTTGTGTTGGGGGGTTTGATTGTGTTAACACACGGTGCTGCCAATGAAAGCGACTCAACTGGAAATGACGAAATTACAAATAATGTTACGTTGGTTTCCACCACCACTTTATGTGAGTATTTTTTTCAAGGAAATGCTGTTGTTGACTTAGATTTTGTTTTTTTGGCTTGTTTACTGTTGATGTTCAATTTTTAAAGGTGAGGTTATGTGGGTGTGGGTTTCAGATTTCACCACCAGGAAATTGTGGATATATGTTTTGTGTTGGATTGTTGGCAGTGGAATTGTGTGTTATTTATAGCCACACCTGTTTTGTAATGTTTGGTTTTTATTTTTATTATTTTTATTTTTTTTAACTCGATACAAAATTAACCATTAAATTTTAATCTTGAAATTGAGGCGTTGTTAATGGCTTCTCAAGGATAAGAGAAATTAAGGAATCATTTATCTAAATTGTGGAAATTGGGAATTCTATTATGAAATTATGATTGATCTTGTTTGATCTCTTGCTACAGTAGATGGAGACGTAAAACTTTTCTACCTTTTTATTGTTGGCATTTAAGTTATCAGTCGTTAATCTACGACTGTCGTTGAATAAATAAATATTTATGACGTTAAAGTGATATTATGTTGGATAGACAATAAGTGGTCTTTTCAGCATGGTGTGGTCGTTCTCAAACGCTTTGTGGGGAAGTGAATCTGTTTATTTTGTCGTTATTAAAAAACAAAACTTTTTTTAAAATTTCAGCTGGTCTTGTAACTATCGAAGCAAACAATGAATCGACGTACAACAGTAGCACAGGTGTTCCGGAGACGGACACAGTCGGCGAAACGACAGATTCTGGTAAAATAGCAGGAATAGTCATCGGTGTTATCGGTGGACTTGCTTTAGCAGGAGCACTGGTGAGTTATCAAACATTTAAGATAGTGCATGTTGATTGTATGATTTCAACGATTAAACTACCGTATTTTACCGATTAAGAGTCGTAATTGCTGACAAAAATGGCAGTTTTGAATAAGAGCTGCGGCTCTTAATCGATAAAATACGGTATTTAGAATTTGCAACGGCCACAACAAACTGACAAAATTGGTCTTGCATGGGTGACCTTGTTCTTAATCTGAATTAAGACACTGTTCCTGTGGCCAAGTACATTTGCCTCCTAGTTTCTGGCACAAATACAAGAGACAAGGCTATTGGAGCTTTGCCTTTAATCTTTGAAATAATGAATGAATCAAGAAATTGAAAATACTGATATAATATTCCTTTTCAGGTTGCATTTTGTGTATACAAACAATACGTGAGAAGTAATGTGAAAAGTATAAACTTTGATAATCCAGTCTATCGAAAAACTACCGAAGATCAGTTCGCCATTGATAAAAATTCAAAGTATCCGTCGGTAGGTGAAGAAGTACGTATTCAAAGTGTTCCATGTAAATAATTTATTTTTACATATACCAGGAGGGGCCATTAGACTTGGGACCCCCTCCTTGATCTGCTTACAATGTGGGACCCCTAACCTGTTGCACCCAGGTGCTTAGCACAAAATAAACAATGGTCTGAAAAGTGGTCCATAGAGGCCAGCGGATGTACTTCATTTTAGCGATTTCATTTTAGCGATTTCATTTTAGCGACACACCATGTTAGCGAACATGTCATTTTAGCGACAAACCATGTTAGCGAACATGTCATTTTAGCGACAAACCATGTTAGCGAACATGTCATTTTAGCGACACACCATGTTAGCGAACATGTCATTTTAGCGACACAAAAATCGCTAAAATGACATGTTCGCTAAAGTGATGGTCGCTAAAACGGCACTAATACTAACACTAATATTAACCTAACCATATAGTTTAGGTTTAATTCCTAAGAAGGGCTGACAAGGTAGCGATCGCTAAAATGGGACTTTTTTTGTAAAAATTGGTAAAATGAGCGTTGCTAAAATGACTATAACCGAGGCCAGCAAGCACCATCTTGGGTTTTTAGGCAATTTGCATCTCTTTGTGATGTTATTACAAATGCTTCCCCAATTGGCTGAAAAATAACACTGTCTCATTAATGTTTTTAGACGTTGGAACCGCTTACGAAACCAGGCACGAATGAATTTGTATAAAAATCACTCGCCATAATAAACAAAAGAAGAAAGTAAGCGTTGGAGCATTTCATCACTAAACCAGTAATTGACGAAGACTTCATCCGGGCCATTTCATTCTGTAATAGAAAAGTTACTATTTGACGTTATTGTTGTTTACTGCAGTTAAAATTGTCGGATCTAAATTTTGAGGTTGTTAAGAACTTGAATTGATTCCATAGTTTTTACCATTTGAATTTTAGTAATTTGTTAATGACATGATGTAAATAAATGCCATTAAGTTTCATTTTTATCGGTTTCTTGTCGTTTCAAAATCGAACCAACAATGCAGCGAACGAGGTCCGTCCAAGGACACCGCATGCTTTTGACGTGTGAAATTACGTAAAGTGCTGATACCATATTTTAAAAACTTGGAGAAATGCCACACGTGACCAGCACCTAATTTAATTAAAAGCAAGTCCAACAGAGAGCAATTCCTTGCACACACTCCCTCCACATCCATCCATCATACGAACGCCCAGCACGTGCTAGTAAAAATAGAAAAACAAACAACAACGAAAAGTTAATCTTGTTAATCACTTAGGAAATTCCTTTCTTGTGTGTCACAACAGTTACTGAAGTTGAAGTAAAACAGAAGTAACACAAGTCTTCGGAATCTTTATAAACACATTATTTCACTTTTGTGTGTGTTTATAGTCTACAATTCTGCTTTTATTCAATCTTACAGAGACTCTTATCGGACTTTCCATACCACGTAACTTGTATGGCAGCCATTTTGAATTTGATTGTAAAAACCAAAACCATGCATAAACCACTTTGAAAAACCAATCTATACTCCAGACCGATACAATGTTGTCCTAACTCCTATTGGTTGAGCCGTCTCACTGGTGTAGTGGCACAAAAAAGTAGCCCATAACACCAGAATTGTAATCTAACGAGGCAAAACAACCAATAAAAAACTAAACCTTTGTTTACCTGCCAAAAGAAACCAACAAACTATGCTAACATTAGGGGGTTTCATAAATGATGCGCTGAAGGCGTTGAAGCGATTATGACGATTATTCTGCTGAAGCGATTATCATGTGACTTGCGTGGGCCAATCACATGAATAATCGGTTCAGCGTTTCAGCGCTTATTTATAATCACTGAAAAAGGAGCTTTTCATGCTTAAAACATAACATAACATAACCGGAAGTCATGTGACAGTAGTATAATCAATTGGACCTGCCACCACCTAGCGTGGGTCTTCAATAATTGTGATTATTGGAATAATCATTTCAGCGCTTTCAGCGTATCATTTATGAAACCCCTTATTGTTTGATTGATTAAAAGGGCAAAAAGCTTATTTTAGCAAATAAAATAAATTTTTTATTACCAATTAAATAAAATCCATCATTCTAATCACTTTTAACACGGAGATTCATTGAAAATAAACAGAACTACTTTTCCGCGTAGTAGAGCACAGTCCACGGTTAGGCTTAATCTCGCTCAACCAATAGGAGTTAGGACAACGTTGTATCGGTTTGGAATATACTTGCGGTTTTTGCTTTTGCCGTTTATATAGAAACAAAATAAATACATAATAAGTGCGTTCAAAGTAAAAACCAAAACTTTGAACGCACCAAATAAAGAAAATCATTGTCCACATATAAGGGAACCTGCATGACATGATTGTGTGGGTCCCACGCCTAACAAGGCCTAACCTTGTCGGTCTTTAATCATTAGCATTTATTTCAATGGCTCAAGGTGCTTTCCTTGTAATAAAAATAAGAAATATTTAAACGAAGCTTCGCTGCGGAAGTCGTGGGTGTGGAGTGATATTCTAATCCTTTGAACTCAGTCAAAACTTGATGAAAAGTCCATTCGAGCATCCAAGGGGGCGCGTGCAGCTCCATTTTGAGACGTAACCGAGAAGGAAAAAAAAATATCTTTGCTCCATCTGTAAGCGCTTCGTTGTGCAAAACTCGTGCAAGGACACTCGCGGAACCCGACCGATTAGAGCGGTCGCATCCATTTTCAGCTGCTACGTGTGGGCGTTTTGCGTTTACATTTTTCTTCCAGAGTTTTCAAAATGGCCGAGTTAAGAGTTTTGGTGGTTTTGGTCGTGGCGGCCGTTTTGGCGGCCGGAGACGTGCTGGCGCTCGATTGCGGGCCGTGCGACGTGTCCGAATGTCCGCCGCCGAACGAGTGTTTGGCCGGGATGGTGAAGGATGCGTGCGGATGCTGCTTTGTGTGCGCGCGTCGTGAGGGGGAGAGATGCGACCACAGGAGTTTGAAGTTGCCGGAGAATTTCAGTTATGGGCGTTGTGGAGATCAACTCGAGTGCAGACTGAGGGAGGATTTGAAGGAGAAGGTAAATTTTAATTTTGGGGTTTGTTTGGGGTTTTTTTGGGGTATTTTGGGATGGGTTTTGGAGGGTTTGGTTTTTAATTTTGATTTATGGGGTTGTTTAATTGGAAAAGGTTGGATTTTGCATTGAATTTGATGGTTTTTTTATGGGGAGGTTGAGTTTAGATGGGAATTATGGGATTTTTTTTATGAGTTTTGATATCATCATATGAGTTTTTTTTTTTTTCTGGTGGAAAAATTTAATTTTGTGATTTTTTTGTTTTAATGAAAAGATGAGTTTTTGTGAGTTTTGAAATGAAGGATTGATAGGTTTTTGGTTAAAGATTTTATTTCTGAGGGTATTGCTTGATTATAAAAGTCGTATAAAGTGATTTTTTTTATTTCAAAAGTGACAAAAAGTCATTTTTTGGTTTCAAAAGTCACAAAAATTAAATTTTTTATTTTTTTAGAAAAATGATTAAAATCAATTGTTAATACCATAAAAAGACACTTTTTAGTTTCAAAACTCACAAAAAGTCATTACTTTTATTTCTAAAGTCACAAAAAGTTAGTTTTTGATTTAAAAAAATATATTAAAATCAGTTTTTAGTATCATAACTCATAAAAAGTCCTTTATTTGATTTCAAAACTCATAAAAAGTCCTTTATTTGATTTCAAAACTCACAAAAAAGTCATTTATTGACTTTTTGTTAGTTTTAAAATCAAAAAAGGACTTTTGACATTTTTTGACTTAAAAATCATTAAATAGATGTTTCATTTCAAAAAAAATCAAAACGATCATTTCTTAATTTTCAAAGTCAAAAAAAGTCGATTTCTTAATTTTCAAAGTCAAAAAAAGTCATTTCTTAATTTTCAAAGTCAAAAAAAGTCATTTCTTAATTTTCAAAGTCAAAAAAAGTCATTTCTTAATTTTCAAAGTCAAAAAAGACATTATTTTTTCATAATTACGAAGAATTTTTAATTTCCTTCTCAATCAAAAAATCATTTACCAATAAAAAAAAAAACTTTCCCATGACTTTCCAAATTTTCTCAAATCTAAACATCAGCTCCAACCACAACCGACCTTTGAATTTTTGCAAAAATCACCCTAAACTCATCCACAAGGCCGAAAGATCATCTTCCCAAACTGTTTATTTCAAACAAGCCGACCCCACTGATAACCCGTTGCAATTTTCTTACATAAGGACGCACCAGAAGCAATCTGTTACTGCAAACAAAACGACGTAGTGTGCGGCTCCAATGGCAAAACCTACTACAACATGTGCCAACTCATGGAAGATGCCTATCGAAGGCGAGACGGCCTCAAAGTGCACACGCGCGGCCCATGCCGAGCAGGTACATTGAAAACCCGAAACCCAAACCGAAAAATATCAAATTACCATGAATAAAGCCCCATTCAATTTCCCAATTGATGCACAAAATCACAAACATCGCTCCCAAGGTCGTTTTATTGATAAAAACCAATCTTTTTTTAGTCCCGTGGATCGTTTCTGGACCCGATGACGTAACGCAGAAAAAGGGCTCCAACGTTGCACTCTCTTGCGAGGCCATGGGCTTCCCTATCCCGTCGATCGAGTGGCACATTACCGGCAGCGACGGCGTGACCGTTGCGCTGCCTAGCGACGATCAGCATGTCGCCGTGCAAGCGCGCGGCGGGCCCGAGCAATTCGAGATCACCGGCTGGCTGCAGTTGTTGAACATCGACGAACACAATGACGGGACTTATTATTGCGTTGCTAAGAATTCCGAGGGAGAAATCAGAGCTTCTGCTCGCGTTATTGTCCAGAGTGAGTTATTTATTCGCGGTTTATTTCATTTTTAAAGGTTTTTAGAAAAGGTGACATGGCGGTTTGTCTGTTTCAACTTCCTGTGCACGGTGGCGCCACCGCTTGAGATATTAAACAAAAATGGATGCCGGTTTATCAGGGTCAACTCTAAATCCGCTTTGTTTTTTATTAAAAAGTGGTTACTAAATTTTGAAATTAGGCTTATCCTGTTCACAATAAAATTCTTTATCCGCCCGTATAATTTTTTTTTACGTTTTAATGCGAGAAAATTCATTCTTCGTAATTTTTGGCGCGATCACGACCGATAGTTGTGGCGATTTGAGAAAGAAATAAACAGTAGTTTATATTTATATATTTAATTACATTTATATATTTAATTTGTTTTATTGCAGTGGACGATTATTCCAATGAGACTGAGGACTAGTGATCTGCAATTCGGTGAATCCAAGCGGACAAATGCAATAACCAAAGCTTTTTTTTATGTTATTAATATAAATGATATTTTAATTAATTTTTAATATTATTATGTAAGTTCTTATCTTGTTTTTAGTTCTAAGTTTATTTAAATAAAAAGATGTTGATTGTAAGTTGATATTGGGTGGTTTGGAGAGGAATTTGGTTTGTTTGATGTTGGGAAAAAAAATTAGGATTTAAATAAAAAATTTGGGGTTAATGATCGGGTTTTTTTTAGTGGGTGATTGCGCTGCCATCTTTTGGAGGGTTTGTTCAACACTAGGGGGTTGGACTACACTGCGGTGCGTCAATTTATTAATTTACTTGAGTTTGGGGCCCGAGACGATTTTTATTCTAGGTCCTTTATGACTTAAATCAAACCTGGATAATTGTATTGTGTGTTTAAAATTTAATTGTTTTTTGGTCTAGTAATCAATTTGTTGGCCTAAAATTGGACTTTTTGACATGAACTTCGCTGCTTTGAGCATAAAACTGGGTATTTAGCATAAATTTGGAATATTTTGAGCCTAAAACTCGGTTGTTAGCATAAAATTGGAAGTTTTTAGCCTAAAATTGGAAGCTTTTGGCCTAAAATTAGAAGTTTTTAGCCTAAAATTGGAAGTTTTGGGCATAAAATTAGATTTCTTTGATCGAAAATAAAAAAAAAAATTTTCTGGTCTGAAACTGTTTTTTTCTGGCCTGAAATTGGATTTTTGACCTAAAATTTGATTATTGACATTCGTCTTTTTTCTGTAAGCCATAATCCGCCCCTGCTAAGTGAATTTCGTCTTTGGGCCTGCTTATAATTATTTCGATTTTGCGAGTTCAGTCTTGCGTGTAAATGACGCATGAAAATGGTTTCTTTTTTGTTTTCATTCAAAGAATTGTAGTTGTGGCCCTTTTATTTGAACACAATTATCCATTTACTCACGTTTTTGGAGGTGGAAGCTCCGCCTCGAAGGATATGTGACACACGTTGGAAGTCAAGCACCTCGATCTAATAAAACTTTCGTGGCCGCCATTTTAAACTTGCTTGTAAAAACCAAAACCCGGCATACACCATGAAAAGTGACGTTCGGCCTAAAACTCGGGATATTCATGAAAACCACCATCAACCAAGTGACGTACTTGCATGAAAATATGCAATTTAAACGACAAACAGCCCAACAAGTCTCGTTCTCGCGGGAAAACACGAGATTTACACGAAAAACACCCCAAAAAGTCTCGTTCTGGCGTGAAAACACGCGATTTTTACGAAAAAAACCACGAAAAGTGACGTTCTGGCACGAAAACATCAGATTTCCACATGATTTACTTGTCACAGCATCGATTCAACAACCTAAATTTTTATTTGTTTTCTTGAATTACATTACTTGCAATCATAAATAAATAAACAAAAAAGTCACAACTCAATTATTCTTGTCAGGCAATACTTCTTCCGCTCAGCCAACTGCGCGTCTGCAATGAACGCTTTTGAGCCCACATCCGGAACAGCTGGTTGAGGCAAACTCCCAAGATTCGAAGCCAAACTCTGAAACTTCGAAGCGAATTGACAAAACCCGGGAACAACGAGATCTTGCAAAACACTCCCCGTCGCCGCTAGGCCATCATCCTGCGAAACACTTGACAAATCCGATGCAGTGTTCGATAGAATCATCACAGCGTCGGAGGAATCTGAGATTTTACTACAGTCAACCTCGGATTTGGATTCTTCGTGAATTTCTGGCAATTTGGCATCGGAGAATCCGCACATGTTTGCAATCAGGCGTGGATATGGTGTTGGTCTGCACCGGTCTTCCTGCGGAGCGCTGGTAGGAACGGTTGATTGAGATAAACCTGCTGCTAAGATGCCGCAACTACTCAGCAGAAAGTTGTGTTTGGATTCAAGCGGTTCCAGGATTGGTGGGGTGTTTGACGTGGAACAAGATTGTTGGATTTCGCAGCTACCTTTTGCGGCTTCCAGTTCAGCGTTGTTCGGAGGTTTCTTCGGCTTTTGATTGGGTGGGCGAAACTTGGATAATTGTGACATTAAATAACTAAATGCTGTACTGGCAATTCCTTGAAATATAAGAATATGATGATGTAATGTAATTTAATGCAAACTTAACCAAAAATTGCACGTTAACCTTTCGGGGGGAATGGGAATTCTTTTAGACTGAGATGTCTTTCTACCAGGAATCCGGGATTCCTTTCGGCCGGGAATCCGGGATTCCTTTTGGCCGGGAATCCGGGATTCCTTTTGGCCGGGAATCCGGGATTCCTTTTGGCCGGGATTCCTGGATTCCTTTTGGCCGGGATTCCTGGATTTCTTTTTACCAGGAATCCAGGATTCCTTTTGGCCGGAATTCCAGGTTTTCTTTTGACCGGGAATCTGGGATTCCTTTTGACTGGGATTCCAGGATTTCTTTCGATCAAGATTCTGAACCGGAATTCTTTCGACTGAGATTCTTTTCAACCGGGATTCTTTTCACCGGGATTCTTTTCGACCGGGATTCTTTTCGACCGGGATTCTTTTCTACTGGGATTCATTTTGACCGCAGTACAGTTTGCTTGAGGGAATTACTTACCAGCGTGTTGTACAGAATGAATCGGATTTCCTCGTATACTTTTATTTAATTGGCTCATTGATGGCAATGCCAAATACATATCGCTAAAAGGTGATGTTTTCATTTCTTGAAAACAACCTCTGCTTTTTCTTCGCTCTAACTTTCCTCGATGAAAAGGAATTTTCAGTCCTACCGATTGTAAAACTGCTGAAAATGTGGTGACAATTTCTCCGAGAAAGTCTAAAATAAAATATAAACTTTGAGAACCAGCTAATAATTAATAGACAACATTACAGTATGTCTTTACCAAGAGCATCCTTCTCAGATTCGATTGGGATAGCTCTGTTATTGAAGAAGCGGGTATTTGCCGATCGAAACATATGGAAATAACCGCTTTCGTACTGAAGTTGATAGTTTATCCGAAAACACACATACTTAGACTGAAATATTGATGGTTCAGGCCCTGAACAGAAAAAGATATTATTGTTTTAGATTCACATATCAATCTTTTCTCATTATTACCTAATTCAATGGTCTCAATCTCACTCAGCAATACCCTTTGGTACTGTGTTATGCGATCGGATTCATCCTCATATCTAGAAACACCATTAATCTTAATTTGCAATCTAAAATGACACTTTTCAAACCTACTCAGCAACATAATATGAATCCTTAGTCACAATTAAAACAATATTCATTTCTTGCTGAGCTGGATCACCATATCTAGTTTGTTATCAAATAAGTAAAACTATATCAACGAAGGTTAACGCTCCCATTTCTTTTACCTGGTCACCCTACTTCCCTCACTATGTGGACATTTGTTCATATCCTGAGGAACACCATTCCCTAACCCAATCCATCAACAAATTCTAAACATTTCCAAAGAAACTACAAACCAGGAAAAGGGCCCAAACTGATTTGCTTAAGGTCATAACCAGGGAATGGCCAGTCTCCATAACAGACTTCCACTGATAAATATCCACATTGTGTAAAAGGAATAGTAAGGGTTAAGGGTTAAGGATTAAACATACTCTGGATCAGCATCTATGACAGCCCAAGCTCCAAGAACAATTTCATCACTAGAAGCAAAGATTTTCTTGCAATCTTCAATCAGATGGTAGATATGTCCAGCTTGGCACACAAACATACTAACATTCCCCTGAAGAACTTCGCTTTCAGCCGCAAAACCAAATATGTCATCAGACACAAAGTGTCCCAGCATAAGATCCATTGTGGATTGTCTCTTAAAACTTTTTTTATACTGGTTCATCAAATACCTGAGTTGAAAGCCCAAACTACATCAATCGACCAATCATACTGTTTCCGTCATCATACCTTGCAAAAGATACCAACGCTACCATGAGGTTCACTTCTGGAGCCAAGGTTACGTTGTCATAATAAGTTGACGCTTCCTCTGGCAAGAGAGCACTCAACGGTATAAAAATCTCTTCGCCCAGTGTAGTCATATCTTTTTCATTCGGTGGTTTGCCCTGCAAGATGTCAAAGCACGCTTGCCGGTATCCATCCCTGAATGCATTCAGGTAATACCTATTGGCCGAATAATATCCGTCTTTTACGGCTCCGACCAATCGTCTTTCGCCCGTCCGCGTAAAGTCCCCCTTAAACATTAGACAATATGTTAAAAATGTAACAGAAGTGTCAATATTATACCGGTAGTTATGGGTGGGCGCCCTTTGTCTCCCGACAACCAATATTTTTAGATATACTCCGTTTACGTCTGTCCACAGACCTAAATACCCTAGACTGCGAGCTGAGGGATTGTGGGCAGGGCCGTCTTTACACTTTTCAGCGCCCTGGGCTAATAAAACTCAGGCGACCCTTGCCCAGCACTTTTCTGTGCCCGGCGCCCTTCTGTGCCCATCAAGCCCCTGTGAAATTGGTGAAGCGAGACACGAAACAGGAAGTTGGAGAGCATGAATGACGTCACTTCCTCCCTCTCACAAGCTGGGCGCCATTTGCAGTGCGCAGTCCAGTAGTATTTAAGTCTGTGGTCTGGCTAGGTCAAATACGAACCTTCAAAGCGACTGTTCCCGCGTATTGACGGCTTATGACGTCGCCGTTGTTGGCCCACATCATTTGAAACGTGTTCCGGCACTCGAGCGGCAGCATTCCTATCGCTGGTAGAAGGTTCAATTTACTAAACTAAACGTGCAAAGCTGGATTTTAATTTTGTTCGTTCGCTTTTGGGTGATTGTGTTTCACTTGGATTTCCAACACGGCTTTGGCAAATGCTGTTTGGACAACATTCGTTCTGTCCAGACAATCGAGGCAATTGACGCGGAATACTCCTTTCTGGTCGCACACTAAACCGTCGTTATCGATCCTACAAAAATACCAATTTAAAAAATAATGTTCGCAATGAAAAAGGGGCGAAATAATCTTACCAACAATACCATAAATCGCTGATAACGTCTTCAATATTTGAAATAAGGACTTTAACATTGTCGAACCTCATTCCGCGACTAGAAAATATTTCATTTGTACTACGTTTACATGCACCGGATATTTTGAGTGGCGAATAATTCGAGTGGTGAAAAAATCAAATTGTTATGTTTACATGCAGAAAATAATTCGTGGTAACTTTCGGTTTTCGACCAATGGGGAAGTGCCGGAAGCGCAATAAAAATAGTTGGAGTTCACTCGAATTAAACAACCTTCTGCGAGGGATTATTCACTACTCGAATAATTCTTGTCATCCCTGTTTACATGACAGTTGTGCATGTAAACGTAGTATATGACATTTATCTCGGTTTATCTTCTGTTTAATACCGTACCAATGGTGATGAAAGTCAAAAGAAACGTAAGCGAGATTAGTACTGTTGTAATTAAGCACATGATTCAAGTATGCGTCGGCCAATAGTTTCTCCCTCCCGACTTGCTCGACTAAATTGATGATGGTCTGATAGTCGTATATGGATAACTCTTCCTCAAAATGCTTCTCAAACGCAATTTGGGTTTCTATCTCATCTAAAATAATCAAATTGTCAGTGCCGACTGGCGGCGGCCAGTTGGTCACTGTTTGTCGTCAAACCTTTGTCCAGGAGCGGTGGTGGTCTGTATTTGTAACCCGGTTGGCTCCAAAACACCGGAATTGATCCTCTGACTTGCACGAAAGAAAGGCAGTGTTCGAGATATTCAATGATTTGTTCCGTTTCAACGTAATTGGCGCATTTGCCGCTTTCGTCTATGCCTCGCCGTTTGTATCGCGTGCCTAAAAATCGATTCGTGAAATAGAAATACCGATAGGTCAGAAAGTGCAATTTTAATTTTAATTTTATACAGGGTGGAAGAAAAGTCTGTTCCCCTCCAAATATTTCCTGAGCAATTGCATCTAGGCCAACTTTGATGAAGCGATCGTACAGGAAGTTGGGTGAGAGCAATCCAATAATGTCATCAAATTTGACCTTGAAGGCCATTTTCAAGGTCATTCACTTGCTAACTTCTAAACCAATTAGGTTATAGCAAAAAAGTCAATTACAAAGTTGTAGAGCACCATCAAATTAGTACTATCCAACTTATCTTAGTCACCTTAAGTTAACTGTTTTTTTTTTTTAAAAATAATGAAAACAAATCAGCAAATTGAAATTTTTTCTTCTTATAAAAATAAAATAATTTAGACATTAAAAAAACAGTGGTTTTTCTTGTTTACTTGCATAATAATGCAAATTTGAATCATTTTTTGAAGAAATTCTGTTCTTTCGCAGTAGAAATTTAATTTTAGAAATTTAATTTTAAAACGAAAACATTTAACTTAAGGTGACTAATATAAATTGGATAGTACCAATTTGATGGGGCTCTACAACTTTATAATTGAAAATTTTTCTCTAACCTGATTGGTTTAAAAGTCAGCAAGTGAATGATCTTAAAAATGGCCTTCAAGGTCAAATTTGACGACATCATTGGATTGCTCTCACCCAACTTCCTATACGATCGCTTCATCAAAGTTGGCCTAGATGCAATTGCTCAGGAAATATTTGGAGGGGAACAGACTTTTCTTCCACCCTGTATATTTACCCGCGCGGTCTCGACTTCTTCGGGAAATCAAAAGAATCTTGCATTCGTCCGAGGTTTCACGGTCGGAGCTCTGGTCGTCGTTGTTCAAAACACAATTCTCAATTTGCACGAATCCTTGCAGGACAGGAATAATCCAACGATCTGCGAGTTGATTCTAAAAATAAAAATAAAAATTTGTTAAAATTTGTTGGTGTAGAAATTCGGTTTATTTTGATACACCTTTGACTCGATTAAATCACGCAACATGTATTTATTCCAGAAAAATCTTTGGTCAACTCTCTGCCACAGTGGGAGATCAACTGTTCTGGTCAGTGACTGGAAATATTGCCTCTGTAACGAGTTCGTTATGTCACCAGTGGGCGAGTAATAAAAGAAATTTGTATCCGTAAACATCTGGATGAGTTCCTGCAATAAAATCCCATCAAATCACATCAAATTCTACCTCCATGAATTAAACAAACAAACTTGTGCAATTCGTTTTTCGAATTTCTCCTAGAATAATAAACAAACAGTGAGATTATTAATGGTTTTGCAGTGACTAAACAACCTTTGGAGGCTTTTTGTGGCTTTTTGTCGGTGACGCGGCTCGTTTTACAGCATTCCACACCTTGTTTAATGCTTTATTCGATGAACCTTGGAGGTCTTTGTTCAAATAACACTTCCTGCACGCCTAGAACATTGAAAAGTGCATTGTATCGTTTGTGTGAAAAGGTTCAAATGCGACTAACCTCGAGATTTAAGTCCGATACATCAAGATTAGGGGAACAAACGAGATTAACCAAGGCTATTTTGCTTATATTGTACACTCTGTGGCCACCTGGTAAAACACCGACTGGGTTTTGGTGTTTTATTATGATCAATTTTGGGGGCAATTCTGAATTTTTAGAAAAAATTATTTATTATAAATAATAAATTTGATGTTAATTTACCTGGATGGATTTTAATTTTGCCGATTACGCCGTAAATGTGACCCAAACATGTGGGATTGTGCTCCGAATGCAAATTAGTGCCTAAATGTTGGATAATTATTCAGATGGTGAATTTTGGATCGAGAAATTGGTACCGTGGCGGGGAATTATTTCGCCCGTGATCCTGTTGCACCATAAACTGTGTTCGCCGTCTAATAGAACGTAGTGGTCTCTCGTCTGAATTAATTCCATGTTTTTTCCTTTTCCTAGCACCGATCTCAAATTTGGTAATTTTGTCGGCCATTTGCAATTCGCCAACAATGGCGGAACGTCATATAACTAGTTATCGTGGTTTCGAGTTGGTTTTATTTATTTTTATTTTATTTTTTTTTTAAATAAAGCAAAATAACAAAAAAGAAAAAATCTAATACAACAACATTGACTAGAAATGTACAAATTGTAAAATGTCAAATAAATCAAATAGAAATTTGTAAAAATTAAAAAATGAGTATTTTTGCACTTTCCCGCGTGGCTAAAATCGCTAAAATCTAATTAAACTGGTTATTTTCGCTGAAAATGTTAAAATCGAGTGTCATTTAGTTATTTATTGTCTTGAAATCAATTTACTGACACGAGAACTGATCCGATTTTCGGGGAATTGGAATTTTCGTATAATTTACTCTCGCAAATCCTGAAATACATTAATTAAATTGGAAAAAGTTGATTTAAAATAATTTTTTTAGCAGTCGTACTTTGGAATAATCGTCTGTTTGTGCAACGTGCTGCTCGGACTGCTCCCGTACGAGCGTTGTATGGTCGAAGTGGGTGTAGTTCCCGGTCCTTTGGAACCTTCTCGTTTTGTCGCCAAAGATCGCAGGTTATTACTCGCGCGGTGAATCGAGGCGTATTGCACCATCTGGATGCTAAATTACCGGCAAAATCGGCAAATAATTAAAGGAAATTATCGATTTTTCTTCATTTTTCTACCTGGATAAATCTTTGTTTCGTTTTTCGCTGAAAAAAATAAAATTGAAATAAACAAATTGTAAAAAAGTTTTTTTGTTGTTAAATTATTCAATAAATTACATTCCCTCGTGGTAACAGCAGAGAAAAATCGCGACAACAATGAGCACCAAGATAGAGGTAACGATCGGAACCACAACGGCGAGAATAAATTCGGGAATAAGATCCTGCGGTTCTTTGACGTAATCCGGTGGATGGAAATCATCGCTCGTCAAATGTATCGGTGAATGAACTGGACCGTTTTCTTCTTGAATAATCGAAGAAGTGTACAACTAAATAAATTATTTAAAAATAAAGAAATTAAAATAAATATTTTATGAGAATTAAATTAAATTACCAAATGGAATTGACACCAGTTGGGAATAAAATCGTGGAGGCGGAAGTGCATTTCGGCGGAAGTGCGCCGAAATTCTTTTGGACACGGATTGTGAGCCCGCAACGGAATTACTTCTTGTTCGAGATTCAGTAGGGCCGAAGAAAAATTCACCGAAGTTCCCATTCGTACCACAACTCTAAAAGAAATTTGCAAAAAATTTACATTCGTTAAAGAATACAGTCGTCCATTTTGTGGCGAATTTTTACTGCATGCTGGGAATCATTTCAGAGACGGCTGGGAATCCTCACCCATGTTTCTCCGATTGATTCGTCGGTATTCGACCGCCCATTTTAATCGCAGATTCGAGAAACGTTAAATACATTTCGTCGTTTATCTTTCCCCATAAATTCCTAAAGATTTTCGTTAAGTTCTCGATGCGTGCCGGATCAAACATGTCCTCGACATCCAAATTTGAAAACCAAATTTCAACTTCAAATTTCGCTTTATCTGAATATAAAAAAATAAAACAAAAAAAATTGAAAACAAATCGGAATAAATCGGAAAAATTGAAAAACATCACAAATTAACAGAATAAACGACACAAATTACTTTTTTTCTCTTTGATCTTCAATTGTACGATTTGTTGCGTGTAATTATACGACGTTTGGTTGATTGCCACGATCTGTGCGCATTAAAACGTGAAAATTAATCGAATTATTCGTTAGAAAATGCTTTTAACGCTCTACTTGAATCGGTAATGCTTTCTCACGCTCCGGTTTCGCCTCCAGTTCGTGTCCGAGGTCCATTTGGAAAAATCTAGACGGAATAGTTCCGTACAAATAGCCGTCGCCACTCGTCGTTTGCAAGTACGAAATCCATTCGGGTAAATCGGGCAGATGGTTCAACGAAACACGATATTTCAAATCCGCTTTATTAGCTGCAATTATTTAATTTAATTTAATTGTTTGAATTTTAAAAAACGTATTTGTTGTATATATTTACAATCCAAACCGTCGGTCACAATTAATTCACTAAGTGGAAAGTAGAACACTTGCGTCGTATTAACCCGCGATGATAAATGTTCGGAAAATGCTAAAATAAAACGAAATCATCAATTTTAAGCATCGAAAACGTATAATATTAAAAATATACTCACTTAAACGAACGAAAACAAGCAGCCAAAAAGCATTCGACGCCATTTTTCACCTCACTCCCGAGCGCCATCTTAAGTTTAAAAAAAATAATACGGAGGCCGCGAAGAATCAACCATTTTGCACTTCTCAAATAAAATAAAAATTTTATTTATTACTTTAAAAATACACTTAAAAATAAGTCAATTTAAAATCACTAATTTCTTGCTGTGTGAAACAACACCAATCCAAAAACCGATCGTAAAAATCCTCGTTTTTCGGCAGGTACCTCTCGTACACCGTATTAAAAGCCAAACTCTTCTTAAAATTCACAATTTCAGCCTCATCCCCGAACGAAAACCTCAAAAAACGGTCCATAACGACCCACTCGCTCTCCCTCTTCGTGAACAAACTCGTACAGATCTTAAAAGAACTATAAACACAACTCTTCTTGAAAATCCGCATCTCCTCCTCGTCCGTAATGCACCTCCGCGCCACCAGGTGCAAAAAGTCCCAACTAAAACCACCGCGCTGCCGAATAAAATGATACAAACACCTAGACAAAGTCCTCCGACGCAACTCCACGCTCACCCCGCCGAAAATCAACTCGATATTCACCAAATCGCGCGACTTGCACAACCGCACGCAAAAACTCGCCAGTTCCGTATCGCCTTCCGTAACCCGCTGCTTCACCTCGCGCGTAACCTTCCGCCACATGCGCGAAAAACACGCGCTGACCGTCTCACACATCCCAGTGTAACAAGCGAGCAAATACAACAAATAGTACTCGTCTTTCGACGACATTTGGAGGACCCGCTCGACCGAAGAGACGAGGAATTGCACGTAGATCAAATCCGAGAGCAAAAAATCGATAAAACTGAGCCGGATGTGCGATAACAACACGAAATCCAATTGTTTTTCGTTCATTTGCGACAACAGGAAGTAGATTATGCCGTTTCCGTGTTTGTCGCGGTTGATGGACGTCTGTTCGACGAGGGAACGGAATTCCGCGTCCAAACAAACGTCTAGAAAAGATGTTTTCTCGTCGGGGTTCAATATCGACCATAAATATCGAACGACGCTCTCGTTTCGTTCGTCGATGGCTTTCAAGAAGAGCATCGACTTGTTGGACGATTTTAACAGTGTTGGGTCCATGTCACGTGACATGACGTAGTCCCAGAAGTTGAAGATTGGGTGTTTGTTCCTGAATTCGGTTGCGAGTCCCGGCCGCCAGACGGCGTGGATGGTGGCGACTGCGCAGAACATGCAGGCGAGGATGTAGCGGTCGCGCGGCGCGAGTTCGTCGAGTTGGACGAATGTTTCGGCGGTTTTGGGCACGTCCAGTTTGCCGTGGGGAGTCCATTTTGTTAGTTCGATGCATTTCGTGGCGCCGAGTTTGAGGGCGATGGCCGCGAAGGGGTTTTGGGTGTGCAGGTATTTGAGGAAGTCGCGGAGTTCGAGGCCGACGTGTCGGGTGAATTTTTTCAGTCGGGGTTTGAGGATGTGGGGGATGGCGAGGTGGGAGATTTGGGCGCACATTTTGTCTTCGATGGATTTCCAGTCTTGTTTGTAGGTGGGAGTGCATTCCCAGTCCGCGTAGATGTGCGAATGGAATCGCCAGAGTGAGATTGCAGAGTTTACGAGTGAAAGGTGCTGGAGCGTTGGTTGGGACAGCACGAATTTCATGTTGGCTGGAAAATAAATGAATTTGTGATTAATTAAATAGTTAATAACAAAAATTGTGTTTTTATTTTGTTATTATATTCACTTGGATAGTTTTTGGTAGTTTTCTGATTTTGGATGGTCCTTGTGAGCTACTGTAGTTGTGGGTTACATTGATGAGAAGCTTTAGAGGATAATAAGAGGGTTTTTTAAGTGGAATGTTGGTTGTTTTGTTTGTGTTTAGACCTGGATTTGGTTGTATGTTCGAGTTGTGGGTCTAGGTTGTCCCCGATGAGTGGAATTCCGTTGCGAACTGTGGTTTTAGATCTACAAGTTTTGCTTTTGCGTTGCTTTGAGTCTACGCTGGATGCGACATCTGGTGGCGGATGTTGGTGGCTCAGAGTAAGGGAGCTTCAACTAATGCTGTAATAATTTGTGATAACGTGTAATTTGAAAGGAAAATAAGAAATAAATAAATAAATTCAATGGAAAAAATTCATTTTTAATTCGTTATTTTCATTAAAAAATTAAAGTCAAACGTTAGGACATCACAATAAGAAAAAAAAATTGTAAATTCACAATAAGTAAAAATATCAATTTTAAATTCACAATAAGCAGAGAAATCAATTGTAAATTCACAATAAAATAGAAATAATATCAGAAAACACAATTGCAAATTCTCAATAAATATCACAAACAAACAGCTTGCACACAAATATCACAATTAATGCAGAAAACACGCGTGGAATTCGATTCCAACATGGCGATAAATCTAGGTCAAGTTCAAGGCGTTTTCAATGACGAATGTCCTATCCAGACCACGTTTCCTGCAACCTCCACATCGAAAAGGCGCACTTCAACGCGCCAACACTGTTCTCGTACCTGCACGAAGTCCCAAATTTGTCGTCGGAATCGTCGCTGTCGAGCAATTTGTTGAGGAAATCGATGTAGCGCGACGCGATTTTCAAAGTCTCGATTTTCGACAATTTATCGGTTGGCAGCGTCGGAATCGTCTGCCGCAAAGACGAAAAGGCAGTATTTAAGCTTTTAGTCCGTTGTCTCTCTCTATCGTTGGCCAAAAGGCGCTGATTTTGCACATTCAGGAACTCGTCGTTGGAGTCTGGCGGAGATAAACCCGGGCGCGCTTCGCCGTTCGGGCAGTTCACTTCGTAGCCGTCGTAGGACGAACTCGACGAGTTGTATTCGATTTTGAGGAATTCACGCATGGTTGCACGGCGGAAGATGGGAGTCGAAAAGTCAGGCACTGCTACAGTAGCTGTATTTATACTGTGGGGTAATCCCTTCCCCCTAATTAGTGGTGTCTTGCCCCTGTGCTACGAACCAGGAAACAAAAACTGCAGGACGTCATCGAGAACTTACCGGGTGACTCATCTCTCGTGTTTTGTTCTAGTTTCGACACACCTATTACCTGTTAAATTATTAGGTGCAAGAGAAAACACTTTTAGGCATGTTCATTCGAAAAAATTTACGTTTTTGATTGTTGTTATTTTTTTGGGGGGAATTAAAACGATTATTTTAAGTGTATAATTGGTACGTGTGTGTTTATTAGTGTTAACAAGCGTGTATTTACAGGTAAATCATGTCTCGTAGAGTTAAAATGCGTTTTCAAGAGTTAAAATGTGTTTTCAAGAGTTAAAACGTGTTTTCAAGAGTTAAAACGTTTTTTTTAAGAAGTTTAAACGTGTTTTTTAGTAAGTTAAAACGTGTTTTTTAGTAAGTTAAAACGTGTTTTCATGACTTAAAACGTGTTTTTATTATTTAAAACGTGTTTTCATGACTTAAAACGTGTTTTTATAAATTAAAACGTGTTTTCATGACTTAAAACGTGTTTCCATGACTTAAAACGTGTTTCCATGACTTAAAACGTGTTTCCATGACATAAAACGTGTTTTCATGAGTTAAAACATGTTTTCATGAGTTAAAACGTGTTTTCATGAGTTAAAACGTGTTTTCAAGATTTAAAACGAGTTTTTATACGGTAAGTTAAAACAGGTTTTTAAGTGTTAAAATGTGTGTACAAGTGGTAAGTTTTTGTTTGAATGTCTTTTTTTCAATCGATCTTCTGCAACGACATAACCGAGACCGTTGCAACGTCCTCTGGGACTCGAGATAAGTGTTTCAGGAAAAGGGTTGGACGGGAAAAGGTGAGGCAGCGATTGACAGTGGACCAAAGAGGGACAAAAACAAGGGTTATGACCCCGTGTATCACTTCCACTTCCTTCAGACACTACACAGGTAATGATAGCTCTTTGTCCCAACTAAAACCAACACAAAATAATAAAAATAAAAAAATTTCCTGTCGAGCAAAAATAATGACCCCTCTAATTTGCATATTTAAGCTTATCTTTCTTCAAAAACATTTAATCTTTTGCTTAGAATTGAAAATAAAGAGTTTACAAGATTACAAGATGATCCGTCGTTTTCACAGCGGTATAATAACGCCCAGTCTTGCTGGCGCCGGATCGAAAATAATTGTATTTCGACAAATATAGATGAATACACCTTTTAGTTTACCCCTATATGTAATAATAAACGGTTGGTGACCTCGTGCCAAGTGACTCATCAACACAGGACACGTCCAAACTGGTTAGTTTGGAGAAATGAAGAAAATAAGAAAGAAAAATGTCGATAAAAATTAATTTAAATTTGCAAACAATTTTATCGTTAAATAAAGAACGAACGTTTAAATACCGTATTTTTACAGAAAAATGTGGGATTTATTTATTTATTTATTTATTTATTTATTTATTTATTTATTTATTTATTACGTTTTAAATGGCTTCGTAGTTGGTATGACTCATTTTATCGTCTTGGAGCCGAGGGGAACGATATACGGGTGAAATCCCGTACACCCTCTAATATTCCACTAGGGAATCTCTCGGAATTTCTGGAATCTGGAATCTGAAATCTGGAATCTCGGGATTTGGCTATCATCTTGCGAGATTTCATGAGATTTCATGAGATGCATGAGGATTCCCGAGATTGGAATCTGTAGGAATCTGTGTGAATCTGTATGAATCTGTGGGAATCTGTGAGAATCTGGAATCCCGTATAAAGTTGTCACCCTCGGAACCAGTAGCAATCAGTGGGAATAGGAATCAGTGAGAATCTGAGGAAATCTGGGAATCTGTGGGAATCTGTGGGAATCTTTGTGAATCAGGAATCCCATAGACATTTTTCAGCGACGTCGTACCCCCCGCCCTAAGTTGTGGCTAGGGTTAGGTTAATAAAGATTGATTAGAATGACAACTACAATACGTGATTGTTGTTTAGTTGTTTACAAAAGGCTTTGCTTTGACCGTTTAAATGTTATTTTAGAATTTAATTAAAAAATTTATAAATTTTCATTATAAATTTTAATTATCGCAATTAAACATTTAATGTTTGAGAAAACCATAAATAAACGTTTGGAAAAATGCAATTAATTAGCTGTATTCTTCTATCATCAAAGCTCGATTGAAATTACAGCTGGACAATAAAAATATTATTCAACTAACAAATAAAAATAGCAGTACATTATATTATACTGTATAGTGAAAAGTTGACGTTTACAATTCCACTTTGAAGATATACAGTATATCCGTCATCTGTGCAACTGTAAGAAAAACTTTGGTAAACATAAATATAGAAACATTTTCAGATTGACTTTTTTTCACGTCTTTCTTTATTTTTCTGTTCAAGAATATGAATATTCGTTTTGGTTTCAAATTTGCATTCATCGCGCTCTGTTTAGCGTGTTTCTTGATTACAATATGTCAAGCTGTCGCACCGGAATCGAGTGATAAAAAGTATGGTGTAATATAATATAATATTAAGCCAATCGTAACGTGTCAAAGAAAAAATCTTCATTTTTGTTTAAGGAGTGGTCCGGCTGCTGCTGGTGACGGACCGGACAAGAGAAACCAAACGTAAGACGATAATATTAGATAAAGTAGATTATACCGTATAGTTTTGAGAGGCAGAAACAAGAAAGGTATTGCGAGTGTTCGGATGGACGCCATCTGTTCAGGGGAGGGCCACGATGAAAACAACCTCCAAAATACACAAGAGATAGACACAATGGTTTAGTTTTTTTTTACTTTATTGATGTCTAGGGGTATGATTTAGGTGTCCCACAGTGTATTTCCCTGATCAGACCACGTGTCACGGCGGCCATTGGGCCTCGTGACATGTGTGGACGTTGGACGGATGTGGTCTTCCCTAGACGCTCAGGTCCCGGCGGGCTACGGAGTCGCCAAGCCGATCGGTCGGGTCGTCCTTGCAGTGAGTTTAGGAGACGGTCGGAATGTTACCGTTTGCTTTGCTGGCTGTGTAACAAACTCTTGGGTCGTGACGGGGCCCACAACTTCCGGAAGGGTCACTTCCGGGACCCGAATGGATCAATCACGGGCCCGCAGCTCCACCTGGTTGCGGAGGACCGCAACAGGTGCGCGAGAGATGCGAGAGCTGCACCAAGTGCCTCGCGTTGCAGGGCAGTGATCAGCGCGCAGGGGTAGCTGGTCGCATCATGAAAAGTTGATCGTCGTATTAGCTATGCTGACCACCGTAAAAAATATGAAATATAAAATATAAAATGCAATAAATGCAAGTTCATTTGCTTTCATTTCAAGCTGTTCAAATAACAAAGCTATAATTGTTTACTTTATCTGCATTACAGCGCTGTGCCGTTGCTGATTAATAAAATGGGCCGAACTGCAAGACGTGATGGCCAGGAAGGATAAACAACATTTGTATAACCTGGAAAATTAAAAGACATTTTCTCCTTGTAAAACGAAATAAACATTACTACTGGTAATTGCAGTTCGCGCCCGGTATCTTGATGCTAAATTCGTACTGCGCATCCCATTCTGCGCAGACGATTTTCTAGTTTCAGTTGTTATTTAGCAGTATTAAGCCTATTATTAAGCCTAATAATGCTAAAGTAAATAAACAACAATGTTTTGGTCATACGGTGTAAATTAGTTTTAATGATGAGTTTATTGTTGTTTATGATAAGGTACAGTACCGTATCGTACCGTAGAAATTAAAAATTATAAATTTTGGAAAGATGAAAGAAAAAGCATTGCACTTTTCGATTGCTACCAGTAATTTCGTAAAATTAACAATCGGAATTAAAAAAGCGAAGTTCCAATTATAACTTGTCTGAATAATTTCGACACGAGAGGGAGAGAGAATGAGAAAAAGAGATCGCGTTGTTGCTCTCGCTCGTTTCCTCCCAACGGAATTGATTGCTCAGAAAACACACAAACCGCAATGTGTTTATTTTTTCAATAAATTTCAAAAAAAAACAGACATTTCTCTTCTTTTTCTTCAAAAGTTCAGAGTTCCAACGAAGAAAACTGACCTAACATGCGGTCTTGGCGAGCGTAAAAACAAGAAAACATTCTTTTCTATCTTTCTCGGTCCGGTGTTCCATTTTGACGTTTGCAATTTATTCACGCATCAAATAAATAAATAAATGGTGGCGTATTTCTATTTTGTATTTGAAATAAAAACAGGTTGTACCGTACGTTTAAAATGTAAATACCGGTGTGTAGAACAATTTATTAATCGGATTTCAGTCATTCGCTCGATTTCCGTAAACTAAACGTCGCCAAGGTGTGCGCATATTGATTTTCTTCATTCAAGGAAAGAAATATTGATAAAATGTGCTTGTTAGTTTGTCACTACGCAACACAACACAAAATGGGTTGCGGCCCGAGTGGACAAGGGTCTGTCGGTCGTGCGGATTGCCTGGCTTTGAATGGGGAGAAAAAGAAAGAGAAAACGAATGCAATTTCAAATAATTGGGAACGATTGAAAGTCGCTGCTCTATTGGTCAAATCTGACAGTCCGCAAGTGGGAAACGTCACGACCGCAAAGAGAAACAGCAGCACGGATGAGTTGAATCAGGTTCCGGACGCGGTTCTGGGCGAAGAGGAACTATTTGAATTGCCCACTGAAGAATCCGTGCACGGAAAGCTCGGTTTAACGGTAATACAGAAATACAGAAATCTCAGTCGTACAAGTTGTGAAGGTTTTGGATCCAAATTAATCTAAATATGCCACTAAATAGAGCTGACACAGTTGGATAAAAGCACTAAAAACCTTTTATTCCATCTTACACATAAAGAGTGCTCTGGTGAGCAAATAAAACAACTTAACCAAATAAACTACGGAATGCTGATATGAACAGCACGTGTATAACACATATATATTAACTTAACCATATCAACATTGGATACATCAAATATAATAATTACATAAATGAAACTGTTCCAACACAAGTTTAAATTGTTACCTTTTACTTCTCATTTATTTATCGTATCACGTTTCAGATCCAAGATGATGAAATGCGGCATAATTTGGATGAAATAGAAGAGGGCAATTTGTTCGTTGATTTAGAATTTCCAACACAAACTGCGATGTATTACAGCGATCAATCCCAAGATGACATTGTGTGGGTGCGACCAAAGGTATTCATTCCATCTAATTTATTTTGAATTTTGAATAATTAAATTTAAATTTTAAATATTTTTTAATGATGATGATGATGATGTGATGATTTCTAGGATTTAGTCGCTCGTCCGGTTCTATTTCTCGACGGCGTGAGTAGAAACGACATCGTGCAGGGCAAGCTGGGCGACTGTTGGTTAATGTCCGCATGCGCCGCAGTTGCGGCACAAAGTGATTTGATCCAACGAGTTATTCCGCCCGATCAACCGTTATTTGGTGACGATTACAAAGGAATAGTCGAACTGAGCTTTTGGCGTTTCGGATCTTGGGTCAAAGTCCATATTGACGACCAATTGCCGACAAAAGATGGCCAATTGATTTATGCAAGGTGCACTGATCCGTCCGAATTTTGGGTATCATTGTTGGAAAAAGCATACGCCAAGTAGATGTGTTTATTTTCTTTTTTCTTTCTTTGTCTTGATAATGATCTTTTACAGATTGCACACTTCTTACGAGGCTATTGAAAGTGGTCGCGGGAAGGACGCTATGGTGGATTTAACTGGAGGTCTTGCAGACATAAGTCTTCTGGATTCCACTAACAGCGCATTATTCGAGTACCTGCAGTATTTTTGGGCTAATGTAGCATTCGTTACGTGCGCAAGAACGAATAATTGTGAAAAAGCCGAGGAAAAAGCTGACGGGGTCGACAATAAGGGTTTGGTGACTGGACATTGCTATACATTAACCGATCTCAAGCAAGTAAGTCAAACATTATTGGTCCACTAAAATTCCTTGGATTTACACTGAAAAAAAACTAATTCTCCCACTTACTGAAATTTCCACTAACGCTCCTTTTTTGTTCCACTAAATTTATACACTAAAAAAAAACTAAATTTTCCACTAAAATGAAATTATGAGGAAAAAAACTAATATTACCACTACTACTTCCACTTTTTTTTGTTTATTGTGCTGTAGCTGTGCGAACGTTTGGCTAACGTCGAGGATTACCAACCCTTCCCGCGCATGGTTTACGAGCGCCCCAACAGTCGCCCGCTCCCGCAACCGAGTCCCCGCCAAGGCCCGAGTCCTAGTCCCCAGTTCTAGTCACGTGTCGGGACCTAGTCCCAACTAGACCTCGGGGCCCCTCGCCGTGGCCATAGTCGCCCATCTCTTGCCGGGCGAAGGCTGGTTCGTCCGGGGCGCATTCGTTGCGTGTCTCCCCGTTCGTTGACTCCCGTCGGTCCTAGTCACGTGTCGGGACCCAGTCCCAACAAGACCTCGGGGCCCCTCGCCGGCCCCAACATCTTCATGGACGACTGTGGCCACGCGAATGTCTACGACAACACACCACCCTCGTTTGTTGACTCCTGCCGCTCCTCGATGAGCCGGCGGACTCCCCAATTGTTTGAAGCTCCGCAAGGCGCTGCAGCAATTGGGGAGTCTAGCGACCACGCAGTGGATTATCGGGGCGCGGCGGGAGTCGACGAACGAGGGTGGTGTGTCGTCGTGGACATCCGCGTGGCCAATGAAGATGGACCCGATGTGCATGCCGAAGGCGATGTTGCAGCCGGCGAGAGGCCCCGAGGTCTTGTTGGGATGAGGGAACTTGTTCTTGTCTTATTATTGAGCAGTACCTAAGTAGAACGTGCCTTTGGGCGAGAAAAGGAAGCGAGGTAGACCATCAAACCCCAGGAAGGCCTTCCTTTTGTAATAAAAAAAATTAGTAGAAATAGTGGATGTACTTAGTTTTTTATAGTGGGGAAAGTCAGTAGTGGGAAATTTAGTTTTTTTTTAGTGTATAAATTTAGTGGAACCAAAAAGGAGCGTTAGTGGAAATTTCAGTAAGTGGAAGAATTAGTTTTTTTTTAGTGTAAATACAAGGAATTTTAGTGGATTAATAATATATTCCCATTGTTTGAAACTGACAAGTGAGGCAAAATGTAATTGTAAATTGTCATCAATTCGCTAACTTTTAGATTACGACTGATTCATCCGATTCAATAAACTTAGTACGGATTAGAAATCCTTGGGGGGATGAAACAGAATGGAATGGACAGTGGAGTGACAAGTATGTGCAAAATAATGATAAAATAGCAAGAAAAATAGCGTTCTATAGACAATTTGATGATAATTATAATTTGTTTCAAATAAGGTCTGATAATTGGTCCGAAGTAAATGATGAAGTCAAAGAATTATTGGAGTTCAAGAAGCAGAGTGATGGTGAGTTTTGGATGAGTTATTCGGACTTTTGTGCTGAATTTGAGGACATAAGCGTTTGTACTTTGGTGCCTGATTTTGACAATGACGGAACAGTTGATACACCTGGACAGGTATCTATTTAGCCTTGATCTCTACCTAACATTAAACTAACATCATTTTCAAAAGCTTGTAGCAATCAAAGGTGAATGGGAAATGAATAAAAGTGCCGGTGGTTCAAGCGACGATTTCTTTAAATTTGCAACTAATCCACAATATCTGCTTACCATAGTAACAGGTAAGTGAATCTAAATCCATAATAATTTATTATTAATAAACAAACATGACTTTTAATTTATGGATCACAGGGGATTCTGATAAAAAACAAATTGTGATGATATGCCTGATGCAGGAACACAGGAACTTAGATATGAATAATAGATTTTATGCAATTGCATTTTATCTTTATAAGGTAAGGTATCTTTATAATGAAAGACAAAATAGTCTAAAGCTTATACTCTGGCTTACTATAAGAGTATACCTTTTTCCCATTGGTCGACCCTGATTACTCCTAACTGCTGACTTTGTTCTACCACCAGGAAAAGTAGTTTTGTTCTGTTTTTAATTTGTTTGATTATTATTGTAAACTATCTCAAAGCTGAGACTAGCTGACTAGAAAGTACCAAGATACGACCGCTAACTTAGTTTAACTTCAAGTCTGCTTTTATTAACAACAATTCTTCTTTATATATCGCGCTGGTCAGCCCTGATTGGCTGACCACAAGGAACAGCCCCCGATTGGCTGTTTTACCCAAAAACGTCTATCGGACATATTTGTGCATGTCTGCCCGCCCTCTGGTGACGTATTGTCGCCCGTCCTCTGTCTCGAACCCGAAAAACTCCACATTATAAAAGTTGAAATGAAGTAAAATTTTTTTCTTTTTTTTCTTTATAATAGAAAATTTTTTAATTTCTTAAAACAATGTTTCATGCTGTTCTTATTTCAAAATATATGTTTGTTCAGTTTGTTTTTTTGTTTTTTTAAATTTTTTGTTTGGTTGTTTTGTCTGGAAAGCAGTGAAAATGTCAGCCAGTGTTTTGATCTATTTTTTGGTATCACTACACCAGTGAAATGGCTCGGCCAATGGGAAAAAGGTATACTCTTATAGTGAGCCAGAGTATACTATTGATTAATTAAAGCAAATATACCTATTGAATAGTGTCCAGATGAGAATTGTCAACGGCTGCCAGCAGAATATTTCACGGACAATGAGCCTGAAGAAACAACATGCCCTTTTATTGACCGCAGAGAAGTATCTGGTTACTTTGAATTAGACTCTGGCAATCACATCATAGTTCCTGCTACATTTGACCCAGATTCTCCTAGCAGATTTATGATTCGTGTTTTCTCTTTAGAAGCATTTGACCTTCGGTAGGACTTTCATTTAAATTCTATAACTACATTAGGGGGAGAAGAATAGGCAATTACATAACAAACAATATCTCACTTTGTAACAATAATTGTAGTGACAACAACATATGAACCAATAGATTGTGAATTAAAAATGAGGAAATGAGCTAAAAATTATAATACGAATGTATTAACTGCAAGATAAAAGTAATTCCACTTTACCCTGAATAATGGGTATTGAACCATGGAGGAAAGGCCAGTGTACTTACATCTTGACTGAGTGTTAAAATATCCACGCTTTTAAGTCAGGGCAACACAATTCTCACTTCAAATTTGACGTCCAAGATCATCTTCAAATTCTTCGAGATCATTTCATCTGGCCAGAGATTCAACAAAATCTGGCTAAATACAGCTCCACACATGGCTCAAAATCAGATGCCAAAATTGACTGCTTTGGGAGAAAAAATTATACATTTTAGAATGGCAACTTTTTTTGTCATACAAATGCACTTCATGTAGAAAATAAAATCTTTTCCAAGATAAACATAGCTTTTTGTGGCAAAAATGCACTCGATAGTGTTGAAAAATCAATTAAATCGTAGACACACTGTTGCAGCACAAAATCAATTCATTTGTAATTTCTCTTGAGCGGTTTGACTTTTGATACTGAAATAAAAACCGCCAGCTCTTCCTCAATTAATAGATTCCTTTCTTTCTCTCTTTCCAGGGAAGTAATCGACTAAAATAGAACGGCAGAGATCGAAATGTCGGGTAACGTTCCCAATTTCGAAATCCAGAGAACGCTCAAACCACCTTGGAAATTGCAGTGGAAACAAAATAATGACAATAAATATTGTATAATAATAAAAACAAGTAAATTAAAAAAAAAACTAGGCATAATTTTGGTATTCAGGTATTTTCATAAATTTAGACTCATTTTGTTCGTCTCGGCGAGCTGATTCCGAATATGTATAGTAGAAGTGCCAAAAGTGTGCACAAAGTGCTGAAAAATGAGTTTAATAGTTAGGAATTAGGTCTGCGCCTAGACTCCAAACTTCAAACTGTCATTCCACAGGAACCAAGCAGGGCAAATCTCCCAAAATTTTTGTGGTAGTTCCTTGATCCCTCCTTAACCACCACACAAAATTTCAGAACATTAGGTCTTTAGATAAAGAAGTTACAGACTCCCAAACATTTTTATTTTAACCAAGATTAGCCTGGTTCCAGAATTTATTAAGCACTTTCTAACGCAACAGATTTGGAGTTGACCCAGACAATCTGGCCTCCATTTTAGGAAGTAGAAACAAACAAACAAACACACACATGCACAAACATTCATGTCAAGTTAAATAAAAGCCTTTAATAAAAACAAAAAAGCAAACAGAAATTTATTCTTTTCAAACCACTGCATTGTTGACAACTGAAAAAATATAATCAATGAAAAGTGCCTTTCGGAAATCGCCAGTCAAGTCGTGTTCTCCTGTTCTTGTAGACACACTTAACCCTTTGATGCAAAAGGGTAAAATTAAATTAAATCCGACTCGATCTTATCACGTTATTTTTTGTTTCTTTAACGTTTTAATGCATTTTGAGCGTGATATTTCGCATTGTCAGGCATTTTAAATGCAATTGATCGATGACAATGTTAAAAACTCGATAAAAATTATAAATATAAAATAAAATTATAAATAAATGTGTGATTATTCAATTTTCTCGCGCGGTATCCTGAACGTGTACAAGACGTCGATCAACATAAAAGCGACGCAGATATAAAACGGTAGAAGATAAAATAAATCCACGACAAAAAACACAACGGAAATGGATAAAATCCGAAGCAGCCAAACGGTGCCAACGACAATCCACCTTAAAATAAATTAATTAATTTTAATAAATTAAAAATTCGCCGTTTTTATTTTTTTTATTTCTCACCTAGGTGTCGTGGAAGCTTCCTCGACCCAGCAAAACACGACGGACGCGATCAAAACGGACGCAGGGACGAAAGAGTGATCCAAATGTAATTGGAAATCGAATTTCAAGTTCTTCACCCACACCATTAGACAGGGAACGGTGGTGAGCCAAGTGAGAACGTAGAGAAGTAAAAGCGAGAAATGGACGTGCGCCGCTAACGACAGATATCCGACTTGGCGACCCCTGTTTACAGCCGTGTTTAATTGACCCCGAAGTTGACCAACCTAAAAAAAAATTTAAATTAAAAATTTAATCAATTTTTCTTTCATTGTATCTGTTTTTCTTGATTTTTATCGATTTTATTTTTTATTTTTATCGATTTTATTTTTTATTTTTATCAATTTTATTTTTATCGATTTTATTTTTTATTTTTATCGATTTTATTTCTTATTTTTATCAATTTTATTTTTTATTTTTATTGATTTTATTTTTTATTTTTATCGATTTTATTTTTTATTTTTTATCTGTTTTTCTTGATATTTATCGATTGTTCTTGATTTTTATCGGTTTTTCTTGATTTTTCTCGTTTTTGTCTTGATTTTAACGTTTTTTTCTTAATTTTTATCGATTTTTCTTGATTTTTCTTGGTTTTTCTTGATTTTTATTTTTTTTCTTGATTTTTATCGATTTTTCTTGATTTTATCGATTTTTCTTAATTTTTCTTGATTTTATCGATTTTTCTTAATTTTTATCGATTTTTATCGATTTTTCTTAATTTTTATCTATTTTTCTTGACTTTTACCTTGCAAATGTAGGCGGAAAACGCGAGTAAGAGGAGTAGACTTCCGCACGACGCTTTGGCGAATGAAATTAAAAGCGCGGCGATGACGACGAAAGCGATGGGGAAGCGTTGTCGGCTTTTCAGCTCGCCCGGTTCCATTTGGAAGCGACTGTAGAAGAGGAAGGAGGAGCAGCGAGCGATGATGGCGATAGGAATGATTAGAAGTTGAGTGAGGAATTGGACAAAGACGAGAGCGCAGAAGTAGAGGAGGAGGAGTGTTCCTGGCAGTTTGAAGTGGTCAAATTCGAATTGGAGTTGCGGTAGATTTGAGATGAAGTCGACCAGCTGGATTTGCTCGTGAATCCTAGAAAGAACAAACGGGAATAAAATAAATAAATAAATAATTGGTTTAAAGTAGAGAAATGCAGTTCATTTATGAAAAATAGTCAGTTTGGACAAAAAAATACACATTTTAGACACCAAGTATGCATTTTGTGCATATAAAAATGTATTTTTAGATGCAAATTTGCATTTTAGACACATAAAAATATGTTATTAAATGTAAATATGCATTTTAGACACATAAAAATGTGTTATTAGATCAAAAGGTCCATTTTAGACACACAAAAATATATTTTTGGATGGAAATGTGTGTTTTATACATTCAAAAATGTGTTATTAGATACAAATATGCATTTCAGACACATAAAAATGTGTTTTTAGATGCAAATATTTATTTTTTAGATCCAAATATCTATTTCATGCGTGTAAAAAATGTTTTTAAATCCAAATGTACATTTTAGACATAAAAATATAATTTCGGATGGAAATTTGTGTTTTATACATTTAAAAACGAATTTTTAGATATTATTACATCTAAATATGCATTTCTAGCTCGCTTACTTGCAACTATATAAAAGCACATAAGTCGGGAGAACCAAAGTGAGGCACATTCTGTACGGCGACAGCGAATCCAACAAAGACGGACATTTCCCTTTAAAAGAAAACAAATAAACAAAAAATAACTTTAATCAATTTTAAAAAAAAATCAAATCGTAGTCGTCACCATCTTTCGCGTAGGCCGACAACTGAGCGGCCATAATCTCGATCAACATCGCAGCGGACACGACGAAAATTTGCGGCGAATAATGGCGGACGATTTGTCCCAAAATGTCGGGAAACGCGGCGGAAACCACGATCCGAAACTGACAGTGCGGATCCAAATAAAAGTGAAGCTGTGGGTCGGAATACGGCGCATCGGGCTTCGACGACTGCAGTTTAACGACGCTCCAGCCGCCATTTGTGCAATTAATCTGCGTGTAAACGTCCTCGTTGTTCCAAGGCACGTAAAAGCGCATGACGGAAGTGAAATCTGCAAAATTAAATTAAATTTTAACGGTTTTTTGATGATTGTGCGCGTATTTTTCACCGTTTTTGCATTTTTTGCACAATGGAGTGACTTTGACGCTGTAAGCTTGCCATAGTGCATTGAAACCGACCAACGTGATGTTATAAAAGACGGCGTTTAGAACTGTTTTGGGGATTCGGAGCGACGTGAACAGTAAGTTGTAGGATAAGTATGGGACGGCAAAGTTCTGATGTCTGTCGTCGAGCCCGTATACTTCGGAAAAAATTTCGACTTTGTCCGTGGTTGGTTGAACTTGAACGACAACGTGCGTTTGCTCTTTCCAATCGGTTAGACGAAGGTGAACCGATTTGCTGAATCCGTCCGGTGATGGTAGAAGGCGCACGCGTTTAATTACAGTCGCTTTGTCGCTAGGAGAAATGAAAAAATCAATAAGAATAAGATTTCGGATGCGTTTTTAATCAATTTTTTTTTGTTGTAGTTTTATGGATTTTAATTGATTGTTTCGTAGTTCTGTGTATTTTAATCGATTATTTTGAAGTTTTGTTTATTTAAATCGATTATTTTGAATTTTTGTGTATTTTAATCGATTATTTTGAATTTTTGCATATTTTAATAGATTATTTTGAATTTTTGTGTATTTTAATCGATTATTTTGAATTTTTGCATATTTTAATCGATTATTTTGAATTTTTGTGTATTTTAATCGATTATTTTGAATTTTTGTGTATTTTAATCGATTATTTTGAATTTTTGCATATTTTAATAGATTATTTTGAATTTTTGTGTATTTTAATCGATTATTTTGAATTTTTGCATATTTTAATCGATTATTTTGAACTTTTGCATATTTTAATCGATTATTTTGAATTTTTGTGTATTTTAATCGATTATTTTGAATTTTTGCATATTTTAATCGATTATTTTGAATTTTTGTGTATTTTAATCGATTATTTTGAATTTTTGCATATTTTAATCGATTATTTTGAATTTTTGAGTATTTAAATCGATTAAATTGAATTTTTGTGTATTTTAATCGATTATTATTGATTTTTACCATAAATATTTGCCGTTAATTTCTACATTTGCCTTGCAAAACATGATCCAATCGTGGGAATGAACATTTCGGCCGATAACGACTAAATTTCCGTCGCGGCGAATGGGAATGGCAAAATATTGCAACGACGTTACCTACAAAATTGATGAAATTATTGGAAAAATTATTTTTACAAAATAAATTATTTATTTTTAACCTTTGATTGGATGTACGTCCAAGACGACTTCCTCTGCTCGTTCCACACGCCTTTTGGATTAATCACAGATGTCGTGTTTAGTCGCGTTATCGCATCGTACGACAACTTGACGTGTTTGCGCATAAAATGGTAATTCAAGATGGCGGCACGTTTCGATGGAACCGTGTTCAACTGAATAGAAATAAATAAATAAACTATTTAATTAATCAAAAAAATTTAAAATTAATCCAACTTGATTAAATTTTAAATACTTGTCTGGTCTGGTGATGAATTAAATCAAACATTGAACGCACAACGGCCATTACCAGTTGTTTGCACCACACAATTCCATTGTGATCGGTCGATAACCAAATATTAGAAATCGCACTCGTCTAAAAGATTATAAAATTCAATTATTTCAGTGCTGACGGACAAAGCAATGCAGTTTTTAACAGAAAATCGACGATTTTAAGAGCAAAATGCATTTTCAACACCAAAAATGCATTTTTCAGTGCATAAATTATCGTTTTAGGTGCACGAATTGTCGTTTTAGGTGACGAATTGTCGTTTTATGTGCACGAATTGTTGTTTTATGTGCACAAATATTTTTTTAAGACTAAAATCAGCTATTTTAAATGAAAAAATGCATCTTTTAATACCAAAATTGCATTTTTAAGACGAAAATTGAATTTTTAAGACAAAAATTGAATTTTTAACACGAAAATTGAAGTTTTAACATGAAAATTGAATTTTTAAGACGAAAATTGAATTTTTAAAACGAAAATTGAATTTTTAAGACGAAAATTGAATTTTTAAGACGAAAATTGAATTTTTAAGACGAAAATTGCAATTTTTCCGTGCAAAATTGCTCATTTTTGAAGAAAACTCCATTTTACCAAACATTGCAAGTCCATAACATGCGATTTATTCGATTCAAGAGTCGTCAAACGACTCGGAACCAAAACATCTCGATGTCCGCTGCCGAACGAAACGAAATTGACGTGACTTAATGCGGATTCACGATGCTCCGTCCAGTACGAGTTGACTTTTTCGTAAAACGATTTCAAATACAAATCGAAATGCGTGATAGGTTGATGCGGCGACGCTTTCGTGAATATCACAGCTACACTCTTCGCGTCGAAATCCGCCAACGTAAACAAGGCACGTGCAATCACGCCGCCCTAAAAAAATCAAAATAATTATAAAAATTGTTTAAAATTTTTATTTCTTTACCATCGAATGACCGACTAGGATGACCGAAATTGGCGACGACGTTTTGGACGACTCGTACAACTTTAAAATCCGTTTTATCGACGCGTGAACGAATTCTGAATGGAATTTTCAATTTTTTTTCAATTTTTTGCGACTTTTGCGAATATTTTTGCCGTGTTACCCGTTTGTGCTTGTAAGGTGAGTCCGTACAAAGCTGAGTATTCCTAAAATAAAGAGGAATTGGTTAAATTCGGGTTTGTTTTTTGGTTTAATCGAATCAAACCTCGTTTAAATCCACGGAAAAATAATTAAAATGAAATGAATAGTCCACAGACATTCTATACGCAACCGATGCGAGGGATCGCACTTGTTTGTAACTACCGGCATTCCCGGGAATGAATAAAACTGGAACTCCATGATAATTTTTCGTCCTAAAATAAAAAAAAAATTGAAAAAAGCGAAAAAAGCGAATTTTTCGCTCAAAAAAATTAAAAAAATTTTAAAAAAATTGAACAAAATTGAATAAAATTGACAAAAATTGAACAAAATTGAACAAAATTGACAAAAATTGAAAAAAGTTGCACAAAATTGATGAAAATTGATGAAAATTTAACAAAATTGCAAAAAATTGAAAGAAAATCGAATTTTTGGGACGAAAACGAGGCAAACTCACCTCAGGCTTTCCGCATACCGGCTGAAAAAATAAATTCAAAGTTTATTCGGTGGGAAATTTGTTTTATGCAACATCTTACCCTTCTCCGTACGCGTATAATTTGTAGTGTGGGAATTGATTGTGCAGATCGGGGGGCAACGCAATGGGCTTCGCCGCAATGAAAGGGAATTAAATAATGCGTTAATCGTGCGATCGTTACGTATTTCGCTATAAAACTTACAATGTATTCGGGGTTTTCGTACATATAGGTCATTTTGCATTGATTGCTCTCAAAATTCGTGAAATAATCGTAGATGCCGATTAGGAATAGGCACGGCAACACAACAGCAGACAGCATTTTCACCGCCGCCTCCGCCATTTTGACGGCAGAACAAAACCGCTCCTGCTCGGAGCAAATTCGCTCATTGTAGTGACGTCAAATTATTTTACTACAATGTTGCTATTTTTATTAGGATAAATTTTTATTATAAATAATTCTTCAAAATATGTCTTTTAAAAAAATTTAAATCGCATTGATTATTTAGCGAAAGCACAGTCCATAGAATTCTATGGACTGTGGCGAAAGCCTGGCGCCATCTTGGGCTACCTTTATAAACTTGGAAAATATAAATCGTAAAATGTAATTCGTTGAAAAATTTGCCCATATTAACACATAGAAAAGAAAAGAAATAAAATCGGAATATTTAACCGTATCTTCTTTCGATAATTTTCGTAGTTCTGCACAGGGAGACATCCAATCATGGCTCTTGTCACTATTGGCCAATCACATCGCTCCATTTATCGTGGACAAAAGATGGCGCCAAATACGATTTTTCGACTGTTTGTTCCGATTTGTGACATAGCTTTTTATCACGTTTTAGAAATTTGTGAGAGGAATTTTATAACCGAGAACCGAAAAATTTAAAATGCCAAGAATATTTGAATTTTATTTTATTCATAAAAATAGTTCTATGATGTGGCACAGTAACCAATAACTTACGGACCGATATCATCAGGGTCGACTAAAGGTCCATCAGCAACCTGTGCGATTGTTTTTATGCACCCCATTGGTCATTGCATGACCAACTGGTCGCCACCAGTCGGCACTGGCAACATCAACAAGAGGATCCTCAGCAGCTCCTACGACGTACGTATCGTCGGAGCTGCATTCTGATTGCAGCCAATCAGGACAAAAGATTACACAAGGTCTCTTCGTGGCTTGATCGCCATCTTGGAGACAGTTGGATCCTCAGTCCCGTGCTGACTGCTTGTGATAACTCTGATTAAAGTGACAATGGCGACTGCCATCGCAACAAGAGGCGAGATTGCCCTCAAGTCCGGAATGACTTGACACAACTTGATCGCCGTGCTGCAAAGCACGGCCGGCAATGTAATTCGACCACGCTGCCCATGTGGTCCTCGACCATGTGGTCAGCGTTTGGACTGGGCTGGGTTGCTGCAAGGCAACCCAGCGACCTAGCCGATAACATGGTGGATGCACAACCCATGTGTTGTACTTAATCGTGAATGGTGTCCAAACGCCCGATGGTCCTCCGCTGGCCATGAGGCGACAGACCGCCCCTCACAATTGTTTTCAATGCTTGTCGGTGAATTTTCGACGCATTACACTGCAGAAATGAATCAATTTAATTTAGTGTGTTAAATGGAAATAAATTAGATGTAAATGTCATGTTTAAAAAATGCGCCCCATTCATCTTGGCGCCCTGCGCAGTTGCACCGCTCGATCCTGTCTTGAGCCGGTCCTGATGGGCATCACGTTTTGTCCCAATGTGTTACCGACCGGTAACCTAACATTGCTCCACTAAGTCTACACAAGCTCAATCTTTGCGTTTCAATGGAAAAGTGGTGGATCATAGCTAAAACAATAGCTGGATTCTTTTGATTTGATTTTATTGATTTTTTTAAAATTATTTACAAATATTTTAAACAATTGAAACTGAGATGGACGATGCAGCGTTTATTAAATGCAGCTATTGTGTTTGGAAAGCAATAGAAATTAATTATACAGGATACGCTACTCGTTTATCTACATCTACACTATCAAGTGAATTCATTTCAACTTGCTATTACAAGATGAAACTGTTGTTTGTTTGTTTGCTTTTGCTTTCGTCTTGTTGCTGCACGAATGCAGTGAGCCAAGATCTAATTAAAGCGGATTTGGAGCTAAATTGGAGATTAGTGACCATTTGTAGAGATGGGGATCTAATCTGTGAAGACCTTTTCAGTAATCCTGACAAAGAGGGAACTGAGGCAGACATCACATCAAGGAAGAAAGAGACAAATCCCACTGGCATAGCAGCAAGGACGACCTTGATCACATGGAGCGGTTTTTACCGAAAATGCATGCTGAACGTGCTTGGCTCATTGAGCTATGCATTTTGTAGTACTATATTATATTATATTGTATTATATTGTATTACATTATATATGTTTCGTCTATTTGTTACAGAAACGAAAGAACAAGCAATGCAAAATATTTGCAAATATTTGACGTGCTGGGCGACAAAGACAAATAAAGACAAAGACAAAAAGACACTTGTTTACTCGTACATAAATACAACGATAACCAAAAATGGATGGATGGATGGAACCTGCAAATGTGAATACTAAAATTCGAATAAAAACCATCCTGTCTTTTTTTATAGTGTAGTATCCTCAACTACGCCATTGAAATTATATCTGTATCTATTACAATGATCACACGTGATCAAACAATTCAATTTAATTAAATCGATTGTGTGTAAAGGTTGCCAATTCATTGATTGGCGTATTCATTTCTGGGCTACAAATTCAACATTAAACTCGAATAAAAACGTTTACTTATGTGTACCGAACAGTTACCGTATTTTTATTGATGTGGTGGTGATTCTGGATGCTATGGACGTCGTAGAGCCGGTGGGTGATGAATTGAAGCCTACGGTTTCTTTATAAAAGTATTTCAAAATGTTATTAATACATTCGTGATACCATATTTGATTGTTCTGCATCTAGATGTCAGTATTACTGCCGGCATTTCCATCGTCGGTTGTATAATCACATTTTAAGTGTCCAGAAACTTGTATGATTTCCCTTTTTTTTGTATTTACTCCATTGGAATGCTCAATAAAATAAAGTAAAGTAAAGTAATCGGTTTGTAAACATCCGCCATCTTGTTAAACAAATCGGAAACTATCCGGTTATCACTAATAGATACCCACGATAGAAGTTATACTGTATTACCGGTATATATTTGTATTTTATATTTATATTTGTGTTTTAATTTGTTTCCATAAAAAATAAAGAGAATTTTCTTGGCAGATCTGATTTTTACTCAAATAGTTGCTGCATTACAGCGCATCAGAATTTATTAGGTTAACATCTTGCACAGTTTGTGGCTGCCATTTTGAATTCTCTGCTTCTCTGCTTCTCTACACGTGTTTAAGGTTTATATCATTGTTTTATCTTTTATTTGGTTTTAATTTGCAATAATAAAGTTGCTTCATTGTTTGAAACTAAAATACGAGAATTGTCTCTATTTTTTTCAAGAGAGACTACTACAGTTTTGGTGATCATGATCACGTATTCACGTGGCATGTTTAACGTAAGGATAATTTTATATAAGAAATAAGTTCATCCACAACCTAAATTGTTTATCTTTTTTATATACAGTAAGTGCCTGCCGCAAACTTTGTATAGCTAGGAAAGTAACATGACTTGGTCACTGCAAGATATGTTATCATTCCACTCAGAAGAAAATACAAGTATATTAGCAAGCAGATCTAATTACTGCTTTGCTATCTTTTGTGAATGGATATAAAGTTGTACACAAGTTCTGCATTGTCTCTTTAGATGGCACCATCTCTTTCGTTGTAGATGCAGAGATAAAACATATACTCCGTACATTTGTTTGCATTGATAAATATAAATTCAAGAACCTTTTCAATTGCTCAAAATAGATGTTTCTGGTATTTTGACCACAAAATAAAATCCACCATTTACATTTGCCCTGACTGCTTCCATCACTCTCATCATCTTGTCTTACTGGTGACACACTTTCACTTTCACTTTATCCTTTGCCTTGACCAATGCAGCTCATATTTCAAGCTAGTTTTAAGTAGTGGTCGTTACGTTCATTCTATATTTATTTTAATATCCGCTCTGTTCATTCTACATTCGTTTTCAGACTAAAAATGAACTTGGAACGAACAAAACGAATGCAAAATGAACATAGAACATTTGTTTTATCTCCATTTCACTTCATTTTCGTTTATCTCTGCGGTTATTATTAGAGGCCGGCTCTTATATTGAATCGTGTGTCTCACTTGTCAGCCGCGGCTCTTAATCGAGGATGGCTACAATTCGAGGGCGACTCTTATTCGAAGAAATGCAGTAGGTCAACTTAAGGCAACTTACACTTCTTTATTATGAGGCATTCTTGACTTACAACAACTTACAACAAATTATAAGTTATAAGTAGGGTCTGAATAAATAATTTTTATTCAATAAAAGGCCGAAATTGGCAATTAATGCATATTTTCCAAAAATGAGCAAATAAATGTACATATTTTTATTTTTATTTTGCATATTTTTTATTTTTTATTTACATATTTTTTTTTATTTTGCATATTTTTATTTTTATTTTGCATATTTTTATTTTTATTTTGCATACGGTATTTTTATTTTTATTTTGCATATTTTTATTTTTATTTTGCATATTTTTATTTTAATTTTGCATATTTTTATTTTTATTTTGATGCATATTTTATGCGCCAAACCTCTACTGGCAAAGTGATGGACCCGCAGACCACCACGAAGACAAGACTTTAGCGGAGGTACGACAATTAGAATCTGCATGTCAGAGATTTGAATCTTTTATAGGATTTGGATGTAATTCGGAAAGATTTAGATGATTATTTTAATAGAAAAAAATGGAAAATATTTTAACTTTTGTCCAATTTTCGACAAAAAATTCAAAATTTTTATAAAATGTAAAGATTTGGGTTCGGATATTCGGGGATTCGAAAACAATAGCCGGATTCTTTTGAATTTATTGATTTTTTAATTGTTTAAAAATATTTTAAACGATTGAAACTGAGATGAATAATGTTTATTGGATGCAGCTATTGTTTGAAAAGCAATACAAATTAATTACCATAAACAGGATACGTTTTATACGCTTATCTATCGAGCGAATTCATTTCAATTTGCTGTTTCAAGATGAAACTGTTGATTGTTTGTTTCGTTTTGATTTCGTCTTCTTGGTGCACGAATGCAGTGAGCCTAGAACAAGTTAAAGCGGATTTGAACAAAAATTACAAATTAGTAGCCCTTTGTATAGAAGCGGATCATTACTGTGAACTCGTTTTCGGTAATCCTGAGAAAGAGAAAACTGAGTCTGGCGTCCCATGGAACGATTTTTACCTAAAATGCATGCTAGACGTGCTTGGTCCAATGAGCCACCCATTTTGTGGTATTATATTATTATATTTTATTACATTACATTGCATTATATTATGTATTATGTATTTGTTACAGCAACGAAAGAACAAACATTGCAGAATATTTGCAGATATGTGACTTGCTGGGCAAATCTTGGCAAAAAGTCAATTCTGTACACGTACACAAATACAACGTTGACCAAACATGGATGGAGGGATGGAATCTGCAAATGTGCTGATCATTAGAATTCGAATGGAAAAAAATTCTGTCTTTTTATGTAGTAAGGGGTTTCATTAAATGAGCGATTAGTTGATTACTTTGATTACTTCGATTAGTCGATTACTTGATGTGTCATGTGACTGGATTCAACCAAACCCGAGAATAATCATTTCATCAAATAAGCAACTAAGCAACTAATCAAGTAATCATTCCAAACCATGATTTTCTGCTGACTTGGGCCGATTATAAGTGCTCTCTCAACTGAAACCAACATGGCGGCGCCAGACCCGCTTCAACTACACAAGGTCATAATTTAACAGTTTGCTCAGTTTAGGTTAAACTGAACACATGAAACAAGTTAGGTAGTTGTAATTATTATTTGTAGGAACCTTTTTTAAACAATTGATACTTATTTAGGTTAAAATTTAAACAATTGCGCCCATCGTAACAATAATCACATAATCAGATTTTTGTTGGGCCCTCAATAATTGAGTGATTATGATTATTGCAATAATCAACTGATCACAATAATCGCTCATTTAATGAAACCCCTTATTGTATAGTGTCCTCAACTACATCATTGAAATTATATCTGTGTGTGACCTAAGAAATAAATTCAATTAAATAAATCTGTTGTGTATAAAGGTCATTTTTGGGCTACAAATTCAATAGTAAACTCGATTAAAAATATTTATTTACGTGTAAGAAACAATTACCGTATTTTTATTCATGTGATGGTAATTCTGGATGCTATAGCCACGTCACAATGCTGAGCGCCGTAGAGTCGATGGATGAGTTGAAACCCACATCTACACCTACAGTATATTTATGATATAAAAGTATTTCGAAATGTTATATTTATAAAAAAAATTATACATTATCACCAGAGGATTCTCCTGATGCTAACAGGATGTAGCGTTTCCTGTAGCCTAGATTTCTTTCGGTTCTCACCATATCCATAAAGGCTACATTCTGTGTATTTTTTACAATTAATACAACTCTTTGAATACTGAATAATTAATTAACAAAATTTTACATTTAAGGATATTCCTTTCTATACTCGAGTTGCACTCAAAAAGGCACCTCACAATGTGTACTCCCATTGGTCGAGCCAGTTTACTGGTGTAGTGATCCGGAAAAGTAGACCCAAACACCAAAATTTAAATACTGAATAATTAATTAACAAAATTTTACATTTAAGGATATTCCTTTCTATGTAGTCATTGGGATACTACAACCTCTATTGACAAAGTGATGGACCCGCAGACCACCACGAAGAGAAGACTTTAGCGGGGCTACGACTACCGGTAGGGTTTCACTACGGGTAATTACCGGTATCAAAAACTGGTATTTTTCAAGAAAATACCAAATACCGTCTTTAGTTCGGTATTGGTACCGGTTTTTATAATGCACGCTAAATGGGATTTTTTTAAGCATAAAAATGCAAAGTTATCAATTTTTAGCTTAAAAATATAAATTTATAAATTTTTATATGTAAAAATTAGATAATAATTAATTTTTTTTCACACAAAAACGAGAATTTATTAATTTTTTAACTTAAAAATGAGAATTTATCGAATTTCTTAAATTAAAAATGAGAATTTATCGAATTTTTTAAATTAAAAAATCTTATAAACTCAAATTATCTATTTAAAAATAAAAGAATTCTCAATTTCAACTAATAAAACCAACACCTGATAACAAAGCAACCCCACATTTATCAAACTTCTACAACCCATTAAAAATAATATTTAAAAAAAATAAACAAAAATTACAATTAAACATTACAATTAAAATAAAAATATTTAACATTGTAGCTGTTTTATTTTACTTTATTACCGAAAAATACCGGTTTACCGGTTCTTTGATTATTGAATACCGCCGCTCCCCATCACCGTCCACTCAACCACCGTATTGATTCTGAAATCAACACTGAAGTCCAGTCGCCGACTCGCCAAACGGTCTATCCCTCATGGCGTACTGCCCCTCGCCTCCGCTCGAATATTGGAAACGTTGTCGGCAGCTCCCTACGTGCCGCTACGTCTCTAAATGACCGCCCGACTACTCGAATCATCCTATGTAACTTGCTGGCCGCCACCACGAGCGACGAGGTCCGCAAATACGCAGAGTCCCGTGGCCTGACCGTCCTCCAGTGTGATAGATGGACAAAAGAAAACAGCACGATCAGCAAGTCTTTCTTCCTTCGTATTGCCTCGGACGATCTTGCCTCACTCCTCTCCCCCAACCTGTGGCCATGCAGCATTGGGGTCCGTCCCTTTCACGGCAAAAATCCCCCCCTCGTTTCTTCCACCCAAATTAATATGTAATTCGTAATTTGCATCTGTAATTTTTTACTCACTTGTATCTCATCTCTTTTTACTCCTTTGGAGTGCGATTAAGTAAATAAATAAATAAATAAATAAATAAAACCGGTTTTAGACTTCTAAACTCTATGTTTAGAAAGTCTCATGTTTAGAAAGTCTCATGCGTTTCTCGGTCGAGAAAAATCCAGTCAAAAAAAATCCCGTCGAGCAAAATCCAGTCGAAAATAATCGCGGTCGAAAGGAATCCAGTCGAAAAGATTCCACCCTCGCATGAAACGGTCATGTCTGTCTGTCGACAGACGGACGGACGGTTCGTCTGTCGTCAACGATTCCGCAAAAACTACCGCAGCTAGAGCCAAACGAACAACGACATTAAATTCAGCATACTTATACAGGTACTTATATAGGTATTTACAGATTTCTCCGACCTCCGGTTGAATTAATAAACCGGTTTTAGTGCACTTTTAGCCGTCTATTCCATCATGACGTCATTTCCGTAATTTTCATGGAATATACGGACTTGGGACAGACGGACTTTCTGCGTGACCTCTATACATCGCGCATTTGCGACGAGTTAAATCCCGGGAAACAGGAAATAATAAGAAAAAAAAAAAAAAAAAAAATTAAACACGTGGTCATTTTCAGAGAAAATCTCTGGAAATTTCTATGTTATTTCTGAGGAAATTACAGATATTTCCCCAGAAATTCACTGGAGACATATATAATTTCCATATAAATTCTTTAGAAAAGAAACCTGAAATTAAGGATATTTCCAGAGAATTTCAATCGGACAGAGGGACAGGGTTTAGAAGTCTAATATGTAATGCTTCCTTGCATTACAGATGTTTACTTGTTTCCAAATGTCCCAATTTTAAGAAACCCTAGGTACAACAATCAGAATTTGCATGTCAGAGATTTGAATCTTTCACAGGATTTGGATGGGATTCGCAAAGATTTAGATGATTATTTTAATAGAAAAAAATCGAAAATATTTTAACTTTTGTCCAATTTTCGACAAAAAATTCAAATTTTTATAAAATGTAAAGATTCGGGATTCGGACATTCGAGGAAACGAAACGGGATTCGAAAGTCCATGTCAGAAATTCGGTTGAATATCGTCTCCCTGGCAAAAATAAAATCCGGATTCTTCTGATTTTATTGATTTTTTAATTGTTTAAAAATATTTTAAACAATTGAAACTGAGATGAATAATGTTTATTGGATGCACGAATTAATTACCGTAAACAGGATACGCTACTCGTTTATCTAAATCTACACTACCAAGCGAATTCATTTCAACTTGCTGCTACAAGATGAAACTGTTGATTGTTTGTTTCGTTTTGATTTTGTCTCCTTGGTGCACGAATGCAGGGAGCCAAGATCAAATCAAAGCGGAATTGGAGAAAAATTACAAATTAGTAGGCCTTTGTAGAGACGCAGATATATTCTGCGAGAACGTTTTTGGTAGTCCTGACAAAGAGAGAACTGAGACTGGCGTCTTATGGGATGCTTTTTACCCAAAATGCATGCTAGACGTGCTTGGTGCAACGAGCCACGCACTTTGTGGTATTATATTGTATTATATTACATTACATTGCATTATATTATGTATTATCTATTTGTTACAGCAACGAAAGAACAAACATTGCAGAATACTTGCAGATACATTACGTGCTGGATGAATAATGGCAAAAAGTCAACTTTGTACACGTATAAAAATACAACGGTGACCAAACATGGATGGACGGATGGAGTCTGCAAATGCGAATAATAGAATTCAAATGGAAAAAATTTTGTTTTTTTAAAAGTGTAGTGTCCTCAACTACACCATTGAAATTATATCTGTATGTGACTTAAGAAATAAATTCAATTAAATCATCTGTTGTGTATAGAAGTCATTTTTGGGCTACAAATTCAATAGTAAACTCGTTTAAAAATATTTACTTATGTGTAGAGACTGGATAAATGCATAAATGCATGGAATATATTTATATTCAATATAAAGCCAAAATCTGCTATTAATGCATATTTTCCGAAAATCGGAAATAAATGCATAAATTGCAGTTTTTATGATACGAAAATGATACGTATCGTCTATCCGTGATACGTTTTGTAAACGTATCATATCAGTTAGGCCTTTTATGTTTTTAAGTATGCACGTGACATCATATTTCATTTATAACAAAGCCGAAAATTGTTAGTTCGGGAACAATTGAACTTGTATGTTAATGAAATTGATAAAAGCACATTACAAGTTGAATGTGATTTCATTTTTTTTCCCAATTTAAGTCTGTTTACTGACAAGCTACACAGTTTTACAATACAACACTTACAAATGGTGCTGATTTGCTATTGCAACAAATAATTTCACTGAAACAAATTGTTTTATTTTGCATATTTTCATATTTTTTTTTTGCATAAAATGAAATTTTTAGTGCATATTTTATGTGCGTAAACCGAATTTTATTTCACATATATATCCGGTCTCTCCTTCTGTGTAACAAATAATTACCGTATTTTTATTGATGTGATTGTGATTCTGCCACGTCACAATGCTGAGCGTCGTAGAGTCGATGAATGAGTTGAAACTCACATCTATACCTACTGTATATTTATGAAATAAAAGTACTTCAAAATGTTATATTTATAAAAAAAAAATATTTATCGTCTATGTTATTTGTCTCCACAATCGTTTGAAAAGACGATGTAATCAGTATCCGATAATTTAGTTATAAAATTCGCCACTAGGTCGTCAAGTTTCTTAAATCTGGCACAGGATTCATTGTAGACTTAAAAACATGAATTTTCACCACGGATTTTAAAAAATGGCTTCGCAACTCAAGTTAAGCCACGAAAAGGCACGAGAGAACTTCGGATTACAAGAAGGAGCGACGAAAGGTAAAATTTAACCGTTCCTGTTCCTCATTCGAGTTAAATTTCATTTTTATTCTCTCAATTCCAGTTTTCTAATTTTCTGATTTTCTAGTTTGTTAATTTTTATTTTTCTAATTTTAAAGATGCTTCATTGAAAAGCCGGATGCTGTTTATCGATGGAAGCTGTGCTGGCTCACCCGTGGATTGTTGCTAGTGGTGTAAAACCAGTTCAACTTTAATTCATCTTAGTTTTATACAGCGTGAGTCAAAAGTCTGGAAACACCTTTTTTTCTCTTGAAAATGACCGAAGGTATATCAATTCTATTGATGTAGGCATACAGGAAGTCGATGGTGGGCTATCCAGTGGTGACCTTAAATTTGACCCGGAAGGTCATCTTCAAGGTCATTCACTTCTTAACTTTTAAACCGTTTAAGATACAGCAAAATTTCCAATTACAAAGTTGTAGAACACCATTGAATTAGTACTATGCAACTTATCTCAGCTATTTTGAGTTAAATGTTTTCATTTTGAAATGAAACAAATCAGCCATTGTGGCAAAACTTAAATTTCTAATCCAAAAGTACTGAATTTTTTCAATAAATGCATTCAAATTTTTATTATTATGCAAGTAAACAAGAAAAACCACCGTATTTTTTTAATGCCTAAATTATTTTATTTTTATAAGATAAAAAATCTCAATTTGCTGATTTGTTTTGCTTTTTTTAAAAAAAAAAACATTTAACAGATGGCTGAAATAAATTGCATAGTACTAATTCGATGGTGTTCTACAACTTTGTAAAGGTAGGTTCACACTTGTGTTCACACTAGACGCAATGCAAGAAAACTGACGCAACGCAAGCTGCTTGCGTCCAAAAATTCTTGACGTTGACGCCAATTCCTGCTTCAACTCCGAGTTGAAGTAAGCGACGCAACGCAAGGAAAGGTCTTGCGGCCAACCAATCACGATCGACTTCAACTCTCATCGATTCACGTTTGGTTGGTGAGACTTTACCACATAGTTAATTCTTGCAAACAAGCCGCCATTTCCGGATTCTGGAACTAGTTCTAGAACTAGATCCAATTCCAGGTTTCATTGAAACCATCCGATTGGTCAGACGCAGCATCAATTGTTGCAGCTTTGTTCACACGTGCCATACAGTGTGAACAGACTCTGCGTTGCGTTTGATTAATTTTTCCTTGCGTTGCGTCTAGTGTGAACACAAGTGTGAACACAAGTGTGAACACAAGTGTGAACACAAGTGTGAACACAAGTGTGAACACAAGTGTGAACACAAGTGTGAACACAAGTGTGAACACAAGTGTGAACACAAGTGTGAACACAAGTGTGAACACAAGTGTGAACACAAGTGTGAACACAAGTGTGAACACAAGTGTGAACACAAGTGTGAACCTACCTTAATTGGAAATTTTGCTGTATCTTAAACGGTTTAAAAGTTAAGAAGTGAATGACCTTGAAGATAATCTTCCGGGTCAAATTTAAGGTCACCACTGGATAGCCCACCATCGACTTCCTATATGCCTACATCAATAGAATTGATATATCTTCGGTCATTTTCAAGAAAAAAAGATGTTTCCAGACTTTTGACTCACCCTGTATGTAATTTCAGTCATGTAGAAATTGCATTATGATTTTGAGTTCTGTGATATAAAAAGTAATATAAATAAAGTCAACAGCAAGTTAAGAAAAAAAGCATTGCAGTAAAGCATCAATGTGTTGCTGAGCAGCTCAAATTTTATAGCCTGTGAAAAAATTACATCTGAATTGGCCAAAAATTAAAAAGGTGCCGAAAAGGTAGTCGAACAATAAGAAATTAACTAAAAAATCGATTGCCGGGGTCGGAATTTGCACATCTGGCATCTATGCAGAGAAATGGAGAAAAAAGAGAGTTCTCCAACTACTTATCCACCTGAAAAGCTCTGATTTTGCCCACAACTCTGTCTAACTTATTGCCTATCGTTGCTTTAGGTTCGTTTCGCCGTCATTTTTATCCGACAAAATCATCAGCGACGAAGTGATCAAACACAAAAACATTTCATTCTAGCTAAAACTTGTCTGCCCTTCAGGAAATCAAAAAGCTCGTATCGTATTTTACCGATGAACGTATGTTTCGTTCGTGACGTTCAGACTTCGTTTGTTACATTAAACCATGAACCAAGGATAACATGGACACGTATCCGTGAGTTATTTCTTATTGATTCGTTATTCTGTGCACTGTTTGGATGACAGCAATCACATGTCATGCATTGCTTGCCGACTAACCACATTTGTTACATGTTGTCATCCCAGAATACAGTGCGGCTATATATTATGTGGCGCCATCGGTGGCAAAACGCATTGAACATGTTGATACGTGTCCGTGTTATCCTTGGTTCATGATTAAACAAATATAACAAAAACGAAAAACCGAAATTGTAATTGCTGACAAAAATGGCAGTTTTGAATAAGAGCCGCGGCTCTTAATCGATAAAATACGGCGATTCCAAATCCACCTTCAAATTTTAATGAGAATTTACCACTAGCTTGGGCTATAAATAACTACGAACGAGATTAGCTCTTGCGGTTTTTACGCTACGCCGACTTCCACGCACAAATTGTACAAACTGTAGTTCGAAAAGCTCGTGTCTCCAAATCGGCGCCATAACTTTATTCACATAATTCCACGACGAAAAAGAAATCAAAAAATCAAACCAAAAAATCATAGAAATTAAATTTAAAAAAAAAAAAAAAAAAAAAAAAAACTTTCTTTCAACATCCTAAATCGTCTACAAAATGTACACATCACCTGGCCACCAACTGACGCTTCTTCCTCACAACCTCGGCCAACTCCTTATACCTGACCATGCACTCGTCCTTGGTCTTGCCCGGCACACACCCGGCAATATTCTCCCACCTCTCGCCGCTCCCCTTCGCGAACGCTGCCAGCGCCGACTCGAGCGCCTTCTGCTGCTTCTGATTCCACACCCCGGAACTCACATTCGCGTCCACGACCACTTTGTGCTCCTCCTTGGCCACCCCCCGCGGACTGTGCTCCCTCCAGTTGTCCAATTTCATCTGTCTCTCCAACATCTCTTCGCTCAGCGCCCCCTTTTTCTTCTTTTTCACCTCCACGTGCTCGTTGAGCGTGCCCGTGATGCCCTGCACGCTCGTCGACATGGACACGCCGCTGTCCAAAGTGTTCGATTTGAGTTGTTTGGCCGCGGTGACCACTTCGAGCACCGGCCGGCCGACGAAGTGCGCGATTTTCTCCCAGCGGTTGGCGACGCCGCCCGGGTATTTGTTGATGGCGCGGATGAGGACGACGAGTTGTTCGTCCGTCCATGTTGCGGGGTCGGCGGCGCGCGGTTCGACGCGGGGCTGTTCTGTCCGGGTGTCGGTTATTGGGGGGTGTTCGGTGGGTTCTAGATATTCGCCGGTCATTTCGGGGATTTCGAAGATTTTTTTGCGACGGGGTTTTTTGATGCGTTCTTCGGTTTCGTAGTCGGCGTCGTCCTGTTCGGAGACGTCGTCGTCGAGCCGCACTTGCATCCAAAGATCGCGCCATTTCTGGTAACAGCCGGGAGTCGATTTGATGAAATAAATTAGGTAATCACAGAGTTTGAACGGGAGCAGGTCTTGGTACCTAGATTCATTCAATTTGGTTTTTAGTTTTTAGTTTATTTTTTTTAAATTATGTATGTTTGATTAGTTTACTTTGGTTTGGGGAGTAAATCGATTTCGGCCATTATTGCATCCGTGCTGAAATCCTCGAAATTTTTGAATTTTCGGAGTTTCTTCTCTTTTTTCTTAAATTTTGCACTCAAAATGTCTTCCTGCAGGATAAGCAAACAATAACATTAATATTATATAGTGATAAAAAGCAGAAAAGTGAAAACTTGCGACCAAATTCATCGTTTTACACGTTAAAATAGCGATTCAAACGTAAAAAAAAGCGATTTGCACGTGAATAAAATCAATTTACACGTTTATAAAAGCGGTTCATACGTGATAAAGCGGTTTATATGTGAAAAAGCGATTTATATGTGAAAAAGAGGCTTACCGGTATATATAAAAAAGCAATTTAAACGTCATAAAATCGGTTTTAAACGTTATAAAAGCAGTTTATACGTTATAAAAGCAGTTTATACGTTATAAAAGCAGTTTATACGTTATAAAAGCAGTTTATACGTTATAAAAGCAGTTTATACGTTATAAAAGCAGTTTATACGTTATAAAAGCAGTTTATACGTTATAAAAGCAGTTTATACGTTATAAAAGCAGTTTATACGTTATAAAAGCAGTTTATACGTTATAAAAGCAGTTTATACGTTATAAAAGCAGTTTATACGTTATAAAAGCAGTTTATACGTTATAAAAGCAGTTTATACGTTATAAAAGCAATTTAGAAAACGTTATAAAAGCGATAAATACGTGATAAAAGCGATAAATACGTTATAAAAGCGATAAATACGTGATAAAAGCGATAAATACGTTATAAAAGCGATAAATACGTTATAAAAGCGATAAATACGTTATAAAAGCTATTTACATGTGAAAAATCAATATTAAACGTTATTAAAGCGATATCAAACGTTGGAAAACGATTTACATGTTTAAAAGCGATTTACACATTAAATATAACCGATTTACACATTAAATATAACCGATTTACACAATAAAAATCGATTTACACATTAAAAAAGCGATCTATACACGCAATTCACAGTCGTAAGTCGTCACTTAATGCCATATTATTCGAATTATTCGAATACAAACCAGCTCGTATTTCTTCTCGATGTACACGGACCACGCAAACAAATACTGAGCTCCAGTTGCCAATAAAAATAAGAAAATCGCCAGCTCTAATAAGCTCATCTTTCGGACATGCCGATAATAATAAACCGGCTGCTTCCATGTTGGTAACCCGTTTAACAATATATTATCGTATATCCTCCGCTTTTCCAAGTCCTTCAACACCTCGTAAATTGCGACCAACTAAAATTACCAAAAAAAAAAAAAAAATTTAAAAAAAAAATTAATTTTTTATTAATTAATTCATTTCTGGACCTGTCGGAATTTTTCCTCAGCATTTTTATCCTTATTTTTATCAGGATGGAGCTGGAGAGAGAGTCTTCTGTAGGCTTTGCGTATGTCAATCACAGTTGCTTCCTGTGGGAAGATAAACGAAATTAGTACGTGGCGCAGTTACCAGGGGGAAATGCAAAAATACCTGCTGGAGTCCAAGTATTTCGTAGAAATTGCCATTCACTTCTTCGACGAGATCGAAGAGTTCCAGCTCTCTGGTGTCCCAGCTGAATATTGAATTGACACAGCAAGTTAGGAATAAATAAATAGTAAATATTATTCGCGGCCAACGCATCATCCCGTTCTCGTCCCCGCATTAACGACCGTGTTGGATCTTCAACCACTGGTGGCGATATTTTGAAGCTTTGTTTCATATTTTGTGACGTCATCTCAACATGAGCCATTTAAACTAAAACAACAATGGCCGCGAATATCAAAATTCAAAATGAATGAATTTGTTGAATAAAAACAATTTTATTTTCAATAATATGTTTTGTGTGGTTTTTAAACACACTGATGATGATATTTTTTTCATTCGCACTACACTAAATTTAACAATAAAAAAACACTGGTGCTGAAGACATCCACATCACACGCATTTTTCTAATGTTTTTGGGTTTCACAGGTGAAGTTTGTTTCACTTTCTTCATTTTAATGTTCCATTACACAACTGCAGTTAAGTTGACTTCAATTTCATCACAAATCACGGTCTTCTGTTCATTTGGAATGTTCAAACTTCATTCTGCACTTATTGATGTATGTGGTGGCACTTCTCATCTTCACACAGGACAATATCAGTTTAGAAAATCTATTTTTCTTAGTATAAAAATCTACTACAAACAATATTTAAAATAAATTAATTGGTCTCGTCACTGACAAGTAAAATAAATTATAAATTAATTGGTCTTGTCACTGACAAGACTGGGACAAAGTACTTCCCAGGTACAAGTTTTTTTTTTGCTTCAATTTAAAATGATAAAATTTAACAAAAAAAAAATTTTACATCCAATTTTAATTGATTTCTATTAATAGCTGATGAAATGCTCCAATTTGCCCGTGTTTAAACTGATGATGAAGAAAAATAATACAATGAGGTGACAAGTTATTTCGTTCTTTTTCTTTCAACTCTGCAATTATTCCCACAAGTAAAGTATCAATACTAAAAAAAACCTGATTTAAAAGAAAATAATGTTTTTAACTTATTCCAACAAGAAATAAATAAGCATTGAGGATATAAAGCAGCAAATAAACATTGAACAAACCAAACAAAATCAAATTAAAAAGGCAAAGTGGGTACTAGCGAGATCTAAGGACAAATTTAAAAGTGATCCGGCAAAACTGGACAAAAATGTGCATCTCAGTCTGAGCCAACCTGACTTCATTATACAGTGTAAGCTGTGTGGTCTGTACGAAGTGTTCATCATCATCCCCCCCCAAAATAATTTCCAATGATGCCGCAAAATGTCTTCTCCTCTTCTCAGGGATAGACGAAAACCCGTCGCGTGGATTTCTTAGCTCGTATTTGTAAAATAGATATGCTGACTCCTGAATTATTTTTAGTTTTGTCTACCCCTTTGTCCTGGTTCCCGCCCGATCCACTCGACCATTTCCAGACCACAAAGATTACACTGTAGTCGCCTACGGTTGAGTCTGCCAGGGTCAAGAAAGCGAACGAAAACTCTTGTCAATCGAGTGAACTAAATATATTTTTCAAACATTGGACAGCAGGATTTCTAGAACAAAATTCCCAACTGTGTGGGAAAGGAAAAACACTCAATTGTAATATACAGAGTTAAGAAAAGTGTGGTAAACAATAGCCAATAAGGAGGGATCTTGGTTCAACCATAAGATTTGGTACAATTTCAATTATGCGTTTGACTTATTCAAAGTTTGCATAGATTTATACAAAGAAAACATTAATTAACAAGAAAGAGAGGAATTTTCTAAAATTCAAATATCAAAATGGCGTGTCAAAGTCACCCGGTTCACGGTATGTATTTAGCGGACTTTTAATGTACTGAATTGCAAAAGAATAAGTCATTAGCTCCATTTGCCAACGAGCTAATCTTCATCAGCCACTTACGTACTTGGGATCTGTCCGGGATTATTTTAAATACACTATTGGAGCGTTTCAACAGCTTTTGTTTTGTGGGCTGCACATGTTTTTACTTAAATACATTCATTCTGAGCAAATAAATAAAGAAAAGAAAAATAAGTGACAAAAATAATAAAATAAAATAAAACTTTACATCAATAAAATAAAAAAAATTATAATTTACTTGAGATCATACAATGCAAAATCAATGAAGATTAAATTAAACAAAATCTATTTCATTTACCTAAATGAGATTAAAATTTAATTGAACATTTTGGACTACAAGGAACACATGTCAAGCAATCTAGATTAACACATTGTAAATGAATAAAATTGTTACTGATTTAAAAAGAATAGTAATTAAATTAACATGTTATATTGCCACAATCAACTGGCATTAATGAAATAAACACTTGCTCCTTTATTGGCAATGATAACTTAAGAAAACTAATCTAACAATTCACAATTGTTTCCCACAATTGATGAAACAAGTTCAAATGACAACTAATATTTGGATTATGGATACTATCAGTATACATTGCTCAATTTTAATATGAAGTACACAATGGCCATTAAAAATATCATAATGTCAAATGATTCCAAAATTACTCCGATTCCTGCACAATAAACTGTTCACTCGTGTGTAACACTCTTGTTATTGTGTTCATGTTAATTCCAAACACTGAAATGGAAATAATAATTTTTTTTTTTAGGGATATAAATTCAAATTACTTTAAATTCAAGAAATGCAAATAATTTATAAAAATTCCAAATTTCTAAAGATATTTCAAGCTAATTTTCCTATAAAGTGTTTGAATTTAACACACAACTTGGTTATATTTAAAACATTGGAATCAGAACTTGGATTTAAAAATTAAAAAAAAAATATTAATGGTGGTTCAAGGGCTTATTGTAATGTAACTGATATTAAAGATAGGTCAACCATTCTTCTGAAAATAGAAAAACAATCAATTGTCAAACAAACATAAAATTCTCAGACACCATAGATTTTTGTAAACACTTTTTTTTCTCACAACCTTCAACAATATTTCCATTTCAAACTATCTGAATCAGTTTGGATCCAACATGGCAGACCAGAACACTCAAAACAACTTATCACAAGCGTAAGTAATGTCAAATTTTAAAAAAAACTCCGTCAATACAAACTGCGTTATAACGAATAATGTGTGGGTTGGTTGACCATAGAATACCATGTTAAAATAAATTTGATATAACGAACTTTCGTTATAACGTCCCTTTGATTCGTTATTTTTAGTCCAAATTTTTATGTTTTTATCGCATAAAATGGAATTTTTAGTGCATATTTTATGTGCATAAACTGAATTTTATTCCACATACATATCCGGGGTTTAATGATGTGCACAGCCACGACATTACTTAGACTTTCTTAAATACCGTACCTTTTGATTAAACCGGTATTTGGTGTAAATATTGTCAAATACCGGTATTTTTTATACTTAAAATAAAATAAATATTGTACAATTTTTAAGATTTTCTTGTTGTTCTAACTTCTTTTTCAAGCAATAAAATTTCAGAAACCCATGCAGAGACTGACAATTTTCATCTAATTTTGGTACAAAAATTTCTATCCAAACGCCAACGAAACTGCACACACATGAGCACGACACGATGCAATTTTTATACTCAATGCGGAAAGTTATTAACTGCTCGCATACATCATACACAGCTGCGCTACCAGAAGTTAAACACCCGTATCAATATCGAATAGAAAAAGGTTTTCGGTATTGCAAAAAATACCGAAATATCCCGGTTTTCGGTACCGGTATATAAATATAAATATACCGGTAGATAAACCCACTTAGACTTAAATATGCTTATCGGAACGGTCCGTACGCGTAACAATATACAATTAATATTTAGTAAAATAGATCTATAAAAAATAAATTATCTTTGGTTGAAACTTGAAATTCCATATAAAATAAGTTAAAATAAATAAATAAATAAATAAAATTTGTGTAAAATAAATGTATCAAAAATGTAGAACTATTAAATCACAGCATTGATAAATATCATTGATAAATATCATTAAAAATATCACAATTTGATCCCCCGAGTCGTAAACAACAATATCATCACAGAATAATATCACATAAATAGCTTAACATGCAATGACAAGACTTTTTCTTCATCGCTTTCAAATTTCTACCATGAATGCAAAGTCAAAACAAAACTATCTAACAATGGACCAGCAGTCCACCACTGCCTACATAAAAATTAAAAACCTTACCTGTGGTACCGCTTCGTAAAATTTTCAGCGTCCGCATACTTGTAGAAGGTTACCTTAGCCGACCTCTGATTCTGCTGGTATTGCACGTCCTGAAAATTAAACAAACACTCAAACACGCGCGTTTAAGCATGAACCAAGGATAACATGGACACGTATCCGCACGTTCGGTGCGTTTTGCCACCGAATTTACGCCAATCTGGCCGCGGCTCGTAAGAATTTGGGTATAATTTCAAAAGACCGTACCTGAACCGTACCTACTGTGCACAGTTGGTGTATTTTAACTTGAGTCGTATCAGCAGCCAAATTTTCAATCAGAACTACGCCGTTTCTATTTTCCATCAGGTTTGTCTGCAACGATAATATTTGTATTGCAGGAAAGAAAATAAGACAAATAAAAAATTGAATATCGATTAAGAGCCGCGGCTCTAATTCTAAACTGCCATTTTTGTCAGCAATTACAATTTCGGTTTTTCGTTCGTTACATTTGTTTAATGTAACTAACGAAGTCTGAACGTCACGAACGAAGCGTACGTTCATCGTTTGTGAGGTTAAATACAGAAACAATCCCGTAATTTTGCAAAAATACGGTATTCTTGGTTTCTCAGCCGCGGCTACTGTTCGAGGGCGGCTCTTAATCGGCAAAATAGGGTATTTTCTTTTACTTGAACATTTGGTTGTCCTAAAGCAGTTGGAGTCATTAATCCTTGAGGGTGGGCTGGTCGTGGTTGAAATTGCATGTTTATTCTATTCGGCATTAAAGCCTTCATCTTGACGGGATGACCAGAAAGTTGTTGCGCCATTGCGGTTGGGGCGGCAAAAGTTTGCATTCTGACTGCATTCTAAGTGGGTTAAATGGGTTTTAAAAAATGTCTCTGTTTTGTTATTTGTGTGGTACCGACCTGGGGTCTTGGTTGGGGTGCTGATGCGTAATTGATGAGGTTGGATCCTATTAGCGAAGCAGATGGCGGTGGTGGCCGAGGTGATTTATTTATGGAATTTGGAACTATATTTGCGATTGTTGAGACTGAAATGATTAGAATACGAGATTTCATTGCTTGGTCAACAAATTTCAATATTTTAGAAGATTTTTTGGTGAATTTACCACAAATTTCAACATTTTTGAAGAATTTTGGATGAATTTACCACAAATTTCAACATTTTTGCAGAATTTTAGATAAAATTACTACAAATTTCAATTTTTTTTAAAGAATTTGTGATAAATTTACCTAAAATTTCAAATTTCTCGAAATATTTTGAATGAATTTACCACAAATTTCAACATTTCTGAAGAATTTTGGATGAATTTACCACAAATTTCTACAATTTTGAAAAATTTTGGATGAATTTACCACAAATTTCTACAATTTTGAAGAATTTTGGATGAATTTACCACTAATTTCAACATTTTTGAAGAATTTTGGATGAATTTACCACAAATTTCAACATTTTTAAAGAATATGTGATAAATTCACCAAACAAACTTAAAAACAGTTTGATGACAAATCGCTTACCTCCTATGTTCGCATTGGGAATGCTGCAATCCTCAGTTTTCTGATTGAGTTGCAGAGCTTTCCTCCGTTCTTCAGCCGCTTTACGCCTGTTCTCTTCTTTTTCCTTCAAAATCCTCTCCCTTTTCTGTTTCTGCTCTTCAATTTGCTTCCTAAGAACCTTTGTCTGCTCATCCTGCAAAAAATCCACACATCAAACAAACAAAAACAACAACAAAAAACCAATTCAATTTACTTCTTCGTCTTCTTTCGGCAAAGTCGACTTATTCTGCGATAACTCCGTAATTGCCGGTATCACCGAACTAACCGGCTTAACAGCGGGCAAAAAACCAACCAATGGAACTTCTTTAATATTAGACTGATTTTGCTTAAAAAAAATAACAAATAATAAAAATCAATTAACAATTTAAAAATTTAAATATTCACACAACTCCTTAATACCATAACATGAACCGGCATTGGTTTCTCCATCCTCTGCTGCTTCGCTTGAGCAAACGGCATCGGCATTTGTCTCTTCGCGCGATTCAAGTTCACCTCGTTATTTTGATTCCTAAAATCAAATAAACAAGTAAAACAAAAAAACTACGTTTTTGAAAAAGACTTTTATGCTGTATCCCTGCGAAATTGGAATCCAGAATAAAAATTTGGCAATTGACAGATCGTTTTTTAGCAAATAAAAAAAAACTAAAGTTCAGATCAAAAAATTGTTGGCACCCTTTGAAAGAGCTGCAAATTCTGCACAGGAAACATATTTTAAATATTCTAATCGGTTCATTTTCATATTTTTGGTTTTTTTATGGTCGAATTCAAATTTCCCACTAAATTTGCCATGCGGTCGCTGGCAACAATTTCTTAAATTTCATTTTTAATTATTATTTTCATAATTCCCCGATTTATTTTCACGGTATATTAGAAAAATCTTTCGTCAACTTTTCAGTAACTAACCCAATGTGGCCCTGTTGCTGCAATTGTTCGTGCGACACAGTCTGTATGATGGTCAGCGCATTCGAATACACTTGCGTCTAAAAACAAATTATATTTTTCAAATAAAATACAAGAAAGCTGAGACGAGAACAAGCATACTTTCTGCCGAACGATTTTAGTTTCGGGCACCATTCCCCGGTTAACGAAATTATGCATCGCCGCAGGTTTGTCGTACTGCGGCCACTTTTGATTCGCATTAATCGGCGCGTTTTGGTGTCGCATCGGATGGATGATCGGCGGCGGAAAATTCGGAACGAACGAGCCGGCCGGATTGCCTGCGAATTTGTTTTGGTTCTGGTTGTTATTCAGAGGCATCTGGTTGGTCGCCGCGTACGGAATCTGCTGCACGTTGTGCCCGGAAAAGGGAAGCGGGTTCTCCATCAACCGCGGCACGGGCATGCCCTGCTGGCGCATCAATGACTGCATGTTGGGTTGTTGTTGTTGTTGTTGGTGTTGTTGGTGTTGTTGTTTGAACGGCTGGTAAGGCGGCTGGAACGAAGTTTGTTGCTGCTGGTTTTGAAAACCCATTGAATGTTGGTTTGCCCCGTGTTCCATCCAACAATTCGGGGTCCCGAGGAGAGACTGCGGGTGATTGTTGACCGATCCGATCCCTAATAGAACATCAAAATTAATTAAATCAAATCAAATCAAATTGAATTAAAGTTAATTACAATTTTTGGGGCCGACTACCCTTGCGCCTATTTGAATCCCGTTGGATTTTCAAAAATCCACAAATTTTTTCCAAAAGATTACAGATTTTTCCCAAAAATTAACCGATTTTTTCCCAAAAAATAATCGATTTTTTTTCAAAAATTCACCGATTTTTTTCCAAAAATTTACCGATTTTTTCCCAAAAATCTACCGATTTTTTCCCAAAAATTAACCGATTTTTTCCCAAAATTAACCAATTTTTTCCCAAAAAATAATCGATTTTTTTTCAAAAATTAACCGATTTTTTCCTAAAAATTTACCGATTTTTTCCTAAAAATTTACCGATTTTTTCCCAAAAATTTACCGATATTTTCCCAAAAATTAACCGATTTTTTCCCAAAAAATAATCGATTTTTTTTTCAAAAATTAGCCGATTTTTTCCCAAAAATTAACCGATTTTTTCCCAAAAAATAATCGTTTTTTTTTCAAAAATTAGCCGATATTTTCCCAAAAATTAACCGATTTTTACCCAAAAAATAATCGTTTTTTTTTCAAAAATTAGCCGATTTTTTCTCAAAAAATAATCGTTTTTTTTTCAAAAATTAGCCGATATTTTCCCAAAAATTAACCGATTTTTTCCCAAAAAATAATCGTTTTTTTTTCAAAAATTAGCCGATTTTTTCTCAAAAAATAATCGTTTTTTTTTCAAAAATTAGCCGATTTTTTCCCAAGATTAACCGATTTTTTCCCAAAAATTTAACAATTTTTCCCAAAAAATGAATCACTGATATCTAAACAAAAATTACCAAATTTCTAAAGAAATTTGTGACTTTTATGATCCCCTGCGCTTATTTGAACCTGGCGCTTATTGCCGGTGACCCCCAATGTTTAACCAGGCCCCAGCCCCTCAAACCCTTCAAAAACACCCAAATTCAATACCTCTGGGCATGTAATTCATATTCGGCTGATTTTGCATCGTCGAAGGCTAAAAATATAATTTTTTTAAAAAATTAATCAATTAATTTAAATTTCTTCTTCAACTTACCACAGATTGATTGACCATAGAATTATGTTGCATGAACGGTTGGTTGAAACCACCTTGGTTTTGAAACTGCAAATGATTGTTCGTGTTCATGTTCCCAGGAAGCAACGACGGGTGGTTCACGTTCATTTGTTGGTATCCGGCGTTATTGGAAGGAACGACGGCATTTTGATGTATCAGTTGGGGATTCTGGTGCCCCATGGGTCTCAAGTGCTGGTTTTCGGCTTGCGGGACGTCGATTAGGTTCCTCTGACACGGATTTACGTTCGGGTTGTTCTGGTTGGGGGGATAATTCGAATTGTTTCGTGGGAAAAGGTTGTAGTTCTTTTTCACGGCTTCGGATTCCCAGTGAATATTTCCTGCTGAAATAATTAAAAAGATTTAGAACAAATTAATTATTTTTGATTTTTTAAATTTGCCTCGGTGCTGGTGGTTGTTGGAAAACTTGGGATTCACGTGAATGTTTGTGTGGTTCGGTTGGTTTCTGAATTTCGCTTGAGCCGGCGGAGAAAATCGTCTTTCGTTGCGGTTTTGGTGCAGGTTTGGTCTGTTGTTGCGTTGGTAGTCGTTGGGTCCGAATCGACGCTGGTTCGGCGCGTTTATGTTGTGGTTTGGCTTGGAAAACTTGGGAATTCCGGTTAACGGGACGCTTTCTGTCGAATAAAGTCGATTTTTTTAGGATTTTACGGATTTTTTACGTTTTTGTTTTATTACCCAATGACTCTGGGATATCTTTGACCACTTTGGTCGTTAGCGTCAAATCGTCGGCTTTTCTTTCCGTCAAGAAACGACCTCTGCGCTTTGCTTCGCCGTCGTCGCCTTCGTCGTCGCTCTCGGAGCTCGCTCGCTTCTGAATCTGGATAAATCACGAATAAAAATTTAACAAAAATTACATTAAAAAAATATGTACCGTATTTTGCGGCGTAACGGGAAATCCCGTAAAATTAATTCGGGGATTCCCACGGAAATAAATCGGGGAATTATGAAAATAATAATTAAAAATGAAATTTAAGAATTTTTTGTAATAATATTTTTTTTTTTATAAAAATTGTATCTTTTTTTATATTTTTTTCTAAACATTGACTGATAAATTTGGGGCGCGTCTTATGGTTGGATGCATCTTATTGTCCGCAAAATACAATATATATTTTTAAAATAATTGTTTACAATATTTTCGGCGGTTTTATCAAAATCCACTTCTTCGTCGACTTGAATATCCAAAACATCGTCGTCTTCAGTTCTGTAAAACGGAATAAAACTCGAATTTTACGTCGGAAAAAATAAAAATCCATCAAATATTACACATCGTTGCCAGCGTTAATCGTTTCTTCGTCTAAAAATAGAAAAAAAATAATAAAAATTACTAACTACGTAGTAAAATAATGATTTTTTTTTAATTAATCAATATACCTCCGTCATTTCGCAATTGCTCCATGTTTCCATCCGTTTCCTCAAAATCGCTGTCTGCAAGAAGTGCGGCTTCCTGATCGTCATTTAAATCCTCCGAATCTTCGTCGAAATCCTGAAATTTCGAAGACAAAAACGAATTAAATCGCAACAACCGTGACCCAATTGGCCAAAATACGTTTGGATTTGCAAAAAAAAATAAATGTCTGGATATTTTTACTTACTCTGACGTGTGTGGTTCCCAATAAATTTTCTTCTCTGCAAGGAAATGTAAAGAAATGTTACGGAGATTGACAGATACGAGTGCGCGGATTGAAAATCACAAATCACGAAATATTTGAAATCTGATCGTAATTTGCAATTAATCATTCGGCGAAGTGGTGTTAATAAAATGTTCTTTATCACTGCGGTTTTCTAGGGGGTTTTAGATTTCTTAATTTGTGATAAATCTGCATCGCAAAACGAAGCAAACTTGAAATTGCAAATACTTACTCGTCCATTTTGGATCTTGGGTCAACGCTCCACGGAGTATCGGTCTGTCGCAAGCGATCAGTTTGTTACGTAGTGTAAAGAGTCGTCCGCTTTGTAGCCAGAGTAATGGAAGTCACAGGCCGTTTAATGAAATTAATCACCAAAAACGATGAAAACGTTTAAAATATTAAATATTTCGAAATTATTTAAAAGTGTTTTTAATAAAAGTTTAATTATTCCGGTTAGGCCCGACCTCGAAGCACTATGAATCGGGTTTTCGATAAACCGGGCCGTTCGGCCTCTTTCTACAAAATAGAGTCAAAATGGCATTTTGAACTGATGACAGCATTGTTTAATTTGGAATTAAACGAACTTGACTAACTTGTAAGTGAAGTTTGATGATAATTCCATCTCATTCGTAACTCCGGGAGTTTTCTTGAGAATTTAGATGGTAGCTTTGGCAAATTACTATACCAGCATTTGTTTCTATTGATTTTGTCACAAAAATTCTTTTTACAGTGATGTTTCTATCTAAGAATGGGACAGCTTGATTTTTTATTATTATCACCGTGTCCTGGGAATGGTTTTCGTTGAATTATCCTGGCAATTCGAATTCAATGAAGTGCGCAGATATAATTTTTCCAGCTTGCATGGCTTGTTTTTTGAGAAATCGTGAGTCGTCCAGGTTTTACAGTGACCCACATCTTGTTACCCTGAGATTGACATTTGTAAATCAAATTTAAAGCAAAACCACACACGGCCAATCCAAACAACACATAGGGTTGCAAATTTCAAATTTGTTTTTATTGTTGGCTATTTCGAGTAACAATAGAAAAATAATGTTCAATTTATCCTCTCCATTTTGAGATCACTAGAAGCGTGATTTGGTTTTGAACTGCTGGTCACTGTAGCGTCGCGAAATAATTGACATCCACACACCTTCGTTGCTAGTTAACAAGTGACTTTATTGCCCGCAATGACCTTGCAACCGGCCTTGCCTCTCACGCCCTCTCTCGGCCTATTTAGACAACACTACATCCCTCCTTCACCCCAAGTACAATAATAGATGAGAAAAGGCAAAGAGTATAAATTCGATAACAATAAAGCATATAAATTTGACAACAATAAACGTATAAATTCGACAATAACAGTTCAATAAAAGGTCAATCATTCACAACGTCACGTTCGGTCCTTCCTCTTCTTTTCATTACACATGTCATAATCCCTTTGCCATGATGGCTTTTGTGTCTTCCTATTCGATTTCCGCACTACCACCGGGTCCACCGGCCCAGGCTCTGCCGGGATAGCCGCTGGCTCCTGAACAGCTCGAGCCGCCACCCGCTCACCTCTCTCCTCCTCCAAAACCTCAGGCGCGTGCTCTTGCACCTCCGCATCATCCTCCCCTTCCTCGCTTTCCGTCTGCACTTGGGCCTCTTCCTCTTTTTGGTCCTCGCCCTCCTCGGTTCGTTCCTCCTCGTGCTCTCTCTCGTCCACTAATTCATCCTCCCCCTCCGAACACATCTTTTTAAAGAATGACGAGTTTCGCGTAATGCTCTGTCCTCCCCTGCTGGCCGTCACCTGGGACCCCGTCACGGATGTTATCACGAACGGCTCTGGATCATACGGCGTCGTTAGCTTGTTTATTTTCCTTCTCCTCACCAAAACTGTGTCCCCCACTGACAGTTCATGCGCTCGTGTATGTCTCCTCACATCTGCCAAATCCTTCATGTCAGCCTTCCCCTTCCCATCTCTCTTCCTCATCACCTCATCATTCATTTTGGCGAACACCTGTGGCAGTCTCGTCCTAATTGGCCTGCCATACAGCGCATCGGCCGGAGGCACCCCCGTCGTCGCGTGGGGGGTCGCGCGGTAATTCAAAAGAAATTCATACACCTCTTCATGCCATTTCCGTCCTTCCGTCACTGCCGTTAATATGGCCTTATTCAACGTCTTCATTAAGCGTTCCACTTCCCCGTTTGCTTCTGGCCATAGCGGCGTCACTCGATGATGTCGTACGCCCATTTCGGCCAGGAACTCCGCGAACTCACTCGATGAAAATGGCGGTCCGTTATCGGATTTTACCGTCTCCGGGATTCCCAGTTCCGAAAAACGTTTCCTTAAAAGCGCCACTACGCCTCGCGCACCAGTTGACGACACGCCATCAACAAACGGGAAACGTGAATACTCATCCACGGCGACAAACAAAATCTTTCCGTCGGGAAACGGCCCCAAGAAGTCTACAGCCACCCTTTGCCAGGGTCGTTCAGGTAGGCTTGACATCTCCAATGGGGTCCTCGTCTTCGTTGGAACACTTGCCTGGCACGGCACACAGCCAGCCACTAGCCGCTCGACCTGCGCATCTACACCCGGAAACCAAACCTTTTGTCGTAACAGCATCTTGGTTTTTACGACTCCCTGGTGCCCACGGTGTGCTATCTCCACCACTTTCCTTCTTAATGACTCGGGCACCACAATCCGATCGCCCCGAAGGACGATTCCATCGTCCGAGCTGGTAAATTCTTCCTGCAATAGTCTAAATGGTTTTAAACCCTCACTCTTCCACGTCTTCTCGCGCTCCGCTCCCTCCTGTCTCAGTGCCAATTTCAACAGTCTCAAATTAGGATCCTCCTCCGTACACCTCGCAATTTCTGCTCTCGACATCGATTTTGGTACGCGTGTCCTCACCACGAAATTAATATACCGCTCTATTGTCCTCGACACCGTACCATCCTTTCTTCCAGCTGGCCCCGTATGCCGCGACATATAGTCGCTAGGATTAGAACTGCCTTTTGTGTATTTAACCTCAAATACGTACTGTTGCACGCGAAGACAAAGTCGCTCTATTCTAGCCGAGGGCCGCGCCTTCCTGTTCCCAAATATGCTCACTAAAGGCTTATGGTCTGTGAAAAGTACAAATGAAACACCGTATAAGTACAGATAGAAATGTTCAATAGCCCAAACCGCCGCTAGAGTTTCCCGCTCTATCTGAGAGTATCTGCTCTCGACATCAGTCAGTGTTCTGCTAGCGTACGCCACTACCCGTGGTTCGCTCTCGCCATTCCTGATTTGCGCCAAAATGGCTCCCAGCCCATTCGGCCCCGCGTCCACCGTCACATGCGTCTCCGCCAATGGGTCATGATACGCCAATGTGTTCCTGTTCGCCAATTGTTCCCTGATGCATGTCCATGCCAGCTGATGTTTTTCTTCCCATCGAAACGGGGTATTCGTTCCTCTCGTCAGGTCTCGCAAAGGTCTCAGCGTTTCTGCCATATTTCTCACAAAACGGGCGCAATACACGACCATGCCCAGTAGGCTTTTTACTTCCGCAGCCGATCTCGGGATCTCCATCTTCTCCACAGCTTCCACTTTTCGCGGATCAATTGAAATTCCGGCCGCTGAAAATACATGGCCGAAAAACACCAACTCACCCCGACGCACTTCACATTTTTCCTCGTTTAAAGTCAGTCCTTTCTCTTCCAAGCGTCTCAGGACGGCGTGCAACGCCGCGTCGTGCGCTTCCACGGTCTTGCCTACAATAAAAATATCGTCCACAATATTAATGCAATTCGACAGGCCCTCGATTACTTGACGTATAGTGTCTTGAAATAACTCTGAAGCCGAGTTGATACCGAACAGCAGTCTCTTGAAACGAAACAGACCCACATGGGTCGCAAAAACGGTATATTTCCGCGACCCCTCGTCCAACTCGACTTGGTTGAACCCATGATTCAGGTCCAATTTCGAAAAGTATTTGGCTCCTTCCGCCAACGCCACCACGTCCTCCAAACGAGGCGAGGTGTGCCTCACTCTCTTGATGGCCCTATTCACTTCTCTCGCGTCGACACAGAGTCGAATGGCGTCGGGGTCGGGGTCCTTAGGTTTGTCCACGCAATGGATCGGCGAAACCCACGGCGTCGGCCCCATTCCTTCGTCAATCCGCTCGATGACGTCCATCCGCAGCAGGCGATCCAACTCTTTTTCTACCTTTTTTCGTAGTCGAAACGGAAGCGGGCGGTATCTTTGGGCTACAGGCACCACTTCCTCGTCCACATGTAGATGGATACGATACTCTTTTAATTTTCCCACTCCTTGAAATAATTTGGGATACTGTCGTTTAATCTCTTCTTCCAGCGTTGTCTTCTCGATACTGCTTACCACCTGTACAATTCCCAACTGCTTTGCCGTGTCATAATTTACCAAAGAGTCACCCGGGCGATCCACCACGTATGCTGTAATTAAAAGTTGTTTTCCTTCGTATCGAACCATCACCGCGACCCGCCCCAACAACGGCAGCGGCTCCGATGAGCCATACGTCATTAGTCTTGCCCGACTCTCCTTCAGCACTGGTTTCCTTGTCATTGCATAATAGTCCTCCCTGCCCAAAATATTTACCGCTGTTCCGGAATCGATAACAAACCTCGTGTCTCTACGTTCTTCTCCCACCGACATCTGCACTTCCGGCATCCTCGGTCCGCTTCTGCTCTCCTCCGCGCATAGCCCGATTGTAAATAGCTCTTCATCATCGCTCTCATCGAGGTCCGCACATTCAACGGCGTTTATTCCCCTATTATTGTTGTTGCTGTTTCCCCCTTCACTCCGCTTTGCGCGGCAAAAACGCACAAAATGACCCGTCTTTCCACATCCCCGACAGGCCACTCCCCTTGCCGGACACTCTTGCGGAGTCGGATGCGGCCATGCCCGGCCGCAGTTGAAGCACTTCCTGTCTCCAAAACTTCGAGGCCCCCTCGGTCCGCCATGGATCGCATCAGACGTCGGCTCGCTTTTCCGATATTCCGTAGCACTGCTCGCTCTCTTTCTGCCCTCCTTCGACGCACGAACCCAATTCACATCACTCGCCACTTCCTTGTCACCTCCTTCCATTTTCCTCGCCTGCCACTCGGATGCCTCGTATCCACGGCCCAAGTCCAGCAGCTGTTTCAGAGTTAAGGAATCATCTCGTAATCCTTGGCGCCGTAATCGAGACATATTAGTGCCCAAAATGAGCTGTGATTTAATTTCGCGATCATCGTCATTGAAGTCGCACCCCACCGTCAGTTGCCTCAACCTCATTTGGTATTTATCCAGAGACTCTGTCGCCTCCTGGCGAGATACTCGGAATGTATAAATACAAAATTGCATGTTTTTCTTTGGTACGAAATATGCAGTGAGCGCGTCCTTGACCGCTTTATATGTTCTATCCTCCTCCTCAATCGGCAGTGTCTCATATACAGAAAATACCTCTTCTCCAGCCTGATGCAGTAAAGTCGCCATTTTCCTTTGATCGTCCTTAATTCCTGCGGCCAGTAGAAACATCTCCAATCTGCTCAGCCATCTCTGCCAGCGTTGGCTTTGGGTGGTCACTTCGCCGTGCATATCAAACGGCGGGATACCTGACGCTCGCAGAAAACTCGTCTCGCCCTTCTCATCCGCCATGACACCTCCTCTCTCGTCCTCCACGCCGGTAACAAAACGCGCGTCGACACTCAATCGTCCACTCACAGCAAACAATCCGCTCTCACAAACCAAACCATGCACATAACTCGACAAAACAATCCATTCTCATGAAAAAGCATGCATAAAGTTCGATAAACAGCCTCGTCGCCAATGTAGCGTCGCGAAATAATTGACATCCACACACCTTCGTTGCTAGTTAACAAGTGACTTTATTGCCCGCAATGACCTTGCAACCGGCCTTGCCTCTCACGCCCTCTCTCGGCCTATTTAGACAACACTACAGTCACAAACAACAACGCTTCTTCTTCTTGTGTTGTGTGTGCAATTGTAATGCCATTTCAAGTTCCAAATCTTCAGTCTGCTGTAGATTCCTATGAACAAAAATATAAAAATATTGATTTGATAATGAAATAACTAAATTTGCAATGTCCTTACATTGCCAAACCAAACATGGCTTCCTTCACATTTCTATTGAGCTTGACGCTTGTCTCGAAAAACAAGCATGCATTTTCTTCGGCAACCCTCATCCCGTCACTAGTTTGTACCGCTCGGTTGCTGCTGCTCGTACAAAGGTCCATTTTGTTCCCAACTATCAGAATTTGTGTATGAGCTTGCGTAAAATCCTAAACACCAACATTGAAAAATAAATATGACGGAGTAATAAATTAACACTAGAACGGCTGGAATTTCCATCTCTCTAGAATGGCTAAAACTGGTCATAATGACCCATTGAAAAAATAATAATTTTTAATGACTAAATAATAAATTAATGTGCAATAATGTAATGTAAAATATACATATACATGTGCATTTTATGAATGACTAGATATAGTTTAATCATCTATACCGGGAACCAGATCTATCCAAAATTGCACGCGTCTGAAATCAAAATTTCCGTTTTAATTTTATCAGGTTTTATAAAATCCATCAATTTTCGTTTTACTATTTTCTTCAGGTGTTTCGCGTGTTTCTGAATTTAAAACAAATCAATTTGACGTCCAAACAATGCACGTATCGTTCGTGCTACTTCGACCGGTCATTTTGACCGGTTTCAGTTGTTCTAGGTTAATTCTCTTTTTTTATTCTTCTTTAAGAAAAATGTCACGTTTGCTGATTTATGATGTAATGATTTTGACCGGTCTAGCCGTTCTAGTGTTATGTAATTAATGAATCAATGAATCAATAAGTATCTTACTCGGACACATCCTAACCAACCGCGTATATTTTTAAACGATGTTTCTGACGCTACATCGTACATTATGACAATCCCATCAGCTTTTCTCATGTATTGGTTCGTGATACTCCGGAATCTAAAATGATTTCAATTTAAATATCGCTCGAACGTGTGCTTTTTATTGAAAATATTGCCTTTCCTGTCCCGCAGTGTCCCACAGCTGTAAAACAATTGTCTGTCCATTGCATTCAACTCGGTGAGTATGGAAATCCACACCTAAAACCTCAATGTTTAACACCAAAACCGACTGTTTACATGCTCAATTTCATACCAATTGTAGCGCTGAAAGTACTCTTGAACGTCCCAATACAAATGCGATTGATAAACGTGCTCTTGCCGACCCCCGAGTCGCCGATAAAAACGACTTTAAAAAGCCGTTGCGGTTCTAAGGCCTAAAAATGACGAGAAATTAAGAGAAATCATTCACACCAGAGTGCGTATCGTCACCTTTTTAACAGTAGGTTGTATTATCCCGGCTCCAATGAGTAAGGAATTGGGTTGAGAGTTGGACCCGTCGTCGTTCCATATTTCCATTTCCTCTTCACATATTTGATCTACAGCCGGGTCTTGGTCGTCCGTGGCTGCATCGGTGCGAGGAGATGTTTCCTGAGAATTGGTTTCGGCGTTCAGTCCGTTGGTGTTCGGCGTGGATGAATTCTTTTCATTTCGGACGTCGTTTTGCGTGTTTTGTGCGTTTGGCCACCGATCCGTGGTGGCAATTCTGCGTACATTGAAATGCGTGTGAATTATAGAGTTTTATGTATTTTTTTTTTGTGTTACTTGGATTGAATGTAGTCTGACATCACACTTCCTCTTTTTTTCAGTTTTTTGCTGTTTCGTCTTTTTGCATTCGGTGCTTGCTCTGACGTATCGTCCTGTGTTTGCGGATCTGGCGGCAAAGGGCTGGTTCTTTCATCGTGCTCGTCTCGTAGTTGTTTATTTATCATTCTGTATTTATTAAACAAGACGTTTTTAGTCGCAACTTCGTAATAGCCACCGACCAGAGGCGCATCTGCATAATAATTACATACACATATAAACCTAAAGAACAGGCTGAATAATTTATTTGGAGTGTTCAAAGGCTTGTTTTGACTGTTCAAAGGCTTGTTTTGACTGTTCAAGGGCTTATTTTACTGTTCAAGGACTTGTTTTTACTGTTCAAGGGCTTGTTCTGACTGTTCAACGGCTTATTTTACTGTTCAAGGACTTGTTTTTACTGTTCAAGGGCTTGTTCTGACTGTTCAACGGCTTGTTTTTACTGTTCAACGGCTTGTTTTTACTGTTCAAAGGCTTGTTTTGAATGTTTAAAAGCTTGTTTTGAATGTTTAAAAGCTTGTTTTGACTGTTCCAAGGCTTGTTTTGACTGATCAAAAGCTTATTTTTACTGTTCGAAAGCTTATTTTTGCCGTTCAAAGGCTTGTTTTGACTGTTCAAAGGCTTGTGTTGACTGTTCAGAGGCTTGTTTTGACTGTTCAGAGGCTTGTTTTGACTATTCAAAAGCTTGTTTTAAGTATTTTAACTGTTAAAAAGCTCGTTCGAAGAACTTTAACTGTTCGAAAGCTCGTTCTAAGTATTTTGACTGTTCTAAAGATCGATTTGACTGTTCTGAAGATCGATCTGACTGTTCTGAAGATTGATTTGACTGTTCTGAAGATCGATTTGACTGTTCAAACAACTTGTTTCGATGTCAAACAGCTTGTTTAGAGTATTCTGACTGTTGAAACAGCTTGTTAAAAGTATTTTGACTGTTCAAACAGCTTGTTTAAAGTATTTTGACTGTTCAAACAGCTCGTTTAGAGTACTTCTACTGTTCAAACAGCTTGTTTAGAGTATTTTGACCGTTGAAACAGTTCGTTTTGAGTACTTTGACTGTTCAAACAGCTTGTTTAGAGTATTTTGACTGTTGAAACAGCTTGTTAAAAGTATTTTGATTGTTCAAACAGCTTGTTTAAAGTATTTTGACTGTTCAAACAGCTCGTTTAGAGTATTTCTACTGTTCAAATAGCTTGTATAGAGTATTTTGACTGTTGAAACAGTTCGTTTTGAGTACTTTGACTGTTCAAACAGCTTGTTTAGAGTATTTTGACTGTTCAAAGGCTTGTTTTGAGTATTTCTACTGTTCAAAGACTTGTTTTGAGTATTTCTACTGTTCAAAGGCTTGTTTTGAGTATTTCTACTGTTCAAAGACTTGTTTTGAGTATTTCTACTGTTCAAAGGCTTGTTTTGGGTATTTTCACAGTTCACTCGAGTGTTTCTACTGTGTTGTCAGACATATCTTACCTTAGCAAATCAAGTTGTTTGACAAGTTCTTCTCGTTCCAAAGCAATGCTTTCTGAAACTTTGATTGCAGCTCTAAATGTACAAACACACAGATGCACAATAATTAATAACAAGAAAAACTGAACGAAATGCTTCTTTACTTGGCCCTATGCCTCTTTTCTTCTAGATTTTCTCTTTTAATCGTGTCTAAACTCTTCTGCAATTCAGTTATGGCTGATTTCGACAATGCTAATTGTCTCTCCAAGCATTCTTTTTCCTGTTCACAATATAATAACGAGTAAACAATAAGAAAAGAACGAGTAGACCAATTTCTACCTTCGTTAAACTTTGATGAGATTGTTTCGATTCGGTATCGGATTCGTTGATCGACTTGAGTTTCTTTTCCATTTCGCATTGTTTTCGAACCATTTCTTGCACCAGTTGGTCCTTTTCGTCCACTTTTGCTCGCAATTGCTCCCGGAAGCGTTTCTCTTTGTTGTCTTCCTGAAACGGTGCAAAACAGAGAGCTTAAAACGACGTTTAGACGAGGGTGTGAGACGAACTCACTTCCCGTTTTGCGTTTTCTTTGTCTGATTTCATTTGTAGTTCCATTTCTTCGTAAAGGCGCTTCACCCGCTCTTCGTATGAACTCATTTTCCTGTTTGTATTTTGGATATTTTATTGTTTATTTTATTGTTAATTTTGAATTTTAATGGTTTCGAACGGACGTTTTGAGCATGGTTTGCAGGTTATTCGTCTCCACTTGGCTCCGTTTCATTTCGTTCGTCATTTTGGATAAGAAATCTTCGAATTTAGTCACGACTACTTCGCCCTCTTCCTGCCGCAGGTGATTCCATAGTGCCCGTATAGTTTCCTCACTGAAATTCACAACACCCAAATTCATGTCATGTTTATGTTTATGTCAGCACTTGGAAATTCTTAAAATGAAAATTGTGGAAGATATTTTCACAAGGTTTTAATGGTAAAATGTACATTTTTAAGCAATAAAGTGCATTTTTTTATATTAAAGTATTTTTTTTAAATAAAAAAGAGCATTTTTAGACAAGAAAAGTGCATTTTTAGACAAGAAAGTGCATTTTTAGACAAGAAAAGTGCATTTTCAGACAAGAAAAGTGCATTTTTAGACAAGAAAAGTGCATTTTTAGACAAGAAAAGTGTATTTTTTCACAAAAAAGTGCATTTTTACACAAAAAAGTTCAATTATAGGCAAAGAGATGCATTTTTAGATGTAGAAAGTGAATTTTTAGATGCACATAGTGCATTTCTAGGCAAGAAAAGTGCATTTCTAGTCAAGGAAAGTGCATTTCTAGGCAAGAAAAGTGCATTTCTAGGCAAGAAAAGTGCATTTCTAGGCAAGAAAAGTGCATTTCTAGGCAAGAAAAGTGCATTTCTAGGCAAGAAAAGTGCATTTCTAGGCAAGAAAAGTGCATTTCTAGGCAAGAAAAGTGCATTTCTAGGCAAGAAAAGTGCATTTCTAGGCAAGAAAAGTGCATTTCTAGGCAAGAAAAGTGCATTTCTAGGCAAGAAAAGTGCATTTCTAGGCAAGAAAAGTGCATTTCTAGGCAAGAAAAGTGCATTTCTAGGCAAGAAAAGTGCATTTCTAGGCAAGAAAAGTGCATTTCTAGGCAAGAAAAGTGCATTTCTAGGCAAGAAAAGTGCATTTCTAGGCAAGAAAAGTGCATTTCTAGGCAAGAAAAGTGCATTTCTAGGCAAGAAAAGTGCATTTCTAGGCAAGAAAAGTGCATTTCTAGGCAAGAAAAGTGCATTTCTAGGCAAGAAAAGTGCATTTCTAGGCAAGAAAAGTGCATTTCTAGGCAAGAAAAGTGCATTTCTAGGCAAGAAAAGTGCATTTCTAGGCAAGAAAAGTGCATTTCTAGGCAAGAAAAGTGCATTTCTAGGCAAGAAAAGTGCATTTCTAGGCAAGAAAAGTGCATTTCTAGGCAAGAAAAGTGCATTTCTAGGCAAGAAAAGTGCATTTCTAGGCAAGAAAAGTGCATTTCTAGGCAAGAAAAGTGCATTTCTAGGCAAGAAAAGTGCATTTCTAGGCAAGAAAAGTGCATTTCTAGGCAAGAAAAGTGCATTTCTAGGCAAGAAAAGTGCATTTCTAGGCAAGAAAAGTGCATTTCTAGGCAAGAAAAGTGCATTTCTAGGCAAGAAAAGTGCATTTCTAGGCAAGAAAAGTGCATTTCTAGGCAAGAAAAGTGCATTTCTAGGCAAGAAAAGTGCATTTCTAGGCAAGAAAAGTGCATTTCTAGGCAAGAAAAGTGCATTTCTAGGCAAGAAAAGTGCATTTCTAGGCAAGAAAAGTGCATTTCTAGGCAAGAAAAGTGCATTTCTAGGCAAGAAAAGTGCATTTCTAGGCAAGAAAAGTGCATTTCTAGGCAAGAAAAGTGCATTTCTAGGCAAGAAAAGTGCATTTCTAGGCAAGAAAAGTGCATTTCTAGGCAAGAAAAGTGCATTTCTAGGCAAGAAAAGTGCATTTCTAGGCAAGAAAAGTGCATTTCTAGGCAAGAAAAGTGCATTTCTAGGCAAGAAAAGTGCATTTCTAGGCAAGAAAAGTGCATTTCTAGGCAAGAAAAGTGCATTTCTAGGCAAGAAAAGTGCATTTCTAGGCAAGAAAAGTGCATTTCTAGGCAAGAAAAGTGCATTTCTAGGCAAGAAAAGTGCATTTCTAGGCAAGAAAAGTGCATTTCTAGGCAAGAAAAGTGCATTTCTAGGCAAGAAAAGTGCATTTCTAGGCAAGAAAAGTGCATTTCTAGGCAAGAAAAGTGCATTTCTAGGCAAGAAAAGTGCATTTCTAGGCAAGAAAAGTGCATTTCTAGGCAAGAAAAGTGCATTTCTAGGCAAGAAAAGTGCATTTCTAGGCAAGAAAAGTGCATTTCTAGGCAAGAAAAGTGCATTTCTAGGCAAGAAAAGTGCATTTCTAGGCAAGAAAAGTGCATTTCTAGGCAAGAAAAGTGCATTTCTAGGCAAGAAAAGTGCATTTCTAGGCAAGAAAAGTGCATTTCTAGGCAAGAAAAGTGCATTTCTAGGCAAGAAAAGTGCATTTCTAGGCAAGAAAAGTGCATTTCTAGGCAAGAAAAGTGCATTTCTAGGCAAGAAAAGTGCATTTCTAGGCAAGAAAAGTGCATTTCTAGGCAAGAAAAGTGCATTTCTAGGCAAGAAAAGTGCATTTCTAGGCAAGAAAAGTGCATTTCTAGGCAAGAAAAGTGCATTTCTAGGCAAGAAAAGTGCATTTCTAGGCAAGAAAAGTGCATTTCTAGGCAAGAAAAGTGCATTTCTAGGCAAGAAAAGTGCATTTCTAGGCAAGAAAAGTGCATTTCTAGGCAAGAAAAGTGCATTTCTAGGCAAGAAAAGTGCATTTCTAGGCAAGAAAAGTGCATTTCTAGGCAAGAAAAGTGCATTTCTAGGCAAGAAAAGTGCATTTCTAGGCAAGAAAAGTGCATTTCTAGGCAAGAAAAGTGCATTTCTAGGCAAGAAAAGTGCATTTCTAGGCAAGAAAAGTGCATTTCTAGGCAAGAAAAGTGCATTTCTAGGCAAGAAAAGTGCATTTCTAGGCAAGAAAAGTGCATTTCTAGGCAAGAAAAGTGCATTTCTAGGCAAGAAAAGTGCATTTCTAGGCAAGAAAAGTGCATTTCTAGGCAAGAAAAGTGCATTTCTAGGCAAGAAAAGTGCATTTCTAGGCAAGAAAAGTGCATTTCTAGGCAAGAAAAGTGCATTTCTAGGCAAGAAAAGTGCATTTCTAGGCAAGAAAAGTGCATTTCTAGGCAAGAAAAGTGCATTTCTAGGCAAGAAAAGTGCATTTCTAGGCAAGAAAAGTGCATTTCTAGGCAAGAAAAGTGCATTTCTAGGCAAGAAAAGTGCATTTCTAGGCAAGAAAAGTGCATTTCTAGGCAAGAAAAGTGCATTTCTAGGCAAGAAAAGTGCATTTCTAGGCAAGAAAAGTGCATTTCTAGGCAAGAAAAGTGCATTTCTAGGCAAGAAAAGTGCATTTCTAGGCAAGAAAAGTGCATTTCTAGGCAAGAAAAGTGCATTTCTAGGCAAGAAAAGTGCATTTCTAGGCAAGAAAAGTGCATTTCTAGGCAAGAAAAGTGCATTTCTAGGCAAGAAAAGTGCATTTCTAGGCAAGAAAAGTGCATTTCTAGGCAAGAAAAGTGCATTTCTAGGCAAGAAAAGTGCATTTCTAGGCAAGAAAAGTGCATTTCTAGGCAAGAAAAGTGCATTTCTAGGCAAGAAAAGTGCATTTCTAGGCAAGAAAAGTGCATTTCTAGGCAAGAAAAGTGCATTTCTAGGCAAGAAAAGTGCATTTCTAGGCAAGAAAAGTGCATTTCTAGGCAAGAAAAGTGCATTTCTAGGCAAGAAAAGTGCATTTCTAGGCAAGAAAAGTGCATTTCTAGGCAAGAAAAGTGCATTTCTAGGCAAGAAAAGTGCATTTCTAGGCAAGAAAAGTGCATTTCTAGGCAAGAAAAGTGCATTTCTAGGCAAGAAAAGTGCATTTCTAGGCAAGAAAAGTGCATTTCTAGGCAAGAAAAGTGCATTTCTAGGCAAGAAAAGTGCATTTCTAGGCAAGAAAAGTGCATTTCTAGGCAAGAAAAGTGCATTTCTAGGCAAGAAAAGTGCATTTCTAGGCAAGAAAAGTGCATTTCTAGGCAAGAAAAGTGCATTTCTAGGCAAGAAAAGTGCATTTCTAGGCAAGAAAAGTGCATTTCTAGGCAAGAAAAGTGCATTTCTAGGCAAGAAAAGTGCATTTCTAGGCAAGAAAAGTGCATTTCTAGGCAAGAAAAGTGCATTTCTAGGCAAGAAAAGTGCATTTCTAGGCAAGAAAAGTGCATTTCTAGGCAAGAAAAGTGCATTTCTAGGCAAGAAAAGTGCATTTCTAGGCAAGAAAAGTGCATTTCTAGGCAAGAAAAGTGCATTTCTAGGCAAGAAAAGTGCATTTCTAGGCAAGAAAAGTGCATTTCTAGGCAAGAAAAGTGCATTTCTAGGCAAGAAAAGTGCATTTCTAGGCAAGAAAAGTGCATTTCTAGGCAAGAAAAGTGCATTTCTAGGCAAGAAAAGTGCATTTCTAGGCAAGAAAAGTGCATTTCTAGGCAAGAAAAGTGCATTTCTAGGCAAGAAAAGTGCATTTCTAGGCAAGAAAAGTGCATTTCTAGGCAAGAAAAGTGCATTTCTAGGCAAGAAAAGTGCATTTCTAGGCAAGAAAAGTGCATTTCTAGGCAAGAAAAGTGCATTTCTAGGCAAGAAAAGTGCATTTCTAGGCAAGAAAAGTGCATTTCTAGGCAAGAAAAGTGCATTTCTAGGCAAGAAAAGTGCATTTCTAGGCAAGAAAAGTGCATTTCTAGGCAAGAAAAGTGCATTTCTAGGCAAGAAAAGTGCATTTCTAGGCAAGGTAAAGTTTATTCTTAAACAAAAGAAGTTACTTTACCATGCGAAATAATGAATATTTATTGATGAATAAATCTACCTTCTATAGGGGCAAACCCTGACCCCAAAAAATCTAAAATTTCATAACTCCCACTCGCACTGCCCTCAAGCAGCCCCTGATGCACACACACCTTACACACCCTCTTCAAATCACCAACTAAACAACTTACTCCTTAAACAAATGTTTAGCACCCAAATGATCCAAAAGAACATCAAACTGTCCATCATCGACATCATCGTCGTCATCGTCGTCATCAATACAAATTTCTTCCGAACAAAAATTACCAGCTAAAAAAAAAAAAAAAAAAAAATAACTTAAATCGATGACGTCACACATCAACTTACCAAAACCGGAAATAAATTCTTCCATAGTCAAGCGCCCGTCGCCATCTGCGTCCAGATGGTTAAACGCATCGTCCAATTGGCTCATCGACAGTTGTAATTCACGGCCAATTAGTTGCAAGTCGCATCTCGTCAGAAACCCTTTACTCTCCCTATCGCACAGCTGAAAAAGCTCTTTACCCTTCACAGCCGAGCCCCGTTCCATTATTATTTTTGTTCGAATAATTTATCCCGACGTTTGGCCTTGTTTGCTGCACAATATGTATTCGGGGTGCGCGCGCAACTTGAAAGTACCCCGATATAGCAACGTTCCGTGCGTGGTAGAATACAGCTGTGTGCAACTGTGGATGCGGAAAATAATGTTAAAAATAGTGAATAGAAACGAGGGCTCGATTTGATTGGTTGATAAGGAAAACAAACATTGGAGAACATCCTCTTTTATGAACTCATAATAACGCACGAGTTAATAAATTTTACAAGTGGCGATAAGAGATGGGATTTGTGATCGCAAAAGAGAATTTTATAATTTTGAAACGTCTAGTTTGTTTTAAATGTTTAAAAAATTAAAGATTTATTGTGTTTTATACGTTTTAGTTCGGTTTTTAAAAGATAAAATGAAACTTAATGTTTGGTGATTTTAGCACCAGATGGAGGAGTTCATCGATGATGTAATGTGATCTAAGAACTAAACCTCGGTTAGGGATTTCCCGTCGGTGAGTTGGTGAGTTGGTAATTATATGGGTGTTTTGTTGCGTTTTTTAACGTTAAACTCGCGTTTTTTTCTAATTTTTAGGTAAAACAAGATGGTCCGCAACACCACCGATCCGGACGACGACTACATGAAGCTCAAACAACAATTCTGTGATTTATTTCGTAAATTTCGTACCGAGAGCGCCGTAGTGCAAGAAAGTTTACACATTTTTACTCACATTATTGATTCACCACGTACCTTATCCAGAATTAACAACTTAGAAGACTTATTGGCAGTGCTCGAGCACCGGGATGAGTTATCTCACGACAACGTGACGATCCTTAAAGAATGGGCAGTCGCCATGAAATGGCCCAACGTTCAACCACTCCTCGACCAATATGAAAAACTACAAGGCCTATACTCGAGCGAGCCGCGGTGCGACGTTTGCGACGTTATAATACAACGGAAATTGAATTTGCGAGCAGAAAAAGCGCCCGAAAGACCCGTAGCAAAGGAAATTATTAGTAATAATGGTGGTAAAGTCGATAAAAATGTCAATTTGTTTGTAATAAGTGCTGGATATTAATTATTTTTGTTTTTTGTTCGTTTTAGTCGATCTTGACGATGCTTTTGATGCAATTTCACCGCATTTGGGGCGGGCGTGGAAGGATTTTGCTCGGAAATGCAAATTATCTGAATATGAGATTCAGGATATAGAAAAGGAGCCGCGATTGATCGATTGTGCGTATTGTGTGTTTACATGCTGGAAAGAGAAGGCTGGGAGCGAGGCGACGGTGTTGTCGTTGATTAGTTTGATGGAGAAATGTCGACGGAAGGATTTAGTCGATAAACTCACCAAGTTGTAATGTGAAGGATGATTTTTTTGTGTTTTTTGGATGAATTTATGCTAGGAATACTAATTGTGGTCGTAAATCCTTACGTAATTGTGTGTGTACTAAATCTGTAAAAAAAAATTATTTTAAATAAAATTAACATTTTTATACCTAAAATGGTAAAATTATAAAATTACTCAAAATAAATTTTAAATTTCAGTTTTAAATTTTAAAAATAAAAATGAAACCATTTCGTAACTTCCTGATGATCGCTCCTAAAACTTGCCTGAAAGACCTTCTGTGATTGGTGGGTTGTTTTCTCTCCGCCAATAGCAATCGAGGTTACAAAAATTGTTGGCAACCTGCAGCGGGAAGAACAAGTTGGTTTCTCGTCACGATGGTTCTTCAATTAACTCAAGGAGCTATCGGCGTAAGTTGTAAATTAGACCTATTCACAACAACTTTGTTTTAATTCGTGCTTTTCTTTTGCAGGATTTGATGTCTGGCAGGAATGTGGACAAACCATTGCTGCAATTACTCGTGAATAATTTTTATTTTATAAAATTAACTACATGTTAATTAACTATTATTTTTGTGCAGGGAATTAAGAGATTGACTTCAGATGTTGAACGATACAGGCTGGTGGTGTCTGATGGAACACATTATTCCGGGTGTAATACAAATTGCCAATGTTTAAAATTTCCAACAAATTTAATATAATATTTTATATACATTTATATACATTTATTACTCAGTCTTTATGTTGTCAACTGCATTCAACGATAGAATCACGAATGGCGAGCTCAGACCCTTGACGGTAATTCGCGTGGAGAAGTTTGCGTGCAATCGCATTGGACCAGAGTTCAAGTCACGATTTATTTGTCAATTTAAAATTGTTATTTTCAACTTCCGAACCTCATTTTCAGATGGGTGGCGATTATTTTGGAATTAAAAGTCGTAGCAAACGACCCCAAATTGGAAAAAATTGGATATCCGATTCCGATATCCGATATCCGAACGATTTTTCCCATTTCCTCTTTAAGGCTTCACCAGAATGAGTAATTAAACACAATTAAAAGTTGTTTTTTGAGGTTTATTTAATTTTTTTTTTCCGTTTCAGATGGGCAATTTGTGCGCGTGTGATCAGCAAAACGTCGATCCGAACGTGGAATGTCACGTTAGGCGACCGGTACTTATTTTCGGCGATATTTGTCGATGACAGCGGGGAAATCCGAGCACATTCGATCGATGCGGAGTGCGACAAATTTTTTGACGTGTTGCAAGAAGGAAAGGTTAATAAATTAACAAGTGGACGTTTTATTTGTATTTTAAACGAGGTTTTGCGGTTGATTTCAGATGTTCTACGTGTCAAATGCAGAGCTGAAAAGCAATAACAATAATAATTGCGAAATAATGTTCCACAAGGACACTGTTGTGGAGTGCCGCGAGTGAAATTGTGCTCGAAATAATTATTTTCTGTTTTTTTTTTTTATTTATTCGTTTATTTATTTATGCGTTCTGTTTTGGAGTTCAAAACAATATTTCTAATATTTGTAAAAAGTTGTGAGAAATTGTTATTTTTTGACATTTTTTAACACTAGAACGGCCAGACCGGTCATTTTGACCGGAACAGCTGTTTAAACAGCTGCAGCAATAAACCCAATGGGTTTACGGTGCTGCTAATTTGTGACTTTAGCTGATTTATGATGCTTTATGTCATAAATCATCCAAAGTTGAATTTTTCTTAAGAAATAATAAAAAAAAAGTGAATTGACCTAGAACGGCCGAAACCGGTTAAAATGACCGGTTGAAATCACCTGAACAATACGTGCACCAAACTGCACTAAACGTGCACCAAACGTGCACCAAACGTGCACAATATGTGCATACAACGTTTTGGCTACAAACTGATTCAGTAACACGCGAAACTTGCGAAGAAAATACCAAAACAAAAATTGATGGCTTTTATAAAATCTGATAAAATTAAAAACGGAAATTTAATTTTATCAGGTTTTATAATAACCATCAATTTTTGTTTTGGTATTTTCTTCGCATATTTTGCGTGTTATTGAATCAATTTGATGCCAAAACGTTGTTTACACGTATTGTGCACGTATTGTAAAAGTATTTTGCACATTTGGTGCACGTACTGTTCACGTTATTGCAACCGGTCATTTTAACCGGTTTCGGCCGTTCTAGGTAGGCCGAAATTCCGGCCGTTCTAGTGTTAAAAAATCAGATGTTGACTTGCAAGATTGTAAGAAAAGAAATCAAATGCGCGTTCATTATGGACCATTTGGTTACATTTGTACTCACTAGGGTGGCGCAAGTGTGCTAACAGCAAAAATGATCAGTAGGAACGATCAGCATGGAGGTTAAATCCATTTTTTTTTGTGTTTATCGTATTAACATCGCAATTAAGACAATTGTTGTTTCTCCAACTAAAAAATCACTTTTATTTTGATAAATTTCTGGAATTAAAAATGTTTGACATTTCACAAGCCACAAGCCACAAACGTATTTTTTCCCCGCAATACATTTCCATAACATCTCTTAACTTCCAAAAAATCCTTATAATTTCAGAGATTTTACAAAATCTAACTGCGACGTTTCTAATCGTGTCTTGCAGTCTCGGTAAAAGAATGAACGTTCTCACTATCCTGCTGGAAACAAAGCGACAGCGAAGACAAAATTTCATCCCGATCGGACCCAACCGCGTCACTAATCCCTTCGGATGCAGTGTCGGGAAGCCAACTTATCTGCATTATCGCTATTATCTGCATGTGAATTTTAATTGTATTCGTTTTTCAATTTTTTTCAAGTTTATGAGATTATTGAAGGCAGTTGTTGAGCTGCAGTTGAGCTTTTCCCATCGATTCTCGTCGACAATTTCACGGATATTTCGGTTGTATCCACGTTTATCGATGAATTCATAAGTCGGCTTCCTGACAATGCATCCGAAGGAATCAGTGACGGGATTTGTTGGAAGTTATTACTCGAAGGAATGTTTTGCCGGACGACGAGATGGTCGTGTTCAAAGAGTTTTGATGTTGTCTCACCAAGCCGTAATGGTTTTTTTGTGTTTTTTGGATGATTTTATGCTAGAAATAATAACTGTGGTCGTAAATCCTTACGTGATTGTACATGTACTAAATATGTATTAAAAAAAATATTTTTCATAAAATGAACATTTTTATACATAAAATGGTGAAATTATAAAATTCCTCCAAATAAATTTCAAATTTCAGTCTTAAAATTAAAAAATAAAAACGAAACATTATTTCGTAACTTGCCTTGAAAGACGTTGCGTGATTGGTGGGTTGTTTTCTCTCCGCCAATAGCAATCGAGGTTACAAAAATTGTTGGCAACCTGCAGCGGGAAGAACAAGTTGGGTTCTCGTCAAGGTTTGCACTTAACTCACGATGGTTCTTCAACTAACACAAGGAGCTATCAGCGTAAGTTGTAAATTAGACCGATTCACAACTTTGTTTTATTTCGGACTTTTCTTTTGCAGGATTTGGTGAAAGGCAGGAATGTAGACAAACCATTGCTGCAATTACTCGTGAATAAATTTTATTTTATAAAATTAACTAAATGTTACTTAAATTTAATTTTTGTGCAGAAAATTAAGAGAATTCCAGATGTTGATCGATACAAGCTGATGATGTCTGATGGAAAACATTCTTGCTGGTGTAATACACATCATAGCCAATATTTAAAATCTCCAACAAATTTAATATTACTAATTTTATTTATATTTAATCTTATTACTCAGCATTTATGTTGGCAGCTTCATTAAACGACAGAATCTCAAACGGCGAGCTCAAACCTGGAACGGTAATTCGCGCGGAGGAGTTTGCGTGCATTCGCATCCCACGGAATGGACCAGAGTTCAAGTAACGATTTATTTGTCAATTTAAACTTGTTATTTTCAACTTTCGAATCTCAATTTCAGACCGGTGGTGATTATATTGCAATTCAAAGTCGTAGCCAGCAATCCAAAATTGAAAAGAATTGGAAATCCGAATCAAATAATTGTTTCGCCGAATGTGTCCGCCCGGTGTACACTCACCATTTCTCAAATCGAGAAGATGATTTTTCCCATTTCCACTTTAAGGCGTGACCAGATCGGGCAATTAAACACAATTAAAAGTTGTTTTCCGGGGTTTATTTAATTTTTTTTTCGTTTTAGATGGGTAATTCGTGCGCGCATGATCAGCAAAACGTCGACCCGAACGTGGAATAACAAGACAGGCGACCGCTACTTATTTTCGGCAATATTTGTCGATGACAGCGGGGAAATTCAAGCAAACTCGTTCGATGCGGAGTACGACAAACTTTTTGACGGGTTGCAAGAAGGAGAAGTTAATAAATTAACAAATGGACGTTTTATTCCTATTTAAAACGAAGTTTTGCGGTTGATTTCAGATGTTTTACGTGACAAATGCAGACCTGAATCGCAATAAGAAGCCGCTGGGTTCGAACGTAAATCACGATTGCGAAATAATGTTGCACAAGGACACTGTCGTGGTGAGGTGCAACGTCGACACGTTCGGAGTGACACGAGTGGAGTACCGCGAGTGGATTAATTTTTTTCTGTTTCATCCCTTAACTTATTTTTTCATTTTTTCATGCTTACTGCTGTTTTTGAACAATATTTCTAATATTTGTTAATTTAGGTGTAAGAAATTGTTATTTTTTGGCATTTTTTGTTGACTTGCACGATTGTAAGAAATCAAATGCGCGTTTAATAGGGACCGTTTGGTTACATTTTTACTCCCCAGGGTCGCGCAACTGTGTTTATCGTATAAGATAGCAAATAAGAGTATTGTTGTTTCTCCAACTAAAAAATTCGTTTTGTTTTGATAATTCTCTGGAATTAAAAATGTTTGACATTTCACATTTCCCCCCGCAATAAATTTCCATTATATCTCAATATACAGTAATTCTTGTCTGACCAACATCACTTTTATAACATTTTACATTTCACGTTTGGCCATCACAAATACATTTTTTAATCGCAGTAAATTGCCATTACGTCCGCCATTTCTTCTTGACTGTAACCGCACGACATCAACATCGTCATCAACTTGAGCGGGTCCCTCGCAGAACGGCCTTGGACCAAGTAATTAAACGGAAAACACCTGATGCAATAACTCACTTCGTGCGAATTGACAAAACAAAAATTAAGAAACACCGCCAACATCGACTGGTGACTGCAAACGCTGAAATCCACGCACATTCTATACGCGAGACAACAGCAAAACTCCTTGAACGTCTGGTTGTCCGGCGAATCATTCTTTCGAGCAATAACTTCGAAAAAAACCTTTTAATTTCAGAGATTTTACAAAATCTAACTGCGACCCTTCTAGTCGTGTCTTGCAAACTCGGTAAAAGAATCAATGTTCTCACTATCCTGCTGGAAACACAGCGACAGCTATACCATTTTTGAAGGCAGCTGTTGAGCTGCAGGTGAGCTCTTCCCATTATCGGGGGAAAAGTGTTTCACGGTCTAAAATTCTTGACAGCCGTAATCCAGTCCACAGAATGGCCAAAATATCGATTCTCGTCGACAATTTCACGGATATTTCGGTTGTATCGACGTTTATCGATGAATTCATGAGTTGGCTTTCCGACAATGCATCCGAAGGAACCAGTGACGGGATTTGTTGGAAGTTATTACTCGAAGGAATGTTTTGCCGGACGACGAGATGGTCGTGTTCAACGAGTTTTGATGTTGTCTCACCAAGTCGTAATGTAAACGATGATTTTTTTGTGTTTTTTGGATTATTTTATGCTAGAAATAATAATTGTGGTCGTGGTTGTGTATGTACTAAATATGTATAAAAAACAATTTTTTTTAGTAAAATAAACCTTTTTATACCTAAAATGGTGAAATTATAAAATTCCTCCAAATAAATTTCAAATTTCAGTCTGAAAATTAAAAAATAAAAATGAAACATTATTTCGTAACTTGCTTTGAAAGACCTTCCGTGATTGGTGGGTTGTTTTCTCTCCGCCAATAGCAATCCAGGTTACAAAAATTGTTGGCAACCTGCGGCGGGAAGCACAAGTTGGGTTCTCGTCAATGTTTGCACTTAACTCACGATGGTTCTTCAACTAACGCAAGAAGCTCTCATCGTAAGTTGTAAATTAGACCGATTCACAACAACTTTTGTTTTATTTCGTGCTGTTCTTTTGCAGGATTTGCTGTCAGGCAGGAATGTGTACAAACCATTGCTGCAATTACTCGTGAATAAATTTTATTTCATCAAATTAACCATATGTTAATTAAATATAATTTTTGTGCAGAAAATTAAGAAAATTCCAGATGTTGATCGATACAAGCTGCTGATGTCTGATGGAAAACATTCTTGCTGGTGTAATAAACATCGCCAATATTTAAAATCTTCAACAAATTTAATATAACTAATTTTATTTATATTTAATCTTACTACTCAGCATTTACGTTGGCAGCTTCATTAAACGACAGAATCTCAGATGGCGAGCTCAAACCTCGAACGGTAATTCGCGCGGAGGAGTGTTGTGGTGGCCTGTGGTCACCAGGGTCAGGTGAAAACAGGAGTAACATTCACAGAGTTGATCTGAAGTTAATATTATTTTAGCATTTTTATTATTTTAGAAGACTGAGACAATAAGTTCTTGTCTGGGGCTGGTTGCCAGGGCAACCAGACAAACAGCTGAGGGGTTGGCAGGAAGTGCTTCCTGTCAACCAGGAAGAAAATACAGATTTCTTCAGTCTAATACAAAAACCTTTGCTGAACAACACTGAAAATAATTACTCCTGGATTTCTACTGTCAAAACCGGATTAATTTGTGCCTTCAACCGAGGATTGGACTCATTCTTGTGATACAACACATTGTGTCACGGGAATTTCATCTTGCCGTCAAGACATTGACGGAGGGATTTCATGCAACAGTCGAGCCATTCAAACTACGTCGCGGACGCCATTTGAACCACTCGACGATCGTAACCAAGCCATTCCAACTACGTCGCCGACGCCATTGGAACCACTTGGAAGAATAGAGCGAGCCATTCCAACTACGACAGAGTCGCCATTGGAACTACTCGTGAGGAGAGGGCCATTCGGACTACGATATCATCGCCATCCGAACTACCCGGAGAAGAAGTAAAGTTAATCCGAACTACGGTTCTACCGCCATTTGGGTTAACACGGTGCCGAAGTAACGCTGCTCGAACTACGACTCGGTCGCCATTCGAGCAAGCGTGTAGAAGAAACCGAAATTGATCGGTCAGAGATTGAAGAAACTGCGATTGAGCAGCCACAACGAGAATCATCAGTTGTTGCTGCCGAGAATCGGGAAAACTGTAAGTGAAGAATACGTTATTCGGACGAAGCAGTACGGAAACGTCGCGTCGACGGGACGAACGGAGCCGGAGACGCCATTTTTATTCCTATTTTCCATTTTCATTAATAATTCGTTAATTTCTAGTCATTATGTATAATTTTAATAGTTTAGTCATTGTAAATCGTTTTTATTAGAGAGATAACTTTATTCAAAGAGCCAGAATAAATGAGAGAGTGTGTTTTTAAGACAGAAGTTTGTTTATTGAATCGGTTGATTTGTTCAATTGTAAAATTGGATAAATCAATTGTTGAGTTAGAATAGTTAGAAGCCTTAGTTATTTATTTGAGTTTAAAATATAAGACCCGTCGGGGCATTAAGTAATTTCCACAGCTTATTTTTGATAATTTGAGTGAGGTTTTATTAAGAATAGGCCGGGATTACTACACTTGGGGGCCTGGCCATAGTATTTGAACCTAAACAGCTAGTCATTTAGTTGAGGGACATAACTTTGGGTTCTTGTTTAATAGTTAGGTCTGTTTCTTTCTACCTTGTCTTTTATTAACCATGCCTTGGCCACGAGAGCAACTGCGAGGACAGGGCGGCCCGCGACGTATTAAGACGCGAGGAGGACGTGATGACAGACGAGCGAGATCGTTGTCGCCTTCCGATCATGAAGAAGGCACCACGCGCCAATTTAGCCAAGACTTTTGGCTCAAGTCCGACAGTCCCACGTCGCAGAAATCTACGCCGGTACACAACGCCCCACCTAGTGTGAAGTCAACACCGCGCTCGAAAATTGACATTTCATTGCTACCTCGTGACAAGCTTATAGCCGTCGCTACACGTCAGGGTCGTCTATTACGCGGTTACCAGGCGGCAGCAGCCCAGAAAGCGGCGGACAGCGCACAGTCATCGGGCGAGAATTCACCAATTCGACGTAAATTAAAAGAAGTTAGACAACAGATGCAAGACATTCTGCAAGAAGCTGAAGACAGCCTAGAACGGCAACGCATTCGATATCAACAAGGCGGTCCAATTTCCGACGATGAAGTCGACGCAATCGCCGCAGCATCGGCGGACCGAAGCCGACGGTTAGCAGAAGCCCAGGAAGAGGAATTCCAGTTAGTGAAGCGTCTTCGGTTGGAGGAACTTCAAGCCCAGCAAGCTAAACATGAGTACGAAATTCTCAAACAGACTTTGGATGAGGAACGACGACTCGAGAAAGAGCAAATTGCAGCAGCAGAGGCACACCTCCAATCGGAACGGCAGGCGGAAAAAGAACATCTCGAAGCTACGAGAGTCCGCTTAGAGGCGGAACGCCTGGCGTTGGCATCGAAACTAACCGAAGTGGAAACGAATGCGAACCAAGAAAACGCACATCTTCGCCAGGAAGCGTTACGCGCGCAGGAAGAAGCTCATAGAGCAAAAATGGCGCTAGAAGACGCACAGTATTTGGCGCGAGTGCAATACCCGATTGCGCAGCCTGACGCAGCGAATCGGGACCCGCCAGAAGTAGTATTAGTTTCAGAGTCTGGAACGAACCCTCTGAAAAGGGGGAGAGAAGGTGGGGATGAGCGTGGCGACAGAAAACGATCGTCACCTCCCATGCAGAACAGAAAAGTATTTGACGTAATTGATCAACGCAATCAACAGCGTGGAGCTGCCAATCGATTTGATGAATCAAAAAGTAGTACTCTTGGACCAATGGACATTCCAAAATGGAAAAATTTGCCGAGAACAATAGATAAAGATGGCAAATCACGCCCGACGGAACCATTGCATCCAAGTGAAACGTCCCAAACCGAGTGTGTCACAATTCCTGCGTCAAAACGAGAGGATAGACGTTCAGTTTATTCACCAAGTGAGCCAACTGATTATTATAATAAGTTGACAAAAGTTGCTGATTTCCAAGAACGTTGGATAAATGAAATCGAGAATTGGAAATCTGAAAGATATCAAGACTCCTCAGCCAATAAAGATACTGGCAACAGCGACAGAGCTGAAAGAGAGAGGAGTGAACGTCACACATCTTGGCAAGATCAAGAAGTTCCAACGCATGAATTCTCAAGAGATAATTCACGTTCTGCAAGACAAAACCCACAGTCAGGTAATCCTGCACAGCAAGCTGAATATGAACCAACGGGTCAGAAAAGCCTGGGCGCAGGAAGTGCTAGTTACGAGAATACTAGCCGAGGAAATGACAGTCAAGGACGCGGCCAAAGTCGCCCCGACGGAGAGCGCCAGCAAAGTAACGAAAACCGTTACGAATATCGCCCAGGCGACGGAGAACGTTACGGCGGCCAACAACGTCAACAAGACGAAGATCGCCGCAACGAAGAACAACGTCGCAGAGACGAACAACATCAACGAAACGAAGCTCGCCGTAGAGACGATGAACGTCGACAAGACGAAAATCGTCGAAATGAAGAGCAGCGTCAAAGAGAAGAGTATCGTCGAAATGAAGAGCAGCGCCGACGCGACGAATTTTACCGCGAAGAAGAGCGACGCCGAAGAAATGATGATGCTCGCCAGCAAGGCACTCACCGAGGTGACGACCGTTACCAGAGAGACGATTCTCGTCAAAAAGATGAATATCGCCATGGTAACGACCCGCGTCACGAACAGGAGTATCGTCGCAATGACGAACAACGTCGTAGAGATGAAAACCGTCATGACGATTACTCACGATGGAGTGAAGACTATACTGGTCGACAAGAAAGGAAATACTCGCAGTCTGAACACTTCCGCCACAATGACGCAAGTTACGCGGGTCAAACCGGAAATAGACAGGGCAGACCTGATAATTCTCAATATAGAGAACCGCCACCTGCTGCCAATATGTACGGTCCAACAGACAACACCATTAAATTGCAGGAGTACATTGAACAGCAGATAGATAAGCGCTTGGCAAAGATTCCATCCAGATCACAAGAGATGGAAGAGGTACTGCAAAAGCAAATCCGGAAATATTGCGTAGCAAATTGGACACATGTCTTTGTTAACGCATCCCAAATAAAATGGGACCGCATAACACCCGACACATTTGATGGTAGTTGGTCAGTAGGAACGAAATTCCTAGATGAAGTGATGCAGATAGTGAGATGCCATGAAGCGGACCCCTACGACACGCTTAAGAGAATAATTCCGAAGATGTTGACGGGGGGAGCCGCGAACTGGTTCTATGAACACGCGTTCACACAATGGGATGCGTTTGTTCACGAATTTATGAAAGAGTATGGTGAGTCACATGCGACTTTGGTGGATCACTGGGACAATTTGCAACAGATGCTAGGTGAGGACCTCCGGTCGTACTTACGCAGGACGGAAGAACTGATAACTCACCTTCCAAACAAAGTTTGCAACTTTGCCGCTGATCGTCAATTTCGCAGAGGCCTGACGGAATTTTCGGAGAAGGTGCTGACAATGGTGAACGCACCGATGGCCAGCTCGTTTGACAGGTTAGCGCAGTTTATGCGCGATAACCAAATGTATATCGAAGACAGATATATAAAATATTTGCCACCCGATGAGCAAAGAGCTCGGGATGAATTGCAACGGAAACGATCCGATCAGGCAAGGAGCAATCCTAAAATGATGCAACCACCGCCATATATCTCGGCACAACGTAAAGAGAGTAACTTTAACCGGAATAGAGATACGGGTCAGACACCCTACCCACAGCCAAAAATTCCGATGCGTCCTTCGGCAAAGTTAGTGTCAGAAGTAGACGACAGGGGTGAATTCACGGGCAACCAAATGTTGTCAATGGACCTCACCGACCAACACATTGAGTCGATAGTGGAGGCAGTCGGCACCATGTACGCACGCAACAACCCAACAGTTGCAAAGTACAAACCGCCAATGCAACCAAAGGCGACATCTAAGTCTGAAGCGACAGAAAGTTCGACGAAAGAGTTGAAAACGTGCTCAATTGAATTGACAAAAAAGACTCCGCTTGAGGAGATAGCGCAAGCCGGGCAAGCTTCGACTTCCACTGTAAAATTGGAAGGAAACATAGAAGCGTCAACTCAACCCAGGTTGACTCCGGAGACAGCCCCTTGTCACAATTGCGGCCAATTAGGCCATTGGTCCAGGAGCTGCCCCCAGCCCAAGAAACAAGCGTCAAAGCCAAGCTATCAGCGGCTAATTGACGCCATAACCGAAGCCGTTCAAAAAAACATGTGAGCGCGGGTTCAGAAGATTCACTGAAACCCGCGCCAGCAAATGACTCGGAAATTGCGCGAAAAAGAGAACTGGAAAAACCAACAGCTCCAGAACTTACTACAACAGTCCCAGAACCTACCCCAACTCCAGAACCAACAACGACTTCAGAAACAAAAACTGCTCCTCCGATAAGAAAAGGATCAGTAATTTACGAAATTAGTAAGGGACAGATTATTGGCATGAAATTCCCACCTGTAGAAATGGCAGCCTTAGCTAAAATAGAAGAAATCGTAGGAATCTCAACAGCTGCGAAATCTATGGAAGCGGTCGAAGCTATAGAATCCACGGAGGCTACGGGAGCAGCAAACATTGCGGGAGCAGCAAATGCTGACGAAGTTCCATCAACATCGGAAGCTTGTGACGTAAAACCCCAAGCGCTATCACTTGATGAAATGGAACTAACGCCTCCAGAGGCAATAGGTACCATGCAAGGAAAAGCTGACATGGAATACGACGTTAAGAAGGATTCTGACGGTATGATTTTGTTTCCAACGACTGATTTGTCGGAAGTTCCCAAAACAGAGGAAATTACGCAAATAGATGCGGCATATTTCACGGCAGAAATAGATCAAGCTCTCAAAAATGTGGGACTTGATGATGAGAATGAAGCCACGATTTTTTGGGCAAACGTGAGAAGCACGTACGAGAATGAGCCGTCTGAAGCTGCATGGATGGTTGACACCCCGACGGAACCCGTAGAATGGGACCCATTCCTCAAGGAATTACCAATAATCGAACCCGAAGAAAAACCAAGGATTAGAGTTTTCAGAGCTCTCATTCCGGATCAAGATATGTTAAGTGGAATGACCACAATGGAAATTTCCACGGAAAGTGGAACAATAATGGGTACACTTGATTCCGGCGCAAACCGAAGTTGTATCGCCTTACCTTTGGTCCAAGACATGGAAATGGAAGACCAGATTTCCAGAGTGGGGCCAAACATGGCCATTAATACGGCCGACAAGAAGGTACAACCGATAGGGTCGCTACGATTGACCTTTCGCTGGTCACACGGCATAATGATACATAACTTCCTTGTCTTGCCACATGAAATGAGATTCATGCTAATGGGCAATGACATAATGAAGCGGATGCGGGTCCAACCTAACCCACTAAATGGTAAATGGAATTTTGTGCAAACACTTGAAGTTCCTGCGCCATATATCCATCAAGATGTACTAGACAGACTAGAAAAGAAGTTGGAGGAGCCTGAGTCCTCATGGAACACCTTTGCAAAGCGATCGAGCTTCTGTGCTTTTGAGGCCCGACTAAAAGTGGGTAATGGTGTCCATAATTTGGTCGAGGAGGCCAAGCTCCAACTAACGGAAGCCATGCAACTCGAGCATGTTCTCAAAAAATATGAGCACATCTTAACAAAGACGCCTGGGAGAACGCACGTGTTGCACCACACAATAGATCTCGACACGGATAAGCCGATAAGGGTCCCTTACAAAAGCTGGAACCCTCAAAAAAGAGAAATCCTCTCGAAACTATGCCAGGAAATGCTAGATAAAGGCTACGTGTCCCAAGCAGAAGGAGATTACGGTGCTCGCATTGTGCTAGTCATGAAGCCAGGGTCAGAACCAAGGCTTTGCATAGACTATAGACCAATCAACGAGCATACGTTATATGACCCTCCGCAGATGCCTACGATCGACGAGATCCTACGCGAATTAGGCGAGTTTAAGTGGGTCACGACAATTGACCTCACTAAAGGATATTGGCAGATCGAGCTGCGGCCCGAAGACCGACCAAAAACGGCCTTCTGGAGCCCGCTCGGTCGGCTGATGTTCAATGTAATGCCTTTTGGATTGGTGAACGCTCCAACAACCTTCCAAAGGCTAATCGAGAAAGTTCTTGGTGATGCCCACAGGAGATATGCCTGGGCGTACCTTGACGATATAGTTATCGTCTCGGCCACCTATGAAGAACATCTCCGGCACGTGGAGTCAGTTTTAGATAAACTCGACAAGGCGAACCTCCACATAAATCCAGAAAAGTCTAAATTTTGCCGGAAAGAGTTAAAATTCCTTGGCTATACGCTAGGAATAAATGGACTTAGTGTGGACCCGAAAAAAGTGGCGGCCATCACACAGTTTCCAGCCCCAAAAGACCTGAAAGGCTTACAACGCTTTATGGGTATGGTAAATTTCTTCCATCGCTTATTGAAGGATTTATCTGCTGTTTCTGAGCCGTTACGTCCACTCTTAAAAAAGGGCATAGATTTCGTATGGACTGACGACCATCAAGCGGCTTTTGAAAAAGTGAAAAGGTTATTGGCTGACGCTGTCACATTGAAGTTGCCCAACCTGAATAAGCCGTTCATAGTCCACACCGATGCCAGTTATCAGGGGTTAGGAGCTGCCCTGATGCAGCAACACGAGATTGATGGTCAAACCGTTGAGGTTCCGTGCATGTATATTAGTCGTAGCTTGCAACAAGCCGAGCTAAATTATAGTGCAACGGATTTAGAATGTCTCGCCGTGATCTGGGCCCTGCGCAAGTTTAGGCCGTACTTGGAATGCACCAAGTTTACGGTACAAACAGATCATCAGGCGTTGAAGTGGCTCATGGGACTCGACGAGCCAACGGGACGTTTAGCCCGTTGGCAGATGGAGCTCATGGGATATGACTTCAAAATTCATTACATCAAAGGCCCACTGAACGTATTGGCTGATGCGTTATCCAGAGATCCAGTCCAACTGATCTGTGATGAGGAAGATACCGGGGAAGCTGACGGGTTTATGTCTTATTGCCCGACCAACCACCAGAAATGGACATTCAATAACTGGAACCAACTGCCAGTACCGGAAAGGCGACCAAATGAAGACGATAAGTTTGTGTCATATTGGTGCAATGCATACAATTTAACGACGAATGAGTCGGAAGAGACGCGAGACTGTCAAGGCGAAGAGCCATGGCCATATGAGCCAGTGTCAGAGAATGAAATGATCAAAACATTCATTGGCAAAGTCACGTCTCAGTTGGATTGCAAACCGCCAACGCGCCAGGAGTTCATAGATCACCAGCAGAAGGATAAACATTGTTATGGTTTAAAAAATTACTTAGAAACCGAACAATTTCCGCCATGGGTGACTACGCGACTACAGAGGCGAAATTATAAGAAATTAGCATCGTGTCACCTTATCGAAAACGACCTACTGTTGAAATACAGCCCAACTATTTCAGACGAGTTCTCAGATGACAATCGCGCACTGAAAGTGGTGGTCCCGAAAACATTGCGATTTCGAATACTGTGGCTTAGCCATGGACACCCATTGGCCAGCCACTGCGGCATCAGTCGGACACTATACCGGATGCGACGCATCTACTCATGGGAGGGCATGAAACCAGACGTAACAAGGTTTATCAAGCACTGCACAAGGTGCCAAGCGTGCAAGCCCCGTCCAAAGACCCAAGTAGAAGCCGCCGAAATCGGACCATACGCTCCATTTCAGTGCCTGAGCGTCGATTTGGTTGGACCACTGCCAAGAACGATAGAGGGCAATAATTATATCCTAGTGGTGTTGGATATAGCCACAAGGTGGCCTAAACTATATCCATTAGAAGACCCTACTGCGCAAACGATAGCCGATTGCATCTACGACACCTCGATGGACTGGGGTTTTCCGGTTAAGATAATATCGGACAATGGCCCACAGTTTAAGGCGCGGTTGTATCAGGAATTTTGCAAGAAGTTCAAGATTTTTCCAAAGTTCACCTCTCCATATCATCCGCAGGCCAACCCGGTCGAGAGGTTGAACCGGGATATCAAATATTCAATCGCCCTATACACTGCAATCCACTCCAGATGGGACGAATACCTCCGCGAGATCGCATTTAGTGTACGAACAACCGACACTAGAGGACGGGGATATTCGCCAGCGTACCTTAACACAGGGAGAGAGTTCCGAATCCCATGGGATCCGCGAGTCCTCGATGGCATAATGAAGATTGACCCTCAGAAGCCGCACGAATATGTGCAAAGGCTAGAGAAAGTGATACGGGACACCTATCAACATATGATGGCCCATATTGTTGACTTGCGCGAACGGGTGCGAAATCACAAAGAAGACAAAAAGTTCGCTGATTTCAGAGTGAATGATTTGGTATGGCGAGAGAGCCACGTGTTGTCGCAAGCGGCGAAGGGAATTTCCGCCAAACTTGCAGACAAAAGGATGGGTCCTTACGTTATCACGCAGATCCACCAAGGTGGAGCCGCAAAACTGCGAAGACTGCGGGACAATAAGACATATAAGTCAATTCACATATCTGAACTATCACCATATTTCCCTGAACTCAATCAGGAGGTATGGGTGAAAGGCCAAACTCAAAGTGACCCAAACGCTGAAGTGGTGAACACACTGCTCGATGATGAACCAGCACACGAGTCGGAAGTAGAAAAAATGTCGAAAAATACGACAAAAAAGCAAAACCGATCGACTGTAAAAAAGGGGGGAAATTTGCCAATTTCCCAAGAACAAATATCATCAAAAGATTTACCACAACAGCAAGAAACGTCACATGACGTAGAAAATTCACAAGAAATTCCACGCGACGCCGACGAAATTCAAACACCGTCGACGATGCGAGAAACGCCACAAGACGTCGAAGGCACGTTCGACACGTGGGAAACTCAAGTGCAAGACTTGGAAAATTACGATATCGATTTTCAGCGCAATCTACAAACTTCACCAGAAAATGAAGCAGCAGAATTGCGCGAAGAAAATTCGATTGCTAAAGAAATGGAAGCAACTCCATTATTTTTCCCGGATGAATTTATTTTGGAAACTGAAGAACAAATAAAATCATTTTCCAAAAAGGGGGGAAGAGTGGTGGAGAAGCCGAAAATCAAAAAGAAATATTCAAATGCAGTTGATAGACACCAACAAACATCAAAACAAACTTCGTTCGAGAAGAAAAATACATCAAAATATGTATTACGAGACAGAACGAAGATAAAGACTCCAAAACGGTTCGAATAAATATCACCAGGTGGCGCCACTCGGAAGGCACAAACAAGCGCCCGACGTCACCAACTCACGTGATTGGAGGAGCAAGATTCAACACCAACTTGTGAATCGCAACCAAAAGTCACGATCGATCGAAGTCAAAGAAAAGTTTGGAAAAACAACGAGAAAGCTGGTGAAAACTGTTGGATTTAAAGAAGAAAACGGCAAAAAACATCTCAACTTGTGATCAACGCAAGAAAAGCAGCCGAGATGGCCTCAACACGCCGATCGAGGCGAGAACAAGAAGCAGAGATGGAGGAGGTATTTTTTGTATCAAATATAAGATAAAACCAATTAGATTCCTCTCTTAACGATGTGTGAACGAGATTCCTGGATTGTTGGACTGAGAAAAGTAGTAATAAAGCGGAGAAAAGCTTTGAGAAATACATAAAGTAATTGAACGGAAACAGATCCGAAAAAATTCGAAAACATCGCTAAAAATAAATTAAAACAGCTAAAAAGGCTGTAGCAACATTTATTAAAACAATAAGAAATACTTTTTAGTGATAAAAGAAATAAAAAATTAGTAAAAAGCACGTTTTGCGAAACACGATAATTGAAACCAAGAGCGCCATCTTGGAACCGCTATCGGAAATAAAATAACGAACTCAGTTGAATAAAACAAGGAAAATATTACACATTCGTGAGAGAGAATCTTGATTGGAAACGTTGATAAAAATGATTTCTTTCGCTGACGTGTACCACGATTATTCGCTTGAGAATTCAGAAAATAATGGAGAAATTAGTCACGCCAGACTCGAAAAGTTAACGGATAACCAATACGGAAATTGAGCCGGAAAAATTAGTGCGACTGAGCATAATAAAAAGCCAACTAAGAGCTGTAATGATTATACACTCCATAGATGATTAATTTTAAGCGAAAGAAAAGTAAAAACTAAGTTCACGAAGCGTCTCAATCCAGCGCTGACCGAGAGCGCCATCTTGTAGCAATTAATGGCGCCAAGATGTACGCAATTAAGCAAAAGAGCTAAATAAATCGGGTCACACATGGAAGAAAGAATATCTGTCAACATAAAATTAAAAATTCGACGGAAAATTAATTTTTTTTGGTTTTTATTTATCGAATATTTAGCAAGAGTGGATGTCATCATGGGACGAGCTTCCAACCACAGTTCGAGTACCATCTAACATCTTGCGAGGAAAAATCCCCGAGATAGTCCGACAAATCTTTGAAGCCCACGGCTACAGCGCTTGGAGAACACGCAAGTGGCTCTCCCAAGCTGCGACCCGAAGATGGGGCACATACAAAAAAGTGAAGCATGGATTCAAGGAGTGTTTGTGGGAGCTTGTAAAGGATTTTCTCGAAACCATTGATCCACCCGGGATGTTGTGGAGCCCACTGCTCGCGGAGGATTTCCCGCTCACTTTCGAGGAGGAAAAGGACTATGGCATTTATTTCAAGCCAGGAACAAATAAATTCCTGTTTCTGCAGGAAATACGGGAGAGATTAAAAAAGGACATGATGACGGTTGCGGCTAGATTCATGGAGGAACAACAAAAGTACGAAGAAGTACTTCCACTAACCACGGACATTGCACAGGTGTGGTTACACCTAAACGTTGGTATGGCGTCCGGCCCGACCCGGGGGCTCCCGAGGATTTCGGTTTCTGAACAGGAAGTCCCGGAACCCGGTGTCGACGAGAACAACTAGAGGAAGACCAAGACGGCCTGTACTTGGGGTGTATGGGTCAGTCTTATGAAGACCTCCCCAAAAAGAGGGGAAGTGTGGTGGCCTGTGGTCACCAGGGTCAGGTGAAAACAGGAGTAACATTCACAGAGTTGATCTGAAGTTAATATTATTTTAGCATTTTTATTATTTTAGAAGACTGAGACAATAAGTTCTTGTCTGGGGCTGGTTGCCAGGGCAACCAGACAAACAGCTGAGGGGTTGGCAGGAAGTGCTTCCTGTCAACCAGGAAGAAAATACAGATTTCTTCAGTCTAATACAAAAACCTTTGCTGAACAACACTGAAAATAATTACTCCTGGATTTCTACTGTCAAAACCGGATTAATTTGTGCCTTCAACCGAGGATTGGACTCATTCTTGTGATACAACACATTGTGTCACGGGAATTTCATCTTGCCGTCAAGACATTGACGGAGGGATTTCATGCAACAGTCGAGCCATTCAAACTACGTCGCGGACGCCATTTGAACCACTCGACGATCGTAACCAAGCCATTCCAACTACGTCGCCGACGCCATTGGAACCACTTGGAAGAATAGAGCGAGCCATTCCAACTACGACAGAGTCGCCATTGGAACTACTCGTGAGGAGAGGGCCATTCGGACTACGATATCATCGCCATCCGAACTACCCGGAGAAGAAGTAAAGTTAATCCGAACTACGGTTCTACCGCCATTTGGGTTAACACGGTGCCGAAGTAACGCTGCTCGAACTACGACTCGGTCGCCATTCGAGCAAGCGTGTAGAAGAAACCGAAATTGATCGGTCAGAGATTGAAGAAACTGCGATTGAGCAGCCACAACGAGAATCATCAGTTGTTGCTGCCGAGAATCGGGAAAACTGTAAGTGAAGAATACGTTATTCGGACGAAGCAGTACGGAAACGTCGCGTCGACGGGACGAACGGAGCCGGAGACGCCATTTTTATTCCTATTTTCCATTTTCATTAATAATTCGTTAATTTCTAGTCATTATGTATAATTTTAATAGTTTAGTCATTGTAAATCGTTTTTATTAGAGAGATAACTTTATTCAAAGAGCCAGAATAAATGAGAGAGTGTGTTTTTAAGACAGAAGTTTGTTTATTGAATCGGTTGATTTGTTCAATTGTAAAATTGGATAAATCAATTGTTGAGTTAGAATAGTTAGAAGCCTTAGTTATTTATTTGAGTTTAAAATATAAGACCCGTCGGGGCATTAAGTAATTTCCACAGCTTATTTTTGATAATTTGAGTGAGGTTTTATTAAGAATAGGCCGGGATTACTACAGTGTGTGTGCATTCGCATCCCACGGAATGGACCAGAGTTCAAGTAACGATTTATTTGTCAATTTAAACTTGTTATTTTCAACTTTCGAATCTCAATTTCAGACCGGTGGTGATTATATTGCAATTCAAAGTCGTAGCCAGCGATCCAAAATTGAAAAGAATTGGAAATCCGAATCAAATAATTGTTTCGCCGAATGTGTCCGCCCGGTGTACACTCACCATTTCTCAAATCGAGAAGATGATTTTTCCCATTTCCACTTTAAGGCGTGACCAGATCGGGCAATTAAACACAATTAAAAGTTGTTTTCCGGGGTTTATTTAATTTTTTTTTCGTTTTAGATGGGTAATTCGTGCGCGCATGATCAGCAAAACGTCGACCCGAACGTGGAATAACAAGACAGGCGACCGCTACTTATTTTCGGCAATATTTGTCGATGACAGCGGGGAAATTCAAGCAAACTCGTTCGATGCGGAGTACGACAAACTTTTTGACGGGTTGCAAGAAGGAGAAGTTAATAAATTAACAAATGGACGTTTTATTCCTATTTAAAACGAAGTTTTGCGGTTGATTTCAGATGTTTTACGTGACAAATGCAGACCTGAATCGCAATAAGAAGCCGCTGGGTTCGAACGTAAATCACGATTGCGAAATAATGTTGCACAAGGACACTGTCGTGGTGAGGTGCAACGTCGACACGTTCGGAGTGACACGAGTGGAGTACCGCGAGTGGATTAATTTTTTTCTGTTCCATCCCTTAACTTATTTTTTCATTTTTTTATGCTTAATGCTGTTTTTGAACAATATTTCTAATATTTGTTAATTAAGGTGTAAGAAATTGTTAATTTTTGGCATTTTTTGTTGACTTGCACGATTGTAAGAAATCAAATGCGCGTTTAATGGGGACCGTTTGGTTACATTTTTACTCACCAGGGTGGCGCAACTGTGTTTATCATATAACCTTAGATAGCAAATAAGAGTATTGTTGTTTCTCCAACTAAAAAATTCGTTTTGTTTTGATAATTTTCTGGAATTAAAAATGTTTGACATTGCACATTTTCCCCGCAATAAATTTCCATTATTTGTCTCATTATTTCTCGACTATAACTGCACGGCCTGAACATCGTCGACATCGTCTGGGACAGGAATAAATAATTAAAACCATTTTGTAAAATCAATACAATTATTGTCTGACCAACATCACTTTTATAAAATTTTACATTTCACGTTTGGCCATCACAAATATACATTTTTTAATCGCAATAAATTGCCATTACGTCCGCCATTTCTTCTTGACTGTAACCGCACGACATCAACATCGTCATCAACTTGAGCGGGTCCGGCGCAGAACGGCCTTGCACCAAGTAATTAAACGGAAAACACCTGATACAATAACTCACTTCGTGCGAATTGACGAAACAAAAATTAAGAAACACCGCCAACATCGACTGGTGACTGCAAACGCTAAAATCCACGCACATTCTATAAGCGAGACAACAACAAAACTCCTTAAACACGACCATCTCGTCGTCCGGCGACACATTCCGCCGAGTAATAACTTCCAACAAATCCCTATCGAGCTTCCCGGCTTCGCGAGCGTCAATAATTTCAGAGATTTTACAAAATCTAACGGCGACGCTTCTAATCGTGTCTTGCAGATTCGGACTCCTCTCTGGGAAAAAATCAACGTTATCACTGTCCTGCTGGAAACACAGCGACAGCGAAGACAAACTCTCCTCCAAATCGGACGCAACCGCGTCGCTGATCCCCTCGGATGCACTGTCGGGAAGCCAACTTATGAATTCATCGATAAACGTGGATGAAGCCGAAACATCCGTGAAATGGTCGACGAGAATCGATTTTTTAAGCCTGCTCGTTTCGTTCGCGTTCGGAAAAGCAAAAGCCAAATATCTGTCGAGTCTCGCCCATTTGTTCTTGTCGGTTCCGTCGGAAAGCAACGTGCGAGCGATGTAGTACGCGAAGCACGAACAGTGCGTTTGAAAAGTTGTCATTTCGTCGGCGCTCGTTATGTATTTCTTCGCGATCGACTCCAGAAAATCCCAATGGAACTCCGGCGAAGAAACCTTGTTGATAAGCAGCTCCGCGACGCACTTGGACAGAATCTGTCTCCGCTTTTTGACGCTCGCGTCGTTGAGCAACACGTGGAGGTTGCCGGAGTCGCGCGCCTTGCACAGATTGAGGTAAATAAACGAATATTTGTGCTCGTTGCATTTCGACATCCCGGCGTGAGAGTTTTTCCACAAACGGACCAAACATTCCTCGATTCTGGACAAATCGCCGCGTTTGGACAGAGGATAGTCAACAGTCCTGCACAGCAATTCGTAAAAATCGTCGCCCGATGAAAATAAATCCAAAATGAGCGCCGATGTGGGCGCGAACGATTCCACGTCGAAAAACTGCATGAGTAGAGGCACGAAGGGATTCAAGGCGCAATCCGACGATAAAACGGTCGTTAGTTGTAGGTCGTCCATTTCTGAGATTAGAAAAGCTAAGATGGCGGTCTCGACGGTGCAGAAACAGTCGTCGCAGTCGTTGGTGTTGACGTGTTCGATTAATTCCTCCAGAGCGTTGTGTTTGCGGACGAGCAGCTTGAACATGAGGTTTCGTTCGTTCGGGTTGAAGAGCGACCAGAAGTACTCGACGCCGCATTGGTTTCTGCCGGTCATCGACGAGTCGAACATTTCAACTTTCGTGTGGAAACTCACGCTCGATGGGTCGGTTTTGATGGTCAGTCCTCGCCAGTATTTGAACAGGGAATATTTCAAGTTGGATGCGTCGCGTCGGTCGAAGCGCTTTTTCAAAATGATGGGAAACTCGTTGGAGATGTCTTCGACGACGTCCGCGATGCAACAGACGACGGCGACGTCGAATTTGGACTTGATGGTCCAGTCTTGCAGTTGAGAGAGAACTCGTGCTGTTTCCTTCGCGTCTAGTTGGCCGTGGACTGTCCATTCTGTGGAATGAATTATGGACGTCAGGAATTTTAGGTCGAGGAAGTTGAGAGCGCTGAACACGCGGAATTCGAGGAATTGGAAGAAATCCCATATTTGCTTTCCGATGTGCTTGATTACGGAGTTGAGCATCGGTTTCAACTGGTTGGGAATGAGAAGAGAGCGGGCTCGGTTACAGACTGCTTGTTGCACGACTAACCATTGTACGATTTCCGCGCGATCAATTTGGAGGATCGAGTGGGATTTCCATAGCAAAACCGAAGTTTGAGCTAGCGAAATGTGTTCCAGACTCGGTAAGTCCAGGATTGTCTTCATGTTACGAAGAATTTAGTTGCGTTGGAACTCGGGAACGGGCGAATTATTGCCATGCAAGCCAGGCGAGAGCAGTTTACCTGAGCATTATATTTATTGCTAATGACATCTGTTCTAGCCTCGGCTAGTCCAAAATGGTCCTCATACTTTGTAATTTTAAAATTTTAAGTTGAATCCAGACGTCAGATATGTGTAAAATGTAAGTTAGGGTTAAACTCACGTTCGCGTAAATTGTTGCAACTACAGCCAGGCGGAAGTACTGCACTACTTATCCATATTTCCATGTAACCAATTTAAACTTTAGAGATTTTAGAGATTTTTTGGCTTCAATTGTCAATTAAATCTTTAATTGAATGATTTTGTTAGTCCCGAGTGCCACAAAAAGGACCAATAGTGACCTAGGTGTGACGAATAACGTCCATCGTGCGATTTGTCCTGTCCCGAGACGTTCGGCTCGTCCAAGAGTCGTTTGCATGCCGTATGTTTTGTCTATATAAAGAATTTGTTGGAGATTTGCATTATTCGCACTTGGATCCATACGGTCGACATGCCACGCATGAAACCGGTTTCGAGTCTGGAAGAATTGTGCTTAGACGTGGTAGTCGCTCGATTTGAAGAGATGAAAGATCAACTGGCAAAACAACCTCGAAGAGTTATTCACAACGTATTTGAAAGACTGTGTCTGCCATTGAAAAGTGCGAATACCGCACGTTTACCATCAAACATTTTCGTTAATTCCGGCACCGTGTCACTACACCATTTGGAAAAGTTTGATCTGGCCATAATTCCGCTTTGCGATAAAATAAGTGAGGTTTGCAAAAACCTTGTGCAATTAAAGATGGACGTTGGTTTCATAATTTCTTCCGCAGTCAAACTTCTTCAAAGTTTGCCAAAGCTTCAATATTTATACCTTGGGAGTTCATCATACAGGGTGGTCAGAAAGTCTGGTTCTATGTAAATAATTCCCAAACTGTTCTAGATGTTGATTCAGCAAAATGATTGTAAGGGTAGTATTGTGGGGGAAATCCAATTTGACCTCTGAGGTCATCTTTAAGGTCATCCATATTGTAACTCGAGAACCGTGACAGATAGAGCAAAAAGGTGAATTAGAAAGTTGTAGACCATCATCCAATTAGTCTAGAACCGTTCTTAAAAAAATTATTTCTTACTGAAAAGTTTTGAGAAAAAAGGTCTGAAACATTAGTCTACTCAGCATTGTAACTCAGCTTTGTAGCCTAAAACTATTGAGGCAACCAAGCTAATCCTCAATTAGAACACTTTATTTGGTCATACTTGTAAGTGGAAGAGAGGAAACACAAAAGAAAAGAAATAATTTATTTTGGAAATACATTCCAACATGATTGTTTTATGTTACAAAGCTGAGTAGACTAACATTTCAAACCTTTTTTTCTCAAAACTTTTCGGTAAGAGATAATTTTTTTAAGAACAGTTCTAGACTAATTAGATGGTCCTCTACAACTTTCTAATTCACTTTTTCTCTCTATCTGTCACGGTTCTCGAGTTACAATATGGATGACCTTGAAGATGACCTCTGAGGTCAAGTTGGACGTCATAATTGGATTTCCCCCGTCATACTACCCTTACAATAATTTTGCTGAATCAACATCTAGAACAGTTTGGGAATTATTTACATAGAACCAGACTTTTTGACCACCCTGTATAGTGAGGATGAAGTTGCTGCTGCAATCGGAAAGAATTGTCCGCTGCTGAGACATCTCGAAATTCGTGATAGTGGTTTAACTGACGTCGGGCTCCATTCACTAACCCGTTGTGTCCAACTGGAGTTTTTGATTCTTGGATCAACTCGTGCTACGGCTGAAGGACATTTGTTTCTTCTCAACAACCTGCCTCTTTTAAAAGTGTTTGAACATTACAGATGGAACAAATTATTTATTGAGTTAGCAGAACAGTCGAATAGATACAAAATTTCGCGCACATACTCCATCGAACATGTTCGAGTGCGTCGTAGCTCGGATCTTCCCTTGGTGAAGATCGTTTTTCCCAATTTAAAAAGCTTACAGTTGGTCGGTCACGAAACTCAGCTGGATTTTAATATTATTTTCATGTGGCCGCAACGATTGACTAATCTCCTTCTGATGAGATTTGAACAGGTCAATATTAGACTTATAGATCGCACTTGGCCAATGTTACAAAAATTAGCATTAATTAATTGTTCAATTTCGAATGAAAGTGATGATATTACGAATGCTTCATTGAGAAGCCTGAGTCAACTGTATTTACTATGTAACGAATCACAAATGAGTGAAAAACAAATGAAAACATTATTGGTACAATGTAAAAGTTTGGAAAATGTGTGCATTGGGAACAGGCAAATAATTTCTGACGATTTTTTTTCGCAACTAATTGAATCGAATGCGCTGCAATGTGTAAAGATTTTAGCATTTTCGTATTGCTTCATCCTTTCTTTCGCTTCAATCCACAAATTGCTGAGAGTGCAGAATTCAATGAATACGTTATACATCTGGGGTTGTAATCAGAATGGCAATTCCATTGTCGATTTAATTGAAAGTTATATTAAAAGTGCAAACTTGAATGTACAGTTTAAACAGTTTTGTGTTTCCTCACATAATGTAATGAGTGATTTGATCGTTCCAAAGGAACGATCAAAATAATCTACACGCATACATATGGATTACAAAATTCGAAGTTGTTTCTTTACTCGGTTGCTAACAGCAACCGAGCAGAAACAATGCTTTCATTTATTCCCGGCATTCAATGCATACAAAATCACTGTTGAAACACAACACTTTTTCAAGACATTTTTAGCATTTTAGCATTTACGTATTGTCCTTCTATTACTTCCATTTTGATCATCAAATTGCTGGGAGTGCGCAATTCAATGAATACGTTATACATCTACAGTTGTAGTAACATAGCTATCGGTAGAATTAAAACTTATATTAAAAGCAAAAACTTGGATGTTCAGCTGAAAACGGATGATACCTTTGTAATGACCTTTTTAGCCCTCCCCACCCAAACCCAATTTTTTTATTAAAAAATTCAAACATGAACAAATGGGAACTAATATGTTAAATTGTATTTATTCTAGCAAAAAATATCAGTCTAACTTATTAAGTGCTTACTTTCTAACTCGATTTAAAAATACATTATGACGCGGTTATGTCTGATTTAGATGAGATTTTTTAGGACAGTGAGAACATTGATTTTTCTACCAAAAGGAGTCCGAGTCTGCAAGACACAATTACTAGAAGCGTCGCTGTTAGATTCGATAAAATCTCTGAAAATATTGTTGCTCGCGAAGCCGGAAAGCTGGATAGGAATTTGTTGGAAATTATTACTAGATGGTCGTGTTCAAGGAGTTTTGCTGATGTTTCGCCTACAGAATGTACGTCAATTTTAGCGTTTGCAGGCACCAGTCGATGTTGGCATTGTTTCTTAATTTTTGGTTTGTCAATTCACACGAAGTGAGTTATTGCATCAGGTGTTTTCCGTTTAATTGCAGATGTAATAGAAATTTATTGCGATTAAAAAATATGCCAAACGAACAATGCGTTTTAAAAGTTGTCATTTCGTCGTCGCTCGCAATTGACTCCAGAAAATCCCAATTGAAATCCCTCGAAGAACTCTTCTTAATAAGCAGCTCTGCAACACACTTTGACAGAATCTGTCTCCGCTATTTCATAATCGCATCGTTGAGTAATTCGTGGAGCCTTTTGGAATCGTGCGCCTTGCGTAGATTGGGGTAAATAAGTGAATATTTGTGCTCCTTGCATTTCTTCAACTCGGCAGGAAAGTTTTTCCACAAACGGACCAAACATTCCTCGATTCTGGACAAATCGCCGCGTTTGGACAGAGGATAGTCAACAGTCCTGCGTAACAAGTCGTAGAAATATATTGTATATATTGTGTATATTGTTGAAACTGTAACACAGTCAGCAAGCGATGCAACTCTGTGGTGGTGGATGTGGTAGAGAGTTACAAGTATTTGTTATTATAATTGATGGTAAATTTCGTACAGGAGACACATGTACTGGGTGCTCATGCAAAACAACGCCTGTTGATGGCGAGACATTTATAAGAAATTGTTAATTAAAAGCTTTCTAAGTAAAAAAATAAATACAATTCTTGTTTCTGGAATTATCAACGTTTGACATATCACTTTTATTAAATTTAACATTATGCATTTGGCCACAATAAGCATCTTTTTTAATCGCAATAAATTTCTATTTCATATGCAATTTCTTCTTGACTATAACCGCACGACTTTGACAAAACAGATATTAAAAAACTGATGCCTGCAAACGCTAAAATCCACGCACATTCTATAAGCGAGAGAGACAACAGCAAAACTTGTTGAACACGACCATCTGGTTATCTGGCAAAACATTCCTTCGAGTAATAACTTCTAATCGTGTCTTAGTCAATCGTCCTAGGTAAAGAGAAGACAAAATTTCACCTACACTCTTGAAATTGTTTACCCCGTACAAACTGCTTGTTGCGCGACTAACCATCGATCCATTTCCATGCAGCCAATTTGAAGGATGAAATGCCATGTCCATAGAAAAACTCAAATAGTCTAAAATATCCTTATGGTTTTTTCGAAACTTTTTCATTCTGGTTTTTTATTTCTGTTTCTCCAAAAGTCGAAAATAATCCTACCTTCGTATGTGGAGATGATGGATGTTCTGTCTTATGTCCATTTAGAGATTTTTTGCCTTCAATTATCAAATAAATCTTTATCTGAATGATTTTGTTAATCCCGAAAGCCACTAAACGGAAAAATAGTGATCTAGGTGTGACGAATAACGTCCATCGTGCGTTTTGCCCAAGACTCGTTCAAGTGTCGTTTTGCCTATACAAAGAATTTGTTGCAGATATCCATTAGTCGCACCTGAAGCCACACAGTCGACATGCCACGCACGAAACCGGTTTCGAGTCTGAAAGAATTGTGCTTAGATGTGGTAGTCGCTCGATTTGAAGAGATGAAAGATAAACTTGCAAGTCAACTGGCACGTCAACCTCCAAGATTTATTCACAACGTATTTGAAAGACTGTGTCTGCCGGAAACCGAATACCGACAAAAATATTTACCTTCAAACATTTTCGTTAATTCCGGCACCGTGTCACTACACCATTTGGAAATGTTTGATCTGCGTAATGGAATAGACATAACTCCTCTTTACGATAAAATAAGCGAGGTTTGCGAAAACCTTGTGCAATTAAAGATGAACGGTGGTTGCACGCTTGCGTCTACGGTTAAACTTTTTCAAAGTTTGCCAAAACTTCAATATTTATTCCTTGGGAAATATACGCTCGTACCATCATGTTATACGGACGAAGTTGCCGCTGCAATCGGACAGAATTGTCCGCTGATGACACATCTCGAAATTCTGGATAGCGGTTTTACTGACGTCGGGCTTCGTTCACTAAGCCGTTGTGTCAAACTGGAGTTTTTGATGCTTAGATCAGAGACAACTCCTCGTGCTACAGCTGAAGGGTTTTTGTTCCTTCTCAACCACCTGCCCATGTTAAAAGTGTTTAAACATGCCCTGTGGAACGAATTATTTATTGAGTTAGCAGAACAGTCGAATAGACACAAAATATCGCGCACGTATTCCATCGAACATTTTCGACTGACGCGTAGCTCGGATCTTCCCTTGGTGAGGACCATTTTTCCCAATTTAAAAAGCCTACAGTTCTGCAGTGACGAAACTCATCTGGATTTTAATAGTTTCATGTGGCCGCGACGATTGACGAATCTCCGACTGACTGGATTTGAACAGGTCAATATTAGACTTATAGATCGCGCTTGGCCAATGTTAGAGAAATTAGCATTAATTAATTGTTCAATTTCGAATGAAAGTGATGATATTACGAATGCTCCATTGAGAAGCCTTCGTCAACTATATTTAAGATGTAACGAATTACAAATGACTGATCAACAAATGAAAACATTATTGGTACAATGTAAACGTTTAGAAAATTTGTGCATTGCGGATAGACAAATACTTTCTGACGATTTTCTTTCGCAACTAATTGAATCGAATGCGCTGCAATGTCTAAAGATTTTAGCATTTTTGGTTTGTCCCAACATTACTTTCGCTTCAATCCACAAATTGTTGAGCGTGCGGAATCCAATGAATATGTTATACATTTTTCGTTGTAATAACGTTGACGTCCCAGTTATCGAAACTTATATTAAAAGCAAAAACCTGAATGTGCAGGCAGTGCAACTCGATGTGCAGTTTAAACAGGATATGACCTTTTTTAGGACCTTTTTAATCCACCCCACCCAAACCTCATTGGCTGATTAAAAAAACTCAAACTCGAACAAATGGGAACTATTGTTCAATAATGTATTCAAAATTCTAGCAACAAATTTCAATCTTTTAAGTTAAAGAGAGAATTCTATTTATTTCTTACTTTCTATTTGAAAATGCACCATAACGTCATAAAACGTTACACAGAACAACAGCACTGACTGGTGACATAATAATAATTTAATTTAATCCTCAGACGTCCATTTTTTCACACAGTACATAAAATTAATTAATTTCAATCAGTTGCTGCATAATTCTCTGCAAGGTGTCCAAAATGCCAAAAGTGTAGAAAAACTGTTGTAAACAGCAGTCTAAACAAAATTAATATTAATAAATAATAAATTAAGTGTATCTAATCAATTCCTAACATGTATAGGTACTCGCAAATATAATGAAAAACAAATAATGTAGATATGCAATATCTAATGACCAGATGCATCGCTCGCTCAAATCGCTTAAATCGCTTAAATCCCTCAGTTAAAAATACATTTTTTTTAACCATGGGGACTATTTGAGTAGCAAAAACCTCGGTTTTGCCATGGAAAGCAGTTTGTACCGAGAGGACGATTTCCTCGTCCCCTACATGCTAAAACCAATGCTCAACTCACTAAACAAACACATCGGAAGGCAATTTATCAACTGTTGTGGATGTTGAGTCTTAACCCAGTCCTGCCAGAAATGGCTGTCTTCCTGATATTTGTTGGTTGGCATATCCCACTGCAAAATAAAATGTCCTTACTTGCTAGATTTCACATGTCGATTATTTTTATTGGGAACAAGAATACCTAATTGATGGTAAATTTTGTACAGAAAACACATGTACTGGGTGCTCTTGCAAAACAACGCCTGTTAGTAGCGAGACATTTATAACAAATTGTTAATTAAAAGCTTTCTTACCAAAAAATAAATACAATTCTTGTTTCTGGAGTTATCAATGTTTGGCATATCACTTTTATTAATTCTTACATTTTACATTTGGCGACAATAAGCATCTTTTTTAATCGCAATAAATTTCTATTTCATCTGCAATTTCTTCTTGACTATAACCGCACGACTTTGACAAAACAGAAATTAAAAAACTGATGCCTGCAAACGCTAAAATCCACGCACATTCTACAAGCGAGACAACAGCAAAACTTGTTGAACACGACCATCTGGTTACCTTGCAAAACATTCCTTCGAGTAATAACTTCTAATCGTGTCTTAGTCAATCGTCCTAGGTAAAGCGAAGACAAAATTTCATCTACACTATTGAAATGGTTTACCCAGTACAAACTGCTTGTTGCGCGACTAACCATCGATCCATTTCCGTGCAGCCAATTTGAAGGATGAAATGCCATGTCCATAGCAAAACTCAAATAGTCTAAAATATACCATGGTTTTTTCGAAACTTTTTCATTCTGGTTTTTTATTTCTGTTTCTCCAAAAATCGAAAATAATCATCCCTTCATATGTGGAGATGATGGATATTCTGTCTTATGTCCGTTTAGAGATTTTTTGCCTTCAATTATCAAATAAATCTTTATTTGAATGATGTTGTTAATCCCGAGTGCCACAAAACGAACAATAGTGATCTAGGTGTGACGAATAACGTCCATCGTGCGTTTTGGCCACGTGTCGTGACCATGCCGTATGTTTTGCCTGTATAAAGAATTTGTTGCACCTGGATCCATACAATCGACATGCCACGCACGAAACCGGTTTCGAGTCTGGAAGAATTGTGCTTAGATGTGGTAGTCGCTCGATTTGAAGAGATGAAAGATCAACTGGCACGTCAACCTCGACGATTTATTCACAACGTGTTTGAAAGACTGTGTCTGCTATTGAAAGGTGCGAATACCGTACGTTTACCATCAAACATTTTCGTTAATTCCGGCACCGTGTCACTACACCATTTGGAAAAGTTTGATCTGGCCATAATTCCGCTTTGCGATAAAATAAGCGAGGTTTGTGAAAACCTTGTGCATTTAAACATAGTCGGTGATTGCACAATTGCGTCTACGGTCAAACTTTTTCAAAGTTTGCCGAAACTTCAACGTTTATTCCTTAGAAATACCCGTGTACCGTCAATTCATACTGTCACGCGGTTGAGTTGCGTCGTCTGCCGACCAGCTCAAACCAGCGATAGAATTAAAGAAGTTGTCAAAATCTATCACTAGCCAGCGTACGTGATGGTGACATCACGGGCTGGTCAATCTGGATTAACTCAGGGGGTGACTCTAGTATAAAAGAGCCACTTTGGCTCTTAGAGCTCAGTCCATCCCGGGCTTCTAAACAGTTAGCACCAGCCAGCAAATGGCGTGGTGTGATTGTTTCCCTCCAAATTGAATCAAGGTGTTAATCATATCTTAGAGTATTTATTAGGTTTAAGTTTAGATTTAGTTTACATTTTGTATTTATGATTTAAGTGTTTTGATTTGAAGAATAAAGACACTGTATTGTTTTCAATCTTAAACTCTGGCTCTATTTCATTTACCTCACTCTTAGTAACTGAGCTTAACTCAGTTTAGTAAACAGTTAAAATAAGTAATAAGTTACGTGGTCACTATTGGCCATTTGGCCACGTAACAAAGTGGTGGAGATTGCGGTTTTCTTTTTAGACCCATTAATTGGTTTGATAAAAGTAGTGAAAAGTGAAAATTTACAGTAAAAATCAGCCAGTTTTGTGTAAAAATTGAATAATTAGAGCTAAAACCCCGTAAAAACTCAGTTAAAAATAAGAAATTCTTATAAAATTTAGGAATAGTGCAGATTAATTTGCATATTAGATAGAAATAAGAGTGAATCATAGAGTGACTCAGAGTTTGAAGACAGTATAGTGATTGAATATTTAATTGAGTTGCATTGAATTAAATAATATTTTGGATTTAATTATTAAAGTTGTTTAATATTGTTGAATATTGAATTTTGCAGGAAAATTTATTTTGATAATAATATACTTAATAAAGTTTAATAAATTTAATTTTTTTTTACAGGAAATTGATAAATTAGTGATAATTTATATAGATTCTGTTGTTGACTAATAATAATAATTGTTTATTTTCCAGAATTTGGATAATTGTGAAACATAAAAATGAGAATATTTTTCAGGATAAGGATTGTGAATGTGTGGTGACCCAGTTGGATAAGTGTCCCCCCAGGGCGGAAGCTTGTCCTCTGAGTCACTGTGATTGAAGAGTCGTTCCCCCCCGAGTTGGCTCCACCTCCCCATGGCAGGTGTGTGCCCCGAGGGGGAGGAAGCGGCTGATGGTCAGCCCCCATTGGTTGATCGCCGGCCCTTCACCCCACTGCATAAAAGGCTGTGTTTCCCGCCTAAAGTCAGAACTTACACAAACGACACCAAGAACACAGCAACTACCTCACCGTCAGGCCAACTTCAACTACAAGTTAGGATTGATCGAGGATCGCTGAGTAAAGTGCAAACTGTAACTCTCACGAAGTCACTTGCGAGCTATTCCTGCGAAAGCACGAGAATAGCCCTTGTGAAATCACCCAGAATAATCGCCCAGACGATTATTCGCCGAAGTAAGTGTCCGAGTGCTTTGTAGGGAACCCCAAAGTTCCTAGACGAGGCCTCTGCGACGCTAAACAAACCCTAGACAACAGGCACGGATAGAAGACTCGAAAGAGCATTCCACCGCGTCCGTGAAGACGAATCCGTGACGAATTGACGACAACTCGAGACGCCGCCTTTGTTCCGCCGACCACGCGGAATCGACGACGCCATCTTGAGAAATCCTTTGTTCGACGCTGACCACGTCGACTCTAGAATTATTACTGAGTGTATTTTAAAGGCATAAAGCCTGGTGAATAAATTACCTGTTTATTTACATACATTTGGTATTCATTTGGGTATTTACATAATTGATCACAGGTAAAGTATTACACGTTAGCGCTATTTAAACCTATACCAAGTAGGACGCGACACGTGGGGGTCTGTCCGGGATTTAGAAATAAATCTCAAATCTGAACTTGTGATCTCTCAATAAGATAACCCAAATCGTAGAATTACCGAAAGAAAATGTCAGACAAAGACGAGCAATCCACGTCTGAAACCGAGCAGAGAATGCCCGAGAAGGGAAAAAGGACCTCCGACTACCACCTGAGATCGGATGGTCCCGTCCCTGAAATGTCCGCAAAGGCGAAAGCCCGAGCGAATAAAAGGAGAGCGAAGGCGCAGAAAGAGGAGCAAGCTGCATCGCTCGCGGCCCTAGACGGGCCAGAGCGAGAGCGGGTTCCCTTGAATATGCAACCCTTCGAGGATACCGATCCGGAAGCCATAGAAAATCGAGAAGAAATTCGCGACGTATCGCCAGGACGAGTATCGATATTGATGACCGAGGAGACGAATGAAGCTCCGAAAATAACGGTCACGGTCGGCACGAACCCATCGCCACCCACGGCTCAGACGTCCGTGGAGCAAACCCCACGAAAAAACGACGGCGGGACCCCGATAACCCCCCGAGTTACGGCGAGTCCTGCGGTTGTTTCCTTCGAGGTATCTCACCTAATTCGGTTGACACGGCAAGCTGCCCAACTGAAAGCGATGATAGACATTCCAGTAGGAACGTCAGTCTGGGAATCGATTACTCTACTCACTGACGCTATCTGCGCGGCACAAGCCCCGACGCCGGTCGCAAGACCAGCAGCGGAGACGCCCATGCCCCAGGTAACGCCCAGTGACACCGGAGGTTTCGCGCCAGACCCCAACCGGGCACTTCACCAATCCAGAGAGAAGGCCCGCGAAGAAGCCAGACAAGAAGCGACTAATCGCCAACGAAGACTGAGCGCAGAGCGGCGAGAACTCTGGAAGGAAGAGGAAGAAAGGGAGCAACGCGAAAGAAGAACCACCGAGAGAACAGAAAAACTGGTCCAAAAAATGAGGGAGGAACGAGAAGCTAAAATTCGAAAAGAATGGAACGCCACGGTGGAAGGGCGACATCGAGAAGCTCAAGAGTACGAGGACCAATTTCAAGCGCTCGTAGCTCAAAGAAAAGCAGAAAAGCTACAAATGTTGCGAGAAGAAGCCATTTTACAACACCAAAAATGGGAAGAACAACATCGCGAGAGGTTGAGAGAAGAGGAAGCCAGAAAAGAAAAGGAACAGTTCCTGAAAGAGAAAGAGGAATGGGACCGAGTCAGATGGACCGAAGAGTACAAAGCAAAGAAACAAGCCATAATAGATGAGCAAAAAAGATGGGAAGCCGAAAACTGGGAGAAAGAAACAGAAAAGTTCCAAAAAGAGTACGAACAAGGTGTCTCGGGCAGGAAGAAAAGGGAAGAAAACCCGAAACGGAAGTCAGAACCCCCAAGCGGCTCTGATACCGACACAGGAGAAGATGCAGCAAAGCCGGCAAAAACGGCAAAAAGGGGGAAATCTCAAAAGAGAGACGGATCGGTCCCAAAAACAAAGGACCGTCACCCCTCAAAAAGATCCGAGACGGGAGCAGCCATCGACGCGTTACTCGAAAAGAAAAACGCAAATAAAAATCGGGAACGCCCCGAGAGCGAGGAAAACAGATGGCATTCTTTTTGCGAGAACAACGACGGAGGGGAGCCGCCGCCATCCGAAGGCTCGAAACAGAAGAAGGCTGGCGGAGAGACCCCACCGAGAGGGCCGAGGTTTCACCCCCAAGGAGATCCCTCCGAGCCCTCCGATTCGTCGGACGACGACCATCCGAGTCGACCGTCTACAGGAAGGAGTCAAGAAGGCAGCGATGGGCACCGGTCGAACCGGCCGAATGCTTCAGACCGCTCTTCCCGGAGCTCCAACCCTCGTTCAGAGGAAGGGAACTTTCAGGACTCATCTGGCCGACATTACACGATGTCTGAGCTAGGCCGAGCCCTGCTGAACTCTTTCAGAAGAGAAGGAATCGATCTAGGCCATCCAGGCGACGAACATAATCGCGCTGGAGAGAGGGTTAAGCGCAAATATGGCGTACGAAACGAACCAAGCAGTGAAGCCACGGGTAACATCCGCTGGCAACACTATATTCAAACGCGATTTGACGGTTCGTGGAAGGCCGGAGACCGCTTCCTGGACGAAGTAATGCGTATCAAGAAAGCGACAAAAGCCACCGTCGCCGACATGCTAACCCACGGGCTAGTGGAGCTAACTACGGGGTCAGCTCGAGAATGGTACCAGGGACTGAAAAACCCAACCTGGGACGATTTTCTCGTCCGTTTCGATCTCCGATACGGCGAGACTCCAGACGAGATCAGTAACAAATTACGGGGTCTACGACAAGCCCCAGGAGAAACATTAGCCGACTACGACGCCCGAGCGAAACTCCTGTTTGCAAGAGCGCCGTACGAAATAAACCCCGCTGGTTTTACGATGATCTTTTACGGAGGATTATCGGCCCACTCGCAAAGAATTCTGCTAGACATGCGTGCACCCCGCACTGGCGATTACCAAGATGTCAGTAACTATCTTCTAACAAACACGTTAGAAATAGAACAGCGGTATTACGCCACTCTGCCCCCGGAAGAAGCTGACGCGCACGAGAAGCGGTTGCAGACGAGCGCCGAACGCCACAAGACCTCAGAAAAATTAATGAGGCCAAGTGAATATTTGAGCGGCATAATGAGTCTCACCGAAGCATCCTTCGGACGAATGCTGACGCCTAAAGCAGGCAGTATTCTTCCAGCCAACCCGATAGCTGCCCCAAAGAAAGCACCGGCAGCGACGGCGATGCAGGTGACCTCGACGGACTCCACCCAGATGGAGAAAGTCGAAGAGACAACACCTCTCGCCACGGCTAAAGAAGAGGAGCCAGCATCGAGCGACGAGGAAGCCCTAAATGAGCACCTCGAAAACTTATCGACGGGATGCGACGATCAAGGTCCCTATTTGCACCATGCACACCGGGCCTTGGCAATCACACAATTCAGAGCACACGTGCAAGCAACAAAAGCGAGAGGAGCATTGGGAGGAAAAAGACGATTCCCGACGCCCTTCGTCCCGAAAAAACCGGGATTCACTCCCACAGGGGATAAAAGTAACATCAAATGTTACAGCTGTGGAGAATACGGCCACTACTCAGATAAATGTGAGAAAACCGTCAAAGAAAAGGACATCATGCAAACCATGATGAAAATGATGATGGAGTTAAGAACTGATCTGGCAAAAAACTTCCAAGCGCAGGCGTCGCCGAAATAAATTCAGCTTCGTCTGCGCCAGCCGCGGAAATTAAAAAGAAGAAATATCACACTGGACCCGCAGGTCATGCCTTGGCAGAGGCACAGATCAAAGACCGCATACAGATCGTTCCGAAGAAGGAGGAAAAAGTGACGTTAACGAGTATGCAAGTGAGAACGAAACCGGAGGTCGACATGGATTGGACGGACCTTCCGTTCAATCTGGAGGTTGAGCCCCAGACATTACGCGTATTTCACTGCAATGTCACGAAAGCACATTGCGAAACTCTGTGTATGCTGCCAGTGGAGATAGAAAACCAAAAATTGTTCGGTCTACTGGATTCAGGAGCGGATCGTTCATTCATATCCGAAGATATAGTAAAAGACTTGGATATTGGAAAGAAGGTGGCACAAGTGAACGCGAACGTAGAATTGCTCACCGCCAACGGCTACGTCAAGCCGAAGGGCGTAGTTCGCATCATGATCGACTGGACGGGGGGGAACCTGTCCCACCCCTTCATAGTCTTGCCATCCCACGACAAAGTATTCCTCCTAGGGATGGACATCATGGCGAAACTGAAAATTCAGCCAAACCCGATAACCCGTTCATGGAACTGGATAAGTCCCGAGGGAGAACGGTCAGTCCCCGTAGTTCCCCAAAAATTACTGGACGAAGCCAAGGACAAAGAGGAATACGGAAGAGGATTGCGAAAATTCGTCCAAGATTACGATTTCGCAGCCTTCACTCTGGAATTACAGAGGAGTAACGTCGTGGACACCCTGGTCGGGGAGGCAGCACTGCGTGTTAACGAGGCATCGCTACTAAGGCGAGTGCTTCGAAAGCATGAAAGAATTCTGACCAAGACACCTGGTCGAACGACGGAAGCAACACACGAAATAGTCTTAACCACAGACAAGCCGATTCGAGTGCCTTACAAGGGGATGAACCCCCAGAAAAGAGACATCGTGACGCAAATGTGCCAAGACATGCTCGACAAGGGCATAGTAACGCAAGCCCTGGGCGAATACGCCATGCGGATCGTCCTGGTGATGCGTCCAGGCTCGGAACCTCGACTATGCATTGATTATCGCCCCCTGAACGCGATAACGGTTATAGACCCGATTCAGATGCCGTCTATAGACTCGATCCTCCGGGAACTGAGCCCGTTCAAGTGGGTAACCACCATGGACCTGTCAAAGGGGTATTGGCAAGTGGAGCTAAAACCCGAAGACAAACTGAAAACGGCTTTCTACTCCCCGATAGGAAGACTAATGTTCAACGTGATGCCGTTCGGGCTTGTAAACGCCCCGAGCACGTTCCAGAAACTGATCGAAAGCGTGTTGGGAGATATGCTGCACGACTTCGTGTGGGCGTATCTCGACGACATCATAATAACGTCGGACACATTCGAAGAACATATAGACCACATCGATAGAGTGGTCTCTCGCCTAGCCAAGGCAGGACTCCACATCCATCCAGGGAAGAGCAAGTTTTGCAGGAAAGAGCTTGCCTTCCTAGGATATCGAATAGGAGTCGAGGGAATCGCGATTGACCCCGAAAAAGTCAAAGCAATAAACGGATTCCCCGCCCCCGAAGATATAAAAGGTGTCCAGAGATTCATGGGCATGGTCAATTTCTTCGGCCGACTACTCTCTGGTCTGGCTGAAGTGGCCGCGCCTATAACGGATCTCTTACGAACGGATAAAGAGTTTGAGTGGACGGTCCAGTGCGAGGCCGCATTTAGCACTATCAAGCAAATGCTGGCTGACGTCGAAAAGATGCCATTGCCGGACCTAAACCGACCGTTCGTGTTGCACACCGACGCGAGTAAAATCGGACTGGGTGCAGCCCTTCTGCAGACCCACGTGTACAACGGAATCTCGCAAGAAGTACCCTGTATGTTTATAAGCAGAAAAATACAGGGCGCGGAGAAAAATTATACGGCAACGGAACTAGAATGCCTAGCCGTAATTTGGGCAGTTCGGAAATTTCGCGACTATCTGGAGTACACGAACTTCGAGGTTCAGACAGATCACCAGGCACTAAGCTGGTTGATGAAGCTCAAGGAACCCTCCGGCCGACTCGCACGATGGCAACTGGAGTTAATGGCGTGCGATATAACAATTACGTACCGCCCCGGGAAGTACAATCATGTGGCCGACGCCCTCTCGAGAGCCCCAGCCTCTGACCCCCAGGGACCAGACGACGACGGCGAGGACGACACCCACCTCTTGTACTGCCCGACTCCACGGAGAATATGGCGTTTGCGAAAGGCGAACGAGCTACCAGTGATGGAGCCTGAAGATAGAACGTTTTGTGGTTTTTGGACTCGAACATACCAGCCAGCTGGGACAAACAATTCAACATCCGAAATTCAATCTCCGCCCCCCGGAGAAACCCACAAAACACTACTACGCGCCTTCACAGCAAAAATTGAAGAAAAAACACAATACGCTCCACCCACGAGACGTGAGTTCGTCGAACACCAGGCAGCAGACACAAAATGTCAAATTATAACGCAATATTTGCTGAACGGCGAATTTCCGGAAGGGATGACAAACCCACACCGCCGGAAACAGTTCGTCAAAGAAGCAACAAGCTACCTCATAGATGATGAACTCCTGGTAAAATACCACCCGACGTTTCAAGATGACCTCAGCGGAGCGGGAAACTCGGTTAAAGTGGTCGTGCCGGCATCGCTGCACACCCGACTGTTGTGGCTGATGCACGGACACCCGCTCGCCAGCCATTCTGGCGTGGCGAGGACCCTTTATCGAGTAAAACAACTTTTCTTCTGGCCGGGCGCGCGGCAAAAGATAACGAAATTTATCCGACACTGCCCCCGGTGCCAAGCGTGCAGACCGCGAGATAAAGTGGCCAGAAACGCCATGTCTCTCGGACCCTACGCACCGTTTGACTGCTTAAGCATAGACTTGATGGGCCCCAAGCCCACAACGGGAAACAAGAACATGTATATTCTCGTAATTATGGACGTGGCCACCCGATGGCCGGAGCTGTACGCCCTCGCGAAGCCCTCGGCTGAAAACATAGTCGAGTGCCTTTACGACGTGGCAATGCGATTTGGGTTTCCCAGAAAACTCATTTCGGATAACGGCCCCCAATTCCGATCGAGAATATATAAGGACTTCTGTAGAAAATTTAAAATGGATGCATCAAACACCTCCACGTATAATCCTCAGACAAACCCAGTCGAGAGATTAAATAAAGACATAAAATATGCGCTGACAGTATTCACCGATATTCACAATCGATGGGACGAATACCTGCGAGAAATCGCTTTCAGCATTCGCTCAACCGTGTCAAGAACACGCGAATTCTCACCGGCGTACCTCAACTTCGCCCGCGAATTAAGGATGCCATGGGACCCACGCGTTGCCGAAGCTGTTAACGTATTAGACCCATCGAGCCCACACGAGTACGTGTGCCGGTTGGAACAGACTATATCCGACACATACCAGCATATGATGGCGCATATTTTCAACATGAGAGAAAGAATCGCAGATAAAGAAGGCGATCTCGCTTTCGCGAACTTTAAAGTGAATGATCTAGTGTGGAAGGAGGCACACACGTTGTCCAATGCAGCGAGGGGCATCGCCGCAGGTTTAGCCGACAAGAGGGACGGTCCCTATGTAATTGTGGCCGAACACGGCGGCAACGCATACCAACTACGCCGCTTAGAGGACAACAAAAATTTTCAGTCGATACATGGCCGAGATTTAAGGCCATATCTGCCAGAGTTTCCCCAAGAAATCTGGCTGGAAGGTCAGACACACAGCGGCCAAGGGGGCACCGTGGTCGACACGTTCCAAAAAACAAATGAAGCTGAAAATATAGCGGAGGACGAGGATGAATTCTTCGACGCCGAATCTCCGGCCGACGAGGCTCCAGCACAGCCGGAGCAAGCAATTTCGGAGAGGGAGGAAGCAGAAGAAAGTACTTCTGAAATGGAAAATAAAAAAATTAGTAATGAGAAAAATGCCAACACATCGGAGATGAACGAGCAAGTAGAGTCACGATCTACGAGCACGTCGAAAATCAACCTTCGACCACGACGAAGCAATAATCCGTTCATTCGGGACGGCAAAGTCGTGGGGAAGAACTAAAAATAAAAGAAAATGTGATAACATGGAGCGGAGGCCTTGTAAAATAAAAAGATTTACTTACGAGAGCTGCTGCACATGTTGAGACGCGAAAAATTAGCTAAATCCAAACTTCGCAACGAATTGTCGCAGTCACCACTAACAGACGAGAAGTTATGACGTAGCGGGCGACCACGTGACAACGAAACCACGCGGTCGACCCCGTAGCGTCATTGCCAGCACGGCGGATCTCGCAAAATACGAGACGCGTTCGAGACCCACAATTCTCAGCGTCGATAGGCCCAGTTTCCGACTGTTTTTAACACGACGAGACGTGTTTTTGCTTCTCCCCCAAAGAGAAAGACAAAGACCTCTCAAACAAAACTTCATTTTCCTAAATTGAAATGGCCGATCGACGCAACCCACGATTAGAGCCGAGCGCATCGTCGAGAGACGAGAGCGACGGCCTAATCGTAAATGCAGAAGAAGATGAGAATTGGGACGAACAACCGCCGTTGCAGGTAAATTAGTGTGATTTCCCCAGAGAAATCACATAATTCTTTGAATCTGTTGCATCCAACCCAGATTGGAGCGTGACTTGTGACTGATATATTTCTTTCTGTTTTATTGTTGATTTAAGGCTGGCTAAAAACCCGAGAGTGGACCCAGATTCACCTCGGAGTCAAGGCCGCCAAAAAACTAGAACAAAGGAAGTGTTCGCGGAATGGCGTCGTGGCAAACCAAAACCAAAACTAAAGGTTTTCCTTCTTTTAAATTTAAACATCGTAATAAATTAAAATACGATTAGAGTTAAAATAAAAAAGTTTAACGTAAGAAATTAAAATTTAACGATCGGTTTTGCCTGCGACCCCTTCCAAAAAAGCGGATCACCTGAGTTCAAAAGTAGTGTTGGATCAGCGCTACGACGGCGGAGATCATCGCAGAACTGCGAAACAAGAAAATAAGACCGACGGCCGCAACAAAAGAAAGGAGTTGCTGCCACCGTCGATCTTGAGCATATTTCTGATCCCCATCGTTAACTGGGATTTATTATATTAATCTTGTGATCTAAAATTATTCAGGTCGACCCGCTAGAATCGTGGGACGCCCTGCCTCCGACGGCGTCAACCGCCAACAACATCTTTCGCGGAGCCCTGCCGATTTACCTGCGGCAGGCCTATCCTGCAGAGACCAGCGCCTGGAAAATCCGATTGATGTATTCCAGGACCCTCGAGGAAAAATTCGAGCGATCAAAAACGCTGGTCGAGTGCATGACGAAGGAGATGAGGGAGCGAGTGGGGCCGCGGATCCCACCCGATGCGGATCCGCCGAGCCCCGTTTACTCCGGGTACCTGGAAGAGGCTTACCCAGGCACGGTGGCCGAGCTGCACACCTCCCATAGGTGGAGCGAGGCCCCGACCTTGGCAGCCCGCCAGAGAATAGTGGACGACGAGATCAAACGCTTAAAGCGCACCGAGACTCACGGAGTAACCCGAGTTCTCGAGAGAAACGGTTTCTCCCCCGAAGAAATCCGTAGATGGCTTCGCGACATCGAAGAAGATCATCTGACACCCAGATGGATACCGCCGGCGAATTTTACGGCCACGCAGTCTGAGATGTGGCAGTTATACCACGCTGGTATCCTGGGAAGTCGCCGCCATCACAGAAGATCGAAGCGTCCGGCGGAGTCCGCCCCACGCGGACCCGCACGAAGAAGACAGGCCGTCTCCCCAATAGAGGCCGGCCCGTCAACGAGCCGCGACTACCGCAGCCGCTCGAGCAGCTCCAGTTCCCGAACTCGAGTTGTCGTGCGCTCGGAGTGTCGCCGAGTAGTAACGCTCGAGCCTGCCTCGCCAGACGACGCGCGGGCTGAGCGAACAGTCGAATCTTCCGCCCACTGGGCTGCGAGGACCGAGACACACCAAGATCGAGGAAAGAAAAGATCCTCGTTGTTCATGGCGATTACCACACAGTCGTCAGATCAATCCTCGTCGCGACGAACCGTCTCATCACACCAGAGACCGAATTCTCCGACGGACGTCCCCCAGAGGACGGCCCAACGAAGATCCGTCGCAGCCAGCACCCGGAGGAATCGAAAGCGCAAAGTACGTCAGAAGTTGCGAGCACAATCCCTGATAGCTAAGGGATTAGAGAAGGAGCGAGAGATGGCCGCCGCGAAACGGTCCGAACCCCAGAGTCTCGGACCCACGGCTGGACCGTCCAGGCGCCAAGCAGAGATTGATTTGGGAGAGTTGACGGAAGAGCAAATGTCCCCAGATGAGTCGGACAAAGATGGGCCGGTTACAAAACAGGATCTGGCCGTAGCATTGAAGAACGCCTTCCGAGGATACGCGGCCAACCGGCCGTCGGGCTCAACACCGGCTGTGCCCACCGCGCTTGTGCCCCCACAAGTGCAATCGCGATGGCCGCCACTCCTCGAGGGTACAAACCCAGCCGTGACCGCTTGGACCCCTCCCCGGATGATTCCGGTGGGGGATCCAGCTCCGAAGCGGGTCAGATACGATAATCTACCCGGGCTGGGCCGTCCACCGTCACCCCCAACGCCACGAGTGTGTCGACCTTATCGCAACGCCGAATGGTACGCCCAGCGAGAGATGGACGCTCGATGCCGGCGTGAAGCGGCCTATCCCCCACTCAGCGAGCTACAAGAATATCTGGCCGAATACGAGAACCCCGCGATTGCCGAGTTGGCCATACGACAGGCCGACGCCGCCCAAACCCACCACATCAATTGGGCGATCGAACAGATGCGGACGCTGTCACAACAATTCAGTGGCAATCCGGACCGCGCTCACCCCTGCCATCGGAGCGGTTTGAATTTGGCAGTGACGAACGTCATGGCCCAGCTGCTGTCCCTGGGCGTCTTCTTGGACAGTCGGCAGGCTATGGCGGCCTGGACAATCGTCGACCGTGAGGGAGTTCACCTTCCTCGGGCGTTGTACCAGGTATGGGCCGGATGGACTCCTGAGCCCGCCTCGCTGCGCTTCGACCTGGCCAGGAATACGGAGAACCCAGGCCTGCAGTTTTCGAAGATGCGTTCGTTGGCATTCCGCTACCGGAACCCCGGAGTCCACCCTTCCTTGTTGCGAACAATTCGGGAGGCTCCGGAGATACCGGGAACGACAGCGAGCCTCCCACAGGCCATCGTGACCGCCCCCCCAGAGGCGGCGGTCCAACCATACATACCGACCCCAAAGCCGGTATTCCCAAAGGAGAAGCGGTATGCGAATCGACCCAAATTGATTCCGAAGCGCTCCAACCGAGGACCGCGAACTCCTCCGCTGCCCTCTCCTTCGCCACCAGCGGCAGAGCTGGCCGCTCTTACAACAGAGCCGGCTACGCCACCGTTGGAGAGTCCAATGGAGATTCCACTTCCTCCATCGCCTCCGCCGCCCCCAGCAGCGCAGCTTTATTTGAGGCTGGGAGTGGAATACCCCTTCCTTCAGATGTCGGAGTTCACGCGACAACGCATCATTGACTCCGATGATCACGGCGAGTCGGTCCTCAAATGGCTGAACAGAGAGGCCCGATCTACCATGGACGCCGTCTTCCATCGCCGAATCTTGCGAGCCCACCGGAAACCCGGATCGAGCGCCGAGTCGCGAAGGATCCGGCTCGTTCCCGACCGATTCCCGGCATCCACCCGGATTTGGATCCACGAACGTACGGGACTGATTGGCGAGCCGGTCGGCGGTCACCCGCAGTACTTCATCAGCGAGCGACAGAATCCTGCGGATCTGACAACCTCTCTGCCCCCGGATTTACCACCGCCGCCCCCGGCAGTGCCACCAGTGATCCTCCGCCCATGCAGAGGAGTGCTGCCGGCTCTTCGCAGAGGAGAGCGATAAAATTGAGATCGCTCCGATCCGAGATCGAAGCTGGGGGAGGGACGTGTGGTGACCCAGTTGGATAAGTGTCCCCCCAGGGCGGATGCTTGTCCTCTGAGTCACTGTGATTGAAGAGTCGTTCCCCCCCGAGTTGGCTCCACCTCCCCATGGCAGGTGTGTGCCCCGAGGGGGAGGAAGCGGCTGATGGTCAGCCCCCATTGGTTGATCGCCGGCCCTTCACCCCACTGCATAAAAGGCTGTGTTTCCCGCCTAAAGTCAGAACTTACACAAACGACACCAAGAACACAGCAACTACCTCACCGTCAGGCCAACTTCAACTACAAGTTAGGATTGATCGAGGATCGCTGAGTAAAGTGCAAACTGTAACTCTCACGAAGTCACTTGCGAGCTATTCCTGCGAAAGCACGAGAATAGCCCTTGTGAAATCACCCAGAATAATCGCCCAGACGATTATTCGCCGAAGTAAGTGTCCGAGTGCTTTGTAGGGAACCCCAAAGTTCCTAGACGAGGCCTCTGCGACGCTAAACAAACCCTAGACAACAGGCACGGATAGAAGACTCGAAAGAGCATTCCACCGCGTCCGTGAAGACGAATCCGTGACGAATTGACGACAACTCGAGACGCCGCCTTTGTTCCGCCGACCACGCGGAATCGACGACGCCATCTTGAGAAATCCTTTGTTCGACGCTGACCACGTCGACTCTAGAATTATTACTGAGTGTATTTTAAAGGCATAAAGCCTGGTGAATAAATTACCTGTTTATTTACATACATTTGGTATTCATTTGGGTATTTACATAATTGATCACAGGTAAAGTATTACACGTTAGCGCTATTTAAACCTATACCAAGTAGGACGCGACAAATGTTGAGTGTTTATTTAATGATAAAACATTGATTGATAACGATTCCATTAGAGGCAATGTGTTTTTTCTGGTTTATGTTGAGGTTTATGTTAATTTTGATGATTAATAGTATAAAGATTTATTTCAGAATAAGTGATTGGTGAAGTTTGGTTATAGTGAATGTGTGGAAGTGCATTATAGAGTAGTGGAAATAAAAATTATAGTGCATTTCAAGGCTTAATAGTGGATAAACCAGTGAAGCTTACACAGACACAAACGGACGGTTTACTAGATTTACAGAACCAAGAATTACAAAGATTAGTGGATAACCCTAATATAACCAAAACTAGGAAGAAATCAAAATCACATTCGGGATCGGAAGTAAAGGAGGAAGATCCAGTTGTTGAAATAAAGGAGGAAGATCAATTTCAAGATTCATTATCGCAACAAGAACTTGATTTGTCCTCACCTTTGAAATTAATAAAACCAAAAGAGTTGAAATCGATTTTTGAGTTACTAACACCAATAAAGACTATACAAACACCTTTATTAAAAACTAATACACAAGGATCCACATCAAAAGGAATAGTATCCAAGATGGCGGACCCAACGGCAGTACTAACTGATTTATTTAAGAGTTTGATGATACAAAAGCGACCTGTCGTTTGTTTTGATACGGAAAAAGGGAATATTGATCAGTGGCTCGTGGCTTACGAAGCAACAATAGGCACAGATGATGAGAGAGTTAAACAATTGCCATTAGCGTTAAAAACTGATGGTCTGGCGTGGTATGTGGAATTGCTCAAGAAAAATCCAACATGGACTTGGACAGAGTGGAAACCACAACTAGAAGATAAATTTCGTAGAGGCCAGGAAAATGTTTTAAATACTCTTCATTTTATGTCGCATACAGAAGGAACAGCAGATGCCTATATGAAAAAAGTTTTGGCTGAGTGTGCTTTTGTAAGGCCGGAGCTCACTGAACATCAAAAGATTAATTATGTTTATCAAGGTATGAAACCCGATATGAAGAAGATGATAATTACAGTATTCCCATCCACACTGGCAGAGATGGAACAGAGGGTGAAGTTGTACGAGACCCACAAGGTTAAGGATCCAGCGGATTTACTGCTCTCACTTTTCAAAAAGGTGGTGGATGAAAAGGTAACTCCAGCGACATCAGGTAAACTGAGTGGAACTGTGGAAACCTCATTAACCCACGCCGAGCTTTTAGCTGAAAATGCAATGTTAAGGCAACGGTTATTAGCTCTTGAGACGGTGGAACCGACGTCAGAAGAACCCATCTTGATAGGAAGCCAGTGGTATACACCAATGAAGCGAGGAGGTCAGAATTTTCAGTATAAGAATTTTCAGAGAGGTGGTAATAGAGGTGGTAGTCAAAATTATAATACTAACAATAATAACAATAATAGTAATAATAGTAATACTCGATCTTGTGGATGCTATCATCACTTTACTTGCGAGTTTTATAATCCACCAAGGTACCAACAGGATAGAGGTGGTACTGCTGGAAGACCTAGAAGACGTAGAAGAGAAGGTCCTAGCACTACAGTCAACACCCAACAACAGACGGAAAACTGAGAAGTCGGCCACAGAGAGATTGTCACCATCCGAATAGAAGTAAGAAGAAAAAGAAGAAAAGATGGAAAAAGGACAACATTACAATAATGGATATAAAAATTTCGGAATCATTGTTGGAAATCCCGGTAATTGTAAAGAATTTGGAAATAAAGGCAGTCATGGACACTGGAGCTAAGAAGAACATTTTGAGTGAAGAGTTAGCAGAAATATTACAGTTGGATTATCAACCTACACCTAACGTTAGATTACGAGGAATAGGAACTGATTTAATAACTCCAGTGGGTAAAACAAATTTGAACATTCAAATAGGACAATTGCAGTATTCAGTAGAAGTATTGATAGTTAGAAGTTTCAATTACCAACTTTTATTGGGGGATCCATTTATGACTTTTGCGAGGTGTGTTGTTGATTACGATTTACAAAAAATCTTTGTGGGCCGAAAAAGTGGATTAGAAGCAGTTTTCCCGATGAATAAGACGTATGTGGACCAGAATTACGTAGCAAGAGTGACAAAAGGCATAGCAATTCCACCAATGCATGAATGTGCAGTTCCAGTTAACCTAAGCACAGCTTTAACGAAAGAAATGTTTTTGGAACCTTTAGGAAATGTAATTGATAGGTTTGGTATTATGTGTTGTAAGACGTTAACAAAGTTTGAGAACGGCAAAGGCGTAATACGAGTGGCGAATCCATCTAAGTCCATTTTTCTGCAAGAGAAGTCTGCGATTGGTAAGGCACATTATATTATTGATATTGGGTTGATGGATGAAAAACAAGCAAATTGTTTTGACTCTAACTCCTCAAGTTCTAAGGTTGTTGAGTTGTCGAATGAAAAACAAGCAAATTGCTTTGATTTTGACTCCGCAATAGCCGAAGGTAAGATGACCAAGAACCAACAGCAACAAATGAAGCAGTTACTTCAGAAAAATCAGGACAGATTTGCCATGACAGATAAAGATTTAGGAAGAGTAACCAACTTTAGTCATAAAATTGATACAGGTGATCATGAACCTATTCACTTGCAGCCGTACAGACGTTCAATTGCAGAAAAAGAAGTAGAAGCTGAGGAAACCAGAAAATTGTTAGAACAAGGAGTCATAAGGGAATCAGAAAGTCCCTGGAGCGCGCCAGTTTTACTCATCAAGAAAAGAGACGGTAAATGGAGGTTTTGTGTTGATTGGAGAAGGTTGAACGCAATTACAAAGAAAATGGTGTACCCACTGCCAAGAATAGATGACACGTTAGATCAACTAGCAGGGGCCCAGTTTTTCTCGATGATGGATTTAATCCAAGGATACCATCAAGTTGAAATAAATGAACAAGACCGAGAGAAGACAGCGTTCACCACTTCAACCGGACACTATGAATTTAATGTCCTTGGAATGGGGTTATGTAACAGCCCAGCAGCGTTTCAAAAATTGATGAATAAAGTATTGGGCAACCTCCTTGGAAAAGTCTGTATAGCCTATCTTGACGACCTTATAATTTTTTCTAAAACATTTGAACAACATTTACAAGATCTGGACTCAGTCTTTGAAAAACTGCGAATTGCGAATTTAAAGGTAAAGCTAAGTAAATGCACGTTCGGGACGGATACCATCCGGTATCTCGGACATGTGATTGATTCAGAAGGCATTTCACCAGATCCACGAAATCTCGAGTCTGTAGCAAAGTTTCCAATTCCATTAAATGTGAAGCAGTTAAGGGGATTTTTGGGTTTGTGCTCATATTATAGAAAATTCATTTTAGGATTTGCTGATATTTCCAAACCCTTGGTCAACCTTACGAAGAAAGACGAGAAATTCGACTGGGGACCGCCTCATGAAGAAGCATTTAAACAACTAAGAACAGCTTTGGTAACAGTGCCAGTTTTGGCTCATCCTAATTTCGCACAGCCTTTCATCATATCGACGGATGCAAGCGCTTACGGTTTGGGAGCCATTTTGAAGCAAAAGCTTAACAACCAAGAGCATGTGATTTGTTATGCTAGTAGGTTATTGAGCAATGCCGAACAGAACTATAACGCGACAGAAAGAGAATGTCTGGCCATATTGTTTGGCATACAGAAATTTCGCCCTTATTTGTATGGAAAGAAGTTTACCATCATCACGGACCACTCAGCACTTCAATGGCTGAAAAGCGTCAAAAATCCAAATGGTAGGTTAGCACGATGGAGTCTGCAGTTGGTTGACTATGATTATGAAGTACAGCATAAGTCAGGCAAGAAACATACAGATGCCGATGCGTTAAGTAGGATTCCTGAGGACATTAGTGAAGAAGAAGTAATTATTCCTTCATTATTGCTCGAAAATCTCGATTTACCTGCAGAGCAGCGTAAAGATCAGAAGATTATGGAACTCATCACATCACTGCAGACAATAGAGCAACTTCCGCGCAAAAGAAGACGTCCGCTACAGCAGTACGTACTTCAAGGCGATATTTTGTTTAAGAAGAAAATTAATTCCTTGAACACGGAAGAATTACTGTATATTCCACAGCATTTGAGAAAAGATGTTTTAGTAGAAATGCATGATGGTCTTACAGGCGCTCATTTAGGCCTGAGTAGAACTTGGAAGAAAATTAGAACACGTTTCTTCTGGCCAAGGATTTATAGGGACGTAAGGAATTACGTACTCTCATGTCCGAAGTGTGCAAGTGCAAAAACCATGACAACACCGCCAAAAGGATTGATGCAGCCGTGGTCGACAGTGTCTCGACCATTCGAACGAGTAGCCATAGACACGTTAGGCAGTTTTCCAACATCTGACACAGGAAACAAGTACGTTTTCATTATTACGGATTATTTATCACGCACTGCAATAGCTAGAGCAGCACCAGCTTGCACAGCTATTGAAGCAGCGAATGCCCTTGTTTATGAAGTCATGCTGAAAGAAGGAAGCCCACGAGAGATTCTGAGTGATAAGGGAACAGAATATAGAAATGAAATGATTAAGGAAATATCTGCATTGTTTAGGTCCCTTCACAAATCTACTTCCGGATACCATCCAAGAACAAACGGTCTTACGGAAAGATTTAATGCAACAATAGCTAAGATGTTGCAGAGCTATGTAAATAAAGATCATACCGATTGGGACGCATTTTTGCCATTTCTTCTCTTCTCTTATAACACTGGAGTCCATGAAACAACAGGTTACACTCCGTATTATTTATTACGAGGTTATGAAGCAGATCTCAACGTGGATGTCAACTTAAATCTTCCTCGTAAGGAATTCACTTTGCGTACTTCCAGATTTATCAGGGAGGCAAGGAGAATTGCCAATGAAAGAATACAAGAACAAGGTTTGAAAAGCAAGAAAAGGTTTGATTTGGACAGAGTACATGTGGAATTCGATCCAGGAGAGCTAGTTTATTTGAAAACACCAAATAGAAAGGTTGGTTTGAGTGAAAAGCTCTTGCCACAATTCTCTGGGCCATATGAGATCGTACGACGAACAGCGCCGAATGACTACGAAATTCGAAGTTCATCAGGCAAAAAGATGGACATTGTGAACATAGAGCGACTGAAACCGTACAAAATGAGAGAAGAACTTTCAGAAGATATTATGAGGCCTTTAACAGCTAAAAAGGTTACATTTGCTGAGGATTTGAAGGAAATAGACAGCGGAAAGGAAATTATCGCGAAAAACAACGTAAATTCGTCAAACAAACCTATTTCTGCAGCTACGGAACGTTTCATTGACGATGACGATCAAATATCGTTGCGAGGCTTATTCGAGGATGAACTTCCGGCGAAAAATGAGGAAAATCAACTTCCGAAACCGTCACCAGGCGTCGCAAGTGCGGTCGACAACGACGCGCATGCGCGACCACCTGAGGTTGGCAGTTTCTGGTCACGCCGCCTACGTAAACAGGCACGGCGCGATTACACTGCATTCTACTGAACTTCTTCAAAGGGAACACAAGCATATTGTTGTGACCGGAGAAAATTTTCAATTGAACTTAACAACGTGATATTTAGAAAGCTCGTGTGTGACAGTACGTATTATTAAACAATTGAAATTGAAGATTAAATAGAGCGGAAATCTGGAGAGTTTGAAAACGAAATTAATGCGAATGATTTTCAAGAAGCTGCATTGAAATTATTAACTTGGACATTTTTCACATTGAATAATTAATTAGTTCATAGAGAATAATTTGAATTTTACATAGTAAATTGGAAGGATAGTTGCAATAGACGAATTTGATAGGAATTAAATTGGATTATGTTTGATTTTGGTCAACCGTATATTAATTTATTTTGTTTTTTTTTTATGAAGCACGAATGGAGGAGATGACTAACAAATTTAAGCACGTGAGGATCCACGAGTCGGAGGACGAAGATGAAGTAATGTCGACATGTTCGGGAGCGTCAACTCGACTCGCTGATTTATTCACCTGTACGTCTCGCCTGGAGCAGATTGAAGAGGGAGCGACGGCGTCATGCTCAAAGGAAACTCCTAAACTGACGGACTTTGTCAAGTTTGAACGACCATTTTCGGATGGTAAGGAACAAAGACAGGCACCGAAGGTTCACGAGCGCCCTTTGACGCCAGCGGAAAAGCATAAGATTGAGAAGCGAAAGGCGAGTGAGAAGGTGAAGAGACAGAAGATGAAGGAGGAGAAACAGGAATTTTCGGAACAGGGAATTAAGGAAATGAAGAAGCAGAACGCCAAAACCATCAAGCGAAATGAAAAGCGTCTACGCGAACTTAGGCTAGAGCAAAGGAACATGGCGATTGCAGTGGACAAGCTGAACTTGAAAGGGACAGATGGCAAGGTGATATATGAAGCTTGGTTTCAAGCGGCAGACAGGCTGCTGTTACACGAAGCTGTCATCCGTAAGAACATACAAAAGGCGAAAGCCTTAGCCAACAGGACATCATATGGAGATCCTTATTTTGACTTGCCGCCTGTTTTGTACTCATATAAAGTTCAGTTGGACGCCGACAAACAACTAGTGGCATTGCAACTCGCGCGTGACTACGCTTGGAAACCGATCAATGACGCAGCGGTCACTATGGACGGGACACCACCGATGATTATTAAAAATCATGAGATGGCAGCTCTCGGTAGCTTAGAGCCGGGGAAAGGCTCTTGGGTTCATGCGAGTGTTATTAACTCGTATTTGGAATTACTTGCAGGATATTATAAACACGTGTGTTATTTTACTGTAGAGCTTGTTGCCTTGATGTTGGCCCGCGAGTCATTTCTTGAGGCCATAAATTTGATTAAACAGGATCGGCCGGGTAATGCGAGGCCTATTTGGCTGCTTCCAATTCCGATGGAGGAGCATTGGCAGTTTCTGATAGTTGACTGGACCAAATTCCCAACGGACATTGTTTTGTACGACCCATCGGGTCCATTGGACACTAAAAGCATTCAATGGCAGACCATCCACAACTGCTTTACAGGTGCGGGGATTTATTTCCCGCACAGACTGAGGCAGTGGGACCCGCCGCGAGTTCAGCAGCTTGACCCAGATTCGTGTGGGCCAGCGGTGCTGTACTTTGCACGGCGCTATCTGGTGGACCGGGACTACATGCGCCATGCGCATCCGATTCATCTACGCCACCGGATTCTTTACGAGTTACATCAGAAGACTTTGGAGCCATTCGAAGAAGAAAAAGAGAAGCTAAAAGCTCCTCTTCCATGAACTTTTGATTTTAAATACTTTGTTTTTTTTTTTATTTTAATTGAGATATAAATCTCACAATTTTTTTTTGATATAGAAAATGTTAGAAAACCCGAAGAAAAAAAAGTAATATAAAAATGTAGAAAAATCCAAAAAGTGTTATTTTGAATAGTAAAGTGTTGAATTTCATTGTAATTTTTTTTAGTGAAATGTGGAATTTTGTTTTACTTTGTAAAAGATATGATTAACACTGGGGTGGGACTCATATATTTGATTATTTTTAAGGTATGATTGGCATATAAAATAATTGGCTTGAATTCTAAAGTACTGTGGTTTTTGGAGACCAAAAAATTTAAAGAGGGGGCTGTCACGCGGTTGAGTTGCGTCGTCTGCCGACCAGCTCAAACCAGCGATAGAATTAAAGAAGTTGTCAAAATCTATCACTAGCCAGCGTACGTGATGGTGACATCACGGGCTGGTCAATCTGGATTAACTCAGGGGGTGACTCTAGTATAAAAGAGCCACTTTGGCTCTTAGAGCTCAGTCCATCCCGGGCTTCTAAACAGTTAGCACCAGCCAGCAAATGGCGTGGTGTGATTGTTTCCCTCCAAATTGAATCAAGGTGTTAATCATATCTTAGAGTATTTATTAGGTTTAAGTTTAGATTTAGTTTACATTTTGTATTTATGATTTAAGTGTTTTGATTTGAAGAATAAAGACACTGTATTGTTTTCAATCTTAAACTCTGGCTCTATTTCATTTACCTCACTCTTAGTAACTGAGCTTAACTCAGTTTAGTAAACAGTTAAAATAAGTAATAAGTTACGTGGTCACTATTGGCCATTTGGCCACGTAACAATACGGATGAAGTTGCTGCGGCAATCGGAGAAAATTGTCCGCTGATGACACATCTCGAAATTCTTGTTAGTAATTTTACTGACGTCGGGCTCCATTCACTAAGCCGTTGTATCAAATTGGAGTTTTTGATTCTTGAATTAACTCGTGCTACGGCTAAAGGACATTTGTTCCTTCTCAACAACCTACCACTTTTAAAAGTGTTTAAACATCGCAGATGGAACAAGTTATTGATTGAGTTAGCAGAACAGTCGAATAGATCCAAAATATCGCGCACATATTCCATCGAACATATCCGAGTGAGGCGTAGCTCGGAGCTTCCGTTGGTGAGGACCTTTTTTCCCAATTTAACAAGCTTAGAGTTCTACAGTGACGAAACTTTCAATTTTAATATTTTCATGTGGCCGCAACGATTGACGAATCTCCTTCTGATGGGATTTGGACTGGTCAATATTAGACTTATAGATCGCGCTTGTCCAATGTTAGAGAAATTAGCATTAATTGATTGTTCAATTTCGACTGAAAGTGATGATATTGTTACGAGTGCTCCATTGAGAAACCTTCGTCAAATATTTTTAAGCTGTAACGAATTACAAATGAGTGAACAACAAATGAAAACATTATTGGTACAATCTAAATGTTTAGAAAATTTGTGCATTGCGTTAAGGCCAATACTTTCTGACGATTTTCTTTCGCAACTAATTGAGTCGAATGCGCTGCAATGTCTAAAAATGTTAGCATTTTCGAATTGCCCCAATATTACTTTCGCTTCAATCGACAAATTGCTGAGAATGCGGAATCCAATGAATACGTTATACATCTATGATTGTGGCAATTCCATTGTCGATTTAATTGCAAGGTCTATTAAAAGCAGAAACTTGGAAGTGCAGCTTAAAAGGAATAGGACCTTTGTTACGGCCTTTTTAGGCCCCTCCACTCAAATCCAATTTTTTTAAAATGCTCAAACTCGAACTAATATGTTAACACTGGAAAAAAAAGCATATTTCCAAACATTTCCAAGTTGAAAATTTATATGGAAAAGTTGAATTTACTATGATGCGAAAATTTGTTGGAAATATGTTGGAAATATTTATATATTTCCAAACTTCTGAAAATGTGTAGTAAATCCTAGAGATGAAAAGTCATATTTTCAATTAGTTGTAAATCTGTTGTTTGAAATGTTGTTTCCAATCAATTTTCTTTTGGATGGAAATGTATTGTAAACTTCATTTCACAATGATTGTAAAAATAATGTAAAAGCAAGAAAATACCTAAAATTTAAATGTAACATTTAAATATCTGAAATGTAACAAAAACAAGGGAAAATACAGTCAGGAACAATAAAATTGTATCAAATTTGAAATCAGAAGAGAAAATAATGTATAAAACGGTCCAATTTCGAACCGACATGGACAATTTGAAATCGGGCCAATCAGGGCGCAGGTACGGAAAAATTCGTGTCGATGAAACGTACCGTCGATGAAACAATCCGTATCCAAGAGTCGGATTGTTTCATCGACGGTAATCAATGTGAGATTGATTGTATTTTTAATACAATGAATCTCAAATAGATTATTTAACAAAGAAGTTACTATTTATAGGAAGTTATGCATAAAACTATTACAACCCATACTAGCCTCGTGGATAGGGCAGTGGTCTTTAGAACAAAGGGTCCCAGGTTCAATTCTGGCAGAGGTCAAGGTAAGAAAAAAGAAAACTATAAGATTAAAATAAATTTAAATAAAACTGCTAATAAAACATGAAAATTGTGATCAAATCAATAGGTGCGTTCAATCTGTGTTAGAAGAAGTGACTTTCACTTTCCTTACTTTCCTCAAAGTCACTTTTCATTGAATGCACTTACTTACCACCACTTCCATTTCCATTTACCGTGTGCCACACGTGAATTTACCGTGTGACACGTGAATCTACCGTGTGCCACACGTGAATCTACCGTGTGCCACACGTGAAGCCACGCGTGAATCTACCGTATGCCACACGTGGATTTACCGTATGCCACACGTGAATTTACCGTGTTCATCGAGAACAAAATGGCTGCCACTGTAGTTTGTTAAATGTGCAATGCGCATGCGCACGCACATAAGTGACTTTTAAAAGGCAGAAAAGGAACTTTCCAGTTACTTTCCTGAAAGTCACTTAAGTGACTTTACTTGGGCAAAATGTGACGTAATTATCGTCACTTCCGCCCTCTAAAAGTCAGTTAAGTCAGTTAAGTGACTTTCGTCTCGCAGATTGAACGCACCTAAAGAAAACTAATTGTTGAATGGTGTTTGAAAAAAAAAATCAAACAGCTTTAAAAAAAAAAAAAATTGAGTTTGTGTATTTAAATTTTTCAAAATGGAGGGTAGTAGATTTTTTTATTGGAAATAAATTGAAAATATATTGGAAATATATTGGAAATACATTGGAAATATATTGTGAAATTTTAGAATTACACAATTGAAAATGTTGGTAAAAAGTCACGGAAATGGTCTCTTTCCGGATTGTAAATATGTTTGGAAAAGACTTATTTTCAATTGTTTGTAAATCTAATTTACAAACTTGTAAAATCCATCTAACTATAAATTTACAATTCTTTACAAATGAGTAAATCTGATTTTTTTTCCAGTGTAAATTGTGTTTATTTCGTGTATGGAATACAAAATTCAAAATTCTAGCAATAAATATCAATCTTTTAAGTTCTTACTTTCAAACTTTCTATATAAAAATGCGCCAAAATACATCATGACGTCAGAAAATGTTACAAAGAACAAAAGCTGGTACAATAAATATTTCGAATTTATCCACATTTATCGATAAATTTATAAGTTGGCTTCTCGACATTGCGTCCGATTTAGATAAATTTTTTTTAAAATTTTTTTTCAAGGAGTTTTGCTGTTGTCTCGCTTACAAAATGTGCGTGGATTTCAGCATTTGGAGTCATCAGTTGATGTTTGCGATGTTTCTTAATTTTTATTTTGTCAATCCACACGAAGTGAGTTATTGTATCATGTGTTTTCCGTTTAATTAGTTGGTGCAATGCAAAGTGGAGTGTCTCGCACTCCATTGGTCATCCTTGGCCATTGTTTTATATTGTGACGCTGTTGCTACAGCGCCACCTATCTTGTAATAAAATCATTCTTGTCACCCATCACCAACAATGAAGGTCGCACATTAATTCAATCCAACACCATCACAAAACCATCAGCAGAAAACACTACATTGGCGACGAGGATTTGATCATTATGTACCCACGTACGATACAGTAATGTCTACAAACTTTTTTTTGAGTGTTTTTGCGTGCCTGATGTTGTTCCTTACCACCGCCCGATCCTTGACCGCGTGGTCCCGAATATAGGCCCGAGTGCCTCTCGTGAATTTTTGCTGTTTTATTGCGTTCGTTTGGCTTCCATATGGCCGCGCCTATTGGATTCATCATCAACCAAATCTACAAAGCAGCAACATCATCCATTTTTGGTGAACTTTGTGTCTTCGTTCGCAAGTCTCCCTGAGAAATGGATCTGCAAGTAACCGTAACCCAGCTTTACAACCGTTACTTTTTCCAGAATTTATGTGTGCTCAAATTAACCCTTTTTTCGAACATGTTCGGACTGTCCACTATTCGGCCCACGCATTAGTCCTAAGGGTACAGTGCGTTTTGTGTGCTTTGTGTATTTTCTTGTGCGTCGACTCCACCATAGCAGACATAATCGGTTTGTTACAGCCTTTCTGCCAGGAGCACGACTGGTCACGTTCTTGCTGGCCAATTGCAAAATTTTTATTTTGTGTGTTTAAAAGAAAATTTGATGCGCACAAAAGTTGTGACGTCCATCTCCAGTGTTGGGCCACAACTGGCTTATCGAGCTCGATCTGCAACCCCGTGGGAGCGGCGGTCCACTCCGTGGCCCCTCTCATCTGCTCCAGCTCCAAGTTTCGCACCTCCAATGTCCACATTTCGGCCCCGACAGTGACATCCGTTTTTCGATCGTGCAGTCGGCTCCAGTGCCACCGCTCTCGATTGTGCCACCTGCTCCTGTGCAAGTGCACCAACCGGTTCCACTCGTGGAGGCAGAATGCTTCACCTCCAATCGCTGGGACGCATTAGATTCCTGCAGTCCTGCTACTAACTCGTGTGGATGCTCTTCAAGTCATGCTACTGACTCCCACACCAGTTTATACAGTCGTCGAACCTTTGTGCCGGCGTGTGCATCGCAAGTGATGTCACGGACCATCGTCGGTCTAGCCGCACTTTTCGCCCTCTAAACGCTGCCGTACGCGTTGGGCACGGGCCACTTTTAGCCTTCTTTTGTTCGACTTTGTGTGGGGGGAAGAGAGAGTCGTTCCGACTTACATTTCTTCTCCCGGTACAGCTGCTGAATCCTCAAATTCAATTATTGTTCATGTATCATGTTGCATTTCAATGTTTAACTTTATTCATTGTTGTAATCAAAATTTATGTTATGTTCAATTTTACAAGTTCCATTTCGTGCATAATTCAGTAGTTTTAAAATCCAAGTATTTTATTGTTCAATTTAAATTTGCATTTCATGTCAAACTGTTACTTTGAATTCACTAATTGCTCCCCTAGTTGGTTCACAATTGAGGGGATGATGGAGTGTCTTCACTCCAATGCATGTTACTTGTTACTTTTTAATTCATTGTTCAATTTATTGTTTTTAAACCCACTTTAATTACATTGCATCCTTGTAGATCAATTGATTTCCCTGTTCTAAATTGTTCCTTCCCCCATTCCACAATTGAGGGGATACTGGAGTGTCTCGCACTCCATTGGTCATCCTTGGCCATTGTTTTATATTGTGACGCTGTTGCTACAGCGCCACCTATCTTGTAATAAAATCATTCTTGTCACCCATCACCAACAATGAAGGTCGCACATTAATTCAATCCAACACCATCACAAAACCATCAGCAGAAAACACTACACAAAGCCTTTCGTGCGGTTATAGTCAAGAGAAATTGCAGATGTAATATAAATTTATTGCGATTAAACGATGCTTGTCCCAATGGAAATCCCTCGAAGAAATCTTGTCAATAAGCAGTTCTGCAACACACCTGGACAGAATCTGTCTCCGCTGTTTTATACTCGCATCGTTGAGCAATTCGTGAAGGTTGTTGGAATCGTGCGCTTTGCATAGATTGAGGTAAATAAACCAATATATGTGCTCGTTGCAGGAGAGTTTCTTCAAAAACGGACCAAACATTCCTCGATTCTGGACAAATCGCGGCGTTTACACAAAGGATAGTCAACAGTTTTGGGCTGTTTTATTCACGTCTAGTTGGCCGTGTGTTGTTCATTCGGTGTTTTGGATGATGGAGTTGATAAATTGGCGGTCTAGGAGTTTGAGAAGATCCCACAATTGGCTTCCGATGTGTTTGATTAGTGAGTTGAGCATTGGTTTTAGCATGTGGGGGACGAGGAAGTGCTACACTGTATGCTAAATAATGGACCTGTGAGAGTTAAATTGTGTTAGTTTATTATTATGTCACCAGTCGGTGCTTTTGTTCTTTGTAACGTTTTATGACGTCATGATGTATTTTGGTGCATTTTCAAATAGAAAGTAAAAAGGTAAGAAATAAATAGAACTCTGTTTTTATCTTAAAGATTGATATTTATTGCGCGCTTCTTATTAAATAGCACCATCTATACTCGAGTTGCACTCAAAAAGGCCTCTCACAATGTGTGCTCCCATTGGTCGAGCCAGTTTACTACTAACTCCAGACTGTATACTACTACTAGGAGAAGTAGTTTTGATTTTTATTTATTGTTGTGATTGTTTTGACTAATTTAGTTTGTTATTTTGATTTTATTTAATAAAAATTGTTATTTCCATCATTAAAATGAAGTTTCACACATTAAAAATGTCAAACTCATGTTTGTTGTGTTTATTGCTTAAAACTATCATGTGAAATGTATTTTCAAAATAAATTATTTCCTTTCTTTTGTGTTTCCTCCGGTTTCCTCTCTTCTACTTACAAGTATGACCCAATAAAGTATCCTAATTGAGGATTAGCTTAGTTGCTCCAATAGTTTTAGGTTACAAAGCTGAGTTACAAAGCTGAGTAGACCAATGTTTCAAACCTTTTTTACTCAAAACTTTTCAGTAAGAAATAATTTTTTTAAGAACAGTTCTAGACTAATTAGATTGTTCTCTACAACTTTGCAATTGACATTTTTTGCGTAGCATTGTTGGTTTAAAAGTTACGAGTTGCAAAACAGTGAAGCAACAATGTCACATGAATTTAACATGTTTCATTGAATTCGTCACATGTCATCTACTTAAATTCATAATCCAAAGTTTTTTTGAATTAACATAATTACGAAATAATTCACCTGGTAGGTGTTCGGCGAGACACCCTGTATATTTTGTTTACATTGGTGTTTACAACAGTTTTTCTAGACTTTTGGACACCTCTTGCAAGGAATCATACAGCAACTGATGAAACGTTTCGGGATCGTCTAGATAGGCGGCGTGTCCCGCTTTTGGTATGATAAACACCTGGCTAGGGAGAATGTGTTTCAAATTCGACAGCGATTCGCGCCCAACGAGCTTTGGAATCTAATTTAATTTAAATTTTTTTTAAATTAACATATTGTACTATATTTCCGCATATAACGGCCGCAGCTACTACTATTATTATACTGTATGCTAAATAATTATGGCCGAGGATAGCCACGGCGAATAATTATATGGGAAAATGGACCTCTGAGAGTTAAATTATTTTAGTTTATTAATATCAGTATGTTTTTTGTAAGGTTTTATGACGTCATGATGTATTTTGGCGCATTTGACAGAGAAAGTAAGAACTTAAAAGATTGATATTTATTGCTAAAATTTTGAATCTTGTTTTCCATACACGAAATAAACACAAATTATTATATTATTTTCCATTTGATCAATTTTGAGTTTTTTAATGAAAATTTGAGGTTTGAGTGGGGAGGACTAAAAAGGTTTTGAAAAATGACATATCATGTCTAAACTGCACATTCAAGTTTGCGCTTTTAATATAACTTTCAATTAAATCGACAATGTTATTGATCATTTCATTACAACTCCAGATGGATAACGTATTCATTGAATTCTGCACTCTAAGCAATTTGTGGATTGGAGCGAAAGTAAGATTGAAGCAATACTTAAATGCTAAAATTTTTAGACATTGCAGCGCATTCGATTCAACTAGTTGCGAAAGAAAATCGTCAGAAATTATTTGCCTGTCCGCAATGCACAAATTTTCTAAACGTTTACATTGTACCAATAATGTTTTCATTTGTTGATCAGTCATTACATCGTCGTTACATCTTAAATATAGTTGACGAAGGCTTCTCAATGGAGCATTCGTAATATCATAACTTTCATTCGAAATTGAACAATTTCTTAATGCTAATTTCTCTAACATTGGGCAAGCGCGATCTATAAGTTTAATACTGACCTGTTCAAAGTGAATCAGAAAGAGACTCGTCAATCGTTGCGGCCACATGAAACTATTAGAATCCAGATGAGTTCCGTCACTGTCGAACTCTAAGCTTGTTAAATTGGGAAAAATAGTCCTCACCAACGGAACATCCGAGCTACGCGTCACTCGAACATGTTCGAGGGAATAAGTGCGCGATATTTTGGATCTATTCGACTGTTTTGCTAACTCAATCAATAACTCGTTCCACTGGTTCCTCGTGTCATGTTTAAACGCTTTTAAAAGGGGTAGGTTGTTGAGAAGGAACAAATGCCCTTCAGTCGTAGCACGAATGGACCCAAGAATCAAAAACTCCAGTCTGACACAACGGCTTAGTGAACGGAGCCCGACGTCAGTAAAACCACTAACAAGAATTTCGAGATAGGTCATCAGCGGACAATTCTTTCCGATTGCAGCAGCAACTTCATCCGTACTACATGATGTACTCCCAAGGTACAAATATTGAAGTTTTGGCAAACTTTGAAAAAGTTTGACTGCGGACGTAATTGGGCAACCACCGTTCATCTTTAATTGCACAAGGTTTTTACAAACTTCGCTTATTTTATCGCAAAGAGGAGTCATGTCCATTCCATTACGCAGATCAAACTTTTCCAAATGGTGTAGTGACACGGTGCCGGAATTAACGAAAATGTTTGATGGTAAACGTACGGTATTCGCACCTTTCAATGGCAGACACAGTTTTTCAAATATGTTGTGAATAAATCGTCGAGGTTGACGTGCCAGTTGATCTTTCATCTCTTCAAATCGAGCGACTACCACGTCTAAGCACAATTCTTCCAGACTCGGAACCGGTTTCGTGCGTGGCATGTCGACTGTGTGGCTCCAGGTGCGAATAATGGAATTATCCAACAAATTCTTTATATACCATAGGCAAAACGTACGATGGACGTTATTCGTCACACCTAGATCAATATTGTTCCTTTTTGTGGCACTCGGGACTAACAAAATCATTCAATTAAAGGTTTAATTGACAATTGAAGCTAAAAAATTTCTAAATAAATAAATCAATAAATAAATAAAATCTCTAGAATTTAAATTAGTCACGTGGAAATATGGAAAAATAATGTCCAGATGCAGTACTTCCGCCTGGCTGTAGTTGCAACAATTTGCGCGAACGTGAGTTTACTGTTTAACCCTAACTTAATTTTATACATTTTAACATGACCATCCGTTTGTCCGGCGAAACATTAGTCCAAGGCACTGCTACTGAAATGTGTTGTAGACAAAATAGTCTTCATGGTTCACAAAATTAAGCCTTTTTAACTGAGGATCGTGCAGATTGTTGGGATTTAAGCCAGGAGCGAGTGGTGCATCTTGTCATCAGATATTGCATATTTACATTCCAGTGTTTTTCATTGTCGGAGTTAACAAGGGGAGCCCAATTGAATCGTTTTTTTCTAGAGTCTGTGTATTCATATACAATCAATAATTGAGTTTTTTCATCAAAACTTCACTTTTTTAAATAAAAAATTGACTATTTTCAGTAAAAACCTGATTTTTTTTTCCAACTGAAATAATTAAAATAATAAATACACTTTATTTATTATAGTAATTTGTTTACATGGTTGTTTACAACAGTTTTTCTAGACTTTTGGTATTTTGGACACCTCTTGTAAGAAATTATAGAGCAACTGACGAAACGTTTCGGAGTCATCTAGGCGTGTCCCGCTATGATAAATACCTGGCTCGTGGGAATGTGTTTCAAATTCGACAGCGAAAACGTTACAAAGAACAAAAGCTGGTACAATAAATATTTCGATTTTACCCACATTTATCGATAAATTTATAAGTTGGCTTCCCGACATTGCTTCAAGGAGTTTTGCTGTTGTACTCGCTTACAAAATGTGCGTGGATTTTAGCGTTTGCAGTCATCAGTCAATGTTTGCGGTGTTTCTTAATTTTTGTTTTGTCAATCCACACGAAGTGAGTTATTGTATCATGTGTTTTCCGTTTGGTCTAGTCATTTACTTGTATATAAGTTTAATCATATTTAATTAAATAAATGTCAACTGAATTGAGAAAACTCTTGTACACAAGTTCACTGTTTAGCTAAAACCTTATCTTACAACGTACTAGGTGATTGTTATCGTCGGTACGCCATTATCACAAACAAAACAATGCGGTTTGGGTGGGTGGGGTTGAAAAGGTCATTACAAAGGTCCTATCCAGTTTCAGCTGAACATCTAAGTTTTTGCTTTTAATATAAGTTTTAATTCTACGGATAGCTGGGTAGTCAATGTTATTGCAATACGAGATGTATAACGTATTCATTGGATTCCGCGCTGTCAACAATTTGTGGATTGAAGTGAAAGTAATGTTGGGGCACCACGAAAATGCTAAAATTTTTAGACATTGCAGCGCATTCGATTCAATTAGTTGCGAAAGAAAATCGTCAGAAAGTATTTCGCTTGAATCAATGCACAAATTTTCTAAACTTTTACATTGTACCAATAATGTTTTCATTTGTTGTTCACTCATTTGTAATTCGTCACATCGTAAAAATAGTTGACGAAGGCTTCTCAATGGAGCATTCGTAACAATATCATCACTTTCATTCGAAATTGAACATTTACTTAATGCTAATTTCTCTAACCTTGGCCAAGCGCGATCTATAAGTCTAATATTGAGCTGTTCAATTCTCGTCAGAGAGATATTCGTCAATCGTTGCGGCCATATGAAAATATTAAAATCCAGATGAGTTTCGTCACTGTCAAACTCTAAGCTTCTTAAATTAGTCTAAGGCACTGCTAGCGAAATGTGTTGTAAACAAAATAATCCTCATATGGTTCACAAAATTAAGCCTTGTTAACTGAGGGTCGTACAGATTGTTTGGATTTAAACCAGGAGCGAGTGGTGCATCTGGCCATTAGATTACATTACATTTGAGTGTATTGTTACGCGGTAGAGCCGTACCGTGTATCGGCTGGCTCTTCCCGCTTTGTTTAGACATTTAATGCAATGAATTCTCACCAAACGGCGCTGTGCACCTAATTAGATGCACAGACCGATCAACTTAGGAATAGGGGGAATAGATCAACGTGAGTTTAACCCTAACTTAAATTTTTAAATTTTACACACATCTGACGTCTGGATTCAACTTAAAATTCTACAGTTACAAAGTATGAGGACCATTTTGGGTGGCCGAGTCAAGAACACGTGTCACTAGCAATAAAAATAGTGCTCAGGTGGACTACTCTCGCCTGGCTCGAAGGCAATAATTCGCCCGTTCCTGAATTCTACCGCAACTAGATTCTTCGTAACATGAAAACAATCTTGGACTTACCGAGTCTGGAACACATTTCGCTAGTTCAAACTTCGGTTTTGCTATGGAAATCCCATTCGAACCTCCAAATTGATCGTGCGGAAATCGAGGAATGGTTAGTCATCCTACAAGCAGTTTGTAAAAAAAAACAACGCTTTGGAGGAATTAATCGAACACATCAACACCAACGACTGTGACGACTGTTTCTGCACCGTCGAGACCGCCATCTTAGCTTTTCTAATCGCAGAAATGGACGAACAACAACTAACGACCGTTTTATCGTCGGACTGCGCATTGAATCCCTTCGTGCCTCTACTCATTCAGTTTTTCGACGTGGAGTCTTTCGCGCCCAGCTCGGCGCTAATTTTGGATTTGTTTGCATCGGATGACGATTTTTACGACTTGTTATTGGTTCGTATTAAATTGTATTAGTTTATTAATATGTCCTTTGTAAAGTAGAAACATAGAAAGTAAGAACTTAAAAGATTGATATTTATTGCTAGAATTTTGAATCTTGTGTTCCATACACGAAATAAACACCTCGATTTTGCTATGGAAATGTCATTTCATCCTTCAAATCGACTGCTCAGAAATGGATGGATGGAACGTGCAACAAGAAGTTTGTACCGAGTGGACGATTTCCTCGTCCCCTACGTGCTAAAACCAATGCTCAACTCACTAATCAAACTCTTCGAAGCAATTGTGGGATCTTCTCAAATTCCAAGACCGCCAATTCCTCGACTATCCTTTGTTTGGTCCGTTTGTGGAGAAACTCTCCCGCCGAGTTGAAGAAATGCAACGAGCACAAATATTCGTTTATTTACCTCAATCTATGCAAGGCGCGCGATTCCAACAACCTCCACGAATTGCTCAACGATGCAAGTACGAAAAATCGGAGACAGATTCTGTCCAAGTGTGTTGCAGAGCTGCCTATTAAGAAGAGTTCTTCGAGGGATTTCCATTGGGATTTTCTGGAGTCAATTCGACCAGAAATACTGAACACGCGGAATTCGAGGAATTGGAAGAAATCCCATATCTGCTTTCCGATGTGCTTGATTAAGGAGTTGAGCATCGGTTTCAACTCGTTGGGAATGAGAAGAGAGCGGGCTCGGTTGCAAACTGCTTGTTGCACGACTAACCATTGCACGATTTCCGCGCGATCAATTTAGAGGATCGAATGGGATTTGCATAGCAAACCGAAGTTTGAGCTAGCGAAATGTGGAGCATGTACAGTTGTGTTCAAAAAAACTGGACCCTCACTCTCTGCTGGCAATTGAAATTGTGAGTAATTCCGTGTTTTGCCACTAGGTGAAACACCAGACATCAACAATTGATAATATAGCCTTGTCAACAGTGATCCTTTCATAATTTAGTAGACAGTTTTAAAAAGGAAAATATAAGTTATTTTCATAGAAAAAGTTTATGGATATTTAATATTAAGAAATAAAAAATTAATTTGTTTAATATTTTCTAACAATAAAGAATATTTTCTAACAATAAAGAGAATTTACCACTAGCTTTGTCTAAAAATAGCCGCGAATGAGATTAGGGCTAACAAAACAACAATCGGTCTGGTGACCAATCCTTTGACTATCTCATTTTTACTATCTTATTTTCACTATCTCATCTTCACTTCTTATCTTCACTATCTTATCTTCACTATCTCATTTTCACTATCTCATTTCCACGATCTCATTTTCACTATCTCATCTTCACTATCTCATCTTCAGTGAAGATGAGATAATGTAAATGAGATCGCAGAAATGAGATAGTAAAAATGAGATAGTGAAAATGAGATTGTAAAAATGAGATAGCAAAGATGAGATAGTGAAGATGAGATAGTGAAGATGAGATAGTGCAGATGAGATAGTGAAGATGAGATAGTGAAGATGAGATAGTGAAGATGAGATAGTGAAGATGAGATAGTGAAGATGAGATAGTGAAGATGAGATAGTGAAGATGAGATAGTGAAGATGAGATAGTGAAGATGAGATAGTGAAAATGAGATAGTGAAAATGAGATCGTGGAAATGAGATAGTGTAAATGAGATAGTGAAGATAAGATAGTGAAGATAAGAAGTGAAGATGAGATAGTGAAAATAAGATAGTAAAAATGAGATAGTCAAAGGATTGGTCACCAGACCGATTGTTGTTTTGTTAGCCCTAATCTCATTCGCGGCTATTTTTAGACAAAGCTAGTGGTAAATTCTCTTTATTGTTAGAAAATATTCTTTATTGTTAGAAAATATTAAACAAATTAATTTTTTATTTCTTAATATTAAATATCCATAAACTTTTTCTATGAAAATAACTTATATTTTCCTTTTTAAAACTGTCTACTAAATTATGAAAGGATCACTGTTGACAAGGCTATATTATCAATTGTTGATGTCTGGTGTTTCACCTAGTGGCAAAACACGGAATTACTCACAATTTCAATTGCCAGCACAGAGTGAGGGTCCAGTTTTTTTGAACACAACTGTACTATGCAACTAGAATTTAAATTGCTTATATTTCTTTTCGCTGATAAAAATAAACTCCGAAATTCTAATATAATCAATTCGCAACATGTATACACGCAAATGTATTGTAATTTAATGGCCAGTTGCACCACTCGCTATTGGCTTAAATCCTAACAATCTGCACGATCCTCAGTTAAAAAGACTTAATTTTTTGAACCATGAGGACTAGTTTGTCTACAACACATTTCAGTAGCAGTTCCTTGGAAACACTTTCTGACGATTTTCTTTCGCGACTAATTGAATCGAATGCGCTGCAATGTCTAAAGATTTTAGCATTTTCGCATTGCCCCAACATTACTGTCGCTTCAATCCACAAATTGTTGACAGCGCAGAATCCAATGAATACGTTATACATCTGGCATTGTAATAAGATTGACTTGACGTCCCAGCGTATCGGTCGAATTGAAACTTATATTAAAAGCAAAAACTTGGATGTTTAGCTGAAACTAGATAGGACCTTTGTTATGACCTTTACAGCCCCACCCAAACCGCATTGTTTTGTTTGTGATGATGGCGTACCGACGCTAACAATCACCTGCGATGTTGTAAGATAAGGTTTTAGCTAAACAGTGAACTTGTGTACAAGAGATTTGTTAATTCAGTTGACATTTATTTAATTAAATACTCCGTATGATTAAACTTATATAAATGACTAGACCAACAAATGGCCAAATTAATAGAATATGTTACCGTACTGCCCCGTTTAATAGCCTCCCTCCCTGGCGCCTATTTGAAACCCGGCGCGTATTCGGGCCCGGCGCATAAGCAAAAGATAACCGATTTTTTGCAAAAAAATTGGTGCTTTTTCAGGGCTGGCGCTAATTCCTGAAATCGCCACTGACTGCCCAAGTGCCCAGTGCTTAAACTGGACCGACTAAATGAAACCCGGCTATAATTCGAGGCGCTACGATATAAAATTTGAGTGGCCGAAACCCTAAAGTAATATGATTACTTATCGCTGTTTTATCAGTCGTTCCCTTTTATCTGTCTTAAGTCGGTCTGATTTAACTTCACGTTTGGTTTTATGGTTCTACAAGAGTTGGCTTTTCTGCATTGCCACAACTTTGGTTAGCCATTGATTTGGCTGAAAAATTTATGAGAAGTTGGTTGGTATCTTGTAATTGCTGTACACGAGGAAATTGCGTTCAAATTACTGTGTGAATAGTAATTTGCGTACAAATTGAGACGGTTGTAAAACCGTAAAATTTCTTATTTATCACTAGATGATGCTATTTGATAAGAAGCGCGCAATTAATATCAATCTTTAAGTTGAAAACAGAATTCTATTTATTTTTTACTTTCTATTTGAAAATGCACCAAAATTTATCATGACGTCATCAAACGTTACAAAGAACAAAAGCACCGACTGGTGACATAATAATAAACTAACACAATTTAACCCTCAGAGGTCCATTATTTAGCATACAGTGTAGTACTTCCTCGTCCCTGGAGTGTTCGTCACTCCAATTCTTTCACGTGTTCATTTGATTGTTTTGTGGCGCACGTCATGCACGTCGCGTTCCCGCGACGTCGCGAGATCGTGTACAGCGCCACCTGTACTTTTTGATTAATAAAACACTCATGCAAATATTCCCGTACGTGATGCCTCGTGTCTAACTTAAATCCAACAATATCCAGCAACATCAATACAATCCGATTCTACAAACACTCCAAATTGGCGACGAGGTGCGATTCGAAACCACACAACTTCAAGTGCAGTAACTTTTTTGGCGTTTTTGTGCCTTTTTCGTGACTTTTTCAACCATTTCCGGCCTCCGACCACGCGGTCCACCACGCTGCCCGCTCATCCAGTGCAGGCCTATTTTCCATTCGTGTGAGTTTTTGCTACCGTTTCTTTGTTTCTGTGCACCATGGCTGCCCTGAAGGGAACGCCACGCGAGTTCGATTTGGCGGACGACTGGTCCACGTACATTTCGAGGATGAAATCGATTTTTGTGTGCAATAAGATTGTGGACGACGAGGAGAAGGTTCACACTCCCCTCTCCTACGTGGGAATGCCAGCATTTACGCTGCTGACTAATATGACTTTGCCAAAAGAGCCATCGGAGCTCAAGTACGACGAGTTGGTCGCTTTGATGGAGACACAAACGCGCCCAAAACCACTCGAGATGGCGGAGATCTTCACTTTCCGTTTTCGGACACGTGCTCCCGGGGAATCGATTGCTGACTTTTCTAATGCGCTGCAAGCATTAACTAAACACTGTAATTTCGGGGACAATCTTAACAATGAACTGCGAAACCAGTTTGTTTGTGGCTTAAAAAACGAACACGTGCAGCATGCGTTAACGCTCCAAACCGGTTTAAACTTCGAAAAAGCCGTGGCTTTCGCGTCGGCCGCTGAAGTTTCGTCGAAGGCGGTGACAGCTTTCGCGTCCGCCCCAACATTGAAGACAACCGACGTGTTTAAGATGCAAAACGGTGCAAAACGACGATACGACAGCCGCCGTGGCCCCAATGCAGACACCAGCGACTTTAATAATTCTTTTCAGCAGCAGTCGCGCCCAATCGATCCGGCGAGACTGCAACAATCATCCGACGACAGCCGCCACATGTTTTTCGTGCGGCGCCGCAGATCATCGTAGGCAGGACTGCAAGTTCCGGCAGGCCAGGTGCCATGCGTGTGGCAAAATCGGGCACATTCAGTCCGCCTGCTGGTCCGTCCCCCCGTCGTCCGTTTTGCCGTCGTCTGTTCCCGCGCCGACCGCCGTTCATACGATGGAAGTTCAACCCCGCAAACTTCAATTTTATTAGCTGTTTCCAGCCATTTTGGAGGGGGGAGGGGAGAGTTGTTCCAACTCAATTATTACAATGGTTAGTGCTAATATTTCAATTGTTATTTCAATGGGCGATTCAACTCAATGTACGATTCAATGCAATGTGCAATTCAATTACAATGTGTTCTTTTTCTATTGTTTGTTCCAATTCGTGTTTGTTGTTCAATTAATTCTTATGCTTTGATTTCAGGTTCAATTTCATTCTTCCTATCCTATACTTGTATACTTTATTTTATTCCGGTCCAAATATTTGTTTTAATTGCTCTCCTTTGATTGCTCTGTTCGCAATTGAGGGGATACTGGAGTGTTCGTCACTCCAATTCTTTCATGTGTTCATTTGATTGTTTTGTGGCGCACGTCATGCACGTCGCGTTCCCGCGACGTCGCGAGATCGTGTACAGCGCCACCTGTACTTTTTGATTAATAAAACACTCATGCAAATATTCCCGTACGTGATGCCTCGTGTCTAACTTAAATCCAACAATATCCAGCAACATCAATACAATCCGATTCTACAAACACTCCAGTCCCCTACATGCTAAAACCAATGCTCAACTCACTAATCAAACACATCGGAAGCCAATTGTGGGATCTTCTAAAACTCCTAGACCGCCAATTTATCAACTTCATCATCCAAAACACCGAATGAACAACACACGGCCAACTAGACGTGAATAAAACAGCCCAAAACTGTTGACTATCCTTTGTCCAGAATCGAGGAATGTTTGGTCCGTTTTTGAAGAAACTCTCCTGCAACGAGCACAAATATTCGTTTATTTACCTCAATCTATGCAAAGCGCACGATTCCATCAACCTCCACAAATTGCTCAACGATGCGAGTATAAAACAGCGGAGACAGATTCTGTCCAGGTGTCTTGCAGAACTGCTTATCAACAAGATTCCTTCGAGGGATTTCCATTGGGACAAGCATCTTTTTTAATTGCAATAAACTTCTATTTCATCTGCAATTTCTCTTGACTATAACCGGCTTTGCACCAACTAATTAAACGGAAAACAAATGATACAATAACTCGTGTGGATTGACAAAACAAAAATTAAGAAACACCGCAAACATTGACTGATGACTGCAAACGCTAAAATCCATACGGACATTTTGTAAGCGAGACATCAACAAAACTCCTTGAAAAAAAAATTTAAAAAAAATTTCATCTAAATCGGACGCAATCGCGTCACTATTCCTCTCGGATGCAATGTCGGGACGCCAACTTATAAATTTATCGATAAATACCGATAAAACCGAAATATTTATTGTACCAGCTTTTGTTCTTTGTAACGTTTTCTGACGTTATGATGTATTTTTAAATAGAAAATAAGAAAGTACGAACTTAAAGATTGATATTTATTGCTAGAATTTTGAATCTTGTATTCCATACACGAAATAAAGACAATTTAACATATTATTTCCCATTTGTTTGAGTTTGAGTATTTAATAAAAAAATTGGGTTTGGGTGGGTGGGGCTAAAAAGATCTTTAAAAAGGTCGAATCCTGTTTAAGTTGCACATCCAAGTTTCTGCTTTTAATAGATTTTGCAGTTAAATCGACGATGGAATTGCCACAACAAAAGATGTACAACGTATTCATTGGATTCCGCATTCTCAGCAATTTGTCGATTGAAGCGAAAGTTATGTTGGGGCACCACGAAAATGCTAAAATCTTTAGACATTGCAGCGCATTCGATTCAATTAGTTGCGAAAGAAAATCGTCAGAAAGTATTGGCCTCACCTGAATGCACAAATTTTCTAAACATTTACATTGAACCAATAATGTTTTCATTTGTTGTTCACTCATTTGTGAATTGCGACAGCTTAAAAATAGTTGACGAAGGTTTCCCAATGGAGCAATCGTAACAATATCATCACTTTCATTGGAAATTGAACAATTAATTAATGCTAATTTCTCTAACATTGGCCAAGCGCGATGTATAAGTCTAATATTGACCTGTTCAAATCCAGTCAGTTGGAGATCCGTCAATCGTCGCGGCCACACGAAAATATTAAAATCCAGCTGAGTATCGCCACTGAATAAATCTAAGCTTCTTAAATTGGGAAAAACGGTCTTCACCAACGGAAGATCCGAGCTACGCTTCACTCGAACATGTTCGAGGAAATAAGTGCGCGATATTTTGTATCTATTCGACTGTTCTGCTAACTCAATCAATAATTCGTTCCATCTGTAATGTTGAAACACTTTTAAAATGGGCAGGTTGTTGAGAAGGAACAAATGCCCTTCAGCCGTAGCACGAGTTGATTCAAGCACCAAAAACTCCAGTTTGACACAACGGCTTAGTGAATGGAGCCCGACGTCAGTAAAACCACTAGAAAGAATTTCGATATGTGTCATCAGCGGACAATTCTGTCCGATTGCAGCCGCAACTTCATCCGTATGAACTGACGGTACACGCGTATTGCCAAGGAATAAATGTTGAAGTTTTGGCAAACTTTGAAAAAGTTTGACTGTAGACGCAATTGTGCAACCACCGACTATGTTTAAATGCACAAGGTTTTCGCAAACCTCGCTTATTTTATCGCAAAGAGGACTTGTGCACAGATCAAACATTTCCAAATGGTGTAGTGACACGGTGCGGGAATTCACGAAAACGTTTGAAGGTAAACGTAGCTGTGGCAATACAGTATTCGTATCTTCAAATGGCAGAACTAGTCTTTCAAATACGTTGTGAATAAATGTTTGCGGTTGACTTGTCAGTTGATCTTTCATCTCTTCAAATTGAGCGACTATCACATCTAAGCACAATTCTCTCAGGCTCGAAACCGGTTTCGTACGTGGCATGTCGACTGTATGGATCCAGGTGCGAATAATGCTAACGACTCTTAGACAAGCCGAACGTCTCGAGACAGGACAAATCGCACGATAGACGTTATTCGTCACACCTTGGTCACTATTGGTCCTTTTTGTGGCACTCGAAATCATTCAATTAAAGATTTAATTGACAATTGAAGCCAAAAAATCTCTAAATTCTCTAGAATTTAAATTAGTTACATGGAAATATGGAAAAGTAGTGCGCAGGTGCAGTACTTCCCCCTGGCTGTAGTTGCAACAATTTGCGCAAACGTGAGTTTAACCCTAACTTATATTTTTTTACATATTTGACGTCTGGATTCAACTTAAAATTCTAAAATTACAAAGTATGAAGATCATTTTGGAATTGCCTGGCTTGTATGGCAATAATTCGCCCGTTCTTCAGTTCTATCGCAACTAAATTTTTCGTAACATGAAGACAATCTTGGACTTACCGAGTCTGGAACACATTTCGCTAGCTCAAACTTCGGTTTTGCTATGGAAATCCCATTCGATCCTCCAAATTGATTGCACGGACATCGAGCAATTGTTAGTCGTCCAACAAGCAGTTTGTAAGCGAGCCCGCTCTCTTCTCATTCCAATCCAGTTCAAACCGATGCTCAACTCGGAAAGCAAATATGGGATTTCTTCCAATTCCTCGAATTCCGCGTTTTCAGCGCTCTCAACTTCCTCGACCGAAAATTCCTGACGTCCATAATCCAGTCTACAGAATGGACAGTCCACGGCCAACTAGACGTGAAGGAAATAGCACGAACAGATATATTTGGTACCCCAAATAAAACCGGCCCGACAACAGTAATCCTCCATATATTGTCGGGCCGGTTTTATACGGGCCACTTGCTAGGTCAACGAATAAAAAATACACGAGATTTAAACATTTTTTCCACAGGATACGGCGAAAGTTCAAAGGAGCACGTCCCGGAGTCAGAACGAGCTAATTTTCTTCACCATTTCATCACCTCGCTGAACTTGGGGCCTTGTGTCATCATCAGTCCTTCATTAAGCGGTTCATTCACCATTCCTCTTCTGAAATCCCACCCGGAAGATTTCCTCGCCTACGTCCCCATTGCTCCGATCTGGACCGACTCCCTATCATCAGCTCAGTATGAGACTATCACGGTTTGTCGCCGTCAATTAAATACCGTATTTCCGCAATTAAGAGCCGCGCTTGAATAGTAGCCCCGGCTACTGTTCGAGGGCGATTAAAACCGAAAACAAAACAAGATAAACGTAGAAAGTTTCTTCCACATTCGTTTTGCATTCATTCCTAAAGCAAAATGAACGAAAATGTAACAAAAAAGAGCCGCTCTTGAACTGTAGCCGCCCTCGAATAGTAGCCGCGGCAGTTATTTGCGGAAATATAGTATATTGATTTTTAAAAAAATTAAAATTGATGAGAATAATTGATTAAATTAGATTCCAACTCTCGTGTTGTGTGGCGAGAACGACGAAAACATTGGGCGCGAATCGCTGTCGAATTTGAAACACATTCCCACGAGCCAAGTGTTTATCATACCGAAAGCGGGACACGCCGCCTATCTAGATGACCCCGAAACGTTTCATCAGTTGCTCTATAATTTCCTGCAAGAGGTGTCCAAAATACTGTCACGGCCCGGCATTAACGCGTAATGTAATCCTGTTAAATTGTTGTGTTTGTGCGCGTTTTCCGTGTGTTCCTAACCATTGTTTTGTTTAAACTCCTAATAAATCCTTAAATCTAATATTTGAGTTTTCCTACCTTTTCACCTCATTTTGTATTCATTTTCATCCCTTGACTCAGTCTGGAGTGGCTCAATTCAGCCACATCAGACCGGTCTAAGTTGTGTATTTCCCACTGTTACCCCTCTTGATTTCATTTAGTTTATCCATCCTAATTTAAATGTTTGAGTCACACGCGCTTAGTCATCGTGATAATTATTCACGTACGCGTCTGATTGGCTCTCTCATTGGCTTTACCTTTAATTCTGTATTGGATCTGGCCCAAGTTCACTTCAGAGCTGTTTCAAGCCAGATTCAATCAGAAGGTACAAGACCATGAGCTTGGTAAGAGCCTTAACTGGCCGGAGCATTTGGCATCCTTTCTCCTGTGTTTGCTCACAGTATTGACTCCATGCCATTGATTTACGCATGTTGAGGATGTTCATTGTCAGATCGCGTGTTTAATTCCGCGTGTCATCTTCGAATTCCTTTCCTCTCGTTGACCTTTCGTTGTTATGTTTTATATGCCGCTGATACACGCCGAAGGATTAGAAATTGGATTCAAGTTGGCCATGAGTTGTTATTTTGTCTTTTGTGCGCGGTTAGTGCGCGATTACTCGGTTTGGTCGCTCCGCCATTAGGGGCCCCAACCAAACTTAGTATAGGCCACGCTAGCGTTGTTAAGTCCGCGCGTGTGCATCATTCTCTTCCATTTTATAATTCCAACAGACCCGGCTTAAATTTGTATAATGATCGAGTAAGAGGACAAGCTTGCCGCCACCCTTCAGGCTGCTTGTCGTTGCCCGGGCTCTTATTCGAGACCAGGCTCTCCTAAAATCGTACTGGCGCGTCTTTCAAGCGCGGTTTAAAATATCCAAACAACCAGTTCATGATACGTGGTGCCGAAACCCGGGACCTGTTGGAATTTTTCAGTCTAACGCATATAAACTGTTGCTAGTTAAAGAGCATTCAGTGGCGTTTAATAAGAGACTATTTGCCGAGAGGAAGGTTTCGAAGTTACTAATATTCATAGTAATTGCGTGTTGTTTAAATACAACGCGTATCATTTGCAGTGAGCTGCTATTACCCTTATTATCTCGCGAACATGGCGAATAAGGAAGAAACTCCCGAGAAAAAGAGAGGGATGTTTGCAGACCTCATTGATCGTTGGGATCCTGTGCGTTTACGCGAGGAGAGACAGCGACGTGAGGAAGCAGAGCGAATGCGCGGTCTAAGACCGGGCGCTCTTCGTGGAATGCTAGAGGAAATACCAACAGATTCCACTGACCAGCCTAGCTCTATGGAAAGAGATATAAACCCCACATTGGAGGGGCCGATAAGCGTGCATACTGTGACTCCGGCCAGCGTCATAGCTGAGTTAGCAGAACCAGCGCGTTTGCAAAACATTGCTTCGGCTCCAACAAGAAATGAATCAGAAGCGCCACTAGAGGTGCCTGGTTTGGGGGCTTATCTCCATGATATGGAGGTGGCAATTTCCGCGAGACTGGACCGGGCCATAAATGCACAATTGCATGGTTGGGCCGAGGATACGGTCGAGCGTGTAAGGAAAGTGGTGGAGGACTGTGCTGCTCGACAATCGCCGTTGACGGCTGGAATTCCATTAATTCCGCCGCCACAGGAACCTCATATCCTCCTGGGCGTGTCGGGGCGGACGGTTCCCCAAATTATACCTCGCTCCACTGGAGACGCGTCTATAATCCTAACGCCAAGTGAGATAATATTGGGTGGGGCCCGTGCAGCACCCAGTGTGCAGGGGAGAATCCATGTGCAGTCTCGTGAAGTGGATCCAGCCGTTATCCAAATTAATAGCGAAATAATGCGATCAATAATTCGCAGTAAGGCATCGGTAGTGGGTGCACCGCCATCCATACCGTTGAGCCAGCTGGAAAGAGAGAGAAATTCTCAAAGTGGGCAGCGGCCAAGGCCTAATGTTCCGCTTCAAACTGGTGCTGTTTCACAAATACCTGTATTTCAACAGACAGGGCAATTACCGCAACAGCAATGGCGGCAGCAACCACAACAGTTTGCTCGAACTTCCGGTATGAGGATGGGGAAGTTACCGGAGTTCGATGTTGGCAAGGGCGCCTATAACGCAGTGGATTTGTTTCTCACTCAACTGCGAGCCCATTTCTTTACTTCGGGAATGGCGGAGTCGGTGTATCTTGAGTATTATGTGCCTCAAGCTTTAAAAGGCGAGGCTCTGGACTGGTACATTGATTTGCTTCCGAAGCCTGAGTTTTGGGATGAGTTCGCGCATTTGTTTAAAGACGCGTTCTCTCTTACCGTCGCTGAAGCTACTGTCAATTTGGCGGAGAAGCGACAGGCGATGGGGGAGCCAACTGCGAAATTCTTGCGCGAGACGAACCGCTTCCTACAGAAAACAGGGATAGTAGGGGACAGCCAGAAATGGGATATAGCCCAGAGACGACTGCAACCTGACGTTGCGGAAGTCATGCGTCAAATGGGCGTGCTAACCTTGTCGCAAGCCATTGTTAGGGGACAGCAAGCAGATAGCGAGCTGCAACTACGATCTCTCCATAAAAGAGATTTCGACCTGCACGGGGTTAAGCGAGGCCAAATGCCGGTTCCCCAGCATGCAGCTCAGACTAAGCAAGAAGCCGCCGTGAAGAAACCGGTTGAGATGGTTAAGAACTCGACTCGACATTTTTTCACGCGCAATAAGGTTGCGGCCGTGATGGAAGTCTTGGGTGAATTAGAGGAAGGTGGCATGTTTGATGATGACAATCAAAGCGTAATGGCGCAGACAGTCCGTAGTATTATGGCTGCAAAATCTGCGCCTCCTGTTGAGATTAAGCCACCGGTAGAGACTGGAGAACCTCATGTCTGCAGTCAAAACTACTCTTTTGCTCTGGACTCCGGCCCGCCGAAAGACATTAAATTGCCACCCGGAGCGGAGTGGGCTAAAAACAGGCGTGAACGCTGGTATATGCGCGACATTAAATTGAACGCTCCATTATGCCCGCACTGTTATAAACCCTGGGTCGTTCCGGGAAACGACAGAGGGCCCCCACTGAAGTCCGACGCCAAAGTGGTGGACCCAAAGAAGAAGTAGGTTTAACACCTAAAGCTGTGTCGGAACCACCGGAAGTGAAGCGCGTGTTGCCACCAAAATCTGTGTTGACCGCGCCTAATACTGACCCAATACTTCCGAAGTTGACTTCATTCGTGATGATTTCTCCTAAAGAGAAAGATGTGTCCGAGGAGCCAAAAATTGAAATCGGGATTGGAGAAAGAGTACGACGTGATTCCCAATATGTGAAGATCGTCTGGAATGACATCCAATTTATTGCGCAATTTGACTCTGGTGCTCAGACCTGCATCATGGCGCAAGATCTGTATGAGAAGCTGCATGAGAAGATGGGGGTGGAAATGGTTGTGCTGCACGAGACCATTCGCGTTGCCAATAATCAATTAGTTGAGGTTTTAGGTAGCGTAGAAATAACCGTGCGTGCACCTCAAACTCTGATCTCTTTTGTGTGCTTGGTGATAGAGGACTCATCAGCGGACTTGCTGCTCGGACGAGATTTCTGTCGAGCGGTTGGGTTATGTACAGACCATGGACTTAATTGCTGGTTCATAAGAGGTTCGGAGGAACGGCGTAGTTTCATGACTATGAGACAGGCGCTGGCCTCCGACCCAGTACTTTTGTTGCCACTAATCCCCGCCGCCCCTAAGATGGCAGTTCCTGCCCCGATTAGTGATGTAAATTGTGTTTTGTTGAATCATCGCACATTGCCCGCCGAAACTTTTGAGTTACCGCATGACGATGCGCCATTCAGAGTTAAGGTGGTGGTTTCGCGTAAGACCGCGGAAAATAGGAGTTGGACATTTCTTTGGTCACCTCCGCGACGCAAAAAGTCGCGCAGAACTAAATTCCGCGATACGACACGTGTCTACCGGAGGCCCATGTGTTTTAGCCAGCTCCGACGTTCTAAACGGGTGCGCAGGGCTCGGAAGAGATTGTCGCAGTCTGCGGAGTCGTCAGTTCCGTCAGTTCCTCCCGATTCAGTTATTTCGGATGTGGAAGGGAAAGTTGGTTCCACTGGTGGACAGTTTTCTCCTACGACCAATTTTGTTGAATATCTGCCTTGTCCCGATCCGACAAAGTTGGACTGGATTTATGGGCAGTTATCAAATCAACTATCACCAAAACGCATCACTCATTTGATTGACGCGTTAAAACCCGTTTCGAACATCTTCAGAGAAGAAGTGGGGTTGTGCAATAACACTCTTTTTGAGGTTGATCTTAAACCTGACTTTAGGCCAATACACGTGCCTGTTAGGCCGGTAAACCCTGCTAAAAAAGCTATCATTGATCAATACATCGATCAAAAGCTGGCGCAGGGAATTATTCGTCGCTCGAAGAGTGATTGTGCCGTGGCCCCTGTCGTCGTCCCCAAGAAGGATGGCAGATGGAGGTGCGCCATGGACTTTCGCCCTATTAACGCGCAGACGATGCCCGACGTGTATCCCCTCCCAGATATTGATAACATCTTTTCATATTTGGGCGGGGCTAAGTGGTTTTCCATAATAGATGGACGTGAAGCGTTTCATCAGATCGGCGTTAGGCCGGGAGATGAACGTTTTCTCGCTTTTATCACGCATCGCGGACTCTACGAGTATGTCCGCATGCCTTTTGGACCAATAAATGGCCCCGCAACACTGCAACGCGCTATGAATCTTACGCTTGCGGAATTTCTGTACAAATGCGTCTTTGTTTACATCGACGACATTATTGTCTTTAGTAAAACATTTGAAGAACATGTAGAACATCTGAAGCAAGTTTTGACACTTCTTGACGCGGCAGGATTCACGATGAATGCCGGCAAGACAGAGTTGTGTAAGCGTAGCCTTGAAGTATTGGGTCATATTGTTGAAGAAGGAAAGATTCGTCCTAATCCGAAAAAGACCAGCGCGATCCAATTATTTCCCGCGCCAACTAATGTAAAAGAGTTGCAGCGCTTTAAGGGCATGATTGGGTACTATTCTTCGTTTTTTCCGGGGTACTCGAAGACTTGTGAGGTTTTCAGGCCCTTGATGAAGAAGAACGCGCCATGGAATTGGACGGATGGCTGTCAAGCAGCGTTCGAGTATCTGCGGAACCAAGTTGCAACATCAACTTTGCAGCGGAGGTTTCCTGATTGGTCGAAGCCGTATATTCTGCAGACAGACGCGAGCTACTCAGGCTTGGGTGCTGCGCTGATGCAGTTGGATAATAATGGCATTCGTGTGCCAATTGCATTTGCTTCGCGCGCTTTAAATAGTGCGGAAAAGAATTATAACGTTACGGAGATCGAGTGTCTAGCTGCTGTTTGGGCGGTTAAGCGTTTCCGCAATTACTTGGAACTTATGGATTTTTACCTTGAGAGCGATCACAAGTGTTTAAAATGGCTTTTTGCTCAGCGCGAACCAAAGGGCAGATTGGCTCGATGGATTTTGTCAATGTCAGACTTTCGGTTTACGTTTCTGCATTGCAGTGGCACTAGCAATCGTGTCGCTGATGCGTTGAGCAGAGCTCCTGTAGATCCGGCCATTGAAATTGGCGATGATGATTGTCCGCTCGTAGATGAGGCGACATATTGTGCGTTCTTTGACGATTTCGCGAGTTGGCCGACCATTGAAATGGTGGAGCTCGACGAGCATTTCGTGCCAAAACCATCTGGCTCAAAGATCGTTAATGCGGCTAAACTTCGTAAGAAATTGCGTATTCTTCAAAAGAGACGTGAATTTGAGGAGTTGGAACCGCTCGAGTTGTTTGGGGATGCTGACACCCGACCCCCCAAACCCCCCGGCCCCTTAAGGGGGGGTAGTGTGCCGGCCGACATGGAAAATGTCGTGTTCGATGCACACCAGCTCTCCGGTGTAACTACGCCTCCAGCTGCCTTGCCACCAAAAAGGTGTGTTGGGAGGCCGCGTAAGGTAATTGCGCCGCCGACTGACTTACCATTGAAGAGGCATGTTGGAAGGCCAAGGAAGGTCATTGTGGCTCCTACTGATCCTGTACCAAAAAGGAAAAGAGGGAGACCACCAAAACCCAAACGTAAAGTGGGAAGACCTAAAAAGGTTGTATCACCTGCAAGAAGTGAGCATTCGTCTTCGCCAGCGTCACCAGTTTCGGATAGAGGAAAATCTGGTAGCGAGCGATTTTTGAGTGACCATAGTTCCGACGAATATCGGACTACGGTGCCACCTTTGTCGACGCAACCAAATACGCGTTCGAGGCAGACTCAACAACCTTTGGACGGCCAAGTCTCGCCATACGAATCCGAAGATCTGGATGAGGATCGACCGGCTGAACATCCGGCTTACGAGCTTTTGCCAACTCAGAAAAGAATGAGGGAAGTTCAGTTGGCTGATGCTTGGTCGAGAGGCATTATGTTGTATTTGGAATCACAACATTTGCCGCTTGGCGAAGACGAGGCTGAGAAAATCAAAAAGCAATCTGTTGATATGGCTCTGTATCATGGGCTCCTGTGCAGGTATCCGCCAGTATCAATTGGCCAGCGCGCTCAATCGCGTCGTATTTACTTGCCAGAGCCTTTGAGACGAATTTATTTTCACTGCCTTCACTTCCCGCCAACTTCTGGCCACCTCGGAATTGAAAAGACTATGATGCGTTTGAAAACGCGTGTTTTTTGGCCAGGGATGAAGAAAGATGTGGCGGAGTGGATTAAGGTATGCGGGCCATGCCAGAGAGCGAAAGTTGAACGACGTTTGCCAATGGGGGAAATGGAAACGGCAAAACCACGCCGTCGTTTCAGAACCATTTACGTCGACTACTTCGGGAAAAAGTTGAAGTCTAGCCAGGGTAATTGCTACGCGTTCGTGATGGTTGACGCAGCTAGTAGATGGGTTGACGTTCGACTTACTGAAAATGCAGATGTGCCAACTACCATCAGGCAAATTGAGAAGTTTGTGCAACGATGGGCCTTCCCAAAGACTTTGATTAGTGACAATGCGCCTACATTTCGTTCTGCGCGTTTTCAAGCGCACTGTGCGGGAATGGGCATTGTGAACAAGTACATATCTGTGTACCATCCGCAAGGGAATCTGGCGGAGCGCCTAAACCAGTCGCTGAAGACCTGCATTCTCGCGTACATCGATGAACACGTGAACTGGGACCGTCATATCGGCTACTTCATTTTGGCCATTAACGCCAGCTATCAAACATCCTTGAAGTTTTCGCCGTATATGATGATCGTTGGACAGGAAGCGCGTTACCCAGGCGACCTCGACAGTGATACCGACGACGGAGATCCTCTTCCGCCGGATGAGGCGAAGTATTTACATCGTTACATGCTACGCGTCGGAGCCGAGGCACGAAAGAACCTGGAGATCGCAAACCTGCGACACAAGCGATGGTACGACCGGAAGCGACGGCCCCACGACTTCAAACCTGGCGACTGGGTGACACTGAAAAGCAGAATCTTGTCGTCAGCGGACAAGCAGGTCTCGGCAGGGTTTCAGCAGCGGACGGAGGGTATTTATATAATACACCGGATCATCGGGCCAAACACCGTGCTGTTAATGAAGGAAGATGGCAGCGTAACGCAGCCATATCACATCGTCGACTTACGACATTGGTACAGCGAGCCTGATGACAGCGCGAAGACGCCAGCGGATGTTTTGGATCCTCCGGAAGTGCTGATCGCCGCTGGAAGTGAGCGCGTCCCCGGTTTCATCTCTAAAGCGGACATGGACGACATTCATCACCGAGTTGACAAATTTAGCGCGGAATCACGTGAAATTTGCATGAACTTTTATGCCGAGAACAGAGTTCGGCTGAAGGATTGTGAACACGGAGAAAGTTCGTCATGAACACCTTCTTTTTCTGCTTTTAAAGTGTTTTTCGTGTTTATTAATTTATTTCTTAGCATTGGTTGCATTTTTGGCTGACTTGTGTTTGTAGAATTTGTTTATATTGGAATGAGTATGTTGTTGTGTTTTTTCGTGTATTTTTACTAATCTCTAGTTTTTGGTTATTTATTACTAATTGTGGATTTTTCGTCGACATTTCGGAAGGAGATGCGGAGTTAAAACTCTTTTCTTTTCCGTTCGAGATGGAGACGCGACCTGTTGTCGATTTATTTTGATTTTTGTAAGCGTTTGGTGTTGGTTTTCATGTTCGTTGTTGGTTGCGCGTGTGTGGTCTAGTTTACGACAGATGGCGCCGGAGTGTCTGGTGTCAGCTGACCGATGACCTCACTTTTCAATCAGTGTCTGGCAGCCATATTGTATTCGCGACTTAACACAGTGCGCCTCGTGTCTTCGCGTCTCTGACATTTTCAACGCGAACCAAGCCACAACTGAGCGTGGAAGTCCGCCAAAGCGCGTTTAATACGTTTGTAACCTAAATTGTGAGTATTTTTGAAATTTTGAGTGAAGTTTGTGAATTTTGACCTACTCGAGCAACATGTGTTTTTTGATAAGTGCGGCGAGTTAGGGTTAGACTTGTCCCGTGCGCGAACCGACGTGTTTGAAGTTTCTTTTTGTTATTTTTCCGTCGGTGTAACGCGTTAATATTGTTTAGTAAGCTTCGCCGCTACTTGTTAAAGCATATTTAATTGTTGGGGAAATTTTGTATTTTTGATTAGTTTCACTTTGCGAAAAGCAAGATGGCGTCGCCATGCTCCTGGAATTTTCCTTGTAGTCACGTGATGTCCGCCATCTTTGGCGAGTACCCGTATGCGCATGGATGGACTTAGCCAAATTTTCAGCTTGTTCATTTCAAAGTGATAAGTTCGCACGCGATGTTTATTTCTTATTCGCGTTTACTTTCTAATTTATTCCCATTGTTACGATGAATTTTGTACATTTGTGCGAAGATTTTGTATTGTTATTAGATTTTTTGATTAATGTTTTTTCTGTTACTTTTAACTTTTGTTTTGGGTTATTGCGCATTGGTATTTCGCTCATTTTGATCGTAATCCCATTTCACGCGCTTTGTTTCTTAATTTTCATAACTTCAGTGATTTTTAACTGTGAATACCTCTTTTGGTTAAGTTATGAATTGTTACGTGAACTTTATCGAGTAATTTTTTATAACCCACGCTATTAGCCCATGTTTTTATTGTTGTATTTATTTGCTCTTGCTCGAGTGGTGTTTTTTGTTGTTTTTGTTCAATTTTTTGATTTTTCTTTTGTGACTGAATTTAGTAGTGATTTTCAACCGTCATGACTGGACGAGGCAACGGAGTACGACCGCCGTGGCGAGGAGGGAAAAACGGCAAGAACAAGACCGGTGTTGTGACGCGTCGGCAACGACAGGCGCGTGAACGTTATGTCTGCCCCTACCCAGTGCCGCGACTATTTGAAACTGGACCCATCTTGATGCCAAATTATCACCCGGATCATCCGATGTGCCGGGCCTACCCGAATCGCGAACTTTGCCCGGTGTGTTCGGGCTGGGGCCATCTTCATCAAGGCCGAGATGAATGTTTCGTGTGCGAGGGCTTTGGGAACCTGCGCAGAGCCCAGTTTAAGATCTGGATGCGTCGCGTACAAGCCCTGTGTTTGGGTCGATCCGTGGCCGACGGCAGAGATATTTCTTTTTATGTTCTTCCTGATCGTTTCCAGCCGTTGCTCGGGTCCGCATCAGATTGCAATAGATTCGCGATCCAACATGAGGCCTACTGGCGGAATACCATCCAAATGGCCGCCGCCGAGAACATCCGACCGCATAATTGGCAATACCCGCCGATTGGATGCCTCATCATGGCGCCCGGGACCGTTACGCCTGAGCTTCCGTCCTTCTTTCGTCAATGGGCACCAATGGTCCGAGGACAGCCGCGAAACCCACCGCCGATTACTTCGCGTCTTCATTCCCAGGCTCGTCAGAGACGAGATAACCCGCAAGCTGCCGTGGTTGTCGGTGCAGCGCGAACGGCCGAGGAGCATCAACGCTTGAGACTAATTGCTGAGCGTAATGCTCATTTATTACGTGATATTTCTCGTTTGCAGGATGATTCCCTTATGCATGCTGCCCAGAGTTCGATGCTTGAGGAGATCGAGGGTGTCCGGGAGTCGTCGCGTTTTATGAGTGTCGCGTCGGGGGTGATGGTGCCCCGGTGTCGGCCAGTACCCACATTACAGCCCGTGCCGGAAGCGTCCTCATCACGAGTCGAGATTTCCGAAGTTTTACCGGAAATAGATGAAGTACCGCCGCCAATAGATGAAACGGTTTTGTCCACTGCGTTGTTGCCGGTCGGGCAATCCCAGTGTGAAATGGACGAGATGGCAACCCCTTTTGGCGTCGATCTTAAGCGCGATTGGACTGAGTCCGATATGGAGTGGCTGATCCGATGCCACGACGAAGCCACGCGTCGCCGTGCAGCCGCGTTCCCGGGAGGGATGATTCTGTAGCTGTGTGGCGCAAAAATATCGCCGAAATAGGCGATAGGAAGCGTAAAACTGAGTCAAACGCACTTCTAAGTGCGGACAAATGCGCGTGATGCGCGTACGCGAGTTTGAGCGGACTTACGATCAAATTCGCGTGCACTACACTTATAGAAACGTGTAGTGCCGAACTAAATACAATAGTTAACCAAAAATATAACATTTATTAAGAGAAAACTTACATAATGGGTCCAGAATCACTGGACAAACACAAGGAAACACACTACCCGTGTGAGCGGCCATTTGTAATGTGCCAGAGACATCTGGTGGCCGATATTATAAACAATAATAATGAAAAACATAAGAACAAGATAGAGGATGCATGAAACCTAATGTATTGAGTACATTTAACCCGGTATCATGCATTCTCTTTACAAACAAGCATGAAAACACTAAATAAACACTGAATAACCCAGGAAAATGGAAACAATTACCGATAAATGATAAAATGAACATTTTAAAGCCATTTCACATCGAAAAACGATTTAATTAGGTGAAAAGCGGTTCCAAAGTCCAACAATTCCCTCCTTCGATGTAAAATGTCGGTGTTGAATAATCGAAAAAGCTACTTCGAGACGAAAATGCGTGATAATAAATTCCGGAGGCGCTCTGAACTGAGCCACTTGGTGAAAATGTCGGATACATTTATCTCACCCGGAATCTTGCGGAGTTCGAAACATCCGGCAATATGCCACTCACGAAGCCAGTGAAATTTTACTCGAATATGTTTCGTTTTCGAGTTCTCGATGTCGTTGTTCGTGAACTGAATCGAGGCGAGGGCATCGGAAAATATGATCGGTTTCGATAACCGACGTAAAGGTGGAAACACTTGATAAATACTGTCGAGCCAATAGAGTTCTTTGACGATTTCGACAAGTGCCACAAATTCGGCTTCCATTGTGGAGCAAGCGACGCTGGTCTGCTTCTTGCAGCTCCAGCCAATGGGCACACTTCCGATGTAAACAATGTATCCGCCGAATGATCTCGATGTAGCGATGTCGGAGGCCCAAGAGGCGTCTGTGCAACCCCACAGTTGACTCGAATCGCATTTCGAAAGTTCGATGGCGTACTCGCTCGTGTTCGCGACGTAACGAAGGACCTGCAGCAAACACTTGATATGGCTCTCGGTGTAGCAGTTGTTGTACTGCGATAATGCGATCACCGAGTACAAAATGTCGGGGCGAGTACGTGAAGCCAGGAACAATAAAGATCCGACGAGTGATCGATACGGAAAATCCGGAAGGTCGGTGAGCGGTCCCTTGACTAACGTGGTCCCAGGTGTGACTGGCACCTTGATGAGCGCGTCAGATGAAACATTAAACTTTTTGAGGAGTTTGTCAATGTAATTGCGTTGAGTCATAAAGACTTTCCCGTCACGACGCTCGAACTCGACTCCCAGCAGTTTGGTGATTGGCCCCAGGTCGACAATGTCGAATTTACTCGTGATCAGCTTGAGTATTCGATCCCTGATGTTTTCCGAAGCATAAAATAAAACAATATCGTCGACGTATACCAGCATAATGGCCGAATGTCCGTAGGCGTACACACAATTACATGCTGGAAACTTTTGAAATCCGAGTTCTGTCAATGTTTCATTAAGTTTCTGGTACCACATGCGCCCCGACTGGTGAAGACCGTAAAGCGACTTGGTCAACAACCATACGTTGTCGGGCGAGGAACATGTGGCACCAGCGGGAATCCGCATATAAATCTCGTGGTCAAGGTCGCCGTAGAGGTAGGCACATTTCACGTCGAGGTGCGTGTCCCTCCATCCGAGGAGAATAACCAGCAGACAAAAGAAGAAACGGATTAGGACAAAATTGACTACGGGACTAAAAACTTCATCGTAGTCAACGCCCATTGTCTGCCGAAATCCTTGGGCGACCAGTCGAGCACGATATCGGGTAATCTTTCCGGTAATGTCACTTTTGAACTTAAAAATCCATTTGCAACCGAGCACAGTCTTGTCAGGGGGTCTCGGAACCTCCTTATAAACGTCTCGTTGCTTGAAAGTCGAAAGTTCCTCGTCGATTGCTTCGGTCCATTTCGGTGCTTCGGGCAATTTCACAGCTTCGGCGTATGTGGCCGGTTCCCGAAAACACATGTGGACACGAGGAGGCGATGGCGGAGCATATGGCATGTGGTGTTCTAAATTGCCGAAGAAGAAAACGGACTCATCATACGGTATCCGGTGTGCGAAACAATAAGCGGCGATATCTGTGTGCGACCGCAAGCGGACACCGTGCTCCGGATAATAATAAACGTCGACTTTAATCCTCCCCGGAACCTGATCTTTCCGGAGATGCTCTTCTCTCCTCCATCCGCTGAAGGGCGAAACGCCGCCAACAAAACTCCAAGGGCAATGAAGAGCGCGTAAAGGCGCCAAATTAGGCGTACCCGGAAGTCGGACAGGCAAGGCAGCCGCTTCGTCGAGAAGGTCTTCGTCAAAATCTGAACCCTGTTCAGACATCGCTGCGGTGTCGTCAAGACCCGGGAGAGATGGGTAGGACATCGAACGCCGTAGATGAGGCAAGCGGGTGGAACGTACGGTCGGAGTAAATTGTCCATGTCCTGCAATGGTCGTAACATTATCGGAGCCATCAGCGACGGTAACAGAGCCATCAGCGTCGGTAACAGAGCCATCAGTCGTAGCAGCTAAGCCGTCAGCAGCGGCGATGAGACCATCAGCTGTAGGAAGAGATGGTGCGAATGAAGCGAAAGACGGAGCACTCGAAGCGACGGAGGGAGCACGACTGGCAATACCATCCTCGTCACTGCTGTCAGCAGAAGAGTCGTTATCCGAATCGTGACGTCGACGAGGCCAAGGCTGAGTTGGAAAGTTATCACGAAAAGTGACACGTGACGGGGTGTGGCCACGAGCAGGCTCCTCCATGGGTGGAGCATTGTCATCCGGATCTGGAACATAAAAGGGCGAGCGCTTAAAGTTCTGCCGTTCATCGATTTGGACGTGAACAGATTCGGTGACGGTGTTCGTAGCCGGATTCCACACTCGATACCCTCGAGTTCCCGAAGCGTAGCCAACGAGAAATCCTTCCCACGCTCGAGGATCCAGTTTGTTGCGTCCAGGTGCGGTGAAGTGTACCCAGCACTTGGAACCAATCTTACGAAAATGTCTGACGGAAAGAGCACGCTGGCGCCACAAAATGTATGGGATTTCGTCGTTGAGCTTCGAATGCGGACTGCGGTTTTTGATATATGTGAACGTCACGGCAAGTTCAGCCCAAAGCGTGTGCGAAAATCCGGTTTCGGAGTTGATGGAGCGGAGATAGTCGCCCATTGTCCGGTTCAGGCGTTCGGCGACACCGTTCATCTGTGGCGATGCGGGATTGGTCCGTTGAGCAACAATACCCTTGTCGGCAAGAAAACGGTCAAAATCCCTCGAAATAAATTCTCCTCCACGGTCGGTGCGAATTGTTTTAATCCGGCAATCAGCAATACGTTCAACGCGGGAAACAAAGTCTTTAAACGTAGCAAAAACATCGGATTTACGGGCGATCGGGAAAAGCCAGGCGTACCTGGTGGCGTCATCGATAATGGTGAAGGCAAAATTAGCACCGCCGATGGAAGGCAGTCTCGACGGGCCCCAGACGTCCATGTGAAGCAATTCAAGCGGTTTCGTGGTTGAAGGCGCGGAAATTGGCTTATGTGGAGCACGCGTGGACTTGGCAACACGGCACGTGTTGCAGGAAAGTTCCTGGCGAACAGCAGCTGGATCAAGCCCATAAACCTGGGAGTTAGCCGCTAAAGTCCGCATGGCCTTCGTATGCAGGTGACCCAGCCTGCCGTGCCACAATCCCGTGGCGTCTGCGACGTTGGCAACCGAAGGATTAACTGGTTTGGGAGGTAATGCTGCGTTTGACTTGGCAACGGGAGGAGGAGATGCGAGGGCATTGGAATACATCCGGATCTGTTGAGGTTGGGATCCGGGAATAGGAGCAGGACTGGTAGGGAAAAGTGAAGGGACAAGCAAGGTGTTGGAGGAGACGGGCAAGCGGAAATCGGTCATATTGTCAGCCGACTTCTTCTTAGTCTTGTTGGAAGACTTGGGCAATGCGGGAAAGTCCTCTTCCTTCGTCACTAGAGTGGTCGGTATCGGAGTCGGAAGTGATGATGAAACAGACGAACTCGAAACATTAGTCGGAGCGGCGAATGGCGAGATGAGCCCATCCACGAAATAAAGTCCAGACTTCTGTTTCGCCCGAAGAACACTTAGTTTGATGTCCGTTTCATACGTATGCAATTCCGAGTTGTGAATGTGGATGTGATGTCCGCATTTATCAATCCGAGAAACCGAGATAAGATTGGCGCCGAAGTCAGGTGCGAATAATACGTCGCGGAGCAATACGGTGCATTCGCAGCCATCGATGAGCGACTTGACCGGAACGTCACCTTTGCCTGTGACCCTCGAACTGCCCTGGCCTAACTCGATGTTGAACGGGACAACGGAAACAAAGTTCGTAAACCACGCTTTGACGTGCGAAACGTGGTCGGTGGCCCCACAATCGACAATCCATTCGTGGGACTGGAGAAAATGTACAACCGGAGCTTCGATCACCGGTGGAGCCGACAACAGGTAAGCGGCGTCCCTTCGGGGACGAGAAACATCACGGTTTTGACCACCGGATTGCTGCGAACTGTTATTCTGCCGTCGTTTGCTCTTACTGCGGGGTCGGCCTTGTTGAGACGCGACCGGTTGCGGTTCCTTGCCCTGTTTGCGAGGGCGGGGGCACTTATTCGCGTAGTGGCCGAAAAAGCCGCAATTAAAACAGCGAACCTGCGAAATCGGACGAGGAGGTCGGGATTGATTGCATCCACGATTGTCCATAGCAAAAGCCGATGTTTCCTTCGTGTACCGATTCCAATTCAAGTTGGCTCTTGCTGTCTGCATTTTTCCGGAGGAAAATCGGAGATAATGGCGATAATGAGCACGCATAAACACTCGAGGCACTAAAGACGTAATCGGAGCACTTTTCACTCGAAGCACTTCACTAAACGTTGTTAGAAGCGGAATAACCTCGACGGGGAGCCAATGCTAAAATTGGCTAAGAACCTTAGACAAGTGTCCCCCTAACGTCCTTTATGACCACCTGGGGCCGCGGGAATGTTAGGTGGCGCAGGGCTCAGCCTTGTCTAAGAATACAAGCACAGCTTGGACGGAATGTCCGAAGGGCTGTGCCGATACTAATCGGGACCCACTCCAAAAACTTAAAATTAACAAATAAATTCGAAATCTGAAATAAAAAGAAGGAGAAGTTGGTGAATCTGTATGCACAGACGTCCCTGTGCACACCGCGCATAAAAAATGCGGAATTCTTCAAAAGATCGCCGACCGATTTCGAAAACCGGGAAAAACTTCTCGAAAATCGCCGATACTGTCGCACTCCGGGGTGCAGACAGCGGGTTATGCCCGTTTCTGGATGAAAACGTCGCTCAGACGTTGTCGGAACGTGACAAATGATGAAAATCGGCGAAAAAATCTGAAAATAAATGAAATTTCCGCAAAAATCGCGAAAAATCGCGAAATTCACGAAAAATTAGAGGGAAAAAAAAGAACAAGACCTTTCCTAGGTCAATTGTCGCTATCTTGCACAATAAATGCACAAAAAGCAGTGTTTTTAACTCGAAAAACACAAAAAAACAGTGTTTTTAACTCGAAAAACACGAAAAAAGGTTGAAAAAATTCAAAAATCGACGATTACGACCGCACTCCGGGGTTGTGAACGTCAGAAAGACGTTGTTGACTGCCGGAAATCGTCGAAAATCTGAAAAAAACAAAAATTTCCGCAAAAATCGCGAAAAATCGCGAAATTCACGGAAAATTAATGGAAAAACGAGGCACTGGTGGCTTTCCAGGCCTCTGCTACCACTTGTAGCTGTGTGGCGCAAAAATATCGCCGAAATAGGCGATAGGAAGCGTAAAACTGAGTCAAACGCACTTCTAAGTGCGGACAAATGCGCGTGATGCGCGTACGCGAGTTTGAGCGGACTTACGATCAAATTCGCGTGCACTACACTTATAGAAACGTGTAGTGCCGAACTAAATACAATAGTTAACCAAAAATATAACATTTATTAAGAGAAAACTTACATAATGGGTCCAGAATCACTGGACAAACACAAGGAAACACACTACCCGTGTGAGCGGCCATTTGTAATGTGCCAGAGACATCTGGTGGCCGATATTATAAACAATAATAATGAAAAACATAAGAACAAGATAGAGGATGCATGAAACCTAATGTATTGAGTACATTTAACCCGGTATCATGCATTCTCTTTACAAACAAGCATGAAAACACTAAATAAACACTGAATAACCCAGGAAAATGGAAACAATTACCGATAAATGATAAAATGAACATTTTAAAGCCATTTCACATCGAAAAACGATTTAATTAGGTGAAAAGCGGTTCCAAAGTCCAACAGATTCCTCGTTCGACCCCAGCCCAGTTGGAGCAGTCGATGGACTACGTCGGCGAGCTTCCCAATTTGCGTGTGCACCTGACCGATGCTGGTCGAGGAGTCGAGTTTTTGTCGGATTCGAGTGATGATGAGGAGGCTGAGTCGTGCCCCCGTCGCCCACTCCTTCCAATCTTTACCGGACGTCAGGTTCAGCGCGACCTGCCCTTTGCAACCCAGCCTGAGGACTTTGTCATCGCGATCCAGAAGTTGGTGAGTGATCAGCATCGCGAGCGTGACTTTGTTTCGTGTCGCGAACTCCAGCTGTATTTTGAGACCATTATGGCGCGTGCAACCTTCGATGACATCTTCCCGATGGGCACGCTTGAGTGGGAGCCACCGTCGCGTTGGAGAACGGACACGTACCTGGATGCGGATAGCACGCGATGGAAGGAATTTTTCTATCTCATTCTTAAAAGAGAGTTGGGCCTATCCGAAAGCATATCTGCTTTGGTCCACTTGTTGGAGGAAAACCATGTCCGTGTTCTCCAGCAGTTGCTCGCTGATGCTTTGACCAAGTTTCGCCCGCGTAATGAACAACAATTGGGCGACGTTATTACCTACCGCGCCATCGCTCTCATGAAGGAACTCGTAACGGCCATGACTGGCTATGAGTTCTAGTGCGCGTGTCTTCCCATTTCAAAGTGACAATGTTACCCGAACGTGACTTTTTCTCCGCGTAATCTTCCACAAAGTTTGGTGTTTGATGTGGACTTTTTGTTGAACAATACCAGTGCTATTGGACATTATCCTGATTTGTGATTATTTTATTAGTGTTTTCAGTCGCGTATGTTTGTGTGATGTGAGGTTTGGTGTTTAACGCTCGTGTTGTTTAGTCCACGCGTTTATATGCCTCACCATAATTGTTTTTGTTACTTTTCGCGACTTTAAGTTTTATTGTTCTTTATCTAGTGTATTCCTAGTGCCTGGCGCTTAACGCTAGTAATTTTGATTTGTTTAGATTTCGGTGCTTAACGCCCGCTTGTGTTGTTGAGTCCACGCGTAAGTTCCGCGCCTCACAGTTGTTGTTTCATTCTAATCATTCCAAGTGTCATTTGATTTTGATTTTGTATCGCTTTTTATTTTCTTTACTTTTCAGGTTTGTTTCGAGAATAAAAACACTCTCGTCCGAGGGGTGTGTCACGGCCCGGCATTAACGCGTAATGTAATCCTGTTAAATTGTTGTGTTTGTGCGCGTTTTCCGTGTGTTCCTAACCATTGTTTTGTTTAAACTCCTAATAAATCCTTAAATCTAATATTTGAGTTTTCCTACCTTTTCACCTCATTTTGTATTCATTTTCATCCCTTGACTCAGTCTGGAGTGGCTCAATTCAGCCACATCAGACCGGTCTAAGTTGTGTATTTCCCACTGTTACCCCTCTTGATTTCATTTAGTTTATCCATCCTAATTTAAATGTTTGAGTCACACGCGCTTAGTCATCGTGATAATTATTCACGTACGCGTCTGATTGGCTCTCTCATTGGCTTTACCTTTAATTCTGTATTGGATCTGGCCCAAGTTCACTTCAGAGCTGTTTCAAGCCAGATTCAATCAGAAGGTACAAGACCATGAGCTTGGTAAGAGCCTTAACTGGCCGGAGCATTTGGCATCCTTTCTCCTGTGTTTGCTCACAGTATTGACTCCATGCCATTGATTTACGCATGTTGAGGATGTTCATTGTCAGATCGCGTGTTTAATTCCGCGTGTCATCTTCGAATTCCTTTCCTCTCGTTGACCTTTCGTTGTTATGTTTTATATGCCGCTGATACACGCCGAAGGATTAGAAATTGGATTCAAGTTGGCCATGAGTTGTTATTTTGTCTTTTGTGCGCGGTTAGTGCGCGATTACTCGGTTTGGTCGCTCCGCCATTAGGGGCCCCAACCAAACTTAGTATAGGCCACGCTAGCGTTGTTAAGTCCGCGCGTGTGCATCATTCTCTTCCATTTTATAATTCCAACAGACCCGGCTTAAATTTGTATAATGATCGAGTAAGAGGACAAGCTTGCCGCCACCCTTCAGGCTGCTTGTCGTTGCCCGGGCTCTTATTCGAGACCAGGCTCTCCTAAAATCGTACTGGCGCGTCTTTCAAGCGCGGTTTAAAATATCCAAACAACCAGTTCATGATAATACCAAAAGTCTAGAAAAACTGTTGTAAACAACCATGTAAACAAATTACTATAATAAATAAAGTGTATTTATTATTTTAATTATTTCAGTTGGAAAAAAAATCAGGTTTTTATTGAAAATAGTCAATTTTTTATTTAAAAAAAGTGAAGTTTTGATTAAACAACTCAATTTTTGATTGTATATAAATACACAGAGACTTTAGAAAAAACGATTCAATTGGGCTCCCCATGTTATACCGTATTGTTTGCTACAGCAGCAGAAGCATATACTATGCAACTAAAATTTAAATTGCTTATATTTCTTTTCGTTGATAAAAAAAACTCCGACATTCTAATATAATCAATTCGCAACATGTTTACACGCAAATGTAATGTAATCTAATGTCCAGATGCACCAGTCGCTCCTGGCTTAAATCCAATCAATCTGCACGATCCTGAGTTAAAAAAGCTTAATTTTGTGAACCATGAGCATTAAGGTGCGGCACAAAAAATTATGAACACGTGAAATTTGTTTGTTTTGAATTGATCTCGTCATTTTATGGTTTTCTAACCTATTCCAATCGTTTTTTCACATCAAAATAAGCAAGAAACCTTGTTTTTTAACATGGAAACTTTTATTTTTCTCTCGTAATCAACTAAAATGAAAAAACACCCTGGTTCAAAAAATTATGAACAGTTGGTTAACAGTGATTTATGACAATGTAGGCAATGATTTAGTACCATTTAATACCAAATAAAGTTACCCTACTTTAGTATAACTATGTACACCCTGTCTAACATGGAATTAATTAGTGATTTTAATGTGGTGTTAACATGGTCTGCGACGCATTTTCCATTTGACTGTAAATAAAAATCAGTCTGCTCGAAAAATTGCTAATGAATTGAGTGTAAATGTATAAAATACCACATTTACTTGAGTTTTGAAGAAGAATGACAATAGTAAGTAGATGAAAAAGAAGGCAAAACCCTTCCTAAAAAAGAAGCACAAAGAAGACCTTTGAAAAATACTCCTCTTCTTTATTTAAATTATGCCAATAGTATTTATTGCCATCTGGGTCATTAAGGTTGAACTTTTTTCATCACAGAAAATTATTTTTCTCCATTCTGCATCCCAGGTTTGATATTTTTTTGCCCACTTTAATCTGTCTTCTTTGTGCTTCTTTTTTAGGAGGGGTTTTGCCTTCTTTTTCATCTACTTACTACTGTCCTCCTTCTTCAAAACTCAAGTAAATGTGCTATTTTATACATTTACACTCAATTCATTAGCAATTTTTCGAGCAGACTGATTTTTATTTACAGTCAAATGGAAAATGCGTCGCAGACCATGTTAACACCACATTAAAATCACTAATTAATTCCATGTTAGACAGGGTGTACTGTACATAGTTATACTAAAGTAGGGTAACTTTATTTGGTATTAAATGGTACTAAATCATTGCCTACATTGTCATAAATCATTGTTAACCAACTGTTCATAATTTTTTGAACCAGGGTGTTTTTTCATTTTAGTTGATTACGAGAGAAAAATAAAAGTTTTCATGTTAAAAAACAAGGTTTCTTGCTTATTTTGATGTGAAAAAACGATTGGAATAGGTTAGAAAACCATAAAATGACGAGATCATTTCAAAACAAACAAATTTCACGTGTTCATAATTTTTTGTGCCGCACCTTATTTTGTCTACAACACATTTCATTTGCCGTGCCTTGGACTTTTGTTTCGCCGGACAACCAAATGGTCATGTTAAAATGTATAAAATTGTGTAAAATTAAGTTAGGGTTAAACTCACGTTCGCGAAAATTGTTGCAACTACAGCCAGGAGTAAGTACTGCATCTGGACACTATTTTTACATATTTCCACGTGACTAATTTAAATTCTAGAGATTTTATTTATTTATTTATTTATTTATTTAGAGATTTAGAGATTTTTTAGCTTCAAAGGTCAATTAAACCTTTAATTGAATGATTTTGTTAGTCCTGAGTGCCACAAAAAGGAACAATCTAGGTGTGACGAATAACGTCCATCGTGTGTTTTGGCCCGTCTCGAGACGATCGTTAGCATGCCGTACGTTTTGCCTCTATAAAGAATTTGTTGGAGAATTCCATCATTCGCAGCTGGAGCCACACAGTCGACATGCCACACACGAAACCGGTTCCGAGTCTGGAAGAATTGTGCTTAGATGTGGTAGTCGCTCGATTTGAAGAGATGAAAGACCAACTGGCAAGTCAACCTCGACGATTTATTCACAACGTATTTGAAAGACTGTGTCTGCCATTTGAAGAAAAATATTCGACGGTCAATAACCCAAAAGACCGTTTTCCTTCAGACGTTTTCGTTAATTCCGGCATGGTGTCACTCCACCATTTGGAAATGTTTGATCTCTGCAAAACTCTTCTTTCCGATAAAATAAGTAAGGTCTGTGAAAACCTTGTGCAATTAAAAATGCACGGTGGTTGCCCAACTACGTCCGCAGTCACACTTTTTCAAAGTTTGCCAAAACTTCAACATTTATTCCTTGGGACTTTTCGGATGAAGTTGCTGCGGCAATCGGAGAGAATTGCCCGCTGATGAGACAACTCGAAATTCTTGATTGTGGTTTTACTGACGTCGGGTTCCGTTCACTAAGCCGCTGTGTCAAACTCGAGTTTTTGATTCTTGGATCAACTCGTGCTACGACTGAAGGGTGTTTGTTCCTTCTCAACAACCTGCCCATTTTAAAAGTGTTTAAACATTACAGATGGAACGAATTATTTATTGAGTTAGCAGAACAGTCGAATAGATCCAAAATATCGCGCACATATTCCATCGAACATGTTCGAGTGACGAGTAGCTCGGAGCTTCCCTTGGTGAGGACCTTTTTTCTCAATTTAAGAAGCTTACAGTTCTACAGTGACGAAACTCATCTGGATTTTAATAGTTTCATGTGGCCGCAACGATTGACGAATCTCCGTCTGTATGCATTTGAACTGGTCAATATTAGACTTGTAGATCGCGCTTGCCCAATGTTAGAAAAATTATCATTAAGTAATTGTTCAATTTCGATTGAAAGTGATGACATTACGAATGCTCCATTGAGAAACCTTCGTCAACTATATTTAAAATGTAGCGAATCACAAATGAGTGAACAACAAATGAAAACATTATTGGTACAATGTAAACGTGTAGAAAATTTGTGCATTGTGTCAAGTGAAATACTTTCTGATGATTTTCTTTCGCAACTAATTGAATCGAATGCGCTGCAAGGTCTAAAGATTTTAGCATTTTCGGTTTGTCCCAACATTACTTTCGCTTCAATCCACAAATTGTTGACAGTGCGGAATCCAATGGATACGTTATACATCTTTCGTTGTGATAACATTGACGTCCCAGCTATCGGTAGAATTGAAACTTATATTAAAAGCAAAAACTTGAATGTGCAGCTTAAACCAGATATGACCTATGTAATGACTTTTGTGACCCCTCCCACCCAAACCGCATTTTTTTGTTTGTGATGATGGCGTACCGACGCTAACAATCACCTAATAGAGAGTTTGCGGGATGCATTTTTCCCTTACAGTTAAAGACTATACGGTATAAAAACAGTGTAAGGGAAAAATGATAAATTAAGTTTTTGCGGGCTGCACTTTTCCCTTATCACTACACTATTTCAGCCAATTACTGACAGTTAGTAATTTTGAGCCTAAAAATTCAATTTGGGGGCGTAAATGTGCAAATTTCTGCATAAAATTCCATTATTATGCCTATAAAGTATGGTTTTGGGCCTAACATTCAATTTTGGGCCTCACTTATCATTCAATCTACATACCTGTGACTGTGATGTGTTTGATCGGGAAAACAAAATAATCGCCATTTGCAATGGGCGGAGCTAACAATTAGTGTTCTCAATTCTGATTGGCTGCGCTATATTTTAATTTAGTGTTGAAAACGATACACTAAAGATTTTTCCCTTACGATATGGCACTAAAATAGTGTAACGTGGCACAAAATAAGGGAAAAATGCCTCCCGCAAACTCTCTACTTTGTAAGATAAGGTTTTAGCTAAACAGTGAACTTGTGTACAAGAGTTTTCTCAATTCAGTTGACATTTATTTAATTAAATATGATTAAACTTGACTAGACCAACAAATGGCCAAATTAATAGAATATGTTAATCTACCCGTTGGATTTTAGTTGTTTCTTTGTGACTGCAATTGTGTGTTTGATATCGTGCGTTCACGGCCTAGCGCGAGATAAAGGTGATTCAGTAACTTGCGGTCCATTGTTATCTTTCGCCGATCCAAAGTCAAAAGTTCCCTAACGTCGGCGTTAATAATATGTCGTCTTGTTACGCAGTCACCATGTAGTGCGTTCGGATTGTTTGCAGTCTCGAATTGACGTTGCAGCTTGTTTACATGGAGTCTTTACGATTTTCACGAATGTGCTACTGTACCTTGTATCTTGTCTATAATTTATCACTATGCCAGAAACCTTAAGCCCGGCGCATAAGCAAAAGATCACCGATTTTTGACAAAAAAATTGGTGCTTTTTCAGGGCTGGCGCCAATTCCTGAAATCGCCGCTGACTGCCCAAGTGCCCAAGTGGCTTAAACAGGACTGACTAAATGAACCCCGGCTATAATTCGAGGCGCAACGATACAAAATTTGAGTAGACGAAGCCCTAAAATAATATGATTACATATCGCTGTTCTATCGGTCCTTCCCTTTTATCTGTCTCAAATCGGTCTGATTTAACTTCTCGTTTGGTTTTATGGTTCTACAAGAGTTGGCTTTTCTGCATTGCCACAACTTTGGTTAGCCATTGATTTGCGTAACTGCTTGCAGTTACCGATCACTGAAAAATTTATGTGAAGTTGGTTGGTATCTCGTAATTGCTGTACACGAGTAAATTGCGTACAAATTACTGTGTGAATAGTAATTTGCGTACAAATTGAGACGGTTGTAAAACCGTAAAATTTCTTATTTATCACTAGATGGTGCTATTTATTTCTTACCTTCTTACTTTCTTTTTGAAAATGCACAAAAATACATCATGACGTCATAAAACGTTACAAAGAACAAAAGCACCGACTGGTGACATAATAATAAACTAACACAATTTAACCCTCACAGGTCCATTATTTAGCATACAGTGTAGCACTTCCTCGTCCCCCACATGCTAAAACCAATGCTCAACTCACTAATCAAACACATCGGAAGCCAATTGTGGGATCTTCTCAAACTGCTAAACCGCCAATTTATCAACTCCACACCGAATGAACAACACACGGCCAACTAGACGTGAATAAAGCAGCCCTAAACTGTTGACTATCCTTTGTGTAAACGCTGCGATTTGTCCTGAATCGAGGAATGTTTGGTCCGTTTTTGAAGAAACTTTCCTGCAACGAGCACATATATTGGTTTATTTACCTCAATCTATGCAAAGCGCACGATTCCAACAACCTTCACGAATTGCTCAACGATGCGAGTATAAAACAGCGGAGACAGATTCTGTCCAGGTGTGTTGCAGAACTGCTTATTAACAAGATTTCTTCGAGGAATTTCCATTGGGACAAGCATCGTTTTTAATCGCAATAAATTTCTATTAGATCTGCAATTTCTCTTGACTATAACCGCACGAAAGGCTTTGCACCAACTAATTAAACGGAAAACACATGATACAATAACTCACTTCGTGTGGATTGACAAAATAAAAATTAAGAAACACCGCAAACATCAACTGATGACTCCAAATGCTGAAATCCACGCACATTTTGTAAGCGAGACAACAGCAAAACTCCTTGAAAAAAATTTAAAAAAAATTTCATCTAAATCGGACGCAATGTCGGGAAGCCAACTTATAAATTTATCGATAAATGACATAGAAGCTTACTTAATAAGCAGATTAAGTCAGAGAGCTCAGATCTCTTTTGATTCTCAATCTTTTACCTTCACCTACTACTGTCAGCCGGTTAACGGATAGACAGGACTAGGCTTCCTGATTTTGACAAGCACATCAACTTGATTAAAAGGTTTAAAATGAGAGTTTGATTTATGATTTAGTTTTAAGAATGAATAAATGTAATAAGAGCTAATGACCGAACATTTACATTAGTAAATGTCCGACTTTGAATTGAATAAAGCCAAGAGCATTACATATAAAACTGTGTGTCTTTCTTGATTAAAAACTCATGTCACGTTGGTCTAAAAATAAAACCTGATTTTTTTTTCCAACTGAAATAATTAAAATAATAAATACACTTTATTTATTATAGTAATTTGTTTACATGGTTGTTTACAACAGTTTTTCTAGACTTTTGGTATTTTGGACACCTCTTGAAGAAAATTGTACAGCAACTGATGAAACGTTTCGGGGTCATCTAGATAGGCGGCGTGTCCCGCTTTCGGTATGATGAACACCTGGCTCGTGGGAATGTGCTTCAAATTCGACAGCGATTCGCGCCCAATGTTTTCGTCGTTCTCGCCACACAACACGAGAGTTGGAATCTAATTTAATCAAATAGTCTCATCAATTTTTAATTTTTTAAAATTCAATATACCACATTTCCGCAAATAACTGCCGCGTCTACTATTCGAGGGCGGCTACAATTCAAAAGCGGCTCTTATTTGTTCCATTTACGTTCATTTTGCTTTAGGAATGAATGCAAAACGAATGTAGAAGAAACGTTTTACGTTCATCTTGTTTCGTTTTCGGTTTTAATCGCCCTCGAACAGTAGCCGGGGCTACTATTCAAGCGCAGCTCTTAATTGCGGAAATACGGTATTTAATTGACGGCGACAAACCGTGATAGTCTGATACTGAGCTGATGATAAGGAGTCGGTCCAGATCGGAGCAATGGGGACGTAGGCGAGGAAATCTTCTGGGTGGGATTTTAGAAGAGGAATGGTGAATGAACCGCTTAATGAAGGACTG